>LR999960.1:6250000-7500000 GCA_905220385.1 Xylota sylvarum | reverse complement strand
GCGGGAAATTCACATAAAATATGCTCGGCAGTTTCAGTGTCCTTAAGGCATGTCCGAATTCCTTTGAGATGATATTTGAGAAAGCAATGATCAGATAGAATGCCTGTCAGGATCTTAGCGTTATATTTGGTCATTGCTAGAATCGTCTTCGTTTTTTTTTTAATGATTTTTTTGGCATGACTTAAGCCAGTATGTAAATTCCAGTAAGAGAGCATTTTGCTTTGATCCTACTGATCTCAAATTCCAGTAAAAGAGCTTTTTGCTTTGATCACTGACAGGTAGACCACAGAAGGGTTCAGGGCCAATATATGGAGATTGGGCACCGGATCCGACAAGTTCGTCAACAGCTTCATTGCCAGTAATAGCTATATCCTCAGACTTATGTTAATGTAATTTTATCGTACACAGCTAGTTGTACGAGGGTTTGAAGGTAGTTCCAAAGCATTTTGGACTCTGTTTTCACGAAACTGAAAAAAACTCTTTTTTCTGCGAACGTAAACTTTTGAGATAGTCAAATTTTGTAGAAAGATCAAATGCATGAAGGAGTTGGTTTAGGTTTAGGTTTGTTACCGTAATGGTGCCTAGTGTCTTATGAAAAACTCATAACCCTACACTGCCTATCTACCTAATTGGCGCCCTCACAGGGAATTGTTTAGAAGATATACATGTCAATAGGTTGAGTACTCCTTACAATAATGTTTCTACCTAGAAGCTGTAGAGACCAGGAAGGAGGAGACACGACATTGAGGAGGAAAACCCTCAGAGAGTACTTCTTTAAAGTTCTGAGTAGTCTAACCAGACTCGACTTATAAAAAAAATGGAAATTTTTGTCTTTAAATTAGTGGACCGCATAGACAGCAAATCATCATTACCTATTCCTTTTCTCACGTAAGAAAAGTTCGCCATATACATAGGTCCCTGGTGCTATCCGATTTTCTCCTTATGTCGTAGCACAATGGACCACCATTTTGTTCTAAGTGCGAATCTGACTAAGCGGAAACAGCCAAACCTAGCTTCTGTTTAAAACATGTTTCTCAGAATTAATAGTAATTAACGCCGTCATAAGACTATCACTACTAGTACTAGTACTGTATACATATATATATATACATATTGATCGAGAGATTACGAACTAGCACTGTATTGGGTCCCTTTTTGTCTCTCTTCCACGATCCATCTTAGCGGGAGAGTCTCTCTGGATTTCTCCACAGTTCCTGGCTTTGATTTCTCGTGTCAACGCTAGCATCTATTTGACAGAAATCTGGTTCATCCTCTGGGTTTCTACCCAGTGGCTCCACAGGACCTCCCTTCTTCTGCTAGCTAACGCCGGACATTGACACAATATATGTGTTACCGTCCCGACTTCCTCCAGGCTATGTACACAGGTGTCGTCATTCAGAAGACCCATCTTCTTGACCTGTTGATAAAGCTACCATCCATTTCAGTGTTCTTCGCCCTAAGCTTAGAACCTCTCTACGAGTGGTGACAATCAGCATTTTAATAGCCATTTTCGCCTGGTGTTCCGCCGCTGCCCAGTTGCTTCTACCATCTACCTCTGCCAATTGCAGCGAATGGTTCCGGGTACCAGAGAGCTCCGAGGTTGACGCCTGCTTTGACAGAGAGTCCGCCTTTCGTTCCCCTCAGTCCCTACGTGCCCTCTCACCCAGAGCAGCGTCGTCTCATTTCGAGATGAGCACTCATTGAGCTTATGAGCACATTCCAATGCCAGTGATGTATTGATATCTGTTTGGTCTATGCGTCTAATCACTGATTGATTGTCCACTGCTATGGTAACGTTTCTACCCTCGACCTGACCCTCTTTCAGGTGACCCAACGCATGCAACAGAGCAATCATCTCGGCTTGATAGACTGAGGTATATTTCCCCAGACTAATATGACAGGCTAGTTCCAGTTCTTCTGAGAATATACCTGCCCCCGGTCTGCCATCCATCATGGACCCATCCGTAAACATGATTATATCGCCATACTAGTACTGTAGGTCTAGTACTGTAGGTCATGGGAGCAGAGACTCTAATAAAAGTGTAGTGTGTTTCGGTTTGGTTTATGTTCGTGAATTCTAGAGGCAAGACCCAGCCCAATTTTACCTCAAACTGTAGCAGAACCTTAAGTAGAAGTGAGTACGATTCATTTGCCGCACTAGAAAAAAAGAATGGTTCGGTATATGATCAAGCAACTGCTTGCTAATTTACACCGGAAACTGTCAGAAGTCTCCATTAGGAGAGATCTTCTGAATACATCAAATCTATTGGATATCTGTGGACAGGAGTCTATGGACAGCCAGATCAGTAAAGAATTGTAGACCTTTGACACAAATAAAAAAAAAAGTATATAAATTCCACAAACTACAAAATTACGAGCAGAGTACCGCAAGGTTCAGAACCAGGTCCACTACTGTGTGGTACACTTAATCACAAGTAAGAATATAAATTGAAACAAAATCATGTCAGTAGATAACTTTCAATACACTACAGTGTCATGAGTCATTATGAGTCGAAATGAATCTTAGCAACTGTACCGACATTGTATTGCTTTCGAAAACGACAACTAAAATAGCACGCGATTGCTTGTTACCATGTACGAACTTTTGAAATTAACCTAATGAGCTAATTTTTTTTTTATTTTTGGCAGGAATTCAAGCAAAAGACCTATAATCCTTCATAACGAATGCCAAATGCGATTAAGTGGGATGGTATTTGTTTTTTTTTTTTATTTATAAGAGAAAGAGAATTCATTCCAAAACCACCCACCACTTTCTCATCTGAATTGTGAATCCTAAAAAGGATATCTTCTTGTTCGACTTTTTTTTTTTTTAAAAACAAAGCAAAATTTTTACCTTACATACCAGCTAATCGATAGAAATAAACACAAATAAAAAAAAAAATTTACAAAAAGAGTAATAGTTTCGAACGATGTCGTGCAGAAAAAGGCTTAATAACCTGTAAAGGATAAGTTTCTTAACCTTGGTGTTTGTTTGTATTTCGCTTGTAATGATTGTAATCGATTAAACAAAAATCCTTCCTATTTGCAGGAGGAAAGACGTCATCATTTCGAAAAGGCAAATGATGAGTATTTAAAAAAAAAATTAAATTAACATTGCTACAGAGGATACATATATGAAAGGCTATGATTGTTCCAATTTATAGGTTAGGTTAGTTTAGATGTGATTTCGTTTAGTTTTTGTTTACAAAACATCCTTTGAGTTGGTCAAGGTCAATCAGCTCTTTAAATATTCTCTTCATAGTGGATTGCTGGACTTGAAATGATGTGAATATGGTTTTACAGTCACTACGTCGTACATGCATGTTTACGCAAGTCTATCTCAAGCAGGTCAAGTATTAATTTGCTGAAAAAAAACCAGTCGAATCCTTGACAAAATCATGCTCTGAGATCCTAGAACTTAGGTAGGAACTCCTAACACCTAATGGTGCAGAAAGCCCTTATGACAGAATAGCCAACGCAAGCCACTTCCTGCGCAACCAGATTGTAGACGAAAAGAAAATCAACTCCTTCGTCCTGTTCAAAGCACCCGGCCCTAACGATACTTTTTCCATGATGCTACAAAGCCACAAGGAGTACATAAGTACTTATTTCTCGCGGATGTCTTAATTGCACATATATTCCTCGACCCTGGAAAGAAGTCAAAGTCATTTTCATTCCCAAAGTGGGTAAACCCTCACATTCTAGCCCAAAAGTCTTACTTTAGGCCGATTAGCCTTACCTCGTTCCTACTCAAGACATTTGGAAGGCTAAACGATATAGACATTAGATCCAAATGAAATTCTAGAAATATATCCCTAGCCTCAACATGGCTGTATTAAAGGCCGCTCTGTTGAGTTATCCCAAAGCTATATACTAACTTTTGTCTTCGTTTAAGGTTATCCACGATAGGGGTTCAGAATGGATCCATTGGTGATTTTATAGAGCCACCCCTTCTACTTAGCTACATACTTAAGAGATTTGTCTGAACCTAATGGGCACTCCAATCAAAGACCTAGGTATACCCTATCTATGTTCAAGGAACTATCATCATCCGTAAAAGACTTTATTCCTAAGATGGCTAGGTCACATCGATACCAGTGGAGAGTGAGAAAAACTAAGGTTTTACGTTCCCTACCTCCTTCTCCATCACTATATCGTATTCAAGGATTTAAATAGACCTGCGTTACAGTCTAACTTAGATTCTCCAGGACGAATCCAAGAGATTTACCACATCTAACCCAAGTTGGTTGACATTTCAATAATATGTGTTTTTTTTTTGTTTTATTTATTTTGCAGGATTCACGGGGATCACTATACTGCCCGAGTGAACCGGACCCAACTAGTGGAATCCAGTACCAGTCGGGAGGGTTCATTCGCACACCCACTTCAATACCGGAAGCGGCCAGCTCCCAACCTGCCGCCCCATCCCTCCTCACCGAATGCCAAGAATCCGGTTCACTATTTTCCATTCATTCAGCACCACCAGTACCGAATACTGAATTCACCACCCAACCGGATAGTAGTTTCCAAGCGTTCGCTTGCAATGGAATCTCAACATTGTCCAGTATCGCTGGCAGCGGCAATGGTGGCAGTGGCGTCGCCGGTACCACAACCAATAGTCAACTTATCCATGGATCTCAAACAACCTGTACATCAGCAGCGGCAGCAATCGAAACAACACCTAGACGACCCGCTTCATTGGCAATTGAAACAACATGCTATCCAGCACGAACTCTACACTCCAGCTTGTTGGAACATCAAATCTCTGAAATCGAAGAGGACGACAACGAGAACCTGTTGACTGTGTCGAGTATCACGGCTAGGCCATTGATAGCTAAATCGCGTGAATTGCGATCGAATCGACTAGCCGATAAAAGGCACAAGCATCACGGCAATAAAGCGACCACTGGCGGTGGCACCAATAAGGTTGTTCGCATTTCGACAACCCATAAGGACGCCAAAGATGCCACATCGTCGCGTTCATCAATATCTGCCGATCCGCCAGATGGTGGTTATGGTTGGTTCATTGTTTTTGGAGCATTTTCAGTTCAATTTTGGGTCGCCGGACTGGTAAAGTCCTATGGAGTACTTTACGTTGAAATTATGGAAACATTTCCTAGTACCACAGCTACAGTTGCTTCTTGGATACCGGCCATTTTGTCGGCATTGTGTTTGGCTTTGGCGCCTCTTTCGAGTGCATTGTGTCAGAAGTTCTCCTGCCGATCGGTTGTCTTTACTGGTGGAGTATTCTGTGCTCTGGGTATGACTTTGAGTTATTTTGCGACGAGTCTCTTGCACTTGTTGTTCACATTTGGAATCCTAACGGGTGAGTTACATCGAACACGATTAAGTAATGTAATCATAAAAAAAAAAAAAATGTATACTTTAGGTATCGGTGGAGGCCTATCGACTACACCTGGCATAGTTATTGTTTCACAGTATTTCGATAAACATCGGGCCTTGGCCAATGGCATTTGTGTATCGGGAACGGCCGCTGGAAGTTTTATCCTTCCTGTACTGATAAAACATTTGGCCGATAGATTTGGTTTTCATGGAACAATACTCATCTTGGGCGGTTGTATGTTGCATGTTTGTGTATCGGCTACATTGTATAGACCTCTGGAGGAAGGCTCAAATATGGATCCGAAAAATATCGAAAGCTCTCAGCCATTGACAGATATAAATCCAAGTAATGCTGGCCTGCTGACCAACTCAACTTATTTGGATTCATGCGATGAGACGGCTTCGAATAAGAAATTCATTGAACATCTGTTTTTGGAGGAGTCTAAGAATCGAAGGAATGATTACTACAACACAAATAAATTCGGTGAGTTTGTATTTCTGTTTGTTTTGGTATTTATGTATGTATTTCTAAATGACCTACGCAGCATCAAACCGTCATTTGACTCTACAGGATGTCAAATAGCTCGAACCAAGTCTAATGAGGCTCTTAGAAGCATAGTATGTGTAGTGTAGGCGAGTTGGCTTGCGTGTGAATCGGTCTGAGAAATGGACAATGGCCACGCCCATATACATGTGTATGTATGTAAGATATTCATCCTAAAATTTGTAGCCAACCATACAAGCTCTGCGGCACATATTCTTCACACGAAGGGAAGGAACTTGCTCTATAATGTCATATCTGAGCCTTTTTATGGCACTAATACTTCCGGATGTTTGCCGAACGTTTGCGTGTGGCACGATTTAAAAAAAAAAACTGGTTTTGTCTGGGAAATGAGGCTTGAACTTCCGCTCCGGAGACCGAATTACTAGCCACTGAGGCACAGAAAAAATTGGCCAACAACCAGTGACTATACCCAAAAGTAGGTGGCTCCAATCACAGACTACATAGTACACAGGGCTGGTAACATCCAAATACATGCCGAGGAGCATAGATCCCTGTTTTAGCTCACGGAGACCTGATTAGTGACGATCTCACCCTACAAACGGTTTTAGCCGAGAAGAAGAACACAAAGAAAGACCTTGACTTTTTTTCCAATAAGTAAAGGAGAGTGCAACACTGGCCCGCAACCCAAAGAATAAGTTAGTCAGGCAACTCGGCATTACATCTAACAAAAGTGGAGTTACTAACTAAATTGAAGTTCCTCACACAGATGCCTGATGGACAGTTTCGATCCCGTCTAATTCAGTGCATCCCTAAAGATTTGAACAGCAAAAATGTAACAGCACCGTACAGAATAGGACGAAACGAGCTGTTTTCGAATTGAAAGAAGGCTGAAGATATTAATAAGAAAATCTAGCCACAGTTAGTTCTAAGACTTGTGCCAATAGTGCTATGATAACAGATAGAACGTTGGCGGATCAAATTAACTATCAAACCTGGAGTGCCGCGCCACGTATTTAAAGCAAAGGGCAAGCATCAGCTCTGGTGTTAAATATGGCCGTACGAAAATATGCCCTATTCAATGTTTTGGAAAAGGATGCCCTCAGCACCACGTATGCAAAGTTTTAAGGAGGCCTGAAACCAAACCTTTCTAATAAAGGCGCATCTACGTTGTTTTAGGTGGGAGTCAAGATTTCACCCAATAGATGTAAAGCCCTCTACTTTCTAGTCGTTCCAACCACTGTTTCCCGAAGAATATCGAAATTTAATACTTAAAATAATAGCGGTGATAACATCCAACCTTGTGGTACCCCACTTCAAAGATGGACCCATTGACCCGCAGGGTATTTATGTAATCAAAACAATATCCAAACTCGGTTGATACCTCTCAAACAGAAATTTAACACTCTCTTTCTAGGATTTTGTATCTTTCCACTAGGTGGCTCTATTTCTATGTTTCCTTCCACTAGGTGGCTCTGTTTCATACATAAACCTGTGTCTCTCTTTTATTTCAGTGAATAACAATGATAAAAACCAACACGATAGCGATGACGAATATAAGGACACCATTGGTGAGACAACATTCATGAAACCCATGAAAAGTGTACGCAGCTCTGGAATACTTCATTCAGTCGAAGATCTAAGCACCGATTCAACTTGGGTTTATCGCAAACATTCGGGCAGTGATTCGAATCGTGGCAGCCGTAGGCGTCGCAATGTCTTTGCAAATGATGAGATTATTTCGAAAATTCAGGCTCACTTAGATAAGCCACTATCACCACCGACCTCAACCAAACGTGGTCTCAGCAAGAGTATGGAAATTCCAACACCAGTCAGTAATTTGGCCGAACTTAAGAATCAAAAGAACGATGAGGATGATGATTACGATGACGAACCACCACGCACTTGTTGTGATCGTATTCAAACTTATTTGGATATAAGCCTGCTCAAGGATCCGACGTTTATTTTGATGTGTTTGTCTGTGACTCTGATGTCAGTTGGTTGTCCATATATGTTGTACTATTTACCGGCTCATGTTATCTCCATTGGTATGTTGTTTGAAGGTGGATCTCAAGCTTTATATAATGTTTTTTTTAATTTTTGCTACCTTTAGGTTATAGTAAAAGTGAAGCCGGTTATTTGGTGGCTGTGAGTGCTGCCTTGGATCTTATAGGACGCCTGGGTTTGGGTTGGTTATCCGATTTGCAGTTGTTCGATCGAAAGAAGACTTACATTGTTTGGTAAGTTTGAAATATTTACTTTTTCCTTTTGAAATGACTGAAGGATATGTTTTTGTTTTTTTTTTTTTTTCAAGTATTTTGGGAGCTGGCATTGCGGTCTTGACCATACCATCGGTACATTCATTCTATCTAATTGGATCATCGGCTGCTGTTTATGGTTTGTGCCTGGGCTGTTGGTATCTCTTAATGCCAGTACTATTGGCCGATATATTTGGTACGGATCGTATTAGTTCAAGTTATGGGCTAGTTAGAATGTTCCAAAGTATTGGAGCTATATCGGTACCACCTTTGGCGGGATTTTTACGTGATCTCTCTGGGAGTTATGATATTTGTTTCTATTGTATGGGTTCCTGTATGATTATGGGTTGTATTCCATTGCTGGTATGGGCTGTGCTTGATTGCCAAAGTAGAAGTTTATTTGCGATTAAGAATGATGACAGTGAAGATAATTCTACTGTTTCGTAAGAAAATTTAAAAAAAAAAACTTTTAGTATTTTGAAGAACTCTTTTGTACAAGTTCGAGTTTGTGTTTAATGAATCTACATACCTATTGACGAAGAAATAACTTAATTGGATCTATTTGTTACTACAAAAGTTAGCCTTCTCTGGTAAGAAGCGTTTCAATGTATCTGAAGTACTGAATATGTATCTACATATGTCGTTTGGTTTTTAATACATCCCGCGCAGAATTACTTTCAGTGTCAAGTACTATTTCGATCTATTTCTTTTTGTCCTTTTCATCTTATAGACAGGTTTGGCCTGCCTTTTCATCTTATAGATAGCCTTGTCTAATTCTTTATTACAGTTCAGAGCAAGCAGCACTCAGTATTGGATGAAATGGTATCCATCTGTCCTGGTACAAAAATTCTATGTTTTGAGTACATTCGATGTGGATTAAGTCAATAGTCTCATCATAGTTTTCAAATTTGTTCTTTAACCAGTTCAGAATGCGGCAGGGTGGCTGCAGATTAAACTGTACCGTCTTACATGGACTGCCTCCATTTCCAAATGGAAGGGAATTAGTACCTACATACATATGTATGAAGAATAAGTTTGAGTTATGAGTATGACGTTCAAATAGGGTTGGGCGATTTTAACGTCAAGATCGAAAAAGGGGTCATTTTTGGTAAGCATCATGCTTAGGCTTATTGACGAGCCTAAACGACACCATAGCAAGCCCATGACTTTCTCATCTCAATATGCCTAGGATCAACCAAACTGATTACATTGTGATCAACGTCTGAAAAATTCCGGATATCAAGCACAATCGACTTGGATCACTATCTTGTTGCTTAGGTGGCGCTACAGTTCGGGGTGAACCTGGGCCTACTGCCTTGTTGCAGTTAAGATATCAAATGTGGATATCCCTAGCTTCACAATAAAGAAGAATTACTGTCCGAAGATACAACGTCAATCGCAAGAGACCCGCAGAATTTTCACCGAACGCGTGGCATGAAATGTTTCAAAAGACGCCCATCCTGTCTGCATCAAGTGTTGTAAACCAATGGAAACGCCTTAGATCTGAATCGCCTTGAAGCCAAAAAATCTCTGATGCCAGTAAACAGATTCAACTAAACAAAAGCTTTAACTTCTACGAAAAATCGAAGGTATTAACAGATTGTACCACAGAAACAATGCTTGGAACTTTTACCAAAAGATCCGTCTATTCACAGTCGGTACTGAAAGTTTAGATACCTACTTCTACAGATAATGGCGACAAAGACCTACAAACATACATCCCGCTGTCAGGCAAAGTCAACCATTCAACTTATTACTTAGGTGGCGCTACAGTCCGGGGTGGACCTGGGGCTCAATCTACAAGCCTCTCCAACCTGCTTGATCTTTAGTCAGCAACCTCCAGTTTCGCACACCAAGTTGGTTGAGGCTCCTTTCCACTTGAGCACGTCACCTTAGGCGAGGTCTTCCGGGCCGAAGCATTGTTGTCCATCCGCTCCATCTTAGTCTAGGTCGATGTCACTATATAGCTGGTACAGCTCATGATTGTATTTCCTTCTCCATTCTTCGTGTATGCAGGCAGACGGGACAAAAATCACCCGAAGAATTTTTCTTTCATAACAGTCGAGAGTGGCCTCATCCATTCTTAACTTAGTCCATGCTTCTGGGCCCTAGAGCAGATGGCAGACTGGGATGATCAGCGTCTTACATAGGGAGGGATACTTTAGTCGTGCCTTCTTATTTCAAAGAAACAGCGATTAGCAAAAGTTAATCTTCGTTTAATCTCAGCGCTGGTGTCATTGTCTGAATTCCTAGGTAAACAAAGTCCTTAATAACCTCATCTGTCGGGGATGACATTCTGTCCGAGGTGTCGGTGTTGTATGTCTTGCATGTTTTGCCCTCATTAGCAGTTCAAACCATCTTAGCCGCTTCCGTCTCAACGCTCACAAAAGCACTACAGACATCACGCTTTGTTCTTCCGATTATCTCATAATCATCGGCATATGCGAGCAGTTGCATGGACTTTTGAAAGATTGTGCCTCTAATGTTGACGTGTGAGTTCTGCACGAATGATGTTCAAGAAATCGCATGACAGCGCATCGCTCTCTATGAATTCTTTTTTGACATCAAAGGTCTTGGTGAGGTCTTTCCCGACCTCGATGGAACGGCGTGCATTCACCATCATCATCCTGCACAACCAAACGAGTTTGGTAGGGATCCCAAAACTAGACATAGCTCTTTTCTATAGATGCTGTCATAGGCGGCTTTAAAATCGATGAAAAGGTGGTAAGAACCAAGCTTCGGTTCTGCCTTTGTAGCCTTGACATGTTATTTTTATCTTCTGGTAAAGCAAGTAAGTAAAGCATCTCTCTATTTCTTCAATGCACTTCTCATACTCCTTCTTTTTTCTTCTGAGATGCCAGTTGTTCATTCCTTCTCTTCTACTCGTAGAGCTCGCGAGCAACTGCAGTCCTTCTATGCAGCCCCGCTTTGTATGCCTTCTGTTTTTCTACACTTGCTTGCCGACATTCTTCTTCGAGCCAGGGGTTTCATTGTGGTGGCCGAAAGAAACCCAGTACATGAACTTACATTTGAAGATATCTGACCATAACGAAGTGAAGATAGCAATGTGTAACAATGCTGCTGGACCTGACAGCTTTTCAAAGAGGCTCCAAATGACTTGGTAGACGTTTGGTCTGCCGAGTGCATTTTTGATGAATGAAGCCTTAGAATTATTTGCCCGATCCATAATAAAGAAGACTAAGTATATATGACAGTCATTTGAAATAACAAGGCCTTCGAATCGAACCCTGAGTCATGTATAACGCTGTAGATGAAAACCTTGTCTAAGACGGTAAGCAAACGTAGAAGAGAGTCTCAATTGACTTAAAGGGTGCAACTGAAGAAAATTAGCTATGGATCGGCCTGAATAGAGAGGGTTGTTTGTTGGGACCCCATTGACCTTGAATTGTAGAGCCGTTTGGTTTGAGGGTTAATTAGGATTGCAGTGAGGTTGATGATTGAAAATACTGGCAATACATTTCAAGAACCAGTGTAACTCACCTAATTTGAAATTCACCATTTGTTGTAATCTGAAAAAAAAAAAATAAGATACAGTTTAGTCCTGCTTGGAACATTATAACCGAGAATCACTTGTCTTAAGTCAGAACCACACTTTTTTTTTTAGACTTATCTCGTGTGTTGTTATGCGCCATGGGACACAAGTATGGTTCTAGAACTGCATGACACACAGCGACATCACACGAAATAAATGTGGTTTTGACTTTAGACTAAACTTCTAGAAATAGATTTCAAAATATTCATGTCTTCAGCTGGGAAAAGAGTCCTTGGTTCGTCATTCGTCATTGGTAGTAGATTCATTTTTAGATATCTAATTCCAATTCCATTACCATCCCGACAGTGTGATACAGTGCGAGATATATAAGTAATTCTCAAAAATTTAAATATAACTTCAAAAGTATTTACATATAAATTTCGGTAATAACAACCACCGACAGTAAAACTAGATTATAAAATTAAAACAATTGAAGAAAAAAGAGTTCATCCCTAAACCTTCAAACTTTGGTCATATCCGATTTAAAGATCAATCCCATATGACTGAGTTAAAATATAAAAATAAAAAAACAATTCAAAACCAAACTGTCTATACTTTACATATAGATACAAAAAAAAAATAAAATTGTTTGTAGAACATAATACTCATTAGAAAAATTATAGCATTCAGTAACTATTTGTGTTCTTTGATGAATTTATTTTTAAAGAAAAAAAAAATATTAAAAATCCTTAACCTTTGTTACTGGTCCGTAGATACACAAAACAACAAACTAAATTATAAAAAAAAAAACACAAATTATGTTTGAAAATATAATATTTATTTGGCTTAATACAAAAATAAACAAAAGAGAGAAACAAAAATTTATGTGAACACATAAAATTGCATTCATTAAACATAAACATTATCATTGCAGAAAGAACTGAGTTATATAATTATAAATAAAAATAAAATTAAAAAAAAAAAATAAATACTTAACTACTAGGAAAACTAACACTAATTGTAAAGTCTTTAGCAATTGAATTTTTTTTTTTTTGTTGATTTTAAATAATTTACTATAAGCTTCAACTAATTTTAAGTTAAAGAATACAAAAAATAAAAATAAAAACTACCACAACTATGATTAAATATAAAACAATTGTAAACAAATATAATATAATACTAATGACATGCAACAAATATTTTATTATTTTAAATTATAAGCCTTACCTCGGTTCCTACTCAGGACATTTGAAACTGAAAACTGTTTTCACATCAGGTGCAGAAAGGATTGTCGGTCGATCGCAAAGAAGTCATAGAGCGTGGCTTGGTGAGGATACCTGGAGAAGGATCGACGAACGAAAACAGCTAAGAGCTCAAATTGCAGCAACTCCAGCAGCAGGGAGGATCGAGCTAGAGTCTCTATATCGAATGAAGATGAGAGAAGTGCAGCGTAGCGTGCGACGTGACAAGCGCAATTACATCAATGCGCTGGCTACGGAAGCAGAAGAAACAGCAGCGAGGTGTGATAGCAGAACCGTTTATAGAATCACCAAAGAGCTAATAGGTGGCCGAAGCTCTACTCAACACCCAGTGAAAGGCTTAGACGGTTCGTTGCTAATATCGGATGAGGATCAACTCAAGAGATGGAAGCAGCATTTTGCTTCTGTTTTAAACAGAGTATTCGCCAGCAAGATGCAACCAAGTCAGACTGAAGTATCCGTGGTAAGAAATTCCCGAATTCGCACCTCAACCCCCAGTAAAGAAGAGATCATTACCGCGATCAAAGCACTGAAAACCAATAAGGCGGTAGGATTTGATGGCATACCCGCGGAGCTTTTTCGGGCGGCGCCAACTGCATCGGCTGAGCTTCTTTTTCCACTTGTTGGGAGAACATGGGAAGCCGAGAGTTTTCCGGATGAGTGGAAGAATGGAATGATCGTCAAGCTCCCTGGAGAGGTATCTGCGTGCTACATACCTGCTGTGGCTAAAGTAATAGCTAGAATTATCCTGGAGCGAATCAAAGAACACCTCGAAGACACACTCGACGCTGAACAAGCAGGTTTCCGCTCTGGATCCTCCTGTATCGACCACATCAACACCCTGCGGATCATCATCGAGCAATGCGTTGAATATCGATCACCACTACACCTGCTGTTCATCGATTTCGAAACGGGAATGTATTTGGCTTGCCTTGCGCAGGAGAGGCATTCCTGATAAATTAATAGCTATTATCAAGGCTACTTACGATGGATCCACATGCCACGTTTTGCACAGAGGAAGGCTGTCTGAGGAATTCGAAGTCGAAAGTGGGGTTCGGCAAGGCTGCATTCTTTCACCAATATTATTTCTATTGGTGATAAGCGATGTGCTAAATGCGGCTTTATCGACGGGAAATGGAGGAATTCGATGGACTCTTACATCTGAACTCAAACACCTCGACTACGCCGACGATGTATGCCTACTGTCCCACAGAATAATGGACCTTCACCAAATGACAGCAAATGTGGAGAGAGAAGCTAACATCGTTGGGTTGAAAATTAAGTCGGCAAAAACAAAAATGATCAGCCTAGGACCGAACTCATCAACTCAAATATGCATTGCTGGACAAACGGTTGAGAGAGTAGAGAGTTTCCAATACCTTGGGAGTATTGTCTCAACTGATGGCGGAACCGAACTGGATATAGCCAGCCGAATAGGGAAAGCAAAATCTGCGTTTGGGATGCTATCCACAATTTGGCGTAGTAATGCAATTAGCTAAAACACCAAGCTACGACTGTTCCGTTCCAACGTTGAATCCGTGCTGCTATATGGATGTGGTACCTGGAGAGTGACCGCTACTATCACGAGGAAGCTGCAAACGTTTGTTAATAGGTGCCTACTCAACATCTTAAGGATTTTCTGGCCAAACCGTATCTCTAACGAACAGCTTTATCAGAGAACGGGTCATGAACCTATAGGCACAACCATACAACGACGAAAGTGGCAGTGGATTGGTCACACTCTCCGAAAAGGTGACAGGTCCATAGCTAACCACGCGATGCAATGGAACCCGCTTACTCAGGATGGTAGAATACGCGGCGGTCCCAGAAGTACATGGCGCAGAACAGTCGAGAAGGAAGCACGGCAATTGGGAAAGAGTTGGGGAGAGCTGAGGCACATTGCCAGAAACTGCACATGATGGCGCGTAGGTGTTGTAGAGGCCCTAGGACCCACAAGGGGATACAGGACATAAGTAAGTAAGTAAGACATATGAAAGGCTAATAAATTTACACAGTCGCTCTAAATGAAATCCTACGAATGTCCTATAGGAATATGTTCCGACATGTGGAGACAGTCCTGCGTAACACCTTGTAAGAATGTATCAGATACAAAGAAAATAAGGAGGACGCAGCTGCTACCAGTTCAATGATTGATCAGTTATTATCACAAGTTCACTAAAAGGAGAGCTTCACAACTCGAAAACACTTGTTTTCTGCATGACAAACGCTGGAATGACGGTGCAAGCTCCTGGAAGATGTTTTAGAAAAACAACGAAGGACGAAATCTTGACCTAAGGGACTAGTTCAAGACTAATAAGCTTCGTTCAAACCCGATGCAATCAAGGGACTTTTGTGGTTTATAAAGCTTTGCAATGCGGTCTGTATCTTGGAGATCTAGATTTTGGAATAAATGGTAAAGGTTCGGTATTTAGGTTAGGTTAGGTGTCGCTGCTTAAGAACATTATTTCTGACTGAAAAGCTTCCATCACATCGCATCAAACTTAGGTTTGTCAAAACGTCTACTTTTCAAGTTAAGGTCTAAAATTTTTTTCTAGGGGCCAGTGTCGGAACACCATTAGACCAGTTCAAATAACCTACCGAAACACTACTCCCTGACTATAATATCGAGAATAGTACAGAACATGTCCTTTTTGGGAATTGAGTCAAGAATTTTCAGGTGTCCAATATGGTCGCCTGATTTATACTTATATTCTAGTTGCAGCTTAATAGCGCATCTAGCGACCGTCTTTCTAATGAATGCCGTAGGGCAGCCGTAATGCCGAGACATGTAATTCTTTCAAGCTTCTGAAGCTTCGTTGCCGTTGTCCATTCAAGAACTATGTGATAATGGGCCTCACCATCATTGTATACGACCAATGTATCATTATTTGAACTTAGACCCCAAGTTCTGCCATATAGGCGTCTACTGGCCCACATGGCCCTAGTGGCGCGCTCAATAGCGGACTTGATATGAGAATTCCAGCCAAGCCGTTTATCGAGGATGACACCGAGATATCTAACCTCACTGGTATAGATTAAAGTGCTGCCTTTGATCGTGACAGATCCTAGATTGACCAGTCTTGTTTTTGTAAAAGGCACTAGAACGGTTTTGCAAGGATTGATGGTTAGTCCTTCTCTGTTGCACTATTCTAACACGTACATATAGTAAAGCCCATTGCATGACACTAGAAATGGTCATACTGTGTTTACCACCGATAAAAGTCGCCAAGTCATCTGCATAACCAATGGTGATGTAGCCTAAACTCTGAAGATCGACTAGGAGATTGTCGATAACTAGTGACCATAGAAGAGGGGAAAGGACTCCTTCCTGGGGACATCCCTACACTGACACTGTACTAATTCGACTTTCCAGCATGGCTCGTATCCATTGGTTGGTCGAAACCTCGATACCTCTGCTACTAATTGCTCTTACTATTGAGTCGTAGCCAATGTTATCGAATGCGCCCTTTATGTCAAAAAAGGCACACAGAGCATAGGTCCTTCCATCTTCTTCACAAAACAGTGAAGAGCACCTTCTTTTGATTTTCCTTTTCTGTATGCAAATTGACTTGAGTGCAGAGGGGTAGACATACCAACAGAGGGGTCTAACATACTGAATGGCAAACACGCGCATTGAAAGACTTCACCATTAGTTTATTATGCACAAGCAATTGAAATTTAATATATAAAGCACAGCCGCACAGTAAATAAAATACTAGCCAATCAGTTGATTTTGACATTTCGAAAACTTATTGACAGGCGAAAACAAGGCTTTTTCTGTCCATTCTAAGTCTTTCGATCAATCAGAAACGTTTGACTACCAAATGCCTATAGTACTGAACGTATTCAATGCCAATTATAAGATATAGTTGTCAAACAAAGCGGCCAAAGGATGGTGATGCGGAATATATGGGAACACAAGCGTTCTCACCTTATCCTCTCACTCCTACTCTACACCTCCGCGTTGGTGGCTGCTGGGTGCCTAGTACCTCGGCTGGAGATTGGGTAACCAACCCCTTTGGAAGGTCGTTGGTGGTAGCAAACGAGACAGGGGGGGGAGGAGTGTTTTCTCACTAAGACACTTCCTCTTAATCTGGACGGCAGCGGACGAATTCTCCAGGTGGAATCAACGGTGGCGCCCACAGTTCCAGTCAGGCCGAACTTCCTAGTGCAATCCCTATATGAGCTGCTCTGACTTATTCGGATCCCAGGTCTATAGGGATCTCCAACTCTGAGTCAGGGTGTTGGAAAAGAGTTGGTGGCGGAAGAGTCCTTAATGGGCCAACGGCAGCACTCATATCCCCGAAGTGGGTTACTGACTCAGGAAAATCAGGAAAATCTAGGCCTCGGATATGGATGGATTCACTGTTGACGACCCCAGCAATCGAAATAAGGACAACGACCTTCGGATCTGCACGTGGAATGTTCGGACCCTTAACAGACCGCGTGCAGCCGAAGAATTAGCAGAGGCCCTAGTCTGCTATAAGGCAGACATCACCGCCATCCAGGAAGTGCGATGGGATGGGCCGGGCAAAAAAAGGATGAAAAACTGTGACATCTATTACGGTGATTGCTATAGAGAGCAGAAACAGCGCTTATTCGGATGTGGATTTGTCATAAGCGGCAGACTTAGGCAAGAAGTCTTAAGCTTTCGACACGTGAGCGAACGACTTATGACAATCCGCATCAAGGCTAAATTCGCCAACATAAGCCTTATATGCGCTCACGCTCCCACCGAAGACAAGGACGACGCCACCAAAGAATGTTTCTACGAGCTCCTCGACAAAACCTTCGAGCAATGCCCTAAATATGACGTTAAAATCGTTCTAGGCGATTTTAACGCCAAGATAGGAAAGGAGGGCATCTTTGGTAGGACGATTGGTAAGCACAGCCTCCACGACACCACGTCCGGAAACGGACTTAGGCTTATTGACTTCGCTGCGGGGCGAAACGTCCCCATAGCAAGCACACGGTTTCCTCATCTCAATATCCACAAGGGGACATGGCGATCTCCTGATCATCAAACGGTCAACCAAATTGATCACATTGCGATCGACGTAAGGCATGCCTCCAGTATTCTTGATGTCCGAACCTTCCGAGCAGCCAACATCGACTCGGATCATTACCTTGTTGCAGCCACGGTACGAATTCGAATATCCCTAACGTCATAACAAAGAAGAAATACTGTGAGAAGATATAACGTTGAAAAGCTGCAATCGCAAGAGATCGCCATAACCTTTGCCGAACGCGTATCCCGAAATCTCGGTACAACTCCTATGCCGCCAGCATCAAATGCCGAGGACCAATGGCAACACTGCCAACAGGCCATCAGAAGTGCCGCAACTGATGTACTGGGTTTCGCTCGACCACCACAAAGAAATCCATGGTTTGACGAAGAATGCCGGCAAGCACATGCAGCTAAACAGCAAACATACAAAGCGGCGCTGCAAAGAAGGACGAGAGCGGCTCGTGAGCTCTACGAGCAAAAGAGACGGGAAGAACATCGGCTTCTCCGAAAGAAGAAAAAAGAGCACGAGAAGCGCGCGATCGAAGATATTGAGAGATTATACTCCAGGAATAATGTACGGAAGTTTTATCAACAGGTAAAAAGAACGTGTCAGGCCAACAAGACCCGTACAGAAGCCTGTAGAGATGAAGAAGGAAACCTCGTAGTAGAGTCACAGTCGGTGCTGAGAATATGGAAAAATTTCTTCTGCAGACTGTATAACGACGACGAAGACCAACATCCCGCTGTCAGGCAGAATGAACCATTCAATCCAGACGATGATAGCCAAAACTTCCGTCCACCTGACAAAAACGAAGTAAGGATAGCAATATCCAGACTTAAGTCCAACAAGGCTGCTGGACCTGACGGCTCAAAGCAGCTGGAAATGACCTGGTAGAGAGCATACACCAACTCATTTCTAAAATTTGGTCAGATAAGTGTATGCCTGATGAATGGAATCTCAGCACCGTTTGCCCGATCCACAAGAAAGGAGATCCCCTCAATTGCGCCAATTACAGAGGTATCAGTCTTCTCAACATCGCGTACAAGATCCTATCTGCCATATTGTGTGAACGTCTGAAACCCTTCGTCAACAACCTGATTGGCCCCTATCATTGTGGTTTTAGACCAGGAAAGTCCACAATCGATCAAATCATCACACTTCGGCAGATCCTGGAAAAAACTCAAGACGTCCAAATCGATACCCATCATCTTTTCATCGATTTTAAGGCCGCATATGACAGCATCTATAGAGACGAGCTATACAGAGCCATGTCTAGTTTTGGCATCCCTGCCAAACTCGTTCGCCTGTGCAGGATGACGTTGGAGAATTCTCGCTGCTCCATCAAGGTCGGTAACGATCTCACCGAGACCTTTGATGTCAAAAAAGGATTTAGACAAGGTGAAGCGCTGTCATGTGATTTTTTTTAACATCGTTCTTGAAAGAATTGTGCGAAACTCACAAGCCAACACCGGAGGCACAATCTTTCAAAAGTTTGTGCAACTAAGTACTAGCGTATGCCGACGATATTGACATTAGTATTGAAACAGAAGCTGAAAAAATGGGTTTAGCTATAAACGAGGGCAAAACCAAGTACATGCTGTCAACCAGAAGGGACACGCAACATCAACGAATTGGACAGAACGTCACAATCGACAGCTATAACTTTGAGGTAGTAAGGGACTTTGTCTACCTCGGCTCTGCTATCAATTCTGACAACAACACCTCGGCAGAAATAAAACGAAGAGTAACTCTTGCCATCCGCTGTTTCTTTGGGCTGAGAAGGCAATTGAGTAGTAAGGCCCTATCCCGAACAACTAAGGAGACTCTATATAAGACCTTGATCATCCCAGTCCTGCTTTATGGCGCTGAAGCTTGTACTTTATCAAAAACGGATGAAGACATCCTCGGTCGTTTTGAGAGAAAAATTCTTCGCAAAATATTCGGTCCCGTTTGCGTTGACGGGCTTTGGAGGAGAAGATTCAACGACGAACTATACGAGCTGTACAGCGACATCGACCTAGTCAAAAAACTGCGCATTAGTCGTTTGAGATGGCTAGGACATGTAGAGCGAATGGACACCAGTGCTCCGGCCCGAAGAGTCTTCGAATCACACCCGGAGGGACAACGCAGCAGAGGAAGACCCCGCCTTAGGTAGCGCGCACAAGTTGAAAGGGACCTGAACAAGCTTGGAGTGCGCAACTGGAGGCAGTTAGCTAAGGACCGAGCTAACTGGAGAGGCTTGTTAGTTGAGGCCCAGGTTCACCCCGAACTGTAGCGCCACCTAAGTAAGTAAGTAAGTTGTCAAATCTGTCAATCTGTCATAATGCTGAAATGAAAAGGAAACTAACCATGGCTTTCAACAACGTTGTCAGATATGTATATACTCATGGATGTATTTATATATATAATAATCGGAACTACTTTGACTGTATCTAGTGTTATAGAAAAATTAGCCTAGGATGTGATTAGTATATAATTTACTTCCAGGAATATATGTATTTATGTACAACGAATGCAGGGGAAAAAAGTACTATTGAAGTCCTATTGGAGTATTGTAGTCAACCGGTCATGTCAGATAAATGTAGATCGTTCATCATTTGTAGAGCAGCACAAAATATCTAAGTCACTTAGACTCCACATACACATTCCAAAGGGATTGTAAAATAAAAGATTTTTATATATTTATTCTAATTTTATTAATAAATATCCTTCTTATGTCATTTACAGGCAATTACAGCATTTGTAAGCTGTCATGTACTCAGGAACTCACTTACTCCTTAATAAATAAAAATTTAAATTCTCCACTAAAGTTTTCCTCATTAGTTGGCTTTTGACTATAACAACAAAAAAAAAAAATCACAAATAAATTCCTTAAATATGCCAGAAAATACTTTTATAATACGTACTCAATTTTTAACTGACTAGATATGTTTCGTACACTGTTGCTGACTCTGTTCAAAATCGTTAGAATATCCTCGTGATCGTAGTGTGCCCGTAGCTCTTTGCACAGGCACTGTATAAAGATTGATCCAGTAACTGAACAGCGCCTCGAGTAAAATCCTTAACAAAGGTATTAACACAAACAATATATAAAGAACAAGTAGGTATACACTTAAACAAATACATACCCTCGGATGTACTATACGATATTAGATAATATCTCGGATCATTGAATGGCATATCCTCGGTTATTAATTGCGTACTTTCAGTGAATAGATCCAAAGTTCCTCGACACGTTTGCGTAATTAACCATTTTAGTTTTTTCGAAAGGGTCTTATTTTTAAACAATGGCACCAAGAATGTTCTTATTAGAAAGATACGGTCTTTGTTAACTGTCATTGCTGTTGAATCCTCACCGCCATGAGAGGAATACATTATTGCCACGTAGTCGTATTCGCTGAAGTTTTCATTTTTAACTTGTTTTGAAGAGTAAAGAATGTAAGAGTATCTATGAAGTATGTAGATGGGATATAGGATATGTGTGGATGTTTGCACGTCTGACGAAGAAGCCCTTGGATTTGGACAATTATAAGAGGAGTCTTAGTGACTTCAGAATAAAGAACAGAAAGGCGAAAAGAAGTACCAGGCAGCTCTTCTCCTAACAAATCGAAAACACAAATGAAGCCAGTAGAGTTTGGAGGATCGTGTCTAAGATAGGTACTGTACCCGACTGATGGAACAATGGTAATGACTAGTGGAGAATCTCTAGATTTGCTCCTAGATACACACTTTCCAGGAAACACTCCGTGTGTCTTCAGTATTGAACAGTTCAAACCGGTGATCTCGCATATATTTTAGAAAAGGTAGTAAGCGATCGTAAGCTTTAATGGGCAATCAATGGCTTCCTTCTATACAAATCGGTGAGTCCAGATGGAATCAACAGTCATAATGGCATTCTCCGTTCCTGATTGACAATGCCTACATACCAAAGTTTTTGGAGAGAAGTGAAAGTGATCTTTATACCGAAGCGCAGGAAAGCCACGATCACCGCACCAACAGACTTCAGACGAATCAATCTGTCCAACACCCGTAATAACATGGACTTGAGAATACTTTCGAGATCCCAGCATGCTTATAGTAAAGGTAAATCAGTTGAAACTGCACTACATTCCCTTGTTGGCGGCACTGATGCTGTCGAACTACAGGGAAGTCAGCTAAGTTCTGAAATTGTAGAGGATCTATGATTAGCAAGGAGTTAGGTTCTATCATTCTTCGATTGAACTCAGTTCCACATGGTATAAGCTTTCAGTATAACAAACTTTAAAACGAAAACAAAAGTAAAAGTTGAAGAGGCACTGTCTAATCTAAAGGATGGCAAAGCAGCAGGGTTGGATGGAAGACCCTTTACAGTTTTACAAGTACATACGGTACTTATTTGTTTGACGACAGACGGATCTGCTCGTTTAACACTATTATGGCATACGAATGTGACCCCCAGCGGTTTAAGGAATCTTTTCTATTTAAAGGTTGAGGTGAGTCAATTTTCGAATTTATTCTCTCTTCAAACCTTATCTTATGCAACAAAGGAAACACACCAACGTTTCATAACCGGGTTAGGGAAGAAGTGATCGATTTGACTCTAGTGACAGATACCAAAACCAATATTATTGAGGAATGGAGAGTCTCCAATGCCTGCACTTTCTCGGATCACAACCGAATTCTTTTCACCCTCAACTTGACTAAAGATAAGCCCAAACCCTTCAGAAATCCCCAAAAAGTCAACTGGGAAAAATTTTCAAACCTAGTCGCAACGAAGCTAGCCCCGCCGCCAGCCACAGCTACTCTAAGTACGACTAACATTGAGAATGCGGTAGACAACTTGATACATACTCTGAAAGAATCGTTCAATAGTTCGTGTCCTATCAGTCGACCTCGAAGGAAAACCAACGCGGTTTGGTGGACCCCAGAGCTTCGACAACTTAAAGTAAAAACTAGGAAACTTTTCAATAGGGCCAAAACGAGTAAGAATAGCGAAGATTGGAACTTATACAGATCCAGTTTTAACGAATATAAATATGGTATTAGAGCAGCTAAACTGTGAATCCATAGAGGACGAAAACGAGGTCGCGAGGCTCCGAAAGATACTATCCAAAGACCCCTGCGTCCCCGGTCTGACGGTACATGGGCAGAATCCAGCCAGGAATCTTTGGAACTGCTAATGGATACTCACATTCCCGGCTGTAAAGAAATTGAAACTGCCACCCCTTGCAGGACTGCAGTTCCTCTAGAATACGGAGAAGAGGAAGTGATATCCAACATTATAAATGAAGACAAAGTGGCATGCTCTATAAATTCGTTCAAACCCTTCAAATCTGCAGGACCTGACGAAATTATACCAGCTATGCTGCAACAGTCTCTGAACAAGGTAGTACCCCACCTCGTTTACATCTTCTCAAGCTGTATGCGCACGGGATACATACCTAGCAAATGGAGAGAGGTAAGGGTAGTTTTCATTCCTAAAGCAGGCAAATCTAACCACTCTACCGCTAAAGACTATAGGCCAATTAGTCTCTCGTCGTTTTTGCAAAAAAAACCCTAGAGCGACTCATTGACCTTCATATCAGAGGATTGATCAACTCCCAAAACCTATGTGAAGCACAGCACGCCTACCTTAAAGGTAGATCGGTGGATAGCGCTCTCCATATCGTGGTCAGGTAAATTGAGCATTTTCTAGATGCGAAAGAATACACTATGGCAGCGTTCCTGGATATTGAGGGCGCTTTCAATAATGTAAAAACGAACTCAATAGTGAAAGCCTTGGAATTGATTTGACAGTAAACAGGCTCGTCGTAAACTGGGTTGAAAACATGCTTAACTGCAGGATCATCAACGGAAGGAAGATGACAACAAGGGGCACGCCACAAGGAGGAGTCCTTTCTCCACTGCTTTGGCTCCTTACCGTCAATAAAACCCTAAGAATCTTCACAGAGAAGAGAATCAAAATCGTAGCATATGCAGATGACTTAGTAATACTGATTAAAGGCAAATTCTTGCCAACAATCAGTGAACTAATGGAATCTGCTCTCAAAGTGCTCTCTACGTGGGCAAAACAGAACGGTTTGGGGGTCAATCCTCAGAAAACTGAACTTGTCTTGTTCACTAGGAGAAGAAAGATACCCGACTTCACATTACCAAAGCTAGATGGCACCACTATAATCCTCTCATCTGAGGCGAAATATCTTGGCGTCATTCTAGATTCAAAGTTATCCTGGAAAAGAAATGTTGAAGAAAGGACAAAGAAAGGAATGAATGCTCTATATGCTTGTAAGAGGGCCTTTGGGAGAAGGTGGGGATTGCAACCGCACATCACTCACTGGATGTACAAAGCAATTATCGGGCCCATCATCTCATATGGATCCTTAGTCTGGTGGACAGCTACGAGTACAAAGAGCTATATGAAGGAACTCTACAAAGTGCAAAGGCTTACAGCACTCTGCACTACTGGAGTTGTGAGAAGCGTGCCGCAAGCAGGTTTGGATATAATTCTTCAGATTCTTCCCTTAGACCTGTTCATCAAAGGCTCTGCCACGAACGGAGCTCTCAGACTGAAAGAATCCAACCTGTGGAAAGAGACATAGCAATATCGAAGGTAACGAGAAGGCAGACGCTTTGGCAAGAATGGGGTCGGAAATGAACATCAGTGAAGCGGACACATCCATATTGCCACCGATTGGAAAATTGTATAGTATAATTGAAGGCATAATAGAGAAAGAGGCCAACTCGTCCTGGGTATCTAGGGAGGACTGTGCCACCTCTCGCACGTTATGGCCGAAATTAGATAAAAAGAAAACAAAGAGCCTTCTGGCACTTAATCGATCCTCTATCCGCATCCTTACTGGTATAATCACAGGACACTGCGCCATCGGAGTCATGCTCCGTAAATGGGTAGTGGAGTCCAACGACCTTAGTAGAAGCTGCGGAGATGAGGAAGAGGTGGAGTCTATCCAACATCTGCTTTGCTACTGCCCCGCTCTGCAAGAACGACGCCTTCGCACTATAGGTTCTAGGTTCTTCGCAAGCACCGCAGAGGTAGCAGGCTTCCAGATATCGGATCTTCTCCATTTTATCAAAAGTACCAACTGGTTCCCATCCCAACCAGTGACGCGATAGGTTTCTGTATTTTGTTGTTCCCACTCCATCGATATAAAATAGGGGATTCACAATGGACCTTTAGGTCTCCGAGTGGACGTTATGAGTTTTTAACCGTTACACACCCCTTCTTAACCTAACCTAACCTTAAATAAATTGGATCCAAACCTGGAACGCTGATGAACAGCCACTCGAATCCATCCGAAATGCATATCGAGAAGCGATTAAGTGTAGCAAGTCCATATCGAGAAGCGATTAAGTGTAGCAAGTCCTTAAACCTTTGTGAACAACTTAATCACGATCTAGTGGGAAAGGCTTATAAAATTATATCAATGAGGCTAAAACGCCCCGTGTCAGGTATTCCTCCGAAAAATAGTTGTGACCCTATTTAACCATCAAGAAAGTAGGGAAAGTGCACGATAGTGTATCTAAAAGAAGAAGAATTATTCGAAGCATGTAAGAAGGTAAGCGATAGAAAGACTGAATTAAAATCCAAATGTAGCCCTAAAAGTCGCTATTAAACCTATCTTCCTGAGTTTTGAACGCTTCACTCTCGGTCTACTATAGACGCAATAAACGCGGTAATATCGAGAACAAACATTGGAAAGGGGTTGGTACAAATCCCTAGTATAACCCTGAATGTGATAAACGCGTTTAACTTAGCAAACTGTGAACGCATTTTCAGAAGTCCTTTACGGTTCAGAATACCGGACTATCTCTGTAAAATCTATCTAAGGATTTTTTTTTTTCAAAACAGACTTCTCCTCTATGACTTTGACGAGGGGAATAAGACCTACGAGGTAACTGTTGGCATTCCACAAGGCTCGGTCCTAGGTCTTCTGCTTGTTGTGGTACAATAAAATTCTATTCCTACCAATTCCAAGAGAAGCGTCATTCATCAGCTTTGCGGATGACATCACCGTAGTGGTTATCACAAATAGCTCACATCGTTAGCTAGTTTGCATCTTGCCGATTATAAAACTGAAGCGGTGCTTACTACAAATGGGAAAGTCAAAGTTCGTTTAGAGTCAGACGTCAGACCTTCGAGAGAAAATCTAAAATGATATAAAAAAGGGGAACCACCAAAAAATAAAACAACCAATATTCTCAAGTAAAGTCCACATTTCCTGGAACGTAACGTGACCCTGTCATAAACCGGGGAACCCCTGTATATCTCTCATATTTATTAGTAAACATATGTATGTAGATATCTTATCGACAATAAACAATGTAGACGGTGATGATTTATACTTATGACGCATAATACGTTAAAGTGGAAAATAAAATTCATACATAAGTATACACTCGACAACCTCTGTCACTGCCAAATAAACTTTACATTGATCGATAGGTAGATCTTCCAAGACATGCGTTCTGATTCTGAATAAATTATTCGATGAAACATTAACTTACTCTCTTGCATTTTGTTTTTGATTTCGTCCTCAGTAAAGTCTATAAAAGGCTCCGCCACTTCAGCATTCATATGTTCGAATGTAGATTTTATATTTTCAACATCTTTTCCAGACCCAAGTCGTTCATCTTTCAATCCGGTTATTTTATTAATATTAAATATAAACAATTTTCCACGCTTAAATTGAGAACAACTCATTTTGTGGTATACACAATCGCGCGGATTATCAAAGACTGTGAATTCGTATATACACAACAAAAAGGCATAACAATTTCGCGGAAAGATAAGACATTTCCAGATAAGTACATATATTACCTCATGCGGTAAAATAGATTAGATACTCAATTTCCTTCACAAAGGTGTATGCGTTTCGATTGATCGATGATGTGATGAATGATGATTTATCAGTGATATCAATCAAAAAATGATTTGAAACCCCTGCTTGCCATTGATTGGAGGGATGAAATGTAGAAATGGTCACTCGAAAGAGAGGTCCTACACGTCTGAAAAAATAATTGACTTTGCTGATGACATAGCCAACGTCGTAGTGGCAACACTCCTAGAGTGAACTGGAGCTCGATTACAATGAAGTTATAAGGACCGTCCAAGATTGGCTAACAAGCATCGGCCTTAAGCTCGCGGAAGAAAAGACAGATGAAGTAGTGTAGTGCGACCTGCATGTTATACGCAAATTAAAGTGGTTACATATTTCAAGTTTCCACCCTGACACCACGACTGATGCAATAATATCTTATGTTTCTTTAAAGCTTAAAGTTGCACCTAACAGCCTTTCCTGCTTTAAGCTAACTAAGTTAAATGACAGTCAGAAACTTCTGAAATTTGTGAATTTCAAGATTGTAGTACCAATTCAATGCGCTAACTCCGTTTATGATGGAAGTAGATTCGGTATTTTATTCACAACCCTACAAAAAACTAAGACCTGTTATTGCTAATGAAGGTGATACTCAGCTAAAACACCTGAATATATACTACCATAACGCTAGTGGTTGCAGAACTAAAACATCTGATTTGTTTATTGCGTCTAGTCATAAGGATTATGACGTAATTATAATTACTGAAACCTGGCTCTACAAGGATATCCTTTCAACTGAAATTTTCGACGACTCAATCTATGATGTTTTTCGCCATGACCGTTGCAAATCGGCCGAGGATCGTGGTGGTGGGGTACTTGCCGCTATCCAATCAACGTTTTCCTGCAAGCCGATTATTTTGCCGAATCTAGATGCTGACCAAATCTGCTTTTCAGTTGATGTCGGGAGTACGAGATTTATATTTATTGTATCTTATATACCATCAGGTAGTAGGTTAGACATTTATGAAAAATATATATTGAGAATTTTGAATTTGTTAGCCATTATTGTTCTGAAGCAAATATGGTATGTGCTCTTGGTGATGTTAATTGGTCTTGGTCTGAAGATGACAAAATGTTAATCCCATATAACGTTAAAAAAGATTATGAACTAGCTCTTATTGATTGTATGTTTTCCATGGATTTATGTCAAATCTGTCCGATTGTAAATTCATTAAACAGATTATTAGATCTTTTGTTTTCAAATGTCAACGAAGTTAAGACAAATGTCTCTGAAGCGCCATTTCCACTTTTGAATAACTCGATTCATCATAAACAAATCATGATAGAAATTGATCTACAGTATTGTGCGAATTAATGTGAACACAAGTGTTAATTTTTTTTTGGTGGTCAAAGGGTAGTGATGCGGAACATATGGGAACACAAGCGTTCTCGCTTTAGCCTCTCACTATCAACTCCTACTCTACACCTCCACGATGGTGGCTGCTGGGTGCCTAGTACCTCAACTGGAGATTGGGTAACCAACCCCTTTGGAAGGTTGTTGGTGGCAGCGAACGAGAGAGGGGGGAGGAGTGTCTTCTCACTAAGGCACCTTCTCTTGCTTCAGGCGGCGGCGGACGAATTCCCTAGATGGAATCAACGGTGGCGTCAACCAGTTCCAGTTAGGTCGAACTATTAGTGTTATCCCTATATGAGCTGCTTCGACATATTCGAATTCCAGGTCTATAGGGATTTTCAATACTGAGTCAGGCTGTTGGAATAGAGTTGGTGGCGGATGAACCCTTAATGGGCCAACGGCAGCGCTCACATCCCCGAAAAGGGGTACTGACTCCGGAATATCCGGCCCCTTGTCCTAGGGGTAAAAAAAAGGAACTGGTCCTCCAGGTTGGGGGTTGTGCGTCGGGGTAACTTCCCTACCACGTAAAAAACCAGTAGTTACGACACAACGACAAGCCTCGGATAAGGATGATCCCACTGTTGACGACCCCAGCAAACGAAATAAGGACAACGATCTTCGGATCTGCACGTGGAATGTTCGGACCCTTAACAGGCCGCGTGCAGCCGAACAATTAGCAGAGGCCCTAGACTGCTACAATGCAGATATCACCGCCATCCAGAAAGTGGGATGGGATGGCCCGGGCAAAAAGAGGATGAAAAACTGTGACGTATACTACGGTGATTGCTATAGGGAACAGAAACAGCGCTTATTTGGATGTGGGTTCGTCATACGCGGCAGACTTAGGCAAGAAGTCTTGAGCTTTCGACACGTGAGCGAGCGTCTTATGACAATCCGCATCAAGGCTAAATTCGCGAACATAAGCCTAATATGCGCTCATGCCCCCACAGAGGACAAGGATGACGCCACCAAAGAAAGTTTCTACGAGCTCCTCGACAAAACATATGAGCAATGTCCTAAGTATGACGTTAAAATCGTCCTAGGCGATTTTAACGCCAAGATAGGAAAGGAGGACATCTTTGGTAGGACGATTGGAAAGCACAGCCTACACGACACCACGTCTGGCAACGGACTTAGCCTTATTGACTTCGCTGCGGGGCGAAACGTCCCCATAGCAAGCACACGGTTTCCTCATCTCAATATCCACAAGGGGACATGGCGATCTCCTGATCATCAAACGGTCAATCAAATTGACCACATTGCGATCGACGTAAGGCATGCCTCCAGTATTCTGGATGTCCGAACCTTCCGAGCAGCCAACATGGACTCGGATCATTTCCTTGTTGCAGCCAAGGTACGAATGCGGATATCCCAAACGCCACAATTAAGAAGAACTACTGTGAGAAGATTTGACGTCGAAAAGCTGCAATCGCAAGAGATCGCCAGAACCTTCACCGAACGCGTATCCCGAAACCTCTCAACTACTCCTATGCCGCCAGCATCATGCGCCGAAGTGGCAACCAGTGGCAACGTTGCCAACAAGCCACCAGAAGTGCCGCAACTGATGTGCTGGGTTTCACCCGACCACCACCAAGAAACCCCTGATTTGACGATGAGTGCCGGCAAGCACATGCAGCTAAACAGCAAACATACAAAGCGGCGCTGCAAAGAACATCGGCTTCTCCGAAAGAAGAAAAAAGAGCACGAGAAGCGCGCGATCGAAGATATTGAGAGATTATACTCCAAGAATAATGTACGGAAGTTTTACCAACAGGTAAAAAGAACGTGTCAGGCCAACAAGACCCGTACAGAAGCCTGTAGAGATGAAGAAGGAAACCTCGTAGTAGAGTCACAGTCGGTGCTGAGAATATGGAAAAACTTCTTCTGCAGACTGTATAACGACGACGAAGACCAACATCCCGCTGTCAGGCAGAATGAACCATTCAACATAGACGATGATAGCCAAAACTTCCGTCCACCTGACCAAAACGAAGTAAGGATAGCAATATCCAAACTTAAGTCCAACAAGGCTGCTGGACCTGACGGCTCAAAGCAGCTGGAAATGACCTGGTAGAGAGCATACACCAACTCATTTCTAAAATTTGGTCAGATGAGTGTATGCCAGATGAATGGAATCTCAGCACCGTTTGCCCGATCCACAAGAAATGAGATCCCCTCAATTGCGCCAATTACAGAGGTATCAGTCTCCTCAACATCGCGTACAAGATCCTATCTGCCATATTGTGTGAACGTCTGAAACCCTTCGTCAACAACCTGATTGGCCCCTATCATTGTGGTTTTAGACCAGGAAAGTCCACAATCGATCAAATTTTCACACTTCGGCAGATCCTGGAAAAAATCAAGACGTCCAAATCGATACCCACCATCTTTTTATCGATTTCAAGGCCGCATATGACAGCATCTATAGAGACGAGCTATACAGAGCCATGTCTAGTTTTGGCATCCCTGCCAAACTCGTCAGATTGTGCAGAATGACGATGGAGAATTCTCGCTGCTCCATCAAGGTCGGTAACGGTCTCACCGAGACCTTTGATGTCAAAAAAGGATTTAGACAAGGTGACGCGCTGTCATGTGATTTTTTAACATCGTTCTTGAAAGAATTGTGCGAAACTCACAAGTCAACACCGGAGGCACAATCTTTCAAAAGTCTGTGCAACTACTAGCGTATGCCGACGATATTGACATTAGTATTGAAACAGAAGCTGAAAAAATGGGTTTAGCTATAAACGAGGGCAAAACCAAGTACATGCTGTCAACCAGAAGGGATACGCAACATCGACGAATTGAACAGAACGTCACAATCGACAGCTATAACTTTGAGGTAGTAAGGGACTTTGTCTACCTCGGCTCTGCCATCAATTCTGACAACAACACCTCGGCAGAAATAAAACGAAGAATAACTCTTGCCATCCGCTGTTTCTTTGGGCTGAGAAGGCAATTGAGTAGTAAGGCCCTATCCCGAACAACTAAGGAGACTCTATATAAGACCTTGATCATCCCAGTCCTGCTTTATGGCGCTGAAGCTTGGACTTTATCAAAAGCGGATGAAGATATCCTCGGTCGTTTCGAGAGAAAAATTCTTCGCAAAATATTCGGTCCCGTTTGCGTTGACGGGCTTTGGAGGAGAAGATTCAACGACGAACTATACGAGCTGTACAGCGACATCGACCTAGTCAAAAAACTGCGTATTAGTCGTTTGAGATGGCTAGGACATGTAGAGCGAATGGACACCAGTGCTCCGGCCCGAAGAGTCTTCGAATCACACCCGGAGGGACAACGCAGCAGAGGAAGACCTCGCCTTAGGTGGCGCGCACAAGTTGAAGGGGACCTGAACAAGCTTGGAGTGCGCAACTGGAGGCAGTTAGCTAAGGACCGAGCTAACTGGAGAGGCTTGTTAGTTGAGGCCCAGGTTCACCCCGAACTGTAGCGCCACCTAAGTAAGTAAGTAAGCAAGTGTTAATTTGAAAAAAAAACAACATTTATTAGTTATAGACGTAGAGAAAAGAAAAAAGAATACGATTTAAATTATTTTAATAGGAAATATGTCCTCCCTTGGCTTTTATAACTTTTTCAATACATTTTGGCATAGGATCAATAAGTTTTTTTTATAGTTTTCTGATATTTGCTGGTCTCGAAACCATATCTGGATTACAGCCTCAATCAGTTTTGGTTTTGTTGTGCAATCTATTTTGCGAAGTCAAGCTTTTACAATAGCCCACAGATTTTCAACAGGATTAAGATCCGGTGAATTTCGTGGCCATTCAAGGCATGATATCTTGTTGTCGTTGAAATATTTCATCATGACCTTGGACACGTTACACGGAGCCGAATCTTGTTGAAAAATTGCTTGACCGTTGTCATCAACTTTTCTTAGTTCAGCTTCTAATCTCTGTTCTAGCAAGTCTCTATATTTGTGGGAGTTCATCATGCCTACGATCGACACAAGGTATCCGTTACCTTTAAATGAAAAGCAGCCCCAGAACATCTTCTTTAAAATTGTGATAATTATGATGTGTTCACATTAATTCGCACAGTACTGTATATTCTTCTACAAGAACAAATTTAGAAACAAGTTCGGCTACCTCTTTTAATTTTCTAAAATGTAACTTTTTAGGTTTAGGAGAGTATCTTAACTCTTTTAATGGGGATTCGGAATTTGAAAGTCTATGTCTCCATGATATGTATAATCATTTTATCTCTATACTTAAGGACGGTTTTTCCATGTTTGTTCCCTGCTCAATGAGTAAAAGCGGATCCAAGCCACCGAAAAAATGTAAAACCCAAAGCTTATAAGCAATTCAAAAAATCGGGTAAAGATGTCGATAAGAAAACTTTTTTGTAAATTGCGTAAAGATTTCACAATCTTAAGTAAATTTCTACACAGCATTTATATAACTAGTATTGAGAATAAGCTTAAATGTAACTCCAAATCAAAAGAGATGTTCCAGTAGGTTACCTATGCAAATGAATTATAAAAATTTGGTATCCAATGATGTTAAAAATTCTGTCGAATTATTTGCTCAATTTTTTCAATCTGTTTTTTCTCCGACTGCAATACCATCCCTGCCTGAATCTTACTCGATTCCCAAACTTAAGTTTTTGCCAGTTAGTTCTGGAGACTCACGATATCGAGTCTGCTATATGCGGCCTCAAGCCGAATTCTAAACCGGGTGCTGATGGTATCCCTGCAATAATATTAAAAAACTGTGGCAAATCATTCTGCAAACCTTTAACTTTGATTTTCAATTTATCGCTGGCATCTGGTTTATTCCTTGATGCTTGGAAGGTCTCGTTCCTGGAGCCTATTTTTAAATCTGGATCCAAGAACGATGTTGAAAACTACAGAGGTATATGCAAGCTTTCCGCTATACCAAAGCTTTTTGAAGGCATTGTAAAAAATAAATTAGAATTTCACATTAAAGAGTATATCTCTGAGTTTCAACATGGTTTTGTTTCCGGTCCGGTAGTACATTTTACATCTTTTGTAATTAATGCAATAGAAAGAGGATGTCAGGTCGATGCTATATACACGGACTTTAGCAAAGCCTTTGATTCCGTGAACCACGCTTTGCTAATAAAGATTCGGATTTCACTCTGCAATGTTAAAATGGATTTCATCATTTTTAGTTGGGAGGTCTATGAAAATCTGTATTGATAAAAATTATTCAAGATTATCTTGCACCTCAGGAGTTCCGCAAGGTAGTCATCTAGGACCATTCCTTTTCATTATTTTTATAGACGATATTGTACAACAGATTAAATATTGCCGCTATCTTTTGTACGCGGATGATCTCAAAATATTTTTAAATGTTAAAAACCCTGACGACTGCTTAAGGATCCAGATGGATCTCAACAATTTATCCACTTGGTGCACTAATAACTGTTTGCAATTAAATATCAGAAAGTGTATGGCTATCTCTTTCACAAGGTCCCACGAGCAACACTCTTTTGACTATTCTATTGAGTCCATGCCATTAATAAGAGTAAACAGAATTAAGGACCTAGGTGTGTTAATAGATTCCAAACTAACTTTTGTGCCTCATGTCGAATACATAGTTGCAAAGGCTAATTCTCTTTCTGGGTTTATTAAAGGAAACTCTAAAGATTTCTCTGATCCTCATACTTTTTTGTCACTTTTTACTGCTCTTGTCAGGTCGATAACTTGAATATGCTGTTGTTGTTTGGAACCCAAACTATCTAGCACACTCGGATCGTATTGAAGGAGTGCAGTAGCGCTTCAAAAAATATATTTCTTACAAAATGCATTGGGAAAGGCAACCACTGATCTGGCCAAATATTGATGGACCGCGGAAAAGAGGAAAAGAATGTTGCTAGCAGAAGTCGCGTCATCAGTAATGCTGTATGGGTCTCAAATTTGACCAAATGATTTGGAAAAAAATATAATATATCAATGCTGTGAGAGTAACATGACACGCATACATGACACGAATGCTTAGAGCATATCTTCCTCTCATTTACATATACCAACCCTCCAGGGAGTCGAGATGGAAAATTCTCTTCAAAAATCCCTCTACACCCAGTCACCTAACGAAGCCAGATGATCACTAAACCACCTCTAGGTCCATCGACCCACTGAATGACGACTTACCCTCAAGGAAGGTTTTAAGCCGACCTTTATCATCACTAATTAGCGTTGCGCTTACCTGCAAAGAAAAGAATAAAAACAGAAAAATAAAAAATCATGAAAAAGGAAAATATGACTACGTAGATAAAACTGAGTCATCCTTGGCGCTGTCTGGAAGAAGTGCATTTGGCCAGGATTAACTACGAGTACTCACTGGATTAATCGACGTCGTGAAAGCCGAACCCAAAGATGACGGTGCACAACCTGATTCTTAAGCAAAAGATGAAAAGGGCGAGAAGGAGACAGAAATTGTCATTGGCAAAATCTGTCTTGGGCAATAGCGACACGTTAGTCAATGATTTAACTGATAGGATCGCTAATCTAACATCGGCCGAAACCACCCCAGATGAGGCAAGACCTAGGAAACGGTTCAGAAATTATACCGAGACCTTACTTACTTACTTAACGGGCTCCCGACCCGTGAAGGGTCTCTGCCTGAGACACAGCAGCCTTCCACTCTCTTCGATTCCGGGCACGCTGCTTCCAGTTATCTAGACCAAGCGCTCTGGCATCCGCGATAGCTTGATCCTTAAAACGGAGGTTCGGTCTTCCTTGTCTTCTCGAACCTGGGGGCTGTGATTCGAAGATCCTCTTTGCCGGAGCATTATTGTCCATTCGCTCGATGTGGCCGAGCCAGTGTAGTCGACGTGTTTTGGCTTTTTGGACTACATCCACATCCTGGTACAGCTCATAGAGTTCGCGGTTATATCTTCTCCTCCATTCGCCCTCCTCGCATACGGGACCGAATATCCGACGAAGAATTTTTCTTTCGAAAGTGTTCAATATCTGCTCTGCTTTCCTGCTTATCGTCCAACACTCGGCTCCATACAGCAGAACTGACAGGATTAAAGTTTTGTAGAGCAAACATTTCGTCTTCTGAGTTAGGAGTTTTGACCCCATTTGTTTCGCCAAACCGAAGTAGCAACGGTTTCCTAGGGTAAGTCTTCGTCGAATCTCCACTAAGTTGTCATTCGTGGAGTTGATATTTACTCCGAGGTAGGTAAACTCCTTAACCACTTCGAAGTTACTGTTGCCGTTTTGTCCTAGGCGGTGGACAGATGCTTCTTTGTTTGTTGACAACATGTATTTGGTTTTGTCCTCATTCACTTCAAGGCCAACACGTTTCGCCTCTTCTTCAATTGCCGTAAAAGCTTCTAACACGGCGCGCTGGGAGCGACCGATGATGTCGATGTCGTCTGCGTATCCCAGCAACTGGACAGATTTGTTGAAGATAGTGCCTTCCATGTTTACACCTGCCCTGCGCACTATCTGTTCCAGCACAAGATTGAAGAAGTCACATGATAGCGCATCCCCTTGCCGAAATCCGGTGCATGTTTGGAATAGTTCAGAGGAACTGTTGCCGAATTGCACGTTGCACCGCGTGTTATCCAGCGTCACGCGGCACAGCTGGATCAGTTTAGCCGGGATCCCGAATTCGGCCATCGCCTTGTAGAGCTCAAGACGATGAATGCTATCATATGCGGCTTTAAAGTCGATGAAGAGATGGTGAGTCTCGACTTGAAATTCGTTGGTCTTTTCCAGGATTTGCCTTAGTGTGAAAATTTGGTCGATCGTCGATCTGCCGGGCCGGAAGCCACACTGGTACGTGCCGATTAGTGTGCTGCAGAAAGGCTTCAGACGTTCACACAGTACGTTGGATAGGATCTTATATGCGACATTAAGCAGGGATATGCCTCGGTAGTTCTTACAAGACATAGGATCGCCTTTATTGAAGATGGGGCATATAGAGCTGATAGTCCAGTCATCGGGCATGCCTTCCCGAGAGCCTTGGGTTCAGCTAAAGCCGAGGTGATGGAGGCGGAGAGCGAAAAAGGTGACGGACAGCTTGTTTCCGGGAAGGTTAATCAGCAAAAACCACATGAAAGTGGAAAGGCTGATGGGTCCATCAAACAGGAAACAGAAGGTCAGTCAACCCAATGCCGGAGACATAGGAGTAAGGGAAGTAACCCTGCAGCAAGAATTTAACGCAGTAAAATGCGTTAATCAAAGATCCAAGGCGTGGTTTTGTTAAACCGTAGGGATGATGACAACCCTTTGGGAGGGAATCAACCTGAAAGTTGATCGACTCTACATCCTCAAGGATGTGGAAAGGCTGATCACATTTATCCTGCAACATGTTGTTCAATCAAGTTGTGGTTTACGATTTGTATTTTAAAACCTTATTGGATGATGATGGTGATGGTGATGCTCCAACTCTATAGTAACGACATGTTTATTTCATTTTGCTCTGATCATGACACCACAGCATCAGCGTACTTCAGCTACAAGTTCATGAAAAAAAAACATTTAAGTAACCAAATTCAAAATATCAGTCAAATAGTAAAGATCATAATAAAGAAGACCATGAAGCCAAACCTTGTTATATGTGCATCTTCTCAAGAAGTACATAGGGAATTGCTTTAAAGAACCCTCTAAGGATACCCAATTACTCGTTTCGTTAAATTCTTGATAATGAATGGAGAAGTCTCCAAGAACGGAAACGATACATGCTTCGGAAAAGAAACCGAATTGTTGACAATCATGCAAAATGCATATTCTACACTCAATAGATACAAGTGCAGCATTGCACAGATACTTGAAAACATACTACAAAACGAATTTCAATACCACCAGGAGTTAAAATGTAATATTGATTTCGAAGTGTGTTATTGCGAGAAATTATTGCTTGTTGTCAAAGCCAAAGCTTAGGAAAGAACTGTCTAGATTGACGTCACTCATCAAGGTTCAAGTCGATTCCATGAGCCTACGCATGGAAGGCACTGTACTAGTGAGCTCAAAGTTTGAACCATACCTACATGTTACATAACATGATTGCAGCAAAGGTACGAAGGAAATAACTAAAGAGACAATATTCAAGGGTATGATTGGAACAACTGCTTGGGTGACCCAGCGACTGTAACAAAGGAAAACTTAAAGTATACCATTTTGCTGGCTCAGAACATACACTACTTACTTCATTCTTTTTTTTTTCCCGTAGGAAGGTGGGAATCTTTTAAAGACGAAACTGAGCCCGTACTCAGTAACAGTGTGGGATTTCCACCCACTAAACCCACCTCCCCTTCTACCCCTGGTCCTCGCGGCACTGCCGTCAAGCATTTCATCGCGAGGGGGGACTTCAGCCTTATGTGCTCGGCTCATACAAGTTAGCAGCCTGCTGCGCTGCGGTTCGTTACTGCTCCTGCCTTCGCTGCTCTTTCATTATTGTAGTCACAGTGTCGTTAACTGCGTCCCAAGCCTCTTCCCTGCACATCATCTGTCTGGTGAAGTTGTCTGGGGTTAAATCCTCGCCCAATTGGTTTACCAGCAGGTGCCGTTCTACGTAGTATCGTGGGCAGTGGAACATGATGTGTTCCGCATCCTCCAATACTCCCGTGCACGTTGGACAATAGGGGTTGTTTCCGTGTCCAAATCTATGCAGGTAGGCTCTGAAGCATCCATGGCCCGTAAGCATCTGGGTGACGTTGAAGTTCAGCTCCCCATGCTTCCTATTAATCCAGGCGTCTATATTGGGTATCAATCTCTGCGTCCACCTGCCTTTGTCAGAGTGACACCATCTCTCCTGCCATTCTTCCCGACTTGTCCTTGGTCCTTGTCCTTCAGTATTGCTTCTAATCGTTGCTGTTGCCGTTGTCCTGCTGGCACGGTATTTCTGTTGCGCTTCTTTTGCAAGAAGGTCTATTGGTACCATGCCAGCCACTACACATGCCGCGTCGTAGGAAGTTGTTCGGAAGGCGCTGCATACTCTCAGCGCTAGCCCATATCTGGGAACCGTAGAGCATTATTGATGCGGCAACTCTTGCTAAGAGTAATCTCTTCTTATGTTTTGGTCCCCCGATATTCGGCATTATCCTTGATAGGGCAGCCGTTGCCTTTGCTGCCTTTTCAGCTGCATACTGCAGATGCTGCTTATAGGTTAACCTTGCATCTAAGGTAATGCCAAGGTACTTCAGCTCTGGTTTGGAAGCTATGACGTGATCGCCCACGGTTACCCTTATAGTCTCCATGACTCGCCTGCTGCTGATGAGCACTACTTCAGTCTTTTCTTCTGCAAGTTGTAGGCCCATGCGTACTAGCCAGTCCTGGACCATCCCAATAGCTTCATTGCAGTCATGCTCCAACTCCTCAAGGTGTTTGTTTACTACAACGATCGCTATATCATCGGCGAAACCAATTATTTTCGAAGACCTCGGGGTTCGAAGTCTGAGGACGCCATCATACATTAAGTTCCACAGTAGCGGACCTAATACGGAGCCTTGGGGAACGCCGCCTGTGACGTTATACTGCCTCGTTCCATCGTCGGTCCGTAGTCCGTCATTATCCTCTGCAGGTATTCTGGTACTCTCTTGGCGGTAAGTGCTCGCAAGATGTTTCTCCAGTTTGCGGTGTTGAAGGCGTTCTTTACATCCAGCGTGATGATTGCGCAGTACTGTTTGCTCCCGCCCTTCCATCCTCTTCCTTCTATGGCTTTTGACGCGGTATTCACGACTTCGTCGATAGCGTCTATCGTAGACCGTGTCTTACGGAAACCGTATTGGTGAGCTGCAAGGCCTCCTGCCTCATCGATTGCACTCTCCAACCTGTCACTTATGACGCGCTCCAGTATTTTGCCCATTGTGTCCAACATGCATAGAGGCCTATACGATGAGGGATTCTGTGGTAGTTTACTACCTTTTGGTAGGAGGACCAGTCTTTGTTTTTTCCACTGGTCGGGGAATACTCCTTCTTTTAGGCAAGTGTTATACATATCTGCGAAGATGTGTGGGCGCCAATTGATTGCTGCTTTTAAGGCAATGTTAGGGATTCCATCGACACCAGGTGCCTTTTGGTCCTTGATTTTTGCGCAGACTTGCAGGACTTCTTCAGCGGTGACGAGGGGTATTGTTAACGCTCTCGTCGTATTTCCTCTCTCCGTTTGTACCTCCATTTCTTGTTGTTGTGGGAAGAGTACAACCACTTCGTTTTCGAGAAACACTGTGGATGTAGGCGCGGGTTTTCGGCCACCATTCAGCTTCATCATCACCACTTGGTAGGCTTTTCCCCACGGGTTTTGGTCGGCTTCGTTGCACAGTTCGATGAAGCTTCTCTTTTTACTGTCTTTAATTGCAGTTTTTAGATTTCTCCGGGCGGTTATGAATCTCTCATGTAGTTCTCCATGGCTGCTGTGTTCTCTGGATCGCTGGTACAATCTGCGCGCGCTGTGGCACTCTGCGCGCAGTCTGTCGATTTCGTCGTTCCACCAGTATACTGGAGGTTGCCGCGCGCTTGCTGTTTTCTTTTGCATGGATGCGTCACAGGCGCGTGTCAATCCTCTACTGAGCTGATTCGCCTTGTCGGCGGCTGGTCCACTAAGGGTTACATCTTCCATCATCAGCTGAAGTACTTCGACGTCCAGAGTATGTGGTTTCCATCCTCTTTTCCGCGGCTGCCATCTCTGCTCTCTTCTATTTTCAATGGGGCTGGTCATTCTTGGTAGTTGGTATTTGTGGTATAGTATGGTTGAAAGATGAAACCTTGTTTTATGATTGAAAGCAAAGGTACCGAGACCTTGCTTTTTTATTAAGAGATTAAGAGAAGATTGTCCCACCTGCTTCGTGAAAACGATGATGCAGCGCGGATAAAGGTTTCAGTAATACCAGATCGATACCCACCGTTTCTTTCCATCGTTGGAAAAGACAGTGTGAAACTTTCAAGATAAGTTTTTAGATAAGTGCACGATATAATGTTGAACAGCACCGATGGCTTGACCATGTTCAGTGGATAAACAGACTTTTTGGAAAAGAAATACGTACATATGTATGTAATTTTTAAGGCACAAGCAAACGTAAGAATACCTTAACCAATTCGTAACGATTGGAGTGAACTGGTAATATGTGAGGAAACCATTTCCCCTTAGTGTCTCAAACAACTCTAATGTAGCATGCATCATTAAAACCTTAACCATCACCTTGTGGACTGTAGAATTTCTAGCCAGGATTTGAATTTCCAGAAACTTTTAATCTTCACCTATTCAAGAGCAGAATACACCAACATCTATGAACAACTTGGGCAACTAACGTCTATAGCTTTACGATTCGTCTTAAGAGAATACTACTAGATTTAGAAATGCTTGACTGTCATCCCTCAAGAACTATATCGATAGTTTTGAGAATATGTTCTACATTCCAATAAAGTCATCTGGTAGCTCCTCAATTCGAAACCACCTTTCTTATATCGTGCAGCAACTCAACGAAAATAGTTACAAATTACTGAAAAGATCCTTTGGGCAGTTGGTATCATTCAGACTTAACTCTTCGTATCGCAGTGTGTCAAAATTTAAAAAAAAAGTAAATTTTCAGATTCCTTATTCAAAATGAAAGCTTCTAAAGCAATTATTTATTTCACTGAAATAAGAAATATTTATATTCAATTGTTAAATAAATCACTTTAGTTTACAAAAACACTATTTTTTTATGTAATCTATAAAACTTCGAACTTCACTGTATAATTGTTGACTTATCGAACTGAAATGAGTCAGAGCATAAAATTCCCGTATAACGGAACATAGTGTCAGTTATGAGTATATTTTTGATTGTAATATATGTATGTATGTACGTTGTAGATCTGCAACAATATGGATAACAACGTCTCTTATTTGCTATCGGCTAGTTTGAAGTAGACTTTTAGGGTATATTGCATTTCTGCAACATGGCGATACAAAGAGTTAAAACCATCATGTCTGGTTGTCTGAATCTGGTCTACATTCTCAAACTATGGACCGTGGTTGAAGTTGGCTTTATACCCAAAACAAAAGAAAAGGTTTCAATATTCTTGGGAAGCAATTGGTTGCGAGTGCGGCTATACGAATATATTTGCAAAATATACAAACAAATTCTAGATAGATAAAACCACTCATATCTTATCACCTATAAATACACATACGTATGTATTCATGTTATCAATAATAAAATAAAAAAAACACAGCAATGCCTTAAAATAAAATTCTTTCCCCGACTCCAGTTAGTTGTAATTCTCACTTTGTTGAAATGAGTGCGAATCGCGGGTGTTTGTTTATTATAAACATTCAAAAAAACCGCACGAACAACGACTCAATAACTTTAGAAAATACTTTTAGAAATATGAACGCCGATGTGTTTGTTATAGAGGATACAACCGGTGCTGACATTATACATTTAATGGCTACAAGTAAGTAAATTGTAGTATGTAATCCAAATAAAATACACAATTTACATACATAAGAAGCTTAAGTAATCAAGAATCTGTATTAATAGTGTGAAAAATGTAAAATACTCAAATACAAGTGAAATTCTTAAATTTTATTACCTGTGACGTATCTACATATCTATGGCCATCTGTTGGTTTCTATTTAAATTACTTGTTATTTTGACACTGACAGATCCTTCGTTTTCAAAGCTTTTTTTTCGGCTGTTGTACACAAGTTTGTGAAAAAAGTTCGTGAGATTAGCAAAAGTTATCCTCATGTTTGGAAATGAACTGGGACGACCTTTGGTTTCACCAAGAAGGCCGGCGCCAACGTGCCATACAAGTCGTTCATAAATCGCAATCTTTAGCGCACTAAGTTTAATAATCGTGTAATTACCCGTTTTGGTGATGATGCTTGGCGTCCGCAGAGCTGCAATTTAACGCTGTTGGACTTCTTTTTTTTTTTTTTTTTTTGTGAAGTGCCATTAAAGATCGTTGCTATGCGAACAATCCAGAGACGATTGGTAGAAAGCAATCGAAAGCTAATGTCAAAATTCTATGTTAAGTTTCCTTCAGTACTGTTAATTGCTCAAGTTGCTCATAATAGGCATATGTGAACGGATAGGATTGGCACTTTGTCAGAGCCGATTGTGACAGTCAATTGGTTTTACCTGTCATTTCTTAACATCACCGTACCTGCCTATGTAAATGAAATCTATGAACAATTTTTCTTTTAAATGATAATTCCATTACATAATTGTAAATGCACTCATCTTACAAATAGAACCGAGATTCATTTGCTTAGCAACCACAAAATTTAAATTACAAAACTTTTAAAAATTAAACGTCAGATTTTCCTACGAAAGAGCGAGTGGATTCGATCGTTTCGGAAGTGAGCAAAAGTGAACGAAAACTTGACGAATCTGAGTCAGAAGCTATTATTGTTGTAGAATACAAATTCCTTGCATTCCTTAGTTACGACCACGTCCGAACCAAACCCATTCGACTATTATGGTTGAGCCTTTATGCACAATACTCATTGATTGAACTATTTGTGAAATGGACAGCGGAACTTTCGAAAATATACTGCAAAATAATCAAATTACATACATACATCTATTCTCAGTATTAAATTAGAAAAAATTCAAAGTAGTAAACGAATTCTGTTTTTTTTTTAGCCACAAATGACCCACCCTTCATTAGTATTTAGAACGGAAAGAGGTTAATGAGGTTCCTTGTTAATTTATATTTTTATTTTTTTTTTGTTAAATGTTCATAGTTAGTAGCTCTTATCTAAAAAAGAATAATCCATTGTTTAACTTTTCTAAACTTAACCCTCAATTTTATTCTGTTCTACAGTTAAGTGTAGAGATTTTACACCTTACTTGTATGTGGCTATCGCATTTTTATCTCATGGTACAGAAGATAACTTAACGTTAACATCTAACGACGAAATAATTCACATACAAAAAGCCATACTGTTTCCGTTGTGCCGAAATCCAAAACTGGATGGAAAATTAAAATGGCTAATAATGCAAACCTGCAGGGGAAGCAAAGATTTCCTTCAAGAGACCTCCGAAGGACCAAGCAAAAATTTGTTTCCATGTTATTACGCAAAGTTCTTTGCTACAACTGAGGGTAGGTATTGGAATAAATAAATAAAAAACATAAATAAAAAGTTAATAATTATGTATGTATTTGTTTTGCTTAGGTATGCAGGCATTTCGTTTAAAAAACGCGAATGAATCCATTTTCATAAGAGCTTTATGCGAACGACTGACTATTGGATACAGGACTAGAGATATACTCTCGATTTTGAGTGATGTAATTGAAGACGTCATATTTGTAACTCGAAAGGATGGATTAGATCAGAAGCCGTGTTCAGAAGATAATTTTGGTACAAAGAAATTTTATATTACTTCCGGATTTACAGATAACTAGAAATACTCGTCGTTTAAAGTGAATACCTGTAACCCACAGAAACACCAAACTCGAAAGCATATAGTATATGTATTTCGGAAGGCATAACTACACAAAGGAAATTTCAAACAAATATTAGATCAATTAAAGATAATATATGCAAAGTCATTATAAATACTGAGTTTTCATTTAAAAATATCAAATTGTAGTACATTACAGTAGTACACATTGGTTGTCGTTTTGAGAAAATGGAAGGAGATACCAATCGATGTGAACTTACAGTGAATCAACTAATGCAACTAAATTGCAAATCTGCTTAACCTGTGATGCCAAAACCTGATAGATCCCCAGAGGCTCATAGAATTTTTCATCCTAATGTGATAAGTCAAGAGCCATCCAGAAGCAGCATCTTCCAATAGATGTCGTTTCGGTAAGTATCGAGTAAGAGCCAATATCGCCAAATACCTAACAACTCTATTATGTATGTAAGTACTATGATCATCGAACGAAAAACTACGATTGGATGCAGGAGCGTGAATGGCATGTCTCTCGAATTTTAAATAAATCACCAATCATGTCCGTCCGTTTTTCGCCTGTATATCACCACTTTTTGGTGCTTAAATCCCAGACAACACTAAAAAGTCTGACAAAGCTGCGAGAGTAAAACTGTCATGAAAGACTTTCTCAAAACAAAAATTACCCTTTGGAAACGTACAACAGTAAGCCCTTTCCTTTCATGTGAACGAATGGTGCTTAAAGTTGTAAATTTCTAGACACAACACTCAACCATGAACCATGGAGTTCAATGTGATTCTTTAGCTCTGGCCAAATTCATCCCCGAAAACAGTAAGCTTAGCTCTTTTGTTTATATCGTTTGGAACCGTTGCTGGTTCATTTTCAAATTATTTTTTATTCTGATGAGGTTCACACTTGTATTTCATACTGTACTCGTTTTTTTTTTTTTTTTTTTGAATAATTAAACATTGTAGAAAGCTACATAAATAATCTGATTAAAACGATAAGTAAAATTCCACAATCTATCAGACTAATTTTATTTGTTATCTATGGGAATTAAATTTTTTTTAAAAACCACACAGTGGTTCCCCTGATCATAGAAACTTCTCTCCACCTCAATGCCGGACACTTGCCTGCATAACACCTCCAGTTCGTTTTCATCAAACACATGATAGAATCTTAAGAAAGTTGAATTCTCGTTGCTTTCCTTTTGTGATTTCAGTTTCCAAGGTACGAGGACATCTTGGTCGAGGAACTCAGTGCGATTAGTATGAACCGGCAGTTGAACATCGATTTCCAAATCAACTCGTTGACTTTCCGTCTGGGTCTTACGCCTCTGTTCGGTTTCTGAGGTTTTTCCCTTATTGACTGCCTTATTCTGCCTTAGGTAACTGGATTTCTTTGAGTTAGCTTTTTGATTCTTAGCCCATACGTAAATTAGGCCAAGCCCATTAGGGCGAAGTATTCTTGCCATTTCCTTAATCGACTGAATACGACGGGTCTAAATGAAATTCAATAAGCAACAAAGTAGCAACAGAAGAGGTTTTCGTTTTTGAACTCACCTCACTCGCCAGGTGATGTATGACAGCAATACTAATAACGCCATCGGCTGAGGAAGATCGTACTGGAACCGATAGGCAATCACACTTGAATACATGTTGCTTGTGAGATGAGCAGACATTCAGCAAACCCGTACTACGATCGCAGCCAATCTAAAAAAGACATGTCAGCAGCTGAGTATTAATGTCATACAGCTAAGCTTACTTGGAGAGTTCCCTTGTTAACGGCTAAGTATTTACCATTCCCACAGCCGATGTCGAGGATGACGGAACCTTCGGGAAAAGATCGTACAAATTCTGCCACGTTTGGCCATGGGGAGTGTCTGGTTTCGCTGAAATGATTAGCGATTTTTTCGTAAATGCTATGCACATTGGATTCCTCTAACTGCTTGGCCACATGATCGAGGGATTCTCGAGATTGTATCGACTTCTGTTGACTATCACATAACGATGGGTAGGGACAATCACAGGGATTGCGCCTTAGCTTACGAAACGTAAACGACGTTCGTTTGCTTCGCAATTGAGTTGTCAATGTGTTGTTTTGTGTTTGTACCACATCCGTTACTCGAGGAGTTATTCCGTGTGTCCAATCGTATCGGCATTCTCCGGACATAATCAACAGTGATCGTCGAGGTAACAGCACCGAGACACGTTGATCAGCCTTTCGAAAATCCATAACAACGTCGCTCTCCAGTGACAAAGATAAAATTGGATCACAGAAGGCACTGTGCGTATCAACGTGAGGTGGTATACCATGCCCTGGCATGTACTGATTCACCGTCAGCTGATCGGGTTCATACCAGCTTAGAGACGGTTGCTTATCTTTCAGCCTCGGCCAGAGTATGTTGCATTCTGGTGGCACACACGCTTCCAAGGGTTTGTCTGGATCTACAACATTCGAACCGTATAGAAACTCATAGCCAAAATGCTTCACAGAGCGATTTTTAAGTGTTCCCGAGGGCGGACCGATTGCCTGGATGAGCATTAACTCTTCGCTCTCGCTGACGAACTCCTCCAAGATGATGGCACCAGGTGGAAGTTCACCGTGAAGATGATTCTCAATGCGAGGAATATTTTTGAAGTATGACATATAGATAATTGTCCCATTTTGTCCTAATCCAGCTTTGCCGTGCATGCCTTGAAAGACTTTCTCTGCGTCTTCTGTAGTATTTAAGCCCAGGAAGCAATACGATTTGTTAGGTATCATTGTCAATTGGGATACCTGGCCGTACTTTAAGGCCTTCTGAAGGACAGATTCATCTGTTATGCCAGTGCTTAGGCCGGCATTGCAAATGCCAATAAACTGCAAGAAGTTGTAACATGAGTGAAGAGTTTAAGATTTATGGTGGATTGTTATTACTTGTGTTGGCTCATCGGAATGGGCTATATCTACATCTTTGGCGACAATTGTGCGGCAGCGGATCTGCTTCCGTTTAATCTTTTTTTCTGAATATTCTTTCGACATTTCTTATTTTTTAAAGTAATTCAACAAAAAACTAGGTAACCAAGTTTGTGGACGACACGAAGTTGCCAAACATTTAACGCTAATGTGACATGGAACTGTGGTTCTCAAAGTGTCACTCAGTTCAAGTTGACAAAAACACTTCGCGTTCCGAAGTAGGTTCACTCAGCATTTTTCCAAAAAAAAAAACTAATATAGGCATGATTCTGCAATTAGCTCAAGAACTTAATAGTACAGGACCTGATGTAAAATGTAAAATGATCATCAAAGCGGCACAAAATATAAAAAAAAAAAAAAAAAACAATTTACAGCGTAAACTTTATTTTTCTGTCGACACTTTCTGATGAGTCTCTGTCGATGGAATCGAAATAGAGGCCAATAAAGTATTTACCACCGTATTACAATCTTGAATTTCTCCATTCGGCAATAATATCATCTCATCGGGTGTCGGTTCATCAGACACCCCTAGTGCCTCGTTGCACTTGTGTTGGACAAGCTCCTCTAGGGTTTTCCACTTACCAAAACAAGTATCACATTCATGGCTTAAGGCATGAGTTAGTTTTTCATGGATTATCAAATCCAAACGAGATGGAAACTGGGCTGAACAATCTTTGCAATGGAAGAACTCTGGAGGTATTTCCGTATTAGGCTCTTGATTGTCCGTTGTAATTTGGTCCCTATGCGATTGCAGGTGATGTTTAAGCAAAGTGTCTGTAGCAAACACTTGAGTACACTCATTGCAGACAAAGTGTTTCCTGTCAATGTGGGTACGTTTATGCATTCGAAGGGTCCATAATTGTTTGTAAGATTTCCTGCATTTGTCACATCGATATGGCCGGTCACCGGTATGTGTTCGCATGTGGGCAGTCAAGGTGGACTGGTGCCTAAATCTTTGGGCAGGAAAATAATAAAGCAATTGGAATCTATTTATGATTGCTTACCTATTTCTACACTTTTGGCATTCATACGGCTTGTGGTGCTCATGTAGTTTCTTGTGGGAATTTAGAAGGCGATAGTCGGTGAATCGCTTATCACACTTCGTACACACCCATGGACATTCGCCGGTATGATATCGAGTGTGTACTTTTAGCGTATATTGAGTGGGAAAGTCTTTTCGACAAACAGAACATGTGTAAAGAGTTTTACGCTTCTTTCCGATGTGTTTCATGTAATGACGAGTCAACGAAGCCATCTCTGCAAAACCCATGTTACACTTCTTGCACTTAAAGGGTTTCTCAATGAAGTGCCTGGGAGTGTGACGTTTTAATTTTGCTAGATCTGGAATATTAGATTGGGTTGAGATGATTTTTGAGTTTTGGTCCTCACTTACTATCGAAATCCTTGCCACAACCCTTACACGTAAATTTATTGACATCCTCATGGAGGGAACTATGAACGAAAAGGTCTTGTTCTACCCCAAATGTGGTTTTACAAATCGGACATGAATACAACTGTTCAGTGGAAGTAGCGATAGTGCCATTGCTTTGATTGTGGCAGATTTGATGCGCTTCGAAAATAGCCTCGTCTGTGAATTTTTTACCACATTCGTTACAGCGTAATGTTTCGTCGTTAGAAGCGTGCACCTTTATGTGACGATTATAGGTGGATCTACCTGCAAGAAATAATATAGCTTTCAAAGGCAATACTCTCAACTTTAGCTTTAGTTTTGGAGTAAAGTAACCACTCTGCGCATATTTAAACGTGACGGGTGACTGCTTCAATCTTCATCTAGCTGCTGATTTATCTTATTGGAGCGACATTGGCAGATCACGATTTCGCGAAAGCACGTTCGAATCCTTATGTTTTTCAATGAAGTATGCATTTTGGTATGGAGTACTAGGATCTATTTCTTGAAAAGCCATCTTCTATTCTCTAAGATACTTACTGGCATACGATCTCTTGCACACGGTGCACGTGTAATCTGTTGGAGATCTTTTATTTTCAAAGGTTTCCTTTGTAGGCTCTTCAATTTTAGTCTTCTCTAAAACTTCAGCCTCCGATCGGCTTTCGAGTCTAGAACAAGTTCAAATAGCGCAAGAAAAAGTATTCATTAGTACGTAGGTACATATGTATTGTATTCTTTAAACCTATTGTTTGTGACTGTCCTTTCAACTACTAGTTTACGTAGTATTACATCAATAGCTTCCACTTTTCGCTTAAAACTAATGCACTTGTCGAGTTGATCCAAGCAATTGGTGCAAATGTTTCCAGGAAATCCATCGTCTTTATTAAACTACAAGAGACATTAGCAATACAATGAACTATCTATTTGTTGTTAGCTACCTTAACGGCTGTGAATAGGAAAATCACTTGAGGAATACTCCCGACTGAATTGAAAATTGGTTTAAGGGCGACTTTGTTGGTCAAACAGCAACGGCAAATGCAATCGAAATCAAGACTATTGTTTACTTTAATTGAGTATGATATTCGGTCGGTATCCATCACGAAAAGTTTATCAAAACAAATTACAAATGACAGTCAAGTGTTCCTCTCTCTGACATTTAACAGTTGTTAGTTTGTGGCTTTACTGTTTTATTTAGGGTTCATGTTTCTCAAAGTGTATGAATTATAGGGTATATCTACGCGCTGTGCTGTTTTTTTTTATTGGTAGCAATGTAGAAGATGGTGATTTTCGTCTCGTTATACTGAAGTGTTGGAAATCTCCCAATTTTTTCGTTAAATCCTGCCAATGTTCACTATTGATCGCCGTTAAATTCTTCTTCTTCTACTTAATCAGCACAGATATTAGCTTCCTTCCAATTCCAGAATTTATGATGAAAGACCTGGTGACATAAAAACATCATGTGTCTCGGCATATTTGCAGGAACTCATTAGACAGTACCAAGACAGCAACCTCCACTACATCATAGGTTGCGATACCAATGCGCATCATGGGGTCTGCGGCAGTAGTGACGTCAATAGAAGGAGTGAGTGGCTTTTAGAATATCTTGTTAGTAGTCGTGTAGATATTTTGAACAAAGGCTCTAAACCTACCTTCATAAATGCGATTCGCGAAGAGGTACTTAATATCACACTCGCCAGTCGATTTATCTCCAACTTTGTTGGAAATTGGCATGTGTATGACGAAGCTTCGCTGTTTGACCATCAACACATCCCCGGCAAATTGTCATATGCTTCACATGCTTTTTCTACAAAAAAAAAACTCTCTTTGGTGGTACCTATCGTCTTTGTCCTCTGACCGCGTATTAGGTTAATGGTGTCGAACAAGGTCTGTAACTGCTCTCTGTTGTAATCACAACAATCCTCTTTTTGCCCGGCCCAAGACATCGCACTTCTTTTATGGTGGTAATATCTGCGTTGTAGCGATCTACGCCATCTACTAGTAGTAGTAGTTCGTCTACTCGCAGGTTATTGACGGTCAAAACATTCTACACCCAGATCCGAAGTTTATTGCCCTTATTTCATTTGCTGGCGTCTTTAAAAGTACTGTCATCCGTATCCGAGGATTGTTGTGTTCATGTTCATGAGGGCTAATTGGGATTCGAACCTACTCTTTTACTGATTAGATGTCATATTGCTCTTAAGTAGGATTCTAAAACCTCAAAAGACTAAGACTTTTTTGTTTTAATTAATTTTTGTTTTAATTTGACTATCAAGAAAAAAAATTCAACTACTACTCCCCCCCCCAAACAAAGCCTCATGGGCTTTCATTTCTTTTTTAAATTTTACAGAAAACCACAATCTATGTTGCGCCTGAGAACTGTAAGACACCAAATTCTCCAGTCACCATCCAGTCTGGCTTTGTTTTATCCAAATTCTCGGCAATGCCTTCCTTTAAGCCGCATATTAAATCCGCCTTAACTGTGCGTAGAGTGCATACATTTGTTGGCTGAAATCCTAAAACAAATTCACCAACAATAAATTCAGTCTTAAGATTTAGTAAAATTTAGTTAAAACCTCTTAGACACGTTTTAAAATTCTCTGTATAGTCCCAGGTGAAGTCACCAATTAATTTCCTATAGTTGAGATCTCCTTTAAATATTGCTATATGGGATTCGGCTAGTTTATTATATAGATTTTCGTTTATCTCCTTCATTCTAAATAAAATATAAAATAGGATGAAATGAGTTTAAAGACAATCACACAAGCCCGTATCAATCCAATCACCTATAATACTCGTAAGGACTAGTCCAAAACCATTCTAGTGGCGTCATTTCAAATTTGCCATCTTGTACAAAATCATACCATTTTTTACCGACTTCACGTAATACAGACGATGTTGGATGGTTTCGTAAATAGTCTAGAGTCCACATGAAATCCTTTGGTGTCACATCGGATATAAACCAAGGAATCGCTTTGACATGGAAACGTATTTTTGTTGCTAGATTTTTATCAATCAAATATTCAGCAACTAGAAGATCTGTGAAAAGTTCAAAACCGGAGTTGTCTTGAATAAAATCAATAATGCGAGATTCTTCCTCGAATGGTTGTGATACGCATTTCCATATTTGTTTTGTGTCATCAACTAAAATATTGGAGTTGAGAGAATCAATTGAATCGAAGAGATTGCCGGTTTGTTTGATTTCTTTTCCCTCGGATATGGATAGATCACAACGGTTGCCCCAGAGATTAAGCTGCAATGAAATTGTGGAGAAGATTCCTATGATTATAAACGCAACAGTGGATTCAAAGATTAAAGATGCGCCCAAAAATTCAAATCTGATACAAGTACTCCGAATATACGGCTTAATCAATCCAAGGGCTACCCAAATGCTTGCTCAAAGCCAACAGTTGATGCATAGCCCCTTAAAAAATTTGGATTAGCCGAGACGAGATATTCCTTTGTTGCAGTCACGCCGACACCGAAACAATCAAGTCTGGCTCCATTGTCGGCTAAAGCTCGCCGTCGGACTATGAGTGAGATGAGATCTCCCAAGAAAGTTGGAGAAAAGACGAGTTCATCGGGAATATCGAAGCCTGCTGGAAAAATAAAGTCGCACCGACGACGTCTAGATGGGTCCTTCGATTGACAAAGCCTACAAGTACAAAACCCCGAAACCGACGAAAATATTTTGCAGAGGTCTACGTCCAACTGTGGCCACAACAGGCTGCTTGACGATGGTAAGCAAAATCTATCTCAAATCTCTCTTTGATCGCGTTGTCAATAATCATTCCTCAAAGAATGTGTCTGTTGTTTATAAAGACAGATTAGTTATCAAACACTTGGATCCACATCAAACAAAACGGTTACATGAGCATTAGCTTGCAGTTTGTCAACAGTAAATCATTGTTCTGATAAGACTAAGTCTCGGTCATGTAATAAAGTGAATTCGAAACTATACTGTAAATACCTTTAATAGTTGAATGAAAAACTCCTCCGCAAGCGGACTATCGCGTGTGCTCTTAACCACACTCTCTAGGGCATCTGTGCAGCAAGTCAGGGCATTTTCCTTCTGCTTCCTAAAGTGATCATAGTCTTTCATTTTATTCATACACTCAAAATACGAACTGACACGACGATACAAATAGCACTCTCCGTGGAGCCAACAAATTTTAAAGAATGTCTCATTATCTGGCGTTAGTCCGCCAATGAATTTGTTCCACATTTCCTTATCTGGCTCTAAAAATTAATTAATTAGTTGAGAGTCAATGCGCACCCTTGCCATACCCTACGCCCTTACCGTTGCCAGCGAAGGGTTCCAATGCTTTATCAGTCTGTAACTGATACTTCAGTTTGGATAGATTGCCAACGATTTCCTTTAATTCCTCCCGTACGTCCTGCAGGAAAAATATCATATCCATATATGATAACCGTAGGCACAAAATTTTAAATATAAATTCCACTTACATCTCCGTAGTACTGGGCGATATCATCTTTATCTCGGGACAGATTGTCAAGCACCTGTGTTAGAATCACTGGTAACCGTTCACGTAATGTATAATAAGCGAAACTTCTATAAATGGCATATAAACAGACTTTACTGTAATTTAGTTAATAAAAAGGCAGAAGATGAAAATTCGAACCTTTTATAGCGCCCACACAGAACACTGTGTCGCGGTGGTTTCTCATCGACAATGTCGTATTTTTTATCAAAGTCTGCAGCTGTTGTCATTGCGAAAATGTTATATTAGCACTTCAAGTTGTCTATTTACACGATACGGCGTCGATGTGGATCCTAACTAAGCAGAATTAATTGCAACTGCAAGCGCAAAACTAAATCACAAATTCTAATCGTTGATATCTTGGATGTATTAGAAAATTATTTGAAAATAGGTACTAGTGCAAAAAAAAAAAAAAAAACAAATGTAAAGTCAAAACTGTCACTCGGATCAGCTGATTTGTATCACAGAACAGAGGTTGTTCCATACGATTCGTGGTGAATACAGTGACGTAGTACCTACGTCTGGCTTTGGCAAAAATATACAAATATTTCGCACAAGAAGCTTGTGTGGGATAGGGTACCTAGCTTCTCACAACGATTCGTGTAGAGTGGATTAAATTCGTTTTTGAGAAGCGTAAGGTATTTGTTGAAAGTTCGTGAAAGAACCATTAGGTAGGAAGGTAAGTTGGAGGTCTCAATGGATCGATTGTGTTCTCCGGTATGGGATACCTGAGAACAGTGAACAAGACATTTACTCCAATACTTAATCCACGACGGGAGTGGTCCTCCTAAACCATCCCATTTTCATGATGAATTTCAGTCGTTGAAAGATTCGTTTCCCAAAGTTGAGTATCTGGTTCTGTTGAGGCTTGGTCATTCGTAGAGGAAATGTGTTGTGACTTCCTCTGTATAGGTCTCCAGTCTCTGCATAGGTCTGTGATGCTGATTCTCATTCTTCTAAGATGGGCCGCTATTGAGTTGCTATGAGGAGAGTCAGCTGTGGTCTATTTAGCGATAGAAGTTCTCTAGTCCTTTTTTTTTTGTCGTATTGCGTCCAAAGTTTTTTAGAAATGGGCGTCAGGTCCGACTGGTCTGCTGTTAAGTCATCTGATTCTGATTCTTTTCTCGCTAGTTCATGGGTCATCTCATTCCCGTGGAAGTCCATATGTCCTGGAATCCAGCAGAGCGTGATGCTGTGCCTCAAGCTAAGGGATTTGAGTTCCTCTTTATATCACTTGACCATATTTTACCATATTTCCCAGACAAAATCCACACATATAAAATTTTGCCCTTAATCGTCTATAAAATACAAATTTAAGAATAGAACCCACAGGCTAAAAAAAAACATAACAAAACTTAATTTGAGTAAAAAGTTAAAGTAACGTTCAACGAGTAAACTGTTACTTTTTACACATCCCTATCCAGTATCCACTGACAGTCAGACTGACATTTGTAAACGTGTGTGGTTTGGATTTATTAAGGATTTAATACTTTTGATTCGTAAATATTTTGAATTAAAGTGTTTTTGTGTTTTTTTTTTTCATTATTTTCTTTTATATTAAATCGTATATAAGTGCAAATTAAAATTATGACCCCAAAACCGATTCCTGACAGGTAAGTTTAATCGTATATGCGATTGAATTAAAATGCATAAAGGTTTAGAATGTGATTGTTTATACGCAGTATCACGTCTAACCTGTAGCCAAGGGTCGCAGAATGAGCCTGGACCCAGGAACAACAGTTAAATAATGATAATCTGAACATCTTGCCGTGAAAGTAAACGTTAGTTACCTATCGGATGCATTGCAAATTCCGAGACAGCTGTTGCCATCATCATGCTGCCACAGAATACAGTGTCCTCACAATTTCAAATGCTTCCTAGGCATTCATTAATAAATGTTCTATGTATACATATAGAAATGTATGTACTTAGAAATGTTCCATCCAACGCAGCATGGATTTAGCCGTCTATTAGTATTTTGAAAATGTTCACATTCTCGACAGGCTATCCTGAGATGCTCTTGCGAATGTTGTGAGGTACTTTTGTACATGCTATTGGACTATTTGTCAGGAATGTTACTTTCTATTTCTTGACCGTTCTGATCGTGGTAGAGTTATTTGTATTGCTGAAAGGTCATGACGTTGTTCGGATTCGATGATTTACAATCGTTTCCAATTGCTCTCCTTATCTTGGGCGGTGATAGTTCTCTCTATGTTCTTTTCTTACAAAGAAATGTTTTTTTGATAGCCAGTAACTAATCCTTTTTCTTTTCTTCCGCAGATGGCTTAACTACCAGCCGATTGGACAAAAAATTCCCGGAACGAGATTCATTGCTTTTAAAGTTCCCTTAAGAGACGTAAGTGAATTTTCATAAGTGCCCGTTTGCGTATTGCCATACTGTATATGAGCACAGTCATTCATAGTCTGTGCCAAACAACTTATTCACACTTATTCCGCGTGGCGTTTTACTAAAACGCCGATTGTCGTTCTTTAAGTAAAACGTTACGTTTTTTAAGAGTTATCCAGAAATTGAATGCCACAAAACGCCTTCGTCGGTAAGTACATAGGTACACACTCCGCATACGATCCACTCTTAAAAAACGTAAAGAAAGACAATCGGCGTTTTATGGGGCTTTATTTGGACAACAAAGCCGAAACAAAATACATATATGCTGCTACAGACTGCTCTGTGATCAGAATGTATACCAACTCAGATAAACAGCGTTTCCTCTGATATAGTACAAAGTCTGCTTTGCATTTGTATGAGCACACTAAAGTCTATTGTAGAGCGACTGCTGTTTGTGCAGATATACAGTATGACAATACGCTGCCCGTTTTAATGTAAGGTTATATTGTCTTAAACTTTGTATCACGAATGTGTAACCACACTCAGACTAAGATCAAAAATATGAAGCGGTAGCATGTCACCATATCACTGCGATCACAGATGCGCCACTCATGATACCCGAATTAGTAGATTTTTGAGTGAACTAGCAGATATGCCATCTGCTTCATGGTAGAGTTTACCTAAGAAGAAGTGTCCAGTGAGAAATCCTGTGACTTTACGAGTCTAACTTCTAGTTAGACCTAGAAGTTGTTTTGTTCTTGTAAGGGAAATGTTTGGCATGAATATTTTGAATTGTCTGTTACCTTCAGTGTTTGTCCAGTAATGGTGAGCTTTATTTTTCAGTCAATTTTTAATGCAGTATTTAGCAGTACTGATAGGTAGTCCACAGAATTGTCTTGGTATCATGAAGGTTGTATGTATGCTATGATAACTTCCAGCGCTGCTGCAGAAGTTGTTCTCATAGCACCCGTAGTACATACACAAGCTAGTCTTCGAAGTTTATTGAGCATGTCTTGTATGGACTCTGTTTCGCTTTTTGCTGCATAAGTGACGATTGGCCTAGTAATGGCTGTGTAGCTCTTACCAATTAGACTTCTGCTGATCTATAAGGAGATCCTGGCTGTGTCTATTGTTTTCGTGAGCTGAGAATTCCGAGAGAGTTTTTCATCTAGAGCTAGGCCCGGGTATTCGACTTCTTTTAAAAAAAACTCTATTGCTTCACCAAACAGAGTGGGTTTTTGTATTTTATCTATATTTCTCCATTTTGTGACAGCAACTATAGTGCTCTTTTTGGGGTTGACGTTTACACCAGTTGAGTGCCCTTTGGAGGAGTTCCAAGATTGTTTCTTAGAATTTGCTTTTGATTAGGATCGCAATGTCATCAGCGTATCCATAGAAACCGACATTGTTGAGTATGTTTAGCAGTTTATTTTCTAAGATGGACCATAACAGCCAGGAGAGAACACCACCCTGGAGGCAACCTTTCGCAGCCGTGACTCGGATTCTGTCACTTCCTAGCGTAGCATTGATATTTCTATCGCTAAGCATGTACTTTATCCACTAACATGTAGTACATCCTATGTTTTGCATGCATCTGTATATCTGGGTGTGTTTCCGTCGAAAGTTCCTTTAAGGAAGCAGCTAGTTAACCCGTCAATGTTACGTTTCTGTGGACAGTGTAGAGGAACTACTTTCTCGTCAAAATGTTTTATTTTCAGATCAAGTGCTTGCGTTGGTTATACTTTTCATTCCAACTTCCGATTGGAACCTATTCCACTAAGTTGTGAAATTCGGTTATTAGTACTACATTTGGGAGGTCTGTTTTTATGATGCAGTTTACGTTTCGGTCTAGAGAGACGGTAGTTTCCAACCTTATGGAGAATGTATGTATGCGTATAAGAGCGATTTAAGGCGTTTTTTTATTTATTTATTGTATTTAATGGTGTTCTTATAGGTTGGGCATATAAAATCGCAAGTCTTTCACGATCTCAGCAAGTCTTCATGATGGTTGGGAGCAATGTGCGCGGGACCGTCAAGGATCGAGAGCTATGGTGTCACAGGCAATGTGGTCAAGGGCACTGCAGTCAGTTTACTAGGCTTGTCTACGCCTTATGTGTTCTTTATAGCTTAGTAGCGTGATGGGGATTTATATCTTCGTGCCCCATGGCTGTTTCATCTTTTGAGCTGATACTCATATGAAACTAGTAACTAAGCTGTGACCACTCGTCAATCCTTTGGTGATTCTATAATCAGTTCTGCTTCATGCGTGCTTCATACGCTGTTCTAGACAGCCCGCGTTCCGCTGTATTGCTCGTATATGCATGCAATGGGTGCGTTTGTTTATCGGTCCTATGTATGTCTTCCTTGCAATCGACCGACAATTCTTTCAGGACCAGATGTAGAAAATTTTTTTTCACAGCAGACAATTGGTTATAGACTGTTTCGGCACCTCTTCCAAAAGATTGTCTGTCTCTTAATTGTTAACGCGCGGTGGTATACCATTGTCTTGTCTATGTTGACCTTTGGCAAACTGGCAAACATTTTGAGATTGTTTAACAGTCACGCCCATTGTTTCCAATACTTTAACTAAAAATAGAAACAATTTATTGAGACTCCAACTAGAAATCACATGAACCATAAAGCCACGCGAACTATTTACGAGCGACGACTACTGTGACCCACTATGAGCACTCAACCTAACCAATGTGTACTCATACACCTAAAAAGGGAACCAAACTTTCGGTGGCCCTGTCCCATTGATCCTTTCGGGGCGTTTAAGTGTAACGCAAAAATTAATTGAAATATTTTTTACCTTTTGCCCATCGGGCATAGTGCCACCCAACCGTATTTCAATTAAATTAAATAATTTAATTTCGTTTTCAAAGGTGGTCCCTTTCGATGATGAAAGGGCCTTGCATCGGCTTGCTTTTGTTAAATTTTCCCATACACATCAATCAATTTTTGCTGCCCAATGGTCCTTGTTTTCTGTTTTGTTTTGTTTTTTTTTTTTTTGCGAAATTTCGGGTGACGACCAACATGCCGCGGAATCAATTTAGCCTCTCTGTTTACATTTCAACCGAGCAATTAACTAAATTTATGCAAAATGTAAATGTAAATATTTTTTTAAATAAATTGCAAAGTAATTACTATCAGGGTGGCCCAACAGACCACCAAAGGTGACCAAATTCTTGTACCATCCTCTTATAGCATGGAATTGGTTATAAGAAAATAATTACTCTATCAGATGCAATTTGGAAGATGATGCTTCGAAATCAAGTGTTAAGAGAACGCAGGCAAATGGGAAATTAAAATTTCTACTCTGCGATTTATTTCAGGACCTGGGTAGTCGAGGAGCAATTCATTTGTAAAGAAATCTTCATTAATTTAAAGTAAACATTTCAATGTACATAGCTGCCTACAGAGATACTAGGCATAAAGACCATTCGGAGTCCATGTGGGAGTAGAAGATATATTGGTGGCGCCATGAAAGGTACAACAGAAAAAAAAATTACATGATTTGGTATGAGATCAGAGGGACAACTTCAGTTCATGCACGTAATCCCGCGAATTCGAATGGTGATAATTATTGAGCGCGTTGTTTCCTTTGGATGCTTTTGGTTGATTCTTGGAATGAACGAGCAGTCGCATACAGAGATGTTGGACTCTAATGGCATTTCGTGTTGTAGTTGCATTAATCGATTCGCGTGTGCAGATACCATGAGCGTATTTTGTGACTGGACTCTATGGTATTTGGATGGACCAATTAAAGTGTTCGTCCAACACCTACACAACGGATGTACGGTTAAGTTGGACAGGCATTTGGTTACTTGAGTGAGGATGTCATTTGAGGGTTGGTTAACTCTGGGGCATGAATTCAAAGACTCCCTCGTTTGTACATCCTTTCCCGTGCCCAAAGTTTTCTGTTTCGAACTTTATTTTCGGTTTGTTATTATTTTTAGAAGTAACCATCAACCATTTCAGCTTCTTATTACGTTCCATGAGTAAACCCATGGCCAGACTAACCTTCAATTCGGTATTAATCTGTAAGCACAGAACTGCAGATAATTAACCATATTCATTCTTTTCTCAATAACGATCAACCTAATTGTTTTCCTTTCCATTGCTGCTGCTCGAGTTTGGACCGTAAAGTGTTGTGTGAACAACAAATCGTGTGAGTACTCTCATCAAACCTTGCCCAAGCCAATGCTCGATGCCAACAAAACACTAATTCCAAAGTTCAATGACATTCAAGTGTAATTTCACAATTCCCCGTTGAATTCCTCAACCAGGAATAATAAAATCGATGCCAAATCGCATACCTAGCACATTCAGATAAATACTCCTGTGCGCACACCTCTGACGTCGCCGCCACAACGGCAGCTCAACGAGTCTCCATACTGTTGTCCACACTGTCACATTGACTACCAGAAGCGAATAAAATTTGGTAATTTATGAGAAATTTTCTCCCATCCAACATTTACGCAAGATAATGACATTAAACAAAAATTTTCCTGCTCCATCGAGAGCTGCATGTCAACTTTTTCAAATGCAGATACACGACAGAAGATGCCTGAATTACTAGCGCCTAGGAGCTAGGACACTCTTAGTTTTCCATTCTCTTTCGATGCGAGAGAGCGTTTCAAAATGAGAGCGATGGACAATCATCTTCTAATTAAGTTCCCCACTTATACACGATTTGATTGCATGTGTGAAATTTCCCATTCCCACCAATTAATACAAAGTTTGTCGTTTTATTGGCGTGTGTGTGCCAACTTGAAATGACATTCGTGTACACGTTGTACCGTTGTGCAGGCGAGATCTTCTCGTAGAGGGATAATTTGATTATGGCAGATTGCCAATAAAACGTATACAGCTACAATTTTCGCTTTTAATTTGATTTGAATTGATTTGAAACGATGACAGGTATGGCGGCTGCTTTGCAACTGTGCGTGGAGAGTTTTGGCTGCAGGCAGTGAGTTGTATGAAACTGGTTTTGCTGAATGCGCGCACTCAATAACCCAGTTAGGCGGTGTATCTGTTGGACATCCTTAGTGACCTCGTTAGTGAATAGCACACATGTAAGGGCTATAAATTTGAATATGACAAGAAACGGGTATCACAAGCTCATCCGTAAGTGTATCTGTAGTCAATTAAGTGTGATCAAGGGGTACCAGTTATGAGATTCAGTTCAGTTCCGATGGAAACTAATTCAAACTTTGTCGGTAGGTGGTTTATTTTGAATATTATTCCGATTGTATGTCCGAAGTTTTCGGTTCTCCATTGTGAATGATGCTGGTATTCCACAAGGTTCTGTTTTATTTTCTATACTCTTTCTCATTTTAAATGGAATCCACTTATGGCTTCTTTGACTTCATCATACAAAGAGGCGGCACACCCATTAGTGTCTACTTTCATTATGTAGAATCAGCGAAGCAGACTACTTTATGGAGTACGGAGGACTTTCCTTCCAAAGGTGGACTGTCCCTTATGAAGTAGGTTAGCTGGTGCTAACTATCCAATAAGGTGTGATCAAGGTGAGGATGTTTACATACCTAAGAGAGGCAAAATCTCTTACTCATGCTAAACATAGCCCATTCCAAAATCATGTTTTATTTCTGTCATCATCCCAACAGGACCTACCGCCTGCTCGTTCATTTGGAGTACTGTCACTTGATACCGTACAGGACTCTGACAATAACGTCATCTCACTTTCTTTGCAAGATTTTTCTTTTACGAAAATAAAGCAGGACAATCTTAGCACTACGGCCGACATTATGGTCAGAGAGCACTGTTTTGGAAGGTTATTTTGGGTAGAAATATTAGATCGTGAGTCTGGTCTGGTTGGATGGAATTTAAAATCTCCAATGAACCCAACACCAAAGTTTCGGTACTTATGGGAACGTGTCTCACTGTGTTCCGGGTTGAAGTCTTTGCCATAGAGATCTGCGCTAAGCCTTAAAAAAGATCTGAAGGGCGTTGGAGTACGTATCTTTACCAGATATACAAGTCGCAACGAAGTAAAACTTGTTTGGGTCCTTGGTCTCCAGAGGATTGCAGGCAATGTATAAGCTAGATAGAACTGGCCTTATTCCTACAAGAACCTACTTGGGTTAGAGAAGGTAAGTATCAGAAAGCAAGTAAGCCTAAGGTACCATCTTAACAAATTGAATCTGTTCTCAGTGACAAAATGTCGATTCCGTCAAGAAGAGGATAAATCATCCGAACACACCCTCTGTAAAAGCCCCACACACTACATTGAATATGAATGTTAGCATAAGGCTATCCTTTACTGGACTCCATGTCTTATTGTTACATTAAACATATTATGCTTGACACACCTAGTTATAAGATCAAATACTAGCAAATCTTGAAAACGCCTCACAGACAACCAAGCAGGTCAATGTTACATGGCCCCCATCTAAAAAAGACCGCAAAATGTAAATACATTTTTGTGCCCGCCCGCACAGAATCGTGTCATAGAAACATCATCACCACATTATTTTATTGTCACCTCTTTGCCGGAGGACAAATAGCGACTATATAAATCCTCCAAACAGGTGGAGCGCTCAGGAGCACAGCTGGAGCCTTCTCTATCTGTCTGCATGAATTGGGTACCGCCTTCGGGAGTGATCGTAAAATTTTTTAACAAAGTGTACGACAACCGCGGTGTTATGCTTCCACCCATGTCAAACAACAATTTGTCTATCTGTAGTAAAAGATAGCAGCAGCAGCAGCTAGCTACCCACGCAGTAGTTTCGCCATGTTCCGTGCTGGTAAATTGTCTGAGTGTGGTCACCTTGTGGTGTGTGCCTACAGAGTCAATATTGACAAGCGTGTATAATTTGCATACCTTACCTTTAAAATAAAAAATAAAAAAGCTTTTGTTTACTCCTAAATTGTTAAATTAGCTTTGTTTGATTTTTATTTGGATTGTGTTTGTGGTTTTGTGTTGTACGGGACACAATGGTGGTACAATGAAGTTAAAATGTTCATTGGCATCATCCTCAGCATAAGCAGTATGGCAAGACTGCTGAAGTTGCTGATTTGCTGTCGCGGAAAGGACAACGGGAACATTTTTGAAATATCTTTCGAATTAAGCGAGCTCTTTCTTTAAAACATGCGGTCCAACTGGATTCGCAGAAACTAATTCTTTAGGTCGTTTTCGTTGTTGAAAAATTGCTCACTTCTCACTTATGGATGGGAAGTTGAGCGCTCAAATCCCAGTCATACTCATTCAATTTGTAAAATTCAATTGACGGCCCCGTAACTCATGGCCTAAGAGCAGAATGCATTAAATTCTCTCCGGTCAGTGCGGACACCACCCATGGAGTACATTGTGATACCTAATGACACTTGAGTTTCAAACCATTTCACCACAAAATCTGTCCTCTTTGAATGTCGAGAAGATAGGGCAGTCTAAGACTTATTTTATTTATTTTCTCATTCACTACTGAGATCTTAAGTAATTCTTTAGGGTATCCATGTGCACTGAGCTTTTATTGAATCGAAAGGGTTCTCCTAGGTACCATCCTAGTTTGTATGAATTTAATTGTCAATTAAGCGTCTATTGTCATTCAATTCACTTCTGAATTGTCAAGCCAGACGTACATTCAAAGGACATACCTCTCCTGTAACTGGTTGAAATCTATCTAAGCCTCAAAAGACCACGTACCTTTCCTTACACACTTTTTACAATTTCTTAATATTAAACTATTACACCTTTTCGCCTTACAGCAAGTAACCAAAGCAGTGCAGGATGATCTGCGACTTAGCTGTGACTCACTTTTGAAACGAATTCCCAATATAGGAATGATAATTGATCTCACGAACACCAATCGTTACTATAATCCATCCGTAAGTAAATAAAAACAATTTTGTATTTCTCTTTATGTAATCAAATTGTACTTTTATTGTTTTACAGTTTTTCATTAAACGTGGCATAAGATATGAAAAGCTTATGATTCCAGGACATGAAGTACCTCCGGCAAATTCCGTACAAATGTAAGTATCATTTTCATTAACAACGATGTCATGTCGTGTTGTTGTAACTAACCTAGCTGTTGTCTCTTGAATTAGAGAATTTTCGGTTCTCTTGCGAATGTAATTAGTCCCTTAGAGCGGAAATATGTTGGGTGGCATGTGAACGCCGGAAGGACACCTAGACTAGAGCGGTTAGTTATATCACAGTAATTTAAGGAATGGAAAGGGATTCAGAAGGATTTGGAGCGTCACCTGTATAAAATAAATAGTTCCTCTTGTTGTCCAGTTGCTTCACATAAGAGAAGTTGTAGGCGTTCAAATCGCTGTCAATGGGAGCTTCTATCTCGGATATTGCTGAATTTTTTTGAATATTCCAATGAGACCCGAAGTAATTCGTAATATATGGCTTTTTTCATTTCCATTAGTTTGCCTGAACTCTGGGAATACTCATTGCACTGGAATGTCGCTTTCCAAGTTCTAATGTATGTTTGCATCGAGTTCTTAGATAATATGTGTCCGAAGGACAAGTGCTACTTGGGTTTTGAATCCTCATTCAGTCAAATGATTTCCTCAATCGTGTGCAAAGAACGGCATGCATCTGCATTAGTGGAGTTCTGAGGACCACTTCAACTGTGGATATGAGCACACTTTTCCACGTGCTTCCGCTGGATATCTATTGCAAATAAGTGGCGCTATTCACATAAAAGCAATTCTTTTGCGGACCAGTCTGCGAACTATAATGAATAAACTAGAATTCATCCCAAAAGACACTGATTACACCCTCCACCAGCTTCTAGCTTGGTTTCTTCCATTTGTTATTTTGTTTTGCGACATGATTGTTGTATTTTTGAGAAGAGCTCAACTTGTGAGTTCAGGATTAGGTTTTGATTAAGATTATTAGATGGATGCCTCCTTGCAGTTATTTCCTTCCCAAGAACCATTCTAATGACAGCTATGTGCGTAAGATTCACTGAAGTTTTCCTTAATCTTTTTAGAAATAATAATAATAATAGAATGGGTTAGTGCCACACATTTTATATTTTCTATCAAAGAGGACTGATTGCTAATCGACTGTTTTCTACTTTTTTTCAGGTTCAAAAGGATGGTGCACGACTATCTCAAAGAAAACGCCAATAACAGTAAGTAACTTTATTTTTCCTGTGGTCTATATAACCATTGTGTTGTTTTGTGTTCTAAAAATGCGGAGGAAGTTATTATTATTATTTTTTTTTTTTCGTATTTTATGTTCCACCACCCACTGTCTCATAACGCACACACACCAAATCTACCAGTTTTACTTCTTTCTGGTGTGTTTTAGTTGCTTTTAGTGGAATTATGCTGTGTGGGGCAAAACCACAGACAACTTATCAACAACAACAGCAGCAAACCAGTACAATAACAAGTCAAGTCATTGAAAAAAAAAAAAAAAAAAAAAAACAACCAAGTACACAGGCAATAAATTAGCTAACTGCCAGGGCAAACCGAGAAATCCGTCATGTTGCGGACAATCCTTCTAGTTTCTAGACCGCACAGAATCCACTTTTGCTTTGCCATCATCATATGGCACCACACCGGGATTGGCAGCGCAAAGCATAACCATAACCACTAAGCCATGTCTGGGCTGCTGTTGTGCCGCCGTCGCCACTACTCTTGGTTGTCTGTTCTAAAAGTGGTGTGCGCACGCGTGCAATCAAAATTTATTGGCTCAATAGTTTTAGGCTGCGCAAAAGAAAAAAAAAAAAAAAGGAAATAACTGCCACTTTGGCGGCAGAGATTCTTATAGGGCGAGGCAGAGCTAGGTACACGAGAGACCGACTAGTGGTATTAATCCGAATGGAAATTTATTGATCTGTAATTGCAATTTGTACATCATCGCGCGTTGAGTATGCTTAAATGGAAGAGATCCCACGAACAGGGAGATGTAGATGAACGGGTTGGTCTAAATGCTGACAGTTGTGTTTAGTAGTTGGATAATTTATGTTCTCGGATTAACGGTTGACTTTAAATACATATTGTTTAACACAGTTGGGTTTATATGTTTAGATGCGATGGGCATTGTTGGTTTACCTAAAAAACAACAATTTCTGGTCGGGGTCAGCCCTACTCACAAAGATTGAAAGCATGATGCGCATTCTGTTCAAGTAGATTTCGAATGTCTGTTTCCAGGTGATGGCAAAGTTTTCTATATGGTTAGATTATTTTTGCTTTTTTAATTAATGGTCCAACTAGTTCTGTGCCGTTCTATATTCATGGGATGTTTGTCGCTGTTCACAGAATCCCCAGTGAAATGGGTGTGTTGAGTTTGCATAGAGCTGGAACATAGTGTCACTGTTTTCGTGTTGTGATCGGAAGTCTTTAGATTTCTCATCAATCGAAATGGTTATTAGCTCTCTATACTGAAAACATTTGATGACACCTTTCATCGTCATTAGGAAGGAGTAGTGAACCAAACTTACATTTTTATATATGTATGTCTATCTTATCCGCTTGATTCATTTGTGAACCATTCGTGCAGCAATCACATTTAGCATCCCATCATCACAGGAAACCTTCTTCTCACAGAAATCCTTCATCGTTGCATATCGGCTGCCTTTGATCTACTCCACATTCCAGACTAAACTTTGTATCATTCGGTTTTCAAGTCTCCCAACCATCAGAGATTTGCAACAATAATCCTTTTGTTCCACGCAAACCAAAACGAATCCCCAATTGCGTGTAGAAGTCCTCTACTCCTGCTCTGCTGCCACAGTAACGACATCAATTCAATTAGTATGCTTAAGCATTTTCCTTTTTGAGTTTCCCCCTCCTTTTTTTTTTTTTTTTAATTCATCTCTCGTTACTAACTGAAAGGATATAGTTTAGAGCCTAGCATAGTTCGCAGATAAGAATCTAGTTGCAGGTTAACAAATGCGCCACACGAATTCAACGCCAAATCATAACCAAACCACCAGGCGCTAAGATTCTTATCGATAAACAAAAAAAAAAAAAAAACAGAAATGTATCTATGAGTATAAAAAGGAACAGATAGAAACGGGGGCGAGTGGTTGAATGAAGTGTGTAGGTAGATGTGTTGTTATAATTTGTTGTGAGCCCGCTCTTGTCTGTTGGACTACTGTGCCGCGCACTCTCTTGTACATAAGTAGATCGTGATGATGTTGTCTCGTCGTCGTCATGGTATTCGTGTTTAACAGAGATGGCGGCATTATAAAAGATGGCTATCGTTTCGGGAAGGGAATGTGCACCCGTCCAAAAGAAAGTTTCAGTTTTGATCGAAACGGATAAACGAGCACAATACTTGAACCTCTTTGACTGACTATCGTCCTCTTTAATTTTTCTTGTTGCAGCTACACTGATTGGAGTCCATTGTACGCATGGTGTAAATAGAACTGGATACCTGATTTGTAACTTTATGGTATCTGAGATGAAAATCGATCCAGTCGAGGCTATAAATTGTGAGTATTATCATCATTGTTCCGTCATCTAGATTGGTAACAGTTTCTGCATTCCAAAGAGTCTCTCTGATGACACCATCAGTTGGTTACTTTTGCTTTGGAGAAACTTTCTCCCGCCTTGATGCTTTTTTCACTTAACATCCTTCATTGCCTTAAAGTGCACATGTATCTTCAGTATCTAAAAATATTTTTTTCTTTCATTTCGAAGCTTTTGAAGTCGCTCGTGGTCATCTAATTGAACGACAAAACTATCGAAATGATCTAATTAGATGTGCTCAATTAAACATGATCTCATCTAGCAGGGACACACATCACATTAATTGGCGTATACGTAGCTCACACCAAGCCAGTGATGCTTGTATATACCCCAACCAAGATTCGACAAATCGTTATAGTTGGCGTCGCAATGATCGTTCTTATTCACCACATCAATCAAGAGGTTTTAGCATACACCAAAATCCGGAAGATGATAGCAACAGTTATTCTCAAAGAAGTTGGAGGGATCCAAGTCCAAGGCGTAAAGGATATCAATCGTTCGATAGCAGTTTCCGGCCGAGAGAGAATTTAAAGGGAAACCATCGGCCTCGGCACAGAAGGCAGGAAACTAATCGCGTTAGTAATCTTAGTTAACTGGTCTTGTACAAATAAATTTTCTCTGCGAACTGCCACATTTTGGAAACAATGTATTTTTTTTTCTTTTTTTGCTGCGAAAGTCATATTTAATCCTTTGAACTTATTTTGGGCATTTCTTGTTAAGCAAGATCTGATTTTTGTTATTTTATTTCATTTAGACTAATCAATAATGACTAAACGACTACATTACAATTGTTATTTAAATGTATTCGAAAACAATTTAGCAAGAGAGACTGTTAAACTCTCAAGTGAACATTAAACACCTCTTCCGGCCACACTCTCCGTATCTCAGAGGCCCAGAGAGGTTTTAGTTTTTATTTTTTAAAACGTGCGCGTTACTAAACAACAACCACCGCACAACAATTACCACCACAAAACGAAAATAACCATCATCCTTCTTGAGCGCGCGCGTCCAGCAGTCCAGCAGAAGCATTAAAAGCTGCAGCAGCCAAAAATAACAAAGATCGACCAGCACCGGCCGTCCGGTTCCGTAGTCGCAAGATTCCAGCGATCTTATCTCGTAAAAATCGCATCGTAATTATAATAATTTATCGTTGTCGATCTGTTTGGCTTTAATGGACATGCGTTCAAGAGAGATGAAAATTACCGCCGCCGCCGCCGTCGTTGAGTAAAATTCGAAATAAAAATTACATCACTAAAGACGTCTCTGCGGACATGGTCTCGGCCGCCGCCGCCGCCGCCGCCACATCGTGTGGCCAATTGGTCGTCCCAAAACGGCAGACAAGACCGAGCGACCTTTGCCAAATTAAAATTGGCGATTTGCTACGCATACTAAACAGTTTTCGCGCGTCAAAATAGGGCTCTACAGAGGTGGATCCTCAGATCGAGAAATAACTCAAAAAAAGTATCAGTATCGCGAAATAACTCGAAAAGAATAAAAAGGATAAAAGGAAGCGATCCACATTGTGTCATTAGCAGTTATATCACATTCGTCACGACTCAGGATCATAAAGTAACTTTCAATCGCCTGACATCCAATTGTCTGGTGATTACGTTGGGAGTGTGTTGGATAGGATGGTGTCAGAGGTCTCTTTGTCGTTTTTTTTTTACTTTTGTTGGTGTTTTCGTGACTGTCCACCTTTACCCTTTAGTGTTTTGTGTTTAGGAGGCGAGGGAGAATTAGTTGGTAAAATGTACTTAATCTTGTTTGTGTCTTTTCATAGTTAATACAGAATTGATACTTATATCCTGGATAACCTTTCTGTGCGTCACATGTAGTCTTAATATCATTTTAGCATTAATCATTGCATTATCGCGTCAACGTGACAGCATGAGATAGTGCCTGGAACGTGTCTAAGCAGAATTTACGAAGATATAGCATGAAGAAACCCTAGGGAAATATTTTCAGACCTTAAGACTTTTTCAGCCTTTTTTCTGAGCTACGGTGTCGTTTAAGGACATCATGGAACCCTCGATCGGACCGTATACAACTAAGACCTGGCGGACATCGTGGGACATCTACTCGCTCCATGCTCCCCAAGGACACGGTTAAATCATTCAACTTTATTGGACATCCAAATTGCCGATATGAAGTGAGACTGACCTGATAATATCCTCTACGGACCTCATCGGACCTATTTGACAGACGTGAAGTGAGACTGACCTTTTTGGACCACAATGAGTCCAATGAAGTCGAATATCAACCCTATATGAAGCTAGGCTGTACCAGATGGTCTGAGGATGTCTCTGAACGTCGTAGGACATTCAGTGAGCGCCAGAATAATTGGGGATCTACATGGCGATTGATCGGGAAACTACTGACTGCCCAAAACATGGATTGGGCCAGTAGCGCAACAATCAAGTTCGTAATGTAGTGCTTGCTTTACCTCCTCGTGGTGGTCCCCGGGCAACTACATGTATAAATCCTTATACATGCAGGCCAAAATTGCAAGTGCGAGATTGTCTAGAGTCTTAAGTCTAGACTAGGTAACATGGGCTAGCAACCCGCGTTACCGAAACACGTTGACGACCTTTGGCTATTGTACCCGGACTAAGATTGGTTTCTGGAATGTGAAGACGCTCCTTTACTCCCAGAGTGAAGGACCTCAGAACGCCAGATTCCTTCAACTGGAACATGAGTTCAATCGATATAGGCTGGACATATTGGGAGTAAGCGAGATAAGGTGGTTAGATGCGGGTGAGTACCAATCCCCAACGCGTAACACTGTATTACTCTACTCCGGAAGACCATCCGGAAGCCCCCGTGGATATGGAGTTGGACTGCTGTTAACACCCACAGCACGCAGAGGCCTAATTTCCTGGCAGCCATACGGTGATAGGATTTTAACGGCCAGATTCCGGACGAGAGTACGTCACGTCACCATTATACAGTGTTACGTGCCCACGGATGGTTCGTCTGAGGAGGAAAAGGAGACCTTCTACAACCAGTTGGGAGCTGTGTATAATACAACACCCAATGGCGACATTGTCATAGTGATGGTGGACCTGAATGCCAAGGTAGGCAGCGACAACGAAGGGCTCAAACATGTTATGGGACGACATGGATTAGGCCACCGCAATGACAACGGCGAAAGATTCGTTGACTTTTGCAACGCAAATCGCCTTGTCATAGGTGGCACCATGTTTGAGCACAAAGCCTGCCATAAATTCAGTTGGGTGTCAACTGACAGGCAAGCAACCTCCAACCAAATTGACCATTTTGCCATCAGTCGCCGTTTTAGAAGTAGTCTTCTAGACGTCCGAAACAGACGAGGAGCGGACATGGGGTTGGCACGAGATCACCATCTTATGATAGCTACTGTCCAATTACGCACTGCCGCCGTTCGAAGATCCAACTGCATGAGAACGCCCAGGTTCAACATTGACCGACTGAGAGATCCCACAGTACGCCAAGAACTAAGGGACCATCTTTCACGTGGAGTGGAAACAATCAGCAGCTCACTGCCCGCCACCATCCAAGACCATTGGTATGCTGTGAAAACTTGTTTCACATCAGGTGCAGAAAGGATTGTCGGTCGATCGCAAAGAAGACGAACGAAAACAGCTAAGAGCTCAAATTGCAGCAACGAGCTAGAGTCTCTATATCGAATGAAGATGAGAGAAGTGCAGCGTAGCGTGCGACGTGACAAGCGCAATTACATCAATGCGCTGGCTACGGAAGCAGAAGAAGCAGCAGCGAGGTGCGATAGCAGAACCGTTTATAGAATCACCAAAGAGCTAATAGGTGGCCGAAGCTCTACGCAACATCCAGTGAAAGGCTTAGACGGTTCGTTGCTTATATCGGATGAGGATCAACTCAAGAGATGGAAGGAGCATTTTGCTTCTGTTTTAAACGGAGTATTCGCCAGCAATATGCAACCAAGTCAGACTGAAGTATCCGTGGTAAGAAATTCCCGAATTTGCACCTCAACCCCCAGTAAAGAAGAGATCATTACCGCGATCAAAGCACTGAAAACCAATAAGGCGGAAGGACTTGATGGCATAACCGCGGAGCTTTTTCGGGCGGCGCCAACTGCATCGGCTGAGCTTCTATTTCCACTTGTTGGGAGAACATGGGAAGCCGAGAGTTTTCCGGATGAGTGGAAGAAGGGAATGATCGAGCAATGCGTTGAATATCGATCACCACTACACCTGCTGTTCATCGATTTCGAAAAGGCGTTTGATAGTGTCAAACGGGAATGTATTTGGCTTGCCTTGCGCAGGAGAGGCATTCCTGATAAATTAATAGCTTTTATCAAGGCTACTCTAACGAACAACTTTATCAGAGAATGGGTCATGAAGCTATAGGCACAACCATACAACGACGAAAGTGGCAGTGGATTGGTCACAGGAATGGAACCCGCTTACTCAGGATGGCAGAATACGCGGCGGTCCCAGAAGTACATGGCGCAGAACAGTCGAGAAGGAAGCACGGCAATTGGGAAAGAGTTGGGGAGAGCTGAGGCACATTGCCAGAAACCGCACACGATGGCGCGTAGGTGTTGTAGAGGCCCTAGTACCCACAAGGGGATACAGGACATAAGTAAGTAAGTAAGAATAATTTCCGGAGGACGATCCAGGATGTTCACCGCCATTCCAGAATGTCGCCAGCGTGTCCCAGACATTCCAGAACCTACCATACTGTGCTACATCCGGCCTCATCTAGCAGGGTCATCCCAGTTCCTGGAACATTGAAAAGCCCTCATCGAGATCACAGAACCCCCTTGCTTGTGATTGTACCTTAGAGGACGTATTAAAACTTTCTTGGACGTCTTAGGGCCTTTTCGTACCGCCCCAGAACCACATCGGACGTCATAGGGGCTTTGTAATAGCTTTTGAATCTTGTGGAGCCATACATCACATTCTGTGGTGACGATGAACGCAAAACTTAATTAGAGAACGTCCTGCGTCGAACGACATAATTTCTAGGAGGTCCACTGGTACTCAAAAACGGTCAAGAAGACTGCGACGTGCGAGAGGACACTTAGATTAGGAGTAGTTGTTGTACTTCCTCTAAGGTAAAACTACAACCGGATCCTTGGAACGTTCCAGAGCGGGTTAGAAGAAGTCGTATGATGGCCCTGGATGTGCAAATATGGTCTGGTAGATCGTGGGATGTCTGGGACACCCTTTGAACATTCTAAAATTTTCGTGGACATCCTGAGTCGTCCTATGACCTCCGGTAATGATTCTGGCCTCTACTGAATCTCCTACGACGTTTTGGGACCTGAGACCGCCTGGTGCATCCCAGCCTCATTTCGGATTGGTATGGACCTCCTTGGGCGATAAATGTTTCACAAGTTCTAGAACCGATTGGGAAGGTACAGCGCTATCCTAGGGGAATTAGCACGTCCTGGACAGTTGTAGGTCGAGGCGATTCAAGGATACCCGCTTGGGGACATCCGACGAGTTTTCAGGACTCAGAAGAAGGTTCTAGGTTGTTCGAGGAGGTCTTAGACAGATTGAGGAAAATCTAGGACTTTTTGGGATTCCGAGGAAGTCCTAAATGTTTAAGGGGGTCGCTTGGATGTAAGCGAGGAGTTGAGATCGCAAACGGATCAAGAACGATGCATGCAGTCCTAGAACGTTCAATTAGGTCCTAAAATTATCTTAGAAAATTCGATAACATCGTATGTCCAATTAGTTCTATCGAGTATTTCGTGGGGCTTTGAATGAGCAGGGAGGTCATAGGGGTTCCGAGGACTTGCCATGAAACCTCTTTGTTCATTCAAAGGAAATTCTCGATAATTTTAGGACTTAATTGGACGTGCTAGGACCACCTCCATCCTTCTTGGTCCATGCGTGATGTCGTCGAAATTTTTAAGACGTCCTGCAGTGCCGTAGAATATTATGCGATATCCCAGGTGGTTTCTTACATCCAATGACCGCTTTGATAATTCAGGACCTCCTCATACAATCAAAAAGCCCTATATTTCCCTCAAGCCGTGTAGGACATCGTCGAACAACCTAGAACCTCCTGCATCCTGAAAATTCCTCGGGTATACTAGGACTACCCCGACCAACCGTAAACCCGAGTCTCCTAGAACTTTCTGAGACATCCTCGATCGGTCTTGAAACTTATAGAATATTCGATGTTCAAGGAGGCGCACGCCAATCCTACATACATATATGAGGCAGAGGATGAAGTTAAGGTCACGAGGTTCTCGGATGTCATCTCAGGATATCTGCACATATCGAAACACACCTTCTCGGACAATAAAAAGGATTCTAGCAAATAATCAAGTAAAACATCAAGAGTACCCGAGAAAACTTAAACATTTACTAGCCAAAGTCGAAGCGACACGTTTAGATCACAGTCAATCGTAATCCAAGCCATCATCAATCGCCTCAACTGGGAGGGAACCTGATTTCTCCATACGCCTGGTGGAAAATGTGACACTTGAGGGCAACACAAGTCAAATGAGCACCTTATTAGTCGTCGCCGTCTTGGATTTGCCACTTTACACCGACAACTTTGCCACAGGGACATGCAGCAGAGTGATGCTCTCCTTCGAATCCTTCGTTGGAGATATATGTAACCAGTTCCAGCGAGTGTTGGGAATCGCCGCCTCCCTCTCTCGTGTGACACAATTTGTCATATTGTAATTGCAGATGATGGGAGAGATTGCGCCACATGAGCATGGCGTGGAGGCGATATCTCTTTATCTTTTCCTAGAAATAGTCGCATCCTTATTACCACAAAAAGGAAAAAAAAACAAACACTCCGCACAGAGAGGGAATAAAAATGTCTTCTCCTCTCGAATACAACTCACAAAAGGAATGAATTACATTCCAACGCAGCACAGCATAGGAATGCATTGCTACATGGCTTCAGTCAGTCTGGGTGGCTTGCAAAGATGTTATTGATGTGTCTACGACGACAACGATGACGACAATGTCCTGTGTGAGCTAAAAATACCATATCTGCCGCATGAATACGAAAAATAATTTGATTTCATCGTTCTTCTGCGAAATGTGATTATTTGTTGGCCAAAACTAGGAGCACATAAAAACGCACACACACACACACACGCAGATACAGAGACAGAGAGCGAGAGAGAGAGAGAGAGAGAGAGAAAAATGCGGTGAAAAGTTTCACAGGACGACTAATGTTGGCGCCATAGGTTTTATCGATGAGTGAAGCACAGCGTCCTACCTCTCGTCCTGTGTCGCACTTGATAGCTCTCTGTCATCGTTTGTGCATCGGTCATTGTTGATCCGTAAGTGAAATAAGATGAACGTAAATTGCTTTTTAATAGATACATCCTTTTGGAAGGAGTTTACCAAGACCCTGACGACGACTGTTCTTATTGGACAGTTTATTCATCTCCTTAATGGTTCTGGATTCGGTATGGCTGGCTGTGTGTAAAATTCATTGCAGCTCGACGAAGGAAAGAGTTCAGTGTCCTTTCGCCATGGTGACCTGTTGTTTTTGTGGCGCCAGTTGAGGGTGGTAGATTCAACGCAACGGTCTTATGCAATCTGCCGCACTCTAGTTGAGTAGTTTTATGAAAATTGAAGGACGGATTCGATTCAAATCAGCGAAACAAGGTAAACAATTTCTTGGAACCGCAGGACATAATCACGGATTGTTTGCCTTATCATTTCGCACAATCATTTCGGGATGTATCATTAAAACCCATAAATCGTGGACTTCCACGAGACGAGAAAGCGAATGAGAGCAGCATCCCTTGAGGGGCGAGGCGCGCATTACACATAAACAAACAAATCTGCCCAAAAAAATGTTTATCCTTTGACTTTTGCCACCTCCACATTATCTGAAGGCTGCGATCTGAATTCGAATTCGATTCCGTGGATGTCTGTGCTCCTGGTTAAATGATTGTGGGCATCCTTCTGCGCGCCACATCGATAGCCATGCATGCCATGGTCATGGGAAAATCAAATATTGGAATTTGGTCCAGAGAGGTAGCTCCTCTGCCTCTGGACGGGCGGTGGAATTGGAAGTGATGGTGGTTTTCGATCTCCGCCTACTAATAAGATACAAATCTGTTAGCCAGCGGCACTGAGAGAAATCAATGTACGGCTTCGATCGTTCCTGTGTGTGTGTCGTGCTACAGAGGAACGGTGGTGCTAAACGCAACACTTTCTGTCGGATCCTCAACGTTGTGGTCCTGCGCTTGGCATTGAGACTCTGAAATTGTTTTCGGGCCGATTGTTTACCTTTGGCAGTGAGTAATCGAGATAATCGATTATTGGGAAGAAGTTTGTTTTGTTTTTTTTTTTTTTTTAATTTAGCGAAGGTCTCAGATTCGGGATCAATTTGATGATTTCGTTCAGGTGGTATGGAGCCATGTATGAGGGTAGGTACTACTGCGTTTTGTAAAGTATGGGTGAGAGTGTAAATCTCTCAATATCTCGTCACTAACTTAGCGAGTCGTCATCTAGTTACTGAGGCTTGGGGTGTAAGCCTGGCTTAGTAAAGAAGCTATGAGTTGGGTGAGTTCTACCGACGCAAACGTAAGTTTGAGCACAAGACAACATTGGGAAGAGTGTTCAATGATCTGAGTGATCTCGACAACGACTACCTCCAGGTAAGCACGTTCACCATTAAAGGGAATTGGTCCCAGAATTTAGAGATGGTGTGATCTACCAACATCTACTTAGCGGTCCTATGGTCTAAGTGTATCCCCATCGAGGAATATTCGAAACCATTTAGGGATGTTGCACCGAAAATGATCGCACGGTGATCGGCCTTTTTTTTTCGAAGTAGATGCATGTCCAACATCCAAATGGTCCGCGATCAGCACCTTGTGGTAGCTTTCGCCTGTCGACAAGCTAGAGTTGTTCGTATTCGTGGAACTCTTCAGATGTAGGACCGATAGATTAAAGAATCAAGCAGAGGTACCCGAAGCAATCAGCAGCGAAGAGCCGCGAAACGAGGTTCAACATATATTTCTTCCCAGTTCAGACGAAGCGTTCTTCACCATTAACGAGTTGAGCTACGACTCATATCAACATCCGGTGAGGAGTTCAACTGATTGGGGATAAGGATCAATTAGCTGTGAAGTTAGAATTCGTTACTTAAAATGTCCAGGCACACCTTAGATGAAAGGCATAGGCTATCACTGGTGACTGACATAAGGGACCTCACAGTAAGGTTATTTAATCGAGTGCGAGAACCGCTGTTTTAGCCTTGACAAAAGCTTGAAGGCCTTATGGCTTTTGTTAGCTTCCAGCGCATATTTCATGAGAAAAGGACTCCATACGTGAAACTTAGAAGAAGTAGGGCTGTCAAAGGAATAAGAGATTAAAATGGTATCCGACAAGGTTGCATACTGTGTCCACAATTATTTCTAAGTGAATCTACAGTTGTGTGCTGCAGTAAGACGTGGACCTAGTTAAATAGTCGACGTCATTTGTTCGGTCTTATCGACGGTATGGACAACAATCACAACAATCAATACTCAAATGCCAGGTAGTTCGAAGGACTAAGTGTTCGTAAATACCAGAATTCCAAGTCTAGATGCAGTCTACCCGGAATCAAAGACTGCTATATCTCAAACAGGATTCAGAGCTAACTTAGCAAGTGTTGAAGTTCAACACAATAGGTAAACTAGACACGAGGTTGAGGACTTCTAATTCCTTTAGGTTATTGTTTTTCATTCGGCGATGGTACCGCATTGGATGTGTGCCATCAGCTTAAATACAAAGCTGTGACTGCTCCGCTCCAATGTGGAGTCAAGATTGCTTTATGGTTACAATACGTCCTCGTACTAGGTGACCAACAATGTCAAAAGGTTTTGTTAGTTATTTCTTCAGAAACATTTCGGCTTTTGACCCAATCAAGCTGGAGCTGTAAAAATCTTGAAAAGATTTGATACTCACGGCTTGGAATCGTATGCGATTAGAAGTAGTAAGTGGCCTAACAGCCGTATGTGTACCCAGGACCCAGGCAAAGTGAGCACTTTAGATTCTCCTGACAAAGGCAGACAAAAGACATTCGCATGAGGATGACAGGAGCATGTTATTCTAAGGATTTTGACTTTCTGATCTATTAGTGGCATCCACCGATTACAGGACATATTCGTACAAAATGTGACAATGCACACTTTAATGCGATGCTTGGAGGAAAGTAAAGCTCCTCAAGACAATGGTTAAGGAATAAGGATTCAGGGTTTGTATCCAAATGACAGCCTTTAAGTCCTGACAAGACAAGGATCTACTTTACAACACAGAATTTGAAATGTTTCCGAAAGTTGTAGGTTTTAGGTTAGAGAGGAGGTCTGCACCAGTGTGCAGATACAGGTCCATTGTCATGGATCGCAGCATTTGGCTACTCGGGACTGATTAAAACCAACCGGAGCTTTTGATAAAGCAAAGGATGCTTGTGATGCCTACTGACGACACTTCGTCTAGATTGTCAAAGAAGTGGGCTCCTTGATGAACTAGCCTTTTTTGGGACAAAGCTGGGTACAGAGTACATAGTAGGTGAAGAATGGTTCCTTCCTCATCCCTACAGCTTCTGCAGAAGTCTTGCGAAAATAGGCCCAAACTTTAGGCATGTTGACCTATCAGACAGTGATTTGTGATCGTGTCAACAGGACCAACCCAGCACTACGTTTCAGATCAATCTTGGGCCAGATCTGTCTCGAAATGTTGCAAATAGAGAGATTTTTCCATCTGCAGTCAGTTTTGCTGAAAGCGTTTAGCTTTTATTTCCAGGACATTTCATACAGGACAAGGCTTCCTTGATTGACATGATTTCGGAAGCGAGAAGAGATGCTCAGATTGATGTTATCAATTTGTTTAGTTTGGGTCTAAGCTTGTCTAGAACTGACTCAATCTCCTCGAAGATCTGGCATCCACGAACAAGGATTCTAGATCTTGAAAGTTTTGAGCGAGGAGAAGCGTTGGTAGCCCAGTTTTGCCGAGGACTATTGGATTCGAGAACAGTTTCGTCCTCAAAAGATTCCCATTTTCGAACGGCAAAACAGGCCTATTCATGCAAGAATCTGTAGCTAAAAGTTGCTGATGTTCTAGAACCCAAACAGTGAGGGACACTTAAAGGAATACATGGTGGAGTTTCTCCCTCAGTTCACACACCAATGCGCCTGTACTGAACTGAGTGTGACTTTAAGAAAAATGTTCTACTTTTCATCAACCCAAGATGCATCTAAAACACTTGAACAATGAAACCAATCATCCTTTTATTTCGATATCCTTGTTTTCACAACAGGAGAGCATGACACAAGTGTTTATATGTTTCGACTGTTGGAAAAAAAAAAATAAAAAATGTGTGAAACGTATCACAGTGGCGCCACAGGTCTAATAAACAGCCCAACACTCTACATTATCCTCATAAACTTCAAACTGTGCGAGCTATGTTTATGGCCATTCCCTTTTTTTTCAGATTCACATTCATGGGAAATCCATCATTACCCTGCGGGAGGGGATCACCAGACCCAGATGTCAACTCAACTATTCTGCAGCAAAATAAATTACTGTTTTCCCTTTCGACTTATTGATTAGATCCTTTCGGCTCAATTGAGATCCACATCCTTAAACTCCGGTCATATAAATTTCTATTATCCAAACCCGAAGCACATCTCTGCAGTCGTATATCCTTCGACAAATCCAATTAATTCCAAATAAAGTAACCGAATCGAAAAAGGACGAAAATAGTACCTAAATACTGTGATATTTTTTTTTCTTTCTTTGTATCTGTGTATCTGCAAATCGATTTTTACTTGGCTCTCGATTTATATGATTAGAATCTCCTTTAATCCTTAAAGTAACCGAGTAGCGTATATGCTATATTTTGGGGGGTGGTTTGTGTGGCTAATAGCCTAATGTTTAGATGTTACTTCTAGCAGGACTAATGGATATTTTGAAGTGTGGTCATGTAGGGAATTGTGTCGATGTAGCTTGCCGGTTGGTGGTGACAAGGGTTAAATGGGGGGGAACAATTGATTGGTCTAATTAGCTAAATGTCAAAACAAATTGCTGGCTAACGAGTAAGGAGAGAAACGATTTATTGTGCTATGTTGCCTGCAATTAGGACGAGAGAAGGACATTCAACTTAGGGGAGAATGGGAGCAATTTTAAAGGATTTCACGGGACTTTCCGTGACATTGAGTGGAGGCAAAAGTTAAATGTAACCGGGGTGGTGATGAAGCAAGGATTTTGTCTGCATGTGACAGGTTTTTTTTTGAGACTTGGTCATTGTCATAGAAAGTTATGTCTTAGAAGATTGTTTTGGCATCACAATTATTTGTCTGGGGATACCTTTTGTAGTTAGGTTCTGACAATCCTAATGGGTGACAGAACTGGGAGTCCAACGAGTAGAGGTAGATGAATATATTTCTTCAGATTCTGAAGAAGAAAGGAGGATCTTACCTCCATGCCCTCTGTTAATATGCAAAGGACGAAGGGCAGTTCTACTGGCAGTTCCAATCAGGGGCCCACTGCTAATCTAGGTACAGGCCCATTAGCAACAAGGGCGAAGGTGACCAAAGGCGAGCAGAGCCAGAAGAAACTGACCTTAAGAAGCCAGTTCCCGGAAAAGGAAACAAAGTTTGGATAGGCGAACCATTCGTAAAATGAAACAAGGCTGACCGAAACCGTCTACAAAGGGCTCCAAAACTTCTACTATTAGAATCGAAGAACAGAGATCGTGGGTCGGGAATCGCCACTACAGTGATACAGCCACCAACCAAGCAAGCCGACAAAACCTCTAAAAACCCACGCATGCCGAGGCAACTAGTAGAGTGGAAGGTGTGGACCTTCGTGTGTGGCAGAACTTCTGAAGCCAGGCCACCCGCAAATACTTTCAGTCGCAAAGACGCAAAGAAGGGAATCGATGTCTCTAGACCGAGGAAGGAAGTAATAAAGACAGCGGCAACGAGTGCGAAAATAGTTCGCCAAGACGACGTCCCCTCCGTTAGCTATAACCAGCAAAAAATCCAAACTTGCTCCAACAGCAACCCTCGTCGAAATTATTAAGGATAACCTCAAGGTAGATGTCGTCAACGAAAACAGCTCAAATCAAAATCAAAACAGACGAACAATGGGCGGTAGTGGAAGCGTCCCTGATCGATACATTGATACCACTATTCGGACCCAGAAAACTCTCTGACCAAGGCAAATCCTACCAATATACTTCAAACTCTGCTCCTTCCTGACCTCGTCGAACACCTGATGCTAGCGTGCTAACACCTTACTAACATGGCTTTCGCCAAAAGGTACAACACCACCTCAGCTCTGAATTTAATTGCATCACAAACAGACATAGTCAAAAACAAACATGCCACAGGACTATCGCTGTTGTCCTTGACTTATCCAAAGCGTTCCACACAGTAGATCATGACACACCACATTCTAGAGTCCTAACTAGCGCTAACACTTATAAATAATGGATATTCAACTACTTCAGTGACCAATTGCTCGTCGAGTTTAGAAATGCCAAGTCTCAGCACCGGAGAGTAAAAAAAAAAGGAGTGCCACAAGGGAGTGTTCTCTCACCTCTTCTTTTTATTTTCTACATCTCTAAACTAATGAACATCTTGTCATATGCGAACGACTGGACTGTTCTTACAAACGGTCCCAATGTATCGCAACTATGCACAGTGCTGAAGGTAGGAGTCCTGGTTCTGGTAGGTTTCTTCAAAAACCGCAACCTCCAACTGTCGGTGGAAAAATCCTCAGCCAGTCTCTTTACAACTTGGACAAGGGAGGTAAAGTCAGTTCTAGACATTCAACATTTCGACAGCATGATGACTTTCTTCACTCATGCAACAAACATCAGGAATCGCCTAAGAACTCGAAACAACGTACTCAAGTCCATAGCTGGTACCTCTTGGCGGATGGAGAAGGAGACGCTATTAGCCACCTATAAGGTCATGCTCTGTGTTAAACTACGCTGCTCCAATCTGGACGGCGCAGCTAAGCGACCCTCGGCAATGAGGACAGTCACAGGATATCACATGATCTCTCACCAAGATCACGTCCATGCCGAGATGATGATTGAGTAAGGGACCTCAATACCATTCTCTCCAAACAGTTCCTTCTAGCCTGCAACCTCCAGGTCTACCACAACTACCTCGTTCCATAGCTAGCTAATTGCTAGTGGCTAGTGGCTAGCTAGTGGTTCCTTGCTAGTGGTTCCTAGCTCATACCTCAAAAGCAGTTTTAAGCGTGGAAGTGACCGCATAGCTCAAAGGCAAGTTTAAGCGTGTAGATAACCTCATAGCTCAAATGCCATTCTGGCTAGTAGCTAGCTAATTGCTAGTGGCTTGTGGCTAGCTAGTGGTTCTCAGCTCATACCTCAAAAGCAGTTTTAAGCGTGAAGGTGAACGCATTGCTTAAAGGCCACACTAGCTAATGGCTGGCTAATGGCTAGTGGATAAAAGTTGTCGCATATGCCAATGATGTCGTTAAATGGTGAGTCGAGTCTGGCTTGATCTCCAAGATCTTGGGACAAGTATTCACCTAGGGTTTTCCTTTTCAAAGCCGATAGAGCAAGACCGGTACACAGAAGGTGTGTTATGGTTTCTTCCTCCTCCTCATATCTACAGATTCTACAGAAATCGTTGACCCGCCTACCCCAAAATGCCCCGTGAGGGGTCCAACTATATTTCTTAGATTTGGGAGTCTACTCTAGATAGACTGGTGTCAAACAATCCGCAGCCTTGGGTAGACTTCGAAGGGATTTCTGTCATCGCCACAAATCCGATAAACAAGTGGCTATCCAAATCTGTAAAGTTTTCCCCTGGAGGCTATCAGTAAGCTGAAGCGGCTAGAGACTGGTATTCAAGGTTCCAAGGTATTCAGGTTAAAAGAAAATTCAAACGAACTTGCTTGGAGTCGGCTTACAAACGTGAAAATACTAAGGTCCTACACCATCATCAAAAGTGGACAAGACTAGGCATCTGCTCGAATTTAAAAAACGTATCTGGAGCACCATAGTGAGTGTCGTTGCAAGAACCTCAAGCCGATTGTTTCATATTTTATCTTGTCCAGCATTAGATTGCACCGAGACCGAGCAGATTCATCTCAACCTTAGAGATCGTAGCTCAATGCATATCAGGACTACGTGCTAGTCGCCGTCAGATGAACTCACTCATAGACAAAATACAAGAGGTTGAGGGTGTTAACGAGGAAAGGAAACATAGTCCACTAGGTGTGCGAAGATAAAAGCCAACATCCACCCACAATGCAGCGCATGAAGAAGTATCTAACTTAAAAGATCGATCGACCTTTGTGTGAAACCCTGTCTACATCGACTCTGATACAACTTGTCTGTCCTTCGATCATACCCATAACCTATAGCTAATCCTCTCAACATCCTTGGAACGAAAACACAAGCTAATCGTTACAATCACCTAGCTTGGTGTCTAGAACAGCAACACCTGTACAATTAGCACAAACGGCGGGCGGTATACATTTGTTTCAGTCGATGGGGGCAGTCGGACAGATTGGATTAGGGGTGGACACTATAGAGCCGCCACTTTAAAAAAGAATTACATTAGTACGACGAGCGCGCAGCGGTGTGCGCATTAGATCCGCCACAATTTATTACCTACTAACAGGTTACATTTCCGGATTTATTATCTACTCCCCATAAGATACAACGTGTGTGCATTGTTGGCCTGGCTCTGCCGTAAAAAGAATCTCGAATATATAAATCTCATCGGCCACTGGTCGCTCGATTATCCTTAATAGCTGTTATTTAAATCAATGTCCATGTTATACTCTGCGGAGAGCGCACCAACGCAACGGACAGACGGAATTTATTGACCATGAATAATTACGTTGCTGAGACAACGCAATTATCTCACCGCATGATGGCGTGGCAGTGCTAAAGCTTAACCCTATGCGCGTGCATTCCTTTTTGAGGCGGAAAATTGGTCTGTCGGCGGACACATCACAGATACACACATTCACAGAGAAAGAGAGACGAACAGTGAAGTATTGGCATGGATATGACCGAGTTTTTTTTAGACAAGTATTGAGTTGCTTACACCGGAGCCTTTTGGGGGGATTGCTCTTGAGGCACTTTCTACATGCGCACTGGATATAATAACTATAATTTTGTTGTTGGTATTAATGCAACCTAACAAATTGACAATTTATGAGCAAATGATGGGCATTTATCGGCACTTGGTGTGGTTAAGGCGGGTAGAAATGGGATACTTTGTATGGAAGTACGTAGTATCTCAGGCTGAAGGTTGTACGAGTACAAGCTAGTATACACAGGTACGACATGTTGCATACTTTGGTTTGGAATTTCTTCGATTAGCATGGTGAAAGGTACTTACGATGTAGGGTACCTAGGACCTATGGGAAGTAGATGTGTCACATGGGTATGGTGAAATAGGAACTATGTATGTAGGCACCTATGTAGGTCTAGAGTCGGCGTTACCGAAAGTAGCTTTCTTTCGAAACTGACACTGGGCTTTGGATGAAGAGGGATCGTAGAACGATGTGAAAACCCATCTTGACTCTAGGAATGAAAGATTTTACAACACTAGATGCTTACCAAATGAAAAAGATACCAATTGGACACAATGGGGTTGTTGGATGCAGATAGTCCAAGAGGCATGAAAAGACAGATACGATGAGGTAGATGTGACTTTGACGACCACAATCTACAATAGGTCGATAGCCATGATAATATTACTACCACAGCTTTATTATGGCTAGATGCCACCCTAGGAATAGGGTAGATAGGGTAAATACTGACTGGCGTGAACCTGGCCAGTTGTAACTGTTACTACGGATCAATTATGCTTATTTTACCTCCTAGTAGTAGCCATCGGGTACAGGTTGGTGTCCAGCCGGACCTGACTTTGCAGAATTTATAAGCCCGAGTGTTGAACGTAAGAAAGTAGCAGCACCAACGGTGGCGTCACATCTTGAATGTTCAAAACTTTCAGAGGAGCGACCGACGACTTTGTTCATTTTCTTGTTGCAGCCAAATTCAGAGGTCGACTATCCAACGAGAAGAAGTTGCAAACCGCCCAGAAACAGAAATTCAACGTTGGAAGCCTTAGCACGACTGTAGCAGCCAGAGCCTACAGAGAGTTCTTGAGCGTGAGACTCATCGTTCTGCATTCATCATTCACAAACGCCACCAATCTGTGGAACCAGTATCGCGACTTCATCCAAGGGGTAGCAAAGACCACCATAGGCTACCAGGATCCACCCAAAAAAGAGTCCATGGTATGATGTGCATGCCTGCGCCGGAAAAAGGTGACAGAAAATGTTCACAATGTTCAGCGTTGCAGCGCAAAACACGGGCAGCGAGAGAAGAGTATCGAGCCTGAAGAAGGGAGGAGAAGAAGATCCTGCGTAAAAAAGAGCCCATGCAGTCTCCCAGCTCAAGGATATCGAAAAGTTCCGCGATAGGAACAATAATCGGATGTTCTTTTTAGGAAAGCAAAGCAACTGACAGCTGTCACAGAAGGACAAGGAATAGTAGATGTGTTTAAGCAGCATTTCCAGTGCCTACCATGGTCATATGATAAGGGCAAGAGAAGGAAGAGAACCTGCAACCAGTTAATGATGAAGCTATTTCGCCTTTTAAATTTGAAAAGGTTGGCTCAGAGTTTTTCAAACATGATGGTGATAGTCCTTCTCTGCTACTTCATTCTAAGACGTGTAGTAAAGCACGTTAGGAATGGTCGTTCTGTGTTTACCACTAATAAAAAATCGCTAAGTCATCCGCACAACCAATGGGTTGCTTCGTCTCTGGAGATCGACTAGAAGATTGTCGATGACTAGTGACCACAGAAGCGGAGAAAGAACTCCTTCCATGTGGACAATCCTTAATTGCGGCCACAGACACTGACATCGAAGTAACAATTCGACTTTCAAGCAAGGCCCTTATTCATTAGTTGGTCGAATCCTCGATACCTCTGCTACTAATTGCTCTTGCTATTGAGTCGTAGCCAGAGTCGTAGCCAGTGTTATCGCGCCCTTAATGTCAAGGAATCCACACAGAGTGGATCGATCCTTCCTTCTATTTTATTTTTTACAAAATCGTGAAGAGCACTTTCTGTGGATTTACAGAAAGTTTGGACATGATACCTATTACAACTTACTGCTGAGTTGCTGAAATGCTGAAATGCTTGCTTTAGTGCGGCATGACTGTACCTTTATAAGTGGAATGTATAGTATGATACGTAGACTTGCTATTTAAGTGAAGCATTTGACTTGACAGAGTGAGAGTTATATCCCACTTTTCTTACCAATGGAGTACCACAGGGTTCTTATATTTCTTCATTTCTCTTTCAGGTGGAAAGACTTGCAGCTTAGTTTCGATATGTGGGCTTGTATTGTGGTGAAATGCGGATAGCCATAGAAGTTGTACTCTAATTGAAGTAAGGGTTTACCAGTCAAGATGTAGGGTCGGATTGCGGTCTTATATGTGCTGTGGATTCGAAGTGCTTGCTTAAGATTATCGAGGAAATGACCGAGAGGTAAAAACTACCAGAAGAGCCTTCGTTAGATTAAGATATCCTGAAGAAGCTATTGAAAAAGCCGACCAGAGATAAGGATTTCAAAAAATCTGATGCTAGGTTGTATAAATTCCTTCATATCTGATGAAGTCCCACTGGGGTCTTTCCTAGGACCCATTGTATTATGTAAATTATTGTATTATGTAATTAATGTATTAATGTAAATTATTAAATCTGTTAAATACTCAAACGGATGTCAATCAGAGGGTTGTCTGGAAATGATTTAATATGATTTAATAGGAATAGTTTGAAAAAACCTCTGGCAAGGACGCTCCAGTAAGTATGTATCTATTCAGTCTCAAGAGGACATGAACTCTAGAAAGTATGTCGTACGGGAAAAAGGTCATATCTATACAACGTTTTAGATGCAGTTGGGCTACTTCCAAATGTAGGACTAGAATCTAAAGTTAAACAAGTAACCTTACGAGGTAAGCTGCTGTTTCATAGTTTAGGCAGTGTGGAAGCGTTAATGCCAGTTCCCTCTCGCAATAATGTACTAAAACCGGTTGAATCTAGGAGATGGCCCAGTTACTTAATTTTCAAACATCAAGGATCAGCAAATAGTCTGACTAAGTGAGTAGGGAGAGTTTGAGCTTGTATTCCAGGGATTAGTCCTGAGACGTGAACTTTCTGTAAAACAGTATAGAACATTTTTGCTTTCTTCCAAACGAGTATCTATGTATGTACGTATGTTATCACAGGCTAAAGCCTACTCTATTGCAAACAAAAAATTTTCTACAACCCTCCCTGGTCAATCAATTAATCTATACGAGCTATACGATCCATTAAACCTGCCACAGTTGGTAATTAAAATCTAAAGCTATCAGATAAATCCCATCAATTTATTGAGCCATATAGAGAGAACTACAATTCCAACACAAATTCCTGACTTTATTACCAACGAGACAACACACATGTCAGTCCTGGCCTGGCTGGCTTACAACAAAACAATCTAAAATCCCAGCCAAGTGCAATGTCCCCTCGAAGAGATATACATAGATATGTATGTAGAGAGACTACTGAAATTTTAATTACAAAAATTCCCTGCAGGACAATAATCCATTGGTATCACCTGTGTGCAGTATCCTCCGGCTGATGGCAAAGACAAAACGACAACAAAACAGTTATGCCGTCGTCGGCCCGTCCGCCCCGCACACAATAGATCGAATTACAGTGTGGCGGCAATGCAATCCTCTGCTCCATTGCCATACAAATGTCGACAGTCATTTGTTAACGAGTCAATTTGTGCACAGAGTATCTCTCCAAGTATCGTGATAACCCCTAGAGGGCAAAAAGGGCCAAATGGCTAGGCGGTGCGCGCTCACACTTTCTCTACGTGTAACTCTGTGTGGATGCCATTGTCGCGCGCGCTTACAAATAACTTAATTCTACAGATGATGCTATCGCTCGCCTGCAGGACCAAAGGGGCATCACCAGTAAAATAATTGTCATGCTGTTCGTGTACACGCCTGGATACCTGTATCTACGTATCGATTGCAGGTTTTTTTTTTTTTTTTCTTTATGCAAATCTCTGGGTAGCTCTGTGTTGTCATCCTTCCTCAACGTGACTAGCGTATGTGGCCAGTCCTACTATGGAAGAGACGATGTGTGCCGCGGGCACAGTTAACTTAGAGATGATAATCGTCACTTTTATTGCAGAGGTAATTTATAGTTTTGGCCAGGTTTGGTTTGGTCTGGTTTTTTTTTTTCTTTGTGGAGTAGAATCTGTGCACGGCAGTAGGTGGAAGTTGGATAGGCAGCCAAGTGTGTCCTAGTTGTGGGCTCCGAGTGGACGCGCAGAGTAGTATATCTTGGCATTCAGGGAATGTGGGGCGAACTGAAATTAATGGATTTCTCCAAGGAAAGAGGAACAATGTTATGCATTTGACCCCAACATGGTGTACCATTAAAAGGTGACTGGGTTGACAACTCTGGACGTACTTATAGTCTGATGGGCTGTCTTGAGAGCATCTATATTAACTCTCGGGTTTTTGCAAATGTGTGGGAAAAGTTCTTAACAGTTGAGTTAGATTCCAGATATCCAGTCAAGTACGTTTGGTTAGATCGATCCGCTCTTCTGTAAAGCCACAAAGTGTGACCGATCCACTGTCACTTCATCGACTATGTAGAGATGAGCACAGATCCTTGCCCTTTAAGATATGATTCGCAAAAAAAGCCTCAATATGATACGCCTTGTATATTTCGCCTTTTCTCCATCAATACAATAGTAGTGGTCACAGTATTCAACCTTGTGGTACCCCAATTTGGAATATAAAAGTTTGAAGGCACTTTATCGTATGGGAATATGAAATAGATTTTTGCAATTGAGCTATGCATGTATGTTACGATCAACGTGCCAGGTCAGTACTATCGACTGCATCTTCGATGAACTAAAAGCGATTTTCTTTGAGCATACCCCATCTACCTTTTGGATATAGTATGAGGTAACCTTTCATGGACATGCCTTTTATAGGGTAGACTATTGTAGACGATCTCTCATGTGCATATCTATAGGCATTTGCATCGTTTGGAAGCGAACTGACTAATAGCAGAAGTGATCACCAAAAACCAGTTAAAAATGGAGTGAACCAGAAAAAAAGGAAACCTGGATGTTGAGCTGCTCCAGCTAAAGATAGGTTCCCACACGGATTAGTTGCCGACAACTCACACAAGGAGTGGCAAGAGCCTGTCATGTATCGATGCAATCTAGAGATCGGTCAAACTAGGCGCTGTATTGGACAATTTTGCCAGCGCTTCAACGAGCAAAGAAGCTTCATTGAAATGTGGGACCAAACCTTTGGAAGAATGCCTAACCAGTGGATCAATCAATCGGAGATCGAAAAATACCTAGTTGCGATGATTGAAAACAGCAGTCAGGTGGTGTATTTCTTCTCTTCGTATGGATCTCTATGCATGTTGGGCTTGAGGGAGATTGGAAAAGTAGATACAACCATGAGCTGTACGAGCTATGTACATAGCGACATCGAATTTGTCAAAAGAGATCGAGTACAAGGATGGACAGCAATCCATCCACTCAAAGGTACGACGCAATAGAGGAAAACATCGCTTAAGGTGACACGCTTAAGTGGAAAGGGATGTAGCTGGCTGAAGATCGAGCTAACTGGAGAGACTTGTTGATTGAGGCCCAAGTCCACCCCGGACTGTAGTTTAAGTACATACTAAGCGACAGACTAGAGACTGCGATCGCCAAAATGGACTTCGGAGGCCAAGATCTACGATCAATGCCATCTATGAAATCATAGGACAGCTGCTGTTGGACACGAAGGATGACGTTAAGCAAAACAACATTACAGGCGGGGTTCCTCAAGGCTCCGTTCTAGGTCCACTACTTATGATCATACGGTTGTGGTTCCCAAACTCTTGTGTCAGTTGGGAATTCCCACAACAAAGCCAACGAGATAGGTTGCAACTGGCTGACATCAATGGATCTAGAACTTGGAGAGGAGAAACAGAAATAGTGGTCCATTATAGCCACAAGGGTAACTACGTACTACAGAAATGGGTACAAAGGGAGCAGCTACCAAAAGGTTCAGAATCGAGTATCCTCTGCGGCTCTTGAATATTTGCCGGAACTATGAGAACTAAATTTTGCAGAAGGTAGACGGAGACCGCACAGTAACAGTATCAACGCGTTGAGAGTTTGTAACGCCATTATAGAACGCAGTGTGTGTGGTAACTGGAATGGTTCCAATATTGCAAAACAAGTAAAAGAAAAAGATGAGACGACTTAGAACCCAGTCCATCAACTATTTACAATTTTCAAAAAATGGGAACTGCGATCGCGTGATCCAAGCTTAGAGCTGAAATTCCATTTGACACAAATCTCCAGAGTTTTGGACATAACGACAGATCTTATGGTCCAACGCAATACAAATGCAATGAAAGGTAGTGCAAGGGGCACTGACTATGTGTGGACCTGGAGACCAACTCTAAATGAAATGTTTGATCGTAGATCCTCGATCCTCGATCCTCGTAGATCCTCAATCATAAGTGTATAAAAAGTGGGGCCTGACTTGAAATAATATTTGACCAAAGGTCCTTTAGTATCTTTTGAAGGTTTTCATATTCCGATACGGATTTGGACATGTTGCAGAGAAGGTCAACATGTAAACTGGCTTCGAAGAAAATCAGGCGAGTCTATATGGAATATGAGAGGATATATGGGACGTAACAGGAACAACATTATCAGGTACCAGATGTTGAGTACCCAATTTCAGCTGATTCTGTGTCCGTAATGACCTCCAAGAAAGCTGTTAAAGAAGACTCCAACGAGGAAGAGTACGATGACATGACAGTAAGAAGGCCAACAAAACAAAGCAAGTGATCTACGTCAAAGAATTGTCTGAGTTATTGAGTCTTGCCCTAAGGATACTTTAAACATCACTCAGCTGAGCTGCATGGAACAAACTTTGGAACCAATATCCACTTCATCTGGCAGAAGGAATGCCGTTCTTTGACCGATAGCTCCTCAATCCTTCCTCAACTTTATGAACCACATACATACATAGTCACAAAACCAGTTTACAACTCATTTGCAATTCAATCCTTAACACAGTAACCCACATACCAGCCAGAGCGATCCCCTAAGGTCATGACAAATTGACCAAATTAAAATGCCGCCTTCAAGACCCCATGCTCATGTTTTCTCCAATTTATAACAACAAGTTGTGAACAAAACAACAAAAATAAGAAAAGAAGGATAATCCCCATGAACCATCGTCTCATTAACATTCGCAATTAAACAAAATGTCGGTTATGCGAACGAGAGGACGACTATTCCATATTCCCATGAAGCGCATCTCAACCCAAAGGCGAATAAACATTTTAATTAAAAACCTAAACGAGATTCCCTCCCATAACCTCCATTACATGGTGTGTCCCATGCGACTCTGTGCGCATTCAGTGCGTAAAAATTATTTCAATTCGGAATAATGCTAGGCTCTCTGGCCTCTGTGGAGAGAAAGACCGTGTGTATGGTCAAAAGATCGACCAATTAACGAAATTATTAACTTGGATCATGGTAACGGCCGCAACTGTTGCCCGTGATCCTGGAGGTGCGCTCCTTTACAGCGCGCGATGCGTGAAAAGTTACTATTTCTGGAAACGCCGACATTCGGACACCGATAATTAATTGGATTTCTTAGCGAGTGACCGTGCGCGCACACATGAATTCGATTTCGTTCCTTCGAAAGGAACGCATGAGGATACTGGGGACTCATGGGTCGGGTGCCAGTTTTATATTTTCTTTTTTATGGATGCAATGGATTCGATCGGTGCCAACGGGCGTTACAAAGGTAAATAATAATTTTTTAAATTGTGCAAGAGAAAGCGAAAGTGATTTCTCTTTCTGCAGGGACGAAGGACAACGGGAGACTTTGGCAAGTTGCTTGTACTTAATCATAGCGAACTTGATTCAGCTACCTATGCGAAGATGAAAGTGTAGGAAGAGATCGTACAGGTGCCAACGCTAGAACTCTAGGTGTTGCATGAGACGTTGTTTATACATAAGAGGACGAATAGTCCTTCTGATCAAGCAACCGTCAATCATATAGCGATCAACGCAATACAATCTGAAGACATTGGATCATACATAACTTGTATCTTTTTTTTTTTTTTGAACATAGTCTCTCCTACAAGCTCCTTTCTAATTTGACCAGTCATTACCACCCAATAACTCGAAAGAATAAAATCAAATAGCTGGTAATTATCCCCGTAAAATATTTATTATACAATAAAAAAAAAAGTTAAACTATCCACACGCGTATACGCGTAAAGGAAAAGCAAGCAGCAGCATGGCATTTGCTGATTCAATCAGACGTGCCATTCGATTAAAAAGTCATCAGCATGGTGCGGTAATCCGTGGCTTAATCCAACCTAAGCACGGACAATCACTGAACATGTTCAATTAGATTAAATGGCTCACGGACGAATGTTCATTTAAATAGCAATTGAGCTCGAGCGGGACAAGGATGCGATACGTTTGGGAAAAAAAAAAGAAATCTTGTTTTCTTGATGATCATTGAATTGGTGTTTAGTTTGGACGAGAGTATTCGAAATACGAGTATGTATCTGGAACTAGTAGATTGAGGATAGAGGTGTGATCTTATTCCTTAGATACTACTTTTTTATCGCTCAACATTCGCGTCGTGAAGACAGTCTTCTAGAAAAAAAGCCGTCGCCTGGAATACCACCTTAAAGTCTCTCCAATGTTTGAAAGGATAGCTGTCTTCTTTCCACTATTGTTCTAAACGGATCAAGCCTGTTTGCTTCCTGGAAGGACATTACTGCAGTGCAAACTTGAAGACTGATGAAGAGATTGCTAAAGTCATAGAATTCACCAACAAAAGTTCATCATCAGATCAAAAGATTGATAAAGCGAAGGAGGCTCATGACGCCAACTGACGTCAGTTTCCCTAAGTTGTCAAAGAAGGGAGCTTCTAGATGTGGTAGTTTTTTTTTTTGGGACAGAACTGGCCACTTACCTCCTATGTATGTCTGTCTTCTTCCATCTCCTTATCCCTACAGCTTTTGGAGAAGTCATGTGAAAAGAGGAGCCGCCTTTTGGCACATTGGGCTATCAGACAGTGTCCAGTAAGAACATCGATAACGTGGCTGATCTGTGATCGCTTCAACAGGACCAACTCAGATGAAGCCTAGTCCAGATCTGTCTCAAAATGTTGCATGTAGATAGATTTTCCTATCAATAGTTGATTTTACTGAAAGCTTCCAGCTTTAGAAAGAGTGGAAGATCTTCCACAGAATCATATGGATTGTACCCCCGTCTGGCGAGCTCGTCAGCTTTGCAATTCCCTGCAACTGCTCTCCAGATCTCAAGAAGAGACAAACGGCAGTTTAAAACAGCCTTTGTAGTGAAGGAACATGATTCCAGGGATTTGATTGCCATTTGACTGTCAGTGAATAGATATTGCATTACATTTCAGCCAGGACAAGGCTTCCTTAATCGTCATGATTTCCGTCTGAAAAACGCTACAATGATCTGAATTTATCGGAGAATACATTACAACCCAACCTCACGTCATTCGTGAAGCCGTCCGTGTAGAAGTGGAGTGAACTGTCCTTAGGAGAGGAAGCAGTGACCCATTCACTTCGGTCAGGAATGCTCGTGCGGAAGTTTCAGTCAAATAACAGGATCGGTGAAGTGTAGTCGGTGTCTTCTGGGGTAAAACTGAACAAAGGCCCTTATGATAGCTAGACCACTGTGAGGAGGCTTTGAGTCGCTTAGCCGTACTCCCAACTAATTGCTTGCCAAGAATATTTAAGGGGAGCAATATGCCGCTGAAGGAAAAGTTCTCAGTGCGCCACTGATGCATATACATTTAGATCCTTGCACCTTAGATAGGAGATTGAGGTGAGTAGCCCTATTAACAGCCTGGTAACCAGACGATCACGCCATACAATAGTATAAGCGTGATAATGGACACAAACACCCAGCGTATGATATGAATTTGAAAACCCCAGCTTCTACCTATGGCCTTTTTTACAGGAGTATAGAGCCACCTTTCCAGTTTAGCTTCCTATCAAGTCCTCGTAAGGAGGACAAGTTCTCTTTTGAGGGGGTCAACGCCGTCGTCTGCATTTTGAGGGTCATCTTGGAAGCCATAGTAGAGCACATTGGAGGATTTCCCAGAGAGTATCTTAGGATTAGGAGGGTCTTTCCAGAGGCGGCGATAGCAATGTCATCTGCATATGCAACCACTCTGCAACCAGTCATTTCTATGTCCAGAAGAGGGGACAATACTAACAACTACCAGGTCTTCTAGCCGATGGGGTGGATTGAAAATACTCCAAGAGTTAGAATCGAGTTAGACTGCCGTAGTTCTAACATTGTTAAAGGCCTCCTCGATGTCCAGAAACGCGACCATGGTAAATTCCTTGATGCTTGGACAGAATCACAAATAAAGGAGCCAAGGTTGGTTAAAACCGGCCCTCGATGAGGATGCATTTAGACCAGAAGAAAGTCCATTGTGCTGGCGATGTTTAAGGCAATGGTTCCAATAGTAAAAGGGTGATCCAGCCATCACTCTTTTACTCTTGGAACCATTTGCTCCCTTGTATAAAGGAGCTAATCTTAGTCGAGCAGGCGTTACTGACATTGCTTCGATGTCGCTGACGCTTATACTATTTAAACCAGATGAGAATCGTCTACCCAGTTCGTTAGCCTCACAATTCGCTAGTATGTTACAGTGACCTGGTATCCAGCAAAGGATGACATCTGCAAAAGCTCCCTACGTACAAATCAAAGTTCATCGTCCTCATCGAGTGAGGTTCAGGCTTAGAGCTTAGCTCTGGGAAGCCCTTACACTGTCTAATCCGTGGATAAAGGCTGGGTATTTGGGGCTATGTCTACAGAGAACTTTGACTGCTAAGGTTGAGCATGATATCAAGGACTTCAACCCTAATTCTCACCATACAAGTGAAGTTGGCAATTGATATCAGAGTTTAGCTCTGGGAAGCCCTTACACTACCTAATCTGTGGATAAAGGCTGTCTGCAAGTATTTATAGTATTTAGGGCTATGTCTACAGAGAACTACGTTTCGACTTTGACTGCTAAGGTTGAGCATGGTATCAAGGACTTCAACCCTAATTCTCACCATATAAGTGAAGTTGGCAATTGATATCAGAACTTAGCTCTAGGAAGCCCTTACACTACCTAATCTGTGGATAAAGGCTGTCTGCAAGTATTTATAGTATTTAGGGCTATGTCAACAGAGAACGACGATTCGACTTTGACTGCTAAGGTTGAGGGTACTATCAAGGACTTCAACCCTAATTTTCACAATACAAGTGAAGTTGGCAATTGATATCGAAGAGATGAGTAGTAAGACAGAGTTTCAAGACAATTATCATACAACCCCATGGAGGACTGTAGGTAAAACCTCGTCAGTTCCCCTATCACCGGAAACGAAAACATTCACGCTTCACAGGATACCCACAGAACCCACAGAACTCACATCAAATGCACTGAATCGTATGATAGGTACAACATGCTCACTTCATGCGCTAACTCATCCACGTGTTGGATTCTCCTCAACAAATTAATTCTATTTCAATAAAAAAAACTAAAAGAATGCATACCTCCTGCTCCAATGATGCGTAACATTAAACAGAGAACTCAAAGGTCAACACGTGACATGTTCTTTTCACACCCAAAACTTCCCGTGTCGCCGCGCCTCGCCATGGCAAAGGAAGCAAATCCTTAATTGAATTCTTTTTTGGTACCTTCCCACCCTGTACTGTGCTGTATGCAATCACAACATCTTTCAATTTGAAACAGCACACCATAAACCCCATAATTGGCAGACCAAACGTTTCCAAGGAATTCGTTTTCGGTTGCACACCCAACAACAACAGCACAATCCCGGCGACATGCGAATGATCATTCTCGGAAAGTTCATAAAATCACCATAAATCACCGATTTCCAATAATTAACTTTCGGGACCAACCAAATCCACCCAAGGGCAAGTGGTTAAAGTGTGGCTGAGACTGTATGAACCTGAAGGAAGGCACAAATGCAGCTCCTCCCCTGTGAAACCATGTCTTTCATCGCAGATAACTCTCTGACACTTGGGGTTTGTTTGTTATTCCATTTGTCCAGATGTCCGCCCACTGCCGAAAAATACTGCTGCGACCGGTCGGTAGTGATGTGGAACATTGATTCCGATCGTGTGGTGGTTCTTCTTCGTTGGGAATCGGTTTTTTAATTAAAAAAATTCACAGCCCCATTGTGTTTGTTGGGCTTGGCTGTGCCGTGCGATATGAGCGCAGCCGCAGACACTTAGTGGAAATTCATTTAATTGAGTTGGGACAATGCTAGATTTGCAGATAAGCGGAAGGACTCATTTTCTGAACAGTTTCGAGGAGTATATCAGGGATTGTCTACTATATCAGACTGATTTGCCATCAACGATGACTGTACCTAGAGATTAGAGGAATTTGTTAAGCTTGGACCTATCTAAAGTATCTATGAAGGTAGCTACTGTTAAGAACCGTCTATTATGGGCAATACCGGCACATCAAAGTTTTGTGAATCGGCAGGTTCACATGAGTCCCAGGATCGTATTATATTCTTCACACGAATGGAAGGGGCAGACTGTTTACTCGGATGTTTGTCAGGCCCTCGTGAAAGGTGGGACCATGAAAAACGTGAACTTCGAGCTACGTAGTCTGACGTACTAACCACTGAGCCAGGGTGCCCAGATAAGCAACCTGCACTTACTTTACAGAACCCTTCACTGCGACACGGACGAGGGACCTAAGATATACGTATTTAAAGCAGGAGTTCCTCAAGGGTCTATGTTAGGGCCAGTCATGTGGAATATTATGTATGATGGCATCCTAATATCGTCAAAGGCGAGTGGATTGGACATCATTAGCGGCGGTGACGATATTGGAGTGGTGGTCTTAGCAATAATCCTTACAACACAGGGGACGAACAGGTTTAAGGAATAGATAGAGTTTTTAGTAGGTAAAGAGCAACCCAAGCTACAGAAAGTAAAGGATACCAAAAGGATAAAGGGTAAACCCTTCCTGAGTATAAAAAAAAGACTGTTGTTGGAACGGCATCCAGAATTTGCTAGACCTAGCTTCAACAGGGATATCACCATCTACATTGACTAAAATTCCTCAAGGCGTTATGAACCCAAAACCGTATCACAATATATTGGATGTTGGCAAATTGGTACGGAAAAGCACTCAATTGTCTAAGGATGTCACAGAAAGACACAGAAAATATTCAATTTATTCCAAAGGAATCGATCTCAACTAGTACACCCTATAAGGACACACTGTATTAGCTTTTAAAAATTCCACTGAAATGACAACCAGCAAATGATAACATAAAACAGGAAATCCCTGTTATTTCCTTGAGAAAAATCTGCTCTCAATCTTCTCATTCTACCATGTCCTTCCAGTTAAATGACATTTTTAGGACGCAAGGATATTTTTCTTGGAAACGTGTATAAGGCACTGTGCCATTGGGGGTATTGTAAAAGTTAAAAGGAATTTAAGTGCCAAATGTGAGATATTAAATTAAATAAAATCATGACTGTGCATGTAGTGTAGTATATCCTGACCTGATTGGGTTGATATATCCATCTTAGATGTGTTGTAAGAGTTTCTAGTGATACTGAGTCGAGTATTAGGGAACTTATTAGCAAATAATAGGAGACATGGATTGGTGTCCTATTATGTATCTGAGATGACTTGTGTAAAATGAAAAGGATCCCAAAGATCTAAAAAGTATGAATGATGCAATAATAGACGACCTTAGCATCTAAGAAACCACGACTTAAAGAATATCCACCATCCACTTCAAGGAAGAGTAGGACTTGGGTTTCGGAAAAATATGGAAATCTCCTCCGTAGAGTCTTTGTGGATTTCCTTAACTCACCGCCCTACATTCTCTAGCTAACACTGCTGAAATATCACTACGCAACATAATAATTCACGATAGTAACCATTTTAGTTAATCTGCGGGCGGAATTTTTCATTCACAATAAGAAGTTATGGCGATAATCATGTTTTAAATTGATCACTCTGCTTACTACCATCCATCGCACTATCTAGATGATATGAAGCAGCTAAGTATATAAAAAGGAAGGAAGGAAGGCCCTTTGGAAAAGGAAGGATAAAAAGTAAACCCAAGCTCAGTACTGGTCTACCGAAGTCTAAGCAAGAGCTCCTTAGAAAAGACAATCTCTGAGATAATATCATCAAAAATTAGGAAAGTACTTATTTTAGCTTAGCTTCCCCGACAGCGCCAACAGTTTTAAGTCCACATGAAGCTAAAAGACTGAAGTAAGACGTGAAAGTTTGAAAAATCTTACCAGAAAATAACCACCGTAACCTAACCTTACCAATTCATAATGATATGACATATTAAGTTGATTTGTTGGTTGGTTGGGTTGGTTGGTTATCTCCGCTCAGCAAGGACACATTTAGGGCACCAAAAGGTCCATTCATTTACCACTATGGAAAAACCGGATAACTAGTAACGGAGACTTACATGAAAACTTCCCAAATGGGACAGGAGGTAGGGCACCACTTTTCAGTGTGAATCCATACTGACTCAGTGACGAAGCCTCTTATTTTGCTTAAGTCTAGTCTAGCTTCCATTGTTAAGATCTTCGAAAAAGCACTCGACGATAAGGCAAGACAGGTACACATATTAAGTTCAATTCAATAAAAATCTTGCGTGACGAGTTGAGAATTGTTAAAGAATGTTGTCACTGTAATTTCTTACCGTGAATAAAATACCATGCATACTTAGTGAATAAGGCACAACATTTCAGAGAGCACAACACAAAAGAAATTATTTTGAATTGTCGAAAATTTTTTATTTTATTTATTATTAGAAATGATTGTGAATGTTGTGAACCATCACACAGAAATATTCTGACATAATCACAGTACAATGCAAAACTTTTCAATGGGAGTTGAAAGTTGTTGAAGAATGCTGTCACTACAACTTCTTACTATGAATGAAATATTCCGGACTTCAAAAAAGAAAGCAATGCAAACGTATACCCAAATGGTCTGATAACTGTGGACTTAGTCCTAGAGGCACAAATTTCAGAGTTCACACTACTAAACAAATTATTGGGAATCGTACCGATCACGAAGGATAACCATCGTAACCTATCCGTACGCATTCGAAAGACTCTGATATACTCGATGTTGAGTTCAATAAAAATATTTCAAAACGTGTTGAGAGTTATTGAAGAATGTGGTCACTTTAACTGCTTACCGTGAATGAAATATTCCTCAATTTCAAAAAGGAAGGACTAACTCATGCGGATCTAGTGCTAAAGGGACAGAATTTCAGAGGTACCGCCAATAAACAAATTAATGTGAATTGTACCTAATCATGAAAGACAACTATTGTAACCTATGCTTACTTATTCGAAATAGTCTGATGCATTCAAATTTCAATTCAATAAAAATATTTCAAAACGTGTTGAGAGTTATAACAGAATGCTTTCCCTTCAACTTCTTATCATGAATCAAATATTTCGCATTTTCAAAAAAGAAGGGGGACATGAATGAGGACAGAATTTCAGAGGTACCACCACTAAACAAATTATTGTGAATTGTACCTATTGCGGAGAATAACCACCGTGCTGAGTTATAGTCTTAAAAAGAACAATTGCTGGCACGTAATTCCTAAATGTATAGCTCGCATATTGTCATCGAAAAGCCATTAAGGTCGTACGGAATATGTCACATTGTCAGAAGCATCTGGAGGCGTTATTGCGGCGATAAAAGTTCGCCTCTACTTAGAGATAATTATACAAAAAATGAATTCAAAATTTAATGAACTTTCTTCTGAATAGATACATGTATCTAAAGCGTTCAGGCATTTCCATTTTATCATTTTTATATGCGCCTTAGCTACCATCTGTCCACCTCAGATATCTAACAATAAACCCACTCAAGTTCGTTGAAAAATTCATATTCCGAACGGATATCCTCGTTCGATTAAAATCAAATTCGTGCAAATTAACAAAAAATAATTTCATCACGTATTGTCACATATACAACGTAATTCGATTACAAAATGACAGATCTGACAGTGCACTGTTCGAAATTAGTTCGAAAACTGTCAGTGGCGCCCAGTCATCATGCACTTAATTGTCCGGCAAAAAAGGGATCAGTGTCACTGTTTTACATTTTCATTTCCAAGAAAAAGAAAAAAACGACCGACGAAGGCGAATCAACAATTAGCCAGCTAATTGGTGCACCCATTTCGGGATATCAGTTTCGATAAATGGGGGGTCATCAACCACTACATGATTTTAATTTATTAATTCAAAGCGCGGCATTTGTTTGTTCAATTTAAATCGAATTCTTGGTAAAAGACAGCCTTGACGATGCAAATTAATACAAAAGTTGAAGTTCATGTGAATCAGATACGAAGACTTTTTTTTTTTTGCAAAAATTTTTTCACTCAATTGACGCGACCTTCACAATTTAAAGGATTATAAGGGAACGTATGCCCATAGTCGGTAGAAAAATCATTACAATCAATAGACCAGGCATCATTCCAAGTAGCTTAGATTAAATACAACTCCAGCCCGGCAATAACAATTTATTATCCCATAGAGGGAGACGTGTCATAGTTCCAAAAATAAATTTCAATCCCCTCCACGTGATGGTATTTTCCAGTGTTGTCTGTGCAAATCTCCCCATTTCTTATAGTCATTTCCTTTCTACTCCTCGCCGATAAAGAAAAAAAAGGAAGGATTCCCCATTCAATAAAAAGGATATTACACACTTTTTGCCTGTGCTCCCTCTGTTCTTCTTTTATTTCTCTCTAAACGTAGCAAAATGCCAACGTTTCCATTTAATTTTGTTTTATTCATGGTCCCAGTGCGGTGCCATTAGGTTAGGTGATCCTTTCAAGGAAACACCCCCATAACGCAGAATAATTTCCTCGTGCACAGATGGAAACCAAAGCCAAAGGACTTACAAGGACCAAGGTGGTAACCAAGGTAAATAAACTCTAAATAAATTTATTTCCACAAAAAAAAAAAAAAAACACGACTGTGTTGGCGTCCTTGTTCTGTGACAAGATGTTTAAATCGAACAAAAACAGGACGAGAGTTGGTTGTTGGGTGTATAGTCAATTGTAGTATACCCTATAGTTTGTGTTTGGAAGGGAAAAAGATTAACGGTTCTTAAATAGATTAAACAGATTACAGCCCTTAAAGGGTAGATATATGCGGTGTACCACAAGGCTTCGTTGCGGATACCCTAATGTTTATAGGAAAAACGCGTGCAGAATGCAACTATCTAATAGAGTTTTGGAGCCATGGAAATGCCATAAGCAAACAGACTATGCAACAAAGCTAAACACAATCAGTTACAATGATACATACGGTGTTCCACAAGGCTCCCATGAAGGTCCCCTACTGTTGAATTTAATGAAGAACAATGTACATAACATGAAAACAACTAGAAGACGTAGCTTAGGATAGTAACAATGATTTTGTAATCCCTAAACTGCATGGGACTATAACCATTAGTAGGATGCAGGACGAAGAGAGTTTAGTCGATGAAAATAGGTCATATTGCAGAGCCAGGTCTTCAGAAACTTTTGAAGATTCCTGTTCTTTACTGTTCAAGCTGACATTATTGAAGACGTGGTTTTCCGCTGGCATGGGGAATATTCTAACAGACCTTAGAGGAGAAGACAATAACCCCAGACAACAAAAGGTTTTTGTACCAAGACGATGTCTTCTCTGTCCTTTGGGAGACGAAGAAAAAGGCCGGCAGATGGCGTCATAGAGTGGTGGAGATTAATCTGAACTAACTCCAGCACTGGGGCTACAATCAGGCAGGAAGACCTCCACCACAGTGGAGTTTAAAGCTTCCGAATCTGAGGACGATTCCAATAGTTTGTCCTCCCTCAAAAGCGGCTGAAATTTGTCGAAGTTGCCATCCGTCTCCTTATCCGACAATTCGTCTTCATCGACTAGAGACGGATTGTCTCAAAGATGGAATAAACATGGATGGCTCGGGGTCATTGGATGCAGGAGTTAGATCTGAAGGATTTGTCCCAAATCAGACTCATCGTCCTTTTTATACACATTAATGGTGATGTGGTCAAAACCATAGTAAACAATCCCTTCAGTCTTCACCAAAGGAGCCAAAGATTCATCTTTGATGACAATAAGACCACATCGATGAAGACCCTTAAGCTCGCCCAGCTTAGTGACTTTCCAGTTGTGTATCAGAAGGTCGGTATTGCTGGTTTTCAGGATCGTTAAGATCGTATCCGTGTTGGAGGGTTCGGTTGTGATCCAGGTACGAGTTCTCGGCCTACTTGGGATATCCTCCCTTGGAACAACTTCGAGCTTAACAACTGTTCAGACCTCACCTAATTTGCCTATACCCAGCTTGTAGAGGTCGTATGATTTTTGATCTTCGCAGGCGATTAGATTCACCAGACCTTGAGGCCTTCCGCCATCGCAACATCTGAGAGAAGGACCTGTGTTTTCCCTCATGATATCCAGAAAACCTGGGATCAATTTAGCTGAAATAATCTTCCACTTTTCTCGAGAGATGGGTCCAATCGCATCGCTTTGTCAATGACCAGCCAGCACTAAGTTGTCCTTGAGGACATCGCTGTAGGATTTCGATATAGCATTGGAAAGCTTACCTGAAATAGTACTGGTGAAAGTACGCAGCCTTGTTGTGTCCCATTTCAGATTTTAAGGTAGTTAGGGGAGATCTGTACTGTTAACGCTATGAAACAATGCCTAAGACTGTAGCTTTACTCTACGCTTCTTTGCGGAGCTGTGACGTGCATTTTGAAGTTCCGAAAAGCAATGTAGTTGGATAGTCTATAGCCCACCAACTAACTACATGTTAGGCTTACAGAGGAGAGTGGTATCCACAATGGAGTACGACAAGGTTGTATACTGTCACCATTATTGTTTATGCAGGGCATTAGGGAAGCTTTTAGGGACAACATTGTTTAAGGGATACCAAGAAATGAAACAGATTATGCTGACGATGAATGTTAGGTTAATAATCCACAAGTTGGAAGCTGAGGCCACTTCATTGCCTCGTCAAGGTCAAAATAAATGGGAGTTTGAGAAGATTGTAAACCTTATAGAGAAAATGGACTCTCGGATGATGGCATCGATCTACATTTTATTGAACTAAATCCGACAACGGGTCAAAAGATAGGTGGTATCTACTCATAGATCGTCTTATCCAAACATGACAATGAGAATCCAAAATCTTTCGGAATGAACTTCCGAACTATGAACCTAACATGTGCCTCTTGGGGACTGGCATGTAATATGTATACTCGTATGTTCCTCAAAAGGTTTCATGACATTCCTTGTAGATGGATACTGGTTCTCGATAAGTTGGATCTAAGGAAACAAAGGTCTAGGAATTTTGACAATATAGCGACTTATTCGTCCGACTCGGTGTAACGAAGTTTAAATGTAACGAAAATCGGTAGACGTTTCAACCCTTCCTACGATAGAAAGTTACTAGGTAGGATTTAGGTATAAAAGGGTGGGGCATATCCTTCACTACGTGACTATCAACAGTCAACTTCAAAAAGGCCCTGTGATTGCATGCGTAATCCAAATTAGATGCAGTAAATGGCATGAATTCATTGAATCTTGAACAGAGTATCTAAAAGTAAAAAGGTTAACCAGAGGAACGTCTTTTAAGACAAACAAAACAGTACAAAGCACGAACAACTTTCTAATTACGCTCTGGTTAAGTGCAAGTTACTTTCAACACTTTGGCCAGCCCTAATTCGACATAATTTCACTTTCCTTTATTTTCACCGGGGCACCATTGTAATTTATTTATTTTTAACACTCTCTCAAGCAAACAGTGCCGCAACTAAACGAACCTAAGTGCTGAAATCCGTCCATTCGCAGCGGCATAATGCACCGAGATATATATTTTTATTTTTATTTTTTTTTTTTCTACTCACAACTCTTTTATCTACGAAATACCTTTGCAAATGAGAATTTTACACACCATTCCAGCATTCGCTTAACTAAACCACCTCTGGCCAGGTTCCTGGCGTACGGATGGAGTGGTGGTGTCTCTAAACGTATAGAGAGCCTCTGCAGATAGTGTGGACAGGACAGGACACTGCTGCAATCGGGCAATAAATTGTCAATTTGTTCAGGTCATTAGTATCGGAATTGGCCGATATTAGTCTTGCGGTCTTTTGGCCGAGCGCGGCTGTAAACTTTTTTTTTTGTGTGTGGCACACATTACGCATTCACAGGAATGGCTGGCGGCATTTTTTTCCACCCATTAGGCGGCGACGACAACGACGACGACGGTGTTGTGGTGCAGAAAAAATTTCTTCATTTCAACATTGGGGGCAGTTACGATTACGACCTCGGCATCGGCATCGTCATCGGCAAGTCGATGCTAATTCCTGAGAATTAGCACACAGCAAGCAGGAGAAGTATGTATCTTCTACAAAGCGATTAACTGGTTAGGCCAGCCGGCCAGTTGTCCGGATTGCTCTAGTGGCCAGGTGGCCAATAAGTGCTCGCACAGTCGCAATAAATTACCACCGCACACACAAGATGGACAGATCGGAATTGAAGGTTCGCCTGACATTGAGACTGTTCCCTGAACCGAAAAATGAGGGTCAGGAGTAGAATACCGCTACCGATTGATGAGATGCTCCAATTTGAAGTACTTGAGGCAAATGGTTGCACACGCAAATTAATCGAAAGATGGACACGCACGCGCACCTCAACTTTTCACCAACAGCAGCAGCACCAGCAGCAGCAGCACCAGCAGCAGGAGCATCCACAGCACATTTGCTATCGACTTGGTACGTCCCTAGCTCCTCGCTGGCACGACACGCATACTATGCACAGAGTGATTGTTGCGGTGAGTTATGTTTCGGTCGGGGTAAAAATCGTGCGGTCCTCCATGTCGGGGATTGTATCTACGTGTCTTGTTGTTGGACGGATGATGATGATCCGCACATCAGTGTGGACCCACCAGCCCTACTATAGCATAGCACGTATCTTTTGCTGCTCTGCACCTGTAATGAACGTTTTGATTTATGCGCACGATCGGCAGGCATCATGGCGGAGGCGGAGGAGTGCTTCTTTCTCTCGTGCGCGCGATCTCTGATAATTGGATGAAGCACACAAAGTGCGCGCGTTTGCGCGCATTATGACGCATGGCTGTGTGGCTTTTGCGGCTGACTGCTATTGCTGCTGCTTCTGCTGTAGCAGCCTCTCCATCGTGCAAACATCTTCAGGGGAAAATGGTAATGGGGGCCCCCTCTTTAATTTTAAGGACAAACTCATATATGTAGGGTTAATGATAGACATTGCGCATTTCAATTATCTACGTGGATACAGTGTTTATGTGAAAGGCGGTTGCTTTTATACCTAAATGGGTTGAAGCTAGTTATTTTGTTGCGCGCTATGTTCTCTGGATCTGGGTGATGAGTCATTAGGGTAACATGGCATACCGAGGGCAATTTGTCGGCTTAAACGAGGGATCAATGGAAATTGTTTAACCTTTCAAGTGAGCCCATGGGAAATGCTTAAAGAGGTATGCTACACGATCACGATAGTGCGTTATGGGACTGGAGGACAAGGGCCTTAGAAATTTAAATTTTAACTTTGTAGCTCAAGGTTTCATAACAAAATTTGGTTGTAATCCAAAGGCATGTGCTGTAAGAAGTTATGGATAATGAACAGTTTGTGATTTCAGCGTTAGTAAGGTAGTCACACCCTGGGCGCTTACGCATTGACTTAGGTCAGTACTTACATAAATTTTGGTAAATGAAAGTAAGAAGTATAATGTGGCTCAAGGTACTCCTCGATCATCAGATCCAGAGATCTTCCAAAATGGCCTTGAAGTAGCCCAAAAATGGTGCCACCTACATATGTAGCTAAACGCAATGTAAACCACACTCAAAAAAAAAAGGAACAGTGCCATTCACCCAACCTTCAGGCAAGTCACTGTCACCTATCAAGGGAATAAATTATACGTAGACTGTAAGCACTCATGTGGGGAACAAGGTCTCTGTAAGGAGACCAGAGGAGCTGACTGTGTGCCAGTCTTCTAAGACCATCCATACGTAGTGAAAAACCACATCCTGCAAGAGGTGTCCCTACTCTTGACTGAATATGGTGGATCTAGAGAGGAATAACTCGATAAAATCCGTGTTCCCGGGGGTTGAACGACAGTGCCTAACAGTGAACTCTAGATACCTGTGAATCTCTAGTTCCAATTGAATTCATCGAAAGGATTCTGGCGTTACCAGTGTATTGTACACACAATCCGCTTAAAGTCCGTAAGTCTTATGACTGAGTTAATGGATGTTTGTTTGGTAAGGGTTGCATAGTCTCAGATCCTTAGAGACAGCGCCAGAGAATTTGTCTTGCTTGAGGTATGAAAGCTATCATCACTTCGGTTCAGGTATTGGGTACGGTTCCGAGTGCTAGACGAGCTTCAGAATGGTTCCAAAAGTTGTTCAAAACTCCACTGGAAATATTTTATCCGATCGTCGAATGGCTTAAAGATATCAACTTCTCCCACTGCTTAGGTCAAGAGGAAATGGCATGGCACCTTCCTTAAAACTTAAAAGCCAACTGCAGGTTGTTCACCCTTTCTCCGAAAAACAAAAAGATACTTCTATCTATCATTCAAAGCAAAAAAAACTACATCTATCTATGGAGGAAATTAATGTGTTTGCAAAGACGAAATCGACAACAGCAAACGACTAGTAGAGCAAAACATATCCGGAATGGCGGTCGGTGTACCGAAAAAAAAAACTTTCACAGACTACAGCCGCCAGCCATCTTGGTGGCGCCCTAAACTAAAACTTCCAAACATTCTTTTATCTATTCTCTTTCAGAAAAGAAAACACAAAATTGCAAGAAGAACGCTTTTGGAAAATATTCGAAACAAACTCCATCTACTATTTGCTTGGCGAATCTAATCCTGTGAAAGTTTATTGCAACACGTTGTGCGGCAGGAGTTGCATTCCTTTTTGTTTCCTTTTTTTTTTTTTTTGTAGCCTTGTTGGTCGTAAAGTTTATGTGTTCACAACAACATAACTCTTAACCATCGATTACACTGCACTTCTTTAGGGAGTGTCAAGGCGATGACCATCGTGTCACCAAATCGAATCACATTAATAACCAGTTCCAAGGCGAAGAATGCAATGTAACCTCTCTGTTAATTTCACGCCAAGTTGTGTCGAGTGCAATCAGCACCTTAAACGATGATGCATGCATGCAAAATGTATGCGAGTGTGTAGATGTGCATACATATAATAAATCAGCGCAACATAAGTGACACAAAACAGCCCAAAATAAAGTGGTAAGGGAACATCAAAGCGATGCGCTCCGTAAGGACCCAACCATTTAGGACTATTTGTGCCGACAATTTATGTGAGATAAATTTGCTGTCGCCGGTAATCGAATTATGAGCAGTTTTCCAATTAAGATACTTTGAAATCGAAATTAGGTTTGGATAAATGCTGGACCCACTGACTGCCCGAAATTTAATGATCATAAATCGAAAGGTATACCTATTAAGTTTAATAGCTTAATTGGGAGGAGGCAGGACGATCGTATGTGGTGGTTGTGTAACGCAGGGAAGCCACTTCAAGCTCAGCTTCTAATTATGGTGAGCGGGTCAGGAAAGTAGACCTTTGGATTGCAAAGACTTTGTGCAGAAAACAAAATCGAAGACATCGCTCAGATTGAAAATTTTACCAAAGGAGGTGCTCAATCTATAGAAGACATTTCGGAGAGGGGTTACATACGTATCCTAGTATCTACAACTCCTGCAGATATCATTAGAAAAAAAACCGAACCTTTAGCCATTTGGGTGGTTATCGGCGATGGATTTACAAAGACCTTTCTGATCTAACTCGTTTGATAAACATATCCGTAGCTATATACAATCAAGCTACACATTCCAAGATCTACTCAACCTTGAACATTCTTTCAGAATAGTTCGTGAAAGCAAGAGCTTACCTAATTCTGTCGCAAGGATGAATGCTTGCGAAATAAGACCGCCAGGCCAAGACTCAGAGGAGAATTTCGCAGGATAAGAGTTGTATTCAATTTTTAGCAATCACTGAATTGAAATCATTTTGGAAGTCAATTGAATTCACTTGATGTATGTTGAAGTCAGTAGTGAATTCACTTGAAGTCAATTGAAGTCATTGAATGAAAATGCGGTATTCTTACTGTCTCTCAGCAGAAGACAATTGGAAAAAATGATCAGCGTCCTGACAAACTACTACGCTTCTTAATGTGCTGAACTTGGATCCTTTTAGCGAGGGTGACGATATTTTCATTCCGATTGTCCTACTAATGTGATATCGTCAGGATTACGACTTCGATGAAGCACTCGGACAGTTTTCTACAAAAAACACGAAGAACTTCCAGTAATGACGGTAATGTAGGATCTGGCACTGAAGAAACAGCTTTAGATTGTTGGAGCATATGCTTCCTGAGAGGACTTAACAAAGAGAAACTAGACCGGCTTGTTAATAGAAAGACATCTCCAAGTGGGGGAACAATTTACCGACCATCTTGCTTTAGAAGCAGAAACAATGGAGATCCAGGAGTGGATAGATGACCATGGAATACTGTGAAAAATGTTTTTGCAACTGGGGCATGCACCTACGTCGGTTAAAAGGTAGAAAAGTCATCGCACATGGCTATCGGCAGATACCTGAAGATGGATCGATGAGTGCTGCACAAGGCTTGGATTGCAACAACTTCAATAGTAGAGAGAACTGAGCACACTCACTTGCTTTAAGGGCCGAAGAAGCTACAAGTAGATGTGGCAGTAGGACTGCTTATAACATCAACAAGGACCTCATTGGTGGTCGGAACTCCAAGCAACATCCAGTGAAGAGTATAGATAGTAACCTTCCAATTTCGGATGAGGATTAGCTCAGTAGATGGAGAGACTACCTCACTGGTAGTCTTTAACCACTTAGACGATGGTGATATGGTGTAGAACCCTAATCAGTCTTTTAAAGCAACAAATTCCCGATTACGTACCGGACCTCCTAATAACACCAAATCAACAGCAATCAAGCCGCTTAAGAGAAATAAAGCGGTGGGTACTGATAAAATCCCTGTCGAACTATCAAGCTTCCGAAAAAGGGAAACCAGCTGGATTGCAGGAACTAGAGGGGTACATGCGTTCTTCCGGCCTCACGTTAGAACGAATTAGGAAATATTTACATTCAAGCCTCTAAGTCGAACAGGCAGTCTTTCGCCCTGAATCGTCCTGCACCGACCTCATAAACACCTTATCGACTTCGAAAAGCCTTTCAACAGTTTGAACCGAGATGCTATCAGGACAAGCATCTCAGAAAACCTCATAGCTATTGTCAAGACTACACACGAGGATAGTAAGTGTCACCTCTTACACAGTGTCGAAGAATTTTGAAATTCAAAGTGGAGTACTTCAAGGGTCCCTATTGTCACCTCTGTTGTTTTTGTTGGTCATCAGCGATGTATATCGTGCAACATTTATAGAAAGGAGCCATGGAATCGGATGGACTATGATGACATCATACCTTAAACTTTAAATATAGTTCGACATCGGATAATGGACCTTCATCTGATGGCCCGAAATCTAGAAGAGAAAACAAAAGCCCTAAGCACTTCTAACTCCTGCGTTCAACTCAACAGTGACGGATAGGAAGTCGAGAAAGTAGACAAGTGTAGTCTCGACTAACCACGGTGTCATTGAACTGGATGTTTGAAGCAGAATCGGGAAGTAAAAAACTGAGTTCGGAATGCTATCCACTGTCTGGAGAAGTAATGTTCTCAGGACAGGAACCAAGCTGCGAATGTTTCAACGTAGAATCAGTACTTACTACTATATGGGTGCAGACCAAGCAAGTTGCAGACCTTCATAAATAGATGTCTAAGAATCATCTTGAGGATTTTTTTGCCCAAATCGTATCTCCAACGAACATTTTTTTCCAAAGAACGAACTAAGAACCTATAGACACCTCGCGTAGTACAGTTTAAGAGGAATCAAGCTCTTTGAGAATGAGTTGGTGCCAGTTCAAACGGGTTGCAGTATTTCGAACAAGGCGTTGTTGATGCACTATGACCCTCGAATGATGAAAGAATCTAAGTAGTGTTGACGAGGACACCCTCAAATTATTACTGAATCCCAATCTACAACAGATGAAGAGACAGACACTTCCATTTATTCAACTCTGATGACCGGACGTGAGGTGCATCACAGTCGATTAGGTTCTCCGTTCTAGTACAACGAAGTACATACAAGTTCCTACAAACTATGTACATAGTTGGATTCTAAGGACATATGGCGCACCCAATTCTTAGGGCTTATTAAACATGAATATAAATTGCTGTCATCGTCCCCGAGGAAAGTAGTGCAGCCAAGGAAGCGACAGTCACTTTACCTGGCTCTACTCCAGAAGGAAGTCCTTACCTTTATTAAAACAGTCTCACTGTCTCCTTATCAGATACATACATGTATAAAGATATCGTTCAATGTTTAAGCAAGTGGAAAATTTATTCCACAAACATTAAAATCATTTATCACCTTTCGTGGGACATTCAACTCCTGCCTAGCTCTGCCTAGTCTTCTTAATAGAATCCTCACCCAATATTGACTATACGCTCATATGGCATGCAACACACGACACCACAGCAATTTCGTGCAATCAAATTGTTTTTAATTCGAAGACAAATTACCAAACCATCCCTTCGGCGCATAGTACATATCCCTTCATCCCTTCATCTCTTGGCTGGCTGGCTGGCTGACTGGCTAACTGCCTCTAACGCAAATGTTATTGCAGACCACTCATCACCACACATGCACATGAGGGGGTTGTTTTATATTCTGTGTCTTCCGTTTGAATCGGTATCCAACAGAGTGTACCAAGGCGAGGGAGAGAAGAAGGATAAAAATCAAGAATTATTCCTGATTGAAAAAAAAAAAATAAAAATAAGGATATGAAGGGTGGTTTGGTTTGGTGTGGTTTTAAACGTTTTTCTCTTTGCCTCCCCCGGTTAGATGTTTACTATTCTACGATATGGTGATTGTAAGGATATTTCTGGAGACGAAAAGTCTGAGCATACACACGAAAAGTGTCCTTACCGCGCGCATTTTAATAAAGGAACCAAAAAAAAAGAGAAAACAAATATAAAGCAGAAAGAAATAAAGAAGCAGCAAAGGAATTCATGAGCTGGAAGCTAAATAGAAAATGCCCAAGCATTTCAAAAGGACTACGAAGGACTCTGACACCGCCACAGCGATTGTTGTAATGCAGTGCTATATGTGAAGAATGAGATTTCTGCCATTAAGGGTTCTCAACCATGTGGCCAGAAAAAAAAGAATTCACTTCAAATGTGATGATGTCCTGTTGTTGGTTTGCTTTGCGTTTCGTGTTTTTTTTTTTTGGGTTTTATTGTATTTTTTTTTTGGCATAAATATCTGACTAAACTGTTGAAGAGAAATTACATCACACACTCATCTGATGAAAGTATTTAAGGGTAGGAGATGCGTTTGGTGGGTTTTTCATTTGGAAACCCTAGGCTCCTTCTCATGGTAAAAAGAAGTATATCCCTTTGGTTGCTAGGCGTATCCTTCTGAAGAATCTTTAGAGCTAAGGAAGGATGCAACCTTATGTAAGTCTTAAGTCAAGCTTCGCAGACGTGCTCTAATTTATGTCACTACCTGCGACATAGGTTGTTTATCTCTGTACTATCTGCAGGCGTTTTAAGCTAACTCTCTTGATCGAACTCACGACTCCATTATGGCCAATGCTGAACTGCCATCTCTATGATTTATTATGCCTCCTTTTCAGCATTCCTGGAGGTGATATAGAAGCCTAGAGTTCGTTTTTATTTTCTTGGGATTCAAGCATTACGTTGCAAATGATCTGTAGCTGAACAGCCTTCAAATACCTGGATTCACCCGACTAAAACGCCACAAAGTTCGAAGGTTTTAAAGGTTCTGCTACCTGCTAGGAGAAGCCAACAAAAATTGCCCACTCGTTGAAAAAAGTATATCGTCTGCATCTATGATATCGATGGCAGCATTTCAAAATTATAAAACTAAAGGCGGGGTACCCCAGGTGTCTGTTTTTGGTCCTCAGCTTTTTGACGAAATGTACAATAGAGTGCTGAGTTTACAAATTTAACCCATGCCACATATCTTTGGTAAAAAATGAAGGCCCAAGCCTGCCACCATCCACTGGATGTACACAGCTATAGTCAGACCGATTCTATCCTATGGGTGCCTAGTTTAGTTTCCTGCAACATACAAAGATTAGCATTAGCATTACCAGCGTCATCAGAACCAAGCCCATTGCAGACCTTGAAATCATACTAGCACTGATCCCATCTCGATATTCATGGACATGTCAGAAACTGATGAAGGAGTAGCCCCTGGCATATGCTCATCTAAACCCGAAATTGCTCGCTCGCTGAGAATTCCAAACCACGGCAGTGTGTTCCAAGCGGAAGTATTAGCAATCGCAGAAGTGGCACGAGAACTATCCATGAAACTGTACTCAAGAAAGTGGATCGACATACATATAGTACATCGACAGTCAAGCCGCCATAAAGGCCATCTCATCCACAGTCGTCTAATCCAAAGTTTTGAAGCGATGCCGTGAAGAACTCACACTCCTTTGGGTTCCAGGACACAGTTCCATTCAGGGAAAGGAACGAGCGGACGATTTAGCAAGAAAGAGGTCCGAACAGGACCTGACAATGATCGTCACCTCTGTTCTACCGCTTATAACTCTTGATAAATCCAATATAGACCAAGCCTTCGCGAGACTAGCTAATGAGAGATGAAGCGGACTCTCATCTTATCGTGTCAAGACCAAGCAAATTTTAGCGCTTAACAGACCCAAAAATCGCTGTTCATGGAGATTATTACCGGCCACAACCATCTGGCGGCCCATCGAAGAAGAATGCCACTGAACGCTGGTGACCTCTTTTGAGACTGTGACGCAGAAGAGAGCACATGAGAATGCCCAAGCCTGCGCGAACTAGGAAAATGTCCTCGGTGAATTCGACATTGAACAAATTGGTTTCCGGTCTAGATCCTCCTTCGTCAACCTACTTTACCGATCTTCATCGAACAATGCGACGAGTATAGATCTATACTGCACCTGTTGTTCATTTATTTCGAAAGAGTGTTAGACGGTGTGAACAGAGATGTTATATGGCATGCCTTATGCAGGAGAGTCATAGGTGGCTTACATATATTGAAGCAAGTTATGAAAGTGCAAAGAGTCTGGTGTTACATAGAGATAGGCTGTCGGAAGATATTGGGATCCATAGCGGCGTTCCGCAAGGTTGTATACTATCACTACTACTTTTTGTGGTGGGTATCAGTGATGTTCTGTAAATGGCTAAATTGCAGGAATTCAGAGGAGCCTTGCGACCTATTTTAAACCTGTTTGCGCTGTTTGCCTACTATCGCTGGATGGAGTTGGAGGACATTGACAGCAATGAGCTAAGACCCACAAGAGGACACGAGATCTAAAAAAAAAAAAACACAATAGCTTGTATTGAGTTCCTTAGCTACTGCAGATGGATGGAACCCATCGACAGTCCTCAGACGTAAGCTATGACCAGTTCAACTAGTTAACCTTTCAAATCTCAACTCATAAGGCACTACAAGGCACACAGAAAAACACTTCCAGTCGCTTGCAACCTAGTTAAACTCTCAACCTCTTCCTCTAGACTTCATGAAGGCATAAAGGCATATCGAAGGCTAAATCAATGCCAAACTAGTTCCACGAAGAACTAATTCCACATCATGTCCGTCCATCAATAAAGACAACTTACAGTAATAATCCTCAGGGTTTTGTGTTCTCCACTCCCAAATGGGAATTTCACACTCCTCCCAAAAAAAAATAATAAAAAAAAAAAACCGTAAAAACTTGATCGAAAACATTGCCAACTTTCGATTCAATTAAATCCTGTCCCTCCGCTTGGTAGATTGTCCACCAATCGAGTGAAGGCTTAAGGCCACAAAACTTATTGTTGGCCACATCATAATGACACGATCAGTCAAGACTGGCGGTGGTGGTGGAGACATGTAACTTCACAGAACTCAGGCTATAATGCGAATAACAAGGGTTTGGTCACGCCCCAAATGGTACACAGTAGTGGGCTACGCACTTCCTTTTTAGCCGCTGGTCCACTGTTCCACTGGTCCGTTGCTTGTTAAAAGTTTTCATATTCTTGCGTGTCAAATCGAATCGACTTTGCCACGGCTTGTTAGTCGTCCTTTATGCATTCCAGTTTGTTGTTTCTCTTTTTTTTTTCGTTGGACTGGATTTTCTTTTTTTTTTGCTTCGGTAGTTGTATTGGAATGTCATGTACGCATATGGTGTGAGAAAATATTTTGGCTAAAGGCCATGAGACCACCATCATGGTTCCATGTAGCAAATCATGTTCAAGCAGTTGAAAGCGTATACATGGTTAACAGCATTCCGTGCAGGGGGAGAGTTCTGGTGACCAGTGGATGTTGGTTTCTATTTTTGGATGTCGTTCAAGGATTTTGGGGGAATTTGTGTGCAGCATGCAAGAGTCGGTAGAAATGTAGGACAACCTTTGAACTGTAATTTTTGAAACTTGCATTGCACCCCCTTTGCAAGCTTAAAATGCCAGATCCAGACTAAGCCAGATCCAAATGACAGATAGAACTTTAAAACGAAATCAGGATTTTCGAAGACAAAATGGTGGTAAGGGCCTAGGGTAGGACCCTTAACAGAGACCCTGTAGTCTGTTACAACGCAGATACATACATTCGTCTTCCATCGTTAACCCTAAAGCAAGAAAAGAAGGCAACGCATCAACGCGAAATGTCACTATGGCAAGTATATGGGTCTTAGGTTGGTTGGATTCGGTTGGGTGTTTGTCCCCGCTCACCAGGGACACACTTAGACTAAAAAAGGTCCATTGTGATACCACTTTGAAAAAATCGGATTACCAACACTGGAGACCTACATGGAAACTTCCCAAATGGGACAGGAGCATTGCAATTCAATCTAGACGATGATAGGCAAAATATCCATCCACCTGACCAAAATGAAGTGAGGATAGGAATATCCAAACTTAAATCCAACAAGGTTACTGGTCCTGGCGACTTATCAGCCGAGCTAGCCAAAACAGATGGAAACGACTTGATTGAGAGCATACACCAACTCATTTCTCAGATTTCGTCAGCCGAGCCTATATTTCATGAACAGAATCTCAGCATCGGAGACCTACATGGACAGGAGGTAGGGCAATCAGTTTCGGTGTAAACCCAGAGGTATGGTTCGACGTTAAACCAGTTTAACCCGGTGACGAAGCTTTTTATCTTGCTTAAGTCTAGTCTGACTAGATTACTAAGGTCTTCGCCTAGGATTTTTCTTCCTAAAACCGATAGGGCAGGACAGGTCCACAGAAGATGTGTCATGGTTTCTTCGTCTTCCTCGTCATCATCCTACAGCTTCTATAGAAATTGTTAACGGGAACACTAAGCCTTCTGGCACGATTGCCTACCCAATAGTGCGCCAACTGTCTTTCTAAGATCTCAACACGAAACACATAGCTTCACTATTTTTTGCATTCAAGATACGCACGCAGAGAAGATACAGTATCGATACAGCTTCTATCACGAAAGATCGTCTAAATCACACAGAAATGTCGTGCTAACGTTTCGCCCATACCGACAGGCAAATACAGTGAAACAAGAAGGGACTACAAAACAGAGGAATACCTTTCAAACAGACAGGGACCTCAACCAAATTGGAGTGTTCAATCGGAGCCATTTAGCTAAAGACCAGACTTACTGGAACCTTCCAAATAAATATGTAGACGTAAACCAATCAGTCATGAATTCCTTTTGGATAACTAGCGACATCTACTAGCAGATACATGAACCAATTGGTTTTGGAATTGGATACACAACATTTTTGTTATTTTTTAAGAAGTGATTGGATTCGAAAGGGAGGCCTTGAGAAGTAATCTTCCGCCTTGTCTTCGATAATTCAGTGATCTGTTCAGAAGTTTCTTGGACAGTTTAGCTTCTTAAGTTTAAATTCCGACAGGGAACACCTTTAATCCCTCTGTGGCTCACGTCTTACAAGTACTTGTCAAATAAAATCGACATCAGATGCAGATATTACAAGATATGAAGTGGAGAACTGATATTTGTTCAAAAACTAAAGAATTGTATATTTGACGCCGATATCGGATCACCGATATTGGAAATGTAGCTACTTTTACACACCTGCTACCGAAGTTTGAACTTTCGTAGATGACAGAACCTAGATAATGGAGAGATACGGGTTAGTAGTACGTAAGTATCGACCCAAATTATCGGCGTCCGATATTACTGGTTTTAAGACTCAAGTACTGTCCAAAATTGGATTTTTTATTGTTTTTTTGATGCATTGGAGGGATGAAATCCTTTATAGATACTTGGTCGTCCGTGCTACGAGTTATGCCAGACTCTATGCTTCTGTATGTTTACGTGGCTAAAACACCCTTTCTAAACCTGTCCTCCTTCTTATCCTTCTTATGATCCTGAGTTGTCTTCATCTTGGACTCTCAGTGTTTGGTTTCCGCCGTAGTTCCTGCATGATGTAGTCCCAGGTTCATCTCGAACTGTAGCGCCATCTAAGAAAAAGGGGAAGTTTCTGCATGATGTTGGCAATGATACTGTTGGCGGTGTCACATGCTTCCAAATTCTGCGTTCACCAATCCAATTTCCGACATCAGATTCGTTCATTCGATCGCATATCCGACTTCCTACATATTTTATATAAATTCTACTATAAAAACCAATCCAACCTCATCCTGCTGACAGATAATTCACGTGAATTTTAGGTGACTTAACCTCACACAATGACTTGCGTATTATTTTTTAACAAGTTGAATGTCACTTTACGTAGATAATCTCTCCAGCGGCGGCGGCGGCGGGTTTATTATTGTTGACCTTAATAGCAAGTGTGTGTGTTTGCCCGTTTTAAATTTTCATTAATAAATTATAGCCATCGTGCGAAATTGAAAAAAAAAAAAAAAGTAAATGCACATGTCACCTGTCATCTGTCACTACGTAAAGGAATCCTATCGCTGTCAGAGCATAAAATCTCCAAATAGTAGACACAGCCACCCATTCGATGTCGAATTTATTTAAACTTTTCTTGTTTACTATACTTTTGGTTATGGTAATCGTGGTTTTAACGCCATTTTCGCATACCACGATAATTATGAGCTCCCTGTGAATATCTTACGTAAATATAAGGCAAATGCAAATATTGAAAATTATTTCTCTCTCTCTCTCTCTGTCGCTCATCGAATTCTGTGGAGCGACAACCAAATGACAGCAGTAGCCCGGTGGCCATCAGAAAAGTTCTATACCTTGGCAGTGAGAAACTTGTCTGTCAGTTAGTCGTCGTCTGTCACAAATGGTGACGCCCACCTCTAAATATGCAAATTTTCATCAATTTCACAACTAGCTGTGAATTTTCCGTTTTCGATTTCTTGTGTCCCGTTTTTTTTTTTTTTTTTTTCTTTTCGAATTTCGATATCTGTCAGATACACACTTGTTTGTTACATTGAAAATGCGATATTGATAGAACTGTTTAGTGATGTTCTGCTTTATTTACTGTTTAGCGAGGGCGGTGGACATAATTAATAAGCGTCTGGTGTTATTTTTCTTGTCATATAAACTGTGTGTGGAGTTTAAGAAAGAAAAAAAAAAAATAAAACGAGAAAGAGTAAAAAAATTCCACTCGCATCTCGAATTCGAAGCCGCTTCTGAGGAGATTATGGCGCCCTAACGATGTTATCGGGATGTAAATTAATTAATTAAAATGTATATCCGCTGGTGTTATCTTTAAATGGCAGCACAAGGAATCATAAATATCCTTTATGCGGATGGTTAGCATGATAAAGCTACCGAACCAGCGAGATGCTGGTTAAATTTAGATTTGCCAGGCTTAATGGGTGGAAGGGTAATTCCTTTCGTTTAGATTATCGCAAATAAATTTCAATTAAATTAAATTTTTGCGCCCAAGGATAACAAGTGATTGAGTGTATGAGTATAGGAAATCGCGAGAATTTATCACAGGAAAAGTGTTACGATAGATGGAAGGATAGTTTGTAGGTCATGCGCACCATTTCATGTTCTGCTTGTATTGTTGGTCTATTATTGCTGGCATACCACAAGGTTCCAAATTCTCTACTACACTGTTGATGATGAATTTTATTAGTTATCAGGTGAGCCCTCTATTTAATGCCTCGTCATATTGCATACTGATGATTCTTCAATTCTTTTACTGGATTGATTGATTTAATGTTTCCCAAAATCAGAGCAAGTGTTCCCATGACATAAGATGAGTATCTATAGGGACTATTATTCAAGCCTATGCTGTGAATTTTACGCCCACTGAGGATATTATAACCATGGTGGAGGAGCATATCTCCAAGGCAGAAAACGGCAACCTTGGGTCTGCCAAAAGATCAGTTGGGTCTTATTGGACAGGAGCGGATACCCAGTAAGATCAATTGTATTGCCTCTAGCCATAGTGTAGAAAATTGCGTTTCTGATTTCCAAAGTAACCGTAAAGCTGATCAAATACTACAGCGAAGGTTCTCGAGCTTGCCTTAAATGCAGAAACAATCCACAGTTCAGGAGTAGCTAGATGATCACCGCATGATCGACTTTAAACTGATCTTGTGAGACTTGTAGAGTGATCCAAGTTTGAACCCTAGTGTATCACGTGAAGAAGAATGAACATGATACGAGACTATAACAGACTTATAGCTCACCCAACATATTATATACCCAGTAGTCATCTGTGCTTAGTGCTTTTGAATTCCATCGAACATACATATATGTACATGTATGTGGATGCATCCGATGACATACTCCAGTTTCTATAGATGCCACCTATATCCATAAAAATAAAATAAATTTCCATTCACTCTAAATAAACAACTCAGCGTACATACATAAGTATATTCAAACTTTAAACAAAAACAAAAAAAATTCCAATAAACCTACGAGAGGACCATTAAACTTAAAATCGACAAAACCAAATAGATTCCTCTCGATCCACATGAAATAAAATGAAATACGTTAATAACTACGCAAATATTTGAGTGCTGAGTGAAATAATTACTCGATCGCATGTTTTTGGGGAGGTCGTCGCGTCGGTCGTAAAACGTTTTGGTATTTATCGCAAGACCGACATTTTGTCACGGCAACGTTTGGGTGCATCTTAAATATATTTCTTTTTTTTACATATAAAAATGCCGACTACCAAAAGGTAATTAAATATTGATGGGGAGCATTTTATTTCCTATTTTTTTTTTTTGTTAAATATTGATGTGGGACATTATAGATACACTTATGCCGTAAATCAGAATGCAGAGTGTGGTCTTTGTTTCAAAACAATAAAGAGTTTCGATATACTGCAAGGGGAATGTATTAAAATATGTGCCATTAGGGTGTTTCTTTAAACAGATACAGTGTTTCGGTATATCTGTGATTTGAGTTGAAATAGAGAGAGGCTAAAGCACTTGTGTATCTATAGATGTATACCTACAGATACATCAAAGTTGCAACTCGTGCTAGGGAAGAGATCGTACGCATTGACGAAGCAAAGGCAATAAGGCTGCAGGACTGCAAGGAATTTCATAAAATTCCCACCCTCAACTGAATCCTTTGCTCCGATAATACAACATCTTCATTCGATGGTATAACGCTCCTGGGGGTTAGATTCCCTATTAGGCGGTACGTACGGACGACAGAAAAACAGAATTAATCACGGGAAGGGACATATAGATACACCAAAGAGTCGGCAAAAGTCATACATTCTCATGCCAACTAAAAACAGCTTCGGATTGCATCAGCTCTAAATAGAAGATACACCACGACACTAAGCACAACACACCATCGGTGCAGATTAACAAATAGAAGACGGAATAGAATACATAATGAAGAAAGAAAGCGAATCTCTCCGTTCCATAAGAATAAATAAAAGCAGCCCAAGCAAACGGCAAATGCTCGCAGAGTGCAGTAGCAACTGCAAACCCCTCGGCTTACCTCGGATTGATCAAGGCGCTTATTCCGGAAACTTATTGTCTAAATAAGTATTAGTTTCATACTATCTTCTCTATAACTCCACGCATCATCTTCTCTATAACTAGACACCATCGAACTTATAAAGAAAGATGGCCGACTGACGAACTTCTGAGATGGGGACTGCGAATTCTATAAGAAAAATTATAAGAGCTTCAAGAACCTCACCAAGACTTTATGGGTTTATGTAACGATCAGCCTAGGGAACCACATAGAACTAAATTTTTACGTCTTCGCACGTTTCCGGACACCCACATCCTTGATCATTACAACAGACCCATAGGAGTTATACAACCACGTCTATCGGTTCCATGCTTGAGTCTTCGTAGTTCGATGAATATTCTTGTTTACCCATTTAAGGTTTCAGATATCCGAATTGGAATTTCTAACTAACTATTGAGTACTGACTGACAAGGTACGATCTTGTCCGAATTTTGTGATCAATTCGATGAATAAAAAAGCGATATCAAATCAAGAGCCATTGCCTTCGGAAAAATAACACGAACTTAGACAAATCTCCTTCAAGTTCAATCAATTCAACCTATGCACGATCGTATGTCTTGTGATATTTTTTATGCCAAAACGCTGGAGTACCTCAGGGGTCCATTTTTTCACCAACTCTGTATTTTCTTCAAATTAAGAACTTATACAATTTTTTTTTTTGATTTGCTGATGAGAGTACCATACCTGTAAGATATGACGCAAGTTATCCGTCCAACAAGGCAGTCACCTAAGGCCTATTATGAGTTTCAGGACCTGTGAGGAGCTGCCAATAATAACCACATGGCAAGTTAGAACTAATTAGAATTTTCGCCTCGTTCTGAATCTAAATAAGTGGTCTACCGCAAGGTAGAAGTACGGCACCAGTTCTGTTAAATATTTCAGTTTCGAAATGTTATGGATAATTTCCTAAAGAAAAGGGAATTTCAGGATCAGTGCGGTGCAACAACCCTCTAGGCGTTAAATTCCATTTTTTTGCAAATCTCAAGTCCATTTTGAATGGAAAAAACCTGTAAACCGTTCCAAAATAGTTCGAGAAGCTCTTTCGGTCTCAAGGCTGAACTCTATAACTCTTGTCTGGGTTCCAGGTCACACTGGGATTGCAGGGAAATGAGATCTCCGATGAGATTGATCAAAGGATGATTTCTTAGGATCTTCCTGCGTCCGCGATCAGGGCTTTCCTTGACTATTGGGTTTCCTACAAATACAATTGTGTATGGCACGTCTCTCCAGAATGCAGGCAGACTAAACGTACGCCTCCAAACGTCTGTAAGAAATCAGCAACATTCTTGTTGTCTCTCAGCAGAAAAGACTGTAGACAACTTATTCGCATTCTTACGGGACACTTTTCTTTTGTCAAGCATCGTAGTGTGCTAATCTTAAGAGACACCACTGTCTTCGATGCCTGTGGAGGGGGCGTTACGTTGTTATTGTCCTGCATTTGCTCGGATCTGATGGATGCTGATGTAGTGAGTGCTGATACTGTAAGCTCCTCATTGCTGAAGCGCATTGTCGGCTTTCTTCGAAAGTCGAAGAAATTCCAGTAAAATGGGTAATACTGGATTTTGCTTCCGGGTAGTACAATAGGCCAGTTGCGTCTGAGTGCTCTAGGTGAGTGATTACAACAAAGTGGCTAAAATTTTTTAGCTACATTCTAACTTGAGGAGTTAAGTAAATTCCTCAGAGCTTAGGAGTTAATGGGTCAGCACAGTGTATTTTCTTATAGTCAACTCTGTGATTGTAGGTATGTTAAATACATCGACTATCCAAATGCCCATACAAATAACGATAAACGACGGTGTGCAGTCGAAAGGATACGTAAGCAAGCTACGTGTGGTAAGTATTGCAGAGTCTTTTGTAAAACACGAAACACTGCTTACTGTGATCTAAAAAGATTTCTCTTATTTGAAATGAAACTTCAATCTACATATTTCCACTCAAACCACGAATCATCGAACTTCAAACACAATCCACACAACAGGAACTCAACCTAATGCGAATCAGAGTCTCACCCTAGAACATGACGCATTCCAACCGCGCAACACAGTCCAACTCACACTCAAACGAACCACACAACACACATGATACAACCCACTACACTCCATCTTTCAACCCCTTTTCAGTTTTTCACTCAAGATACATTCGCCGCTAGGTCAAGATACCGGTGTATGCCTATGTATGCGACAAGGGATGATGGAATTCCTGCCATTCTCTGTGCTCTGGGTTTAAATTCTTCCGTTTTCTACCCCCAAAATCCATACACACGGCAATCCTCATCATCGGAAAAATGTATCTTTTTCACTAGAAAAGAGAAATATACTTGCATTGTAGTCTATGTATGGGTTTAGATAGATATCAATTTGTGTTCGCGCCGATTAACTATATGCGCGCCGCTCTCGCTCTGAACGATTTCACTCATTCTACGTGTATTGTGTGCTACTCTGCGGCAAAATGTTGATGCCTACGGCCACATTCAACCATAACCCATTCGTCTGTAGGGGAGGATAGAACAAAAACGCGCTCGACTCTGGCTGCAGATACTTTTTTGGTTTTCATATTCATCCGCACACACTGCCCCGTTCGATTAAAATTTTGTTTTTTCTCTTCGATTCATTATTTATTTTTTTTTTTTGCTTTCGAAGTTTAAACCATTTTCCCGTTGTCGATTGAACTCAGTTTGATAGCGCCTTTCGTTGGATTTACATCGTCGTGTGTGAAATAAGCAACAAAACAAAAAAAAAAAAAGATATATCTTGAGTTCGTATCTGGAACGATAGAGTTTTAATTATTTTCTTCTTTTTTTTTTTTAAAACCACCGCGCAGGAGAAACTATTCATACAATCCTCTCACCACACATATAATCACCGATTTATAAGGGATGATCGTTATAAGATTTTCAGTTATATATTCTTTTTTAATTTAAAAAAAAAAAATCTTTTGTGTAATAAGGTGATTTAAAATAATTTATTATTTTTGTTTTTACTAAGAGAAACCCAATTTTTATTTGGACAGACACAAAACAAAAAAAAATACACAGTTTGTGTTGATTTTAAATAAAAAAATAAATAAATATTTTTTGTGAGATTTAAGTTTTAAAAAAAAAATCAAAGTGAAAGTGAAAGATATATGTTTTATGCCTGCGAAAAGAAAAAAAGTATCTAAAGTTCCTGATTTTTTGCAATTCTTTTAAATTAAATCAAAAAGAATATTTTATTCTTTAAAATTTTTAAGTGCACGTGTTTTAAAACAATAAAATTAAATAAAACAAAAAAAAAAATTCTTGCTGATAGAAAATAAACTGCAAATGGTACATCAACCAGCTATTGGAATATAAATATACCAAACCCTAAATGAGGGTACAATGAGGTCAAAAAGATACGATGTAAGTTTTTCTTTTAAATTTTAATTGCTTAAATATATATTTTTTTTTTTATTGTTCATCTGTCATGGATAATTAGGTAGTTTGTCAAATGTTATAAAACACGTTGCAGATATTTTCACAATGACTGGTTACAGACGACGCACGGGGGGAAGCAAATCGAAATGGAAAAGGGTTGCTTGTGAAGTTTCTCTTTTATTGAGTGGAAAAGTGGTGGAAATTGTAAAGGAATTATGTGATCTACAACTGTTGTATATTATTTTGAAATAGAACCAAGGGGTTGTATTTTATTAGGTTTCGGTGAAAGGTGGTTTATTTGTCTGAAACTTGTGCTGTAGTCGTTTGGAGAAAAAAAAATTTAAACGATCTAGAGAATAGCACTGGTATGTCATGATATTGTTGATGGTTCCATGCACTTACGTACTAAAATTTGAGGTTTCAACGATTGGAATAGAGTTGTAGATACAGAATACAAAGTTTAGGTCCATGCACTTACTACGTACTAAAATTTAAGGTTTCTACGATTCGAATAGAGTTGTAAATACAGAATACAAAGTTTAGGTCCATGCACTTATGTACGTACTAAAATTTAAGGTTTCTACGATTGGAATAGAGTTGTAGATATAGAATGCAAAGTTTAGGTCCATGGATTTGCTGCATTTTTTTTGCTTTAGTTTCCAGACTTTCTTGGTCTCGAAGTTCATTTCTTTAGACATCTTTAGACATCACAGTGTGGGTAACAACCATTGTTACTAATTTTTAACTCATCTCATAGACTTGGATGAAAAGAATGTATCGATTTTATTTCCAATTTTCATAGCTGACTCCAAAAATGATGTCAAGAACTACAGAGGTATTTGAAAATTATCAGCCATTCCAAAGATATTTGAAAGTATTGTCAAAAGAAAAATGGAATTGGAAGATCCACGGCTTCCAATCACGTCTATTTTTCTGCGACAATATTAAACTCTTTTGGAGAAGTTCATCAGGTAGATACAGGCTTTTGATTCTGTGAATCACAGTATACTAATATAAAAGTTAATTCGCTTTGGTTTTCATTCATCGATGTTAAGATGGATTTCATCTTTTTTTGAGGAATAGAGTGCTTGATTGTATTCACTCAAAATCATTTTACTGCGTACCTCAAGGTAGTTATCTGAGACCCTTACTTTTCACCATTTCTTAATAGAAACTTGAGCCATAAGTGTGAGGACTAAATGATAGATGTTTGACCATCCTACCTACCTATACCTTTAGACTTTTAACTGAAGTCGAAATTTTGACTTAAAAGTGTGTATTAAACATCCAAGTTGTTAGATATGGTTCGACGAAGGTAAGGATTAAAGAAATTTGTACTATTTTCATAGAAAAATACCTTGGTATACTAAAAAGTTTAGTAAGTTGCAAAAAGGATGCCATAGATACACCATAGAGTACGACAAACTATAGAAGATATAACAGAACAGTGACCTATAGACTTTAAACTAAAGTTTGTTGAAACAAAATTTTGACTTAAAAGTCTATATTCAACATTCAAGTTGTTACATATGGTTCGAGGAAGATACGAATTAAAGAATTTTGTACTATTTGTCACTATTCTTTAGCATATTCTTAGAGAAAGGCTTTGGCATACTAAAAAGTTTGATAAGTTGCAAAAAGATTGCCATAGATACACTATAGATTGCGACAAACTATAGAAGATAAGGCGAAACAATGGCCTATACCTTTAGACTTTAAGCTAAAGTCTGTTAAATCAAAATTTTGACTTCAAAGTTTATACTCAACATACTAGTTTGTTAAATATGATTCGAGGAAGACACAGATTAAGGGATTTGGTACTATTTTTCAGTATTCTTAAGCATATTCTTATAGAAAGGCTTGGTAAGATGCAAAAAGATTACCATAGATACACCATAGGCTAAGACAAACTATAGAAATAAACATTCTTTCCGGAGAGAGTGTGTTCCTGATCTGTAAGGACAAATCCAAGTCTTACAGCTCTGGAAGCTACAGTGATGGTGAAATCTATCGTTTGAAATGAACAACAAGGACAGGTTTCCTATAAAAGGAGAATCTTTACAGATATTCCTATTTGTCTTGTTAGCCTATTTGATTCAATATTAAACGATGTTTTTTTCTTAACCCAGGACTAAACTAATTGTCAAATTGCAAACTGTCAGTGTCATTTTTATTCGGTAGTCCTTGCACACACGCTTCAATAACGCTAACAAATTCTAGAAATTTGGTTCCAAAATGATGGTTCTGTACGTCGAACTTATACAGCACGTGTCCCCGACACAATCGACCATCTGAGGCCGATATTCGTTGTATTGTTGACCGTTTCCGTTTCTTTCCAAGATGCTGTGGCACCGAAACGCATAAGAAGAGTGCATACTGAAGAGAATATTGCATCCGTTCAGGAGAGTGTTGAGAAAGTTCCAAATTTATCAATTCGACGTCGTTCACAACAGCTTGGTCTTCGTCTATCCACTTTATGGAAAATTTTACGCAAAGATCGTGGTTTGGAGGCTTACAAGATCCAGTTCGTGCAAGAATTGAAACCGAATGACCATTGTTTGCGTTGAAATTTTGGTGAATGGGCCCAAAATCGACTGGCATTGCATGGGACTCATTTTTGGCTCAATGGGTATGGCAATTAGCAAAATTGTCGCATTTAGAGAGAACATAATCCAAATGAGATTATAGAAACGTTACATGCCGAAAAATGCACAGTTTGGTGCGCTTTGTGGGCTGGTGGATCCATCGGACCGTATTTGATCAAAAATGAGGCAAATCAGTGTGTTACGGTCAATTGTATGATTAAATGGCATGAAAGAAGAAGAGATGTGGTTCCAGCAGCATGGCACCACATGCCGTACAGCAAACGAAATAATCAACTCATTGAAGGAAAAATTCGATGAACGCATAATTTCGCGTAATGGCCTCCAAAAGCTTTTAATTTGACGCCTCTTGATTATTTTGATAGGCGCATTATTCGTGTTATTGAGGATATACACACAAATGCCACAAATGCTTGAAAAAGTGGTCGAAAATTTTGTCTCTCGGATGATCCAGCCGTAGCGAGCATATGCTGTGGTGGGCATATGCCCGAAGTTGTGTTTAAAAAAAAACAATTGCAAAATGGCTATTTCATGAATCTTTATGTATTTTATTCATAATCAACACCCTTTACCAGAAGATTTTTATAACCCACTTAGCGAAGTGGAATTGCTTTTGACTAAGTCCAAAGCCTTTTGGAAAACTGTGATTTTTTTTAATTTTATCTTGAAGTCCACAAACAAAGGTCTTCTAAAACCAAAATAAATTCGAAAGTTGCCTTAAAAATTCAAGATAACCTAAGTATTCTTACAGATGATCTAATACCTCCGAGTCACAAAAAAAAAATCGAAAGTAACACAATTATCGCAATACAAATTAGTTAAGTTATTCATACACCTATGTAGGCATAGTCTGCAAATTGTGTTATCTAGGAATACCTTGAAGTTGTTACAATACAATAATTCGATAACAAATGGTTTTGGAAAAGAATTTCTTGCCTTGAGACAATTTTTTTTACCTCGATTGCTGGGCATACAATTTTTGTTAGATACTTTTTCCTACGTCACAAAGTAAATTAACCATCAGAGATAAATCTACTCAAAAGATGAAGTAAAATTTAAACGACCTCATGACAATAGATACTTTAGTTAAACAAGAGAATCTTCAAATAAAAAATAACTTACATAAACAAGCAGCTTTATGTTCCTTACCCTGAAATAAAAGAAAAAACAAAACAAATGTTTAAATAGATACACATGTATGTATGTTCTTAAAAAAAAAGTTTATAATATAATTTTTAATCAGGAATTAAATCACATTACCTCTGTTTCCGTAACCTCTTAAGATATTTCTTAATATTCATTGAATACGATTAAATAAATTAACAGGAAACAGATTAGTATTAACACAATCCAAATATCTATTATGACTAACTGATAGTTACATGTAATAAAAGATAATAAAGAGATACGTAGTTAAAATGTAATAATAAAAAATAAAAAAAAAAAAAAATATCAAGTGGATTGAATTGTTTACTTTTCAGTTTAAAGTAAAAAAGAAAATAAAAAAATCTAATAAAATGTGTACTCAGTCGTAAGCCCTATTATACTACGTTTTTGCAATAAACATATTATTTATCTACTTTTATTTGTCAACAGAACTTTTTTTTTTTTTTTTTTTGTAGTCAAACACAATATTTGTGGACTTTTTCATAAAAAAAAAAATGAAATATAAAATGGGAATTTTTTTTTTGTAATCGGGGAGCCTAAGTGGTTATCATTGTATCTAGTCTTTGGTTTAAAAAGTACTATTAGACCATGACCACCCCTATTATTTTTACTTAAGTTTTTCGATTTATAATGGACATGACGTGTCCAAATGAATTGGTGTGGGAACATCTACGGCTCAGAAAGTACTAATTGCGGTCAAAATGCTTCCAGGTGTCTAATAGGAATATGGAAATACAGCGAAGATTGTCAACTAAAGATTTTCTTAGTAAACAAGTCGCATCGCCAGAAAAATTGAACAGATATCGGTTTTTCATTTCAACAAATCACAGAAGTCTTAGAATATCTTTTAGTATCGTCGACCAACCGATTAGGGACTGCAAATGTTCAAGAGATACTCTTTGAAGATATGTCGCATATGTCATACCTGGACCTCATATTCGTACTATATTTTCATCTCGATGAGCCTTGTCTTAGCTAGTCTTGTAAGGGCCTTGAGTTTCAAGGGTCTATAGTCTCATGTATCTAAATGCCTTAATATTAAAACTATAGACTGGAAACCTTATCTGCGGTGTTCCTACCTTTGATAGTAGCTGTTTTTGTCTAAATAGATATCTCACTCAGTTGTGGACCTCTCACAAAAAACTTCTCTTATCGTAATGAAGGAGTAAACACAACTCTCTTTGAAGTATAATTAGTCCTCCGTTTAACCCAATACAATTTGTAATGATAACTAAATGATGAGGGCATCCTACATCAACAAATATAATGAACGATAAAATCCCACACCATAGAATAAGTTTTTCTCTGCCAGATAAATCCCATTCAAGCATTCTTCTATCATCGTCATCGTCGTCCCTTTATCCTCTAAAGACTTTTGTCTGTGAAGCTTTTATCATCTCTATGCGGGTAACATGATACCTATTGATAGGTCTGTAATTAATTACCCAATTCTGTAGCTTTAAATCTGTATGTACAAAGTTTTAGGCTGCCATTAAAAACAGACGTGTATACGAGGCAGCAACCCAAACAACCTAACCCCAAACCGTATAATTTAGTTTTCAAAATATAATTTCTATGGAAAGGTTTATCCCTGTGTGTCTTGCTTGCTCCTATTATTTCACAATATTTTTTTTTTACTTATTTTTCATTCTTATGCGGTATACTATACCCAGTTTGCGTTTCAGTCGAAGGAAAGGATTCCTCAAACCATCTCTTGTGTTATTGTGCAAAAGGGGGTTGGTTACCCACTGAGTTAGAAGAAATGAAAGAAACGAAATCGTATTTCTATTGAATTTCAAGTAAAATACAACAAACCGGGCAACCTTGCAAAATCAATGACCTCTTTCTGGCTTATTTTCCTTTTTTTTTTTTTTTTTTTTTTTTTTTTTTTTTTTTTTAAACAAGCTCTTCCCCTTTTCTGAAGTGCAGACGTGCCGGTCGTCGGTATATAAACTATATGCAATCGAAACAGTGATGAGCAAAACTGAAACCCTTCATTTAGTGAATAAACATTTGATAAGATTTATCTTTGTAATGCGCGTCTACATACGTACTTACGTACGTAAAATGATTGCAAAAATTCCAAAGTGATCGAATAAAATCGGTTACACTTGGTATTGTTATGTTACGGCATGGCGCTGCTGCTTTAGATACTTTTTTTTTTTGTAAAAAAAAATTCTGATTTCCAACTTGAGTGTCTACACTTTTGGTATTTGAATTGTAACACGTGCTTAATTTACGGATTACGTCAAGAAGATATTTTTCAAGTACGCAATCGTTTTGTTAGTTATTTAGTTAAATGAATTTTATTTAGATATGCGGCCCCTAAAATATGGGTATAAGGAAAATTTATAGCAACCTTTGATCAGACGAGTTTTTCGATTACTTTGATTAGATCGAGGGTAGGTTTGTGGCAATAAATCAAATTGTATCTTACAATTTTTGTACTGAATTTTTGCTTTATTCGTTGAGAAGATACATGTTTTTTGTTTCAAAATGGATAGCTTGGCGCTGAAGGGTGTGACAAGTAGAATTTCAATCACCGATAGTTTGACATTTGGACAAGTCTATCAGGCGGTCTTAAATTATTCTGGTTTAAACCGATTAAATGGATTAATCAGTGAGAGTTTATTGCAGATAAGATTTTTGGATTTATTTGCAATCTACAGTGTACCCCTGTGGAATGTGTCGATAGACATGGTTACTGAGAATACGTTTGGATAACGAATGAATACTTTGATTTTGGAATAAGATTTGAAAGCATAAGGTTGACGAAGACTGTTCATATCCCAGTGGGAACTAGTGTATTCAACAGTCGGTTTCTCTAAGATTAAAGGAGATACAAGGACCTGTAGATACTACTGAGGCTGGTTTACTGTCAAAACAACGTCAATTCTATAAAAAAAACCACAACGATTGTATACACAAGCTTTACAACAAATTAGTTAAACAACGTGAGTTGAATTAGACACACCTAGTGTTATACATTGCGTGCGTGCAGACAACATGCAGACACGCTGGTTTGCCTTTCGAAGTGTAAGCTTGCACGGAAATGTTACCGATTTAATGTTTAATTAATTGCAGCAAACTGTTTGCATCACTGCCAAGATGTGGTGATTTAGTCACTAAATATGTACATGACAGCGTTACAGATGTTTAGACTTCAAAAAGAAAACTAGTCTAGTGTATCCATTGTAGTATCTACTGGGATTTAAATAGATACAACATACATAAGAGTATTCTAGATTTCTTTCTAGTATTAAAAATTTCCTTGTTCAGCGTTCAGTGTATTCATTTATATGACAGGACGAACGATATACTGATAGTTCAGTGTTCAGTGTACACTTTTGTTGGAGATGCCTCATGACAGTGTTATAGATACTTTTTCTTTGAAAAAAAAACTCACGATATAGTGAGACAAGTTATATGAATTTGAAAATATGCTTAGCGTTCAGTGTATCCATTGTCAATTGCATGGTATCTACTGTGCTTTTCAAATGTTAAAACCAACTCATTCATAAACCGATACAGTATGGGAGTATTCTTAATGCATTTCTCGTATTAAAAATCTCCTATCTGCTGTTTTGTTTAGCGTTCAGTGTATCCTTTTGCTGCAGTTGGTTCTATGGTAGTAGAGATGACAATTATGACAGTGGTACAGATACTTTGTCTTTGGAAAAGAAAATTCACGATATAGTGAGATGAGTTATAAGAATTCGAGGATAGATTCAGCGTTCAGTGTATCCATTGTCAATTGCATAGTATCTACTGTGCTTTTCAAATGTTAAAACAAACTTATTCATACAACCGCTACAACATGGGAGTATTCTTAATGCATATCTCCTCTCTGCTGTTTTGTTCAGCGTTCAGTGTATTTTTTTTGTTGGAGATGACCCAAGAACTATGTGAAATATGGTTCCAAACTACAATAACTTTGCCTATGTTGGTAGAAAATGTATTCACTGTTCCTACTTCTAGTACAGCGTTCAGTGTATTCAGTGTATCTGCTCCCCATTAAATTCGTCAATAAACCTTCATTTGCTCTAAATATTTCCGCATTCAGTTCTCCAAATATTTTTTCTCCATAAAATACAATTCGTGTATCTTTCGTCACACTGTTTTGTATCCTCTAAAACTTTTTGCCTACAATTTTTGAATAAAATGAGGACAAAACTTTCTCCATCCCAACCAATGATTATATCTAACCTTATACCTGCTTATGACATTACCCGTATTGAAGTAGAATAAGTAACATGCAGCAAAATTATGCAGTCGAGCGTATCCTTGAAATAAATTGAGACGTGCACGGAAAAAATAAAAACATTATTTATTGAGGATAGAGAGCAAAAAATAAAAAAAAAAGGACTACCCAACAGGACGAGGACATAATACAAAAATCTGGCACATTGCCCAGAAACTGAAGTTGATTAAAAACTTTTCGTTTTGTTTGTCATCTGTGAGAGATGACATTTGAGATACATTAAAAAAAAATTTACTCATCTGCTAAACTTTTCAAAAACTCAAAGCACATCTCTAGGGCATTCTAGCCTCCAAAGGAAAGTCATTGGTTTTTTTTTTTGTTTTTATTTATTTTTATGCAACACTATACTGAATTTGTTTGCCATACACTCGTTGTGCCGCTGCCGCCGCAATTGAGTAGAATTTCGAAGCGTGCCGAATGCATATCAAATATAATTAATTGCACAAATCAATTGATATTCGCCTGAGGTCGTATCTTTGTATCTATAAATGTGTATCGACACCTGCACTAAATACCCGATGATTGCACCATTCAGGTTATAGATAGCCAATTTGTAGATAACCCATATCTGGTTGGATACTATCGCTAGATACATTTTAAATTCAATTTGTTTTTTTGTTTTTGTCTTTTGTTAAATTAGACGCAAAATGAATTTGTCCGTAGTTAAAACAATTTGTTAATACCCACACACAAGTTGCTTATCTCTCATGCAATAGATACAAAGCAAAAATATGGAATTTCTTAAGATACAAAAACCATGGAAAAGGGGAACCCTCAATTGTGAGGTTTTCTCCGAAGAATATCGCCAAAATCTTATTTTTTCGATTCGAAGCTATCTGTCTAAAATTAATTGACATGATAAATGAAATTTAATTGTTATAATCATTTTTTAATTAATTAGTAAAATTAAAATTTAATTCAATGCTATTTGTAAAGAGAAGTCACAATGCTTTACTATGGAATTCTTACTATTTTTATGCCTCGCTAAATGTGTTATCTCCTCTCTAGTGGATTTCTTGGTAATTGCATATCTTTCTAATTATAGTTATTGCCAAATTTTTTCGCTTTCTTACGTAGAAATTGTTTTGAGATTTTGACATTACGTATTAAATCTAAAAATGTTAATATGACTAAGTTTATCTCTGCTGCTACTGCTGCCACTGCTTCTGGAACTGACGAAACTGTCTGAGTCATCTGTGAGTTTTGGATAGCAAACTCGTGGTAGTTAGAATAAGGTTGATAAAATTTAAACAGTGATGTGACTCAATTGGGGCTTAGAAATCTATGGTTCCGGGTTCAAAAACTAAAGGTTGTAGGTTGGTCTTATGATAAACAAATGTATCTGATAAGGTTAAACGAATGCTTCAAGTTGCAAATACATACTTTGTTATCTTTCGACCGTGAATGAATGTGGAACATGATACCATCAAGCTTAGATTTATTCAGTAAAGTTACGAACAAGTCAGTGAAGACCTATCCTTATCCATTGGGAATTAGGAATTACATTTGAAAGTGACATGTGACTAGTGTGTTTTTCGATATCAAAGATAAAAGTGTGCTGCCACTTCTGACACCCTTCGAACTTTTATGCTTGCAAACAATGGGAGTGTAAAAAGATACATTTGTAGTATTCGACTTCGAACACTTGTCCCATATTTATATATCCAACTCTAAATGAACAAAAAAATTCATTCCACTTCGAACACTACCCATATACATATAACTACTCCAGGATACTTCAACTATGAACAGAGTTATTAATCATCATTAGGATAACATGATAACATATAACACATTTCCATAACATGGGTGTTCGAAGTGGAATTGAGATATAGTAATATGCTGTGCTTTGATTTATTTAAACGCCAATAGAATAATTCAGACATTAAGCAATAAACATTCAGAATATTTTACGATCAACTGGTTTTTCAAAATAAAGACATTCTACACCCGTTAAGATATAATATAATCAGCAGATTATTTTTTTTTATAAATTATTATATACTTAAGTAAAACATTTTAAATACAAAAAAAAAAAAAAACGTGAGTTTCAAGTTTATTTTGGAAAATTTCAATAAAATATTAGATTCCATTGAGGGAGCTGGGTTTGATGATTTATGAGGGATACTACAAAACTTGTTTGAATATTTCAGGATATTTATATTTAATTTATTGATTATTTTAAGTTTTTTTAAGTCATTTAAACATTCAAGCACTTTTGAGATCTCTTTATGGTTTGTTTCCTGTTGCAACTGTGAGTCATTTCGGTATCTATTGAGGCTCTTTAAAATTGTACATCCTTTTTAATAAGAAAAAAAAGAAACTAATCCAATCAAAGATTAAACCTATGAACAAAATTTACATTAAATTAACCCTAATTTACAATCTGACCCAAGGGTGAATCATCAAATCCTTTTTTTTTTGCCCTCATCATGAGGAATTTATAAATTGATTGAATATCACAAATAACCGAAGAAAGGGTTATAAGGAAAAAAGGATTCAATTTCAAATGACATTTGAATTAATTTTTGTAAGATTTCAGAAAAGGGTTTCGAAATGGCTGTACATTGAGGCATTGAAGATGTGTCCTTCAAAACGTGAAGGAGTTTAAGTCCTAAGGCATGATTTGGTAATATAATTTGTAGCCTTCGACTTTGGATTATATGGAAGAAAAACTTCCCATCCCACTTCGGACAGGGTATCTGTTTTCTAATAATCAAAGGTTTTCAAAAAAAAAGTTGTCGCTTAAACTGGTTCCCAATTATAAATGGTAAACTCCCCCAAATGAATGTTCAATGCATAGCTTTGTACTCCACTTCGGACAGCCTTTTACGTACATATATACATATATTTCAAAACTATGTCGATTGTACACTCAAATACTTGCACAAAATCCACCCAATCCACTTCGGACACCTTTTCTCTACTTGTAGATACTTTAAGAGCGAAGTTTCGACAAGTGTCCGAAGTGGGGTTTATATTTTATTTTGAACAGATCTTATATATTTATATATGTATAAGAATCAGGACGACTTTCTTCAACAAATTCTTATATAATTCCACTTCGAACACCTTCCCAGTGTATACAGATACTGTTATACATACAAAATCAATCATATTCCAAAGAAAGGGGGGTGTTTGTTAGAAGTGAAGTTTCTCATTCCATTTCGACCATTCAAGTTCCCCTGTCACTTGATAAACATTTCAACGAAAACCTAATAGAACTAAACAACAATGGTCCACTTCGAACACCCTTTCTCATAAATTTCTTAGAAAACTATCTCCATTGTCCAACATATTCGACCCATTTTTTTTTTTTTTTTTTCTATCTATACCTATTTCCGCAATTTTCTATTCCTATTGACAGTTTGAATCCGAAAAGTGCGTTACACTAACCGTTCCATCATCATCATAAATAAAAGAACATTCAAATCGTTTGCAATTTTCCCTGCAAAATTGTTATACTCTCCAGTGTGCTTCCGGTTGGTTTTTTCTTTCCATTCATTTCGTCCCTTATTTGGTTTTTATTTTTTTTTTGTAGTTGAATACTGTGGTTTGAATAATATCCTTTAGAATGTATACAGTCCAGCACAACGCATAAAATACATCACTAACAATCGGAAGTTAATCAGGACCACTGAATAGGGGTAGAATGTGTAAGAAGTGGAAAAGGATGAAGGATTGAGAAAAAAGAATACCATATACAGTGTCAATATTTGATAACGGTTGACAAACCTAATATTTCTGCTACAAAACGAACTTACACTTGAGTTGAGCGATTCAAGGAGTGTGTTGAGATACTTGAATTGCTATAGGATTACAAACACACATGTTTCCATGGAGAGTGTTCGAGAGATTGAGTGAAGAAGGGTGATTTTGTCACGTGATATCTGCTTACTTTTTGTGACAAAAAAATAACTGTCAAGTAGTAAAGGGATTTAGGGTAACATACATTTTGGGAAGGATATGAGATATTAAGCCTCTCCCCTTCCCGTTGAGTATATCGAAAAGTGCCAAATAAGATGGATATGGTGACCTAAATATTCTGTGAGTGTTTACTTTCCTAAATCAAGCGGTTTAGCTTGTTTGTAGAGGTTTTGAGTACAGGTTTCTAGTCGACTGTCAAAATATGATAAAATACTGAAAGATTATTGAAAAACTTGACAGTTTTTGGAAGGAAGATGAGGTGTCTTGACATACTTAGGTTTTTGTAGTAAAAAATGCAATCCAATGCAAAACCGGATATCTTTTGAGTGATACTCGTAACTTAAACCCTCTTGCTATGGGTTAGGAATATTTTCCATTTGGTTGGAGTCTTCGATGAATCTTCATAGAGTGTTCAGACACTTCAGATACTTTACAGGGCATCACAACGTATGTTCTGGTTTTTTTAAGGATCTATGAAGGGAAGGCTTCATTGTGTTCTGGAGAGCAAAATGCGTTTGACTTTCAGATTCTAAATCTTTAACATTCTTTCGAAAGATATGTACTTTTTATGGATTGGTTCATGTCCATGATGGTTCGGTTGTTGTATATGACCGGGTTATTGTAATTAATAAAATCGGTGTTTAGAACCTAATGCGATTGCAATAGTAGAGTCTGTTACAAACTTTCGAGTAAAGTACTGGCCCAACTAGCCCATCTTTAGGTACTTCTCAATATCAATACAAATTTTAGACAAATCCCATAATTTTTAAAGACTCAATAGCATATCACCTGGCGCTAAGTGATTATTATAAAACTTCAATTATTCTGCCACGTGTCCCCCCTTATGTTATCCACAAAAAAAAAAACTTCCCATCACTTTGCAAAGTATCTAAATTGATTTATAAGCACGTAATCATCCCCAATTATGCTCTCAAAAGAAAAAAAAAACAAAACAAATTCCAATCAAAAATACATTTTTCAACAAGAAAAATCGGTCTCGGAATAGTTCAAATGATCCGAGATACATCACTTAAGCTGTTTAAAGTGTCATCCGCCTTCGTATAGCATGAACGAACTTCACATCATTTGTCAAAAGTCTTAAAGAATATGTATGACTTTCAAGCAGAACTCGTGCTCTTGAATACCTTTTTTGGCGCACAAAGATACACAAACACACAAGCAAACAAGCATTGGAGTTCAGAGATGATGACAGTAATCGTCAAAGCTTCTTAAAGAGTCACACACTCCCTCTTGCATGCGTGTAATTTTAATGGGCGAGCATTTTATTATAAGTCCTTTTCAAATGCAAATCGAAAATTTAATGTATTTTCCCTTACAAATGTGAATTTAATGAGTTGTTTTTTTTTTATTTTTATTTTCTGTCCGATAAGTAGGATTTTGAATGCATCTAGTGTGCTGTAGATACTACATACATACATAAGATACTAAACCATGTATAGTATGAATAAAAATTAAAATCTATTTTTGTATATTTTGTCTTTACAGGTTACTACAGTTTCTGCCCAATGCCAAGATAATTTTTCTACTGATGGTAAGTACATACAAATCCCTTTAAACGAATTCAATATTTGGTTGGCATCACCTGCCTCCGGTTATTGGTGGCGCTGTGCACGAACGAACTGTATACCATCGGTTAATGGGTTCGGATTTAATTAAAATTTACAAGCTAATTGCACATTTGAGAGATATAATCTGAGTGTGTAGGGATATCAGATTTCGGAGGTATACCTGCGTTGTATTGCAACCTGTAGAGGTGTTTTTATTTTTACATTTTTTTTTTTTTTTCGAAATCCTTCATGACATTGATATGCACACTTGCAAGCGATATAATTCCATGGATATTGGATCATTTCAATTGACCAGGTGCCGGCTGGCTAGTGGCAGCTAGTGGACATGTGTATGTTGTCGGATTATTTTGTCAGTTTTGAAGGTTTAAGTTTGGATTCTGTTTTTTTTTTTTTTTATTAGCTGCGGTCGGTGGCTTCCTGTGACAATGTCCTTTAGGAATTTTTATGTCAGGGAGGGGATGGAGTAGCGATAGGTATTAATATCGAATTAATAGCAATTTATTGAAGTGAAACCGAGCTGAAAATGGAAATTATCCGGCTACTGGATATTATAGATTCAGAGGGAACTTAATGCGGTGGATATTTAAATCTGAAAAAGTGTGGAACGTGTTTGAGTCATTATCAGTAGAAGAGGATTGTTTCACTATATCTAAGTGTGTCTATCCTTTGTGTTCACAAACTTAAATTTGTCCTTCGAGCCGAATATACTTTGACATCTCTTATGAACGTCTCAAAATTCCTTCAAAGTATACTCGTAGATATGTACTTAAATAGTAGTCACTGCTCCACCGGACTGGGATTCTAAAAATCAAAACAGATACACTTTGGATTAGGGATCTTCTAGTGAGGAATTTTCAGATTTCGTGCAAACATGTATCTATCTTTAGAAAGAAAGTCTGATCTCTCAATCCCTTTAGTTCCACAAACAGTATTTGGCCTAGTATTCCTTCTTGTGGTACCCCATAAATTATTCACTACAGTTTATTTGCTTTTTGACAAGAATTTCCTCCTACAAACGTGTAGAAGTCATTTATATGTTAAAAAAAACATACCTTAATGGCCCGGAAAACACATCTAAGAACCACTTCAATTCGAACCCGGAAGACCTCACTTCAAACCAGTGGGATGTTAAACAAAGTACAGAAAAAAAAAAAAAAAGAAACCAATTAGAAGCACACACCTTGTCGGTACTTTGTTTTATTTGAGTAGTTCTATCCAATCGTAAACAATCACAGTTTGAACTCCTCGAAATCATTTGCATAAAAACATGCATCATAAACACAATTGACCTCCATCTTTTCACAAAGTATCTAGAGGCTGTAGATACATTGGATTTCGTGTCGTGCCTGTCAACAATTCCATTTAACATGATGATAAATTTCATCTATCAATCAATCTAAAGGTAGATAACCTTCTTAGTCAACAAACAAAAAAAAAAAAAAACAAAAAACACCAAACAATCTCATCAAGTTGAATCATTAAAGATCATGAACTGCAAAATGTTAACTTAACTTAAACTTCAATTAGACACTGATTAATTGATGAGTCACTTTAAGAGTATATGTATGCATTGCTTGCGGAATGTGTATCTTAAATGGATTTGTAGGATACTAACCTTATTCTATATATTTTTCTCTCATGTATCTAAACTTTTTTTTTTGTGCATTTGGCGCACCACCCCTCCGATGAGTGTATTAAGACGATTTCAAAAGAAATCTTTGCCAGTCAAACATGCTGAAATTGGATACCAAGTCTATGAAAGGGTGGTGCTTATTTACTTTTTTATTTTTTATTTTTTGTTTTTGTGTAAAAGTTCCTTTTAATGTTTCAATAGAAACAGGGGTTAGCACCCTCCTGTCAAGTGGTAATCCAATCAGAGAAAGGCGGTACATAAAGACATAGCAGGTAGGCCTTAAGTGACAAAGAATAACCCAATGAAGGTGGCTGCTTTTTTGCTTTGTTTGCACCAAAAATATGGCATTAGCCTCATTGACCAAGCGCTGGGAAGACATAAGAAATGAGTTAAGAAGTAATTTTATGTTTTGAAATTGAACGATGTCACAAATGTACTTATGAACTCTTTGACAGAAATGTACGTTATTATAGCACCACCCAAAGGTAGAAATAATAGGGACAAGCTAGTATAACATGCTACTGTCGGAAATGTTTGGAGTGAATATTATTTTTTTGCATTCTAAGTAAGCTGTCGTGTGTGAATGGGAGACACCTACATAATAGCCTATGGACCCTATAGATACTCTGTATACCAACAGATACATTACATTAGGAATGCGTTTGTAATTATTGAATTTATACTCAAGAATGTTGCACGGTTTTTGACTATTGCTACACACCATTGTGTACTTTGACTTCGAATCTATGAAAGTAGAAATACAAATCAGGTAATGCATTACTTATCAGTACTAATAAAACTTGGTCATAAATTATTGGGAATAAAAAGATTTGTTTAAAGTAAACCTTGACTTATTTATAACTTGTTTTTTTCTGCTTATCTTGAATATTCCTATTGATTTAATAATAGAAACAGAAACATCGGAATGCATTACCATTTGTTTCCCAAGGGAAGCATTGTTTGTTTTACGTTTGTAGAATGTAAGGCATTTGTTTGCAAGATATTTCTGATGCATTACTAGTAATGCATAGGTGTGTAGATACAAGAGATACTTCTGATGCATTACTAGTAATGCATAGGTGTATAGATATAAGAGATACTTCTGATATATTACCAGTAATGCATAGGTGTATAGATACAAGAGATATTTTTGATACATTACCAGTAATGCATAGGTGTGTAGATATAAGAGATACTTCTGATGCATTACCAGTAATGCATAGGTGTGTAGGTACCAGAGATACTTCTGATATATTACCAGTAATGCATAAGTGTATAGATACAGGAGATACTTCTGATACATTACTAGTAATGCATAGGTGTGTAGATACAAGAGATACTTCTGATTCATGAGTAGTAATGCATAGTTATATAGGTTGTAACACTTACCAATTGCAAAATTCATTACATAACAGATTACACATAGTCAAGTACATTATTTTTACGATTTGCTTTCACCTATAAAAATATTTCCTTCTTTATTTTTTAAATCTAAACACGAGCTATTAGCAAATTAGACTTTGTCTCTAAGACAGATAACTAAATCCCTAAAAAATGAGCTAAATCACCTATAAAGCGTTGTCTTTCGATCGATCAATTGTGATACTAAATACTGTAAATACTTTTGAATATGATTACAATCATGACAAAATATGTGTGACGTTAGAATCTCTCGTTTTTTTTTTTATTGTTTTCGTCTAGAGCCACATTTATACAGATATAAACTGTAATCAGATAGATGGCTAGTTGTCAATAAAAGTGTAGTAGTAATGGACGTAATTGTTTTGGGGGAAAACCCAAGATTTCGACCCCATTTCTGGCTCATATTTCTACAGAATGTAACTAAGTATCCATCTATTGGGTTACACTTAAACGGCTGTTCAATGAATATTGTAATATATTTTCTTAGCTCTAGTATACAGCGTAAACCTCATGTTGTTTTGGTTTATTCTTACAATTCAAATGCGTGACCAATGAAAATACCTTAGATAAAGTTCTAGGAATCCAATCGATTGTGAAGGCCGCGACAATTAAATGAAATCTGGTTTGTTCCTTTTTTTTCACTGACAACCGATAAGAAACATGAGAGATAATGATTAGAATGAGTTTGTTAAATTAATGCGGTAGTTAGACGAAAACTGAATTATTAATTTTGTAGACCAGAGAGAGAGAGTTCCAGTTTGGTACTTTAATCCATCAACCATCATTCTGTTTTGAAGGGAAAATTATTAAACAAAGATATCTTGTCGATTCGTCACCATAGGCTCAAATTTTACTATTGACACTTCTGACACTTCTTACACTTTTGAAATTTAGCGTGTTTTGCCATTGTTTTAAAGATGCCTTATTGCAGAGAAGATACCAAAAAACGTAGGGTACTTTTAAAACCATGTACATACACATACAAATAAGAAATGAAATAATGTAACATTTGACACTTCTGACACTTAACAGATTTAACGAATTCAGTCGTCATTTGATAAGTTTTACAAAACACCGCGTTCTTTGTTGCAATAAAGACCATAGCGAAAAAGCGTAGGGTACTTTAGAAAGCAGTCTACAAATGACACTTCTGACACTTATCTTAGCAAGTAATTCACTTCTGACACCTTCTTTGCTGAAACTAATTCATCACATAGAAGTAAATTCACGACACAATAAAGCAAAGATGAACCAAATATATTTGAATGAAACCCATATGTCTTAGATGTGCCACTTCTGACACATCGCTGATATCATTAGAAGCATGCTTTACCATGAACACTTGAAGTCTTCGACTGGCGCTAGTTTAATAAATGTCTAGACTTGCCCACAGTCGACTCATTACGATATTGTTCTATGTTCATGAAAATTTTTCGGCGTAATTTCTTAGAATATCATTCCGATAAACACTATACATAGTTCTACATTACTCATTTCAAAGAAACAATAGCCTCCAAAGATTTTCTAACAACAAACCTCAATTACATCTTTCTCGTTTGCTGCTATCCATAGATGACGAATTTTTCTCATGACTTTATTCTGACATAATTTTTTTTGTTATTTATTTTAGGTAATGTTTGCCAGTGCACTATGTTCAAAAGAAGACCATGTGCTAATATTACAATCCGACAACAACAGAGCTCTACATATAACACCCGGTGGCAAAGTATTGGCAGCAGATATATCAATAGCACGTAAGTATCTTTTTACTTTTAAAAATGTATCTCGTGATGAAGAAAACAAATGCAATGGCATCCCGAAAATAATGTCTCTATATCAAGTCTAATTTAAAAAACCAAAAAAAAAAAGAAAGAAAAAAACGTCTCCAAGCCTCCAAAACAAGAAACAACAACAGGGTCATCTTTTGTATCTGCATTTGTATCTTGTCGTCTGGGGTATTCAAAAAAATTATGCATCAACCTACGCAATTTGGGTTAATTCACTTGTCGATAACTAAGAGTTTATCTTTTGTGTTATTTTTTCTTATGTTTTGGTGTCTGCTAAGCCTTAATACCGCTAAGCACACTGCATAGATTTCGATTTCGAAATGCACTTTTGTCTGGTTTTCTTCTTTTTGGTATTTTTTCTTTTTTTTTTTTTTGTTTTTTTTTATGATCTGCATGGGTTATAAGTTTGTTGGCGCCATGTTATTTAATAACATGGAATTTCGATTTCATAAATTAAGTGATTAATCTTTTTGTTTTGTTAGAAATGTGTTTAAAAATAAAATAAAAAAAAAAATGCAGATAAGAAATTTTAAAAAAAAAAGATATTGTATATTCAAATTGATTGCATAAAAAGTAAAAAAAAAAAAATATACATAAGTATAAAAATAACTTTAAACTTTCTGTTTATAGAAGAAGAATCGACGACAGAAAAAAAAAAAAAATAAAGATGATCGATTGGGACAGTTCTAAATATATTTGCGGGTATGGTTAGTTACGGTTCGCATGGTACTCGTATCGTTTAGGTAGATTGCTTCGTACTTTCCAACCAGCCTTGGGTGTTAGGTGCGACATTCACGTGGCCCAAAAGAAATACTGCAAAAGAACTATGCAAAATCAATACTAGTTTATTTAAGCTTTTTCTGTATGGATTTACAAATGCATAAGGTAGTTGTAGATAGTTATAGATACTTGTAGAGAATGGAAGCTTTCTGAGTTATAATGAAGGACAAGGTGATTATTAAATTTGATATGTTTTCATTTGGAATCATATTTTGTGTTGTAGTCTCATTGAAATATGTACATCCTTAAACCTACAAACAGACTGTAGAGTCAGGTTATGCGTACTCTACTTAGTCCCATATCAATCAGCAACCAATTTCCTATTATATACCCAAATATTGGGTACCAATCCATGTCCATGGAGTCCCACTTCTGACACTATTTGTGCACAAGTACTGAACTTTAAGTATTATAAAACTTATAATTTATAATTCCTAACTCTGCCACCATAGCCATGGTCCATAAAACGACTGCTCAAAATAGCTGCAAGTAAATGCGAAATTGGTTACACTTCTAACACTTTTAAAAAACTTTCAAACACAACCCGAATATCTTCAACAAAACTATTTGTATGCGGTGTCAAGCAAATCCATTCATTCATATTCACAAATATTCAGAAGCGACTGTTTTATTTAGAAACCAACAAATGTTGAGTTCCACTTCTGACACCATTTTCACAGTCAGATACCCAAGTACAAAACTACTGTAAAAATATGTTTTAACAATATATTTGGTACAATAAATTGTACAATTTCGTTGCGGGTAACTTGAATGTTATCCCACTTCTGACACCTTTTGGAAAGAGTTCAAGCACAGATCGAATATCTTTAACAATGCTACTTGGAACCCAAGTTTAAAGCTGTGAATGGTGTCACTCAAATATTGAAAGTGTGTCACAAATCTGACACCATTTTCACAGCCAGATACACAAGTACAGAACTATTGCACTAAAGCATTGTACAAATTAATTGCGAGTGAATTGCATTTAAACCCACTTCTGACACCTTTAAAACATCTTTCATATATAAGTTGAGTATTTTTAGCAAGAATTTGTCATGTAGCTTTGACAAAACTCCATGTCAAGTAAATTTTTTGTTGTGAGATCGAAATTCATAGGTGGGAACAGAGCTTAATCCCACTTCTGACACCTTTTTATACATTTTTTATACATGAGTTGAGTATCTTTGGCAAGACTTTGTCATGTAACCTTGACAAAACTCTATGTCAAGTAAATTTTTTGTTCTGGGATCGAAATTCATAGGTGCGAACAGAGCTTAATCCCACTTCTGACACCTTTTAAACATCTTTCATACATGAGTTGAGTATCTTTGGCAAGACTTTGTCATGTAACTTTGATAAAACTCTATGTCAAGTAAATTTTTTGTTCTGGGATCGAAATTTATACGTGAAAACAGAACTTAATCCCACTTCTGACACCTTTAAAATATCTTTCATACATGAGTTGAGTATCTTTGGCAAGACTTTGTCATGTAACCTTGACAAAACTCTATGTCAAGTAAATTTTTTGTTCTGGGATCGAAATTCATAGGTGGGAACAGAGCTTAATCCCACTTCTGACACCTTTTATACATTTTTCATACATGAGTTGAGTATCTTTGGCAAGACTTTGTCATGTAACTTTGATAAAACTCTATGTCAAGTAAATTTTTTGTTCTGGGATCGAAATTCATACGTGGGAACAGAGCTCAAGCCGTGGTCCTACTTTCAGAACGAGATGTGCCAATATGAAGTATCTTTTTTCTCTAAACAGACATCTATGTATGCATAAACGACTATAATGAGTTTAAAGATTTGCCTGTCAAATGGAAACTGCAAAATAGTCGACTTAAAAATATCCTAATAGAATTGGTATAAGGACAGAACCCTGTGGCACCCTTAGAATTCGTGTTAGTCCTATGCTTCAGCAGTATCTATAGAGAACTTCTCCTCAAATATTGTCTCTTTATTGTTGTCATTAGTTTCTTTTTATGTTGTACGTATAGTATGTCTCATAAGACAAGCAATTTTTATCTTATATGCTAGTGAATTTTTATTTCCAAAACAAAAACCTATATACTCAAATATGTACTCAAGTAACAAATCTAAAAATTTCACTATGGCATCCTAATTCTGTTTTTTTTTACGATTAATTCTTTCAATATTTATATCCTTGTTTGCAATCTAAAGAATTTTTTCGTTCATTGTTATTTAAATATATGTATACAAAGAAAATAAATTTATCCGCGACTCTAATTAATAATTTATACATACATGTTATCTCAATAATGTAATAAATAATCAATGTCTAGTTGAAGGCTAAACAAATTACTTTCAAAACAAATTATCACACTTAACGAAAAAAAAAACAAAAAAAGAAAAGTAAATAATAAATCGAGAATTTCACTCAAGATAACTCCGTTCAATAGACACTATGGACTCATTCAATGCCATGATGATACCCTATATTGTTCGATGGTATTACCAAACATTTCGGTTCAATCAAGTGCACCTTTGGACTCTTAGATCAAAGAAGAGTATAAACTATTTTTTTTACTAAATTCTTAAATATTTGAGGATAAATATTAGCATGTATACTCTTTTTTTTTGGAAAAAGTTTGGATTAAATTTGTATTGTATGTACTTTCGATTTGCAAAATAAACAAATCAAACCAACTGTCTGCCCGTACTGATAAGCAAGTTCTGATGGAGTTTGTTTATTTGTAAACAAAGCAACGTGTTATCATTCTTGGTGGAAGAAGAGGGGTTTTGATATGGAACGGGTGCATATGACACGGGAATAGCACGCCTAATAATCATGCCAAATTGTGTCCATTTGTGACAGATATCAGGTCGCAATAGGTGGATACCGAGGGGAACATGGAACGTGCTCATAACAAACTAATGAGAACAACCAAAGATAGATATTTTAGGACAAAGCATTCATAGATACATGTCGTCTGATAGACCTTTTATACCCACAAGAGTTTCATCAGACCTACTCAATATACTTTTCATTCTCAACCTTCCAGATTAATAGCATACCCCCCGCAATAAATAGCCCCCTATGACCCCAATCAAATTGTTTGTTTTTTTTGTAACTTCACCGCCCGTCACTTATCAATTTAACAAACTCAAGTGTCTATTAAAAAAATATTAAAAAAACGCACTAAACTTGCCACACGACTCCTTATCAAACGAAAGAAAGAATTTGTCTATAGGTAAGCCCAGTTTAAAGGGTCTAATGCACCTACATTCACATCATAAGTACATATGTAAAGCACTATCTGTAAGAATGTAGTAAATTGAAGCGGAAAAGTGTCATTGAATTTATGGAATTTTATCATAGATACACAATCGATGACGGGAATATATTACTGACAGAGCTGGTAGGGCAGTTTGGGTTTCAATTGATTGATTGTCCAGGAAGTATCCACTATAAAATGTTGGCTGAGATATGTACATATGTATTTTCAATCGAAAAAGAACTTTGTTCAAAACATTGGAATCGTTCTTCCACGGGACTAGCCTAAATAGAAAAAAATCAAACCCTAACAAAGTTGATTGACAAAATGACTTTACGAGTATCTTCTTCCCCAAACTGTCATAAAAACCTTTTACCAGACTTCTTAAGTTTAGATACCGAATAGATCAAAGTCCACTGTTGTTGTTTCAATGGTATACTGTTGCGCTGTATCTAAAAAGTATCTATGGCAAGAAATCAACAATTTTTCCGATGTTTTTCCAGCTCGAAGGACCAAAATTTAATCAAACATTTTTCACTTAAAGTTTCGAGGCAATTCTTGTGGAGAATATATATTAAAATAGGGTACACTATTACCGATCATTACTGTTCCTATATCTATTCAGCGCTGTTTTTCTTTCTTTTTTTTTTTAATTCATAAAAATGTTATCTATTAAAGTGGGTTATCTAAGCAATTTCAACTTGATATAGATGATGGGGTGCCGTGTGTATCATAGTCAATATGTTCGAGTGGCTCTCATTTTTAGATTGACTATCTGTTTGTAGAGATGTTGTTTTAATCTAATTTTTTTCTTTCATTTTTTTTTTATAGAATACATCACAATTCAAACCGCAGGAGATATCCTAAAACATTTCAAATTAACATTATATTCAAAGGATGCCGGCAGATATCTGTGCTTCAACAAACATTGGAAACTTGTTGGAATGGTGAGTTGAAATATTTAGTTTGTACTGGACCTTTAAAGGTTGAGATATCCATGTTACTATCATGAAAGGACGAATAATAGGGAGCTAGAATCTCCTGTTCATTTTACTAGAATCCCCTTTCCAATGTACAATGTACTAATCCAATCTCTTTTTATCTCTCATTTGCAGAAAAACCTCAAAGAAAGCTGTTACTTTGTGGAAGAGCTAATAAACGGTTACTCCATGTTCTATTCGACTATGAATCGATCACGTCGTGTGGGTTTCACACGACGCTTTAGACCGATTGTCTCGCAACGAAAACAGGATCTGGATAATGCCTGTTTTCATTTTATGAAAATCAAACCGGAAAATTTCTATTTATCTCCAGCATCCGATAGAAATCCTTCATCGGCCGTGACGACTACAGCAACATCAAATCAAAATCGTCGCAACAATCGACGAATTCAAAAAACTAATAATAATAAAGGCCATAACAGTACTTTAAGTAACCACGGTACTAGTATTAACAACAATAGTAATTTAAGTTCAACAAACAACCACAACAAAAATAGTAGATCCCTTCAGCATAAGGTGCGACATGGTCATGACAATAGCAGTATTGTTGCACGTCAGCTTCAATATCAGCGTGAGCAAAAAATCCGTCAACGCCGCAAATACATTCATAACCAAGGCAACACATCATCATCGACAAATTTGCCGGCCAAGTCATCGTCAACAATGTTGGCGCCATCTGTGCTGAATATCGTTGCAACATTAGCGGCCAGTCGTCGAACTCGTGGTCGCCGGAAAAATGATGAACTCCGCGAAGAGGAAGAAGAGGATGACGACGGCAGCGATAATTCAGCTGAAAAACAAAAGAAACAACCATCGCCACCATCAATGTATCTGTCGCCAAAAACACCAGAGCATCGTCATCGACATCATCATCACCTGCATCAGCATCCACCCGACGACGATTACGATGACAATGTTGGCGGCATTCCTAGTGCCAGTGATGCTGAACACCAGGCTGAACAACGAAAATTAACTGCCACAAGTGGCCTCATACAATTTCCAAACGAATACTCAAATAAAAATAGTAATACTTATAAAAATAAAATAAATTTAATAAATAACAATTATCTTGCAATACCTGCCTTGCCAAAAAACTTGTATAATAATACTAGAATGACTGAATACGTTTATAGTGGTAGTACTAATGTTAATAATAATTCTAATAATAATGATAACGATAATGTTAGTAGTAGAAGTAGTAGTTATACTGTTAGTAATAACATTAATAATAATAATAACAATAATAACAACAACTACAATATTGACAATAATTTTAAGGACTATTTAAATACTACTAAAGATAAGGATAATGCCAATCGAAAAAACTTATTTGAAGCGATAAAAAACATCAACAACAGCAACAGCAACAACAAAAATAAAATTAAAAATATAGTACAATACAGATATGCGGTTTCTTTTATTTCGGCGGAGAGGATTGTTCCACCGATTTGTTGCGAAATTCTTCTTTTTTTTTTTGTTTTGTTTTGTTTATCTAGGAGGGAAGCGAAGTCCTTGTTGGAGATGTTTTGAGACGGATTTTTACTTGGAAAACGGATTTGAAAAAAAAGTGGTAAGCTTATACAAGTCGAAGGTGATACGAATAACTAAACAAGACTTTTGTTGTAAGTATCTATTTAGAGTTAAAGCAAGCATTCCGCTTTGAAAGGCAGTCCAATAGATGGTGTTCTAAACGAGCTTTGGTTTAATCGAACTCAGCAAGGCAGTGGATCCCTTGTGGCATTGGTCATTGCTAATTTGGATCAACAGCCTGATTATCCATAGAATCTGCAAAAAGAAAGAGAGACGCTATTCTATAACCATCTCTTGACCAACCACTTAAGGTCAAGGCTCAATTCTTGGTCGTATACAAATACGTCAGAGCTTCCTCACTGAGCGTTGCTACCGTAACTATCCCTTAAAAAATCCTATTCTATAGGTAAAAGTCACACGGAAATGTTTATGCCAATTCTGCCTCAAAAACTAAGAAACTTGTCAGAATACATCAACAAAATATTGGTAGACTACCTTAGAAGTGTCCACCAGAACCAGTGTGTTGGTTTAGAAAATAGAAGGCGTACCCCAAGACTCTGTGCTAGGTCCCCTACTGTAATGCGTAAGGTATAACAATGTTGTTTAGGGAATCCGAATGTCATTTACAATTCTTAGCTTTACTGACGACGGCATTAGAAATGGCATGCTGTCAGTAAGACTGGAACTAGTGCAGCAGAAAACGGAAACGGTCTTCTTTGATCGTAAGAGAGTATCTACGAGTACAAGATAAAGTATCCAAGGGTATTCATAGACATAAAAATTTCCTTCAACATCTGCAATTTACAGCTTTCAAGACAACAAAGGTAAAAATGGCATAAATTCACAAATATTGAGGCACCGTCGATATCACGACGTATCTGCAATGTCAGTCCTTGAAGAAAGTCTTGATCAAACTAAGCAATCACTTAGAAAACCCGCCTTAAACTGCTCATATTGTCAGCGAACAGAGGTCCGACCCCGTAAAGCCTAACTCCGTTTCATTAACGACTAAGGCATAGAGAGGGAATAGAGCAGTGGTCCTAGATGTCTACCTTGTGGTACCCCATACGATATACTTACGTCTGAGTATTTTCAAACTTAAGGAAGGGAATACGCTAAGTCACAAACATAATTTTTCAAAACTATAGCACGGAGTCAATCTGCAAAGTGTGAGTAGTCGTTCTGAGGAAAAACCGATTAAGGCGAATTGAAAAAAAACTAGTCAAAGATACGAGAATACAAAAAGGTATCTGGGTATCGATGGTCTCCTTTCAAATATATGTTGTACCATTCACTTACACTAACAATGGTTAAGTCCTTAAAATCACTATCTAGATACCTAAAAATTCCCAACAAAGTGGGTTCGTCAAACGTTAATCTTCATCCAATTAAAGTTGACACATCACTCACTCCATCGAACCGCAACGAATTTGACCAAGATAAGGAAATAAATTTCCAATCTACCGCCCAAATAACACAGACATCAATGAAATATCCCCTAAATCAATCTGGATCTTGCAATATCATCCGAAAATACCCATTGACCTACATTACCTCCGTCAGATACATCAGACCTGATAAGTTACACAACAATTATCTGTTGTGTTACCTGGAAAATTGTCATCCAAATTGCAAGATCATGTTCATTTCGATTGATCTGCGTGTAATCTTCGGATCACCCCTCTGAAACGTTACAGATACCCAAAATCGCAATGAACACCTTTTGCGGATACCCTTTGATGGTATACATAGGTAGAATGCGACAAGATGTTCATAGCGAGTGTGGCGCCTGTAATGCAATAAATTTTCAATTTGTAACAAATACAACATGCAGCGCTACCTCAGTAGGAGATCGTTGCATCCGTAGTAAGTACATGAACGACCTCCACGAAATGAGAAAGCAATTCTGTTGAATTTTCCCCTCATAGTCATGTCCTGCTGGTGGTGATTATTCAACGTCTCCTCACACAACCCACGCCGACGACCATGAATCAAGGAAATCGATTAAAAACTTTCAAGAAACAAGAAATATCACTAGACATTATTCACCGGTGCAATGCAACGCGTCTCTTTAATGATTCTATCGTTGTCAGATGGATGAAGCGCGCACACGCACAAGAATCAACCAAGTCATTCGGAGGCGCATGTGGTAGATCAATCAATCAGCCGGCAACATAGCCGCTGCTGACATTGAGGTAGGCCCAGGTGAGAAACACATTTGTCAAAGATGCAATAAAAATATTTAAATTACCGATGAACATTTGGATACGCCCTCACCTTTCACCAAGCGTCCGGTAGTGAAATATAGGAACAAAGAGCAATACAAAGCGGAGAAGGATCATGATGTTTCGAATCAACCACTGTCGGAATCTGTAGGGGTTTTTAGATCTTTTTGTTTCGAAAAATGATGACTTTTTGAACATTGGTATGTTCACCGAGAGAGAGAGGTGAACGGGTGTGGATAGGAATTTTGAATGGGTTCCATCCCAGGGGGATTTGTATCTGAAGGAACAATTTAATAGACAGTACAGTGGTAGGATGGAGGAATTGTTTAGATTCGTGTTCCCTGATCGCAGTTTTTGTAAGAGTTTTTCAAAAATTGTGACTAAATGCACGTCCCTTAGGGTAAAGTTTCCCTGATGCCACTTTTTCCCCCAAAACGATTGCTTTTTTATCGATCCTCAGATGAGAGATCAGTTGAGATCAGTTGAAGATCAGTTGAGATCAGTTGAGAATTTCTTGATTGAAATGGTTACGAAATCGTAAATCGCCCTAGTTCACGAACCTGTGGTCGGAGATCACTGCATGAGACACTGAACCCAATGTAGACTTAACAAAGCGATGAAACGCGTCGATTTCTAGATGGAAAACAACGATTTACACCCACTGACTAAGAAGGGAAGTCCCTGTATACTGCGATTCAAAGAAACCGCCTGAGATCGAACACTAAGCGCAGACGGAGTTCGCATCCGAAAGATCTCAGTCAAGTTGGCTTACTTTAAATCTATGTATGGCTCTGAGATCTGGAAGGATGCCCTCCGATAAAAGGAGTATAGAAAACTGTGAAGCGTAATCCTCCAGGTGGCTAATTCTTGCTCAACCGTATCAGAACCAGTCGACATCGCAATTAAGGGAGTAATACCCATCGAATCGGCGAGAGGAGCTATAGAAGTGGGAAATGAAACCAGAAGAGGAAGAGCGATGGAGGAAACCAGGTGAAATTGGACTTCGAATGTGATTGGAGGCATCGAAGTGAATTACTATCTAACAGGGTATGCGCGCTTCGGCCGAGGAAAAGTAGGGTGTATTGTGGTTCTGGTTCTTGGAAGGCACCACATGACTTGCAGAGACAACCTTCGATCAACATCTTGATGTTAATGCGCACAAAGTCCTGAAGATGAAGAGGACACAGTGAAGCATAAATGCTGCGTTGGGCGCATCAGTGAATGAGTGCCCCACTCAGAATAATTGCAAAAAAACAGATCCGCGATAGAAATCCCAGAAGAGGGAGGTTCTTTGTGTTGATTCAGAACACAAGGCCTTGTTGTTTAAAAAGCTCAAAAACCGACCACAAGCAAAACGACAACAAAGTTCCAGCAATCAAATACAAACATCCTTACTTTCCCCACGAATACTGGAATGAGTCCTAAACCTGAACCAATTTTGTTGAAAAATTCAATAAAAAACAAAATTTGTACGTCACTCACTTGTATTCGTTGTTTTACTTCCTGACATCGAACAGCTTCTTCAAATATGTACATAGGTTTACTCCAAGGTGACACTTCCGACAGAGAATGGACACTCCCGACCGCAAAGAACACATCCGACTGCGAAGAGACGCTTTCGACCGCAAATGGGCACTCTTAACCGTTAAAAGACACTCTCGACCACAAAGGGACACTCTCGACTTCAAGCGAACACTTCCGACCGCGAATGGCCACTCTCGATCGCCAAAGGATACTCTCGACCGCGAAGGGACACTCCCGACGGCAAAGGGACACTCTCGACCACTAAGGGACACTCTCGACTGCAAGGGAACACTTCCGACCACGAATGGACACTATCGATCGCCAAGGGATACTCTCGACCGCGAAGGGACACTCCCGACGGCAAAGGGACACTCTCGACCACTAAGGGACACTCTCGACTGCAAGGGAACACTTCCGACCACGAATGGACACTATCGATCGCCAAGGGATACTCTCGACCGCGAAAGGACACTCCCGACGGCAAAGGGACACTCTCGACCACTAAGGGACACTCTCGACTGCAAGGGAACACTTCCGACCACGAATGGACACTATCGATCGCCAAGGAATACTTTCCGCCGCGAAGGGACACTCCCGACGGCAAAGGGACACTCTCGACCGCAAATGGGCAATCTCGACCGCGGAGGGACACTCTCGACCGCGAAGAGAGACTCTCGATCGCCAAAGGATACTCTCAACCACTAAGGGACAAGGGACTAAGGCAAAGAGACACTTTCGATCACCAAGGGACACTCTCGACCGCGAATGGACAATCTCGACCACGGAGGGACACTCTCGACCGCGAAGAGAGACTCTCGATCGCCAAAGGATACTCGCAACCACTAAGGGACAAGGGACTAGGGCAAAGAGACACTCCCGACCACGAATGGACACTATCGATCGCCAAGGAATACTCTCCGCCGCGAAGGGACACTCCCGACGGCAAAGGGACACTCTCAACCACTAAGGGACAAGGGACTAAGGCAAAGAGACACTCTCGACCGCCAAGGGACACTCGCAACCACTAAGGGACAAGGGACTAGGGCAAAAAGACACTCCCGACCACAAATGGACACTATCGATCGCCAAGGGATACTCTCGACCGCGAAGGGACACTCCCGACGGCAAAGGGACACTCCCGACGGCGAATGGACACTCCCGACCACAAGAAATCAAGAAATTAAACCGAAAGGGACTCATATTTGCACACATTTCAGCTTAAAGCCCTAAAATTCGAACCTTTCCCGAACCAATTATGCACTACGACATCGCGGAGCTTCAATTGAATTGCTTACGGGGCGGTACACTGCAAAAAAAAGGGACGATTCACCGGGAAAATTAAAATTACATCCATATTGGAAAGGATTTACACATTATAACGACCGGAATGGGATTGCAAATGCAAAATAAAACACTTAAAGGGCGTGCTTGACTACTTTTTATAAGGATTTCTACAAGGACACACTTTGAACTTTATTTTTCGATATATTCGAGCGCAAGAAACACATTATTTCCCCGCAAAAAACGAAAATTTAATAAAAATCGAACCGGACCGCGAAGCCATGTTTGAATTTTTTCGTTCAAACTGACATGATGGCTGAAAGAGAAAGCTCTCGACTAAACAGTTGTTTCGTTCTGTCGTGTGAGCTTGTTCGAATAAGCTGCGTGCAAGGTGCACGGACGAGTAGTGCAGTGCTACATCGTGGATTGGATTTAGGTGTTGCCACATGCACATTGTTTGTTTGCGATATATTGTGCAGATTTCTCTGAATGGTTTTCGAAGATGAAGATGAGTTACTGATTCTTTATTTTAATTTCTTGTTAATCGGGATAATTGATGGCGGAGTTTTGATTTCTGAAGGATGGAGAAATGTTTCGAATGTACATACATACATATGTATGTAATGTTTATTTGCATAATACATTTAAATACGTCACAAAAGTAGTTAAAGACTTGAGTATGGCTATTGGAGCATTGTTAACGAAGGTATTTATATAGCCATTCGTTGGTTCTTTTGCAAAAACAATATAAAAAATCGTTTTATTGAAAAGAGTAAACTTTTCGCTTAATTATGGAACATTATTTCATTCAAGTAATTATCTCGATTGGCTCGGCTTTAGGCCATCATCTCAACCCAATTTTTCAATAACTTTAGATGGTTTCCGCACCTATTTGACGAATAGTTTGACCAATATTGATCTTGAATCGATCGTTAATGGCACCCCTCCAAACAAAAGTCTAATGGCATAAAATCGCAGCTCCAAGTAACTAAGAATATTGAACTAAGTGCCCAATAAATCGATTGTTGGACGGCTTGTGTGGCACGTAGCCCCATCTTGTTGGAACCATAGCTCGCCCAAGTCTAAATCCTCAATTTCTGACCATAAAATGTCGGCTATCATGCTCCGGTAGCACTCTCCATTGACTGTAACATTTCTTTCATTGTCGTCTTGGAAGAAAAATGCGCTAATAATGCCGCTACTCCTAAAACCTGCAAAAAGCTGCAATATTCTCCGTTGAGCGCACAGAACGAACACGAGAATATTTTGGGTTATTAATCAGCAAACCAGTCTCTCGAACTTTCATCACAAGTTTGCGTACACCAGTTGCAGTTGGTGCATTATTTTGACCGAAATTTCTTTTCAAAATTCACACTGTTTCGACAACACAGCCTCGACTTTGGAAGTAGCTTTGCAATATTTCCCAAACCTTGTTCAAACGCAATAGCATATGGTTCAAAAAGAAATCAATAGATGTCCCTATAGTTCTGTGCTCAAGGTTATTTCTGTAAAGAGGTTCAGTATTTTGTTGCAAGAGTTCATGATTTTCAATGAGATTCCCAATAATGACCTTTTTCTTGTTGAAAGATTAGTAAGACACATATTTTCAATTTGTATCAAATTTGAAGAAGTCTTCGTACTAAATACAAATACAAATACAAATTTTTGGCGCAACAGGTCCATGGGACCCAGGGCCTAGCTTCTCACAACCATTCGTGTTGTGCGTGTTATATTCTTCACATGAATGGAAGGGGCCTACTGTTTAATGCCGGATCCGAACGGCAATTTTGAGAAGATTTTTCATGAGAGTTTTACTCTCGGATGTTTGTCAGACGCTCGCGAGAGGTGGGGCCGTGAAAGAAATTTTAGGTGTTGTCTGGGGATTGAACCTGGAACCCCTTGCTCCGTAGTCCAACGCACTAACCACTTGAGCCACGGCGCTCAAGTACTTCGTACTAAGTTTTGTAAATTCTGTCCATATGGTGGGAACCGAAGGATATCTAAAGTCACCGTCACTTTTATTTTTAGGTTTCCTAAGACTTTGCTCAGAGAACCATTATGCTATCCCAAGTCACCACAGCCAGGCTACGAGGATTATTTTTTTCCATCAATATTTTGATTTCTCTTTTATCGAACAAAGGCCACAATGTCCCTGTCGTTATACAAATGTATAAAGAAGGCCATCTGCTGTCAGTCTGCATTAATGTCTTTTATCGTATTTCAAGCCTAAAAGAGGAGAGTCGCTTATTTGTCGGGTTGCTAACTCTTTTTCTGATATGCGGTTGCGACTACGGACAACGCTACGTTCTCTTCCTGACAGTACTTCACTTCGAGCTTGACCCTGATTATAAATGAAAAAGTTGATACCTCCTTCTTGCTAGCCCACTTCGCAGTCTGGGCAGTTAAATTGACTGCTAGAACCTCAGCAACTGTGATTTGGAAGTCCGATTGATTTGTAAAAGCCCAGCGAATCGAAGATGATACCTGCTCCTACACCAATGAATATTTGGAACCAGTGGGTATACCTTTTCATATGTAGAATATTCTCTACTCCCTTACGAGGTGGAAAGAGTAATGGAAGCCTCTTGGGTTTCTTCTATCGAGTTGATTACACTTCTTCAATGTCGACTTTGGCGATTGGCTCAGAACCCCTTTACGAACTTCTGATTCAATTTCAGTATTTGCCCGAGGAATAAGATTTATTTAGCAATTGAATGTTATTTATTGCATCCCCTTCTCGAAGTCAACTGAGCACTTTAAATTTTACTCAATCACATAGCTTACGAGTATATTCCACACACTGATACCTAAATGAACGAAATCCATCGTAAGTTCCTATCGTATGAAGGCTTCAAATTCCCATCAAATTTCGCTACGTCAACGTTTCGAGCTTGCACTCCTACCTGCAGATCGGAAATAGTTGTAAAGATAAAAGAAAAGGTAACGAGGATACTAATATATAGTGTTTCTGTCGTAGATTTCGGCCTGAGGATGCTGCCAATGGACTCGAGATACTTTGTGGAACAGATTTCAACTAATTTGTGTATTGCTCAGTCTAAAGACTCCAGATCGTCATTTGTTCACCTTCGTAAGGAAATCTTTCAACACCGGCGACGTATCGTTCTCGAATCTGGTACATTCATCTAGAAGCTCATCAGAGGCGATCGGCGTAATGTCACGTAAAATAACAGTAGCCCCCGCAGTAGCAAATTTTTCATTCCGACACTATTCCAATCTAATGTCCATTCGTTGAAGTCTCCAGCTATTATTATTAGCGGTATAGTTGCTGATATGGTTAATTTTACTGGAATGGTTGTTTCCGTCACTTTTTCAAAGAGAATGTACTTCATTTGAAATTCCTATTTCCACCTTATTTGCGGTTTCCTTATCCACAAACTCGTTATGAAAGGATTCTTACCTCAGCATCTACCCAAACGACTTTGTATCGTATAAGGAGACCAGCACACAATTTGTTTATTTTAAAATTATTCTTCGGATCCGGTAACACTTTCCAACCCGGTGATGAATATGCCAACGTGGCTGACTGCTTGTGAAATTTCATAGAACCACCGTAGCTTTTACCATGTACCGCTATTTTTTCTTTAAAATGGAAAGAAATGACTGTCATTGCATACGAAGCATTCTTGAAGTTAGAAAGAGAAAAAAAAGATCAATATTTCTGGAAACAACGAATTTGTTCCATTCTACTGCGCATTTAGTGGTTAGTACATCGACGGCCATCGCGATCGTGCGGTAATAAAATAAATTGCATTGCGGTTCCGTATTAAAAGAAAAAACGTCCGAATTTAATATATGTAGTGCGCGTGCGTGATGTTCTTCAATCGGTGGTTTCGGATCGTTTTGCGTCGAGAAAGTGTAAAATTCGTTCGGATGTTGAAATCCTCGCAAAGTGCTCCAGATATGTATGTGCATGAAATTTCGAAGTGAAAAGTCCCTGAAAAGTTTTTGCACATACATACATACATATTATCCCGGTTTTCATCGTGTTTTTGTTCGCATTTTCGTCGGTTTTTTGCAATTTCTATTTTTTCCTTAATGTGTTTTTTTTTTTCAGTGTGTCATCCTCAATCTCATAATCGAAAGCTCATGCTCTTGCCCTTTGCCCTTGCCCCTATGTCCTTTTGTTTGCCCGTCTAGTGAGTGTGTGTTTGTGTAGAAAGTTGAAAAGTGTCCAATCAAAGCTTTTATGAAGGATGGGTGAAGTGAAAAAGTGAAGTGTAAGTGTATTTGCCATCCTTAAGCCCATGTTGATCAGTGCGGCTCCTGTTAACTGTGCTATGTGTGTGTTAAGTGTTTAGTGTGTCGTCCTGGCCGCCAGAAGGAGTGTTTCTTCAGCTTTGAACGAGAATGTATGCGGCAAGACAAGGAATCAAGGTGAGTGATGTAAATTCAAAATTGATACTTTATGTACAGATTCCTTGCCTTTTCTGAAATTCTAGGTCGATTCGGATGGAGGCTCATACATAGCCTTTTCTTTTGTATTGGAAGGTTGCAAACGTTTAAGGACGAAACATAGTAACACTGTTGTACAACCAGCCCTGCTTTTTTTAAACTTTTCTCTTGGGAATCAACTGTGGAATAGTGCTCCTTTGCTGAAGATCCTTTATGAGAGTCGTTGCTATATCAACCACCTCGAACCTCGAACTGCACACTCTTAGCGCTTTGAGTAGTTGTACCAATTGACCACTTTCTACCAACAGTAGTCGTCTTCTTTGCCTTGGGTCTCTTACATTAGGCACTTTCTAGATAGAGAAGCATTCACACCAATGCTTCTCTGTAAGGAGAACCTACCATCGATCCTTAAGTATCTAATAGCGTTCATTGTTGATCGCATTATTCCAGTTTTCAGTCTTTTCCACTGATTTGGGATAACTCCTTCAATAAACAGTTCGGGACTTATTTGAATGGCGATGACGTTTTGATCTTGAATCTGGTACATTCATCTGGAAGCTCATCAGAGGTGCCTAGAGTTTCCGTAAGATCACTACAACGCCAGCAGTAGCACACTTGTCCCAGTCTGTTGTCCATTCGTTGAAAGTTTCCGAGTATTACTAGAGTTATGGGTTTTGATATGGTTAGTTCAACACATTTAGTTTTACTTAATGGGCTCCCGACGCAGCCTTCCAATCTCTTCGATCCCGACCAAGCTCTCTGGCATCCGCGATCGCTTGATCTTTAAAACGAAGGTTCGGTCTTCCTTGTCGTCTCGAACCTGGGGGCTGGGATTCGAAGATCCCCCTTTGCTGGAGCATTATTGTTCATACGCTCGATGTGGCCGAGTCAGAACAGATGCGTCTTTGTGTCTGTGTATCCTAGCAGCTGGACAGATTTGTTGAAAATACTATCTGTTCCAGCACGAGATTGAAGAAGTCACATGTTAGCGCATCTCCTTGCCGAAATCCGGTACATGTTGGGAATAGTTTGCGTGTTTTCCAGCGTCATACGTCCAAAATAAGGTCATCGCCTTGTAGAGCTTTGAAATCGATGAAGAGATGGAGAGTTTCGACTTGAAATTCTATGGTCTTTTCAAGGATCTACCTCGATCGTCGATCTGCCGGAAGCCACCCTGATATGTCCCGATTAGTGCGCTGCAGAAAGGCTTCAGACGTTCATCTTATATGCGACATCATACCTCGATAGTTCTTACAAATCGTCTTTCTTGAAGAGGAGGCATACAGCGCTGATAGTCCAGTCATTGGGCATGGCTCAATCCACTCATACTTGGTTAATGATTTGCGACATGCAACCTACTAAAGCATCACCACCATGTTTGAAAAGGCGCCGTTGATAGACTATCAGAACCGGGGATTTGGTTGTTCTTCAACTTTTTGATAACTGGACCAACTTCTTCAAAACTGGGAGAGCGAAGGGTTTCATCTTCTTCCTCTATCAAGCTCTCTACCTGATGCCCAGGTAGCTGGAAATGCTACTTAAATACATGTACTATTCTCTGTGCTTCAGTTACTAGGTTTCCTTCACTCTTTTGAAGAGAATGGGTTTCAGGATTGAAGCCTGATGTTGCCAATTGCTTGGCTTTCCTTAAGAAAATATCCGATTGTGACTACGTGGGCAATTTTCTTATTACACATGAACTTCTTCTCCTCCATTCTGCTGGATCGATAATCTCCTCTCGCTGCCCTTGTTTTGCGCTGCAACGCTTCTATTTCTGCATTTGCTGTCACCTTTTACCTGTTTGGTTTGGGTTGGGTACTTCTTCGATGATGTGGCGATATTGGTTCCACAGATTGTTGGCGTTTGTGGATTGTGAATGCACAGTGGAGAATCTCTCGTTTAGGCGCTCTCTGTAGGCTCTGACTACTCCAGTTATGCTAAGGCCTCCAACGTTGAAATTCTTTTTCTGAAATCAAGTGACTAGCAGGTGGCCAATGATGCTATTTCTTCTTCGTTCCAGCAGTTTCTACAATTGTCAGTATAGGACTGTACTGCATGGTTGCCTATGGACTATGGACTGCATGGTTGCCTATGTTGCGCAGCGCCCCGTCATAGCAGCCTTTATTGACATTTTGTACTAAGCTGCGATACCAAATTTTAGTCTTGACCTCAATCGTATAAATAGGTCTTTTGCAAGCTAAGCTCCAAGTATGACAAAGTTTAGATCCAACGAAATTCCTCTCCCCTAACAGTCTTCCAAAGGTAACTACAACCCTTACACAGGCTGAGATACTAGGCACTTGAGATTCACCACTCAAAGCAGAAGTCGATAGACGAACTGGTTTCCACTCCATACACGAAATGCAAACCCCATTCAGCAGAATTATCACCAACTCTGGTTTGCATATCCCCCCCAGTCGGTACGTTTCGATTTCCTGGAATTCCATTACAATGCAGTGCAGCAGGCGGCTGTCCAAAATGTTAGCACATACAATCGATGCATAATTCATTGGTTTACTGGCAATTAAAACGTCACGTGATGATGTGATGGCGCCGATTTTCGGCTAAAATACATTTCAGATACCGATCCGGGCGGAACTTTTGCCTGGTCCTTCTCTGTCTCTCCGCGTGTCCGCACAGTGAATACCATATAACACTCTTTTGGCAGTCGCATGCGGTGAACATCATCTCTCCATAGCTCAGCAGGACGTCGTCGACGAAAAATCATGTCAACATTTATCGACATCCATTGTCGAATCATGAATGGAGTCGCCGCCGCTGTGGGCTTTCTTTTTCTGTTTTGTTTTCAGTGTTCGATCAGGAATCTTACATCACCCCACAGAAATCCCCTTATCAGTCGATACGCCTTAGCTAATACGAAGACAATAATTCCTAATGCATTGGTCACCTTTAATTGGCGCAATTGTCACAATGTGAAGCAATAAGCCACAATGGTATGTGCCCCCTGTGTCGCCAGTAGTGATATGCCCGGCAACAACTGCACAATATCACTAGTCGATAACACCTAATCTAACCTGGCTTAGCTGGAGATATTACGAAACCTATTTCTTTGCGTTTTTTTGGTTATACTTGGTCATTTTAATGACAGGCACTCGAATTCTAAGATATGACGTAAGCTGACCCACCCAACCACTGTACACTAGGTCAGGGACCGAAAAAAAAAAAAAATAGGAAAAACGAAGAAAAGGAATATCTTTGTACATGGTTCCTTGTTGCCAAGGCACAAGCTAACCAGTGAGTGGTATACACGAACGAGTTACATCATCGGGATATTAATGTCCTCGTCACGCACACGATTTCAACTCATGACATTTGTCGATAGAAAAACCTCATTAACGAGCCGAAAATAAAGGACACAAATGGCCCAATGACCGATTCCAATGGGTCGAGGCGAGTGGGGTGACCTTCACTTGTATCCATGCCACAGTAAAACAGAGCAACAGTACATACTGCTTAGTTGTAAATTAATTTATGAAATACGAGTAGAAAAACAACCATCGAGTGTGATAAAGTCGTGGAATGTTATTGCTTGGATACACTTTTATTTTCGAACGATGATGGGCTTGTTTTCGTGAAGAATTTCCAATGAGGCTATAATTTATGAACGATGATGAGGTGTAGGTGTTATTCTTGTCCAATGTTGTCAGGTGGGTAATGACATCAAATGACCGTTGTCTCTGTATTTCAGTTAATTACGTGGTACCGCAGCGACCTTCTAATCTAAGAATGGTAATCTTATCGTTAGAATGAGGTTCTATGCCACAGAGTGAAGTCATCGTTATGGATTGTAGCATTTTATTTGGTTAGTTAGATACTGAGAGAGTACTACGAGATACGGGTTAAAACCGTCTCTTACTGCCTACCTTTCTTCCATCGAGAGATACTGCATAAACGGTCAAGGCCGGAGCCAGATTTTCAGCTAAATTTCTCTGTCTCTTCCTGTATTCTTAACCTTTGGACGATAGTGCCTGAAACCGCGTTTTGTTTAAGGCTTTCTCCTTCAAGAAATAGCGACTTAAACTATAAAGAGATACTCCATGAACAGTCAAGGCAGCGAGTCAGATTTTTACCAAGATCTCTGCCTCTTCCTGTGCCATTTACTTTCAGACGATACTGCCTGAAACCGCGTTTTATTTAAGCCTTTCTCCTTCAAGAGATAGCGACTTAAACTATCAAGAGATACTCCATGAACAGTCAAGGCAGCGAGTCAGATTTTTACCAAGATCTCTGCCTCTTCCTGTGCCATTTACTTTCAGACGATACTGCCTGAAACCGCGTTTTATTTAAGCCTTTCTCCTTCAAGAGATAGCGACTTAAACTATCAAGAGATACTCCATGAACAGTCAAGGCTGCGAGGAAGATTTTTCCCAAGATCTCTCTGCCTCTTCCTGTGCCATTTACTTTCAGACGATACTGCCTCAAACTGCGTTTTATTTAAGGCTTTTTCGTTCAAGAGATAGCGACTTAAACTATCAAGAGATACTCCATGAACAGTCAAGGCAGCGAGTCAGATTTTTACCAAGATCTCTGCCTCTTCCTGTGCCATTTACTTTCAGACGATACTGCCTGAAACCGCGTTTTATTTAAGCCTTTCTCCTTCAAGAGATAGCGACTTAAACTATCAAGAGATACTCCATGAACAGTCAAGGCTGCGAGCCAGATTATTACCAACATCTCTCTGTCTCTTCCTGCGCTCCTTATCTTCAAACGATACTGCCTCAAACCGCGTTTTGTTTAAGGCTTTCTCCTTCAAGAAATAGCGACTTAAACTATAAAGAGATACTCCATGAACAGTCAAGGCAGCGAGTCAGATTTTTACCAAGATCTCTGCCTCTTCCTGTGCCATTTACTTTCAGACGATACTGCCTGAAACCGCGTTTTATTTAAGCCTTTCTCCTTCAAGAGATAGCGACTTAAACTATCAAGAGATACTCCATGAACAGTCAAGGCAGCGAGTCAGATTTTTACCAAGATCTCTGCCTCTTCCTGTGCCATTTACTTTCAGACGATACTGCCTGAAACCGCGTTTTATTTAAGCCTTTCTCCTTCAAGAGATAGCGACTTAAACTATCAAGAGATACTCCATGAACAGTCAAGGCTGCGAGCCAGATTATTACCAACATCTCTCTGTCTCTTCCTGCGCTCCTTATCTTCAAACGATACTGCCTCAAACTGCGTTTTATTTAAGGCTTTTTCGTTCAAGAGATAGCGACTTAACCTATCAAGTGATACTCCATGAACAATCAAGGCTGCGAGCCAGATTTTCACCAAAAACGCTGCCTCTTCCTGCGTTCTTTATCTTCAGACGATACTGGTTAAAACAGCGTTTTATTTAAGCAGATACCGTCTTAAACCATCTCTCAATGCCTACCCTTTTTCTATTCATCGATACTGCAGGAACGGTTAAGGATACGAGCCAGATTTTCACGGACCAAAACCGTGACGTCCTCCATCTAGAAATTCCGAACAGAACCAGCTCTGACATTTCATAAACATTTCATCCCGTAGAGGATCTTCAGCCTCCTATTTGAAAGAACGCTGTAGTTGCTTCGTTATTTTCAAAGATCGGCTCATATTGCCTGGGTTCAAGATACTTTTTTCTTCACACTCAGCCTACAGTAATGCACCCTATTACCACCTTAGAAGCTAGTCTTACTGCTTTCATGACTTTTTTCTGCTGATGGATACTACTTTCGTTTTCCTAAAAGTTTTGTTGCATTGTTAATCAATTGCTTCCAGAAATTTCGCTATTGCAACATCACCAAAGCCATTACTTAAAAATTTTCTTAGGATCAACAGTAGGGGAGCTAGTACATAACCTTGGGGAACGTCATCTTTGATGATTTACTTTCTCGTTCCATTATTGGTGACACACTACTTGGCGAATGGAACCATTGTTATAGTCATGCAGATACGTGATTAATATGTGTATCTTTGGCCTTAAAAACCCCTAGAGTAGAACTCCCACATGTTCTAATACATCTGTCACAACAGCATTGAAAGTTTGCCAGTTCATACATATGTATCTACCTACAAGGATTTTTCTTTTCAGTTCAGCGCAGTTCCAGTTAATACGTATCTACATTTAATTTTTATTGAATATTCTTAGTAAAACCCATACCATTTGATTTTTATTGCCCTAAACACCTGTCAACTGTCAATTTCTCTCCTCTTATGACTTTGTTTTATCACACACAATTCCACAAGACACAAAACCTATTTGTTATGTCCATTTAATATTTACTTTCACACAACAAGTTCCATTTTAATAGCCATGCCCCTACTAACCCATTGGCTCTTTAACTAAACATTTTAAGGCAAACCATTAAATAGGAAAAAAAAAAAAAACCTATTTAAGCACCTTTCAAACGAAACCACAAAATAACTTCCTAATCACACGTTTAACACCTCAAAACAGTCGTATAATTATTCAAATGACGCCAATGGCCAACGCCAACAGGCGTACCACAACAATAGCCCCAAATGGCTATCTTAAATGTCAAAACTTAAATTTACTCACTACTTTGTCAAATCAGCGTCATTCTGTTTTGATTTTATATTTCCGCTTCCATAATGTTTCTGTTTTTTTTTTTTTTTTTACAAAATATCGTTGATCGTTGATGGCAGAGAAGATGTTTAACGATCGAGATACAAAAATTCCGTCAACTTGAGGCGTTAAATGTATCTACATAGGTGTATAGATACGCCGCACATTCCGTCATAATTTTTGCTAAGTCTGTCTGCCCTTCCCTCCTCGATCGCGTATAACAAGAGATCGGTTAATTTATTACATACATTTGAGGTTAGCACGATCTAACGATCCGATACCCGAAAAATGTTAATTGCACCTGCAAATGTTTGGCATTCCCTTCGTCTACAAAAAAAAAAAATTTTATCGACCGATCTTTGATTTGATTGATTTACAAAAAAAAAAAAAAAAATAAGAAAAGATAAATCGATCAGATTACGATCATGATCGGCTTGCAACCTTTTATCATCCCTAATTGTTGTTTCTCCCTCCCCACCCTATTTGGAGGGTTATCAAAGGATGCGCGCGCTTACGATCACTAACAACAACTAACCTCCCTGAAAGTAAGCAGCAGAAGCAACCGCGCCAAGCCGCCACCAAGGTGATTGATGTTAATGAGCCGATATACAAACCCAATCACTATCACATGGGTAGTTTTTTTTTTTTATACATACATAAGTGTAAGCAAGACCTACGGCAAGATCGTAAGGAACTTGTTTATCACGAACGAAAGGATTCACTCCTGCGTCATGTTATAAATTGATTTTTTTAATTACGGCATACCGATCGTTATCAATTGATCAACTGTACAAGATAACAATGTAAGATAAACTGGGCGCGATCAATTGATCCTCATACCTTGTCGATCGAGTAGTCGGTTTGGGATATGTGGAACGTGATTAGCATACCGAGGCGGGCATACAAGGAGCAAGTCTCGTTTTGATTTTATGTGGGCAAATTGCCCATGGGATATCTTAATTAAAATGACTTATAGCAGAGAGTGTGCGTTTTGCGATCAGGGCGATCGTCATGGGCTTATTTATGAGGAGCTGTTGGTAGATACTGTTTTGTCGAGGTCATATGTTAGGAGGGTATGTAGATCGATGTAGGGCAAACTTTTTATCATTGATCGTGATCTACATCGGTGTAGATCGATCGATTTTTTGGTAGAAAATGGAATTGGCCTTTTATTCTTTCTAGAAATTGACTAGAGCAGCACTCTTGAACATTTTGAAGAAGAGTGGGTCAACAGTGTATGCAGGTCCTTGGAAATGGGTTGGACATTGTTGAAGTAAGTTGTAGACATCTGAATATAATGGCGCCCAACACAGGGCCCTAAGCTCCATAGAGAGTGACGGTATTGAAGAGAAGATGCCTCCTAGACAGGCTGTATCTCTCTATCTAAGAGTGATCCACATCGATGTATCTAAGACTGAAGATCAAGAAAAGATCGACTAGGTTTTTGATTTAAGCAATTCATACTTCATTCTACTTTAGACGCAACTGGTCCATTGCACTTCTAGGAACCAAAATCCAGTATTACCCATTTTACTGGAATTTCTTCGAATTTCGGAGATGCGGTCCGCTTCTACAACCAAAGTTCTATTCATCAGCATTACCCTGATGCACAATACTAACGTCTCATCCATCCCGTATGGTCTAGAAAAGTAGGCCCCTTACATTCGTGTGAAGCTTCTTACATTCTACTGATTGTGAGAAGCTAGGCTCATACTTGGATCAAAAATTGGTAAAAAAGTGAGTTTACAAGGATTCCAAGTCTTTAGGAATGGGTTGGATAGAGTTGAAGCACGTTACAGAAATGTGAACGCATTGGCGCCCAACGCAAGGCCCTACGTTCAGTCTTAAGAACCGAAAGTCATTTCAACTGCTAAGGTTAATAAATGTAGAAAATGTGGGACAATTGCATACAGATACAGCAGATGTTACTTAAGTCCCTTGGATGAAAAATTTTTCATTCGATCCTTTCTATGGATTATTTACTGCAGGGATTACCATCAAACGCCTAGTATCCTTCAATGATATCATCCCCAAAAGATAGTTTCACAAATTAAAGTTGCATTTCTAAAAGCAACCCTCTTAAGTCATCCGTCGACCTTTATTTCTTATTACCATTCCAATTATCTCCAACTCCTGCACAAGCACAAGTCCTTCTCCATCTCAACCATTAATTCCCATGAGAGTCGAACCAAAAATCAATTCCCTCTCCTTAGAGGCCAATAAAAAGCACTCCTTCGACCTCGTGACCTACATTGGCCAAAAGTGGCTACACTCTTCTTCGTAATTTATGCATTATCCTTTAAAAGGATACACTACACTGAAGTTGCTCTTCAGTCGATAACTTAAACTGAATCAACTTTACCCACCATACCGTGAGTCGTTTGTCAGTGTGCGCGCCACGTCTGCTAAGCCGAAGGAAAGCCAGGGATGGAATACTCCCAGACTTTTGCCTTTTTTTTTTTCGGTTGAACAACAATTCCCCGAGTGGAAATGAATGACTCAACACTCAGATGTGGGATGTGAGGAGAATCCTCATTAAATAGGGACAACACCACCATCCCCAGCTTGTAGTTGGTTGATGGCCATTTATATTCATCTGACGTAGGCCTGCAAATACACTTCCTCGCGTTATTTGCACCCAAACTACCTTTTTTTTTTCTTTGGGGTTATATTGGACTTTGCAGCAAGGATCCTAATCACCCACTGGGGAGCAAGAGTTCAAAGAAAGAAAAATACAAAAAAAAAGAAGGTGGAGGATGGGTTGAAAAGTTTTCGTCTCTACTGCTGCATTGCATAAGGAAAGGAAAGCCCAAACGAAACTAATACACAGAGGTGAAGGTAAGAGCAGAAGGAAGGATAGGAATAAGGACGATATTGTATAACATGGGAAAACTATTAGAATTTGCTGTTTTTCGTTTTTCTTCTTCGTTAACAATTGGATTTCTCTTTAAATTTGTTTCGCCGACATTGTGTTGGATGGAAATTAAAGAATGAGAAGCAGGAGCAGGAAGGACATTTTGATATTCTTCAAATTTTTCCACTAGAAGTTCCTAATACTGTATCCAAGCAGAGACATGGCGTCTGGCTGTCGCGTTCAGATACATTTCTTTTCTTTCATTCTGTGTACTACCGCACACGATAAAATGTCCTAGAAGAGATTTGTTTCGCTTAGAAGGAGGATTCTCGGATGTTCAGTTATTTTTAGATAAGTTTTTGAAAAAAAAAAACAGAAGTTCAGGGTGAACTTAGTGTATAGTCTCATCGTTGAGTAGATGAGATATTATCTGTCATTAGGATGGAAAAGTTTTCATTTTTATACATTTTTGTAAAATGTTTCGTCCTTTGAGTGGTGAATTTATTGTTAATTTGGAATCGGAAGGATATATGTATGTGACACTTGGATTAATCTGTAGAAGAAGGCGGCCGGCGTAGGGAAGGAGAGTAGATGTATATGATGATTCCATCTCGAGCATGTGGCATCAACTTCTCAAGTACACATCTATTCGTAATAAAAAGTACTACAGAAGGATTCAGGTTCTATAAATGGAGACTGGGCACTAGATCTGGCAAATTTGTCAGCAGCTTCATTGGCACGTTTGCCTATACGTCCTGGAAACCATGGTAATACGATTTTTGTGTACAGGTAGCTGTAGGAGAGTTTGAAGACCGTTCCCAACCAGTTTCGAATCAAAGTCAAAGGAAGAGTTGCTTGGCTAGCTGGTAAACTAGTGGTGTGTTCAATACGAGTTCTTGTTAACTATTTTAACTTGTCACAAAGTTAAGATAGTTTACATCCAGGTATTAGGTGCTCACAGTGACTTTCAAAGGGCTGCCAATTGCATAACTTAGGGGCCCAATCGAACATCCTCACTACTTCAAGGAAGTACCAAGTACATACTCTATATATGAATTAGTATTCCCTTCACTCTTCTGCTGAAGTTTCCACATTTCCAAGTTCCTGAATGACTACACACGGTTCCCACGGACCATGACACCTATAATTCCCATTCCATTCACAACCAGACCGAACAACAACTCGTCTGAAACCGTATCTTGTCAGAACTACCGCACAACAATAAAAACCAAGTTCTATTGGGCCATAAACTATTTCAGAACCATAATCGAAACAACACTTCGATCAAACTGGCATTCATCCATCTATGCGACCATAGAGCTGGCGGGAACCTATTGTCTTGGCGGGACACAAAACAAAACAAACCCAAAACTAGAAAAGGAACTCCACTTGACATTTCGTGTGCACTTGACGCGCCGCAGCCGCTGCCGCCGCCGGCCGCTGAAGGGTCCATAAAAGTACACAAAAGTGCCCTGTTTGCCCATAATCAACATGAGATCGTCATTATCCGGGATAGTAATGATTATAATTTTGTTATCTATGGCCGCATCTCAATTCGGTTACGCTATGTGCTGCTGGTGCTGCTGCACTCCTTTCGGCTTGGTCCTGTCTTTATGCGCGGGGGGAATGTTTTATCTTAATGCATTTTATTTGTTGGCGCAATATCGATACTTGGACATGGGTACGATCTGATCGTAAAGACAGAAGAAGAAATGGAAATCGGAGATGGAGAAAGGAATGTCTTCCCCCTGGTTAACCTCAAAGATCCTGAGGTTTTATTCGTTTTCGAGGAGCAGTTTGACGTTTATTTTCACTCGTTTTGACAGATTTTTATGGGCATTTCAGGTTATGGACATCATTTTTTAATTAGACGGATAATTTATGAACAAAAACAGTGTTAAGCAGGATTGGATTGAAGTGAGGGAAGGGAGCTTACACTCTGTGAGGGCATATGAAGGAGAGAATAGTCCCTATGGGGGTGATTTTTTAATACTTTCGGGGATCTTTTGGGCATACTGTCCACAAAAAGATACACTGAATCGAGTTCTTGAATGGAGACCTCTAGGTCTAGGCATTCAAGACAAACCCTAACCACAAAGTGCAGAAAAGTCAATAGTATCTCCATTGCTGCAGTTGGGTAAGTTCTCAAGGACCCTTTAATACAGAGGCATACCAGTCTTTGCACCTTATTGAGTGTCTCCCTCGTGGTTGCCAGATTGGTTCTTGTTGCCCATGCAATCGTTCCATATGTGATCATTGGTCTCACAATAGCAATTTACATCCCTGGTGACTTGAAGAACTGAACGGAGACAATTGCCCATTCTAAGTGCCAAGATACACAGATTTATGCTCCATAAGCTGCTGTTCGATAGACTGGTGCTTTCCGTAAGCATATTGAGTGCAAATGTGTTCTTTGTAACGTTTTTCTGATTATTACTGGATTTGTTAAACAGTTTAGGTCCCAAAACAGAACCCTGTTGCATCCTTCTTGTTCATACGTGTATTTATCAATAAGATATTCTTTACCTGAAGTAATCCGTCACTTTCCTCATGAAATATATGCATGCTCCTTATATTACGAAGGGTTTTCAAAGTATGCTTGCAGTTCCTGGCATTTATGGGCTTTTAGAGCGTTTTTCGTTCATCATACCTTTCAGCGTCCTCCTCCTTCTTCAAATCCTTCAATGTGAGTGAGTGATACATTTGAGTTTTGAGTGAAAGAAGCTACCTCGTTATAAATCCATCTGTCAAGCGTTCCCTATAATTCCTTCATTCCAATTGAAACCAAACACATACTTATGTATGTACCCCATCCCCATTGCCAAGACAATCCAAATTGAATTTCTAAATCCTCCCTAAGGTTGGAAAAACAAGAAAAAAAAAAACACAAACAAACATCACATAAATATTTCATTTTATTATGATAACGTTTTTATATCTCGATCTCGTGCCTGACCCGCATAATAAATCATAAACACAAAAAATTACACGACACAGACTAAAGAATTTAAACACGTCCTGGAATACTTTAAAGACCACCAATGATTCAAAACGAATAAAAGTCCTTAATGTCGTAAATTCAAGGGTCAGTTCGATAAGATCTTGTGCAATGAAAAGGAGAGTTGAGTAGAAAAAGGATATTAACACCAAATTAACAAGTTTATCAATGAATTCGGACAGCTGGAGGTCCTTTTATAATTGCATTCAATCGTAAATTATATTATATTTGGCATTTTATTTTCTTAATTAACTTGTGACAAAGCGAATTTCATTTATTTACGTTTTGATAAGTAAATTTATTAATCTAGTACTTTCTTAGGGTGCATCTTTGAATAGTTGACAGTTTTAGATAGGATGACATTTTGGACTGTCAAATTTTTGACATATGGTTGCGCGATTAGACCATATGAACAGTTTGTAGTTTGAGGCTTCAACATGAATTGGAGACCAAAAGTCTTGACATAAGGAAATATATTTAAATGGAAGTTATATGTTTTAATTTTTATTGTGACAGCGATTGCGACGTGTTTGTTTGTCATTCTTTGGCAGATGTCAAGCTTTTTATGAAGTTAAAGATGCTCCTGACGCTAGATCACTACGGTTACTGAAGAATAGAGCTTCTTATTTGTTTAATTTTTGACAGCGATCGCGGACACGTTTGAACAATTTTTGCTGTCATTCTTTGACAGATGTCAAGCTTCTTATTAAACGAAGGATGTTTCTGACGCGCGTTTGCTAAAGCCATTCCACAATAAAGGTTCTAAATGCAGCAGTCTTTTTTGGGACAGAGCTGGATAGGTGCATAGGAGGTGATCTATCAGACAGTGTCCCGTGAGGACACCGATAATGTATCTGATCTGTCATTGCCTTAGTATAACCAATCGGCAATATATTTCTGATCCAGTTCAGGCCAGATCTGTCTTGATATATGACACATCGAGGCTTTAAAACAGATGCCTACACTAGTAGCCATTTCTTTGCCGGTTATATCTAAGGGAAGCAAATGAAACATGATGTCCAATGAAGGAGAAGGTGTGGTGCCTAGTGCATCGCTGATAGACAAACATGTAGATCTTTGCAATTTGCTAATTGAGATCGTCTGTGACGATCGGTTTTTAGGGTCACAAAGGTTGTTTGACTAGAATCGTACTCGTATGTCTTTGAAATTTGTTTAAAGAGGAAGTACTTCTCCACCAACTCGCTGTGTCGCTAGTACCTGGTTTGAGTCGTACCTATTTGTACGGGATGGTCCTCCATTATTTATGGTATCGATGTGTAGACTATCTTGAGAGACTTCATGAAATACATTACATGCATAGGTCGTTTCGAATTTGATTCGAATTGATTTTGTTCCCAAAACACGTATCTTTTTCTGAAATTTATCAAGTTAAGCCCCAACAATGGCTGAATTCGAATGTATAAAGTCTCAACGTGACTTTAGATACACATACGGCGCCTTAGTACACTTTAGATACTTTTAAACATTTCATAGCACTGTGTCGCCTGCATCATTGTTACTGGCGATTTCTCAAATATCTGGTCTCAAGTATCTGGACCCTACAGCTTCCTGTAGTGAATACCAAAAATACCTCCATGATGTAACAATATTCCGTTGAATGAATTCCATGAAACACGCTTCATTACCGCAAAACTTTATCGGTCAGCATAACGACAGATACACAACCACCACCACCATCAGCACCGCTAAGTGGCTCTTCTAAAGTCATTGCTAATGCAATACTGCATTGATTCCCATGCTTATCGACTGTCGTCGATGGCATGCAGCACACACCATAAGTGTTCAAGTTACGGTCCAATCATGCTTAAGGAATTTCCCCCAAGAGACCGATGAATCATCCGTCCGAATACATTATGGCCCCCGATCTTCGGCACATTCGGTTGTGTCTGACAGTGAAAGGGTTCGGTTTAGACTGCTTATCAGGTGAAACGTGGCTTTGTCAACGTAACCCTCGTCAGAAACCTCCACCATCCACGGGTAATGTTCGTAAGTGTGAGGGCAGTAAACAAGGGTTGTAAACATATGTTCTTCAGTGCAATGTACTGGCGCAACGGACGCCAGTGTTTATCGTTCTTGTGCTGGGCAATTGGCGGCACTTCTTTTGTAAATGTATCTGATAGATAACGCACACACAAAGGTGGACAACAGCACTGTTCGTAATTAGGTTTGTCACTCAGTCAGCCCAGTCAGTCAGTTCGTCATTAGGTGCGCAGTTCAGAAAAAAAAAATAAAAAAAAAAAAACCGTCCCAAGCAGGTGAGATAATAAGCAAGCAACCAACGCCAACCAAGAGTGCTTTCTGGATCATCCCCGATTCAATTAATCGAAAGTGATGATTAGACGGTATTTGTTTTTCCTTTGAAGAAGCGGGGCGACGAACGCTCTCGAACTATGAGGGCAGCACTGGCACAAGCACTAGCACTAGCACCACATTCCACTTGCTATGCTGCACCTGTTGTATTGTTGTTGTTACTGGGGCTGGGGCTGGTGCGCTGGCTCTGGTGCTTGGGCTAATTTGTGGAATTGAATTTCTTGAAAAATTATTAATAATTAGAACGAAAGAAAATGATGAATACTTGGAATTCGAAAAGAAATGACAATTCGAGACGATGTCTCATGGATATCGAATTTCGGGTCAATAACTTTTGTCGATATTATGACGAAGTTCGTTAGCTTTGGATTGTGTTTATTATGGTCATTTTCAATCGGTGGGATTTATTTGTAAGCTAGACGCTAGATTTGATAAGGCAATCAGTGTTGTTCATTTTTTGTGATGTCACGATTGTGTTGAATTCTCTTGGTGTGGGGAGTATAGTATAATTTGACTGATGGAATGTACAGATTCTTGAATGGGGTATCTATACCATAAACACATGTAGCAAAAGTCATAGTACACTACACTACTCACCACAGTGTATCAAAGGCTCAAACCCAATCTCACGATGGACTTAAATTTCTTCGGATATCTTAAAATTTTTAAGTCCAATATCTTTAAGGATTGGATGCATCTTAGAACGAACCCCTACCATTCACATAAGTTGGTTATGATATGGATAGTGCGAGGTATTATGTAGCTAGTTAGTTTAGGTGGCTGCCTTAGCTAAATCCAAGACACAGTAGAGTGGTGAAAAATTATGATTTTGACTCTTTGTATGAATTTTTGTTCTTAAAGGGAGAATCCTTAGCTGGTTGGTTGTCGTATGAATCATATAAATCTTCTGATCTCACAGGCGTCAGTTCTTCACAAGTCACATTCGATACTTTGACAAGTTTTCACCTTAGATTTTCACCTTTCCTTCTACATCCAATCTTCTGCCATGTCTTCCGATGGTCTAACTCAGTTAGCAGACACTTACATTGGTAGCTAGGAGTAGTTTGAATTGAAACGCCCTTTACACCATCACAACCCAAGTAAAAAGCTGTTGAAGGGTACCATAGGACCTTTGATCTGAATATTGAAGTAGAGTAGAATACCCAGTGTTTTCGAAATTAGTGTAGTTGGCGATACAATGGGTACTTCTCCTACCTTCATCTCATTAGATATCTGAGTCAATGGTCTCTTTCTTTTCTTAGCGATTTGGCCAAATATTTCTGAAGGATTTGAGGTAGTTTTTGAGCCCAACAACCCCGACAGTGTCTGCTTTCTACTTTTTGTTAGGGTTTCATTGAACTTTTGTCAACTTCGTTGTCCTGGCATTTCTGCTACGCTAAATAAATTTGTCTTAGCAGTTGCATCCAGGATCTTGTACTGTATCTTTTACTACATTCTTTGATGACAGTGTGTATTTCACTTCTCCCTGCACTAAATCCATTCATTTATGTTGCCTAGATGATACTCGCGTGGTTAGGTCTCGGATATTACAAATTTTGTGTTGCAAGTTCGCCAGAATACTTACGATATTCGAGTGGCACTCTTAGTCCGTCTTAAACAGTACATAGATGTGATCGGGAACGATCTGGTTTTATGTGATTTTGTACAAAAAATTTCAGTCTTATGCTGGATTTGGGTTTTGGGTTTGGTTTTCAATGTGTGTTCCTTGATGATTCCATTTCTGATGCTTTCAACTTTGTTCATGCATTTACCAACTTCAACGATACGATACTATAGCTTCGTTCAATAGAACTGGCCCTAGTTCATACTCCTGTGGGATCCCAATAGATACTCATGTGAGCTATCTTGCAACTAGTCTTAATTTCTTATAAGAGCTCCCTTCTTTCGAAGAAGTTCATACCATGGTGCCCTTATTTCTTTCGTAGACACACCATCTTTAGCTCAAATACTGTGAGATTCAGAGTCCTATATGTTCTTCCTCGATGTTGGCAAGACTTACATCTATGCAGCATCTTTTAGCCCAATGGACAAGGTTGAACAGAGACGTGAACTCATTTGCATAGTCTAACCCATTGAATCTTTTGCTTCCCACTATTGGTAGTACCTCCACCTTGAGGAGTGGAGTGATTATATCCATTTCCTCTGTTACGGAGCATAATGTAAATTGTCTCTCGGTTCAGGGAGTTTAAAAACAGGATCAGGTGAGCCTTTCATCGTGTAGTTTCCCAAAAGTGTGATTCTCCACATTCTGGCAACGCCAACTCTGTTTCAGCACAGATCCTAAATCCACCCCCAAGAATAGAATTTTTTGTCACATTCTTCTACCGAATGCAATTTACACTCATGTTCATCGAGGATAATATTAAATTACCACCTGAATTGTACTCAGACAGGATAAATATCCTTTCGTCCCATTAAAGAAAATTTATTGTTCGAATGCACTTCACATAAATTGTTCACACACGACTTTGGCTTACACCTCTCCTCTCCTCTTCGCGTAAACCATGAATATGCAATGTAAACTTGAAGAAGGATAATATGTTCAACCGAACCCCTCCACCTACAAAGTTTACTCAAAGGACATAAGTATACAAAAAAAAACATTAGACGAGCAAGAAGCAGAAGCACCTTCAAAAGACTCCCAAAGCAGAGGGGGAGCATAATTTATGGTTATGTTCATTTACTATACCCGCATGTACATATTATAAAAGTCATCCCTCGGCATAATATCGATGTGGGGTAGGTGGGTGGGTGTGCCATCCTCTAATGGGAACCCCATTAGGTTATTTGGCAGCAATATTGGAATCCGCAGATACGAGTGTCGATAGATGATAACTTGGTGAGCTCTGTTTCATGATGAGATATCGCTCCTTAAACCCAATAGACTTGGCACAGAGATTTAGTGCAACCGTTCTTGGCCTTTGTTTCGGGGATTACTTGTGGGAGTGTTGTTTTTTTTTTTTGTTGGTGTGTAGTTAAAGTTTGTTTTTCGTTTGATGGCAGTTAGATGAAAGGAGCTGTAGCCTGTAAAGCGTGAAGGAGATTAGGAATTCTTTTGTGTATCCAAGGCACGTGGAGGGGTGGATGACATGAGATATGAAAATTTGAGGAATACTTTTATCATCGCCAGTGAATCGTGGAAGTTAATTGTGGTTAAGCTGGATTGGGGTTGGTACATGCCATTGATTTCTCATCGAAGATACAATTACTCTTGATCTCAGTATGACACGAAACCGAAGTAAAAATAAAAAAATGTCCTCCTTACAATCGAATTCTATGAGTTCTTTCATTTATTTGAACTATTTTGGAGATCCTGGGCCGCAGATACTCTGACTATCTTTCCATTGTGGAGTGGATTTGATTGCATCTCTTGCGATGTAAATTCTTTACATAGACGAGCATATTATTCTAATTGTTTGTTGACAATGATAGACCGTAATATAAAGTAGAAAAAGAATCGGTGAAAGTATACATCCCTGCGGCATTCCATTGTTTATACCAAATGTGGTCTGATATGGTTAATGGATCCACTAAGCTGTAGATTCGAGGAAGAGGAGAAAACCTATCCTGTCTTCTTGGTTCTGAAAAGGAAATCCTAGGCGAGTACTTCTTCGAAAATCTTAACGATCTAGCTAGACCAGGGTTAAGCAAAATAAAAAACTTCGTCACCGGGTCAAATTTGTATCTTTTTTACGAGAAAACTTCCAAAAGTAGGCGCGGTTCAGATATTTTAATGTTTCGCTTGTAAACCTTTGCTGCTCGACTTCGAAATCTGCGTGGATACTTAAATTTCTTGGTAAAATGTATCATATTGATAGAAAGGAAAAATTCGTATCTTTTTTATGAAAAAGCCTCCATAAGTAGGCGTGGTTCAGATACTTCAACGTTTCGCTTCTAAACCTCTGCTGTTCGACCTCGAAATCTGCGTGGATACTTAAATTCCTTGGTAAAATGTATCATATTGATAGAAAGGAAAAATTCGTATCTTTTTTATGAAAAAGCCTCCATAAGTAGGCGTGGTTCAGATACTTCAACGTTTCGCTTCTAAACCTCTGCTGTTCGACCTCGAAATCCGTGTGGATACTCAAATTTCTTGGTAAAATGTATCATATCGATAGAAGGGAAGAATTCGTCTCTTTTTTATGAAAATGCCTCCAAAAGTAGGCGTAGTTCAGATATCTTAACGTTTGACTTCTAAACTTTTGCTCTTGGACCTCGAAATCTGCGTGGATACTCGATAGAAGGGAAAAATTCGTATCTTTTTTATGAAAATGCCTCTAAAAGTAGGCGTGGTTCAGATATTTCAATGTTTCGCTTCTAAATCTCTGTTGTTCGACCTCGAAGTTCGGGTGGATACTCAAATTTCTTGGTAAAATGTATCATATCGATAGAAGGGAAGAATTCGTATCTTTTTTATGAAAATGCCTCTAAAAGTAGGCGTGGTTCAGATATTTCAATGTTTCGCTTCTAAACCTCTGTTGTTCGACCTCGAAACTCGTGTGGATACTCAAATTTCTTGGTAAAATGAATCCTATCGATAAAAGGGGAAAAAATTGATTTTATTTTCTTTTTAGGAAAACGCTTCCAAAAGTGGGCGTGGTGCAGACAATTACTGCCAAATACATGTAGCTCCTTAAAATTCGTAGTCAATCATTTCGAAATCCAATTCCAATGAGCTGTGACATCGAATAGGCGGGTTTTAAATTCAAAACCGCCCCCTGAAGCAATCTGCACATTGCCACACGTCACACATTCCTGATCCTTTTTTTCTTTTGTTGTCCAATAAAACTCCATAACCCATAAATTTTATGACAACTATGTAACGCACATTTAAAATAAATTGTATCCCTATACGAGTGTAACCGACCAACGTGCGACACTTCCGCCCTAAACCCAACCAAACACATTCCATAGAATTGAAAAAATTATATAAAGGAATTTTGCGGTCACTATAAATCACAATAAAACAAGGCGGTAGTGTTGGCCCTCACAGCGGGTGTACCTTTTGTCATTGAACGGCGGTGCACACGTTTGCACAAATGTCCATAAATTTGAAAAAAAATAAAATAAAATAATATTCACCCCCTAATGACAGATTCAAAGCAAGGCAGTATCCAAGAAAAGAGAAAGTCCCCGTTTTCGAAAAAGGTGCGCATTCGAAAACAAGAGTTTACAACCGCAGATGATTGCTGTTCAGAAATGCATATTTTTTTTCTTTCTTTCTTTTGACATTATTCTCTAGTTATGATGACTGTGTCATGCATCTGGGTGTAGAGTAAAAGGATATTCGTCCATCCATCCGCTTAGGGTATTGTTGGGATGACAAAATATTTCCGAATATCCGCTCAATTAGTTGCACAGATGTCTAAAGATACACTCGCCCGAGCCCAAGTGACATCAGTGGCACGTGCACGGGTCGTAAATTTTGACTTGCGTCAAATTTCCTGTCAGGATACGAGTATTACGCTCCATTGGGTGGTAAAACTTTTGCTAATGAGCGAAACAATTTAACACACGAAACGAGTGTCTGGGGAATTTCTTGCAAATTTCCGGATATTCGGTTCAATTCCATTTTTTTTTTTCTGGACACGAAATAATGAGAACGTATGCCAAGAGTCGTTCGCAGGTCATTGTGCTGCTCTAGAAGATTTAAAAATTTTACAACTCTCATCCGAGATCGTTAACTTGAACTTGATACAATATGCTTACCAAAGATACGAGTATGAGCCCAAAACCAGACTGGTCCTCTGATTAGGCTAGTAAATCTTTTAGATCTAAAAATATCTATGATAAAACCGATGACAAAGTATAAAGAACCCATTAATCTTCTCGGTATAATTCTATATCACGGATGGTGTTTAACGATGTGATGATGTTGATTCTACTTATCAGCTATCCAATATCTTATGGTCTAAACTGGTTGGGGTTCCAATGACGCCTTAATTAAAATTTATACCAATCAAACAAATATAAATATATCTGTGACATCCGTAGCACGCCGTTCATGTTCGGCCAGCCATGGATTAATTAAATAAAATCGAAATAACTGAATTTTATCGGTTAAATTAAAAAGCTATAAGAACCGAGAACAGCCTTTTATTTTTCTGATAGGACTTTGTAGGCAAGCCTCTCGTTGTAGATGAGTGTTAACGATAGGAAGGCTTTTATGAATTGTTTTATAGATTCTGCGTAGTACCTACTAAATTTTCAGATTTGGAAGATAAGTAGAAAAAAAAAAAAAACTTTTGAATGGGAACCGGAAGATATGTATCTGAATATGGTAACACGTTTTGTAGATAGTGAGATCTGGGGATTATTTCAATTTAACATGATACACAACTCGGACAATCTTGAAGGCCACAAGTTCAGTGAATGGCACCACGTTAGATACTCGTATTGTTGGTTTTGATAATAAAATCATTTCAGTCACGAGTACGTATGGTACAATCAAATGTAAATCAAAATATTATGAGTATCTACAGCACAGCCTTTTACAATTTAACACACAAATTTGACTTAGTTGTAAAATTTTCAAACGATAAGGTCGCAGGTACACATGCACCGTGTTGCCTTCCATTAAGATACCGTCACATTGATCTATAGACTTTGTAAAGTATTCGTAGATACGTTTAGGAGGTTGGCAGATATGCTGGTGAACTGAGAGGGGTATAAAATATTCCGGAGATACTCAGAGTTGCTCGAAGAGACTTAGAGAGACTTGGGTTGGGGTGGATGGTTGTCGGTGGTAGAAATCAGGGTGGGCGTCAATAAACCGGCAAATCTTTTCAGGCATCTCCATTTGAAAGGTTCAAGATATTCCTTAAGTTGGGTTTAAGGTTTAAACAAAGCTTTATCATTCCAAACTCAAGCTGGGATCAGACAGCTTTTTTCTTGAAGACAACATAGTTTGGATATTCTTCCATATTTAACCATTTTGCAAGCCTTCCTGCAAGACTCTTTATTTGTACATTTAAGTAGACTCGAAGTATGGTGTTAAGTAGACTATTTTTGCTTCTAGATTGTGTCAGTAGATGATGAACACTTTTCGCGGGGTGTTGGACTGATAAGATGCCTCTTAGATACAGTTCGAATGTTTGGATGTAAAATTCTACTAATCCTTCTAATGTTCTTGGGATTACAGAACTGAGGCTTGGTTTTTCCCCACTTTTACTTGTATCCATGCTTGCCATACTCTTGTAAGGGAGTATAGGAGTTCTTCCACAACTTGGTAGCTCAGGATACCTGCAGTTCTACATTCAAGGATATGACTGATTTCCAAAGTGTAGATTCGTGACGCCAATCCCGAATTATTCCCGCAAAATGTTATGTTTTTTCAGAACTCAAAAGCCCTAAAAAATACACTTACGAGGGTGAATAATTTACACGCCATCTGCCATATGCTTCTGTCATTAAAATCGAATGGAGGAACATTGCTCTCAGAAGTTTATAGCTCAATGGCTGTTTATGATCCTTAAATATGGAGAAGTTACGTTATAAAAGCAGCACGTTTCGCTACAATTTATACCACCAAAACTAGGTCACCGGTGTGTGGTTCCACGTTTTTCTTTATGTTTATGGTTGCCATTTGGGCTTTAGGACTTTATAGACACTCTCCACAAATTGAATCTAGGTCTTGACTCATATGTTTCCTAAGGATTCCTAGAAATGATAATAGTTGAACAAGATAAACTGCTCAACGCTCTCTCTGCTACACCTCCATTCGACATAAAACAAATTCAACCAACTATAAAAATTCCATAAATGATGGAATGTGTATCTTTTCTAAAATATTACTCTCCAAACCTCATAAATCATAAATTCCCTGACAATTCACAAAACAAACAAATAGACACCAGACCACCGGGGCATATAAAATAAATTTAATGGGAGGTCTTGTTTGTTCCTACAGCGCCGCTCTCATAAAGTATCTTTTAATTGATTTTCTTTGAAAAAAAAAAGAAAGATAGATACCGTATTAGGAATCCAATAAATAATCATATCGAGGGAGGAACAATTAAAAGGATACTCAGTCGGCCACTGAACATGATACGAATTGGCCGAATGAATCATCAGCTAGTTGGCATATACAAAAAAAAAAGGAATCTAAATCGATCGTAGATTTGAAGGGCCATAACGCTAAAGTATTTTTCCTTCATTTCTTTTTTTGGTCAGGATAAATATGTCCTTTTCACTTCGGTGAGTTGGAGGACCATAAATTGTCCTTTTCGAACTATTTTGTCATTTTGTGAATGGCATTAGTTTTGTGACATTATAGTCGGTCGTAAAAATACTTTTATGGACTATTAATTGCTCAAGGACTCTGCGGGGTTTTTCTTTGTTTTTTTGTGTTGTTTTGTCGAAAAGGTCAGAATGTGAACTTTCGGAAAGTTATTTATATTCTAATAAGAAACTTGAAGTGGCTTGTGGCAGTTCGATTTTGGGGTTTAGGTTATACAAAGATGCTGAACTTATCAAAAACTATAAAAAGAATGTCACGAGGAGCGTTAGTCTTTTGTTAGTCATTAGGGGACCTTTATGTAGTTCATCTACTTAAAGGGCTTTTTCGATTCGCTCTGATTCCCGCATTTTAATAAAATGATGACTCCTGGTGTCCTATATTTTTCTGTCTGTGAAATCCTTAATAGCTGTTATCCAACAGACATACTTCGTAAGCTAGAGGGAAATTTCGTTCGATTAATTTATAAAGTCCTGCGTCTAAGTAAAAATTTTCCGGTGTCAAATTTCTAGACAACACATCGTTGTACATGTATCTTTGATCGAATTAAAGGCTTTAAACACTCAGTTTACAACTAGAACGTAGTCTATGCATATCTAAGATGTGAAAAGGTTACTCCTTCATTCTGTAGATACTTTCTTTTTTTGCCGTAGATCTAAGGAAATCTAACAAACTATATCGGCTTCGTACTTACCTTCCGTCACTTGCTTTCGTAGGTACAGTCATCTAGTATTCTTATTCTGTTTTTCCTCATAGTGATCATCACTGTCCTAGTAGTTTAAGTCTAACTATTCAACAATGTCGATGGAATTGTAACCGATTTTTACTACCTTTAGTAGTTTGGATACCACTAGACGATATTATCCTGCAAACAAGCAAACTGACGTACATTACGTCACATAATAGTGGACCCAAAACGGATCCCTGTGGTACCTCTTTTCATATTCTAAAGTGCCTCTAGTTCGCGATATTAAATGAATCGGTTTTACATAGTTTTCAAAATCTCTGGTAGATTGATTGCAGTCTTAAGGTTTACGTTGGGAATCCCATCAAGACCAGGTACTTTCTGATCTTCGATTCTTTCATTGTGACCGTAGAAATTGAGTGTATTTCTCTGATCATTTATCTTTCCGTTTAGTTCAGTGAATAGTTAAATGAAAGTTCGATCCTCGATGTTTTGATGGAATAGATACCCAAATGCTGCGCTGTTACAGTAGTATACCACAAAACTCTGTTATTTTGGTCAACTAAGCCGAGCTTTACTGTCACATGTTTGAGCGCAGTATTCATATTGCTTGTCCCTGTTAAAACCTGACTTGACAGCCGGACAATCCACGAATAGTCGATCGTTTTGGTCTGTCAAGCCGGGTTTTATTATCACTTGTTCCAGTACAAAGTTCTCATTCTTTACCTCAGTTGTAATCCAATTTACGACTTATGCTAAACCACTGTATTTTTGAGAAACCTCTTGAAATCTCAAAACCATGCGCCATTTCAATCGAACAAGCCGAGATTTAATATCATTTGTTTCAGTATGGTGTCTTCATTGCCTGCCTCGGTTGAGACTTAACTTTCGAGTGTTATGCTAAGCATTATCCTTCCGAAAGAACTCTTTGAAATTCCAAAACTGATCGCAATTTCAGTCTACCAAGCTGGGCTTCACTATCACAAATTTTTTGGCTAAGTATGACTGCCCATCATAGTATTGGGATCTCCCATTAGGATGAAGATACTCCCTTTAAGGGTGTAAGTGTAGCCGGTTTGATTTGGTATTTTTTTAATCCTTAACCACGGCTTTGGTCGAAGCTGTAGATGATGTTGAGATAGGAAATATTTGTTTGAAGCACATAGATGCAGATTTTCTGTTATACTATACGAAAGTAAACTGTTCAGATACTGGTGTATTGCCTTGTCTTTTGCACAAAGCTGAGTATGCCCTTATGTTAAGACGAGTTTAAAGCCCGAGGCTTACCTAGTCAATTTCATTAATTGCTCCCGTCTTGAATCCAAAAAAGAATCAAAATTTTCAACTTTGTCTCAAATCAGATAGTTTTTTCGAATCCTTTTTTAAATGAGCCGAGGTTGAAGTCCGGCTTTATGACATTATTCACAGCTGGGATGATAGACGCATGTTTCCTACTATTCAGTAGTTGCTGCTAAAGCTTCATATGAAACGTATCTCTTGCGTCAGCCCAGTTGCACATTTAAATGATTCAGTGAGAAAGTAAGCCCACCGTGAAAGTTAAGACGAATTTAAAGCCTGAGTCTTACCTAGTCGATCTTATTAAATCCTTCTCCTTTGGGTTCAAATACGAGTCAAATTCTTCCGCCTTGTCCCTCAAATCAGTCAGAGAGTTCTGTCGAATCTTTTTTTTTAAATGAGCCGTTGTTTAAGTCAGGCCTTATGCAGATATTCACAAGCAGATACATGCTACCTAAGTGCCTGCTAAAGCTCCATTTGAAACGCATGTACTTCTTGCGTCAGCCCACTTGCATATGTATAGGACCAAGTGTTGTAGATAACTGAAGATTGCCCCCAATTCACTCTTTATTGTTGTTATTGTTTAAAAATCGTCAAAACATTGATCTAATCTTAGTAAACACTTCTAGACTGGCCTATCATCATTGTTTTGAACGTGAACATTTTACGTCGAATTACTAGGCCCCCCCGTCACCCGTCTATAGTCATAGAACTATTCCAATCAATTGATAAACTTTTATCGCTCTCAGCATTTACTGTCAAACATTCCATCTTACATTTTGATTCACGTGCCTTTGAAAAAAAGTTTCGAACGCCATTCATTCACGTGAAGACTGGTTTCCAGGTTTCCACAGCCTTTGCTGTGTGTGTTTACCCAAAGTATATTACCAATCGATCTGATAACGTACCATAGGCGTGAAAGTATCTACACGTTTATATGACCAATGTAACATACCCAATAATCGAATAAATCATTAACCTTATGTCAGAAGATAAATTCCAAATATACATAGTAAATACCAGAGCCTACACTACACAATCAGAAATGTTTATCGACGGACGTCAGACAAAGGCAAATGTTATTTATTTGCGATTCGAATTAACTGTAATTCGAAATGCGAACTTTCGCAAACACAAAACCCGCAAAAGGTACACACTATGGGGGTAATGAAGTACCGGAGTTTCCTTAGATCTTTTGATGAAAGGCGCTCCTCTGCGGTATGGTAAGGTCGCGGTAGGCCCCACGATGATGAGTTTGTAAATTGTTCATTTGCTTACGTTTTGCTCACTGAAATCCGATATAAAGCCCGGCATGTGGACTTAGGTTGGGTACACAAAGTCTTTTGGCTACGGTTCGGGTAGCTTTATATCTTTCTTGTTTAACCTTTGAGTACGAAATTTGTTTGAGTTGATGATTTTCAGTTTTTTTTTTTTTTTTTGGGTAGAATCATTGTTTTCTGTTTACAGGTGTTATTACCAGTTATGGTTTTAATTACCAGACACGTGTTACGGTTTTGAGAGAGGTCTTAACATGTCTTTCGTTTTGACCTTTCTCAAAAATAAGAAAGTGGTAAAACTTTTGGAAAAAATGGTCCGATTCCAGTAATTCATTGTAAGGATTTTCTTGCGCAATCTGTGGTGTTTTAAAAACAACTGCTCGAGTTTTGAAATTGCTTTCAGACAGCAGCGTCAAATATGAGAGAAGAACTGATAGAATCCACTAGCATGGTAGGCGATATCATCTGTATAAGCGAATTCGGTATATCGTGGATGCAGAGAATGCATCAATCTTTTGCATTCATTAAAATTTGGTTTGCATTCTTTTGCATTCATTTGCATTCTTTTGTATTCTTTTGCATTCATAAGGCTAGTACTGACCCCTGTTGTTGATGTAAACTTTGTTCTAATGATCTTCACTAACTATCTGCATTGATTGATCGAAACTGATGTCTGAATGTCTGAATACTGACTACATTCTAAATTCTGTCTTACTGTCGCATAGCGTTGATGCGTCTGCGTTTGTCATACGTTATACTACGCTGTGCTTTGCTCTGAACTTCCTGTTTGTTTTTCTCTTGAATAAAGTAAAAAAATAAACTGCTACCCTTCACCATTAATCGATTCGTTTCTCATGAGCATTCCTAAATCCCACTCCACTCTGGCATCTGTAAATCTCTGGCATCATCACTTTTTAAAGCCGCCGTGAAATGCCGATGATTTCATTCGACTGAGAACAAACACTTTTAATGACTTTCGTTAATTCCGTAAAACAAAAAACCCCGACAAAAGGTATCGCATTGACCGCCTTTAAGAGTGTGAGGGCGACCTCACACCAAAATAAATTGAAAGTGTCAACAGAAAACATTCAAACGCACTAACGCCTACAATTTGACACCCCAGCTGTGCAGTTGACCTACACAAAACCAAAAAAAGTAGAAAAAAAAAAACCAAATCTCACACTATTCCTCAAGGAATTCCAACACACCACTGTCTACCACCTCTATTCCTGTCCTTTGTTCCATCGTAGTCCGTCACGTCCCGTATCCGTGTTTGTACTACTTGTCGTCGCTTCAACGTCGACACATCACTCATGTTCAAGTCAAACGCACTGCTGCTGCTCCGTACGTAATTTATTGTTTCTTTGAAAATCAATTTCGTTTTGATTTAATGAAGATGTTTAAATCGATAAATAGCAGAAAACTGCTTAATTAATCATAAAAAAAAAAAAAAAAAAACTACGAAGATACATTATAAAGAAATTTGCATATAGAAGCGTCTGTCGTATCGTAACGTACGCTTTCTGGGTTTTATTTATGTGAAAACGTATTTGGTTTCACACCTTTAAGAGATTGGCGCCAGCAGACCACATCTGACCCCGAAATAATGGCCAAGATGCGGTTTTTTTTGAAAATCTCAAATCCGGATTCCAAAACAGGCAGAGTTGTCTTTTATGGCTTTATTGTCGAAAATATCGAAAATCGACTTTAATGAGCGCTGTAAAGCGCGCCACAAGTTTTACGCTGTTATACTAAAGTAAAGATACCAAGCACCAAGCACATCCGTAAATGGTGATAATTCTCTAGACCGGGTCTTGTCTTGTGGAGATGACACTTTATATTGTCGGGATTACAGAATGATCATAATTTGACGATTTGTCAATGCGCTGACGATGATATGAAATTTGCATAAATATTTCGTGTATTGTCGAACATAGTACCGTAGTGCGTAGGGGTATCCGTGTTTGATGAACACACAATGATTGATAGTAATTGAGAATGCTTGGAGCCCTTAGATGCTGTTAGATACTCAATTCAGTTGATTAGATACATACATTTTCTTTGGAGAGTTTGTTTGTAAATGATTTCTTCAAATTTGTCGAAATTTGAATTTACATTGTTTCGAGGGCTTCGACTTTGAAGTTGATATCTTTCTGTTTTGGGCATTCCTCGGTACAACCAGTGGGGGGTAGAATAAGGTGAGAATTTATGATAATTTTAATCTCGTTCACCAGGGCTAGACGTGGTATCAAAGGATTTACGATAATGATGCCGCTTGAAGTTGCGCTGAATGGTAATTTGTCAATTTGTTTACACTCTTATTCGATTCGAGACAACATGGGGCGGGTGTTGTAGTTTTGTTTTTTTTGTTTGGTTTTGTGCTTTGTATCGATGCTGGTAGGTGAACCTTTTGAGATACATTAGGGTTTACTAAACAAAGAAAGTCGATTCAGTGAACAGAAGTTCATTTAGAATGGTTTAGATACTTGAAATTCGGCAAAGATACTTCAAAAATGTTGCTATTGTACACTTGAAGGTGGAACGCGATACTAGGTGTTAGAGTATGAACACTTATGATAGATACTAGAAACACCAGGGTACATTAGGCACTAGCTACATATGTAGCCAGCCCTTTTGCCCTTACTAAACAGAGAAAGTCGATACAGTGAACAGAAGTTCAAATAGAATGGTTTAGATACTTGAAACTTTGCAAATATACTTCAGTTTCAAAATGTTGCTATTGTACACTTGAAGGCGGTAAGCGAAGCGGTGGAATAGGAGGGCTTGTGATAGATACTAGGCTGCATATGCACCTAGCCCTTCTGCCTATCTGCCTAAGTATCTATCGAAAGTTCTAAGTATCTTCTTCGTCCAATTTTCCAATACTTGCTTGGTAAAGATGGAGATTTCTGTCTCTAGTCTTGTGTATACAAAATAGATACGCCGTCATCTTCCGTCATACAATTTGCTCAAACTGTCTGTATGTGGAGCTTTTGGGTGATCTGAAAACTAGGCTTTATAAAAACATTTCTGTCATTTTCTCGCCAGCTCTCAAGCTGATAAGTTCAAAGCCGGCTATGACTACAGCGAATTTAAGCCGAGCTTTAAACATAATCCCACCTTAAAGAAAAGTATCTACGATATCTAAGAGAATGCACCAAGACAAGGAGCCAACACAACCAGCTCTTGGGGGACTCTACGTAATAGCGGTACGAAACGATGACTGTCTAAGAAAGACTCAGTCGTATTCTACGTGTTTCGAAATACATTTGCAATGCATTCACCACATTGCCTGCAAACAAACACCAACCACAAGAGGACATATCCTCACAAATAATCATTTTTATTTACATACCATTCCATGGCACATAAATTACCCTGATAATTAGATAAATTCTCCGCCCAATTGGCATAACATCCTATTTGCCTACTGTTGAAAGAGAAGCTTAAGCAAGAGTCCTTCTCGAAGGAAAAAAACTTGTTTGTTTGGTTGTTTTCTTCAGTTCAGCGCATATTTACGCCAAAGAACCAGCTTCGATCAGCTGGATACCTCATTCCGAGATCCGTTGCACTTTAAATTCCTCGGCAGTAGCTCAGCTGCATGTGTTAGTGTGGTGTGTCCACTGTGCCTGGTTTACCACCCATGATGAAAACAATTTGAAAAATTTTCACTACGCAACATTGGCGACATGACAAGAAGCGAAGCAGCTCAAGAATGGCCATTCTTGCCTCTCTGCTTGTAGCATCGGGAATGTTGGATGCTGGATGCTGTGCAGTGGCCTTGCCGATTAATCGTTGCAAAGTTATCAGCGCAATTAAAAATGACAGTTGGCCACTGTGTCCCCGGAATACTGAGATTGGCGTAAACTCTAATCGTGCGCTAATCGATTGTTTCATTATTTATGAACGAGAGGAGTTCTGGTCCACTTAAGTACGTAAATTGCGTATCGAAGAGCTAAGAATGCTTCCGGAGTTACGTACAGATCAATTGGAGGGTAATTCTGTATCTAGCATGAGTTGTCTTGAAGGAGTTGTCCCAGAAGGTGATTGGAGGTAATTGATTGTGTACTCGCATGTGGACAGGTTATTATGTCAACATAGCTCCAAGCTGACTCAGTGGGTTATTGCTGCAACGGATGTGGGCGTTGTGTTGTGAGTTACAATGTTTGGCGCTAATAAATGTTTTTTTTGTTTTTGTGTCACATCTAGGAGTTGTCCATGCGGAAAGTTAATTCATTGAGGTGTAGTTGGAGTTTGAAGTCAATTGTGGCGGATAAGTTATTAGTTTTTGGGGCGTTAGTCATTTGATTGGGGCCAGAGTTTAGATTGTGTGGTCTTGGGCGAGGAGTTATGTTTATCTGGCAGTGAACCTAGTTAAAACTTGGTATTTTATATTGGAAATCGCAGCGAAACTGTAGTGATACAAAGATTCACTTTGGATGATACCAGTCTACTCCTCTGGTACTCGTTCGTCCTCTAAAATATTCTCGAAGAAGCGGATTTGTAGCTGTGACTTATCGGACTTAAATTCGTAGGTTGTTCAATTCTACTAGGCATTTGGAGATCAGGTAGTCTCTGTAGATACTCTGTGCTTTGAAACAAGGTGCATGCATTCGCTATAGATTGGCGTTTAAAGGACCTAAATACTTCAAAATCTTCTTGAGATGTCTACCAATTGTACGACAGTGGCAGTAGATATGTTGCTGTGTTTAATCTAAGACGTTTTAAAACCGGGTACTTATTGCAAATGCCTTGGTATTCGAAAGGGTTTTCAACCTGGTGCAAGTCTCCACTATGTAGTCCTGTTTGATAGGCATAAGATATTTCGTAAGGCTACTGTAAACTGTAGAACTAATTTCAACCAACAGAGTTCAAGTCTTGTAAAATCTTTAATACCCTCTCTAGACACTCTAGGATGTTTTTCGATCTGGTGTATGTCAACAGATTTCCTAAAAAGCACATCACTCTCGAGGTACTAGTTGATTTGTGATTTATTTCGTCCTGGTATTGCTATTCACCTTTCCTCGTAGAAAGTACGTATTCTGTCTTATTATTTCGGATAGGTTCTGCCTACCTCCTGCAATATTTGCTTCAAAGTGTATTTAAAGCTTCAGAACAGGGCTTTAGAGATAATTCTACAATAGTGGTCCAAGTTCTCATACTTGTGGAACTCCATTCGTGATGATATATTATTTCGTACGTTTGTAGGTATTAGGGATTTCCATATGCCAATTTTTGTAGGGCTCTCTTAAAATTTTCATCGTATCTAGTATCATGTAGACAATCAGTCTTGTTCAGTCTGTACTTGGGTGTTCATCTCCTATGTATCTCTTTTTCTATGAGATGAACTGTTGGGTATACAGGGTACACGATTGTTTCAATGTGAAGAGTGTTAAGGTAAGTTTCGTTGCGAAAGATGCACTCAGCATTGAACCGACAGCATTAAACGTATCTATGCCTATTAATCGGAGTATTATTGAGGCCAGAATTTTCCTGTAGCTACCTAGAAGACACAGTATGGATATTTCCTATAGCTTTCGTAGAAAGTCCTGTCCTGTCATGTTAGGTTTCGCACAGATATCAGACAGTATCTAGCCCCAGTAAGAGTTGCTCGGAAAGGTACCACGTGCACCCTTAATATGAACCTCCTTATCCAAGGTTACACACCAAAATAGACCATGGCTATTCACAAGGTTTTGAACCCAATCATTTGTTGGCTCATAAATCTATTATTACACTCGTTGGCTGTGCGATGTTTACTATCGGCGCTTAAATATCGTTTCGATATCAACACTATATCAATGGTGTCCCAACATTGTAAACATTATTATTTCTTTTTTATTATCAAAACCAAAACGGCTCCACAAACTGATTTACAGTTCATTTCAATTGCTAACAACAAATATACCGCATCAAAGAGCACTAAATTGCCATCACAGAAATTCACAATAAATCGTAAAGTAATAAAGCCAACACGCAAGATTCCAGATACCCAGCCCGCCCGTTGCATTAATATGGCACAAAAGTCAGTCCACACCCCTGCTTGGAGGAGAGATAACCTAGTTTTGGATATTTCACTTCTTCAACCCGACGAAGCAGACGAACAATACCCCGATTGACATGACGCAGCAACCAATCTCCCAGTGTGTTGGCTGTGCATCAGCGGTATTGCCGGTGAAAACTAATTAGCGTAAAGGTGCTAGACATTGCAGGATCGTCATCATGATCATTGGCATTATCGCCAGCGAACGATCGCATTCCGATGCGCCTAGGGCAACAATTAATTTTGCGTACCCAGCACACACACCCAGCACCATAACAGCGCAACGACTACCAGCCACCATTTGACATGTGATTAGGAGTCTTAAATGGTTTTGGAATTATTAAATTAGTAAAAGATACTCCACCACCGCCACCGCGCGGATATAACAAGCACGCAACTGGAGAACCAGTTAAAAATCCATTAAAATCCATGGGGCTATGCACGCACGTATCGTTTATTGCGCGAAGGCCTCCAGTTGATCAGTTGGTTGGTTGGTTGGTTTGGTTGGTTTGGTTGGTTGTGTGGATGGTGCTTTGCCTAGCTTGTTGCAGTATGTGGTAATTACCCCACCTAATCGAATCTATCAATCTGTGAGATAAATCTTTGTTCTATCTGTAATCTAATTGTGATCATATGTGCTTGTATCTATGTGTGTGTGAGTCTGATGAGATGGGCGGAAATGCTGCAGTAATGGATACCAACTTTGTTAGAGATGCCTATCAGCCTGAATATCATCATAACTATCATAAGCGAGAATCATTTTCATAGATGGTGGCACGACGGCGGCAGCGGCGCGTTGGTTATCGGTCTCAGGCTCTTCCCATCATTTTCAACTTCAATTACTGCCCACCGACAACACAGTTTAAACTTTTAATTTGCACCTGCAACTCGATATTGCAATTCCAATTGTATATATACTACTAGATGTGTAATGTATTATCTGTGACTCTTCAAGGTCGCAAGAGATCGTTACTCTCTCTCTCTTGGTATTTGCATTTCCTGGAACAAAAATAGATGGTTTGTGTGTGTGGCCCACAATCGTTGGTCAAGTGGCATCGAATTCCAATGATGATGAAATCCACTTGTATCTGTTGGATGCACATTAGCAAATATTCTTTTGATGTTCGTGGCATATTAAAAAGGTCAATGGAACTGTTCGCAAAATGATTCAGAAATCAAAGCAAAATTGAAGAAGATTGAAGAAAAATGCATGCTTTTGGTGTGCAGTTTGTAGATTTTGTTCTCGGTCAGGAGCACTAGGAAACTAAAGCCTTTTAGACGGCGTTGTGTATAATATTTAACAAAACTGGCCCCAGCACAGAACCCTACGGTATGCCATCAATAGCTGTCTATTCCTTACAGCCGCTCTTGGTGCTGTATAATAAGATTCAGTGCTTGAAACAGTCTGTGATTGGTGCGGGAAAAACTCTCGACTGTGTTGTACAATCTATCAAATCCAATGCGAATCGTGAGTAGATTACGATACTCGATCTATCTACAGCTACTCTTCTTGTAGTTATGAGGTTGGTAGTTCTGAAGCGACATTCTGTAGAACCAAGGAGTTAATCCGAGAGAGTATGAATGAATCAGATATTGCAGGGAACGCCAGAAAGTCTACCTAACCGGGTATGGATAGTTAGGGTAAAATTTTTGTTCGAATCTTCTAAGTCTTATTGTCCCTTGACTGCTGAATTCTGTTTATCGCAACGACTTCAGCCTTAATAACGTTGATGCGTGAGATTAAAATGCTAGCAGTAGAGATTGTGTTTAAAAGATTAAATGTGGAGTACCTCAGGGAAACGCCTTTGGACCAGAGCTTTATTGTAATCTTAATTATTATTTTTTTCATGTTTGTTGTGTATCTTTTCTAATCATAATTGTAGTTCTAGTTAAATATTAATTATTTTTTAATTGATGACTTGTTTTCCTTTCAGGTAAGCACCATAGTATGACTAGCAACATGCTGTATTCGAGTTTGAGGTGAATTCGTAAGGTAATTAGTTTGAAAATGTGTTTTAATCTGAAATTCTTAACAATAAATATTGATTGTCAATATTTTTGGAACTCTGTCCCTGGATTTTGCTTCAGGAACTGTTTCGGCCCATTGGACAGTTTAAAATCTTTGGTCCAGCTTGCTGACTTCAGCTATGTCTTTCAATTAGTTGTTTGCGTATCGAGGTATCGAAAGTAGTGAATCGGGGATGAATTTTCAAGCCGTTTATCTAAAACTCATTTTATTCACTCTGAACCTTTCTGTAAACTATCTAACAACCACTTGAGGTTGATGCTCAAACACTGGGATCTCCAGGATGCTTTCTGACGCCAAAAAACTTAGCAAATTGTATCCCTTACGGACTTCCTTATTAGTAAACGCTATCTGAGTCACAAAGATAGGCCAAATCCGCCTCGAAGTATACAAAAAAATACACAACTCATGTCGAAGGTAGAGGCCTCAACACTTCGTTCGACATTCTCTATTGTTCCATGGTTCCAATCTTGCAGGCTAGCTTATCTATAATCGTTCACAGGTCCACGAAGATACAAAAAATCTCCTTAGGTCGCAAGTCTGTCAAGTCAAGCCCCGCTTGAATCATGAAGTTGTAGTATCGGTGACAGTGATGGTGCTGTCTTTTTTTGTCAGGTCGCTATAGAAACTGCTTGTTTAGAGTCTAATCTTTATTTGGTCCAATCTATATCCTTAAATAATTTCCTACAGACATCCATAACTATATTTGCTTCTCATATAGACTAAAGCAATACGTTGGCTAGTTTCATTCACAATATGACACACCATTCTTTGTGGATCCTAGAATTGGGTTACAGGCCAGTCGATCACGCTTTGCATGATCTTACCCAAGGTCATGGATTGGAAGGTTCTTTTGGATGAGAAAGATACATATCTTATCCAGTAGTTTAATATGGCAAATTGTCTATGTCTAACCTTCGTTATTCTACAGTCTTTGTATGCACTTTTAAAGCCACACAAAAAGGGCTTTGACAGCATACAATAATTGAGTATCATCGGTGTAACATTAACATCATCATCCTAAACCACAATACGCATTCCAACTAGGTATCTACACCACCTCCACCACAATGATCATTCTCACAGTACGTACATACATACCTATACTGTCTATCCCATTCACTATAACAAGAGTTCGGCGGCATAGTTCGAGGACAAGAATTCTTCATTCTTGAGCCCTCAGTCAGTCTCGGTTATCTCTCACAACGGGCGGCATCCATCCATGGATCGCTGACTGGTATATCAATGTTCTCCGATCAAACGGAGGATATCAGGTTGCATCACCACCTCACATCACAATGTATCTCTCTTTCTGTTTTATATAAACTGTTCCCTGACGAATATCAATCCGTTTGTTTACTTTGAAATGAAAGAAAATGTATTAAAAGGCTGAAGGTTTCGTTGGTTGGGTTGCGGGGTACCCTATCTCTATACGGTAAGGTATGTATCTATCGCTAACCAGTCAGCAATTTGGTGAAAACCTGTGATCTTTGTTTTTAGATACATCCGTCAGAATTGACAGAGATTGGACTACATACAGACATCTGTCCGATATTGAGTATCTGTGGTCCAAATTAGAACCAATGGGGAAACAATGGGTGGCGTTGTGCAGATGATGACACTTCGAGCAGATTCGAACATGTCCACTAATTTCTGCTGCACATTCCTTGACTTAAAACCGAGTTGGTAGCCGGCGACATCTATTGAGAGAAAGTACAGAATGGTTCGAAACCCTGCTATATGAGAGGTTCTGAGACATGATACTCATAGAAAATTTTCGAATTAAAACTCCTCTCTAGATACTAGTGATCTATTATCATTTGGACCGCCAGTCTTTTGACAGATCACTGCTTGCTTAACTTCCGAGCATAAGCTCCATACTGAAGCCTCCATCTTTAGACATGCGTATGACTTTGATGATGGATTTCAAAAGGTTCGAAACTAGGATACAAAAATTGCCCTAACTAGTGAACTAGATACTAATATATAACCTATATCGCTTTCTATGTAAAAACAACACCTCAACCTATCTTTTCGTTACAAAATTCTAACCAAACCATACCGTACCCTACCCATAACAGAGGACAGAATTAAAACAAAATTAAATATTCGCGCCATTGAAAGGAGGCGGGGTCGCGGCAGTCGTTGAAAAATTAATTTAATAACCAGCGTAAAACACCTCAATAAATAATCACGATTATGGAATGTCACATTGAGGTAGGTTCGTTATTAAATGACTATTCATTTGTTCCCATGCGAGTTTCGGTCTTTGAGCGGACATGAGACTGCTGCTGCAAACTGACACCGGCCCCACATCAACATGCAACAAAGGGTTTTGTTTTGTTTTTTTATTAGTTTTATGGTTTCCTTTTTGTTTTTAGGGAGATTTCGCACAAGAAGTATGCTTAAATCAGTCATACAGTGCGCCGCCAACAACAGTGATGGGGTCTTCATGTGATTTGTGTGAAGGCGGAGAGTTGTTCACAGTTTTATTACCCGGATTGACGCCAAGTCTTTTGACCTTTTGCCAGTATTCATTCGTGAGAATCTAATTGTTTTTGTCTATTTTATATTCGTTAGGGCGAAGGTGATTTGTGTGACTGCAAGTGGGCGGTGTTTGTTTGAAAAATTTACACACTCTGCGAGTTGAGAATGCAAAACAAGTTAATATTGACATTGTGTCGCCGTTGCCGTTGCCGTTCTGGTGACCCAATTTTATTTTTGGGAGAAATAACTTTGTGCTGAAACGGAAAAAATGTTTAAATTTGTACGTGGAACGTGCAGTTTTATTTGAGTAAGTATCTACTCGAGGTTTGTAGACGGAATTCGATTAGTGGAGTTCAATTCAATTTTCAAATCATTGTAGGGATTGTACACTGGTAGACTTAGTCAACAAAACAGTGGAAGGGTAAAGAACTTGTGAGTTTTAGGAAAGGATATTGCACCCGATACGTTGTATGGGAATAGCTTCATTCAAACTCAAAGACTAGAGTGGTAGATACCTTGGTTGTCTCGTTAGGTAGTCATTTAGGGTATAGTCTGCAAGTTGCCTAGTGAGGCGACTGTTCTTGATCCACGCATCCAAATTTTTTAGATGTTGTCACATTGTTTATATCGCTAATGTAAAGATTAAAAAGTAGAGAAGGAAGCATGGAACCCTAAGGCAGGCCATTGCTTAACTTCTTTAATTTGCTCTTGCGATCGTTGATGATGTCGATTAGGAATGAAACCAGAACCTTGAGACAGGCTATTATTTAGCTTCCAGACTTTATTTTTTCTACCGCTAATGATGACTTGTAACTTCCGAATGTTCATGATAGTCTATGATGTCGGCAGGAAAGAGATTACTTTTACCAGCTTAGTTCCTTTCTACAATGCACTGTGTTCTGGACTGAGAACTCGAGATTCATGGTTCAGGCACGAGAAATGAAAGCCTTTTCTATTCTAGTATACGATTCTTGGACTTAGCATCCATGACCATGATGCAGACAAGTCTTTTTGTACTTTGAATACTCTTACTTTGGCTTCCTACAGCTGATCCCTTCGTTCTACGGAGAATTTTCTTCTTTTTTTCTTTTTCTGACTCGATAAACTTGCCTTGCTGTCATGAGTATCTTCTGTGTGTATCTTTTTTACCATTCAACTAAGAAGTAGTATAGGGACCGTAAAAATATCATTGATGATGGAATGGTACTAGATCCACTGGATTTTGACGTGTATGGCTGGTCTATGAACGTCTGTTTCTTCTTAAAGTGACTCCTTCTTGTTATGAAGAATTCGGACTATCTGCCAACTGGTTTATAGAATATAGACTTTGCCCCTTGTATAGTCCAACTTTATCGTATGACCTAGTCTTACGCAACATTGTGAAATCGAATTTATTATGAATTTGACTATCAACTTCCCATCGATAGACAAGAATTGGGTTATTTAGTTCACACGCGTTGAGTACCTATTGGCAGCTATCTGATTGTCTTAAAAAATTCCCCGAATTCTTAATGCGTGTTAAATATGAGGAAGTCTTTCAGTGAATTTCTTGAGAATGAAACAAGTGTCTATTTCCTGGGCATTTTTATTTATGGATTCACTGAGTCAGTACTAGAGAACCTTCTGTTTTCAAAAGATCATGTTTATCTCTGGCTAGTCATGCTTTTTTCGTCTTTGTGGGTAACGCCTTTCTGTCTACAGTTTTCTTAATTATAGACTGCCCAGCCAGTAGCCCATACTTCAGTCAACTGAAGGTTATAACGAATATTCTTCTTAAGCATAGATACTATGCATATATTCCTCAGCGTTCCCCATTACTTATTGAATGCGTGTCAACAAAAGTAAATGTTTTCTGAATCTTCCGTTTCCAGCAAATACTTTGGACATGAATTGGCAATATAACGTCCAAACCTACGTATCAAAGATTCGTCCTAAAGTATACCTTCGTAAGCTCGGTTTGATAGAAATCCAACTTCCGCCAATCCATCTATCCAGTCTTCATTCGATTCTATCGATTTAACCATGTTTGTACGCTTCGGACCTCATCCCTATTCTCTTATTCTAAGAAGATTGTGAATCTAGATTTCCCTACTCAAATCTTATCAGTTTCAAATGTACCATCTTAGCTTAATATCTCATGACTGACTTAGTAAGAATGCTCGGCTCATTCTAGCCCTACTTCCTGCAAACGGTTTGAGTACTACTATCACCAGTATACCAGCATCATTGGACGTTGGTAAATGTAGTTTATTATATTTAAAAGTAGTGTACCCAACACTGAACCCTGTGGCTCTCCTTCTGTAATGAAGTTTTCTCGCACTTTAGTGTCATACTGCTACAATGTCAGAGCTCGTTTAGAACCATTTTAATGGCATCTACCAGAGATGGTAATTTTCTTTGTCCATATAGACGTTCAGCGAGACTTCCCTGATCTAGTACACTGTTTGCAAAAAAAAAACCTGAACACCTTGGAATCTGTAGATATTTCATTCTCTACTCAACGTCCTCATGCCGCTTTGAAATAAGATACCTTCTCCCATTGGAATGCATTCTAACACATTGTTGCACACACGTCACCTGTCATAAAGTTCAAATTAGCACTGACCTTAGCAGCCCCCATAAGACTAAAGCAAACAGTTGACGCAAATAACTGCTGTACATCTTTATTTTTTATTTTTTTACACAAATCCTGCTTTAATACTGTTTTTTTTTTTAAATTTGTTTTTTTTGTTCACTTTAATTGATTGCATACCGCATACCATAATATTTACCCATCTAATCACCCAGTACGCTTTCCTGGACTAGTATGTACATATACAAATCTGGGATGTTGTCTGAGATTTGTTTACACTGCAAAAGTATCTAATATGCAAATATGTGTATCTATCTGAGCGTAGCTTAGCTAATCCTAAATATTTCTACCTGTTGTAGTGGATATCCTCTAACATAAAATAAAATTGGAAAAAAAAAAAACCATGAACTTATGACGGTTCCAACTGCGTGAGGAATTTTCTAATGAGTGAGTCTTCACGAAGCAGGAAAACAGAGAGACCAACAAAAAAAAAATGGAGAAAAAAAAACACCGAAACGGTGTGGTGTGCAATACTATTCTCTTTCTACATATTGACACTTGTTTTCCTTAGCTAATGATGATGATTCCTCTTTTCTACTGCTGCATCTTCTTTGGCTTTGTTAGATTTGCATACACACAGATACGAGTACATGTGCATGGACTTGTACCGGGGACACACTCCATTCAGTCATTTTGGTTGAGGAATTCTTTCATGGGGACGTCTCACCAAGTGCCGGCGAATGTCTATGCCTTCTGTACATCCTTCCATTGCATTTGCATATATACGTAACATATCCACAGTTTCACCGTTTGATTTATTTACAATAGAGGTAAAAGAGCAAAAAGAAAGAAAACAGAAAGGGAATAAGGTACTAGACACACAGGGCTGGTATGAGGGTGGTTCGGAGCCTGGAAATGATGTTTTCGAGACTTTGAAGTATCTACATATGTTTTGGCATAATGTTGTGTTCAATTTTAGTGCTTACTGTTAGACCTTTGTGAGTCCATTTTTGTTCTGCTTAGGCCACTAGGTTATATTGGTCTGACTACGTTTCGCGTGTACTGTCAGTTCTCATCAACACTACCCGACTAGATTATATGACATTTTCTACATATTTCATTATGAATAATTAAAATAATTTACAAAACAGATGTATTTCGGGCCTTCCAAGCAGCGAAAACAGTATTTCCTTATATGCTCTTTGCAGTGTATCTCTACGATTGATAATGACGTCTAAATGACAGTGACATCTGAATTACAGTTGGCACTACTTACTGTCATATAACTGTCAAGTCTTTCCAAATGACAGTGACATCTCAATAATTGTTGGCACTACTTACTGACAAATAGCTACCAACTATAGACAGTGACATCTAAATGACAGTGACATCTAAAAGACAGTGACATTTGAATTACTGTTGGCACTACTTACTGACATAAAACTTTCAGGTTGACAACTTCTTTTCGTGGGTAAATAAAAGTATTGTAAAATGTAAACCCTGCTCTTCTCAATTAAACTTTTTCTTTGCGTGGGATGATTTCATGTAGAAGGACTCATCTATCTTAAGCCTGTGAAGATTGTCACACATCTAGGGAGAGTTTAAGCCAGTATATCCACCTTCTTTTCTGTGACGGATTCTTTCACCATTGGGATTCGATTGTACCTTCAGTTTTCTCTCTGTTCTCTGCATTCCTTCAAGTAGCCACGCATTTCTGCGGCGCGATGCAAATCAGACGATAATCCGAACAGGCTCCAACTGGTTCTTGGCTTATTTCAGGCCACCATCTAGTGAAGCTCTGGCAACCTTGCCATTAGTACTAAGTAACTGTTGCTTTCAAAATCTTTAACTTTTCCTTCAAATATTTGCAATTTTATCACATCCCTGTGCAAAATTGTCTACGATAGGGGACGAAGCACAGAACCTTGTGGAAGTCCATTTGTAAGTTTGTCTTTTCAAGGATTGCTACTGAAGGGATGTGCACCACACCCATATCTATCGTGAATTGATTTGGAATAGAATGTAGTAGATGTAGAATGCGGGCTTATCGTCAAAAGTAGTGCAGCTGATCCCCTTTAAATTGCTCAAACTAGATGGTGTGGAGTTGTCCCTCCTACAAAGTATCTACGTATGATTCGAGACAGAAAACCTGTATCTTTTAAGAGCCAGCTTCATTGGGGATAAAACCTGAGATAACCATATCATCTATTTGTCCTGTAGACCACATATTTGCCACCGAACCGCTCCTGCTGATAGAACTAAATACGAAGAAGGAGGAGAAAAAATAGAATAAGTACCACAATACCACATGCACACTAGGCGCTGGTATAGTATTGCCGGCTCCCATCGCTCACCTGTATGGAAGAAGGAAAATCTTATAAAATATTTGACCCTCAGTGAGATGGAATCCAAACAAAGCACTTGACTCTAGAAAAATGCTTTTGTACTGAGCGCGCACTCGTACCACTCTATAGAGGAGGAGGTGGACGACGACTACAACGATGACGATGATGATGAGCTACGGCATTAAGTTATGATGGGAAAAAATATATATTTTCTTCTGCATCTAGTGGCGCTTAGCCAGTGTTAAGAAACCTGTATCTTTTGTATCTCAAAACCAACCACCACCGGAGCTGTGCATGTAGCACATCTTAATGACTTCAGGTGAACACATATCGACTTATGTACGTGCTATGCTAGCTGAGAAGTACGTCAACAAACTTTCGCTGACATTCAGAAAATATTTATGACCCGGGCTGTCAACAAAACGGGGCGGCCATTCCGATATCAAGCGCATGGGGAGTATGGGTATAAATCTAGAATGTACCTACTTTGTGTGGCGGGGACTTCTCTAATTTAAACCGCAAAGGGTGACCACATTCAGATGTCATAAATCCACTTAAAAGGTTTGTTTTTTTTTTTTTTATGCTCTTGTTGTTGTCGTTGTTTAGGAGTTGTTATAGCCGATGGACAGTCTGTGTGTGTACTGATGGTGCCAACACATTCTGTGGGCAGTATCTGGTGTAACGTGTCAGTTTTATTGCATTGCGGTATGTCATAAATTCATTTTCATTTGGAGATGATGATGATGATTGCATTAGATTGGTATTGAGTTTTCATCGAACTAGAAATTTATGTGACGAGGGGGCGTCGGCAGTCGGGACATCGACGGATTTATACGGATTGTAAATGTGTGACCTTACCGGGGATATAACTGTGAATATATAGATGACACACTTGTTTCGATTCAGATGATTTCACCTTTATTGGCCGGCAATTAAGTATTCCACATATGAACATAGATGGGAACGTGTGATCTTCAAGGCCTTGCTTAACATCCGCCTATTTGTATGAGAATCAATTGCGTAATTTTATGGGTGCCCTAAGAGATGGATTGTAGATGGCTACCGACTCAGTAAATGATTAGCACAATGTAGTAGAATCGTCACAGAATGTCTGTCTATTGAAGTGGCTACCGCTACATTGAATCAACGAGAGAATCGGGGTCTCCTATCCATCATACCAGTGAAAGTATCTTTTGAGAAAATGGCCTATCTAGATTATTCTGATACTGATGGATGGATGTGACAATATCGTGTATTAAGTATCTAATCTACTTTAATGCGGTAAATATGGCAAACCACAGGTGGGAGCATCTGGGCCATAATTCTATAGATACAGGCCTAAGCACGCTACCCTGATGAATGCCAATATTAACATTTCACTGCGAACCTCGTGTTCCCGTATATGCTTTGGGTCAATCTTATACATATGTGCGTAGAATGATACGTTTTGTAGCCTCAATGCATATGAAAGCGAACAGATCTCTTGAGGAATTCATTTGCCTCCAACAAATCCTCCAATAGAGTCGGATGTGACATTAGTTTGATCGAGCAGTATACAAACGCATGTATGTTGCATTACGAAATAAGTATCTAACCCTTCATCTCGGCCTCTCATTCAAAATTAAAGTAAACGATGAAAAGATGCGGCCTAAGCAGGCAACCCTGATGCATTCCGATATTAAACAGGAATTCCGCGATTATTCCTTCATGCAATCTATCAAGGCCGATGGAAACCGACAGATCTCTTGAGGAATTCAATTGTCAGTAACAAATCCTCCAACCGAGTCGGATGACACATGAGTTTGCATTAAAAATCAAGTATCTAAGCCTGTATATCAGCCTCTTTAATGCACTTTTTGGATACTTATAGACAGTTTATGAATGGTAGGCCATCATTCATAGTAGCTACAAGTTGTTGAAGATTCCACCAAGATTAGACATAAACAAAGTATGGAGGTCTCAGTACACCTTAACTACATGCAACAACTCGCTATCTTTACCATGATTAGCGTGCTAATCAAACCAAATTTTGCACCCAAGGCCGATGTAGTTCAATCATGCAGATATGTCCGTACTTTATCAATTCAAAACCGAGTCCAATTGTCCGAATCCGATAAATATTCGTTTAACTTATCGTCTGGCGTGACCTTTTATGAATGTCTGCAGCAATTTATGTTTAAGACTTTCCATTGACCATTCTTTCGTCGCCATATGGGTTTCTTTTTAAATCACCCCAAGGTCGTTAGATAGCTACCCCCCAAAACAAGTAGTAAAGCGCAACAACACAATTGATTGACAAACAAATGAAAAAAAAAAAAAAAAAAAAAAAATCGAAAGAAATATGTCGACATTTGTCCACACTATCAGCCGCCGCCGCCGGTCCCGCTTTTGTGATTACACAAACTTTGTTTTTATCTGATAGCCATAATTTCAAATTTCCTATCTTATATCCGCTTCACGTTATAGTCCTGAGATAATCAGTTTGTAGGCATTTATTGCTGTTTACCTACTTCCCACTTATGAATGAAGAAAGCTCATGTAGATATGATCGGTATATCATGTTGAGGCAAGCCTTTGACGAGGATGCTTCCAAAAGTACTATCACAAGCATTCACTTCTATTCCAATGGGTGTGTGTGTTTTTTTTTCAAACTTCAGCGACAAAGAACCCATAAAAGTCATTATGGTGCCGAAAAAAATGGGAATACTTGCGCGTCTGAATGACTGAGAAGTTCCGTTTGGTTGTGTCATCATCATCATCATCGCTGTCACATTGTGTGTACATTTTTGGGAACCCCCCCGCTCCCATCACAACATCTCTGTTGGGCAAATAAAAATTTCAAATTTATAGCCACTCTGCCGTCAGTTCCTTTGTCTTAACACACAGATACATAGATAGATAGATAGATAGAAATTTAGTCCTGGTCGTTTTATTGCCAACAAAATTCCATTGCATTTTTTGACACACACTAAAGAGGGCTCTGACAGTTCGGAAAATATTCAACTAAAACGTCAATGTAACAATGTGGCGGTAACTCTTTAAGCAGGGCTGCACTATGGCGGCGCGCGGCGCCATAAAAAGCACGACCCAAAACGGACGTAAAACGAACCTTTGAAAACGGTTCCATAGTAATTAATTACACATAAATAAATCCGTTTGGTTCATAGTGCAAGAGATGGCTACACTAGGTTATGAAAGTACAATTTATTGTGGCTCCCCCTTCAACTCCTTTACCATGGGGGACAGTGTAATTGAACACTTCGTCATATTTATGATGAGCTCTCTGCGTCTTCTTCTTCGTCTTCGTCTTTTTGTAGACATTTTGTTCGCGCGGTGTTTGTGTAGTATTTTTTTTTTTCGACTCAACTCGATGGTTGGGTCAGACAACGTATGTACCTACCATTCGGTCGGTACTAAATTATTGATGCCAACGGTAATAACAATAAATTGAATTATAAATCAGTAATTACGACCTTTTAAAAGCGTATCAGTATCGTGCTTGTAAATTTGATTCTGGTCGTGTCGGACGTTTGGCTTAGTTCGATAAGTTTGTCACCACATTCCACTGATGGGGCGGGTGATGGCGATTTTCGATTAAGTATAAGGTGATTAGAAGGTTATCAGTCACATACCTTAACGTGGTCAGATTAGAGTGTTTCTGGTTTTTGAATTCTGGTTTTGACTAGTTTTGACTAGGGCTCCCGGAAATTATGCCATAAACCCAACTATACTTCAAACAGAACGCAACTACATTTTACAAGAAAGAAAAGGTAGACATTTTGAACTATTTTGTCGCAATTTTCTGACATCTATTGGTAAAGGTTTTGAGTGTTCTCTTCGCACTTCGTCGTTGGAGAAACGATAAAGGCCGGGGAATAGGCGGAAATAGAAATTTTGACCACAAAGTGGAAAAAAACGGCGCAGATATTCGATTTTTGAAGATTCGTTGCATCATAACTAGAATTTTGATGGCAATCGGCATATAATTCTTCAACATTTCTTACTGGATTTTGTCCCATTGCTGCTCTTTAGTCGGGCAAAAGTCCTAACCTTTCAAATCAGGTGATTTCGTACCCAAAATTGGGAGACAACCTTGCCTCAAAATATCGATGATTTCGCGGACTGCATGTGCCTTGTGACGCTGTCTTCCTGAAAGCACTTCTATGTCCAAGTAGGTGTCCAAAGTTTGTTCATAGTGTCGGCCATTGATGATGATAATATTGCCTGAGGCTGGTCTGGGCATTCTATTGTCACTGTAGTTTGTGATCTCAGCTTAACTTTATATGGGAACAGGGGTTGGTCTATATGGATGGCTGTAGATACCAGTTTAACTCCATAAAGGAAGGCGAAACACAGAACTAATGCAGATTAAGCCTAACCAGCGTTGACAACTATCTTTGGTATAGGATTGAACAAATTCTTAAAAGCAGGCTTATTCATGATGAGCTGAGGTGCTATCTAACTAGAAGTTCGGTGTACAGTAGGGGTAATCCCAAAGGCGGAGTGTTATTATCACCAGTGTGGCCCATGGTAGTGGATGAGATACTCCTAATCTTGGATAGAAAGGAGTTTAGTATGATAGGCTATGTGGATGACATTGCGATAGCGATATCAGAAAAGTTCCTCAAATTGGACGAGCTAGCTAAGAAGGGTACAGACTGGAACCTCCCTGACAATACGGGGAACTGTCAGCATCTATTAAATCGATAAATTTCCAACTAGATACCGCAGCCATTAGAACAATATCATGTCTCAGTTCTAAAGAAATCTTGCCAGATTGTAGGAAGTCCAGTAGACTTATTTCCGTCAATAGGACAAATTTAAGAAAGATAGTAAGCACCCTCCCAGGGGACTGTCTGGTAAGCAGATATATTAGAAGGCTTGGTGCTTCCTTCAACGATTTCTGCAGAAGCTATAGAGACAAGGAAAAAGAGAAAATCATAACACATCTTCTGTGTACCTATCCCGTCCTATCGGCTTTGAGAAGGAGTACCCTAGCCGTGGACTTTTTAGAAGATCTTAACGATCTAGCTAGACTTGACTTAAGCTAAACAAAAAGCTTCTTCAACTGGTTAAACTGGTTTAATGGCTAAACAGCAAATCATATTTCTTTGGCATGGGTTCACACCGAAACTGGTTGCCTGCCTCTTGTCCCAAGTCCACTTGGACATTCTTTTGGTCTAAGTTTGTCCTTGCTGAGCGGAGACAGTCACCTGACCCATTCCAACCTAAACCTAATCAGGGTAAGAGATTTCTTGACAATAACCTAGAAATCGCATGCTACTGCTGGCATCATCTTCGATTTTCCTGAAAGCATTCCTTGGTATGCTTTTTCGTTGTACAGGATATCTACATATACCTTATAAACCAATATTCAAATTTTTCAAACTACACCTAATGTCAATTGTGAATTGTATCTACTCCACCAGAGCATCTGAATCTGTCAAGTATTTGAGTGATTTTTCTTTCCCCATGTTGCATACCACATCTATGCAACAATTTACTTACGTTCCACACGACATAATCAAACCTACTCAAACAATTTCACATCAATCCCAGGCAATGCAGCATGTTGGAGCTGCACAAGATTTTCCAATGCAGAGACTGCGCAGAGTGCCGGTCAAAAGATACAATTTACTGCTTGCATGAGATATTTCAAGGCGATTAGATGTTATGCAAGCAGTTACGTTACTTGGGGATGTGATTGGTTTTTTTTTTTTTTTTTTGCTATTGATGGAGTATTTGGGATGTGTGGATGAAGAGGTCATATTATTGTCATCATCACATTTCAATCAATGAAAGCTAGTGAATCAATTAATCTGATGGAAGGTAGTGTGTTAAGATATTTTCAACGATACATTCAGTTCTTGTCGGCGAAGCCGGAATCTTTTGATTGAACTGACTCAACGTTCATGCTCGCATATTGCCTCGATTACTGCTTCTTGCATGACTCTCCGTCAGGTGAGATGAATCAGATCAGGCGCCAGAGAGACCAGAAAACTGAGATTCCATTGGATGTCTTAGAGTTCATATCGGGATACTGACGCGCTTCTTAACATTACCTGATTTACATCCTCCTTTTCGACTAAAATGACCTCATAAGTGGGCATAGGTTTGATAGATTCGCATTTCTAGAGGTCATTCTTTGTGTCTTCTATCGTGGCAGTATCTACAATGATTATACTCCTGAAATGATTTAGTTTCTATCTATCTTCAGATTGAAGGATATTTCATACAGCTGGGAGTGTGGGTTAATTTCGAGTTGCAAGCTATGTATCTATCAAGTCGAAGATAGTTCCAATGCACTTACTTTTATTTAGAAAGTTTCGGGGCCATTGGGGGCTTTGGTATTGCGAATTTATCTTGTGACACAATCATTTTAATTAAAATTTAATCTAAGCCAGTTTAGCTCTTCTAATGGAATGATTTACTTGTGCTAGTAGGTCCCATCTGTTGTGAGATGGTTGCCTTACCATACTCTCAGATATCTACTGCTTATTCCTAGACCAAGGATGCTGGACCCGGATTTAGTAAAATCATTTTCAAAATCTTTTTATGCTGATGGATCCAAGATGAATATTTCACATTAGAGTCTTAAGCCACCCTTGAGACTGCGATGAGAATATCATTTTTTTTATCGGGAATCAGGCATCGGTGAGGACGATTTTAATCCAAGCCTATAAACGTATTAAGAAGAGCTTCGAATTGTTGAAACGAGAAGCTCGGTACTAAGCCCGGTTTGACCCTTGGATTAGACACTCAGTGCAATAAAGATAGAATCGTCTTTTACAAAAAGACGAACGGCCTGTTGGTTGCTAATTATAAAATGTTCTGCATTTTGGGGTTCAAATCCTGGCTTTGGCTTAAACCATGGCGAGATTCGTAGTAGATCATGTTGAAACATTTCTAGGTACAATTTGGACATTTATCCAAACAATTTTTAGAGTAAACAGAGATCAGGACTTGGATAAAAATCATCATAGATACGCGCTCAATTAGATGACCAAACGCCCTAAAGCTCTGTGTCGTTTACATATTTTCACGGATTTATCTAAAAGATCACTGAAGCAACTTAAATTGATCGATCGACGAAAACATCGACCATACGAATCCTTAATGAAACGTCAGTCCCTGTATGGACAATATCTTAGAAATATATCACCGAACAGGAGGCTTCGGATACAATCCTTTTTAGTGGTTCGGCAAAGCTGAAATACACATAAATTTATTGTTCGTCTTTATTTCTCATTAGCGGACCATTGTTATCAATACCCGATTGAGAATGTAGGAATTTATTCAGTTTACTTCGTTCTGATTCCGGTCTAGAACCATAGAAGTTCTAACTTTTCAGATAGTTCTAGTGGAAGCCCAAGAACTCTGGTAAAATTTTATATATGGGGCTTTGGATTTTTCCACTAAGGTATTAAGCCTGGCTTAATCTTCAACTGAGCAAGACCCTAAAATCGATCAAAATTTTACATGACAGATGACAGATACATTTGAAGTCCCAGAATTTTAGTAAAATTTCGTAGAAAGCGATGTAGATCTGGGACTTATAACTAAGGTCATAAAAAGACGTGTGATTTATTAAGCGTGGCTTTAACTTCAATTGATCTTGGCTCTTCCGTGACAGATTCTTTTAACATTTCAGAATTCTGCTCAATTTTCATAGAAAAGGATGTAGATATACGATAGCTAAGCTTGTGTGGATCTAGAATTTCCAAGCTTCTCCAAGGACGTGTGATTAATTAAGTTTGACTCCAACTTCAAGTGAACTCGACTGTCCAACTATTTGAAGTTTTACATGACAGATACGCTGAATGTCCAGAATTCTGAAATTTTCTAGAAAGGGATGTAGATATAGGCTTACTACGCTTTTGTAGATCTAGAATTTCCAAGCTTCTCCAAAGACGTGTGATCTGACTCCAATTTCAAACGCACTCGACAGTCAAACTATTTGAAGTTTTACATGACAGATACGCTGAATGTCCAGAATTGTGAAATTTTCTAGAAAGGGATGTAGATATAGGCTTACTACGCTTTTGTAGATCTAGAATTTCCAAGCTTCTCCAAAGACGTGTGATCTGACTCCAATTTCAAACGCACTCGACCGTCAAACTATTTGAAGTTTTACATGACAGATACGCTGAATGTCCAGAATTCTGAAATTTTCTAGAAAGGGATGTAGATATAGGCTTACTACGCTTTTGTAGATCTAGAATTTCCAAGTTTCTTTAAAGACGTGTGATTAAGCACTCGACTGTCAAACTATTTGTAATTTTACATGACAGTTACATTGAATGTTGAGGATTCTGTTTCAATTTTCTAGAAAACGATGTAGATCTAGGGTTTGGAACTAAACTCGCCAGAAAAACGTGTGATATATCAAACCTGATACCAACTTCAATTGGGCTTAAAGAGTCAAGTCATTTGACATTTTGCATGTCAGATACTCTATCTTTTGATGGACTCTGATTACGTCCACGTCTGAGTGTTGGAATTTTGGGAATTCGGCACAAATTTAGGGGTAAAGAGGGGTTTAGATACAATTCACCTTTGAATGATATCATTCTCTTCTTCAACAATTCTCTCAATCAGACGACGAATTTGTCCTACCAGAATTTATACTACCAGTCTGGTTACCATTATTTTTGGTAAAGTAGGGTGAGTACTATGATAGTGGCTGACCAGGTCATCTATCGTGATCGTTGCGAGGGTATGATCAGATGAACTCGCCATCCTCTCCGATCCTCCGTCACTGATTCTCATTTGTCTTGCAGAATATTGAAACTGGTGCAGAAGAGATTTGGGACTTGATTCATCCATCGTATCCTAGGGTGTGTATTCTATCTTATGGTACAACTTGGCCGGTCTCATCCATTCTCATTCGATACCTGCGAGTTATTTCAGCAATATTGCGAAGGAAATGCATTTCGATATGAAGACTATATCCCCTTCTTCCTCATAAGAGATATGGTTCTCGCTCGAGAATCGTACAAACACATAAATCTACAAAGTAAAGCTGGCCAATCTAGATCCTACCACACGACCCTTTTCAATTAGTTGAATTGGAATTACCCCAATTATGGAGAGAAAAATAAATACCACTCAATATCTCACTCAATTCCATTCGAAATCCTTTGAAGTGGCTATTCACAATAGCCGCAGAGAAAGGAGATCATGCAGACTCTGAGATACTTTCGTATCTAACCGACTTCCAACTTTTGTCAAATTTGTGTTGCACATCCACCACCCTCTCCGGTGCCACCCACTCATTTCCACTCAGTATGAAGGGTATTTACCACTGGAGTGGACTGTGTGTGGTATACGTTCGTTTCGATGAGCGCTGGTGTGGGATCCACATCCAGTTGCTGTCCCCCAGACCAAAGACCAGGAAGGCAGCACCCAACAGAGGCGCACAGCACCGAAGGCCGCAACTAAGCGGCTCCACTACAGCACACAACGACGACGACGGCAGCCTTATTGCCTGCGAGTGGTGCATATTCCGACGACGACGAACGGCGACGGAACGAGCCCCCGTTTTCGTCGTGGTGTAGTGTAGTTTACGTTTATTTTTTTTTATTTTTTTTTTTTGTGATTCCTCCTCTTGTGGCACAGTAGTATCCGACATCCGTACCGTAGTCTTTGGCGTGTTGTTGTTGTTCTTATTGAGTGGTTCGCCGTTCTGTGTGGTGCACGATACGGAGAAGTTTAGTTTCACGTTTTCCTTCAGTTTCGTATCGCATTTAGTTGGGTTCACATCGTGTGTTTGTTTTCCCACATGGACTTCGGGAAGGGATAAAGCAGAGCAAGAGTAAAGAAAAGAAAAAAAATATAAAAAAAAAATCGCGGACGAAGGGGGGGCGAAACGATAATAATTTTCTTTTCCAATTTTTTTTTTTTTTTATTTTGCTTGCTTCCTTTTCTTCTCGTAAGAATTTTCTTTTGCCGAAGCATAGGCGAAAAATCAATGAAAGTGTAAAATCGGTTTCGGATTGAGAAGCTAAGGGTTGAAAAAAATTTGATAGTTTCAGGACGTTTCTCAAGTTTCTGCTCAAGTTTTCTCGCCGAAAAGGATATTCGTGGTGATTATGACACATAAACTGAACTGAGCGGAACCGGTCACAAGTCTCCAGAACTGCTGCATTATTCCTGATTACTGGGCCGGTCTTCGAGAGTGGGGAGAGCGAGAAAAAAAGGATATTCTCGGTGTGTGTGCTCATTAAGTTTTGTGGGTCAATTACGTGAATCGAATTGATTTGTTCCTCGGCAGCACTGCGGCCCGGTCGGTAGTACGTGAGATTACCTTCGTCGTTGTCGGTAGTCGGTTGTCGGGGTTGATTTTTCGTGAACCGTTTCTCCGTGTGCACTGCTGCGGCAGAGTGAATGAAGTGACACAATTCGTGTGTAGTTCATCTACACATTGACCGACACACAACCCCACCCACCCCCCTTCAATGTCTGCATAATGTATCTTTATTCCGTAGTGGATTTTTCGTCTTGCGATTGTGTGCGTTTCGAATAGTGTTGTCGTCCCATACCTACCTAGCGGTGGCTCTCGATTGTGTGTGCGATTTGCCGCAACCTGTGCTTTTCATTTGGCGAGTTCCGATTTTCGGGGTGAACTTGTCGGTCGGATAGTGTACTGTAGTTGCTCTTCATATTTTTTTTTAACGATTTTTTGATTTTTTTTTTCCGGAAGTTTCTTATTTTTTTTTCGCGTTTTGAGTGAAATTTTTTTTAATTCTTCTATTCTTCTCTAATCTTCAGGTGTCCGTGTGTGTGCGTGTGCGCTAGTGGAATACGCAAACTTTTCATAATTATTTGTTTTTTTTTTTTTTTTTTTTTTTTTTTTTTTTTTTTTTAATTTTTTTTTTTTTTAACTTTTTTCGAAGAAAGTGTTAAATTGGTGACTAAACTTGATTCGAAGAAAGTAAGCAGAAAGTGGATGTGAATTATATTTTATCTAAAAAAAAAAAAAAAATGGAAAACAAATGCAATTATGTAAGAGGTGACCAAATTTTTTCGAAAAAGTCAAGATACAAAACTTTGACTTCTAAAGGGAATTGCATTTATGGCTGGTCTTCCCATCCATGAACCAAAAGTTCATACTTACTGGTCTGACGTTTCCTCGTGTCGGTATACCTGGGACTTCATGTCGCCTTATATTTTATGGTGACGAGTCCTGATTTATTTCTTTTTTTTTGTATCAAGGGGCTCTATTCATTTTCACACATTTTCCTAATTTTTGTGTCCTTTTAGCGTTTTTCTAAACTATCTTGTCATATTTTTTTTTGAAATAAAAACTTTAAAGTAAAATATCATTGAAAGTTTTTTGGACACCCTGTATCTTTAGAGTCCACAAAGTGTCATTGTGTCCATTAAATATTTGTGCTGACCTCAGATGATGTTTATCACTGAAAAAATGGTTAGGAAGTGGAAAAAATTTTGATTGACAGGTAGCTACCCTCATTTACAGGGTGATGTCACACAGTGTGGATAGAGGACATGGTACGTGGCCCACCTCTCATTCATAATGTTTATGATTTATAGGAAGTTTGGTTGGTATAGATATATCTTTAGGGAGCCTTTGCTTAGGTGGGGCTAAAGTTTGGGGTGAATTGGGGCCTAGGGAACCTTTAGCAAAATAAATTATGTAACTCAGTCGTTAGAATAGGGTCATCCAACAGGAGGTGTCATTTTAAATCAATTGGAAGGCGCAACATTTTTGGTGAAAAGTGGTGATATTTTTATTTACGTCTGAAGTACAAACTCTGAGGTTAGTTATGACATACAATGTCAGGATCGACTCTACCTACAAATAATCATCTTTTTGATGAAATTTTTTAACATCACGCATAATTGCGGCTGTATTTTGGGGAAATTTTTCTTTAGTGCATGAGTCGTTGGTGCAGCATTGACGTATCTTTAACACAACCCCTAAGGAAATGGTATTAAATCGCACGATCTCGGGAGCGAATTGTAGTCTACATTTCGATTTTTCGAAATTTGTTACGCAATAGATACATTGTTTCATCAGCTGTAGTGAATTTTCACTATTTCAATGTATCGATCTATATTTTATAACTGCCTTGCCTGCATTACTAACTCAGGTATCATGAGTGAGCTCTAATTGGAGGAAATCACAATAGGCCCATCTGTGACCGCAGTGATATGGTGACTAGATCCCGCCTCATATGTTAATCTAATTTAAACTAACTTCCTTGCTTCCTTTACTTATCAAAAGTCATCGTAATGATAGTTGAGTGTTAACAGTCCATCAAAAAATTTAAAATGACACATCTAGTTGGATGACCCCTTCTATCAAGGATTCACATTTTGTAGACAACCATAACAAATTGTTCATTGCCTCGACTCTGTAAAGGCATAGAAAGTGATGTGTTGCACACTTCATCTCTACTGGAGCACAGTATCTTACAACGATGTGGACTGGTTCAACGGATAATTCCCTTAATTTCCGAATGATATTCGTTTTGAATGCCGAGGCTAGTAACGTTGATCAGAAGCCGGCACACTACTATTGCCGTACTCTTAGCTTGAAGTACAGCAAGTTTCGAAGGTCCAGTCTTGGATTTGTATTGGAATTTCTATATCCGCGTAGAGAATAGTGTAGGCAAGTCAGCTGTGTATAAGATTGTACCAAGCACTGAAACTTGTGGAATAAGATAGAATAAGGGATGTTTACGCCTTCCGTTGATAGTCTTCAAACTCTCTCCTTAATAAACGAGACTTTGGTATGCAATTGAGTAGGATTAGAATATATGTATCTAGTATATTCCGATGATAACTGGTCAGTAATCTTACTTTCTTAGGTGGCGCTATAGTTCGTGGTGAACCTGGTTTTCAACCAATAAGCCTCTACAGTTAGCCTGGTCCTTAACTAACTCACTCCAAGTCGGTTGAGGTCCCCTTCTACTTGTGCGCGCCACCTAAGACAAGGCTTTTCTCAACTGCGTTGTCGCTCTGATTTGTTTCGAAGACTCTGGCAGCCAGAGCATTGGTGTCCATTCACTATGCATGTCCTGGTCAGTAATCACTGAGAAAAATTCGTGATCACATGTTATATTAACTGGGTGTGTGCAGTTTTCATAGTCAAAGGAGAAAATAGAGGTGTGGTATGGACAATGTGAAAAGTCAAACCGACCGGCGACCTGGTGAAACTTCTTATATTCTATTATCATGGTACCGTGTCAAAACTTAAAATTTCTTGCATTTTCTGATCCAAGAATACTTTGACTGTCCTAAAACCCATATCAAATGCATGGTGACTCCTCGAAACGGCATCAATGTCTCAGGAATCAGATGCAACTTCTCTTTACGAACTTTAAAAAGAACTCCTTCGTTGTCCTAGAACGACAACTCCAGAACAGTGAAAACTGAATTTTCTACGCATGAAGTTACAGGTCTTTTATTAAAATCCTTGGACGTTCTCGGAATATTTAATTATTGTTAACGATACCGATTTAGTGCGATGTTCAGCTTTATTTGTACGGGACGTACACTTCAATTATTCTGTCCATAGTGAAGCCAATTTTCGTAAAATGTCTCATTCTTGACATTAAAACATAATGGACCAAAAGTAGCATACTTTTTGCAAAAAGTCATCGTATATCTGTAATCTGTTTTTAATATAATGAAGCATTGCTCCTTCGTGTAGTATTCAAAGACAGTATTAGGGAAAAGCAGAAAGTAATTTAGGTTCTATTATAGTCCAAAGGAAAGCAGTTACCAAACTTTAGCTTGAATGCCAATGCAATCGAGGCCCCGAAACAAACTTTCAATGACCATCAATATATGTAGTTTCAAGGAGCTCTGTTGAAAATCTCATGGCATTTCTGTGTCGATCAAATAATAAGAATCAATGCATTCACCGTCACGGTAATGGGCAAGTCTTCTTCTTTGAAAAGTTTTTCAATTGACTGTCGTATGACTCAGGGATTGCATGCATTTTGATGTATCTTCATTCCCTTCTCAAAGAGTTGTGGTTTACCGCATGGCTCCGTCGTATCTCCTAACTTGTTTTTTTAATTCTAGTACATATGTACATCACTTTGAATAGTTTGTAGGTTTTTGCATCTGTATTTTCAAGTCGCTTAGAATAGGAAGTCCCAATTGTGACTAGAAGCGCGACATGAATATAGAGATACTATAACTGGGGTATCTGGTGATGAATGCACTTAGCTGATCCTTTCGCAAATGTTCTGAGATTAACAAATGATTTTCTTAAAATAATATTACAATCCAAAAATTTAAGTTCATCTCCAACAAGTATCTAAAGATACTTTCTTTTAAAAACCCTTTCTAGGCAACCTGCTGCACATAAACCAAATTTCGTTGAATGAAAGGTCAACTTCAAAACAAGTTAACTCAGGTACTGTTCGCGAATAGACGAATTTTTCACAACTTTATGTTTGGGTAACGAGTAGAGGTCCTACAATGGATTCCTGTGGTACGTCAATTTTGATTGATACTCGTCGTATATTTCTTTAAAAGCAACAATAGCCTGTAGCCTTTGAGTTAGGACATTTATTTGTCCACGCGCTGTTGAAGAAGTAAATAAATATTGACAAGGGATGATAGGAAAGATAGTAGCACTCGAATGGGAGTACTACGAAAAATTGATAAAGTTGTTACGTAAAGATATTCAAAGTCCATTCTTACCTCTACCTTCTCTTGACAGACTTTCGCATATTATACATCGATGTCGGTATTTTCCGTTTTTTGTTTTCTGTGTTCTCTGCTTTTGATTGTAGAGATTGTATGTTCGACTCAGAACTGTTTGACTTTGCAATGCAAGCTCAGCAATGGAAGCCTCTTGAACCCGGTCTTCATCCCATTTTTATCGGCCCCTAGAGGTCACGATCACCACGATCGAAAGATTATGCTAGATCGGAATATATTGTGACGATCTCTTGCAATTTCAGCCATCTAACGTCAGATTTTCTCACAGCATTTTTGTATGTTTCGTCGTTTCGGATATCTGCATCCGTAGTTAGACTGCAATGGGTCATGGTTTGCTGGAAAGGTACTTAGTGTTGACCAGGAGAGTTCTACATCCCCTTGGGGATATAGAGATGGAGAAACTGCATGTTAGTAGGATATATTTTCTGACAGTATCACCAAAGATATCCTTCGTTTCAAGCTCAACATCGAGGTTAATTACGTGCGTCCTAACCAGGACATTACGTGGGGCATAGATCCATGAATGACTAAGCCTTTCTTTCCAAGTCTTAGTTCAATATTGAAACCGCAACAGAATAAGCGCTATTTGTCGCATCAGCAGTTTTGATCTAGTTTCTGCAGCTTATCCCATCACATACCAGGTCGTTTGGATTGTTTACTTCATTCCTCAGCACTAAATCCATCCTTATCCGTAGGTTTTGCTTATGTTCTTACACTATGGAGGCGATTTATTTAGGGTTTCAAGGTTACATTCAAAGCCAGTTTTAACACGCATTGTACCTTTTCTTCTACCCTTTGTTCAATCAAACCAAAGTTGTGTCATCTGTTTACAATTATTTAAAATTATTTGAATTCCATAAAAGGGCAGGACTTCATGCTTATCAAAGGGCTTCCTTCTATAGAATAAGCTTCTTTATTTATTCATTCCATGTCGAACTTCATTAAGGCTTTGTTATGTTTTCCCAAGAAATTTTATTTTCACACTTCCAACTTCGGGACTTTCCATTAAAGGAGAACACTTTCTACACTCAAATCAAATTTGAGCGCATGAACCACCATGTAATCTACATCGAATTTGGAACCGTAAATAAGTGTAGGTAACGAATAGAAAGTATCTACGATTTAAGACAATAAAATGAAACAAATTCTTGAGCATGATTCGAAATAATTTACGCAAACAATTAATTTTTATTTTAATTTCTTTAACAAAATAAGAATCATTCTTAACAGTGATTGTAGCCAAATAGGGTGTTTCTCAATCTGGATATGGTTGAGGTAAACTGTTGGAAGACGACTAATTAAATTGCATTTGTTTTTCTTGAAAAAACTATACCAATTGTTATAGAAATTCAAATATATTAAATTCCAGTGAGATATAAAAAAATAATTCTTATAAGGAAAATGCGTTAAAAAAATTTAATAAATCATAAAAAAAAATTTCAGGTGTGTGGTTTATATTTTTTTGTGTGCGTGCGTTTACTAATGTTTTCCATTCGAATCGAAATTAATCGACATCCTGTGACTAATGGATTACTATAGTCAATGGATATGTGTTAAATAAAAAAAAAAAAAATTGTTAAAGTTTTTTTTTTTAAAAAAGAAAAATTCAAATCAAATTGATTTAACGAATCTCAACTTATCAACGCGTAAACGAGTGTTCATTTAAATATAAATATAATCGATTACGAACTAAAGTTTAAATAAAATAATTAAAATTATTAAAAATTGTTAAAATAATACAATATATAAAAATAATTCATAATTTGAGTTTAAATGGACGCTTACGAAACAGCGTAACCGAATGCGAATATATATGCAAAATAAATGGGTACAATGAGGCCAAATAAATACGATGTAAGTAGATATTATTTTTTAGTCTTTAAACGTTGTTTTACTATAATTTTAAATTTAAAAATAAAATGTTGCATTTTTGCAATAAAAACATTTAAGTGAATTATTTTAACAAATATTAAACAAAAAGTAGGCGTGTCGTGGGGTTTTTTTTTATTACAGATACTGGCTTTCCATGTATCTAAGTTTTCGCTTGTCTGTTTATTGATCTTGGTAAGGTAATTCGGGGAAATGAAATCGGGTTTACAATGTAGTTCTATCGGGTCAATCGCCCAACTACCATCCACAACATTTGACAATTTTGAAATGAACTATAGTTGCCTTGGCATTCGCATAGAGTAAGAGCAAGTATACCATCAAAGTGTCTACATGTAACTGAACTCGTAATTCTCAGATTTTTACGATACTTTCGCCGGAGCCATCGTCCTGGCAGTTTTAAGGTGGTCACGGTGTTTTTCAGGTCGAAAGCGGTCTTTAGATAGTCTATGTCTTTCTTTTAGTACATTTGTAATTCTCGCCATAGCGACGGTTTGTGGAGACTGTTTGACTTCGATATCATTGTCCATCCACTGGGAGCTTGTTTGCAAACATATATTCAGTATGACTAGGTGTCGAACAGTGTCATACATAGTTCTTTCATCTTAAGCATTGCATAGTAGCAAAAGCAGAACTATTTCGGATTTCATGGTGATATCTCTTTCAGATGTTCATCTTATTTTCACCGCTTTTCCTGATCTAATTTTTAGAGTAGTAATACCAATTCCATCTGGAGAAAATAATTCTTGTATAATGGTTGGAAATTCAGTTGTTTTTAGGTCATTATCTCGTGCTTTGTGTCTGAACTAGTAAAGATTTTGTAACTAGTTTTTGCTACAAACTTTGCCTCTCTTCCGTATCCAGATAGACAGGTTCGTACGACACGGACGGTGATCGATAATAGTAAGGATATCACCCTATCCTGTCAATTTTAAAAACTCTTGTTAATCATGATGGATTTGTAGATTCTTTCTTCCATGAGGGTTAAACGCACAAAACCTATAAAGGCTAGACTATCCGATCTCCTGGACTATGTTTCTCAATGATCCAAACCAACTCTGTCCTTGTACATATGTATGTGAATTTAGGTCTGACGATCATGGTTTATAAGACAGCTCATCGTTTCTATTTTGAGATTTCTTTTTCTTTTTTGACACTTTCCTCTATATTGGAAGTTTGAAAGTTGCTGAAGAATTTTAAATCCATTGTCTTCTGTGCATTTAAAGATTAGTACCACATCAACTAAACCAGCTAAGACTGGTCGGTACGACTAGTTCGTCTTAAGATTCGTTTACCAGTGCAAAGGATCCCGGAAAATGAGATTCTACTCAAGTTTCTACCACTTTTTGGCTCCCCCTCAGCAAGGACATGCTTAGACTAAAAGAAGAACTTCATTAGGAAGAAGAACCGGATTAACAGCACCGGATACCTACATGGAGATTACCTTATGGGACAGGAGGCAGGGTAACCAGTTTTCCTGTAAACTCATGTCGAAGAAGTATGGTTCGCCGTTTAGACATTAAACCAGTTTGACCCGCTGACCAAGATTTTTATTTTGTCTAAGTCTAGTCTTGCTAGATCGTTAAGATCCTCAAAGGAGTACTCGCCTAGGGTTTTTCATCACAATACTGACAGGGCAGGACAGTACTCGTCTTTACAGCTTCCATAGAAATCGTTGAAGTATAACTATCTTTCTTAGATTTGTCTTATTGACGGACATACATATACTGGTATTTGCTGGTTTTCCTACAATCCAGCTCTGTCCAGATTTGTTTAGAAGAGAGACATGTGCAGATATTGTTCAACCCACTGTTCGTACTTCTCATGGTTCGTGGTATCTAATTGGAATTTTATAGAGTTAATAGGTGCTGACGGTTCCTTCTATTGTCACAGAGGTTCCGGTCTGCACCCTCGTTAATTAGCTCGTCCACTTTGCTAATGTCTGGAATATCCCTGCGTCCAGGAACCCAGCACAGGGATTTATCGCACATGACAGCGATCTCGGTAAGGGATCCGCATCATAACTTTACCAACTTGGATCGAATTATTGAAGGTTTCAAGGCTTTTATCGCAGTTTGACTAAATATATAGAAAACAATAGTGCTGGACTCGAAATCTCGAAATAATCAAAATCTAGGTCGAGACTTGACGGACTTCTGCCTGAAATAGGCTACAGTGGTCCGGCAGTCGAGTGGTGATGCAAATATCCAGTGCACTACAGTAGACTCAGACGCTGTCTCTTATGGGTCTATGTATATCTATGTCGCAGCAACCACTTAATAAAGTACACCAGCGCACTCTTCGTGAACGGTTTCAACTTTGAAATCCACCACATAAATACTGATGTACCTCAAGGTTCTGTAATGTCTCCTATTCTTTTTCTTATTTTTACAAATGATCTCTTGTCTGTCGACTTAAGTTTATATCAATTCATTCTTTTACCGAATCTTACTTGGGTGGCACTGTGCGTTAGATATGGGCTTGGAATCTAGTATGATCCTAAATAAGTCATATGACAGTGCATGACCTTACCTAAGACCTTTGGTGTCAGAGTATTAATGCTGCCATGTTTGATAGTGAAGCGCGGAGGGAGCTTGGCAACTCCAGGGTAAAACATAGTCCTGTGTAGTGCAGCCCTAAAAATTTGATGTATTTTGATGCTATAGTCGACGATATAGTCGTATAGCTCCGTCTTGCGATTGGAGTCTTTCGACGTTGTATAGTACTTCTCAAAGTAGTCGCGCCTGCGATATCATTTTTCGTGCCAAATTATAGATCTAGAGTCGATGATGTACCCTCGGATAGCTCGGATATCCAGATTTAACCTACTTCTAAAAGTATGCACTCTTTTGCATGACGGACGTTGGAAATGAGTAGAAAGATAGGATAAAGATTGATAGAGGTGTAGTGGTTTGAAACCCAGATGTATTGGGTTTCAATGCTCCCTGGTCGATGTCTGAACTAGTCAGGGAAACTTTGTATTGAATTTTTGCATTCGGTTGGAATTCTAGGATTTTTTTTAAAGTGTGTGGGTTTTATACACTATAGTGGGAGTTAGGGCGTTATTAAATGCATTTTCATAAGAAGTTCACTTATTAGACGAAAGCCTATGTCTTTGTGCATAAGAGTACCATATAGACGATCCTTTTACTGTCTATAGCGAATGCCATTCTAGATGTAACACTTTTTCATCCTTTTCATCATCCTATCCAGTCGATCCTATTCTTAAATAGCGATGTCAGTCTAGGGCTTCTTGGCTGTAAGCGGACGGTTCAGGTATTTAGGGTATTATAGGATCCCAAAACTTGTCACATAGGAATCGAAGTACAAAATGTGCATTAACCCTAATATAGGATACGGACGTTAGGTAGTATAATCAATTGAATCTATCGACCTCAATACAAGCTCATAAATCAGTAAATATCGATTTAAAGATACTCTCATTACTTTCGACTGTGAGTGGCCCCCTAAACGTTCTTTTCTTGTTGCCTTAAGACAACTTAATGCGTTTTAACTATCTGAAGTTGTCTTTTCTTTTAATTGTTGGAATCCAGTGTCCTTTGGGGGACTCTCTATAAATATTCAACACCTTTCACATGAATTTTAATGAAATCCCCTACTTAGGGGACTGAATAAAGGCAAACCATTTATTCTAATAGCATTTAACCAAACACTTAACCCTGACAAAACCTAATGACTTATGAGACTTAAAGTCATTTACCTTAATGGGGCTTGGCATAACATTTTTATCCCAACGAAGTTAATGCTTAAAATGAAAAAAGAAAATAACAAACGAAAAATAAAATAAAAACCAACCGTAGGTCACGAAAAGTCCTTTTCAACGGAAAAGAAGCTCATTTACCTTCTCACACTCCTCAAGGGTGGCGCATAATTAATGTCATTGGTTACTTTACACAGACTTTCAGGCATGATTCCTTGTACAGAGTCCTGGGAAATAATAAAAAAAAAATGTCCCTATTCCCCTTCAAAACAGGGAGTGCTTTCGATTCCTTCAATTTTATTTATGTGACATATTATATAATATTTTTTTCTTTATAAGCTTTAAATCTTTTAAATTAAAATAAATTGTTTTCGTGTTCATAAATTATAGTAATAAATATAAATCCTTGAGGATTATATTGCAATTTAGTTACAACAGATTCAATTAACCAGATAAGCTTTACATTTAAAATATACTTAACGATTCATTGAATGAATTAATAGAATATTAAGCGACTTATGCAAATATTTATTAAAAATATATACAATACTTTATTAAGGCATTACAATTTACATGAGAATTGATTTATAAACCCTTGGAGGTACATACATATTCCTGAGAGGTTACACCCATTTTTCTGTAACAACAGGCCGCCAAATCCATGCCGGGATCGCGAAAATCAGTTTCTTATTAGCATCTTAATGGGCTTGGAGCTGCTACAATTGTTCAGTTAACAAGTTTTGCACGAATTACTTAAAGCAGTTCAGGCAACGCAATTACGTGTACGAATTGAAACTAGATGCTAATTCGAATGTGGTAATTATGTTTGTTAACTAGATTTGTTGTATGTCAACTTTGTCGAAAGAGAGAAAAAAAAAAGAAAACAAATTTACCATCGAGGTGGAAACATTTATCGCGCGAAATTAATTAATCCGCTGAAAGATAGTGACAGGTTTGAGATATATATATGGAGGGTGGTGGTAGGAGTTGTTAACTGGGTCATTGAGCAGTGATTAGCGCTTTTATCATCCCATTTCCTGTTGCAATGAACACGCGAGGTGCTTCCCGGTTGTAGACTACAATGTATCTGCAATATTAATTTCTTCATTCTATTTATGGTTGAGTGTAAACTTAAATTTTATAAGAAAGTCGGGTCATTACTCCTTCCTTAACACACCCACCTAGGGCGATTGATTTCTTATTAACACGAACCTGTGTAGCACCCCTTTTTTTCGTGGGTGATTACAATGACTTAACTATTCTTAGTAAAGCGTTCGTGACCTGACACCAGTTCACGGTTTTTCTTCTTACAATAAATCTTGGAAGACATTACGATGACTTGTTGATAGGGTTGGCTTGGAATTCTAAGGAAAGATACACCAGAAATAACTAGAGGTGTTTTTTATATCCTTGCTTGGGCGTCTAGTGCCTCCACGACCCTCTCTCTTGGTTTCATTTTCATTCCCATTCGAAACAGATTGTAGATTTTAATTATTAGTTTGTACATCAACCATGTAGCAATTGAAGGTAATATCCGAGCTTCAAACTAACTCGTTTCGTTTGCCATCCTATATCGATTTGTACTTGTGAAAATCCTTTTAAAGGATGGGTCTTGACTTGAGTGTTGATAAACGTGATTTTTATGAGATCTTACGGGAAATCAGTTTTAAAAAAGTGGGCGTGTCAGTCGCCCAGAATTTTTCGGACTGGAGCATCGGTTTTCCTGTCCTGTACATAACTTCAGTCACCCTAGACGTTAGATACTTCCCTTTTGACTAAATCGATGTCGTTAATAGTCACGTTTAGTTCGTAGTTGAATCTTCTGCTACACATAAGAGTATATCTCGAGAATCCGGAATAAGAATCCATTCTCTCGAAGATTTCACGCAATTGAAACAGAGTCTATGCTTTAGCGGTATGCAATAGGACAAGGATGGTGAGGGTCTTAAAAAAGCTTCTACTTGGTATTCCTTGATAGATCCAAAGTAATAGTGGTGCCTTCTGTTCTGACTAAGACGCTAGAGTAGACTACTTATCTTTCCTTATAACCTTAGCATCTGCTAATCTTATTTACAAAACAGGCAGCGACTTTTCAGTGTATGGTACCGATGATGTCAATGTCGTCTTTATAACAATGGTGCAGTTGAAGAAGGTGGTGGACAGTTCTGCCTATTATCTAGATACATTGAAGGCGTCAGTGTTGTCTTCTCTGACTTTGTCAGAGCAGGGGTTCTTCATCGTTATCCAATGTAAAAGCGTATGAATTTTAAAGAAAAAAAAAACATGGCATAGATTATCTCACACCTATTCACGGTAATAGTCATCTTTAGTCGTAGGTCGTTCACATCAATCCGGAATTCTTGTGGTTTCTCTAAAGTTTAACAAAAAGTAATATTCGGTCGATCGTCGAGGTTCAGCTACTAATCTGTCTGTGTCTCTCTTTTCGGATTTCAGACTATAATCTTGGTTGATAACAGTCGTTAATCGTTGTGGTATAACAGTCTTCAGAAACAGATCTTCATCACAACTCTTAAATTGTTATCTTTAGTAACCTCCCTGCTTCCTCTCGATTTCATCTGATTGCAGGTCTTAAATCATGTCATGGAGTATGTAACGACTCTATAATCTATCTATTCCTCCTCTATACTGACACTGAACAATCGTAGAATAGCTCATTCCTGTTCAGGAATTTTGGGATCTTCTCTAAGGTTTAATAAAAAGGAAAATTGAGTCGATCGTCGCTCGTCGATTTCTAAGGTTCAGCTACTAATCTCTCAGCGTCTCTCTTTTGGAATTTAAGCCAGGCTTCCCCTGTAATCTTGGCTTGCAGTGCAAGAGTCTTCAGAAACAGTCTTTCTAGATCTTCATCACGAATCTTTAGATCTCTATCTTCAATCACATCCTCGCAATTTCTCTATTGCTTTAAATTGGAGGTCTGAAATCCTATCATGGAGTATCTAACAACTGTATGATCTATCTATTACTCCTAATTGGACCACTGACACACTGGGAAGGTTTATTCAGATTGTTGAGAAGTGTATCATCATGTTTGGGCAGTTCCTTGAACTTGTAAATGTCTGACAGTGATACAGTAGTTAAAAGCAACGTGCGTCAGGCAGTCATGGCACAGTATAGTCCATTCCTCAGCTGTATGTACCTGAGGCCATCTTTTCAAGCTATGCATTGTCGAGAGGTATGGCTATGCCTTCTTATTGATAGATGCCATTTCTTCACCGTCTTGGATCTTACTGAGTTAACTTCGAGGGATCTGATTGCTGGGGTCGCAGCAGAATGCTATTGATAATATTGTATTTAATCCATCGACGTCTTGATAAATAGCACCACTCTGGTCTTAGAATAACAAGGATTTCTTCACAGATTGAGGAATAGTTTTACCCTCAAGTTTACTGAGAAGATACCACTGCAAATCTCCCGTGAAATACTCACACAATGCAAAAAATAGATACATACTACAATCCGCTTGCAATGGTTTCGATTAGTATCTTTTCACTCATTTTTAAACTCATTCGCAATAAATTAGCGATTGACGCTTGTATGATGATTTTTTTTACGTGACTAAGTTACAAAATATGATCTAGTCAAGAAAAAAGTAGGCGTGGCACTCATATGTTGTAACCAAAAATTGCTGACTCTTCGTAGATATTCGAGCTTAAACTGGCTTCCAAAGCAACTTTTGTATATAATTTTGATTCCTAGTAAGTTTTTGTATAAAATTTTGATTAATATTAAGTTTCCTAAAAATAAGAACTGCAAAATGTGGGCGTGGCCATTTCCCCAATAGAAATAACAGGGGATTCTTACTCAGAAAAAATAGATTTTGATGAACAGATGCAAATAAATTGGAAGTTTTCTGTATTTCAATCAAAAGGTTGCTGCAATGCCACGCCCACTTTATTCAAATACCTTCCAACTTTTTTGTATATTCTTTTTCGTATTCGATTTTACTTTGCTTGTTTGTGTGTTGTTTTGAATTCTTGTCTAAATATTCGACGATAGGAATGGACTTCTTTCGTTCTCGTAAAATTTGTATCTAAGTGGATTTCAACAAACTGTACACTCCCATTAAACCAGTCGTTTTGTGATATTCACGTACTAGAGACATGACATACAGTACAATACAGACATGACTAGAGATATAAGCGGTATGAGATACCCGTTCGTAGAAAAATAAATACAACAGATACTTTGTATCTCTTCCGACATTGTACTCAAAAACAATAACCTCAAACACACTCCTCTACATCTCTGTGTTAAAACGACCCTATAAAAACTAATTACCCTGTTGAAGGACACCAGAACATGTCCTCTTTGTTTACTTTACTCACACACGCTATAATACTCTGTATTTGTAAATAAAAAACAAAAAAACAAGTCCACATGCAGTGGTTGCACTTGTTTCCTGCATTGCGTATATCTTTCGTTATCTAAACAATACAACCCCCCACCCTGTATCTATAGCAACCAATCGGCAGGATTTACCGCATCCGAGTTTAAAATTAAAACAGATAATGATTCCATTTCACCTTTCCGTCAGTGTATTAACTTCCGATTGTTCAGTGATGCATGACAGGATACACAGGTTCCATGTATCTGCACAGGTTGAAAGCGATACTGCTACCATATCCTCCTGTGGACATATCAATACAAAAATAACCTTCCACCCAACCGCATTGCAACAAATTAAGTGCATTCATAAAAATGGTCAGGACTAGGTTATAAATTTCGATTTCTGCGAATTGAATACAAATAAAAACAATGACAGTGATGCCCGAGAATTAAGGTCATTCCAGAGATAAACTGTGAAGCTCTTAATTACGCTGCCACTACTGATGCCGCTACCGCTGCCGAAGGGAATTCAATTCAAAATTATTAGTGTCAGTGATATGTAAGGATAATAGGATTACGAGTGTAATTACGAGTTTTAATGAAAAAAACATCGACAACAACTGTCACCGTGCCATTGAAGGCACAGTTCGCATGCATGAGTTTAATAATTTATCTCCGGTTGAATGTGTGTACGCTTGCCAGCAGTAGCAGCAGATAACTTTGTCAGTTCTAATCCTGGCGGTAAGCCGTTTGTCATGATGATTATGGTTGTAAATTGAAAACTTTATATACGCAACGTTGACATTGTTATTTGGCTCTGACTTTGGCTCTGGCTCTGGCTCGTGGGAAGGGATTAAACTTGGGATACATGTATGTATCTTGTTTCGCTTGTTGTACATACTTTGTAATATAAGGGGCATGCACGCGTTAAGACAATATGTGACTGTAGCTACTGTAGATGTGGTGCCCCTGGCACAACAAAGGTCTCCATTATGGCCACCGCATAATGGCAGATAAATTTAACCGCCGAGTGTAATTACTGCAAACACGACATGTGAAACCCAAATTAAGCTCTTTATTGAAATATGGGCCAGCACCCAAGGATAAATACGCCCTTCCTCTTTGCACCTCATATATAAAGATTTTATTAATGATGACAGGACGTGTGCTGGAGCAGTATCCGCAGCCAGTTGGGAAGCGAAGGCACTTAATTATTGAAAGTACCATCTTCACCACCAAGCCCTTTTTGCACTCCCACACCCTGTACACATGTATAACCAAATTAACACCATCTATATGACCCTACAGAAACCATCCTCCATCCCCCCTCAACTACAACCACCAGCAGTAGGATAAAAGTTCAACGTAAGGACATACCCAACATTTATTGCTTCCCATACCATCGAGTGTACACTTCCCGTCGTGATGATGCATTCTAATTTGCCAAGCCAAGGAATTTATGCAGCGAAAGCACAAGTTTTTTTTTCTGCAGTATTTGCATAAAATTACAGGAAGCTAAGGACTCTTATGTTAGAGGCACAGAAAAAAAAAAAAGTACAACTGCAATCTCCATTTTACCTACACCTGTTATCTGGTCTAGGAGTAGAGTGTTACGTCATCTGGTTGATGGTGGAATGTTGTCGACGACTTCTACTCTGTTTCTGGTGTGTTCCATGCGCGCCCTCATTGTGTTTTGTCGAAAAGGTCGCGAAGAGGTTAAATGGAATTAAAGTCGGTGTGGGTGGGCAGTGCCAGGACGACTGGAATAATGTCTGTCTGTCTGCATCGGTAGCTCGCATGGTAGAACTCGAAAACAATGTCATCCTCATGTTTGTCTATTTGACTTTTATCCTTTTCTTTCTTTTTTTTTTTTTTTTTGCTGCTTCCTCCTTTTATTTGATTTTCCTTCACTATATGGGGAGGGTTAGGTATAACAACTGGTATGTGATGTGTGTTTTGTGATCTTACCTTTGCTTTTGTATTTGGCATTTCGATTTTGGTTGTGCACTTAATTAAGTTTGTAGTTTTTATTGCTGGAAGTTATTTCCACAGGAATGTGTCTTACCTGTAGAGGGATGGTAGTTTTCCTTGGGAATTTCGTTCTCTTAAAGGTTAGCTTTAAATGTCACGCAATGTGTTGAAGTTTGGGTGACTTGTGAACTGATTTTACTCCATGGTCAGAATGAAATGGGTTCCATTATTCGATTGGAAGGTTTTTCGAGCTACACAGGACCTAATAGTTATCCGAATCTGTCTCCAAAAGTGATCATACTTGTGGGATCTTCCAAAAATCCCTAACAGTTTACACATTTTTTTACAGAACGATGGATCTTCATAGTGAAATAGAAGAGTGTGTGTGTGAGATATCCTTTAAGTTTAATGCAGATTTTGAAGTTTATTTAAGGACAATTTCTATGAAATACAATTCTTTCAGTTGAGGCTGACTTCAAAACTAAAAGATACGACTTTCCTGTCAACGTATAGCAAGTGTAATGCCTATCGTTTTACTTTGAGATAAAGAACTTAGGCTAGGTTAGGCCTAAAAAAATCTTATTTTACAAAAATTGTGAATAAAAGTGGTCTCAGTATGCAGCCTTGTGTCACACTTAACTTTGACTTTGACCGTCCTCTTCCGTTGCCTAAGTATCTAAACAAGCAAACGGGAGTGGTTGGTTTATTTCGTACGTATCTCGCGAGTCAAAATGGTCCTTCGAGCCGGACACGAAGCAAAAGGGCCCACAATTATCAACACGTATCTACCTTTTTTATAATTGACGACCATGTGAGAGACGACAAGATTCTGACTTAGGCATTGGCCAATGATGTCAATGATAATCACTCTACCTCTCAGCATATATCTAGAAAGAAACTAGCAAGGAACCATGTAAATATTTTATCGATAGAACCGTCTGTAGCGAATACAACCTTTTTTTCACACCGTCATAGTACTCTCTATGATTGGAGGCATGGCTCCTCCGTAAGTGTGTGGTTATTCCTTTTTGGTATGGAAACGAATGGAAAATCTAATCAGCTCAATCGTAACCAGATCTTTTCGATGGACTTGGTTGATACACGGCTAAAGGCGCACTTAATCGAATACTGTTCTACAACTGATTAAACGAACAACTCCGGAAATAGTATTCTTGCGTCAATTGAAAACACTCATGCGGATAATTGCAATGCTATCGACAGAGATTATCACATCTCTAGTCCAAAGATCCTTCTACACCGACACACCTTTCGCGATACAGTGCAAAGCTTCACGTACAACTCTTGTTGCACGAATCCACTTATCGATAGGGCTACCTGAAACTATTTCATGCATTCTTTATGAACTTTATCTGAAGGTAGCCTCACGAAGCCTCTGCCAATTAACGGACAAATCATACATGTAAACGAAGCCACTGTCATTAGCCACCGTGCAGACAGACATTCAATCGCTTGACAATGTAACACTTTCAGGCATTTAATCGGTGAACTATAGCGCACGTTCCTTAATTTTAAACCAATTCCAATCCGATAGTCCATCGGTCAGATACTTTACCTACCACCAACAATTCTGAAGGCGTCCTAGTGGTGTCCACACGTCTAACCGAGCTGACACAGTCAATAGCGAAATTACAAATCAAAGTCAAGATAGATTTGTTTTCCTCATTTTCAATGACATTGTTGTGTGCGCATGCTGCAGGCGCCCATGTGCCATACGCTTTTGGTATAGAAACAGAAAAAAAAAAAAAAAAGAAGCAAAGTCACGTCGTCGTTCATCTATTCTCACCTTGTCCACCGAGATTCTCAAGTATCTGCAATTCATTCTTCAGCGTGATACAATATTCAATGACCAAGCGCATAAAAAGCCAAGCCATACGAAGAGTGGTCATGATCAATGCAGTGCGCATGCGCGCCTACGTCTCAATTCTCTGCACGAACGTGCCTTGGATTCCAAAGCGAGACAAGGCTCGCGCGCGCGCATAAAAAGGAAGAAACACTTAAAGAATGTTTCGGTCGTTCCGTGCCACTGTCTGTCACTGTTGCAGCGTTATGTGGAACTGGATGTGCGCTGCGGATCGGCTCTAAAAGCGTTCGAATTAAGTGCGAATTTGTTAGTAATTTGACGCAGCACTTTGTCAAAAAGCGCTTGAGGCGTGTTCGATGTCAATTAATTCAACATTTTTCTTCTGAACCGACTGGAGATGATGACGATGATGGCGATTGCAGCGCAGCCTGTCATGTCAGATGAATGTATTGTGACATAAATGTGACAGAACATGTACACAAGCTTGACATAGATCGGATGGACATAAAGAACCAGCGCGTCTCGTATGTCCGATCGTGACTGGACGAACGCTCATCCGAGTGCCGGCTGATGGATGCGAAAAATACTCGACTGACATACAAATTGGTGAGGAGTGATGGATTTGACAGAGTAGGACCGCCTGACATGATTGTTGACGGCATTGGACAGCGCAAAAATGTCTATCGCGTTGAGTGACTACTACACGCTGCTACATCGCATGCAGATTTCCAATGATGGTTTTCTTGTTTTTCCGTGATCGTCTTATCTAATTGAGATGTGACTGGAGTAGTATTTGTGTGTTTTCTTGCGACGGCGCGCGGCAGCACAAGTTGTATAACTGGTCAAAAACCGATGATGGTAGTTGATCATGATGCCGGACGATCGTAATGATCATGCTGGTGGCATGGTGGACGATGACGATTATGATAGTGTAATGCTGATGCATTTGCAATTCCTTTTGGTCTACGTAAAGTGAGGCTAGCATTAAATTGCGAAAAAGAGAAAGTTTATCGCTACGGATTGAATGTTTAAGGAAGGCGGCGATGTGTTTTCTGGGATGAGATTGTACTTAATGGGGATTTCAACCACTTATTGCACTAAGAACTTGTATGACTGTAAATATTTTGCATCTTTTGGCAATTTTTCACAGATAAACGACTTCAATTGCTTCATTTCGCCTAAGTGTGCAAACAACAAATGAACCGTGTCTAGTCACATTGGCGGGCTCATAAAATAAACGAGTCCTATCCATGTAGCAACTCAGATAAAAGTTGTATTTTGGTTTTCTTTGGTGTCTTCTTAGAGTTATCACTATTGGTAACTTTTTTACAAGATGTTGCAGGCTCTATCGAAGGGAATCTAATGATTTCGAGTCGCCACTTCAAACACTACCCAGACAATTGTTTCATGGAGATCTGATTTTACTCTGCTGGAACTCTACTCCCGGATATTTTGACTTTTTTAAGTTTAAGTGTCCGAAGTGGCAGATTTGACATGTATCTAAAGAGACTTATTTCTTTCGGTGTTAAGGTTTGTGTATTTATATGGGATGAGCCTATTCAGAAATGCACTTCGGACACCTATCTACCATCGGTAGAAAAATTAAGTCCAAAGATTGCCGGATAGTTATTTTTTGGTGTCTGAAGTGGATGATTCCAGTCGAAAATTGTATCGTCTTAGAAGTAAAGTAAAAAGATGGCAGGTTAGTTGTCTTTTGGTGTCTGAAGTGGATGTTTTCAGTTGACAATTGTATCGGAATAGAAATAAAGTCTAAAAATTGGCGGTTTGTGGTGTTTTTGCTGTCTGAAGTGAATGATCCCAGCGGAAAATTGTATCGTCTTAGAAGTAAAGGCAAAGGATGGCCGGTTAGTTGTCTTTTGGTGTTTGAAGTGAATGATCCTAGCGGAAAATTGTATCGTCTTAGAAGTAAAGGCAAAGGATGGCCGGTTAGTTGTCTTTTGGTGTCTGAAGTGGATGATTCCAACGAAAAATTGTATCGTCTTAGAAGTAAAGTCAAAGGATGACCGGTTAGTTGTCTTTTGGTGTCTGAAGTGGATGTTTCCTGCCGATTACTTAGTTGTACTAACCTTTGCACGAATTTTGCCAGTTTTTTTTGGTGCCCACTTCGTACACCTACCTTGTTTTTACATCACAAGTTGTTCGAAATAATTTGTTTTGCAAGTATTTTAGAAGCCACTTCAGACACTGAAACAAAATAATGTTCTAAAGCATAATTCTTCACCTAGAAGAAGAAATTGGCCGACAAAGTGTTCCAAATGAATGAGTTTCCTTATAGTGACGGCAAATACCTCGAAAGCATCTCGATAGCACTATTAACAAACTACCCAGCTTATTTCATCATTCCCCGATGGACAACTCCCTCCTCATTGAAACCATAAAACTGCAAATTCTTTAGAACAATTTATAAATCATTACTCACCCAAGCTGGGTATCTCATACTGACGATCTACCGAAAAAAAATGGCATAGAAAATAAAATCGATAACATACTGGAATCCGTTGGTACAATAAGAAGTGGCTACTTGAAAATTTCGATATTCCGATCTTAAGAAGAAAAGTTCCGCGGACATTGTACCCAGTGTCTATGTCCAACTTTTTGACGATCGATAACAGGCGATAAAGCAAAATAATGCGTCGTTTTGGTTTGAAAAAGGTTATTTTAAATTTTTTTTTTTTGTGTCACCCACTTGACTTAGCTTTAACTATCTGCAATCGGTGTTAACTGCGTTTCGTTGAAATTAATATTTGAAATTAATCACTTGATTTGAGGAAGGTTTTTTTTATTGTGACTGTAAGGAGGCCTGTCAAGAGACAAGGTTCAATCGAAACTTGCAAAGCGTATGTATCTCTGTCTTTACTATAGACATCTAGACTCCAAGTTTTCTGCCAACCATTCTCTGTATGTATCTGCGACTTTACTGTAGGCATCTAGAGTCAAAGTTTTCTGCCAAACAGCCTCTGTATGTATCTGCGACCTTACTGTAGGCATCTAGAGTCAAAGTTTCCTGCCGGCCATTCTCTGTATGTATCTGCGACCTTACTGTAGGCATCTAGAGTCAAAGTTTTCTGTCGGCCATTCTCTGTATGTATCTGCGGCACCTCGAGTCAAAGTTTCCTGCCAACCACTCTCTATATGTATCTGCAACTTCAACTTAGATATCTAGAGTCGAAGTACCATTCTTCTTATAACTCAGATGTCGTCTTTGTTAGTGCTTCTAACATAGCAAGGTCGAAAATCCTTGGATTAGGGATTAGTTTACTCCAGAACCTTTCAAAGAAGGCTGCCCATATGTACTCGTATCTTTTAAGTTTCATTCATTCCATTCGTGCTCATTGACTGGCCTTAATTTTTGTTTTTAGTTTCTCCACGATATCTGAGAACTAACTATCCATCCATTCATTGTTTCCACTTCCTTTCAACACCGTTTCGAACCTCTTCAAGTAAAATTTTAATTAATTCACAAACAATCTCACAACAGCCACTTGACAAGCGCGGCTCACACTTCATTTCCCTACCGGTGCGGCGCGGCGCGGTGATGAGCACAGGTGATTACTTTTACCCTACACTGTGGAACCACTCAATAATTTCGTAATATCCGAAGCAGTCATACATACTCGTATGTGCCCTCTAGTACCTACTGCCAGATCTTTGATGTGACAGCGTCTTAACGCGTGAATTTGTGTTTGTCGCTCCTCTCAGAATCTCACGCTCAATTGTTTCACTAGAATCCGCATTCCACGCGGTACACAACAATTAGAAACTTTCCAACGGATCCGTATTGATGTTGTTTACACCGACCGGTATGACGGTCATACCGTAGCGCCTCATTAGAAATTCGACGTTCTTTTCAAAACAGACCTTGGTATGGTTCTCCGAATTTCACAATTAAATCTGGGAATTATCTAGCTGCAAAGTTATGCAAGTTACTTCGAATGAACCGCCTGCAACAGCTGTATCCATGAGATTGCATCTGGCATTGACCTTGCGCTCTGTACTGGGGTGTCTCTTGGCGTAATAGAGTCTGCTCTGATAACCATGTTCACGCTTGTAACTGTTTGTTAAATAATTATAATAAATGGTTAAACATGCAGCAATTATTGTAAATTAATTTCACAGACGTACGAGAGGGGGCGTGCCACTTGCCTAGAAGTGGTGCGCCGCATTCCTATTGAATTTTTATCGCCCTCCTTTGACGCTGTCGTAGATTAGATTTTTTTTTTTTTTTTTTGTTGGGGTATAGCACCTTGGCACCTTGCACATTGATGGAAGGTGAGTGTACTGCGATCTTGAATTCCAGATACACAGATAGTATGGGGTTTTTCCAATGAATTTTCGTTACACTCACTCGATCGGTGTGAAACCACTTTGTTGTGGATCGGTCAAAATGTATTTCTTGCGAATCGCAGATGCATCCATGTTTGGGGGTAAGAAATTGTTTATCGTTTAAGTAGTAATTAATCGTTCGGGGAGTGGCATTTGATAAGCCACCAAATTATAGCCATTTATAGGGGTGTTATTTGGAAAAACCCATTCATCCACTTTGGAACCGGTTTCGGGGGGTTTTATTGGAGCGGAAACACGTGTTTTCGGCCTCGAAACGTTGGTTTGCCTAAGTCGTAGAAAGTAAATCGAGGAGATAAGTTTTCATGGGGATTTTGGATCTAGCCGAAGTCCATAGAGATGGATATCGAAAGTCACGAGACTTGCCGTATTGCCTAGCCTACGTTCAATGAATGCGGCGCCAACTTTTACTGACTCCAAGGTATTTGTTTCCTTTTCTGTATGGTTTAGGTGATAAATTTGCGTTTAATTGCAAATTATTATCTTGTGACATGTATATTGCTCAAACTGTCATGTGTTAACTTAATCATTGGAAAGATACTTGAGATACTTTTTTTTTTTATAAACGGGCCCTGATTCTTGAACAGTCTTGGTAAACATACCGTGGTTGATAGTCAGAGAGTATTTTTCGAAAATGTAAGTTTTTCTGTGTAAGGTGTCCATTAATTTGAAAAAAGTTTAAGTGGTTTGGAACTTGGATGATCAAAGCTACTCCGCGGTTGATGTCCAAAATAATTGACTAGAGTAGAAAGTTAAAATTTTTTTTTAAATATTTGTCAGTAAATTGGTTCCTCACAGTGATTGCAATATGAGAATTCATAGTCCTACCTTAGCAGCAGGTAATGTAACGTACTTGTAAAGTTCAGACAGCCTCTCGCATTGCCTTCGGAACATCTGCTAGAGAAGACTTCCATGATCCAATGGTCGAAGATAAGATATTACACCGAAATTCTATCTAAAGTAAACTCTGTCTTTTTTCGTTGGAAGGTGATGGTCTAACTCTCCACTAGGTGGCGAATCATCTGTAAAGAGTAAATGGATTGATGTCCATACTTCATCAATTTGAAAAAGGTATTTGCCTTTGCTAACAAGATGATGTATCTGCTAAAAGTTGGATTAGAATAAAGTTCCTTTTTTTTAACGGAAGACACTTTACATATCGGAGATTCAACTGGTAGAGTACCAGAAGTTCGCTCTTTCTTGCCGTCTTGAACCTGAGGGCTGGTATTCGAAAGCATGGTACATGGTACAGGTTGCAGAGTTGGATGTTCACACATCTAACTCAGTATCTGACGAAGTACCTACCATTCTAAAGAGCTCATTATCTGCTCTGTTTTCGTGCTTATATTTCCAGCACTTGATGCCATGGTACTATGACGGGTAAGATCAGCGACACGAAAGCAGTGGTCTCTCGGATACTGTTTGTGGAGTTGATATATATTCCGATGTGGGTGGACTTTATTATATTGTCACAATGTGCCTTTTTACGTATCTAATTCCTTTTAACTAGCTACCAACAACGATGGATCTACGTTTCAGTGACGAAGTTTTCTCACTGTTTTCTTTGAAAAACTGAATATTTTTGCTCTCGCTAGACCTTTCGATATTCCACAGCTAGAAGACAGCTTTGAAATAATTATTTTTCTTCCTCCTCTTCCAAAGAATACCTCTGTCCTAGTAAAATCCATTCCTAGTCTAAATTTCAGTTTAAAGTTATGACGGATACCCCAGTAGCAACCTGACATTTAAGCATAATAGATAACTGAATCCTTAAAGGCTTCTCTGCTCACTGACCTTTCCCGAAATACCTCTAAAGGCCGTCAAATTAATTACCCACCACAGCCCACTCATTTGAATAAGGAAACCCCTCGATTGTGTTCCTTTCCGACCTAAACTACAAACAGAGCCCATACATGTGTATATGTACATACATTTAGTGATTAATAGAGCACAAAGGATATGGATTCCTCTAGCCCTATCCTTTGAAAATAGACCAAAAATACACCGCACACACGAAAACATTAATTTCTTTGGAAATTACATTTTCCAACACGCAACCTTCCACAGAACATAAAACGAAAACCACAAAACAGGACCTTTTCCATTCTCTTATCTAGAAATTAAATTAGGCACCAACAAGGCTCCATTTAGCCCAATTCATCACACACTGTGGAACAGAATAATACACTAATGCGAACGAAATTCGATTTTTTTTTTTTTTTGTTGTTACAGGCAACATATCCTTCTGGCTTACATAATACGTATACGACCCAGGTACCCAGTTGGTAGTTGGTATCTCTCCCTCCCAACCAACCTAACAGTATCGAAATTTTATTGTGAAATTTAAAATCCTTCATCAAAACAAAAACAACAACAACAGTAGCAGCAGCAGCCCACTGAAGGTATCTACAGTAAATGCCTAAAGTACATAGAGCTGGTTGGTAAAGAATACTCGTACGAAGGGAAAAAATAAAAATCCACACACAGAGTCGGGGAAATTAGGTGGCCTACTTTCGAAAGCATTTCGAAGCCCCCAAAAGCCGGAAGCAAACGAACTGCATACTCTACACCACGTGCTGCTAGTGATGGTGGTGATGGTGATGGTAATGGTGGTGGAGACAAAATGAAACATACAACCACAATTTCCGGCAGTTGCAGCTGCAGTAGCGGCAATGGCAACAGCAACTGCTGCAGTGTTGCCTCCTTTTGTGTGTACAACACTCAGGGATAACGTGTATCGATTTTCCACTACTCTCTCGTTCTCGGTACATATGGGCCCGTCTTAGGTACCTATCCTCATATTTACATAAGTGTACTCCAAAATAAAAGTGGTCGACGATTTGAACCGAAAGAGGATTTGCAATGAGTTAATGATTTTTATAACCCAAGGATTAAGCTCTATGAATGAATGACTTTTATGATAATGGAGGTAGAAGGACTAAAAACTTTGTTTTAAGTTGGCCAGGCTCTTGAGGGTCCTTTTTTTTTTTTTTTTTTTGTATGGATTGTGTGTCGCATTGACATTTTGACTAGGAACACAGAAAGACCTTGAGCTGTGCGTGTTCACGTATATCGTGAAGCATGTTAGAGATTTTTTTTTTTTTTTATATTTCTAGTTGAGTGATTGCCCATGTGCGTATCTATGTATGGGTGCGCCTGTTTATTTTGAAGTTGTTTACAATTTTTGGAATCCTATTTCATTAGAGAAGGGATGTGGTAGGAAAAGATACGCGGAGACTACACTAACGTCGTTTGAGTTAGGCCCTTAAACCAGATAGTGTGAGAATGTTTATCGAAATTACGAGTTTTCCTACAGAAAAAGGGGATTATCCGCCCAATGGTTCCCCGCAAAGGGAATCAAGTTGGAGAGCTATCCCTTATTTTCAGAAATTCATGGCCAATTTAGGACTGTATCTGCTTGTAATAGGACAGAACACGAACGAAGTAGTTATGGGGTTTACCTACCTTTTATAGTGCTGCTACTAGATTCGAAAATCCATATTCGACAAACAAAATTGATTAGTGTCCGCTTAGCAGGGACATACTTAGACTAAAAGAAGGTCCATTGTGATATCAAACAGTTGATTTTGAGTTCAATAATGTCCTGGGTATCCATTTGATTTCTGATTGTACAGTCTGGGCTAAGGCTGGACTTAAATGACTCAATCAATTTGCAGTTCAAAGACTTTAAATGTCCACCCAATAAGTTTGGAAGACTTATAGCACCATACTCGGTGTTGATGTAGGATAGAGGGTTTCCTGTCTGAGGTTTTTTTTTTTTTTTATATGGAAGGGGAAATCTTCTAAAAGATACTGATGAAATACTCGGTTGATCAGCATGCCAGATTTCTACTGACTAAAACCACCTCCCTTTAAATCTTTTTCTATACCCCGCGGTACTACCTCCAGGTATTTCTTCGCGGGGCAGGATTTAGCAATTCTTGCTTTCTTCAGATTTCTACATGACCTGTCTCTTGGTTCCTTCTTGTTTCTGCATCTCTGCCGCTTTCCCGCTACAGTCGTCTAAGTTCACATGAGATGTATTTTGTGTAGGAGTTTACTGCATCCCATTTTGCTTGAGACTTTAGCATGTGACCTACAATGTTTTCAGGGTTTGGTATAGCTTCCAGATCCCTGTGCAGGATTTCTCTCTGAGGCTGGAATCGTGGGCATTCAAAGTATACATGCTCAGCGTTTTCTGGTATTCCCTCGCAAGTCGGACAATTGGTCGTGTCATCGAGTTTGAACCTATGTAGGTAAGCACGAAAGCATCCATGCCCACTCAGCATTTGAGTAATGTGGAAGTTTAGTTCTCCGTGCTTCCGCTCTATCCAATCATTTATTGTCGGCATAATTCGGTACGTCCATCGACCTTTATCAGATGCATTCCAGAGCTGCTGCCATTTGCCTAGACTAACAGTTCGTTTAGCTTCGTTTATGCCATTAGTTCCTTCAGTGGTGTTCATTCCGTCGCTTTTCTTTTCGTAGATTCTCTTCGCTTCATCTGATAGCAGGTCAATGGGGACCATTCCCACGATGACATTCGCTGCGTCGCTAGACACTGTACGATATGCACTACATACTCTCAAGGCACATAGTCTGTACGTCGTTTCGATTTGTTTCCTATACGACTTGGTCTTCATAGCTCCTGCCCAAATTGATGAAGCATATAGGATTACGGATTTAATTACGTTTGCATACAATCGCCTTCGACTATACCTAGGTCCTCCTACATTTGGCATTATCCTCATAAGGGGGTTATTAATGTGTGAGGCTTTCTCACTTACATGCTCTAGGTGTTGTTTAAAGCTAAGCCTAGAATCTAACACCATACCCAAATATTTGATTGCAGGTTTCGATTCAACCTCGTGTCCACCTACCGTGATGGTGATTGTCTCGCACTCTTTCCTGCTGCTAATCAGCACCACTTCGGATTTATTTTCAGCGAGCTTAAGACCTACTGATGTAAGCCAAATCTGGACTATCCGAATAGTGTCGTTGCTGATTTGGGTGACTTCCTCCAAAAATTTGACCACTACGACAATGGCGATGTCGTCAGCAAATCCCACTATTTTTGCTTCCTCTGGTATTGGCAGCCGAAGTATTCCATCATACATGATATTCCACAACAGCGACCCCAAGACCGAGCACTGTGGCACTCCCCCCGAGACGATGTATTTTTTAATACCTTCATCTGTATTATACAGTAGGATCAGTTGTCTAAAGTAGTCCTCTATTATATTTAGTAGATACTGTGGAACCTGTCTGAGGTTCGATTTATTGCATACGTACTTATCTTCTACCATAGTTTGCGGATGTGATATAGATAGATACATGTTTCTTCCTCTCTTTTAACAGCTTAGAACATCAGGTATACAGCTGATGATTTTGGAGACACAATCCGGACCTTTGTTCAGATTGAATGGTTTCTACATGACGAAGCTTTTAATAGTCGTGCAACGAGCGATGGGGCTAAATCCATTTTCAGAAAAATAACTTCTGTGACGGATGGTTGGATTTTGGTACTTTTGTTGGATTTCACCTTACGGCTTCTACTACGCCTACATATCGTGAACGATTTTTAGCAATGAGTCTTAGCTCTCCAACTCTTTTCCAGTTGCCGTAACTCCTCCTTACTGTTCTGCTTCTGTCACTCTGGTAATTCATTGAAATGCATTGCATTGCGTCGAGATTCAAGCTCATTCTACTGGCACTTCCGTACACGATCTCTGATACAGAAGTTCATAGACAGCTTTCTAGTGATTAGAGCGGTCACACTGTAGCAGAACGGATTCAAGATTGCTTCAATATCTTTTAGACAACAGATGATGCTATCCTGATTCAGCTTGCACTATCTGGTTCGGTTCCAGCATCGGTAGAAGTATTGGAAACTTTGTACTCTCTGCCATTTGTCCATCAATGTTGTCCATCCCCTCGGCCTTTGCCTCCCTCTCCACACTTGCTATCGTTTGGTTAGGTTCATATGTACATAAGTACATCGTAAGCGTAGTAGAGATGAAGAATCCATGATATTCCTTCGGTTTCTGTAGCTAATGAAAATACAAAGAGTATTAGTGTAAGATTGCAACCTTGTGGTATTGCGGTTTGCCCTATCTCTAAGCTGTTGCCTAACTATTTCTTTGCATCTGACTCAGTTCGCTCTCCTAGGATTCCTGTAGACCCTGGACTAGAAGCTGAGCTGAAGCGTATCCACTTATGATCCGAAAAGGATGCTAATATGCTCCATTTTTCCATCGTTAAATATTCATTGTAAGAAGATAAAGTAATATCTAGCACCTCCTGCCTGTTTCTTACCACGAAAGTTGGATTAGTGCCCTTATTGCATATGGTGAGCTTAATAGACAAAATAAAGTCAAAAAGACTCACCTCACCTCTTGCATTAGTGTCACTGCTGCCCCATTGCGTATGGTGTGCGTTTGCATTGCACCCTACGATGTAGAGCCACTTGTCCTTGGCCATCAGTCCTTTCATTTTGTCAGATGGGAGATAAGATAACACAAGTGGTTTCTTTTCCTCTGATTCACAGGCTACTACTACCAAGTCTCCATCACTGAAATTATTCAAAGGAAAAGTTTTTATGTTGTTTTTAAGTAGTATGCATGCCCTGACCGTTGATGTTATGTGTCCTAGTATATCTCGTCAAGTGTAGGATGATAAGTAGGAAAATAGATCCGATATTGACCTTTTTTGATCAATAGATACTTCATAATAGCGAGAGATTCAATCGTGAACTGAAAAATGTGAATAGTCTAAGAAGCCTACATACATAGATACATCGACTGGACAACGCTGCATCTAAAAGGAATTTCGAATCCCAGCTCTTTGGTTTAAGATGACAAGGAAGACCCCAAGTATAAACACCAAGAGGTCGTAAATCTGCTTTATGGGAAAGTATCTGAAAGAACATATCGGCCAAGGTCAAGACAACTATCACTAACTAGCACCGTCGTATGATGAGTAATTCCCATCGTTTTGAAACCACATATCTGCGTATACATAACAAATCAAACCTAACCCATATATTGCGTTCTTCCAAAACCCAACCAATTTACTGGTTTTTCCTTGCCCACCCAAGCGCCAGTAGAAATATTTTATCTACGCCATCATCCAAGTCAATAATCACAAAAATATAATCTTCTGCTGATCTCAGATATACAAATCAACACCATCGTCATCATCATGATTATCATCAGCATCGTTGATCTCTTGATCGACGGTTATAAATACACGAAAGCACCTTGTTAAGTAAAATAACCAAGGAATACACAAAAACAAATGAAAACTTAATTATACCATCACGGGCTATACGTTCAATAAAAATTAAATCAAAGTGTAATAAATCAAAATGAAAGAGAACAGCATTCCAAACGAGATGAGACAATATAACTCAATGGAAAGAGTACACAAAAAAAAAAAACGAGAAAAAAAAAAAACAAATATCCAACAGATAAACAATAAAAAACAAATAACGACAATCGTCGAAATAAATAAGAAAAAAAAAAAAAAAATGCAAAATATGCAAATTGTATAAATTCCAATAAATTTGTGCGCTAATCAAAAACATCGACCCTCCGGGACAAGGACGGGCAACGGTGGGGTAGGTAGGACTCACCTTTGACCGGGCCATTAAATTGTAATAAATCCTAGATGTCAATAGATGGCGGCACACGGCGCACATGCGCACATACTCAACCTCATAAAGTCGCTCCCGTCACCAACTACAAACAGACAGACAGAAAGACCTGAGATGATAGAGATGCGGGCAATGACGACACGATATTAATTGAGTGCCAAAGTGATAAATGGAAAAATTGAATTTTTCGGGTCCGTCCGTATCTCTGTGTGTAAATAATTTAAATGCTAATTCTAACCATGACTGATATCTTATTCAATGTACAACGAAACTTGTGCGAATAAATTGAAAGGGGTTTGAAATAATGATGACATAATTATGATGCGAATGTGGCACATCCTTAATTACTGGTTTGGAAATGGCAAACAAAATTTATTTCTGTGTGTATGGTGTTTCTTAATCCGATGCCTAAGCAGGTTCTTGACACCGGAGCTGGTACCAAGACAGACGTCAATCAAGTCAAATAAATCATCATAATCATAAATGGGATGGAATGTTTCTGGCTCCACTGGCGTTAGTTAAAAACATGGGTTAGTTCAATTCCGACAGATGCTGAATATATTTAAATTTTTATTTTTTTTTTCTTCTTTTTTACTATTAACACCTTGAGACAGTGAGAATGGAAGCTGAGATCCGCTAGCATTTATAAGGAATACATTATGATTCATGGATATTTGTTGATTTGATTTGAGATACAGCAGAAAAATTGTCGAAATTTATTCACTGTTGACGGAAGTAAAGTAGACTATATTCATGGTAGTCTACCAGTTATAGGTTTACTTCGTTTTTTAGGGGAGCCCTACTTAAAGACTGGTCTTTCAAAGTGGGTTTAGTAGGTGCTCTTCTGAAAGTTGTCTAGCGAACCCGTCCTAGTTTTGTTATCTTGTTGTTATAGAGGTTTACATTCTCGATCAAGGCCTGAATGTCGCTATATACATATGTACGTAGATACTTTATTCATTCCAACCATTCTTACTTACTTTAGTGCTTAATTGGCGCCCGACGAAATTCCACCTTCGATTCCATTGCACATTGCATTCAGTTTGTTAAAGTAAGCATCTTGGCATGATCGATTATTTATTCTTAAACGAAGTGAAATAGTATTCCTGCTCGGATGGGATTCGAAGATTTTCTTGGCTGGAGCGTTTTTCATTCATCCTGTGAGGGCGCCAACTTTCTTTCCTAGGTTTGTCCTATTGATGGAAATAAATCCACAGGTCTTCTAACAATCCAGCTCTGGCCAGTTTTCTTTAGCAGAGAGACATGTTCTGATATTGTTCCACCTACTGTTTGCCATTCTAATGGCTGCGGAATTGGAATTTTATCGATTTAATAGGTGCTGACGGCTACCCTTATTGTCAAGGAGGTTCCGGCCTACACCCACCTTAGCTAGCTTGTTCGCTTTGCAATTGCCTGAAATAGCCTTGTGCCCTGGAACCCAGCATAGGCATACGCCGCGGAGAGCGAACTTATTAAGAAATCCGTGGCATTGCTTTACCAATTTGAATGGAATGATTGGCAATTGCAAGGCTTTTACCGCAGCTTGACTAACTATGTAGAAAACAATAGCGCTGCTCTCTATCGAGTGAATGGAAAGCCAGGTCGAGGCTTCACGGTCTGCTTTGACGTTGATTCCGGTGGGCGAGATTCTGAGCTAGATGAGGTTAGGTTTAGTAAGTAAAACTCTCACACTAGCAGCATCCTTAGCTACTTCTACTTTCAGAATTTTTTTAAAACTTATCTTTTCGACGAGGGAAATACGCCCCTTCATCGTTCATACACCAAACACCAGTAGATTTTTTGAATTAGTCCCATAAGTCCCTAAACGTTCTCTATGCCTCGAAATGTTGATTGAAAATAGAGTATCATGCGACCATATTTTGTACGACTGTCAGAACATATCTTAGGGTGAAAAGGGTTACTATACGAGATCTATATCAACCATACAACTTCCAAAGTTATCATTCTCCCTTCAGGATGGTAATTTTGTGTGACAGTTCATATGACAGCTTATGTCATATTTAGTAAATTGACACTATAACCCCTTGTCACAGATAACGTTGATGTGCAGATGAATCTTTAACTCTAAAAATCAACTCCACTAATGCAACTATCATCCATAGATACATCTGTCCTGATTGAGTGCACCACTATACCCCAATCAAACATCAGAGTATCTACCTTGAAAGTTTGTCTCATTTTGGCCAGACAAACAGGCGACACCAAGGGTAATTCGCAATAACTCATGGCGACCATCAGTCTAGTAGCTCTGAGTGCAAATCAATTTTGTCTTTTCTTACCCCCATCCCCCTCCGACCGACCTGTTAAGTATAAAAATATCTATGGCGTGTCAAATTTCCATAAAAAACACTCCAATATCGGCGAACAAAAAAGAACCAAAACCAACAAATCCATTAACCTTCATCAAACAAAAAACAGGGTCATAATTAGCGAAATTACAATTCGCTACACACCGCGTCGTGTGTCTCACATCCGTCTGATTTATTTGCCTTCGAATGGAAAATTGCATATTTTAGCGTCTTTTACTTGTAAATACACAAAAATTATTCGATAATAAACTGTAATTTGACTACATGCAGACATGCAAGCAAAAAAAAAAAAAAAAAAGAGTAAAACCCTAAAAAAAACCAATAAAACATGCGATTGACAAGTGTACTGACACTGACACAAGAACGTAAAAGTCATGCGTTGCATACCAACCCGAGCGCGTTTTGTGTATCCACCCATAAATTCTAAAGAAATTGAAAATTCTGCAGACAATGGGGAGTAGGTAGGGACAAAAAAAAAAAGTATATCAGACAACCAAAGCAAATTTGAAAAAAATCGACATAATTTCATCATTCATTTCGGGGGTCACTTTATTTGATTGACAGCGGCTAGGAGATCCGTTTGACTTTTCAACTGACGCGACTTTATGATGACATGTGAAATTTTCGCTGACAATTTCCTGTACCTTGTACGTATGGAATTAATTTTAATTTTCTTACTCGCACACGTCAAAAGAATCAACTAAATCAAAAAGCAAATTCAATGACGCATAAAGAAAAAAAACTAAGCAAATGTCAAAATGTCATTAAGTGTGTATGGCGCCACTTGACAAGCAAACTGACAGGAATTACTCTCCACACAACTCGTTAGTTAATGTTTGTTGTGTTTGTGCAAATTATATTTGAAAATGTCACATTTTTTTGAAACCGCAAAGCATAAAATACTACTGACTGACGCGGGCGTGTTTATAGTCATTATTGCTAATGACGCCGACAATGGGTTTTTATCTAAAAACCGCAAAACCACAAACATCATTGGAATGCCTTTTCCCTGTATCTTTGGAGAGTTGAGTGTAAATATTGGGCAGGAGCTTGTGTTTTGGGTCTAATTATGGACGTCGTAATTGACAGCATCACGTGGTTTGGGTAATATTTGGGGAAACACCATCGAGGTGCTGATAATTCAGTCAAGATTGTAGATAACATTCAAGTGTATTTCAAGGCCTAATTTGATTTCTACTTTCAGTCTGAAGTTAGAGAGTGTTGCTTGACATCTTTATTATCAAACCCAAGCATGCTAATCACGACACCTCCAACGAGCCATTATTTCTGTTTAAAATGCTGGAATTCATGATAGACATGTATATTGGTTTCATCTGTTGGATTTTTATGGACTTTTATTGCACCAATACTTCGAAATGCCTGGGTAAAGGTTGTACAACCCAAATTGATAATCCACAAATCACTACTGAAGGGACGATTCCTACAAAAAGACGTATCCAGCTGTTTTTCTAGCTGAAGGATGCCATCGTTCATTACGTTCCACAGCATTGCCTGAGCCATGTGATTCTCATTTTTAGGGGGAAACCCGCCTTCATTTGGCTTAATTCTATTTAGGGACCAACTAGTCGTAGGTGCACTCGTTTTAACTGACTAAAAACGCACATTTACACGACATTACGTTCCACAACATTGCCTAAGTCATGTAGTACCACTTTTGGGGGTTTCGTTTGGCTTCTTTCTATTTAAGGACCAACGAGTCGTATGTACACTCGTTTCGACTTACTAAAAGCACATATTTACCTTTAGAAAGATGTCTGTGGCTGATTTTCTAGCTAGAGGACGCCAACTTACATTACGTTCCACAACGTTTCACTGCTAAAAGACGTGTCCGGCTGTTTTTCTAGCTGAAGGACAGTACGTTCCACACTATTGCCTGAGTCATGTAGTACCACTTTTGGAGGTTTCGTTTGGCTTCTTTCTATTTAAGGACCAACGAGTCGTATGTGCCCTCGTTTTGATTGACTAAAAGCACACATTTACCTAGCACTCCTAGGCCGGCATACCGATTCCAATTATCTCAACGGGATTCCCACCCGCTCAAATGACACACAGCACTAAAGTACTGAAGTCTGATATAATTTTTCATTCCGCTTGACATATGTAACCCATTCGCAAATATTGATCTTCGTAACCTTAAAGAGCCGCCGCACGCAAATAAAAGTCAATGTCACTGTCACGAAGTGATTCAGTCATTCGAACTCAGCTGCGTGCCCAACCTTGCCTTAGGTCATCTTAATTTACAACACACCCCAACTTTATTCAATCGAAAGTAAACAAATCGCTTCAAAATAAGTGTTCCCAAGTGAGTCACAGACAGATTCTGTAACTCGTTGACCTAGATACACAGCAACAGTGTCATCAGAAAACTTAACCAAAGTTCTAAGAACCGCGAAAAGCAGATTATCTGGAAAAACCTATCTCGTTAGAGATACACAGTATAAACCGTGTATATAGATACATGGTATCTCTTCAACACTTTGAGACAAATTACATGTGTTTCGCTATAAAAGACGTCTATAATGTTGCCATCTTGTTAGTAAGAAGGCACAATCCGCAGGCGCGAGGATCCTATTTCATTAGGTGGCCATGTCGTCGGAGTCGTTGTTCTGGTCATCGCTTTCGTAGCCATAGCCGTGCGTCGTCGTCGTCGTTGTCGTCGTCGAAATCAGTCGTGTCGTCGCCAATTGATGAAGCCTGACGAATGCTTTACGTGGCGCTGCTGGAAAAATAACACCAGATTCTATGTAGTTGAATGGTGGTGTGTTGAAGGCAAATGGGAAGGATGGCAATACGTGGGCACCCCCTGTGGTGCCACAAGCCACTGAAATTACATTAGACGTGCAAGAGCACTCTGTACATCTTGTAAGTGCATCGCGAAAGTGGTGCCAGCAAGTGGTTTCATTTTAAATGCAATTTTGATTACATTTTCCTTCTTGTTGTGTGTGGGAAAAGAGTTAAAAGGAGAGATGCTATCAGGTTTTAATGTTGGTCGTCTGATGGGATTTTCCCTAAACGATTTCACACTACTGAAAGTTGAGATGCATGCTTAATAGTCCTTGATGTTAGATTAATAAGTCGGAAGAAATTACCAGTACTATGAGTGTACTCCTACCAATCCAATCGAAACCCCCATTACCCATTCAATTTAATTTTTCTTATTTTATATCCACACCTTGGCCAATCTCAATTAAATTTGACTAATTTTCTATGGAAATGTTTATATACCCACAGAACTGACCCATGAAAATCACTTAAAAATTTTTATTTAACTGGAAAATAATGCCAAGCAGCCGCGACACTTAAACCATAAAAATTTCCCCACAATATAACTTAAAAAAAAAATAAATAAAATAAAAATTAAAACGGCGCCTTAATTACGTATTTTACGATTCCCCTAGTTAAGACAGCAGCGCAAGTGCATATTAACTATTCCCACATTCGGTTCCCTAAGATATTCGATGAAGTCTCTCCCGTAAACAAAAAAAAAAAAAAACAATTATACAGGCAGCAGGCAAACACCAGTAGCACCAGAGTGGCAACAGTAGCAGCAGTAGTTAATACAATACTGATATGTTAGTTCTCAGGAATAATTTATCTATTTATTTGTTTTTCTTTACATTGTTAAGTTTAAAATTAAATAATAAAATAAATTATTTAATTTTTGGTTTTGTTTTACAGGTTACCACAGCTTACGGTCTATGCCAAGATTATTTACCTCCTGATGGTGAGTACTTATGTCTCTACATTTGAATATTTTATTTTTATTTTTTAAACTTAAATTTAAATTTAAAATTAAACGTGAAAATTTGGGTGAAAATAGGTGATTGGTGAAATTCTCAGATAGGACCTCTCTGACACTTTTTTTTATTGTGTGTGTAGACCCTTGCGCAAATGGCTGACACTGCGACCTGAAAAGATCTATGGCATCATATACTTACTTACTTGAGTAGCGCTACAGTCCGGGGTGGACTTGAGTCTCAACCAACAAGTCTCTTCAGCCAGCTGCCTCCAGTTTCGCATACCGAGTTGATTCAGTACCCTGCCACATTAGGCGAGGTCTACCTCTATTGCATCGTCTCTTTGTGGTGGATTCGCAGACTGTCCGGGCCGGAGCATTGTTGTACATCCACTCTACATGACTCACCCATCTAAGTCATTATATTCGAACTCTTCTGATTAGGTCGATGTCGCTATATAACTCTCCAATCTCGTCTCTGCAGACGGGACCAAAAATCACCCGAAGTATTTTTCTCTCATAACAACCGATAGCGGCCTCATTCATTCTTGACATAGTTCATTCCTCTGCGCTGTAGAGCAGGACTGGGATCATCAAGCTCTTATACAGAGTCTCCCTAGTTGTTCGAGAGAGGACTTTACTACACAATTGCCTTCTTAGCCCAAAGAAGCAGTAATTGGCAAGAGTTAATCTTCGTTTAATCTCAGCGCTGGTGTCATTGTCTGAATTTATATCGGATCCTAGGTTATATCTATCGAGGGTGATGTTCTGTCCGAGGCGTCTGTTTTTTGCCCTCATTAACCATTGAACACATCTTAGTCGCTTTCGTCTCAATGCGCTCACAAAAGGACTACTGACTGCACACTGTGTTCTTCCAATTATATCAATATCATCGTCACATGCCAGCAGTTCCACGCACTTTTGAAGAATTGTGCCTCTGATGTTGGCGTCTGAGTTCTGAACAATTCTCTCAAGAACGATGTTGAAAAATCGCATAACAGCGCGTCACCCTTTAACATCGAAGGTCTCGGTGAGGTCTTTTCCGACCTTGATGGAGCAGGGTGAGAATCGTCATTCTGCACAGCCGGTCGAGTTTGGAAGAGATGCCAAAACTAGACATAGCTCTACATAGTCCTTCTCTATAGAGGGAGAAGGTCTCGGTGAGGTCTTTTCCGACCTTGATGGAGCAGGGTGAGAATGAATCGTCATTCTGCACAGCCGGTCGAGTTTGGAAGAGATGCCAAAACTAGTCATAGGTCTACATAGCCCTTCTCTATAGATGCGGCCTTAAAATCGACAAAAAGGTGGTGGGTATCGAATTGGAATTCTTGGGGTTTTTCCAGGATCTGCCGAAGTGTGAAAATTTGATCGATTGTGGACTTTCCTGGCCTAAGACCACAGTGAGCAAGTTGTTGACGAAGGGTTTTAGACGTTCACACAATATGGTAGACAGGATCTTGTATGTGATGTTAAGGAGACTGATACGTCTGTAGTTCGCACAGTTTAGATGGTCTTTTTGAGGATCGGTCAAACAATGCTGAGGTTCCATTCATCGGGCATGCATATTTTGCAAATGAGGTGGTGCATGCTCCTTACCAAGTTATCCCGCGCCGCTTTGAATAATTCGGTAGTCAGGCCATCAACTCCAGGACCTTTATTGGATTTTAACTTAGGCATCGCTATCTTAACTTAATCCAGGTCGGGTGGACGGAAATGTTGGTTATTATCGTCCAGACTGAATGGTTCATTCTGCCTTACAGCGAAATTTCGTTCATCATCGCAGTTGTACAGTCTGCAGAAGTGATCTTTCCATATTCTCAAGATCGACTGCGATTCTACTACTAGGTTTTCGTGTTCGTCACTGTAGGCTTCGGTTCTGGCCTTGACACGTTCTCTTTACCTTCTGATAAAACTTCCAGACCTCATTCTTACAACAGCATTTCTCTATTTCATTAATTGCACTGTTCTCCTGATCCTCCTTTTTCCTTCTTAAAAGCTGGTGTTCATCCCTTCACTTCTACTCGTAGAGCTCTCGCGCCTCTCTGGTCTTTCTATTCAGTTCCGCTTTGTATGCCATCTGTTTTTCTACATTTTCTTTCTGTCATTCTTCCTCGAACTATGGGTTTCAGATGCGACGTCGCTGATGACTTTTTGGAAGTATAGCCACTGGTCTTCAGTACTTGATGCTCAGGACCCCTTAAAAAAGCTCTGACGATCTCTTGCGATTGTAGTCGTCCAAGGTCAAACTTCCTCACAGTATTTCCTTATCTTTGCGATGTTCTGTATATCCCCATCCGTACTTATTCAGTAGATCTTCCTACTTTTTAATTCTCAAATAATTATGTAGGTACTTCTTCAGTATTAATGACGTCAAACTGACATTTATAAAGGATACTCCTCCTTTTATGCAGAGTGTTGGAACAGTCTCAAAATACAATTATAGTTACTACAACAAGGTAGTTGTCCGAGTCAATGTTCAATGTACGGACATCCATGATACTGAACCAAAAGAGTGCCTTGCGTCGATCGCAATGTCATCAATCTGGTTGAAGTTTGACTGATCCGGAGATCTCCATGTTCCATAGTGATAATCCGATTTTTCCACAGTGACATCACAATGGACCATCTTTTTGGTCTAAGTGTGTCCCTGCTGAGCGAGGACATCCATTCAACCCAACTGCCTCTGATTTTTCTCGGTGTATCGATCTAGTTTGATAAATCGATTGATGAGTTACTAACTCTCATCTTGTCGATAACAAATATGTTATCGCAAGTGGCTCTCATCAGACAGGAAATTGAATGCATTGCCAGTTTCCTAATAGGAAATCCTAAAATTATTGCGAAAAAAATAAATTCCAATGAATTTCCCAGAACATTCTTATCGCATCGTCAAGAATGCCGTAATCACGAAGTTATATGATGAAAATGTCAAACCTCTGAAAGCGTGAACCAGTATGTCGTGGTTTGGTGTTCTTTTATTGAAGCCTTCGCTATAATTATTAAATTTTTTTTATCTTATAGCCATTACAATGCAAAATTCAGTTAAACAGAAATCTGGACTAATAACCCATTATCGGCATTCCAAAGCCATTGATTCACACATCAATTAAATTGCGTCATGAACCGCCAGTCAGTCAGCTAGGTATGGTGTGGTCAAATACATATTGTAAAACTCAATTATCGATAACATTGTTGCTAAGCTTGTCCGAGAAAAAAATAACAGAAATAAGACCGAATGACAAGGAATACATATATGTATATTGCTGAACACGCAAACGACATGTAGACGCCAAAATTTACAAGTATTTGCTTTCGAAAACAGTTATTTTCTAAAAATAAACTTATTTTTACAATTTAATAGACAATATTTGAGGAACAATACATGTTCATGACATGTTCAATGCGTAGCATGTGTTGTGATGCTCACGAAGTTGGCTTTATCAGTTTTTTTTTTTTTTTTGACAGACGTCAAAGTGACATTTGTGTTTTAATAAGCAACAAACGTCATACAATACATAATTATAGTGAAGAGATTGTCACACCTTTTAGGGTGCTGCCATAAAGATTCAAATTATGAAAATGTTAATTGGAATGGCTTTTACTCTAGTTCGTGATTCTTTGTTGTAATAATTGAATTATCGCCAGTGCGAAAGGTGTGTCTCCTCTAACTGTTTCAGGTGGAAAATTACCAGATAGTCTCAATTGTTTGGGGGGATTTCTTATTTCGAAAAAAAAAATTCTTAAAATGGGTGCAGTCTTGGGACGCACAAGCGCCGCTATAATTGTGCGATTACCTATATTACCGGAAGAGAACTCGAAAATAGGTTATACGGTTTTAATTGAATGATAACAGGTACTCGTAAGTACGTTTGTATACGGATCTGGAGGCAGTTGATTATAGGAAATACTGTAAGACTTGCTGTTCTAGCGAAATGAGTCAAGAAAGTATCTCTAAACAATGCACAGAGATGGTAGATGGTTCTATGCTGATGTACGATCATCTTAGGTTGAAAATTCGTGTCAGATATCTGTTGACGAAAGTTTGCTATATCCTTACGAGACATCTTTCATCTTTCGAAGGAATCCTGGTTTAATATATACTGGACGTAAGCTCCGTTCCTTTTCCAGATACATTCCGACAAGGTACGAAAAAAACTCGACTCTTTCCATATGGGATCTGCAGAGGAGCTTACTTCAGTCTGGTCGCCTCGTCAGTCTGTTCACTCCCGCCTATGTGTCTGCGGCTTTTAAAATGATCATGAAGCCGCAGCTTATGGTATGATCAGGTTAGATTCGATTGGCAGGCTGCAGCAAGTGAAGCCACACTTAACCCAGAATAGGCAGATTGTGGTACCACAGGATCTAGTGTTCTCAATCTCCCCGTGGAATCAACACGGGCCTATTATAAAGCGCTGAAGGCAGCTAATGCTTTTATTAAATAGTTCGCCAAGGTTTACTCTCCTAGATATAGTTTCTTTCAAGTTAAGAGAGCTTGTGCATAGGAGGTGAAGAATAGTCTCTTTCGCATCCATGCAGCTTCTGCAAAAATCTTTTGTTGAGAGCCTGCCAATGACGTAGTGTCCCGTAATGACACCTACTATTGTGCTGATGAAGTCAGTCTTTTTAGCCTATTGGAGTGGTTGGGGCAGATCTGTTTCATGACTGAGCACGTGGTGTAACATTTAACGCTTAAAACATGCCCAGATTCTCCTTCTCGATTCGATTGTCCTTCAGCCATGCAATTTCCTGGAATGTCCCTATGGCTCGGCCCCGAAATGAGGAGTACTTTTTGGAATTGTTCTGCCATCTCCGGCTTGACTATCGCTAAATGTTGTGATATTCCTCGCGGATATTACATTCTTACCTTACCTACATTACCTTAGCCACGACAACGGTCCAGGAAACAATTTCCAGTTTTTTGCTCCGCTCAAGGGGCTTTTGTGCAATTTAAGCCTCCCTGCCAAGGCCGCAATCCAAGGGGAGAACAGCTTTGCTATGCTATGGTTAAAGTGGACTATCCTTCCGTTCTGGAGTTCGTCAAAAAATTTCAAAGTGACAGAAAAGCCTTTTTACCCAGAGCTGTATGTTATCGACTGCAACGTGTGTATCTCTTCTGTCATTTATCGAATTCAACTTTGTGCGTTGCGGTTTCCCAAAAGTATATATCTACCACTCTACTATTTCACACTAAAGATACATAATGTACATACCTACAAGTGAAAAAAAAATTTTTAATTTCCGCTCTACAGAAGATTTTCTTCCAACTCCACCATACAATGTATACTAGCACAGCTTTCTATTGTCTATTTGCGCAAAGTAGCCACAAACACTCCGGCTGCCGACTGACTGACTTGAGCTGCCTCCAATGAATGAATCCAAACACCTTGGTATCCAAACTACTGCGTGCCACTGTAAGAAGTCGACCAGTTTACCCAACACTTGAGGTTCTACGCTCAGAGGTTTTCTTTCCAAATCAAATATTTGCTCATCTAATGTCTTCATAAATAGTTTTAATTGATTTGTTGCCCTCTTCAGCGGGACGGTATTAACGATCGATCCGAAGGGTCCGTGAAGTGAAAATCGCGCATAATCATCTGGTTTGACTCTTCCGGCCAAAATCCACCTTACACGACACATAGATACGATTTATCTGTCTGTCTGTAAACAAACAAAACAAAAATTCCAATTGTTCGCAACGAGTCACATGAATGACGACATGATTCAGCGAATTCTCTCAAACATCCAATCGTTGGTAGCGTCAACAAATGCAAGAATTTCAGTGTTTCAAGACGAAGAAGGATGTTTTTCTTTTTGCCTTATCAACCAATGAACCGCCTCCACTTGACGCGACGCGATTGTTTTTACTTGCAGCCATGCACACGAGTGGGCAGAATGTAAACGATTGCAATCCGTAACAAAAGACCGGATGGACAGACTTAAAACTTGGACGGGATTGCATAATTTTCTGTCGATTGGACAAAGTCCAAATTGATTTTCGAACCGATGGACTGTTTTTTTTTTTTTTTTTTCAATTAAATTGCATCGGGTCTCTCGTATATCCACTTGAGCTATATGGTTTGGCTGAAAGGTCTTTAAGTGCTCGGGGGAACGAATTTAGAATAAGTTTCCTTTGGTAGAGTGGCCGGCGACAACGTGACCTGGGACAATAGTCATACCAGTTTGCCGTCAAGAGTGGCGACCACTTTTCTTGGAAATAAATTTAATTAATACACACTCGAGTGGATTGTAAGGTGCAAGGTTCATACCCACAAGTACTGTCTTCCATCTGCGCACGTATTCTCCCTAATCACAGACAGCAATCAGAGCAAAATTTCACGCTGCTCTCCAGACATAATTTACAACAAAATCTATTAAAATTTAAATAAAACAAAAATTTAACAACAACACAATGGAAAATTTCAATAATCCATTAGGCATACATAATTGGAAAATCAGTGAAAGACCATTTAATTTCCAATAAAATATGCTTGTTGGACGGTTTACAGTAGGCTATCGCCATCTAAAGTGAATCATCCGAAACGATTATCTCTGGATATTTATTTGTTTAAACAAAAAATAAAGATCCGAATCGAGCTGTTTCCGAGATTAGCATGGAAAATTACAGAAGGCAAAGCGGCCGGCCGAAAGAAAGCCCAGGTTTCGGCTTTAATTTTGTTCGACTTTATGGGAAATTTATTTTATTGTATGCAAATGTCGAATCGAACTGAAATTAGAAAATATAAAATACTCTTGAGTTTGGAATTTGTGAGGCCAGATATGGATCTTTATATCGCGCGGGCATTCTACTGGATATCGGATTTCGATGGAGTTACAAGGGCATTTTCGATTTCGGTGGGTTTTTTTTTTTTTTGAGGTTAGCGATTGAAATCTAGTTCAGATTGTTTGTTATGAAGGAGTCTTTAAATGGAGGGTAAAAGATTAGCTTTTAAAGTAGATATGGTGCTTAAAGATACTACAAGTTGTAGAGAATATCATTCCTCAAGGACAAGGACAGCCTTTGTTTTAACCCAAACTTCAAAAACAATTCAGTGCAAGCTTATAAGCTGTTGTATATGTATCCCTACTACCACTCCCACTTCATTTACTTACTTACTTACTTAGGTGGCGCTACAGTTCGGGGTGAACCTGAGCCTCAACTAACAAGCCTCTCCAGTTAGCCCGGTCCTTAGCTAACTGCCTCCAGTTGCGCACTCCAAGCTTGTTCAGGTCCCCTTCAACTTGTGCGCGCCACCTAAGGCGAGGTCTTCCTCTACTGCGTTGTCCCTCCGGGTGTGATTCGAAGACTCTTCGGGCCGGAGCACTGGTGTCCATTCGCTCTACATGTCCTAGCCATCTCAAACGACTAATGCGCAGTTTTTTGACTAGGTCGATGTCGCTGTACAGCTCGTATAGTTCGTCGTTGAATCTTCTCCTCCAAAGCCCGTCAACGCAAACGGGACCGAATATTTTGCGAAGAATTTTTCTCTCGAAACGACCGAGGATATCTTCATCCGCTTTTGATAAAGTCCAAGCTTCAGCGCCATAAAGCAGGACTGGGATGATCAAGGTTTTATATAGAGTCTCCTTAGTTGTTCGGGATAGGGCCTTACTACTCAATTGCCTTCTGAGCCCAAAGAAACAGCGATTGGCAAGAGTTATTCTTCGTCTTATTTCTGCTGAGGTGTTATTTTCAGAATTGATAGCAGAGCCGAGGTAGACAAAGTCCCTTACTACCTCAAAGTTCCCACTTCATTTACTTGAAATAAAATAAAAACCAATTATTGTTCGAACAACGGTTTTACCAAACGAAGCTGAAATTTATAGATTTCTGTTTATAAATGATGGTAACCACGCCTACTTTTGTTCTCAAAAATGTCTTATCTCTAGGATTTTGATGAAATGTCCTACAAATCAAGGAAATATTGTTTAAGTACTACGATAGTTGTGACATTTGAAATGAAATTTCCATAATGCCACGCCTACTTTGTTAGAATTTGGTTAGAAAATGCGTATCTGACTCAGAAACTTCGTGGTTTTGTGATGCTATTAATGTATTTCTCAATCAAACTTCATAAATGTGATGAGACATGAGGTAAGCTACATTGTTTTAATGAAAAATAGGCGTGGCTATCTTGAGAAATGTCTATATTTTACAAGAAGAGACAATTTTTGATTATTAATCTAGGATGATCTAGAATATCACTCGTGAATAGTCTCAAATATGGATAGTTTGACCATTTACGAAATTTTTCAACCAAATTTTTGATTGTTTTTTTACTGAACATGCCCCACTGTATCAATTGGTTGTTTCGTGCTGGTAACTCGTTCCATTGTTGTATCTGGGAGGAATACAGCCTTAGGACGTTGGGGGGCTCAAGCCTTCAACCTTATCCGAAACACTCAGTGCAGATTTTGACTAATTAATGTCAGACAAGAACTAGGATTACCCTAGCACCTACAGTATCTAATACATTTCTTTCTTAACATTCTCAGAATTCGATTACGAAATCGCCAACATTCCTTTGACCACTCAATGACTACGTGTTGCATTAGCGTGAATCAATGATAAAAACCCAAAAATGACTTGTCGCCAGGTAGCTTCACAAGAACACTTGCTTGTTCACTGATCTATTGTCCTATCGGAACGCCATGTCACGTTCACATTATCGGTGAAAATTTACCCCGATAAGCCGGCAGGTCCGCCTTAAACGTGTACCAACAACCAAAACATTCAATAAATCATGTACTTGCACTCATTTTACACCAACTACGTCATCTTGTACTTTCGTTTCCATGCAAAACTCTTGATGTCCCGATTATCATCGCTTAGACGATCGATTAAATAACAAGAATAGCGTCAAAGCGTCAAAATAGCAAACCCTGTTCGGTTCGCAGCTAATCAAGCCTAATCTCACCTTAGAAGCAAACAATTTCAATTACTACATTTATTGTATCGTTCAACTTGTGTGTGCCATGCCCCCCGGAAACGTACCTAATCTAATCGTTATCCTAATCCTAACACCTTCTCACACAACAAACTAGCACTTATCTCGGGGTGGCTAATTGGATTCCTCTGCTGGTCGCCTGAATTTCGTCATAAAAATTTCATTTTCAAATCGATTTCTGAGAAATTTTGTCAAAAAAAAAATAAATTTTTTTGCGAAATTCCTTCGAGTTACCTTCCATGTCATCTGAAGTAACAGAAACAAAATTAATTTAAAAGAAAAGAAAAATACACATTGTGTACATGTATCTATGTATCTACGTGTATATATCTTTTCTATTTTATATTTGTTGTTAGTCTTTATTGATTAAATTGACAGCCAGCGCCATACTCTTGACATACAGCGATAAGATTACAACACGAAACAATTGGAAAAATAATTCAATTGTCAATAAAAAAAAAAAAATATCTGTTTGGGGGCGCATTTTGTTTCTGTTTGCCGCCATTTTAGTTTATATATGAAATGATTAGGACAAAATGAATGACTTGTCACCAGTGAAGTGTCAAAATTGAAATCTTTTTTTTTTTTTGTAGGAAATTCCATTCAAAACTGATGAAAACGCCACACACATCGATCTTGTGTCATGTCAAAATGTGCGTGCCTACACAGGTGGGGGTTTCCGGTGGGAATTGCCATGAAAAATTGAGTGAAATCCTCTTTTGATTTGGAAGTTTTCGAAACACCAACATCGTAGTTAATTGAAATGTGCGTCTTGAAAATTTTATACTTGAAGGGTATAGTAGTAGTAGGTGGGTGCTCGGCTTTGAGCTCATATGATCCCCCGCAATATAAACTGTTTTTGGTTAAGTTTGTCACACTCTCTTGCTACTGTGAACACTTGAGTGTGATGTAACCGGGGGCTGAGTCTATACCACGCTATCGAGGGTCGATTAAGTTTTATCAAAAAATATTTAATTACTTTAAAAGGGTTTGCTGTTTGCTTTAGCCGAGTTATGTAAATCAATTGTGTGGATTGAGGATTTAAATTTGAAGTGCTGAGGAGGAGATAGCTTGGAATTGATTGTGGTTTTCTAAGATTTCTTCGTAACCCGTGTTGTGGGTGGGATAGGTGGTTTCGAATAAATCAACTGATAGCGAATGCCATTCTATTGTCTTGAGACGATTTGTTTGAGTTTGATTCTCTATAATGGAAGGTTGAAGTCTAGGTTAGGTATACTGGGCGATATTACATAATGTGGCATGACATATTGCGCTCAAGGCTTTGAAGATATTCTCGAGGTCTGATGCATAAATTGTGATGCAATACAGCATTTGAGTAGCCGTTTGTAGTATGGAGACTGACAATCGAGTTATGTATGCATTTCAAAAAATTGTCTGTCGTTCTCACATAGGGTGTTTCATTAAACTGTACGTATCTTTGCGTTCATTCGTACAAAGAATACATATAAAAGCTAGGCCCTGAGTCTTATATGGACCTGTTCTACCCCTACCTCTATCTCTACCTCTACTTCTATCTCTATCTTTACTTTTATCTCTACCTCTAGGTTAGGTTAGGTTAAGAAGGGGTGTGTGACGGTTAAAAACTCATCACGTCCACTCGGAGACCTAAAGGTCCATTGTGAATCCCCTATTTTATATCGATGGAGTGGGAACAACAAAATACAGAAATCTATCACGTCACTGGTTGGGATGGGAACCAGTTGGTACTTTTGATAAAATGGAGAAGATCCGATATCTGGAAGCCTGCTACCTCTGCGGTGCTTGCGAAGAACCTAGAACCTAAAGTGCGAAGGCGTCGTTCTTGCAGAGCGGGGCAGTAGCAAAGCAGATGTTGGATAGACTCCACCTCTTCCTCATCTCCGCAGCTTCTACTAAGGTCGTTGGACTCAACTCCCCATTTACGGAGCATGACTCCGATGGCGCAGTGTCCTGTGATTATACCAGTAAGGACGCGGATAGAGGATCGATTAATTTTCTTTTTATCTAATTTCGGGCATAACGTGCGAGAGGTGGCACAGTCCTCCCTAGATACCCAGGACGAGTTGGCCTCTTTCCCTATTATGCCGTCAATTACACTATACAATTTTCCAATCGGTGGCAATATGGATGTGTCCGCTTCACTGATGTTCATTTCCAACCCCATTCTTGCCAAAGCGTCTGCCTTCTCGTTACCTTCGATATTGCTATGTCCGGGAACCCAACAGAGTTTGACCGAATGGTGTCTAATCGTGATCAGTGCATCACGACAGTTCCTAACTGCCTTTGATTTAATTGTATTAGATTTAATCGATCTTAGAGCTGCTTGACTGTCAACGAAGATGGTTATATCCGACGGGGGGAGGTGACTGTCTTCTATGCATTTAGCAGCTTTTTCTATTGCCAGGATTTCAGCTTGGAATACACTGCATGCTTCTGGTAGTCTGAATGATTCCTGTTTTTGCAATGTTTCCGAGTAAAATCCTGCTCCAGTACCTATCTCCATTTTTGAGCCATCTGTGTGGACTGTGATCCCTAGATCGTTGTCTATACTATTGGACTCCCACTCTGCTCGGCTTGGGAATAGGACTGGGATATCAAAATTGAAGTCGTTGTAGGGGACTATATAATCCGATGTGGCTGTGAAGCATTCGGAGTTGTATTTCCTGCCCATTGTCTTTGTAGCGTTTAGTATTACCGCATGTCCATAGGTGGTCTCTTTCCACAGGTTGGATTCTTTCAGTTTGAGAGCTCCTTTCGTGGCAGAGCCTTTGATGAACAAGTCTAAGGGAAGAATATGAAGAATAATATCCAAACCTGCTTGCGGCGCGCTTCTCACAACTCCAGTAGTGTAGAGTGCTGCAAGCCTTTGCACTTTGTAGAGTTCCTTCATATAGCACTTTGTACTCGTAGCTGTGCACCAGACTAAGGATCCATATGAGATGATGGGCCTGGTAAATGCTTTGTACATCCAGTGAATGATGTGCGGTTGCAATCCCCACCTTCTCCCAAAGGCCCTCTTACAAGCATATAGAGCATTCATTCCTTTCTTTGTCCTTTCTTCAACATTTCTTTACCAGGATAACTTGGAATCTAGAATGACGCCAAGATATTTCGCCTCAGATGAGAGGATTATAGTGGTGCCATCTAGCTTTGGTAATGTGAAGTCGGGTATCTTTCTTCTCCTAGTGAACAAGACAAGTTCAGTTTTCTGAGGATTGACCCCCAAACCGTTCTGTTTTGCCCACGTAGAGAGCACTTTGAGAGCAGATTCCATTAGTTCACTGATTGTTGGCAAGAATTTGCCTTTAATCAGTATTACTAAGTCATCTGCATATGCTACGATTTTGATTCTCTTCTCTGTGAAGATTCTTAGGATTTTGTTGACGGTAAGGAGCCAAAGCAGTGGAGAAAGGACTCCTCCTTGTGGCGGGCCCCTTGTTGTCATCTTCCTTACAGAACTAGGCCCGATGGCTGAGTTGATGATCCTGCAGTTAAGAATGTTTTCAACCCAGTTTACGACGAGCCTGTTTACTGTCAAATCAATTCCAAGGCTTTCACTATTGAGTTCGTTTTTACATTATTGAAAGCGCCCTCAATATCCAGGAACGCTGCCATAGTGTATTCTTTCGCATCTAGAAAATGCTCAATTTACCTGACCACGCTATGGAGAGCGCTATCCACCGATCTACCTTTAAGGTAGGCGTGCTGTGCTTCACATAGGTTTTGGGAGTTGATCAATCCTCTGATATGAAGGTCAATGAGTCGCTCTAGGGTTTTTTTTGCAAAAACGACGAGAGACTAATTGGCCTATAGTCTTTAGCGGTAGAGTGGTTAGATTTTCCTGCTTTATAAATGAAAACTACCCTTACCTTTCTCCATTTGCTAGGTATGTATCCCGTGCGCATACAGCTTGAGAAGATGTAAACGAGGTGGGGTACTACCTTGCTCAGAGACTGTTGCAGCATAGCTGGTATAATTTCGTCAGGTCCTGCAGATTTGAAGGGTTTGAACGAATTTATAGCCCATGCCACTTTGTCTTCATTTATAATGTTGGATATCACTTCCTCTTCTCCGTATTCTAGAGGAACTGCAGTCCTGCAAGGGGTGGCAGTTTCAATTTCTTTACAGCCGGGAATGTGAGTATCCATTAGCAGTTCCAAGGATTCCTGACTGGATTCTGCCCATGTACCGTCAGACCGGGGACGCAGGGGTCTTTGGATAGTATCTTTCGGAGCCTCGCGACCTCGTTTTCGTCCTCTATGGATTCACAGTTTAGCTGCTCTAATACCATATTTATATTCGTTAAAACTGGATCTGTATAAGTTCCAATCTTCGCTATTCTTACTCGTTTTGGCCCTATTGAAAAGTTTCCTAGTTTTTACTCTAAGTTGTCGAAGCTCTGGGGTCCACCAAACCGCGTTGGTTTTCCTTCGAGGTCGACTGATAGGACACGAACTATTGAACGATTCTTTCAGAGTATGTACCAAGTTGTCTACCGCATTCTCAATGTTAGTCGTACTTGAAGTAGCTGTGGCTGGCGGCGGGGCTAGCTTCGTTGCGACTAGGTTTGAAAATTTTTCCCAGTTGACTTTTTGGGGATTTCTGAAGGGTTTGGGCTTATCTTTAGTCAAGTTGAGGGTGAAAAGAATTCGGTTGTGATCCGAGAAAGTGCAGGCATTGGAGACTCTCCATTCCTCAATAATATTGGTTTTGGTATCTGTCACTAGAGTCAAATCGATCACTTCTTCCCTAACCCGGTTATGAAACGTTGGTGTGTTTCCTTTGTTGCATAAGATAAGGTTTGAAGAGAAAATAAATTCGAAAATTGACTCACCTCTTTTATTGGTATCCTTACTACCCCATTGGATATGGTGGCCATTAGCGTCACATCCAATAACCAGGTTATGTCCGCGTGACTTGGCATATGCTGCTAGTGTTCGGACTGGTTCCGGCGGTGGGTCGTTTTCCTCATATGGCATATAGGCGGCCGATAGGAGCAAATTTTTGTCCCGCTGCTCGCAAGATACCACAGTCAGATCTTTATTGCTGTAGGGAGTTAAAAGAAATAGGTTAATTGTTTTCTTAGCAACTATACAGGTTCTCAATTTACCTTCAGTATGTGGATAATATAGGTTGTAGCCTTTGGACCTTAGTCCATGAATTTTACCATATCTCAGGTAGGGTTCTTGAACGTCTTTTCCAGTCATGAAAAGCAACAAGTCGTCGGTGGCTGCTTTACAGTGATGCAGATTAATCTGCATCTCTACCTCTACTTCTAACTCGTTGCCTCTCTTTCCAATTGGATGTAACAGACAGTCATTCTACTGATTCTTCTCACACAAGTTGAGACTTAACAGCCCTGTGATAAAGCCGCAGTATCTATATGTCTTGACGAGATTCTATTTGTGGCTATCTGACCGGAAAACGCTGGTGCAGTTCTCTTCTCAGTTCTCGATCTACCCAAGTCGTAGACTATGTATGAAGCACATGGAATAATTGCGATCCAATGCAGCTCTTGTATCAAATTCCTTCGTTTGCCTTTCTTAAGACTAAAGAGGTATACTTTGCTCAATGTCAATATATCATAGATACATTCCAAGATCCTCAATCTAGTAAGCACTTACGTACCATGGGCACACGGCTTGTATTTTAGCAGATCCTGTCTGTGCAGTCTTCTCTTATTGAGCTTACAATCTAGGTACAGTTTTGACTGCCTAACTTCCTTTTGATTGTCTTCAATGGTTGAATTTTTTTTGTCTATGAACAGTACGTTTGTTGTTTGATTCACCACCATTCTTGAATTGCTTTGGGTCTCCTTTGGATGCCGTGTATTTCTTCATAACTTCCTCTGGCGATTAGTACTATTTCATCATAAGCTTGACAGTTGATGTTCAGGTTGTTTAGTAGCTCAATATTACAGAAGATGGTATTCCCCTCGAATTCCAAGTCCAAGATTGCTAGGATTCAATCCAACTCATACACATATGTACATCACCCTCATATCTACTAAATAGAGTTCAGAAGAAGCCTCCACCAGCTAATAACTGGCTCAGAGTACATAAATCATACTGTTTAAGCATTATTCGATTTTTATTTAAATAATAAATATAAAACTTATCATCGAGGAATCTTAACTAACATGTAGGTAATTATAGTTTTTTTTTTTGTCGTATTATCTCAGCCCACAACAAGCTAACCACTCATTAGATAGCGCGCAGCACACACCGCGTTGTGTTGTCGGTTGAGCGAAGCTTTTCAAAATGGTTTGTAAATATTCATTAGCATAAGACACAAAAATGCCGATCTCTGCCTACTGATAGCTGCGCCAATATGTAGTTGTTGACAGACGACACTGCTGTACGACTTCATTTGAGAATTATGAAAGAAAACTCCTTCGAAAGCGACGACATTCCATGGTAAAGACAGTGGTGAGCAAAACATTTGTACGAGTTTTCATTGTGTAAAAGGATGAATGAGTGGTTTTTGTGTGCTAATTTTGGACATATTCGTGGGATACCGCAAGTGTCCACGCTTTGGCCAATACTTTTCATCTCATTCTTTCAAAAACGAAAACAATTGGATATGTTTTAGATACTACAGATACGAAAGAACTGCTGCTCGTCACTGTATCTATAGGGGTTACCTACCTCATATGTAAAAGAAAAACTTTAAAGAAGAAGAAAACCTGTCCGCCAATCACTTTATTTGTTTTTAAACGCAACGGCAATTCAATCATTTAAACAGTAATCTCAAGTGGAAATTTGAAGAAGTTTTCAGTTTTTTTTTTTCTCATCACTAACATCTCATAGATACTCGTACGCCATTTGGCTTGGGTTAGAAGTTTTCCACCACTTGTTTTGCATTTTGAATAATTTTTTTTTTTTTTAAATTGACGATGTGATGAAGATCTACGATAAGCTCTAGAGCAACAGAATAAATAATAGTATTCATCGAGCAAGAGAACACCAGCGCACTATAGATAGATAGTTTAGCTTGTCGTCATATTTATCGATGATTTGCGTGAATCAATATATTGCAGTTTCAATAAAGAAGAAGTTGTCGAGTTAGCAATGGTTGAATGTGTGGCAAGTGATTTTGTGGAATGTTGGTAGGTAAGACGAGTCTATGTTAACCTAATTCTTGTTGATGAAATATGTTATCTTGTAGTGAAAGATACGAGAGAAATTATGTACATCTATTGCAAGGGTTTTGTATCCTTTAGTTTGGTTTGGAGTGCGTTGGTGAGTAGGCAGGGATTTTTTGGTGTGGTATACTGATTGTAAAGGGTTTGTTGATTAAAGCCCAGATCTATCCCGAACTGTAGTCACAGGTAGTACTGAACTTCGATAATAGAGGGCGGTGCGGTAGGTAGCGTGGTAGCACTTTAGTGCCCTTTCAACACCACAACTCACGTGATTATTAGAACAAAATGTCAAAGCTGGATCTATCACCTATCAGACATGTGGTAGTACTGAAGTAAAGTCAGATGTTGTGTCAAGTGACGAAATAAAAATCAGAAATTCACCAATGACAACAACCATGGTGTGAGTCTAAGTATATACATCCTCTAAGTATAGCAGAGTCTTTGTAAGAACTTTCTGGTGGTTCCTATGATTTATTGCTCAATTGACATGTCTATGAAGGATCTTTAGCCAAACCTGGGCATCAAGTAGGCTTTTATCCACCTAAATCTCTCTTTTTGGTTCATGTCCTCACTATATGTGTTCGTACGCTGTATGGACACACTTACATTAATTAGTTAGTAGGAATTGCTCAACACCTTTACTTAAGTTCTAAGGACCTTTAGGCTTGAATTACTATACGTAAAGCCTCTGTTTAATCAAAATATTTTCAAGCTTCAAAAATAAGCTTCAAACCCCCTAACAGTCGGAAAGATCATACACATTATAATCTCTATACTTAGCTACCTCAATAAATCGACTCTTCACGCGAAATCCTTTTGATCGATTTAAATTTCACGTGCCAACGCTAAATTACTCGAAACCAACTGATATAGATTGAAGAAAAGAAAAAGAAAAAAGAAGTTAACATGATTTATGAATAGCCTAGTAAGCCGGATGTTCATGATTTGTAAATTCTTTCAAAATAAATACACTATCAACAAAACTAATCAATAATTTGAACTAAATTTAGCAACACACGCTAAAAGACAATAATTCTATGTTATCCTTTGATTTATTGCATCAACCATAACAAAAGATGCTATCTTGTCGAGTAGATTTATATCAGGCTAATGTTTAAAACTAATTTAGTCAGGGTGGGTCTTGGTTAGTTGCAGTGAAATGGGCGCCCTAATATTGGGCATTTCTTTGAGAAAATGCTATAGATGAACATGCACTAGTAAAGTTAAGCTTAGGTACGTGGGTATGCGAGTGACAGAATCCACAACGCCACAGTAAGATCAATACAGACCCATTGAGATACACATAGGAGAGATCTCAATGCCCCACCGAATGGGAGTCCAATTTCCATCCGGATCTTTCATTGATCTTATCTATAGCCGTAATTTGTCCTTAGTAGCGCAAATTATGTTGTTCCCTTAGTGCTGTCCCAAAAGTGTTGCCATGAGTGGCGCTTAGCTCTTTGCGTTTGATTTTTGAACTTCCTCTTACTTGTAATTAGTCCTTTTGGCCATATTAAGGTGGGTTCTGGTTACTATCCTAATATCTACCAGCTTTTACTCCACCATGGAGGTGTTTTTTTGTTCTTCCGTTCGGTCTCCGAACATGGTCTTTGAAGGCAGACATGATTTCCTCAGCTTTGCAGTGAAGATTCGGGGGACGTTGCAAGTACTACTAACTACACAATTAGCCTTCCTGGGATTTCTATATGGCTTCGCAGAGTCGCAGATACTGCTTAAGAGAGAGCTATTGGCTTAGTATAGTCATTATGGCAAATACAATGGCATTGCGTATGAACCCATGCAGGGTGTCCTTCATCAAGTCTCTTACAGTCTGTTTTACCATCTGTAGTAAGAAAAAAACTAAAACTAGACTCAACAAACACGCCCATTCAACCAAGAACCATTTCGCCCTAATTCACGTATCCATTCACAACCACTCCACCCCTGGCATTACTGCTAACAAATTCAAAATATTTCCATTCTCTCCTAATTATTTCAATATAAATCAAATTCTTAATCTAATTTATCGATTCCAAAGTTTATTTCGAAATAAAAAAATTTATTAACTCCTTCACAGAACAATGTCATGTGGTCTAACTATCTTCCACTGCGCTCCGAATGGCTTCCACTAAATAAAAATCGCATTCCTAATCTATCTAAACCGTCGATTTGTACAAACATTCCTTTTGTAAGATATCAGATACGAAAGGTATGTCAGTTAGTTATGAAATATGAGAATATTAGATGGCGCGCGATAAAAGTTTCTAATTAAAATACGACTTGAAGTTTAAAAAAACCTTTGGACACACTTTTAATTACGAAATGAAACACACTATACACACATCTATTATATGCGAGGGTAAATAAAGAAAATTTTTAAATGACAGTAAGTTTGATTGAGGACCAAATCGAGAATTGATTAGGCTCCGACTAAATGCAATCGATGATCGATGTAAGCCATTAGAATTAATGCTAAGATACTTGTACTTTCGATGCTAATATAATTTCGATTGGGGGCTTCTCTATTTAAATTACCTTACCTAGTGGTAAACAGTATTTTCATTTTGTTTTGTAAATTACTTTTAAATCTTCGAATAAATTGTATAAAGCCCGTAATGCTACTATCATTCATTTTGGGAGGCGGTTATGGTCTTAGGAGGGCTTTTGGAAGGTGATTTGGAATTTACGCAGAATTTTTTTCAAAAACATGCACTGGCACATGGGCATGGTGTTGATACTTAGTTTACATTTAGTAGGTTAAGGGTTATAATCTTATAACAATAATAGTTGAATGTTGACAGTTTAAAAATTGCGACAAATTTCAAATGACATGTTTTTGTACGAATCCATGTCTAAGTTTATATGATGACCATGAAAATCAAGGCTAGGGCTAGCATATAGCGGCTCAGGACAATTTCACAATTTCGTTGCCTTCGATACCCCGATGATGAAAGAGTGGGTCTTTCTTAATGGCTCCATAAATTTAAGATTAAAGATACTGGTATTAGCTTCACACTCTTGAATTTGGTCCTGGTGTTATGTGAGGTAAGAATCCACAGAAGTAGGCACGTTCTTTTTCCCTGCACTGTACTCGTAGAATTGTAAAATTTAGGGACATAGATACACATAGAAATGATAGCAAATATTTTTATGAACAAGGCTCAGTGTGTTCCTCTTTGTGTTTTTTTTTTTTCATATGTCCCTTACGCAAGCTTTCAACAATAAGGTATCCTCAGTATAATGGTCTAGACTTCAAGATGTAATTTGCCCTGATGGTAGACTAATCTGGCTAGTCTGTGGTGTTGAAGCCAAATCCGTTTTAGTGGGATAGATGTGAGTTAGCCTTTACTAGTTTATTGTGGAAAGCCTCGACAACATATTGGTCGATTATGAGGTCGATTATGGTCGATTTTATAAACAAAATCATAAATAATACTGACATCTAACAGTCGTAAATACTTAACACATTTTAAATAATCAAGGCTTTCGTCTAGAACACCCAATGCATCTCAGCATGTTTTACTCGCAAAAAAAGATAAATCTTTTGATTTTATTCAAAAATTCTTGAAATATGATGTTTTGGCTTTTCGAATATGCGTTGGCGTCTGAAATCTGATCCAACCATTCAATGATAAATTCCAATAAAAAAAAAAAAAAGAAAAATATTAAAATGGAAACTGTACAAGGATAATCAAATATTTGCCAATTAGCGCCACGTTGTGTGTGGCATGTCGCATTGGAATGTTTATTGTGCGCGCCGTTTGTAATAATCTTAAATCTTTAAATGTTTAAATGCTTTTAGAGTGGGTTAATTGTTCAAGCGCGCGTGAATGTATGTATGCTGATGATTCCAGTATGAATATAATTTGTTTACGAATGCATTAACACTTGTAGTAATTAAAAGTCAAAGAAACAAGGTGATATCACCAGCGTGTGATGAATGGGAGTTTCCTTTTTAAAAAGAGTGAGGATAAATATTGAACTTGAATTCTACTTGTGGTTTGTAAAGGTTCATGGGTCTATAAATATGTCACGTTTCACTGTAACCACTGTCTGTCTAATAGTCGTTAAAAAATCACGTAGTTCTTCACTCATAAAATGAATGTCAGAAAAAGAATAGGTACTACCACAGAACCCTATGGGACTCCATTTTCACTTGAATTTTGAATGAGAAATATCCCTAATTTGGGCACATTTTTAAGGCGTATCTAATCCAAGAAAATTAACTTCAACTTCTGCGCCTTTTTTCAATAATTAAAGGTTCCACAATTTCCCAAAGATACAAGGGATACAAAGTGTATAAATATGCCAATCTTAAAGAACCCCCTCCACCAAATCGTACAACCATTATACCAATTTTTCTATTATCCATGTTCTTTCGGTAAATAGATCAGTTGCCAACATACAACACTGCGGTACACCATTTCTCTTACCTTTTCCACTCATAATCAAGACAAACATGCAGTTGCTGCACCCCTGCAATATACAACACATGCTCAAATAATTCAAAACCTTTGCACCCGTCCTATCAACACTTAATAAATCCGATAGTGAATATCTCTTCAAGTCATAAATCAGATTTTATTTTCAAAAAAAAAAAAAATACTGAACTTAGCGCACCGCAATAATATGGCAATAAAATCACTCTCGACTCTTAAAGAGATACACCCACCAAAGCCCCCATACAACACCATTCAACGTACATTATAAACAATTCAACTGGCCTCATAAAATATAAAATCAAAGCGAAAAATTAAAATAAAATTTATTGTTATATGTGATATGATTTAAATCGATTTGTTGTGACGTCTAAATCAGTCTAACTTGCGTACAGATGTGCTTCATTTACTATTGTTTATTTATTTTGTTTAATAAAAAGCAAAAAAGTAAAAAAAAAAAAAAATGTACAACCTTCCCTCCTTACCTATTGGTAGTTGTATAAATCACAGAATGATAACACATGACTAGTAAAATTTAAAGAAGTATCGCATCACGTTTAGTCGCTTCATAAGTGAGCGGCGTGTATCTAGAAAATTTACTACCTTATGTCAAATGGACTTGTTTTCAAAAAACACCGTTGGGTGATTAAATAAATAATTAAAATGTTTTTGGGTTTTCCCAATTGAATTGAATCCTCACAGCTTAAGGCTGTCAATTGGTTTATTTGGACTTTTGACTTAGAAATCAGAAATCAGTTACACACAGGTGAAATGTACTCGAAAATTGATAGGAAAATGGAATTGCCTTGATTGTAACCTTCGATAGAATAGGCACTTAAAGTAGAGCATTTAGAAATTGTGTCAAGGTACTCATAGTAAATTTGTTTTAACTATCTCTATCCCCTATTACATTCCTAGTCTTCGTCATAGTATTTCCTCAAGCTATTCATCCTAAGTGGTCTTCAGCATCCAGTCCTACCTCTCCAGTTTAAAATATCGTTTTGGGTTAAGCTTTTATATATAACAATCGGTTCCTCTGCAAGGCTTTTACGTTCATCCGTCCATATTATATAGAGCCACGCCTACATTTTTGGGGCGTTTTAATCAAAATATTAGGTTTTATCCTTCCAATGCTATTTATAGTAATGGTTACGACTTATGCCAACAATGTCATTAAAATTCCATGATTTGCAGCGATAAATAATGGTAGCCACGCCCACTTTTGGTTTAAAAATGGGTATAACAGCAATTTATTCAACAAGATCCCATAAAAGACGATAGCGTTCACCAAGGCAAAAGTATTTTCTAGTTAATCTTGTCAAGGATTTGCCAACAGAAACGATAGATCCTTGAGATTAAAAAAATAACCTTTTTTCATGACATCGCACCAGATTTGGGATCCCTTTCTTTCTGTCTTTCATGACATCGTCATAGATCCATAGACATTTATTGATGCTACCTATATTCTCAGGTCCACCAATATGCTGCCTTTGAAACCGCTTGACGATAGTTAAAAGCTGACTATTATGTGCAAAGTAGGGTCCCTAGTACGGACTCTTGTGGAACACCATTAGATATAAGGAATTCATCTACACCAGTCACAGTTTTCCATTTTTTTCTTGAAGTTGTTTATCACTTAGTTAGTGTAGATACATACCATCATCGTCCTTAGGGACTCTTTTTTATGAGACCCGATCATGGTGAAAGAATTTTTGATTTCTGACTCAGAAATGCACCACTCTCTCACTTTAAAACCCGCTATCGATTCCTATTCACATAAATACGTACTTTCCCCACAAATAATTGCTTTCATGACTGAAAAAGAAAAAAAAAAAAAAAAAACTAATACTATTAGTACATGCGTCACATTTCCGTATACATTCGTGATATGAACGAAATGCCAAAATTGCCAGTTAATATCCTTGATGGCCTTCGGTAGTAACCCCGAAATCCCCCATAAAACACTTCACGTGCCACATCAAAACCGCAAAACCCTTACTTACTCCATTGAGTCAATATGCTAATGGAATCTAACACCCATCTACCGTACGGCACAATTTCAATTTGGTGCCGTGCCAACCCATAGATACATTCCACACCATCACTCACTTCGATTGCATAACCTTTTAACGAGTCAAGTACATGAGGTTGGCTCTCGCTGCACTTGGGCCAATGATGACGATGATGATGATGATGATGATGACCATCGCAGCACCGCCCAACCCAATTCCAATCACACACTATCAGAATTGGAAGCTCTTCAGCTTGCGCTTATGTCAATCCGGTGTCAAGTGGTTTGTGGTGATGTGAACGAAAAAAAAAAAAAATAAAAATTTCACACTCAGATGTAAAAACAAAATAATGGCCAACGTCAACAAGAAAATAGAAAATAGAAACCTAAAAGCGATTATTACTAGACTCTGGCCGTACTTAGTGGCGCCTAATGTCGCGCTTTTTCCCCAAAAGTAACACCTGCGCGGTAAAGAAATCTGAATTGGAGTCACCTTCCTCATCGCGGATACTGCACCTCAGACATCCCAAGCCCTGGGTATTGTGCAACGGAACGGAAAAATTTGCATATTGAGCAATCGACCGTTCTGGTGGACCTTCCAAAACAACAAATCCCAGTGCAACTTGTGAATTCACTGTCGGGGACACTCGCCGGCTTTGTGTTTTGGTGTCACAAATCGAAGTGCAGTTCATGATCTGACATAACGCCCGACATAGTCCGAAACGTAAACACACCACACCGTCCGAGATTATAGTGCGAGTGTGTAGCACTTGCCTGATGGCTTAAATGGGTGCGAGTCTTGTTTCTTTTTTTTTTTTTAATTGAATTTGAAAATACCACACCTTGAGTTAGTTTCACGAGAAAATTGAAATTTACGGTCCGCTTAGAGTTGGAAAATGTGCGTTAGCGATGTGCCTTCGGTGGGCGGTTTGAGGGGAGGGGGGCAAACTCTTGGGAAACCTTCTAACACGTGTTTCAAAATCACATCTATCGCAAATTGTTTATGTAAATTTGAGGAGCTCTGAGCATTATTGCTTCTCACTTACAGATACACAGATACACAGATACACACTCTAGGAATAGCGAAGTTGTGATCTGTTGGTGGTGGCAACCGGCAGCAATTAATTGTCGTCAGTGTAAATTTACTTTATTAATTGCATGCCACTTACTGTGAATGGCCGTGTTGACATTTTTTGTACAAATCGTTACAAAGTGATACAGGTATGGTGACATTAATTTACCCCCTGTGGTGAGTGGAAATGAATTACTTCAGTTGTTTTAATGATTTGGTCTTAAATGGAGTTCGGATTGATAATTGTATGTTAGGTGCTTCCAGATCTTCCCTTATGACATACGGCACATTTTGTGGTTTTTGGCAATCGATCTTAGAGATTCACCACATCAAAAAGGGTGATATTTGATCCTTAGCAAAGGTAAATACCTTTCTTATCAAAGACATCAACCTATACCCACTTTTGTAAAGGAGAATCCTCTTTCCGATTAATCGCCACGTGGTGGAATTCAAACCAAACTGCAATCTCAATCACTGACTAAGAACGTGATTGCATGCAGCTACTGACAACCGAAAATTACTCAAACTTCCTCAAAATCAATAGGGCACGACCGCCTTCAAGCCATTATTCAGTTCCCATTGCACATCTGACAACGAAATGACCAATAGCTCTTCTAATTCGAAAATAAATAATGTCACTAGCATATGTGGGCACCATGTCTGCATCAAGGTTCGATTCCCAGTTCTTTTGTTCACGAAAATCAAAGAAATTCCAGTAATTGGTAATACTGGATCCTGGTAGTACAATGGACCAGTTGCGTCTAAGTGATCCAATGGAGTCTAAGAAGGAAACTAGAGCGTGTTACCTTTGTCACTAAAACATGTACCATCTGTCGGTAATGTTGACCTCTGCTCGTACGAGTAGTACAATTCCAAGTGTTCTCATACCTAAGGAGAATTGTATCAATGGTGATGTAGCTAGGATTCCACAATATCCTTTCAACGACTAATTACATCCATTAACTCAATTCCTGCACCGAAAGAAATCGAGATTGTGTATCCCATTTCAATCAGATTACAAAACATTCATACCAATTACTTTACGCAGAAAACACGATAAAGCCTCGCTCACAACCCACTCCACCCAACTAGGTGATCCTGTACGCGGCTGCTGCTGGTGCTCCACTGACAAGACTGAATTTAAATCGCAGAAAACATTTTTCCCCCTAATGGACGGCCATAAACCACCTTTTCGCGTGCGCTCCACTCTGCTACAGCAGCAGCCAACACAATCTCAATTGGCGTCGATAAGAACAATAATCGAGAGCACTTGAGATGCCGACAGACAGAAACGACCATCGAACCCCGTCCGACGTCGTTGGCGCACATTTCCGCTGCTGGTAGCTTCGACACCTTTCTGCCGCCCGTAGACAATTTGGCCATGTGCTGGCAACAGCATGACGCGCTCCTTTTTTCCTTTTTTTTTTTTTTTTTGTTGCTCTCGGCGAGGATCATTATAAGTGGCCTCGGGTCGGGTGGGGTGGTAGCAGAGAGGGCTCCTTCAACTGCACGTAGTTGTTTTGATTGAATCTGCACTGATGAGAGGGCCGGGACCATCAATGTGAATTGATGTCCATTTAATTCTCCGCGCCCCTTTTTTCGCTGAGCTCGCTAGCCCTCCCTTTCGTGTCTTGTTTGATTGACTGATCTTATAACTGCAGCCGCCGCTGCCGCCACTACAAGTGCCTGGCACAGTCAGTACCTTGATTAATGGATCGCACTCTTAACACCTGTTCTTGGACCACAAACCAAATTGGCAGGTATCTTCGTGTCGGTAATACAGGACTTACCATGTAAATTTAAGTGCATTTGCGCGTCAGTGTTGCTAATTGGCAGCGAACTACCTGCAATTCGATATGGTTCGTTCGAGTTGAGATGAGGAGCTCTTGATTGCTAGGGATAATCATAGGAATAACCATCAGCCAGTATAGTTCCGCATTGTAGTCCATTTCTTTTGGAGGTAATAAATCAGTGTTACGCCCACTCCACTTGCGAGGGCTGCCAAAACAAGGCCAACGACCCCACAGTTTATTGTACAGATCTATGCCAGAAGCAATTTGAATTTGCATTTGCATAACTTTGTGGGGTTCATTGTGTAATCTTCTTTGTCTGTGGGACAGGAAGTGACACTTTAGGGTTTCTTGAACTTTGATATCAATAAACCAAATCTGTTGGGGGTTTATTGCTCTTTGATGGGCGGTGGAGTGTTGCCGCCAGACAAAACGCCCCCTAATAATTTCCTGGGTCGCAACTATTGAATTTATCACACTAAAAGCGAATGACATGGACTTAGCATGTAAACGTTGATGCGTTGGGGTTGATTTTCTGTTGGAAGAAAGCTTCTCAAGTGGCCACACCACTTGAGAGCAGATGACATGAGGGATTGCTGGAAATGAGTTTGCAAATATATAAGTGTTTGGGGGGTCCTTTGCGGTATTGTACAGAACTGGAGGGGATAGTCACAGTGTGACACAGTTAAAGGGGAGATTAACTTTAAAAGAATGTCCTTATAGTGGAGAGTACACATGCGGGTGTAAACACTATTCACCAAAAATACTCAAGCACCACATAACACTGTCAAGTCATTGCCATTGAAATGGTATATGGCTCGGTATTCCCCTTGTCATTGACGTCTTGGATCTTCTTTAACTAAACATGTAGACAGTAAGGATTTCCACTTTGTTTTCTACCACTAAGTGCTGCAGTCTCTTTTCGTCAACCAATCTTTATACGGTACCGATAGCCCTCTACATTATCCAAACAATTAGCTAAAACCCCAATAGCAAAGCTGTCAACGAATCCTTCTCAGAAATGTATGCTCTCAGCACAGTTTTACAGAGTAATTCAATAGTAGGGGACCAACAACTAACCCTTGTGGAACCCCGTCTGTCTATCCAAACACTCAGGTGATCATTGATTTCTGTATATCATTTGGCGTATTGTCGTGATCAATTGTAATAATTTTGATACATTGTACGATTGCCTAGTATTTCGTACCTAAGTGGTAAGTTTTAAGAAAGATACTTTTTCAAAAATGAGACCAAAATCTTTGCGAACGTGATAGTTATTCGCTGGCAAAATATCTATTGCGTCATTTGCGACCTTTTAACGATCACGAGTATCTACGTGTATCTACGTGTATCTAAACAAAGGATAACCAAACAAAAACTAATCGTTTACAACCAGATAACTTTAAAATATACTCTGGTATCGAAAAAGTCGGAAATCTAAAGCGCTTTAGCAAACAAATTTCGCGATTTGTAATTATGTACTTCGTGGAGGTAGAAACGACAATTCCCAGAAATTTAGCTCAAGTAACTTGGTTGTTCAAGTGAGTGGCGGATGTGGGGGGTAGACCAGTTTAATTACGCTCATCTTGTGATAAATATTTATGACTCAAAAGAGATCGTTTATCATATAGTTCCTGCACATGCATCTACCTACAACTCCTCTTCGAAGTACATCATCTTTCGCTTTGTTTGCAGAATTTTCATTCATGCCTTTGGTTAGGATTGTACATATAGACTGTCTTCCAGTTTCAATCTGCATGTTTAGATATCGTTTACACGTGTTAAGTATTATTAAACTTAACACCTTAAATACATATTCATATATCCAAAATAAATTTGAGGAATACCCACCTCCCGGCGTACCGTGTGCGATTTACGTCAATCTTTTGAAGAATCAGATTCGCAGAAATCGTGCATAAGCAGTGGCTGTAACTGCGTATTAGATCCGTTTCAGCAAAATATTTACTTACAGATACACACATATAGTAAGTCTCATAGAATTACTTTGCGGTTTGTTATGTTAGAAGGAAGCCAACACAAGAAGCTCATAAACAATGACAACCCCTCCAAGCCATTATCAAGTGCGTAAACAATGGGCAAAATTAGCGCATTTACACTCCCTGGCATTGCAATTGAATATAATAATATCCTTGAAGTTGACTCGTTCCGATCGTTTTTCACTTCATTATTCTGGTCAATTGCCTTTCATCCCTTCGCGCATATAAAACAACACCCTCATGGTGTCCTGAAAGTAATCCACCATATAATTTGAATAATAAAATAATGATAAGGATACCGAGTATCTGCAGAGTAGAGAGTATCTGCACTCCCCTTTTAAATTGATGTTTGCGTGCACTTGCCCCATTAAATGGCAGAGTTTGGGGAAGACTCCCTTATCCATGCGCTGCATGTTCACAAAACACAACACAGAACCTTTCATCCTTATCAAAAGAAATGAATGTTAGAGGAAATGACTTTAGAAATGTTTTCTAATCGACAGAGAAACTCTGCGTTTAAGCTTCAGGATATTTAATTTTACGGTCGATCTACTTCTGTAGAATATTTTAATGAAATCATGCAATGCGCTGTGCGGATATACATATAAGAAGGATTTTATGTTACTCGACTTCCTGACATGAGAGAACGGTCAACGGAAATGTAATAGCCTCGGCAAAAGGAAGATTGATTGAGACAGAGAAAGTAAAAGAGGAAGGAATTTACTTTCTTTTATACAAAAGTGCAGAGAATCCCCCAGGGGGATGAGTTTGCACAACAAAAAGGAAACGAAACGAATTTTGTAGGATAATATGACTCACAAAGTATTGTACACGGAAGGATACATTCAACCCCCGAAGGAATTGCAATGTGTTTTTTTTTTCGGTTTTGGTTTTGTATGTTATTTTGCCTTTAGTTCCGTGTACTGCTCAATCGAAAGAAATGCATTAATTTGTCAAATATTTACATTGGTACGAGTATATTGGTATAGTTTGTTTAGCTAAGGATAATGGCGCACGTGTAAGTTATATTACAGTGAGGGGTGAAAGTGTGGAGTGGGATGGTTGTAGATAGTCGAAAAAATTACAGAAATCTAATTGTATACATAAATTGCCTCCAATTAGTTCGGACATCAGCCATAGAATTACCTGAGTTTCTAACCACTATCCTAAACATTTTTCTTTCGTACTTTCTGGAATGGAATCAAAACCGTACGGCCTTAGACATACCCACGGCCAAGCTATCATAATCTCTGATAGCCATATCGCTCGTAAGGCACTAGGGGTTTTGCTTTATGCTTATCCAGTGGAGGTAGGTGTTGTGTGGGATACTTATGAAAAAATGAAAAATACTAAAGTCCAATAGTCTAGGCGAGAGCGGCCCTCCTAAAACATTCTTTCAGTTCGCTCAGGTTCGCTTAGATCGTTGAAAGATACTTCTCTGAGAATTGTTTATCTGGTTCTGCTCTGATCTTGGGCATTCGCAAAGGAAATGGGATGAGTCTACCTCTACTTCTGTGTCGCCACAACAACTGCATAGATCTATGGCACTGATTCTCATTCGTCTTAGATGGGCCCCCAGTGAGTTCTGACCTGTGAGGAGAGTCAGTTGTGGTCTGCTTAGCCCCAGAAGCCCTCTTTTTGTTGTATCGGGCCCATAATTTTTTGAAAAGTGGTTAGAAGTGACTGTACGCCACCTTTCGTTGGCAAGGTTTTGACAGTCTACCGCGATTTTGAACGTAAGTGAACTAATGGCCGTTAGGACCGTGTGGACTGTTTGTTGTTCGTTTGATTTTCAATCTTTTCTAGCAATCTCATTGCCCATATATGCTTTATGCTTTAAGCTTTCCATCTTTAATTTGTCCATGCTCTCCTTATGAGCTGTCATACTATGTCATACTGTGTCATGCATATAATCCTGAATCCTTAAAGTCGACCTTTACTTCCACCCCACACTGTGTGCTGGCTATTGTTTAATTTAACAATGATGTTGCCTTTTTTTTTGAAACATCAAACAGTGACACTGACATAAAGGCGAAAGGGAACCAAAATTAAAATCTCAAGTCAATGGGAAGCCATTCACTTGTCCCTTTGATGGGCCAACATCTGTTCATCAATGGATTAACTGGCATAATCCTGATCAAATATTTATTTTACCATTTTCATCTCTTCTATTCTTATTTGGAAGCCATGCCAAGAGTTGATTCGATGGATTACCTACACCTACAAAGTAAAAATAGCGAATAATTTATGATAATCTCTTGCAAACGTTGTCGTTATAGCTTTAAGCTTCCGGATTTATATGTATGGATTCACCTAAAGATAAGTAGTCCATCGTAATCAGAACATCTAAGGTGGAGATCCAAGACGTTGTGTGGATTCTATGAGTTGGTAATCCTTAAAGCTGAGACCATTGACACTAGCTTTTGAGTAGTGTATCTGCTTTGGTTGTCAGCGAATTAAAGTTTGATACAGATACGATGTATGTATCTGTGGGGTAGTTAGAAGGTTAGAATAATAGATTGAAGTTTCTAATTGCTGCTTCCCAGCGGGCGAGCGACTAATACCGCCTGTAGCTTAATTAATTAACCATTCTCCCAACCAATTGACAGCTCACTTTAATTCACTTCAATTTCATTAACCAAGTCCTCATTCATTTGCCCTCGATAAAATGAAGAAAAAAAATTACAAATTTAATATTCATAGCGAAAGTAAAGTTATTGCCCCGACGTTAGGCCACATTTGGTAATAAACTAAAAACGAGGCAAATCAATCATTCAAAGCGTACTACTACTACACCTCCATCATCATCGTCGTCGTCGTCGTCGACATCGTTCAACATTCACTGCTACGGCCACCTTGGACGCTCGGGCAGGCTATACCCTTCTTATCAGCTCCCTCCCATCATCACACAGACGACATTAGGTCACGCACATGGCGTAGAACCTGACGTTGGCAGAAAGAAGTTCTTCTCCACCCATAGACCGGCCGGCTTACTACTTTGGAGGATCTTTGGTTTCTCCCTCACTTATGTAACAACACACTACGACGACAATGATGATAAAGGCGGAGATACACACACGGTACGGTACGAGGAAAAAATCGATTTTCTTATCGATTACTTACGACGAGCAAATGTGAGTGAGTGTTTTGTTTTCTGATTGTCACCTCCTTCTAGTCCCAGTCCCAGTCCCAGTCCCATAACGAACGTGTCGGTGGAATTTTATTATTTTGTTCCTTTGCCTTCTTCCTTCTCGATTGGATTTGGTGCCCAGCATGCAAATTTACTTGAAGATAACATCGACGAGGTGGATGGTATGTGTACACTGTGGAACAAATAAATAGCTACAGTGCAATCAACTTCAGGAAGTACCTGGAAGGCTTTAAAGCTACTTGTAGGGATTGGTAATAAGCTCTCTAGGACCTACTTGAATAGGAGAACCTATCACCCTAAAAATTTTAAGATATCTTTTAGCTTTTCAATGAATAGATACAGCTTGAAATTTAGGTTCTACCTATTCTTAAAATTTTTACATTTCATGGAGTGGGCTTTCAGATTTTAAGACTTTCCTTAACACCAATAGGCCAGATCCTCCAACCACACTTGATTAGAGAAGCATAATACAAAAAAAAAAAATCCAGGTGCACCTAATTAGTAACTCCCCAGTGTAAGATACATGCATGGTAGCATGTTCGTTATTAGAAAACCGAAGCATATCGCTGCATACATAGTTGCATAAAGTTCTATGGCTTGTGGACATTTTTTTTATTTTTTTTTCTTGAATCACCCAGCCATCTTTCACATTGTTGTTGTCGATGCACTTTTTTTTTTTTTTATCGACCATCCTTAAACAAACTCTTGGGTTTGCTGATAAGGAAACCCCCAAGCGGGTGTGAAAACGAAGGAGCGTTTCAATTGAATTTTTTCTTTTTTCTTTTATGGATACAGATACGAGTAGTATAGATTGTTGTGGTGTAAGGTTGTTTTTAACCCTGATCGCCGAGTAAAAAGTAGGTAGTCAGGGTGGGGAGTCATTTTGAAAAGGTGAATGACTGAAAATCGGTTTGTGATTTACGAGTATCCGATAAAAATTTGTTGCAGTAGTACACACATAGTTTGATAGTTTGTTTGCTTGTTATGATAAAGATATAGTTTGGGAATTGTATGATGTCTCAAACCGTACGTATGAAGAATGGAAGATTCTACTACCGCATTCACACAGTAGAACTGGCTTTTAATTGAAACAAAACCAGTCAGCTCCACATTCCATCAAGATTGAACTTATTAGATAAAGAAAGTTGGCAACAAAGCACTGGCTAGTAAGCGCCTTCTAAAAATCTCTAGGACGCGGATTGATTTTGCCTATAGATACACTGTTAAACCTGTTCATTTCTAAAGATACATTTGGGATTTCTGGGCATCGTTTCAGTCTAAGTGCACTCCCTTTAGATACATTGTTAAACCTGTTCATTCCTAAAGATACATTTGGGAATTCGGAACATCGTTTCAGTCTAAGTGCACTCGTCCCCAAAAAAGTCTTCAGAAACCGTCCGTATATCTGAATTAAACTTTCTCGTTGTACATCACTTCACGCTTCAAAGCCATGTCAAATCAATTCCAGATCAGATTCGTTTCAGTCAGATCGATAAATTTTAACTTTACAACGACACCACCTTAATGAGTCTCGATTTAATTAATAAAAAACTTTGTTGTATTCGTAGGCAACCTTGCCATTCCAAAACTGGCGGCGGCGGCGCGGCAATATTGGACGTCATGCAGGGCATCAATGTGAATTGCCTTCGAGTGATAATAGCAGATAGCTCTCTTAACGACCCACACACAGACACTCATTGCTATCTACTGTTTAATGTCTCTGTTAAGCCCAGGCATTTGCCTAACTAAATGAATACATCCATGGTTAGGGCGTTAATGCATCCAAAAATCCCACCAACCCAAAAGCCCCCACCTGCTTTTATTTTGCAATTAAATTTTCCACGAAAAGCGGGACACAGAGATTTCAAATTGATTACCCGACAAACCCGACATTAGGGTGGTCTTCTGGTTAAGCTCTCAACACAAAACAACAAATCGTTGTTTCCTCCTCCTACCAGCGTTAGCATCCAATTAGACCAACAATCTCGAGTTGGAGGAGTTTTATGAGCCCCCATCCCCCATACACACTACACAGACTACTTGGCAAAGCGTTTCTAATCCGTTTTCGACATTTGTATGTGTGTGTGTGTATGGTACGTTGTTTTATCACCGTTTTAGGATTTTACGATGGTCATCGATAATGGACGCCAATTAAATGTTATCTCAAAGCGATGTTTATTCAAATTAAATGCTCTTTTATGGTTGACTCTGTAGAGTATGAAGAGTGATGATGGGGCTATCTATGTGATTCCTGCGGTGAACGATGATGTCGCCTTGTGCACTTTGGTCCACGCTGGGAGTGTAGTTATTTTATTACACCACCATACCAGCTTGTAGGTAGAGTAGTATGTGATCCTGGTTACGTGGTGATGTACCTTATCGCACATTTAACTATTGGATATGGATTATAATTTGGAATTTTTATCGAGAAACTTATTGCTACCTGTGTTCAGATCAGGTGTACCTAAGCTTGGTGGTATGCTCTTTAAAGTGAGCAGCCTATTAGGGGTCGATAAATTTGTCTGTAAGAGGTCACTCGTTAAAATGCGCTAAAAATGCGGATAAGATTCTATCTAGAGGCAGTTTACTATTGGCTTACAAAACAAATTGCTTGTCAGTAGTTCTTGTTAACGCGAGGTTTCAGAGTATCTTCGTACTTACTTCTTGAAGAATGTTAAGCGTAGGATGTTTCTTAAATTGAATTAAAAGGAGATCCACAAGGTTTCGTACTTAGACCGGTACTTTAGAGTATTATTTGTAAGTATACTTATGTCTCAAGTCTCGCATTCCCAGTTAAGTCGGAATCATTATATGATGACGCAGCATATACATATCTAAAGCTTATGGAGCAAAGATAGGTCTAATGCTAGAGGTCCAATGCAATATAGAAGACTGATCTTGCCAAGAGTAATGTAAGAAAAGTTCTTAAAAGACCAACTCTATGTATGCAATACATGTAATTGAAGGAATGATGGCAGTTGACATTGCTGAGGACACAGTGGATATAGGATATTGGAGAGAAGCTGCAAGCAGATAGAGCTTAGAGGCCCTCCAATTCCTACAAAGCCATGCTATGCCAAGATAGCAGAGTATTAGGTGCGATACTAGAACAAAAATCAGTACACTTTCGTCGAAGGAAGTGGAACTTCGTTGGACATCTCCAAATGTACTTAAAAAAAAAATCCGACTGGATAAACGAAGTTGCACTAGTAAGCAAATTCAATGGCACAAGTTAGGTTAAGTTACTGGATTGATGAGGAGAGACAGATTACACCTCATGACACTTATGTTCTTGTGAACCGATTTGAACCAAGTTTCTGTATTGGGTGTCCTTCTTACTACTCGTTGGTGCATAGAATTGTAAAACATCGTGTTGTCGTCAGAAATCTGGAAAAATTGTAGAGAGAGACATGAGATAGTTCTTGTAAGTCCTGGAAGAAATATCTTCGTAGTGTTCTGCTTTGCAAGTGACATAGATTTGGGCGAGTTGTATCCTCGTGATCCTCTTCAAATATTGTCATCGTTGAGTTTAAGTTTCATTGCATGATTCCACAAAAGGTTATGATCAGTGAGTGCACCTTCCAACATAGACAGTGATTTCCTCTCAGTTTGTAGGAGTTTGTTGGTGCTGGCTTTGTCGTATAAGTGATCAGAGATTCCTTGATTTTTTAGATGTACATAGTAATCGATTTCCACCTATTATTGACTGTCATTAGGATCTTCCGTTCAACTCGCTCCCTGAGGATACAAAGTGGAGGCTCCATCCAATGAAGTGCTCGATTTCGATCCATTGCAGGAACCTTTTCTTGCAAGTTCGTCACTTATCTCATTTCCGTTTATATCCTTGTGACCAGGAACCCAACAGAGAGTAGTCAATACCACAGACAATGTACCACATAATACCAAATACAAAAACCGAGTATTTGCAAGTATGTACTAGTACCTGATAGTATTTCATCACATTTCCTCAATAATTCAAGTAGAAGCAGTAGAATCCTGGCAACCTTTTAAAATTTTATGCCTGCAGTTAAGAACGGACGATAAACTACTTCACCATCGATCAAGTAAGTACTACTAGCAAATACTCGAGTACGTGTAAGTAAAATTTCATTGAAATCACATCAATCTTTTATGTAAGTCATCACGTCACCGTGTAGTCAAGCACATTTAATGACTTAATCCCCTGAATCTGTGAATGGTGCACGTGCGCATCGAAACGCAATAAGAACACTCCAATGCAAGCTCATTGTTCTGATTGTTTTGCGGAAATTCTACGAACTGTAAACATCAAAAGTAAACTTCAAATGAACAAGTCTACGACCAGTCACCAGTCTAGTATTGAATCAGAACCCTGTAATGCTCTAAAGCCCTATGGCACTGTTCCTACTACAACTCACAGTCACAGAGTTATGTTATGAAATTTGAAACCCATTTCCATACCCATTGTCACATAGTCATAGCTATGGGGTAGTCATAGCTTGGGCACTTGGGCAGTTTCCAATTCGAATAACCACGAGCGCGGATAAGAGAGCCCTCCCCCCCGCATTTGCAAATTACCGAAGTGAAAATCTTTACACGATACACAATCAGCGTTAGAGACGCAAGCGGATGTGTTATGTTTGTTTGTTCATGTATTAGATACACTTCAAGGAGTTGTGTGCCTGGTGATGGTAGTTCCGTCTGCGGTGGGAGTTTTTATTATTTTTGCCACATTTGACGAACGGGCTGCTGGAAATCTGAGACGTTTCATAGCAGTGCGGGTGAGTAGGTTTTTTTTTTTTTTTTTCTTTTTGTTTTCATTTTTCCTCTTGGAAAATATATATTTGCACCGACAACAGTTTCCTTGACCGTGTGTGCGGTTTTTCTTCATGCCCTTCTCTATGTGGTGTTGTTTCCATCCATCTAGCCCCCAAACTAGAAAGACAGACAGATGATGATGACGATGATGACAGTAGTATCACTGTCACTATATATGTACGTAGTTTGTGAATGACATTTGCCTGGATGTGTATCTGTGTGTCTGTGTGTGTGTGTGTGTTTTCCTAGTTAATGGGACTTTATGTTGGTAACAAAGCACAGTAAAGAATGACAACGACAATGAAGACGGGTGGCGACAGCGGATGTTGGTGCGGTCGACCAATGGCCTCCATATTCCGGTGTCCACAGCACGTGTGGTTATATACATACTTGTACTCATTCCTGCCGCCTTTCATTTGTGATATTTATTGCTTTGAACTGTAAAAACCGCAAAAACCGATCTGGTATGTGTGTGTGTTTGGATTCAAGGGAACAAGGACATTAATTGGCTTCACTGTAATTTTAACTAATCACCATAGGAGGTGAAGGAAAGTGACTCATTTTGTGCGGTATCGATAGAAAGGAAAAAAAAGATATTAATGAGTTGGAATTCTTGGCAAATGCCTGAACTTTCCTCCTAAAAGGATTGGTGAAGGGGTTAGAAGATACACACAATGGATTAAGAGTCAAAATTTCTATAAATATTCGCTTATTGGAAGGTATATGCGTCATGATTGACCAATGGATCCTATTATGAAAGAGGCACATATGAGTTGACACAGAAGATCCACACATTCAAGAGGAACAGATGTTCTTTATATGAAGTGGAAGCCCTTCTATATCAATTCAAGGATGTTGAAGAATCTCGAAAATTCCATCGGAACCGTCAGAACTAAACCGGGAAGAAGCACATACCATGTAGATTCAGGAACATGCTTCTCGGTAGAGTGCAGAAGAGTTCCAAATTGCAAAGGATCGCTTTTTGTAAAAAAGATTTCGAACACTTTGTATTCTGTGCTTTTTGAAAAGAACTCTAGATTGTTAGGAATTGTTGAGTGGACATTGGTTACACTAGGCTATAAAGTGGATTCTAACTCCTAGTGTTAGGGCACTAACATACTTGATGTCTTCACCATGTGTAGACAATTGCGGTGGCTATCTTTAAAGATGAACGTCTAATAAACAATCTTCCCATGGAATAAGTTGTACGAGGTAGGTTGTAAGACAGCTTGTGCTATACTGTGTTCATAAAAATAATTCTAGTTCCATTGTGGCAGTTGAACTAATACTGTTCTCTTTCAACCTCTGCTTGAAGTGAAAGATGGCATTTTGCTTAAACTCCCTTAAAGTAGACAGCTTTTTGTTTTAGGGCGTCAAACGTTCTACATCGTTAAATCTATCCTTACGCGCCATTTGCTTGTCGTACATTAGACGAAAAAGCCTGTTAAAGGACATTCACCGCGCAATTGAATTTATATTTTACCTCTCCTCCCTATAATTCCCTTTTATTGCTACACATCTGCCCTGTTTCTCAAGTACTTTTGTTATCCTCTACCAACATTAGGTTCCACTCTCAATAAATCCATCGGGATACACCCCCTAAAGAGCAGTAAGTAACATTTTGTAACAATCAACCTGCATAACCATACAGAATTGTATTTTGTTTCTTTTCTTCTTTTTCTTTTTCTTTTTCATTTTCATTTTCATGGTCCCGGATATCCTTCCTGGCCATATGTGTGGTTTCGTTCTTTTCTTTCTTTTTTTTTTTTAACAATCGATCTCATATACGGACAACCCTCATCGATTAAAAGGAGGAACCCGATGACTGCTAAAACCACATTCATCCACCAGAATAGGGTACTTCAAGAGCTAAAGTGTGAAATTTGTCTGATTGACACTTGGCACACATAAAATTCCAACAAAAGGATCAATAATAGCGTCCACTCTACTTACGATCTTTCGTCAGCAGGCAGCGTATCCTTTTGTAAATCCCATAAAAATGCACTCAAAGCGTTCGGAAAGTGTGGAAAGTATGGAAGTGTGCCGCCTTTTAACACACACACAATAGAGATTAGTAACAATTGCTAACGATTACACTTCCCCACCCACAAATCCTTTTATCCGACGACAAAAATGGTTGTCAATGTCCATGTCAATCGGGAAAAGTGGTCCTTATATGCTTAAATGGACATAATCTGATTAGTTCGATGTCAACAAAGTGGATGGAGGAGGATTATAATGGCATTGCGCTCGATCCGATAGGGGTGGAACCCCTAAACGAGGTGGCTACCCATTAGGGATGTGATTTATATACATTTCCTGGTTACTACCTTGTCAATGTCTATAATTAAATCTACATATAAGTATAAATATTTATTAATATTTAACACAGCACAGTTGTTTTTAGTTGTTGACCTAAAAAAATCACAAAAATCGCCATAATATTTGCTTTAAAATCGAATAAACATAAAATTAAAAATTATTATTAAAATTATCAAATAAATTAACTCTCAGTCCATAAGTTTTGATGCAAATTTTAACCCGTGACCAGTGACGCACAAAATAAGAAACTACTAACTCAGTTTAGTCAATAATTATGGTAAATAAAATCGATTAGTTTCTAAATTCCAATTTATTTTTAAACTTGATTGTTAATTTTATTTTATTTTTTTTTTTTTTTTGTTGCCTTAAATATGTATAACAATTTAATAAAACATATTTACATATTTGTAACGCCACATAAATTTTAGTTGACATAAATTTTGTCATTTTTAGGTTTTTTTTTTTTTTTTTGCATAATTTATACGAAACAGTATGGGCCAAGAGTTTTGTATTTCTAGGTCTTATGTCCACAGTCCACAGTGGATATGAAGAACTTTTCCTTAACAGCAAGTTACTGAAACTTTTGACAGTTCTACCATGTGTCATTTCATAAGACGGAGTGTAAAACTCGTTAACTGTCATAAATCTGTCAAAACTCAAATGTCATTATCGTGGGAATTATGAGTTTAAGAAAACCTGTTGTACAGATTTAGATTTGGATGCAGATTAGCGGAGAATAGAAGTAGAAAACAGAAGTGACTGTAAATGGAAGAGGATCGTTTCTAGGTTAAAAAATTTGATCACCATGGAGGTTGGAATATTGTTGTATGGTATGGAGAGATTGTGAACCATTGGGATTCATATCTAGTTTGGTTGCATTTCGGTTGGTCTTGAGTCAAACCAATCTGTGCTCTTAATAAAATATGTATATCATGTTCCCGATTGGGACATGATCTGGTACATGTCCCAATCGAGTTCTTTGAAAAATGAGGCGGAATCGGACGATTCCATACTCTCTGCTCTTGATTCTTTAAACGTAGATCTGGCCTCAAATTTACGCCTGGTCTTGGTTGACATTTTTTGAAGTCGGTCCAGTTTTGGCGTGTTGTACCTGTTTCACAAGCTGCGTTTGCGCTTTCATCGTTTCCTTGGATGGAATTGCAACCGATAAGTTTCTTTTTATCTCAGCCGTTGCGATTTCAGGAGTCGTACGACCTTTTTTTTTTTCTTTTTTTTTAAATGTTCTACATCACTTAGGACTAAAGTCCTTTAAAGTTATAAACCCAGTGATGGAGTGAAAGGAAAAGGTATAGGAAAGTTAGAAGTTGGTATTAAAAGGAAAGAGAGTTAGGTGACGATGCGCGTTGACTTTAAATCTTTGTAAATCATAATTTGATGGAAATATTGAGGACGGCAAGTCATTCCACATACGTGTTGAATGGCTAAAGAACGTGCTTCTGAATTTGACTGTGCGACCGAAAATAGGATTCAAAAGATAAGGGTGTGCGGAAAAGGCCGCTCGTGTAGTACGATTAAACTGACGGACAGGCGGGACACAATTATAGATTTCGTCCGAACAGCTATGATGGAAATATCCGTACAGGACCGATAAACATCCAACATTCCGACGATGTTCTAGCGAAGGGATTTGGTTGCAAATTGATAGCTCACCGATCAATCTACATGCCTGACGCTGGACACGATCTAATAAACTCAGACATGTTACGGGAGCTCCCGCCCAAACGTGTGAGTTGTATTCGAGTTTTGGACGAATGTACGCTTTATAAATAGTAGCCAAGTCTGCAAGACTAAAAAAACGTTTACACCTCTTGAGGAATCCGAGGCATTTAGCGCCATTTTTCGCAGCTTCGGAAATCTGATGTTTCCAGCGAAGGTCTGGGGTAACATGCATGCCAAGCATTGACAAGCCGTTAGAATCCTCAATATCAGCTCCATTCATTTTTAGTTTGGCTACATTGATATCCCGCTTCAGAGACAGGAGACAGCACTGGGTTTTTGACGAATTGAACTCGACTCGGTTTTTAGCACCCCAATTGATGATTGCATCAATATCGGAATTGAGCTCGGTTGACATTCGCTGCCGGTGAAACTCTACAGCTTGGGGTCTCAACCGTGGAGTCGCCAAAGAGTAAGTGAAGTCAAGAGTACTGTCATCCGCAAAGGAATGGATTGGATTGCGAGTAAGAGAGAGAAGGTCATTAATAAATATTAAAAACAGGGTCGGAGAGAGGACTGAGCCCTGGGGTACACCAGCATTGCTTGAGAATGGGGTAGAAGTATATCCGTACAATACAGCTTGTATTGACCGATTACTCAAAAAACTTGCAATCCATGAAGAAAAGATGCTGCCGACACCATAAGCTAGGATTTTGTTTAAGAGGGCACTGTGCCACACTCTATCGAAAGCTTTAGAGATATCAAGGGCAACTACTCGGCATTCGCCGTGATGGTGAATACTTTGGTTCCATTTTTCTGTAGAACCATCACCATAAGGTCACCTGTAGAACGTTGTTGACGGAAACCGTACTGACGGTCGAGATATCTCATAAGATGGAAGTTAACAATGCTTTCCATGACCTTGGGGAGCACTGATGTTAAGGCAATGGGTCGGTAGTTCGAAGGGGAGGTTTTATCGCCCTTTTTAGGGATCGGCTGGACGTGCGCGAGTTGGAAACCTATCCGGAAAGATGCCTGTAGAATATGACAAGTGGAAGAGCTTACGTAGATGTTTAGCCAGAGAAGAAGAACACATCTTCAAAACAAGGGGAGGGATCCCATCTGGACCTGAAGATTTGTTACTTTTAAGATCTTTGAGGACTCGAGCTACTGAGCGGGTTCGGAAAAATATTTGTCCTAATGAATATTGAACCGGATTCAGTAATGGTGATGGAAGAGAAGTATCTGGCAAGGTGGAATTTGAAGCGAACATAGCTGCTAGCAGATTGGCTTTCTCTTGGGAGTCAGTGATACTTTGATCATTGTGGACAAGAGCTGGGATAGATGATGAGACGGAGCCTTTAATTTTTTTAACGAAAGACCAAAAAGATTTACTGCCTTTAGGACATTGCTGTATTTTTTGCCTCACTTTTTGGTCTCGTAGAAATTTCGCACGCTTTAAAATTGAGTTGCAGGCATTTCTAACCCGTTTATAGAGACTACCTATTCCATGATCGTAGGTGGTTATGGATCTTTTCTTGTGTTTCCAGATGAGGGCCTTGTTTCTTTCACTGAGGGAGGCCGGATCTTTTCCTTTCATCTTTTCAAAAACATACGAGAGGCCCTGATGTAGCCGCGAGTCGCCTTTTGCTTAAAGGTTTGTGCCAATTTTAGGATCGCCTCATGGATTTCTGATTCGACAGACCTTGCCCGGAAGTCTAACGGAGCTCCTAGCCCTTCATTCCTGGGCATGGATTATTGCATATGTGTCCCATGTCCCATGATAAAAACGCATGTAGTGACCATTGAACTTGAGTAGTAAAGGAACACTCAACTAATGCGCCCTTATCTTAGCTAATCACCATCCTAACATCGCATACGACAGGCGACTGTGGTGATTATTACCGGAAGGCACCCACTAGGAGGGTTCAGAAGAGGATTTTTGGCCAAGCCTAGTCTAAAAAGAAAATGTTTTTGTATCGTCAAAGGTCAAAGTTTGTTTTATTCGGATAAAAGATAGAACAGTCTTTTCTTTTATTAAAACACTAGAGACATACTGAAGTACGTACTTCTACTCACTGAGGCTAAAGTCTGGAGTGGACCTGGGGTTCTACCAATAAACCACTTCATCAGTATCGATTTGAAAATCGTGGATTTTTTTCCAGACTTAGTGGATTCCATTGCTTGACAGATTAAGGTATAACCTATCACTAGGTACTTTGTTCCTCTTTTGTGATGTCGATAAGCTTCATTCTGGATTCTTAATTTCCGCGATCAAACGCTTCGAATGTACCTTCGTTTCATTTGGAGAATCCTGTTTTCATCTCTTCTCTTCTGCTCACAGAGTTTCTATTTATATGCCTCCTTGGCGGCATTCTTCATCGAACCAGGAACTTTGGGTGGTCGAGAGAAAGGAACGGGCGATCACTTGCGCTGGAAGTCGTCGAACATTAAACTTTCTCACAATAGATGTGCCTATGTGATGTTCTGGTTATCTGCAGCTGTATCGTGGCCACAACAAGACAGTAGTCCGAATCGATGTTATTCGTAACATCTATCATACTGGTAGAGTCCTTTGCATCGATCACAATCTCATCAATCTGGTTGGGCGATGGTGCTCTGATATTCAAGACTTCTTGGCTAAGTCCAAATCCAGTAACAAATCCAAATAGATGCAGCTTCTGTTGTCGATCGCAGTTTCTCATTCTCCTTTTGCCCAGTCCGTTCCATCGTACCTACATCTTTAATGGCAGTAATATCTACTTTACAACAGTCCAAGACCTCAGATCCAAAAATCGTTGTTCTTATGTACATTTGCCGAATTCGTCAACAGTTGAATCATTAGAATCCGAGGTAGGGAAGTTATTCCAACGCACAATCGCCAACCTGGAAGACCAGGCCCTTGATGAGAACCCTCAACACAAGGGGCCGGATACACCGATGTCAGTAACATAGAGCTTCTCCGCCAGCATTTCTTTTTCAAAATCCTGCCTCAATCTTGAATGATACTGTTTGACCATAGTTCCAGATACGTCGAGGTAACCCAAATAAGACTTCCGTCAGTGGATATCACCGTTGATTTCATCAAAGGAATTCCTCCGGTGCACATAATTCATCTGAAGACGTCTTATTAGATATCTGAGACACATGTGACTCCCAATCAGATCAATAAAAGATGACTCGCTTGCACATGCATGCTTAAGTTAACCTGGCACAGTCATACTCAGAATCAAAATTACTGACAGATGGCTATACAGTCGGCAATCATGTGCAGGTGACTCACGAAAAATGAATCTGTGCTCAGAAAGTTAAAAGCTTCTCTAGTGACAGGCCATGTGCGCTGTCATACTTAGATGAGTAAAGGTTCATTGTGGTACCATATGGATCCGAAATCCTCAACTGATATTACCCAGGAAACTAGAAGTAGCCAATTCGCCCAAAATTGGTTGGGGCCCAGGTTCATTTCGAACTATAGCGCCACCTAAGTAAGTAAGTAAGTAATTCGCCCAATATCTCGAAGAAGTATGCACTTAAGTGCAATCGTCTACGAGCGGATTGAGCCTGGCATGTACAGAGACGATGAAGTATAGTTTCCGTTTCTTCCTCGTTCTCGCAGCTTCTACAAAAGTCATTAGCGAGGAAGCCCAACCTAATGGAGTGTCAACCCATAATGTAGTGTTCCTTAATGACATCTACTGTGTTTCTCCTATGAGCGACCTTTTATGTTTAATCAGACAGTTGGCACATTTCTCATCTACCTAGTAACGTCTGTCATCTACGGTTCAAAAGTAGCTTACTCACCGCTAGCTTCCAAAGAAGAGGATAGAGCACTCTGCTTTGGGGTGTACCCCTACATGTGAACCTTCTAGGTAGGTAGGTTGGTCTTCTTTTTTTTTTTCACCACTCAATGTCGGGGAATCCTTTCACCTAAATCTGAGGTGATAAGCGTGTCACGAAACAAAATGTTGCCAACCCCTGTATTCCATATTAACATCATCAGTAAAACTCATATTCTAGCAACAAGCTAATACACGACCTAATTTCAATGTCGTCACTCTCTCTTCTTTCGAAATTAAACTCCAAAGTTCAATGGATGTATCCGTATCTGAAAACCCCTTACAAACGAAAGGTAGCGCAACATTTCATGTCAGAAATTGTGTTCAAATTTCTCAACACCGCTAGATTAGAATCCGAATTAGTACTGTACTCGTACTCGCACTCGTACATTAGTCTTTAATTCTTTTAGCTGAACTTTTTCGGGGAATCAATATTCGAACTTCAATCCCAATCTGCTGTTAGAGCAATCATACGTGTCTCGTCTATCTGATCAACCTTCGGAACCTCGAAAGTGTGTCTGTGTCAAAGTCTGTTGCAATGTTTATCTGCCTGACTGACATGTTACTGACAAACGCAGCCAGTGTTGACAAATTTTCGTAACATATCTCAGTGTGGTGCTAAATTTTGCAATTCAACTAACCAATAAAAGATGTGATAAACAATTTCCAGCTACCAGACTGAATACTGTTTGCATAGAACAAAGTGTAGTAGATACTATGCAGGCGCCACAATCGTGACCGGCTTTAGACAGGCTACTCATTCTTCTTGTGGATTATATTCTGCTATTAAAATTGGCGGTGAACCGCAGCAGAAATGTCTATAAATAATAAACCTATTAATATATAAAATAAAAAAAAAAAATTGTTTTTCGATTTTTCTATATTTAATTGCTTGATGATTGATTAATGTAGACAAGCCAAGGAATTTGAAGGACTTTCGTATGGCCTTTGTGTTGTGTAGCGCCGCTTTAATCTACAAATTGAATTTGTCGTACGGATATCTCTTTTGTGATATTCTTTATCACAACCCCGGGGTCTATATAGTAGCTACGAAGGGTGTGTTGTGTTGTTTAAAGGAAATTAAAAAGTTCAAACAACTGAGATTACCAGATAATCCCATTCAGTTGGTGTCGAACGAGTCTGACTTCTTTAGCAGACGTTAAATTATTTAATTAGAAAAAAATGTTCAACTTTGTTCAACTGTCATGTGAGTTTTTGGGCAATCTCATGCAAGGTATTGGTATCAACATGGGCGTACAATGGCCATGAAGGGAATTCCATACTTGTTGAGCGTATCTGTATCTGTTGTCATGTATCTCCAGTGATCGTACACTTATTTGTAGAACAATTCTTTAACCATCTCGGCCCCGAAACTTTTATGAAATCCCAGCTGCAAACGTAGATATGATTCTACCTATTCCACAGAGTTATCTGTTTAGATTAGGTTAAGTAAATTGCCTTTCTTGACAGCAAAAATTGTCAACATTGTGCCCAATTGTAAGACGCCTGAGAAGCTTAATTTCAGTTATCGACAGCTGAACTAAACTACCCACATACAAGTAATGAATCTCAGGAGTTTGTTACTGAAACTTCTCCGCACATGCCAATGTCAAATTTAATCTGACTCATGACAAACTGTACCAACCCCTACTATGTCGAACGGACTTTGTTCACTCTAAATCAGCAGTTCTGGGAAACCCCTAAACTCTTGTCACTGCAATATACACAACACGTTCTATAACAATCTTTAAATCTCTTCAAGTGCGCCTCTGTTCTATAAAATAACCGAAACGCAAATACTTCCACATTAAGTCATCACTCTTTTCAAAGCCCCCCCCCCCCACTTCCGGTGTCATACCTTCCATCAAAACTACAACAACACCTGTCATGATCATCATCTGGCACTTGTAAATTAAAATCTGAATTTCTAATTTCATCGCTCAATACCAAGTTGCGAAATTCCATTCAAAATTAAGCCGTAAACGACAAAAGCAAAAGTATCTATCGTACAACCGTGCTACCCCCCCGAAATAAATTTGTTCGTTTTAATTTTGACAAAGATGTCTCTCCTTCATCATGAAAGCTTTATTTGACGTCTTTTTCTTGTTCATAAACAAAAGATACAAATGACAAATCCCAACAATAAATTACACCCTTTCACCAGGCGACAACACTCACAGATACACCCGAGTATAACCCAAAAAAAAAGCAAAAAAAAAAGGTGAGGCGCTACACAAACAAGTACCCACCCACCTCCTTCTCCTCTTAAAGAAAGACAAATCTTCAAATGTAATCAACGATAATTATAAAAAAAAAGTTACCACATTCAAACAAAAAAAAAAAAAAGTTAAAGTTTCTAGAGTACAGTAGATGCCGGGTATAAGGGAGACAACCGACCGACCACCTTCAATAAATCACTCAAATTAGATAATAATTTCAAAAAGATATATATATATACATATGTATACAAGAAGAGGAAAGAAAAAAAAAATCGAAAATTTATTGCCGTTTAATTTTAATTCTTTGTCGATATTTATCTTTCAGTGGAAAATGTGTGCGCATAGAGCTTTACAGATACAAAAGTAGATATCCCCCCGAAAGAGCATACATATATGCCCACTAATGACAGATAGATAGATAGATTTGTTTTCAAGCCCAAAAACGTGCACCCTATTCGTTAGTTCTTGGTTGAGAGTCAAAAATATTGATAACAGACAAGAAAAAACCAACATAGATACTTCTAGTCGCAGGTTCAATCCCGAAAGATACACGTCAAAGGCAAAGGAAAATCATGTTGCGTTCGCTCATTACCACCTGTTTAAATGCAACGCATTTCTTCTATCTTCTCTCGCGCTCACTGTTTCTTGAGAGATTTGGGCTGAGCGATAGATTTCCATATTAAAAGTAGCATGTTAATTTAATTACGTTATAATTCAAATTGACAGTTGTTTGTCGTCTGTCAACGGAGCGAACGCAACGCGTTCGTTTATTGCACGATCCAGTCCAGACTCTATCGCCACCTATTCTCGTAGAACCTTAGGGATTATCATATTTAATGCTAATCTGGAGCAACGGAGAATTGCATCCAAAATTCGTTGGCATTTTCCCATAGAAATTCATTTGTATACGAGTAGTAGAATGGAATGCTCGAAGAGGGTCGATGGGAAGAAGAAAAATTGATCACAAAAATTTTTTTCGTCGTCGATGTGAATTATTGTGGAATGTTGCGGCATTATCGGCGGCGTTGGGACGTTCTTGGTGCCTTGAGTATTTTTAATATTACTTTGACTATTGATCGATTAAACTTTGACTATAAATATTTATGACAATGACAGCTTTTCTATTTATAAAGATACGAGTACATATCTGTTTGGATGCATTTGGGGAATCAGTACCTTGCATGAGGTATCTGTTGAGTTTTTTTTACAACAACTTGCACCAGAAGGTACCACGTATTTAAAAGCATTAGACGAGGTGCAAAATCCTCCACAACTCGGTGACAAACCCGCAAATCTATTTGACGAAATAGTCAAACCAACAGAACAGTATCTAAGTACCTGCATTCGCTAGAGGAATTTGAAAAAGTTTGTGACAGGATAAAAATCGATAAACTTAAGGCTCAGAATAGTTCAGTTGTGCTGTTTTTGTTGATAAGATTTTGGCCTAACATGGATAGTGTTAGGTTATGAAGGGGAGACCTTAAAATCCACTGTGAATCCCCTTTTCGAAAGCCGGATGAGCTTGATAAAAAAAACTCGGTGCTAGGAGGGCCTCGTGCTAGGAAATCCTCGATTGTCTTCTTTTTATGTAGGAAGACCTTAGGTCTGGACAGTTCACTGAACCTATTCTTATGAACAGAGTACCAGTCTGATGTACGACACTGGACAAGAAAAGCAAAATTGAAATATATGACAAGGTTCGAAGGCTATCCAGCGTCTGTATAATAGGCGCCCTTAGATCCACTTCTACAGCTGCACTAGAATCTATGTCGCATCTTCTTCCCGTTGATATCTTTGGGAAGCTGATGGCGGCTAAAGCACGATTAGGGTTCAGAATCCTTGTAACTGGCTTGAGGAAATACGGGCCATAGCTACATATATGAAGTTGAATATCTTTCTTCTCCTAGTGAACAGAACAAGTTCAGTTTTCTGAGGATTAACGCCCAAACCGTTCGGTTTTGCCCATACAGAGAGCTCATTGAGAGCAAATTCAATTAAAGACTAAATCGTCTGGGTAAGCTACAATCTTGATTCACTTCTCTGTAAAGATTTTTAGGATTTTGTAGACGATAAGAAGCCAAAGCAGTGGACAGAGGACTCGTCCTTGTGGTGTGCCCTTTGTTGTCATTTTCCTCACAGAACTTGTCCCGATAGTTGAGTTGATGATCCTCCAGTTAGGAATGTTTTCGATCCAATTTGTGACGACGAGCCTGTTTATTGTCAAATCTTCCATAGCTTTCATTATTGAGTTCGTTTTAACTTTATTGAAAGCGCCATCAATGTTGAGGAATAGATGAGAGGAACAGAGAATACTCAATTTCACTGGCCACACTATGGAGTACGCTTTCCATCGACTTACCTTTAAGGTAGGCGTGTTGCGTTTGTAGTCTGTTTCCATGTTTCTACATAAATCAAAAAATCTTTGACGATTCGATGCATACTTATGTAGTCCAGATGATTTGTCCATATCTACTGTAATTTTTGAGCTTAAGATGACACCCATACTCTTAGTGATCCCAATGGTGTATCGTCGATTGTAGTCAATCCATCTGACCCATCAGATCAGGTGAAAGACCTATTTACTGTGTCCTGACTACGCCTGAATACATACAGTGCCCGATTGTTTAATGATCTTCCTCGTCTTTATGCGGACATCTATTACAACTTTCGTCACTTTTTTCTCTAAATTTTGGACAAAGGATTGTCTTCAGTCCTCAACAGGTTTCCTTCTGTCGAATTGATGCCATCACTAGCGTTTGTTACAGGTCTTACTTTTGTACTTTCCAATTTAGTTTCATTCATGATAGCTATCCTACCTTCTTACATTCCTTAACTCTTATATGCAGTAGGGTTCACTGTTTAATCGCAGACTTCTATACAAACACAGGCCCAGGGTCTTCACCTTCTTCAACTCATTACTAAGATTCTAGATCCAGATTGTCAGATTATGCTGGTGAATTCCATTGCGTGATATATTTTGAAATATTTTGGAATTACCATAAGGTGTGATGTATTCACTGCTACACGGAACCACTAGATTCTTTAAGAATCTAATCTTTAACCTCAATTTCCTTGCTTTATTCTCCAAATTTAACCCTATTTGGTGGAAATGCATTACTCTATTATGGAGCTACCATTGTCAGTGTTGCAGAAACAAAATAGGTGAAAGTACACAGCCTTGTGGTATGCCGCTTTGGATGTGTTTATTCTCAAAGCATTGTATGAAATGCGATTTTTTGTATCATTACATGTTACTAGCCCTAATAATGATTAGACTGCTACAATTCGAGCCTTGTTCGTGTATCTTTTGAATGCCATCAGCTGTCCTGATAATTGTTTGTTCTAGATTTTGAGTGCCACAGGCTGGCCTTAAATTTGTTTGAAACAATCGAATCGATATCTCTAAAGTTGGCATACCGAGCCCAAGCTTTGCAAGCCTCCCATACCCACGCTGTTCTCTGTATTAAATCTGAATGAACCCATTCTCACAAAAACAAAAACAAAAAAAAAATCTTTAGAGCCAAGATCATCACTTAATAAATATACACTTCCTATACCCGGGCTCGTATGGTATGTAACATATTTGTATAACGTTTTTCCTACTTAGTGTCTAATTAGAAACATTAATAGAGCCAACATTTGGATGTTGATTGATTTTTGTTTATTTTTATTAACATTTCTGATGGATAATCTTTTCACACATTTTCCCGAGATACATTTCGATTTACGGTACGCAATTATAGCACTAGCACACGAGATACAAATTTAACGTATCATCGACTAAAAAGCGCACGAAATTAAATTATCGCAAGACCTTATATATTTTTTTTTCTATAAATTAAATCTTAACTATGGCCGTCACCCTTAAGTCATATATCAAGGCAGATACTTACCCAAATCCCATCTCTAAATATAATCTTTTTGTTCGATATCATCCAGCACGTCATTGTTTATTTATTTTCTTTTCTTTTTATTCATTCACAAGTGTTGCAATATCTTTTGAAATAAATTTGTTTTTATCTAAAAAAAAAAAAAAAGTTTCACTTTGAAGTCAAGCCCATTTGATTTACAATTTTTGATATTGAAAAGGAATTCCTTTATCTATAGTAGGTTGTGTGTGTCTCCTCAAAATTCACTAGGTCAGTGCGTGACCATGACGGATTGCATCGACCTCGTGTTTGTTGCTAGTTTTGACCACGTTTTCTGATTCTCCCCGCAGGTGGTGGTCATTTCGACTAGATTTCTTATCATAGATACTACCTCTGTAGGTGTGTAGCTATATTTAGCAAAGCCTAGGAGATTGGCTATTTTTTGTCCACCAATGTTTACCATCGCATTTAAACTACGTTAAGATTGATTTAAAAGCGCGAACAAAAATAATGATAATGTCTTATCGGGCATGCCTAATATAAACATTTTTTCACAGCTACTGTGGCTGGGGTAGCAAACCTTTGTATCTCGGCAAACCTCCAAGGGACAGTATTCCTTGTCATACGTCTCTCCATAAGCTTAAAGCCATGTATACATCCTGAAAGTTGTCTCCGATTCTGTCCTAAAATTCAAAACAAAAAAGGAAAGATTTCGTATTTTTGTTTTGTATTCAAACCCTAATCCTGTGGCACCTAGACTCTAGGTTTCCCCGCCCTGACTGTGATATTTCTTTGCATAGAAATTAAAATAAATTTTTACCTAATTTGTGAATTTTATTTATAGTCAAGCAGTTGTATAGACAAAAAATAGGTTTATTTAAATTTGTTAAAACTTCGATAAATCATGTCAAAATAGCGGGTCGCAAATAACAAAGGGATTTTCGATGGCTTAGTCGTTGCGAAGATATTTTTAAATAAATTCAGGTGCGTACATGACATCATAATTGTTCTAATTGTTGTTAATTTTAATGTTTTTGGAGGTAAATTTTCAATATTTGCAGATAAAATAATTCATGCCAGTCATTTGCTTGATTTAAGTAACGTGCTAGTGGGCGTGACGAAGAATATAAGCCTCTAGGCTTTGGCGAGTATCTTTTGGGAGTTTCTGGCATAGGTTTGTCACGTGATTTCTATTTTGGGTTTTGATTTGATTTTACGGGTTTGACGCCGAGAGGGATTAAACGACGGGTAGTGTAGAAAAAAAATTGGTCTAGTACTCACACTAGCCAGTTAGGATATGGTGAATGCTTGGTTTAGGTCGTTCCATTAGAAGGCAGAAGTGATCAAATTTCACTCTAACTACAACCTAAAGATACTTTTCGACTTTGTCTTGCAGATATCGAGAAAGTTTTGTCATAACCTAGACCTATAGTGGATTCAACCTCAATGCACTCTGTGCCATATAGAGCATAGTAATGGGTGTTCCTTTTAGCCATAAACACATGAAATTGAAGAGAATACATCCAGCAATTAATTCTTAAACACAACTTCGGGTTTCTGCCAACCATGACTGGATCTGACGAATGTCATCCGATAGACAAAGTTTTTGATCACTTTTTGAAGCATTTGTGGTCGTATGTCCTCAATAACCCGAATAATATTGGCTTCCAATGCGTCGATTGCTGTTGGTTTGTCAACATAGACTACCACCTTCACATGTCTCCAAAGTTATTGGAGATCTTGGAGGCCAATTTATAGGTTCATTACGTGAGATTATGCGTCCATCGAATGTTTCCTTCAATAAGTTGATTGTTTCGTTTGCTGTATGGCACCATTCTGCTGGAACCACATCTCCTCATTCATGTTATTCAATCGGGAAACAAAAAGTCATTAATCATTTCATAATCCAAACGTCATAGGATACCAAATGTCGTTCTTTCATGGTGCAACCTCTCATGAATGTCTGACAAACATGCAAGAGTATAATTGTTTTAAGATAGGCAATAGGCAACATCCGTCGATGCCGTGGCTCAGTGGTTACTGATTACTGAGATGGAGGTTCGAGATCCGAATCCCAAGAAGACAAAATACACATAACTAATCCTAATTTTTTTCACAGACAGACTCTTCACATCTCTATAGTCAAGGATTCTCTCTAAGTACTGATGAAGTACTTCGTACTCAATGAAAACGTTAAGCTAATCATTTTGTATCTATACTTGTACCTTCGATCCTTTTAAAGTTTTTGTCTAACTTTGAGTCTACCGAGTTTAAGATATCGCCTTAGGATAGGACCTTTCGGTGACAAAAGCTGTTTGGAAACTTTTCTGCTTCTCCTGTCACAGTTTTCGTGCAATAATGCTTCCTATTATCAGTTTCAATAAATACAAGTCTCGTCAATTTTACAACTTTTCACTTAGCACTTTGCAATATCTACTTATTTGTTTTTTTTTGTTCGCCTCCTCGACTTGAAAACTTGAACTGGCACCTGTCATCCAATGCGATACTTTTGTGGATACTCTCTGTATAGGAACGATCAAAGCTGGCTTTGATATATAGTCCGTGATACATGTTTTTGGGTTAACAAGCGAGCAATCAGCTTTAGGATCCGCAGATCTTTTGTTTGGGTAGAAGTTTCTATCTATCCAGGACAGGTCAAATTCACAGAAGAATTGCTACATTTTCCCACCAGCAATGCATAAACGATCATTAAAACAACAATGGTTGGTTGGTTTGGAAGGGTGAGGATATCCTCGCTATGCTCCCCTCTAGAGAAACTTTGCGTAAAGAAAGATATAAAGGCAGGGACTAAGGTAAAGTATGGTTTGATTTGAAAGAAGACAGTTGGGTGAGGTTCACTAGTCCGAAAAACGTACTGTATTTCTGGCGAACTCCAGGGTTTTTCCGAAACTGTAACATTGAAGATACCTCAGCCTAGGTAAGACGTGTCTTTCCAGGTGTTTGTATCTTGGCGCCCTTATATGGCGAATTGTATAGCTTATTTGATTGTATCGGGGGTTAAAATTCTAACCAATAGAGGATTCTATTTTGAGTATGGAAGAGATAAAGTAATAAGAAAGCTTTCTGAAGTCGTTTTTCAGCCTCCTTTAGTGGAAGTGTCGTTACAATCTTTTCAGAGAAACTTTTGTATCCTCTTTGTCAAATCCGTGGAGGCTTATAATGGAATGAAATGATGTATAGGTATATAGCTTGCATTTGGACAATCTACTGGGGTGAAACGTATTCAATGCACAGTTCAATGTGCCCTACCCTAGAGTGAGTACCTCATATCTCATAGCATTCTCTATGAGTTATGAGGTCTCATGCACATTCTGTAGCAAATTCCAACAATTGTTTACCAAAATACGAACAGGTACTTTTATCTATGGTCATGTTCTTCGTTTTGCTCAACTGTTTACTATCGCACTGTCACAGCACACCTAATTTGGAATAAATGACTTCGGACAGCCATGATGTCATGCAGTGTCATTTGCTCTAAATAATCTATGATACCTACTAAATGAATACCTATACATGTAGATAACAGATTGAAAAGAAATACAAACTCGTCCGATATCGTCATCATAGCGCAATGTTTATTTTCATCTACGGTACGCAATAGGTTCAATAAATTTTAGTGCCGCCTTCACTCATTCATTTACTTGTAGTGAAATCCTCCTCAAGTCTATCCTAAAGAAAATGTATAAATCACGTTAAATAGCAATCTAAATCCAGCTACTTGAGTGGAATTTAAAAGAAATATTTTTCCACGTAATTCCCACGCTGATAACCTTAGAGTATAGCTTCAAACGATTCCAATGAAATGGGCTTCTGTGAGGGTAAAATACTTAGAAATGCATAAATTTAGCCGCGATTCCTTGGAATAAAGACCCCCCTCACCATAGGGATACCCACTGTAGTCATAACCACCCCCAAATCAACCCCAATCGAGTGTATCTAACTAGCTCCCATGCTACATGCTCAATTTGTAAATTTCATAATATCCACTCCACTTTAACTCACTCTCTCTCTCTCTTTCGAATCGAATCGAAGCCATACACAATCGAGGGAAAAAATCGAACACCAACCAAAGACAATCCACACACAACTCACTCCAAGTTCGTTGTACGACCTGATAACACCAAACGAACATTCCACCAGCACATGCTCGATGCAACTACAAGTTCTAACTTGCATCACATCAAACTGCCCACACAAACCTCATACAAGTTCAATGGTAGAAAAGTATCTTCATCTCACAGATACTACATATTTTTTGGGTGAACATAGCTTCTTGTATTTTTGTCGCGTGCGAATCACCTGTGCTCGCACGCATGTTTGACTGCATAGACCACACATCACCCAAAAAAACAAAAAAAAAAAAAAACAGAAAACGCATTGCGTGTCCGTCCGACTAGAAAATGTCATCGATTCAACGATAAACGGGTGGGGGTTGGTTGTTCGCTGCCCTGCTCTTGGTGGCACTTTTCTTTCCTCGTTGTGTACCGATGAAATTTGTGTTGGGTTATTGGTGAGACCGTCTCGTGGCAGCCACAAAAACATCAACAGCAGCGCACCAAAGCGACACCACAGCGACTACACGCAAATGGGCGATGAAACATTTCGTCGCATTTTAACTCAGTCTTTACAGTTCTATCGCAGCGACAAGACGTTTTTCCAGTGATTTTCCATATCCAGCAATCTGCATTTTTTTTACAATACATACATATACTCACTCTCGCACTCACACATCCACACAATCGTCATTCTTACGAGAGAATTGTAGTATTTCTTCGATTTTTCCTCCCGTGAGATTGGTGTCGGTTTGTCCGGTGTTTTTATTATTATTTTTTTGATTCCCTGTATCTGTATCTATAAGATATTTCCGATATCTTTTTTGGAATAATTGTAACTTACCCATGTTGGTATCGCGTGATAGATAGAAAAAAAAATTGTTTTTTTTTTTTCTTTTCTGTTCATCGTGTGGAGGATTAAACGATTTTTTTGAAATTTCTTTAGTTTTCGGGTTTATCTTCGGTCGGGTGGTGTACTTTGGAAAATGTTTAGACTTTTCCGAAATCCCTATTACATTACGTATGTGTGTTGTATCTCTGAATCGGTGATTCGCAGTGAAGTTTTCAACTAAAAAAAAAAAAAAGGCAATTTTAATTCAAAATTCAAAAATAAAGATCCATTAACGTCCTTAACACGGACGAAAGGACGACCCACGACCCAAAGTGTAAAGTGTTTATTGACAAAAAAAAAAATAAAAAAATATTAACGGATTCCAGTTGGATTATCATCGAAAAATACATGGTGACCCAAACAGGATTACACACGATTCTATTATAAGGGATAAATTATGTTAAATGATTATCGCCGAATGAATGTCGAATCAGCTAAGACTGCTTATTTTTATTGTAAGTACCTACCTAGATACTTAATTCTTTTTTTTTTTTTTATTATTTCGAAAAGTCTGACCTCGTTTGACGTTAGAAATATTGGAAAATTTACTAAAATTCATTTTAAAGATTACATAAGATACTTCATTTTACGACACATGTTTTACTGTCCGATAAATTTGTTTTCCTGTAATCAAACCTAATCGGTTTTATGATTTTTGTATCACGTCCCGTCGGAACGTACATACATATGTAGCTGCACGTGTCAAGTAGTCAGTGGTCAGTCATCTGTCAAAAGAAATTTGACAGAACTTTTATCAATATTTTTGGAACGCGACGTTATCGTTGTAAGTTTTGTCGTTACATTTAACTTTTTTTTTTCTTATTAACAGTATCTCTATCTATATATGTATGTATCTATAGATAAAACAAAAAAGCAAGTTGCTGTCGAACTGTCTTTACCTTTTTACACTTCAAATAAGTATCTATATACATATTTTTAAATTATCTTGGACATGAACCTCAATTAAATGTTTGAAATTTCCGAGAGTATCTATTCCTTTAAAGAAAGTTTAAATGAACATCTTATACAAATATTCAGTTTTCTTATAGTTTCTGTGGGGTTTTAAGAAAAAATACGATACGGGGTTCTATTCCCTTTTAAACAATGCTATTTGTTCGAAAGCTCTATCCTCTAACCGACCATTTTTTTAATTTCATCGATCGCGACTGTAGGTAGTAGTAATAGTAGTAGACTCGATCTACTATTTATCAATTCTAAAAATTCGTGCACTATTAACACATAAGATTTATTTGTGACATAAAGTACTGCTTTGAAGATCAAAATGAAGCCTAAGGCAGCGTAGATCCTACTTAGGATGTACTTAGTAAATCCTTTCTCAAAGGTATTGCGGACTTCTGTAAAATCAGATTACTATGCAAAAATTCTGTTCTCTCTTAGATGCATATCAAAAGATACTTTTTTTTTCAAAATCTTTACAAAAAAAAGACGATTTGTTAAGGACTCTCGTTTAAAAAGTTCGCAATGTCCTCAATATGCTCTAGAGGTCAATATTGGTATAGCTGTTCATCATCACCTCAGATACTTTTCGTTTATAAAAGAATTCTTCACGATGATGATACTGTGGCTGCCGTGGTTCAAGTGGTTAGTGCGTTGAGCTACAGAGCAAGGGGTTCGAGGTTTGATCGCGAGACAGCATCAAAAAATTTTTTCACGGCACCACCCCTCGCAAGCGTCTGACAAACATCCGAGAGTAAAACTGTCATGAAAAAAGCTTCTCAAACAAAAATTGCCACTCGGATACGGCATTAAACAGTAGGTTTCTTTCATTCGTATAAAGAATGAACGGTTGTGAGAATCTACGTCCTAGGACGTGGATCCCAGAACCAACATTTTTTTATTGCAAAAAGAATAAAGGTCCCACAATGAATCCCTGTAGTACATCACTTTTGATTGGTACTACTGTTCACCGGCTGTCTTGATGGTTGTTAGCGGAACTTTTTTGGGAGTTGATTCCTTGCTGGGAGCCCCTTCTCTTGCTAAATCGTCTACCCGCTCATTTCTTGCTATACCTTCGTGTCCTATTACCCAGGTTAGGCGTACTGTGTTATGTTTTGCAAGGATGTTCAGCTTCTTATGTACCACTTTAGCAAAAATGATTTTAAGATTCAGAGCAGATTTCTATTGGGTGTGGTGTATGGTTAGTACTTCCGCTCTCCTAAAGCATAGCAAAGATCTCTGCCTGAAACACCGTCACAAATAGTTCCAGATGCGCGGCGATCTTGTGGATTTGTGCAACCTCGGTTGTAAGCTCGGCCAGGCTAAGGTGACAACTACTGTATTACCGACGGCATTCCCTACATAGCAATACTATCTAAAATACATTCCATAGCAGGAATCGTAGAACTGTGCCCTGTGGGACTTCGTCTTTGTCGTATACTTCGTTACTCATTCTCTAGAGTGAGTTCTAGATATGATTCCATATCGACGAGGAAAAGACATTTCTAATAGCTAATGTTACAACTGCTAGACCTCCTGGATCAGAACTTTATGGCTTTTTGAATTGATGATTTTTTTCTTCTTGAGACAGGACGACCATTTTTTTTATATAAATATATACATAGCTCGAGTTATAGGATCCAGCTTAGTCCCAAGCTGTCCAGTAATGTTGTTCCTAGTGCTGTCAACCCACCTTGGATTAGTCCATCATTCATTTCCCTATAATGTCTGTGTGCAGCTTAGTCCCAACCTGCCCAGTAATGTTGTTCCTAGTGCTGTCAACCCACCTTGGGTTAGTCTATCATTCAGTTCCCCGTAATGTCTGTGCTCTTGTTGAATTTAAAATTACTTACACAAGTTGTTAAGAGTTCCTTCTAGAATAATTTTTTTTTTTTAAAGAAGATGGGTTTCCTATCTAACATAAGACACAGACTGCCTTCTAATAGAAATCATGCATCTTATCTTTAGTTTCTTTGAATAGACTGTGCAAAGTTATATGACGATGTTGAGTAAATGTTTAGACATTAGACTATCGTATCTAATCAGCAGTTAAAGCCACTAACCTATGCTTTAACTTTGCTTTGGTCTTAACAAGTACCAAAACTTAATACCGTGAAGCAATAAATCGAATCGCATATATACAATAGTCTTCCGGTTCCAGCTATGCATTTATGTCTTTCACTTGGTTAACTCTAATTTACCTAATGGCTAATTTAAATAAACATGATTTCTTACTTTCGTCTTCTGCCAGTTTTGATTTGTAAAGAAAATAAATCGTTGTAAAAACAAATGGTATACTGAGCATAGTCTGTGATTGTGTGTTAGGTATATCATCAGATATACTTTAGTTGGAAAAGCGTTGGTGGTTGTTAAAAGCGAAACTATCTTTTGTTGGTTTTGTCGTTGCAGACAAATGTTTTCTTCTTAACTTAGATTAGCTCTCTCCGATTGCAGAAGATTGCACTTAGGTGCCTACTTTTTCAATAATTTAGGCGAACTGGCTAAACCAATAGCAATAGCCCCCAACGATTTATATTAAGCTATTGCTGGTTCCAAGGGTAGTCAGATCCATGTAGCACCACCATGGCCCTTTACTGGTCTAAATGTAGCTGCTGCCTGCCACGACAATCTACTTTTAACCTAGCATAGATCAGATATCAATTATTGCTCATATACTTCAAATTCTGAATTACAGATTCACTGAACAGTGTCTGAACAGAATTTGTAACCGATCTAAACAGTAGGAGGTATAGCACGCAACCCTGCGGTACATCTCTCTGTAACTATCTTTCGCTTGGTCATACTATTCGTAATCATATTCCGTGCGGATTAAGTGAAGATACGAATACCTTTAGAATATTGCTTTGTCAACATACCAGGTGCACTCTTAATGACTCAGAATAACTACAAAGATGTTCACCTTATGCATGTAGACACAATGGAATCGCATACGCCGATCCACACTTTGCACGTGTGTCCGAACCGCTCATAGATAAGGAAGTAACGTCTACAATACACATCGGTACGTGCTATTATTTAAAAAAGTTTAACAATGACTAAACTAACCAACTTTTTATAAATGAATACATAGCTATGTATCTCCACTTGACATCTTCAAAGCCCTGAAACACATAGTATGTACCTTCAATGAAAAATCCAAAGTCATCTCATTCATAATTTTACCACAGAATGTGTATCTATGTATCTTTTTCTTTTTAATTATCTCTAAGTAATGATACACCTCCACTGACATACTCGCTTACTCTTCAAAAAAAATAAAAAAAAAATTATATAGAACAAGTGTAGGTATGTGTACCACCAACGACCTTGATGGCGGAAAGACGACACACGAATAGAATTGCGCTACCAAAACGAAAAACGAAGGAAGAGCAGTTGTAATAGAAAACTTCTTATCTTTACACAGATGCTCTTCTTCATTACATCGTCGCACATTCCACTACAATTCGCCCGATTAAAGTTGTTTTTGTATCTAACTACCGTAGTCAAGGACGATTTTTTTTTTTTGTTTTTTTTTTTGCCTTGTTATGATTTTAGCTGAGTTTCAGTTTCGTTTTACCTCGTTTTTCTCGCGCGACTTACATCGTTTAACCGCAACCAAGAGGTTGGTCTTTATTACAAAACATTTAAGTTAAGTAAACTCGATTTTTATCAAGAACCGGGTGAGACGGCAGCAAACGATGGACAACGGTGTGGTGATTCGAAATCGAAAGTAACACAATCCTCTTAGCCACAGCAGGAGATTCGCGGTCGCCACTGGCAAGCCTAATAGCTTAACCGGCTTAATATTAACGATTATCTGAATTAATTTTTATTCGTAAATGTATTTCGAAAAAAATAAAAAAAAACTTATTGCGAACTTGTTTCACACAAAGATACGTATTGGTTGTCTTACATACGTATTCACAGCCGGGTGAGTCGGATTAAATATTCATTGAGTATCTAAAGAGTGCACCTGTACATAGATACATTTTGAAATGCTATCGACAGATGCTGGATAAGCAAGAGTTTTGTTGATTTTTGTTTAATTTATCTTTTTGCAATTGGAAATGCTAATTAACATGTAAATTTCCTGACAGTCGTCTTCTTCGTTTGACTAGTTTATCGTTATGACGTTTTCGTATGGTTGTTAGTCTTAGGCTTAATGAATTGACATGCAACTACTGAAATACATAGTTTTTTTTTTTTTTTGTTGTTTTTGTTTTTGTTTTGGTTGTTTTTTTGCAATTAGGGGAGTATGTTTTGCGATATAAGATACATTCTCTTTATCAGTTGTTTTTTTGTGATAGAAGTATTTGAACGAACGAATTGCCTTGATATGTATAATAGTAAAGAAATTGTGAATGAATTTCATTTGGATAATGCCCTCCTAGGGTAGGGTGTAGACATTCTTGGCATCATCACTTGACAAGGTATTCAACTTAACATTCCATTGTAGATTGTATTTTTGTCGCTACAACTCGGGGAAGGAGACTCATGTAAATAGGTATGTTGATATTAATTTATACATCTTTAAGCTTCCGCCGCCGGTGCCTTTGAAGTCTTTAACCAATCTACTTAGTGGCTACTCTGTTACAAAGAAAGCTCCTATGCTACGTGTACTGAAAAGGTCACGTTTTGCATAATAAAATGTATTATAAACTTCATGTGTTTAAAGTTCACTTGTTATCATAAAATGCTGTGGCAAAGTGCTACCATGTTTCAAGTCACGTGTGATTTTATCATACTTGTAGGAAATTAAGAGACAAGATCTCGAGTAACTTCATTGCGATACTAAACTAGAAATTATTGACGAAACAATTGAGGAAATGTGTTCAGTTATCGAATCTACAATCTCCGGTGGCAAAAAACTACTTGCAATATGAAGATAGCATAATTTAGATACTGTGCAGCTATACTGCGTCTCATGAGTCTGGAGAGTCTGATCTATATATAGCCTTGGCAACAAAATCTCTACCTTTAGATACACAACAACCGGATGGTATCTGAAAAGGAGCACCATTTTGGTTGTAGCTTATAGTCTTTCAAACCTCTCTGTTGTTGTTTTTTTGAAACTGTACTAAGTAGTTTAAATTCCACGGAATAAAGATAACTTCATCTGAAATCCTTAGTTCCAGTTAACTTTCTGCCTTACGAAGTTTTCGTACCAAATTCTGGAGTCTTTCAGAGCTGGTTTGTGAAAACTGAATCTACTTATGACAATGGTGGGCCATCTGTTGGTTTCTTTTTGAATCATATGTTATTTTGACACTGACAGTTCTTATGCATTCAAAAAATCGACAGAAACTCAGTATTATTTTTTTTTTTATGAACAACGTTGGAACCAACCAACAGATGGTTGGATAGGATCTTATATCCGAGATTAAGTAGGCATATGGCTCCATAGTTCTTACAAGATGCCTTTCTTGAAGATGGGACTAATAGAGCTCGGGCATGGTGCATGCACCTTACCAAGGCATCAAAACCATATTTGAAAAGTTCCGTTGGCAGACTGTCAGAGCCGGCGGCCTTGTTGTTCATCAGCTTTTTGATAACTAAGCCAAAATCTTCAAAACTGGGAGTGGGGATGGCTTCTTTATTGACTGGATGCGGGTTCTTACTCTCTCTTCCTTATGCACATTAAGTAGCTGCTGGAAATGCTGCATATCTACTATTCCCAGCGATTCAGTGACAAGATTTCCGTCACTGTTTCGAAGAGCCTGCGTTCCGGACTTAAAGCCAGCTGACAGTTGCTTGGCTTTCCTAAAAAAGAACATCCGGATGTTGTTTCTATCGTGGGACTTCTCGATATCCTTGAATTGGGAGACTGGGTATGCGGTTTTCTTTTTACACAGGATCTTCTTCTCCTTTCTTCTTTTGGATAGATACTCTTATGCACCAAGGGCTCTTTTTGGAGGTTGACTGGTAGCCTATGATAGTCTCGAGTAACTCTTTGATGATATCGTGATACTGGTTCTACAGATTGTTGGGGTTGGATTGAGCGGAGAGTCTCTTGTTCAGGCACTCTCTGTATGCTCGTAGGCAGCCCAATTACTTCTCGGCTCAAATTCCGCTGAATAACGTTTAGACACAGTTTTGGGGTCATTGTGTGAGATAACGTATCCATGAGACGGGAATCGAAGGATGAAGTCATTAAAACTCCAGTACCACTAGTTTTGGATTTAATAGATTTATCCCATTGAGTGCCATTGTTGGTAGACGTACATTTTTCACAAACAGTCCTACATCCTTGTTTTCAAATCTTACTTGAACATCTTTCGAACTAAAAGCTAAAGAAGCGCCCATAGTAGTTACCCTTGCGGTATTCCACTTTTTAACATTTTGATAGGGAAACCATCTAGCGGCGATGTAACGATAAGGTTTTATAGGATTGTTGTGATTTGTATTTTTTGGTGTTGGAGCTGGAGCTTGAAAAGATGTCATGTGAGTCCTTCACTTTATCCATTAAGATCGTACTTCATAGAGATCTACATGAAGTTAGTGTGACTCAACTTGTGCATCAATGTGGTCGCGAAACACTAGACATATCTCGAAAGATGCATATGTACAGCTTCACCATTCTGAGCAGATACTGGCTATTGGAATGTAAGTGTCTGTACACGTGGAAGCTTGAGTTATGCATCAGACAAACCGCCAACGCCTTGTCACTTATTTATAGTCGTCCTTGCCAACTGGAAGAAGGCTTTTCGGCAAATTTTCCTAGAGATAATCGGTTTGAAGTTTTGTTTTCACTACATTTAACAATCGCAATACAAAGTCTACAGTCCCTTTATTATTAAGAACAAAATTTTATACGAATATCTTTCAAATAACCACTCATAGATACACATCACAAGGAGGGGTTTTTATACGACCAAGCACTGAAAGTCAAAACTAAGCCTTAAAAGGAAACAACATCTTCAGCAGATAACTACACATAAACTGTGACGTTTTCTCTAATTAAAGGTCATGAATACTTCTTTAAGACTTTCAAAGGAATTTCCTTGAGTAAGACTCCATAGAAATGTTATTCATTTAAACAATTTAAACAACAAAAATAGAAAATAAACAAGTTATGACGATAAAAGTCGTCTCGAGTTCCAAATTTTAAAATGACTCAATGTAGGGTTCCGTGGGAATATTATATCGACCGTTTGAGTTATGGTTTAGATTCCAGACAGTACAAACTGAGTCAGGCTTGTCTACAATTTGAAGCTCATGGCCCTAATTAAATGTTTGCTACAAATTCATTGACCTATGATACATGTGTCAACTTTTTTAATTATTAATGATTTAGATAGAAATTTTAATAATGCCATGAGTAACTGTGGGGGGGGGATTAACTCAATTTTGGAGAAAATACTTTTGGATTCTAAAAAAAAACGAATGACAAATCAAGAGTTACTCACGATTCATTTATAGAGTTTATGGTTGGGTGGCAGATCCTGGTTCCAGTAAGGATATCTCTTTTCTATATCGAATAAGTTGGCTTATCTATCGTTCGGCATGTCATCAATCATTTCATTCAAAATTTGCGTCATGAAATAGCAATCAAATCGATCGACTTTACCCAACTAAAGTCCAATTTCAAGCTTAAAATATTAAGTATCGTGAATCCAAGTTTTACCACCCGTGTCGATCAGACAAAAAAAAAACCCCCCTTCATATGGAGTAAATAATAATTCAAAAGAAAATCCTAAACAACTCGCAAAATGATTAAATAGATAAAGTCTGCGGCCAAATAGTCAAACATCTCACTAAACTAATATTAACTCTGTCTTGGCCACTGAAATTTTATGGCTAACTTTGTTTGTTGACTTGCTAAGCGAAAAAAATTTTGCTACTTTAATCTTTTTCGGCAGAACTCCTTCCAATTCGATGGAAAAATAGAAATACTTTTAAATCATAGTTAAGGTGTTTATCTAAAAATTTTATATATCTACATCCGACTGGTATCAAAGTGCAATGGTAAATAGAATTAAATAATTTATTAATGAATTTCATAGAATATCGAGATAAGAATAGGAAATGTTACATTTAAAATTTGTAAAAGCAAGGTCTTCGTGTGATAAAAACAATTACAGTAGAATTGGATAAAGTTAAACAACAATAGATTCATATGTTACTCATATTCAAACGAATCTTATCGGTTAGTGTGGGAAAGCAAAAAAGAAAAAGGCGCCAACTTTTGTTATGAAAAATTATTTCATTTCATTATCACTGGGTTAGTGTGCTACAGCTTTGTAATTATTGTTGTTTTATTCTTTTTTTAAATTTTACATTAGAATAGTAGTCAGCTAGTTTTATTGACTATCATTCTCTATGGCGAAATTGATATGTAGGTGAAATTTAAACTCGGTACATACTATTAGTCATGTATCTAAAGAGGTAGTTTTTTTCCTTTACATGGAAATCACGTTAGAATAGTGTACTATACCTTATCTTGTTGCTGACCCATATAAGTCTTTTGATTTAGATTAACGCCTATTGTCGTTCTTTTCGTTTTTTTGAGAGATATTTCGGAAATTGAACGCCATAAAACGTCTTCGTCGGTAAGTAGGTATACAATCCACATACGATCCACTGTCATTGCAACAGTCGGATCAAAACAGAATCGGGAGTAGGAGGAGGTATCTTCAACGATATAATCAAAAGTACCTCTTACCGTCTTCCCAACCATTGTAGCGTCTTACAGGCGATCAAAGAAACCTTTTCGTGGGTGAAGTACTATGTGATATCCAGTCGGACTATGACTATTTTTACTGACAGTGAAGCACCGGTCAAATCTCTGGAATCTTTCACATTTAATTCAAAAATTGTCTTAAATTGCAGCCCGTCTCTAATTTGTGAGCCGGTACACAGTGGCATACCAGGGAATTGCATGGCAAACTGTCCTAAATTGTAGCCTGTCTCTAATTTGTAAGCCGGTACACAGTGACATTTCAGGGAATTGCATGGCAAACTGTCCTAAATTGTAGCCCGTCTCTAATTCGTGAGCCGGCACACAGTGAAATTCCAGGGAATTGCATTTGCAATTGTACAATCGATCTCATCTGATGAGTTGAAAATCGGCATACCTCTCCCTAAAGGCTTAACTTAATGCTATTAACATAACCAATCGTATATGGGCAGACAGAAGTGCCTGCCTTATTACTCGACAGATCTAGACCAAGCTGGGTCACAAACACTCCAACGGTCTGATTTGACAGAAAATGTCGCTCATAGGAATTACAGTCGATATCATTATGGGATACTGCATTATTGGTAGACATTCCATTAGGTTGGGCCTCCTCGCTAATAACTTTTGTAGAAGAAGCAGAAACTATACTTCATCTTCTCTGTACATGCCATGCACTCTTCCCTCGTAAACGATTGCAATTGGTTCCATACTTCTTCAAGAATTTGGGCGAATTGGCTAACGCTGGGTAGTACCATATGGGTTACTGGATCCTTCTGGACCTCCACAATGGACCTTTACTGCCTTTAGTGTGACTTATTAGAACAAAATCCCTACATAGGACGCAGTACTTTCTTCGCACAGATTCTTTTTTCGTGAGTCCCGGATGGATAGCTATCTGATAGTAATTTTAAATCTGAGTATGACTATACAAGTAGAGTTTGAAACTGTCCAGGTTAACTTTAGCATGCATGTGACAAGCGAGTCATCTCTTGTGGATCTGATTGACAGTAACATCTGTATCAGATATCTAGCAAGAAGTCCTCAGAAGGATGATGTGCACCGGAGGAATTCCTGTGATAAAATCAACGGGGATATCCATAGAAAGTCTTATTTGTGTTACCTCGACGAATCTGAAACTCTGGTGAATCAGTATCATTCAAGATCGAGGCAGGGTTTTGAAAAACGGCAAAGCTCACATCCCCGAACAGAGACTTTTCTGTGAATTTATGAAAACGACCAATGAGGCATCGCGCATCTGAAATATTTTAGTCAAGACACCAAAGCTGGTCTCTAATGTGAGAAAAAGCGAAGGTACATGGTCGGAGTCGCAGGAGGAAACTCTGGACATACTACTGAGTACTCACTTTCCTGTTGGCTCATTAGTCTCCGAAGGTGATATATCCATCATTCCAGAGACGTTGTGAACATAATAGATGAAGAAAAGATAGCTTGGGCAATCAAATCATTTAGCCCACCAAGTCTCCAGGAATGGATAATATTCGGCCTGGCTAATATTCCGACTGCCATAGGTCAAGCAAATTTTCACAAGCTGCCTTAAGCTAGGTTATGTTCCAATTCATTCCCAAGGCTAGGAAAGGAAGTTACGCCACCTCAAAGTACTTAAGACCAATCAGTCTATTGTCCTTTCTGCTGAAAACATTGGAACGTGTGATTGGCGATAACTATCTATCCAAATCACAACATGCAACATCCGTGGCAGATCGGTAGAGCTGTTTCTACAGTTGTGTCAACCATAGAAAGCTGCATCCATTTCAACAGCTTATATAAGCTTGGACAGTTTATTCTAGACAAAACTAAACACCAGACTTTGTAACTGAATTGCACCGATACTCAGATCGAGAACCATACACTCAACACTGGGAGATACAACTATCCAGAAAAGGATTTGCAGAGGAACACCAGAAGCCAGAGTGCTCTCTCACCTAATATGGTTTCTCGTGATTGATGAGTGAGATTGTAGTAAAATGGCTTCAACGATTTGATAGCTTTTCATTACAACTAACTTGTTTATTTATTACTCCACGCTATCCTCCTAAAATCATTAGTCAAAATTAGATGTCAAAATAGTGACAGGGTTTGAACTGATGACAGAGATACTTACTTACTTACGTAGGTGGCGCTAGATATCAGATAGAACAGATAAAGATTGAGTGTCTTATACCAGCTTTGTGCTCCTTAAGCATGTTTCTGACAAATAATCTCTCCTTTTTTTCGGAAATAGTACTTCTGGGTCATAGCAGACGTAGTTCCTTGGTGTTTGATGGGATGGAAGTAGATTTTTTTGTACTTAGAATGCAAGGCTTTTCCCGTACAGATGCATAGATTGTTATCGATCATTGTGAAGCCTTGCAAATGCTCTCGGCATAAAGTTATAATGAAACTGAATACTTGTTTGAGCTGAAAGAGAATGGTGAATAAAATTTGAAGGTCGACGATCACAATCACATCGATACGATCAATGAAAAGATCACCAAAATGGGGGGGCTTACTATAAAAAAATGGTACAAGAGAACAGACGGTATCTAAAACCTTTTAAGACATTCTAAAAGCCAAGGTAATCTAAGAACTCAGTAGAAAACAGTTGAATATTATACAAGGACTCGATTTTCGGTCATACAAATGAAAAATTATACAGATTGTTGGCTGTAGATACATGCAGATACTGCAAATACATCTGTATCGCTGAAGAAATCATTCGCATTTTTACGTGATAATTTCTAAAGCAAATAGACAACATTGTTTCTTCAAAACTTTATCGGTCAATTTCTTTTTTAACAATTCCCATCTTTATTTTCATTTCAGGTGGTGATTTCGGGTGCATTATGTACAGTACAAGATTATGTAATAATGTCACAGTGTGCACACAACAAAGCCATATACCTAGCTCCAGAAGGAAAAGTTTCTGTCACAGACATTCCAATGACACGTAAGTAACAAGCATACTACAAAAAATATTTTTTTTTATATCCATAAACATATATCCATACATTGCATTGCATATTTATTTAAAGATACATTTAGTGTAGCCCGCCCTCCTTTTCCCATGAGAAGCTGCGCCCATGATCTCGCCTCTATCCGAAACGAAAAACCCTTCCATATGGAAACCATGGGAACAACAAATACGACTACAAAACCACCATCCTCAACAATGATGATGATGATCGGTGATCGCGGTGCCACTAAATATTTTTCACCCGAAACCAAATAGTGAAATGCGAACTCTTTAACCATCATCATCATCAAGACTTTTCACTCATTTTTCATTCTTTCTTGTTTGGCTGTTGTGTTGTGTGTACCCTATTTGCGTCGCTTATTAACATCAACCTGTCCTCTTCAATAGCAATTATGTTTATTACACGAGTGTTGTTGTTGCTGTTGCTTCTGATTCATGCGTTCGTATCGAAAATGTAGGTTGTGAGATACTGAGACATCATCAGTCTTAATTTGTTTTCTCAAAACTGCCAAAAAAAAAAAAAAAAAGGAGCTCCACAAGTTTCAAATGTCGATCGATTGATCGATCCATGGGTATCCATGTATCTTCAACAAAAAAAGTAAGAAAAAACAAGCATCTCCAGAATCCAGTCTGATGTTAGCAAACATATAAAGAAGGGTCTAAGCGCAAAACGCATTTTTAAATAGACGGTTTCTCTCGCTCGCCTCGACTCTTGAGGTTATCGTATATTACACGGCCGTTGCGGCATCGTTTGAAATATGTTTCGGCACATTGCCCTGAGAGTATCTACATACCTATATGTGTGTATCTGGTCTGTGTGTTTAGTAGGAAATCATTAGAAATTGATGAGGTTCAAATTTGAAGAAGTGACTTCCAATGCTAACTGGCTGAGGATGATGGTGATGGTGATGCTGATGGGACGATGGTGGACTGAATGACTTTTTTTTTTTTTCTTCTCTGGCTTTATTTGTATTGCAGTAGAAATACGTCGATTGTTATGAACTACCTCGTTTAACGTGAAAACGATGGATTTTTTGTTCTCTCTCCTTTGCCGGGATATACATACTTATTAACCCGTTGAATAGTTTTTTTTTTTTTATTTTTTATTTGAGGATTCAATTATGATGGTTGCGCTGCGTATGTATCTATGGCTATGATCACCCTTCGATTCGTTAATCAAGGCACCCTTTGTGTTGATTTTTTCCCTCCAATTAATTGGAAAACTCTTTGCCACCGAGGCAGGGTTGGAAATTGCAACCGTATTTCATTTCCCATTGTAAATAGAATCTGTGAAAAGATTTATATCCTTTAGGCGACAATTTGCCACACTTTCTGTGTCGCAAATCACTGGCAGATGTTCCTAGAAAGCCGAGGAAAATTATTCATTGTTATACCAAATGTGAGGGTTGGACAATTCGATTTGTGAAAATTTATATTTCTCACTCAAACCTCAATAACAATGAGAAAAAGGTCCTTTGGAACAATATCGACAGGATGAGTCGTAACAATGGTGCAAAAGGTTGGTGTTTTTTTTTTTTTTTAACAGAGATAGCGCGTGCTAAATACTCCGTGAAAACAGGTGTGAGATTTTGGTAATTCCCAATTCGAGATACTTGTACCTAGTACCTACTATGGTATTTTTTTTCTTTTTTTGAAGGAGGTGGTTTATAGTTTTATTATGGTAATGGAAGAAGATTTACATGGATTTGAATATCTATGAATGAACGACAATTTCTTTCGGGGAATTATCGTAGGTAAAATTGTTTGATGTGCCTCAGGGTAGGGAGGGTTGGCCTATTATGTTTATTTATTCTTTTACTATTGGTAAATTAAATGAAAACAAGGATTCGGTGAGGCGGGATTATGGTCGGTTTAAACGTTTTTCGATTGTGGATAATCCGTTTCTAATTAGTGATCTATTCCTTTTTCGGTTAGGGAACATTTTTCCCTAGAAAATCGGTGTTTCTGGAGGAAAACTTTAGTCTCCACTTGTACCTGCAAGAAAACTTTCAATCATTTTCTGAATAAGATACTCGTGGATACTAGTAGATACTAGTAGATACAGCTCCACCATGCTTGTGGAACTGAATGTTCTAAATCGCTTTTTTTACTTCATGTTGTTCGGGATAGTGCCAATGAGGGGTTGGATGTCAAGAGTGTTTACTGTCTGCTTCCGTATTCTCAACCGTGGCTGTGATTCAGGCTTCAAGACTTCCTTAAAGCTATTTTAGCTTTGTAAAGTAATAATTTCGGGACTACTGGCTGACTACTCAACGAAAGTAATAATTTCGTGTCACTTGCGTTTTGTTGATTAATAGACCAACAAGTCTACTTATGGATCGAGAACTTGTTCAACAATACAGTCTCTAAGTCTTGAATCCGTTTCCAAAGCTTGTGCCGACCAGGCTTGCTTTGGCATGGTATTGTCAAACTTGCTCTTATTTTATATTTTTTCGTTGAAATCACTGATCACAATCTTAACATTGGGACATTGCCTGTAAGTTTTTTCCGAGGAGCTCGTCTAAGCTTCTGTAGAAGCTACCGAGAAGGTATCGGTAGTCAGTTGATTGACAATTTTTTTTTTGTCGTTTAGGAAATACTGTCCAACTGGTCCATTGTACTAGCAGGAGATACAAACAGTTCTGGCTCTTTGTACCATTTATCTGTATCAGTCGTTGATAGGGTATACATATATACATTCTGAAACAGGAAAATACTCTCTAGCTGGTTGAATCGACCATTCGTCCTTCTAAATTTGAATACCACTCCTGAGAGTAGGAAATACTTAGTAAAACTAAATTTCCGTCCAAAAAGTGCTTCAAACTCAAGACTTATGGAGGTGAATCGCTATTAAATTTTATTTGCATTCAATACTGACCTAGGAAGTACTTAAGAACTGACGTGTCTCACGACAGGTAGTCATACGCTGAAGGTCGTATAATACCGTCTGCAAATTCTTTCCTGATGATTAGTGAAACTTTTCACTTCAACACCGGCCAGACCGCACGAGTAGATCTGTAATTTGTTAGTCCCCCATATTCATTAAAGTGTCATACCCAACAGGTGTGAATAAACAGTTACTTCCAACTAAAAGAAACCAACTACTCACCTCAACCGTGCCAACAATAGTAACCAAGTGGCGACATTGATGATCAATTATCGTTCCTACTTAAACAAATCAACAAAAAAAAAAAAAAAAAAACACACACACAGCCCATTGTCGTCTCGCTCATATGTAACCTACCACATGGAACACGATTCAATCATCGTCGACATCATTAAGGCTTCCAAGAGAACTCCAAACAAAAAAAAAAACATACCTAACCAACAAACACCCAAAAATAGAATGACTTCCAATCTGTACCCCAAACGACAGTCAAAAAAAAAAAAAAAAACCGATCATCAAATATAAATAAATAAATACTCAACACACACTACAAGTGATCGAGTCAAGGATCTCTCCTTCAGAATGTGCCCATAACACACTCGATCCCGCACTCAATAGTTCAATACGTTTGTATACTTCTTGCTTCCTTTCGATCGATGTTTGCTTCCCATAGTAACAATAATAACAACACACAAAATTTAAGCGCCAATTTGTGAACGGCTACAGAGACTTGAATAACAATAGCGCAGACCCATTGCCACACAGAGATAGACCGGTGAGAATCATGGTAGTGGGGAACATTCCGGCAGCAATTATCTCCTCGAGATCAATTGATCCTCTTGTAAACTGTTGGATTTCTCGGAAACTTGAAAACCATTATCAAGTAGATACAGTATGTATCTGGTAGATACGAGTAGGTACATACCTACATATAACTCATTCTGATCTTGATCTTCAAAATCTAAATAAAAAAAAATAAAAGCCATAGTTGTCATCACCGAACCGATGATGATGATGATGATGATGGTGATGATGACGAAAAGAAAGTTCTATTGTCGGTCCATCATCACACTGGTAGTCATTATCATTCGAACATGATCACCATGATCACTCCGATCGCGATCATCATGATCATCGCCATCATTGTGTGGTGGCCTTTCATCTTCATTCCATCATCGACGACAACGTGCCCAGGGTAATATACACACCGATCTCGCTGATCATCACTAATGGACAATGTTACCTTTTCATCACTCCCCTAATAATGAGTGCTCGTGTATCCGCCTTCGAAATCCCCGACCCGACTGATGGGACACTACTTCTATTTTTCTATCTTTTTTTTTTTTTTTATTTTTTTTTTAAGATTGAATCTTTAAAGGGATTCCGGTTGGTGCCTTGATTAAATGGTGTACGCGCGGTGTCTGTTCTGATAAGATCTATCTATTCTGATTGCGTTCGATCAGTTAATAAAAAATGTTGTAATCAGAGGGTAGTTGCAAAATCAAGATTATCTAACCACGGACATGGGTTTCCGTTAGGGTCTATTAAATGTGTTTATCTGATTGTGGAAATGGAAATTTTTTTTTTTTCTTATCGACGGAAGGTTCAATCCAAACCTGGATTGGAAAGGACTAAGTACGAGTTCGGGGACTAATTGAAATTCTTTTCCTTTTTTTTAATTCAAAACATGAGGAAATTTGTTAATGAAGTCCTATCGCTGTGGTGGGTCTGAAATCTATTTGCAATCACATGGCAAGTATCAACAAGATACTTACTTTTATATGTGTAATTACGATAGACCTCGTCGTAATGCGTTAGGTAGTATCAGATTTTATATTGAAGTTTGAAATATGGACAATTAGCCGACCACAACAGTAATGAAGTCTTACTGCTTGTTGGGAGTTTATAGGGAAAATTTTGTGAAAGTTTACTGCGCCATGTATCGATTACAGGCGTGACAACAATTTCACATAAAAAAAAAAGTCCACAGTCACTTGCAAATTTTGTAATTTTTATTAAGGAAACTAAAAAAAGTTCCCTAGCCTCCTCTTTAAAATGAAAAGACTTGGTAGATACTTACTTTCCCTAACTGAGATACAGGATTCGCTCTTTCTAGTCGAATTTGCACTCAGACCACATTTATGGAATTGACAATTATTCGCTGACTTGACTATGTCAAAGTTTCAACTACAATCTGCAATGTCGTAGGCTGTGGACAGAAGCCTATTTTGTTGTCCATAGTTTGGATTGGCTGAACTTGTGTTAGGTATTAATAAGTTAGCGCATTTCCGTGCTGAAATCTGGTATAAGTTCGGAAATATTTCAAGGGGCTACTTCAAAGATGCATATTGCTAATAAAACTTGGATAAGTTCTGGCAGGATTTCGAGTTCAGCCCTCTAGAGTTAGATGCGATGAATACTATGAATTTGGTCACGACTTGAAATTTGTTGTTCTTTTCTAGGAACAAACATAGCTAAAAATCACTCGAAGAGCATGTCCTTAAAACGACCAAGAAGACTGTCCAAATGCATGTTTTTCCGCCTTAAGTTAGGTTAGATACTCACCTAACCAGAGTTGATGAGATCCACAACGCTACACTCAGGTGAATACATACCCATTGTGATGTCCCATGCCCATTGGTCCACCCTACTTCTACAGATATGGTTCCTATAAACTAGCAAACCATCGAGTTCATTTGATGTAGTTCAAGATGTCATTGACGGGTCTGTTGGATAATTCTTCTACGTGTCGCCCGTAAAATTTAAATCTAAGGTGGATACAAGCTGGACAGTGATAGAGAAAGTGGGTTGTATCCTCATTCACTTCCTCATCTCCACATCCACGATATAAGTCTTCTTCCATTAGTCTTAGTTTTTTCGTGTGGTACCCCAGAGGGTTATACCCCGTGATGACTCCTATCAGGGTAGAAGGGGATTTCCTATCCTTTTGCATAATTCTATCGGTTCTACTCTTATCGAAACAAGGCCATGTACTATATATCAGGGCTGTAAAAGAATGCAATCATTAATACTAAGAATTCAAGTGGATTTGTTTCAATTCAATGACTTCAATAATGACTTCAACTAAGAAAAAAAAAATAAGCATTCAGTTTGAAGTCATGATTGAAGCAATCATATTCAGCAATCAAAGTGTTGAAGTCAAAATGAATGCAGCCTTTTTGATTGCTCTCCATTCAGTGAAGTCACCTTGAAGTCACTAGCATTCACTGAATGCATTCAATCCACTGAAGTCATTTGAAGTCACTGAATGCATTCAATTTGTTGAAGTCATTTGAAGTCTTTGAAGTCAGTTGAAGTCTTTGAAGTTATTGAAGTCATTGAAGTCAGTGAATGCATATATAGTATATATAAACACACAAGTATCTGGGGAGGACCATCTGATGTTATCCTCCTTTCGGGTCTTAATTCCTGCTTCGAGCTTTAGTGTGCAAGGGGGAATAAACACCAAGGTGTCGGCTAAATCTGATGTGGATTCCGAACCACTTCTGACCAATTCGTCGGCCTTCTCATTGCCTGGTATATTTTCATGTTGATGGACCTAGCAGAGTGCAAACTTGTACTGTGTTCCAAGAACCTTAAGCTCTTCACAAGCTTGGATTTTATTTTGATACCAGAAATCGCTTTTATTGCTGTCTGGTTGTCGATGAAAAAGCTGATACCTTCAAGGCAGTCTCACGGACCTTCGCTTGGAAAACACTGCTATGGTTTGGGAGGCGACCTGATTTGGATATACCCAGCGGTTCAGAAAAAATGCCTGATATCCATCTTAGAAGACAGAGATGGTACGTGTTTTGGTAATCTGATCGCTTTTCCATTTTTCTTTGCTCGAGAACGAGCTTGTGAAGGTTTTTTTGGAATTTAATCCGTGGTAGGTACATTTCCTAGATATTTTTCCAGGATCATAGAAGGACTGTCTCCAACTATCTGACTGATTTATTCTTAGGGCGCTATTGGCTTCTGCGGTTTAAGCGAAGATATCCAGTGGAAACAGATTAAGGAAAACCTCCAGTCCTTGCAGTAGGTGTGGTTCTCATGGCACTTGTGGCACATCTTAGTCTTAAACTTTTTTACCCTGAACTATGTATAGATATGTAATTCTCAAACAAACGAACGACTGCTACCAGAATATAATGTAACGATGGAACAAACCTTCAAGCAACGCATCACAGTATAACACATTGTAAATCGATTTTGTTCCACGTGATACGTGAAACCTGCAACTAATCTCCCGAGAATATCTCATCATGGTAAACGTTTTATTTTCCCATGTCTGCGCTCCCATCACAGTCGTTGCCAGTTGCCAGTTCTGCCCACGTTCAATTTGTTATCTCAATAACAACAGCAGCAGCAGCTTTCACTACTACTGCACAAGCGTACAATTATCATCAATATAATCACAGACTCGAAGATCTCTACTCGTACCCGTTCCTCGTTCCCCCCCTTGTTTCCCCATCAATCATTTGTATCCCAAAAAGGAAAACCCAATTCGTTGATCTAGAAAATGCATCCAAATCATCTGTGCGGTGACTTTTTTTTATTTTTGTCAGCCCAGCCCCCCGTCATCCAGTGAAAGTACACAAGTCTCTTTCTAAGATTCTCAGACAAGACTGTTTTCTAGCTCTTAGCCGTTTACTTAAAGGCATAGATACATTCTTAAAAAAAAAAAAAAATAGTCCCATGTGCATTTTATTTAAATGACACATCCATTGAGCACGAGAGAAGAACCTTCTTCAGAAGAAGGGAAACCTACACACCGGCCGAATCCATAGATTCCACCTGGGATGGATGATTATCATAGTAATGATCATCAACATGATTATGATGGCCTTCTCTAAGCAGGGGCTCTCCAGAAAAAAAAAAAAAACAAAAAAAAAGGTAAAGCTTTCTAAAAGCAAACGAGAACCTCACTAATAATTTGATTTGATTTGATTTTTTTTTTTTGGAATTTTTATTGCATCAATTATGGAGTCATTTCCGACACTCTAAATGGCCATGTTTAGTATTTTGTGTCTAACTAGCGTGGTGTATTCTTTATGCCCTTTCAACAGCAGGAACACCGCTTTGGATGAATCTAAATTGTTCGATTATTCCACGGTCATCGGCGAGTGTGTTGTCATATAAGATACAAATAAATAATCGCGCATAGATACTTTGATGATGACGGGCACACGTTAGTCGTGGCGGCGGCTATAGTGGTGTCTCACTGCATCAATCTGAAACCATATGGCACCTCAATCCAATGGTTAAGTGTTAGAATTTACCATACAAATGGATCGATAACACAGCGGGTGGACGGCTAATAACAATAAAACTTCATACAGACGGGCATGTGCCCGTTTAGTTGTATCTAAACGTACATATGTATGTATGTATTTCATGAAATCGGAAATCGCTTCATTGCTTCGCCCCCAAAGGCATTTTCTCATGCCACGGCCAGACACAAGTCACCGCCTTCAAACCAATAAAAAAAAAATAAAAAATTCACGATCTTCGTCAAAATTCGATCTATTGGTGGTCGAACGAGGATCGGCAAATCTCGGCTTACCCCCTCAATTAAGAACAATTTTCTGCTAATTTTGTGGTCGGAACCGATTATGTTCGGGGATAACTCTATTAAATTATTATTATTTCTTTGTTTTTAATTGATCCTCCAAATTCGAAAATAGAAACTATTCGGGTCTTTCTTTACCCGATCGAGTTAATCGCGTCTTTCGATCGTTTTTTTTTTTTTTTTGAGGTTCTCGGGCGGGATCATGATCCCATAAACTCTTAACCCCAAAACGTTGTCGGTTTCATCTCATAAATAATATATGTACGGAGTTCTTGAAATGAAGAGAGGTAGAGATAAACCATTGGGAAATGGGAATGGAGAACTAACGATCATCGCGTCGCAATGTGGCGACATCTATGCGAGAAAGTGATGAAAGCTATTGATTTGTTGCGCGTTCTAGATACATGCACTACTGCATGTTTGTTTATGTGGATTGTTGTGTCTATCTATCAGTCAATTTGGAGCGACAATCGGATTGGTTTTTTCTTTTTTTGTTTTTGTATAATTCATTTGGGGATTAGGTGTGGATGAGTCATACAAGTCGTCGAGTGTATGCAAGGTCTATTCGTATATTTTGGGTAAACGATTTGTTTAATGGAAGAAAACAATTTATATGATAAACACTAGGAGAACGAGAACGAATGAAGGGGGAAATTAATAAAGAGACACAGTGACAATATGTAGGGAACAAAGTTGTTTATCAATATCTTTTAATTTTTCCATTCCATTTGGTTGGGATGTTGAGCTGTTTCCTGGTATTATCGGTGGAATGATCTATTGGAACCTATAGCTTAATTATTGTTTTAGGACGGTTCTAGGACGGTTTTTTGAGAAATTATGTAGTGGCGATGGGCAACTAAGACTTGTCAGTTTTGACCGTAAATGAGACTGCCTGGTCTATCTGGCCATATAACAACAACTCTCGGTCATTTCGTTACTGAGGTCATCAAATGGTCATCTTCTATTCCAATGCATAACATAAGAAGAATGTTACACAGTGTGAGCTTCCCAACCCATCCGATTAGGTTACTCTTGCATTCCTCCAAGAACACAAGAAAAGTTTGCAACACTCCAGCATTTAGCATTTCCTTTGCCCAGCTATGACACGATTTCTTCATTTTCCTGGTCATCAGCGACTATTTCGCTAGTCTCCTTGCTAGCAAATCCATCTCGTTACAACGATTCTAGATGGTTTTGACGTTGGCTTCAGCACCAGTAGCTTCTCATAGGTCAGTTCTGAACTCCGTTGTAGTTTCAAACATGTTTTGCAAGCCTTTTGTCAGAACGAATTAAGATGCATTACAGGATATCCCAAACCTAACCCGTATGCAATAAAATACAATTAGGAAAACCCCCAAGAAGCGCGGGTGTAGATCTATCTTTGAGAAGAATCCAAACCCAGGCATCATGCTTTCCCCATTTCAATAGAATAATACTCGATCAAGTTGAACTAAACCTGTCTGCCGTTCTACGATTGATCCCTACATGAGTTCATTTAATCTGATTCTTTTGCTTTCCCTTTTTTTTGGAGTTGAAGGAACCGTATACATGCATACTCTCTAAGTATGTATTGACTAGTTCATCTCCACTTAGGGAAGTTCCTGGACTCCTTTAAAAGAAAGAAAAAAGATTTCCCGAGGTAACCGCACTCTTAGAGCTACTCATAAGCTCTCCACGTTGCCTAACTAATACAATATAATGTCAGATACTTCAGAAAGTCGGTATTTAGAAACTATTACCGTTTTAGGGAAACTAAAACCTTGTTGAACCAGTATTGGTTCCTTACTTCAGTTATCCTTTGGCAAACCTCACCAAAATCAAAAGCCATGTGGTTTGTATTCCACTTTCACTCCCAGTTGCGTGGCTACAGTTCTACAAACTGTTTCTTATGTTCCGGGCCGATTTGTTTCCGCGCCCTTCAAATGCGAACTGACAGATGTCTTATAAAATCAAAATGGCGGCCAAATGTCATCGAATTGGAACATAGAAAGGACGCTACACAAATTGGCCTGCAAATGTTTTGATCAGTACTATACTCTGATCTGAATTAATCGGCCGGTAGGTTGTTTAGTAACAAAGTGCGAGATTGACGTGCACAGGTCTACACTGAAGTTGCACCCTCTATTTGAGATGGAACATGCATACCAGCGTGGAAAAACCTGTAAGACTGCGATTCAAAATCTAGTTGTGGATCAGGGCAATGCTGATGAATAGAACTTTGGTTTTTTTTCTGATTGCGCCAGGGAGGTGGGCTAGTGGCATGCACGATTCATATACCTGGTCCTGACATAAGTCAGCCGATACATGTCTACGTACTAAACCTCACCCCCATACACAGACTTCAACCATTCCCCCCGCGGGACTGCCGTTAGATATTACTTCGCGGGGTTGGTTAGCAAATCAAGCTATTCGTCTTGTGTCACCTGCTTCTGAGGCTTCTGCTGCTTATGTTGCTTTTCTTAGCCTCTGTATTCTCCGCAGCTCATTTTGGAGCGTTGTTATGAAGCAACATACTGCCATCCAGTTCTCCTCCGACCGCAACATGTGATCGATGAGTAACGACAGGCGGGGCAGAGTAATTCTCCATGCCGTGAAACGTGTGCAGTAAAATACTGCGTGCTCCGTATCTTTGTCTTCGTCTAGACATTCCGGGCAGGATGGAGAGCTGTCATGTCCAAATCTGTGAATATACTTGCGATAACCGCCGTGACCAGACAGGAACTGCGTAAGATGGTAGTTGCAGTTTCCATGCTTTCGACTTATCCAGTCTTTGATTGTCGGTATCAGTTTGTATGTCCATCTGCCTTTGGTTGTATTGGACCAACGAGCTTGCCACATACCTGCTGATGCTGCCTTTTCTTCCATTTTAATCATTTTGATGCCACTGACGTCGTGGTGGCTCAGCGTTCTTCTATTGTATATCCTCAGCATCTCATCTGCAAGGATATCGATGGGGACCATTCCAGCTATTCGTAGGCTTGGTTTCCTTCGTCCTTAATGCTTGCGCCCAGACTGGGGCGGCATATAACAAAACTGAGGTGATAACTCTTGAGAGTAAAATCCTCCTGGCATATCCAGGTCCACCGACATTAGGCAGTATGCGCGCGAGGGCTCCCTGTATATGCGATGCTTTTTTGGCTAAATAATCAACATGCATTTTGAATTGCAGTTTGTTGTCCAGCATTACTCCTAGGTATTTAACAGCTTCTCTGGACTTGATGGTTTGGTTACCAACCTGAAAATTAGCAAATTCAACTGTTTTCCAACTGGTTATAAGGACAGCTTCTGTTTTTTGGTCGGCCAGTTCCAGTCCAGCGGATACCAGCCAGTCTTTAATCCGGGCAATTGCTTCATTTGTAGCTGACTCTACTGCGCTGATCTGTTTAGCTACTGTTACGACGGCAATGTCATCAGCGAATCCGATTATCGTTACTCCGCCAGGTAGCGCTAATCGTAGGACTCCGTCGTACATGATGTTCCACAGTAGCGGCCCTAAAACCGATCCCTGTGGGACTCCCGCCGTCACGTTGTAGTATTTTACTCCTTCATCGGTATTATACCTCAGCTTCCTGTTGTTAAAATAGTTGGTCACTATACGCAATCCTACGACCTGGTTCCATGGAAATGCCATCTGATGCAATGACACCGGAACTTCGGCTGATGTGCAAATTTAGAGTCGACTTTCCTTGTGTTCAGGACTGGCTTTGACCAGAATCTGAGCCTGGACTGGAATCTTCACGAATGGGTCCAAAACTAGCCAAATTCTTTGTGCTGATGTGGTGAGTGCTGATACTGTATGCTCCTCATCACTAAAGTGCATTCTCGACCAAAAGCCGAAGAAATTCCAGTAAAATAGGTAATACTGACTCTTGGTTGCTGGTGTTAGTACAATGAACAATGTTGTGTCTGGGTGCTCCTGTGAAGAGTTTCCTAACGCGAAGTAGAACAAAGTACACACATTCGATACGCTTTCTTCGGAATCTCTTTGCATTGAGTTGTCCGAATGAATCCAAGCACCCACCTTATAAATCTGTATAGGCATATGGTACATTGATCGGCCGATCAAATAATTGGTTATCCAGAATACCGAAAAGTACATTATCACACCCCATTTCATAACTCGTGCTAATGGGCCAGGTGAACTATGAATTTCCGTCAAGGATACCTTCAAGATGCATTCTACTGTATGCAGTGTGTTTCTTTTGTTTTGCGTATCCTTAAATACGTCCGGCAGTTGTTTTAATTGTTCGTCCTTTTTTTTTTTTCTTGCCCTGACTGCATCTGTTTATTGATTTTTTTTTTTTTTTGCTTTATGTTCCTAGAATCCTTCGGCTATGCAACTTGTGCGATCCCTGCTTTCTAGGTACATATGCGTGTGTGTGTGTGTGTGTCTTTTGTTTCATGTCACCTTCTTGCCCGCACATCAATGTCAAAGTTGATAACAACTGCTGGATATGCAATGTTCTGTAATCAACCACCCCCTAGGGGGCATATAATGTCCTGGTGATGCTCTGGCTCTGGTTTTGGTGTCCTCTTTGTTTAAGTCGGTGCTCTCCTTCACCTTTAGTCTTCACTTTTTTGTTTTTCTTTTCTTCTCGCTGGCTGTCCGCTGTTGTGCCCTTTTATTTGTAATTACAGCAAAATGTTGGTTTTTTTTTTCGTTCGTTACCATTATTCGGAAAACAAAAGGTGCAAAAAAAAAAAGGAACAAGCAAGGAAGATGCAACACAGTTTCACAAGTGCCTAAGTGTTACTTTAACGCGCGGCTAATAGAGAGATCATATCCCAGCGCCATGTCGGAGCTTGCCTTGGGTTTTCCTTTTTTTTTTTTTTGCTTTTCTCAAGAATTTATGCACATACATGCGTGCGAGCACACCTGGGACACGAGTAATGCAATTTTAACCTTCAGGGGGTTCTGAGATACTTTTCGTTTTTTTCGTTTTTTTTGTTTTTTTTTTTTTTTGTATCTTCATCGAGGTGAGAACCTTTTGAAACCTTTCGCATGCGATTATTGCGTGCCAAGTGAAGATATCGCACACTGTGTCTGTACGATTGGCGTGTGTGCGTGTATAAAGGTATGGCAAGCTCAAAACATTACTTATTCGGTTCGGTGCCGATGCAGACAACTTCAGATACTTTTTTTCAATTTGCACTTCATTTGGAGTACGTGCGGTGGCATCTGCCATCATTGTTACTGCCACGGGAGGACATGTTAATTTGAAGACGCCAGGCCTCTGGTTGTGTATCAGACGTTGGGGGGTCGCCTCTGACATTTCGGGTGCGTGATAGTTTGGTGTTTTGAGATAAAGTCACGAAGAGACTTTAAACTTTTGCAATTCCATTAAAAGTTTATGTAGTAACACGCGCCATAATATAGGTATGTACATACGTCATCTGCTAGACAGTACCATCCACCAAAGGGTTTCATCTCAACGAAAGAAAAAAAATAAAAAATCTGTCAATATTTTTTTTTTTTTTTTTTTCAAATGAATTTCTAAGTCAATCTAAGTCACGAACTGAAATCATGCAATCAATCGCAACAGTCAATCGAATCGAAATATTATGCAATATGTGCTTGTAACCATTTGTAAATCCTATTAGAAGAAAAGACCAATTGAACGTTGTAATATTAGGCATGACCAACCTCTTGATGACATCAATGAAAAAAATGTGTTATGAAATTATTTTTAGAATCTATTAGCACACGAATACAATTAAAAATTCAACCCTCGTTATACTAGGCAATGTAGGTGGCGAAAGGGTGGATGCATATGCAATATGCAATCGTCTGATCATGATGTCATGTGTACATTGTATGATGCAAATAAAGTTTATGCCTATCAACCTATTTGCTCGATAGGTGCTTTAAAAAGCCGATGTAGTAGGTCTGGTATATGTGCATCTACCTCAAATGAATGAACGTACAGGAACCCCATGACATGGGGAGTATCCTTAACTACATACCTCTACCGGACTTAATACCTTTGCCATCGAGGGAATTATGTTCATTTTAGTTCTCCCCTGCCAGGGACTTTTTTTTTTTTTGAATATAGTAATCCTTAAGTATGTGGTAGACCAAGATGACATTGAAAACTATCTAGGTTCGTCAATCATGACAATGGTTTAGTGGGCATTTGGTTTGGGGCTTCTGAGGCGTGTCTCGCAATGTCTAAAGATTCATACCGAGCAGTGAACAAACTAAGTAACAGCCACCTTACCATAAAAGATACGTGCATCGCGTCGACCCTGTATGTTCTGAAATCACAACTAAAACGACTTCTTTTTAAACTAGGAATACCTCGAGCTACAAACTCCTTATAACCTAAAAGACTACGAAGTTCTACAAAATCCTACGAAGTCCTGGCTTAGTAACCAATTTTTCTTGTATTACTCAGGGAATGCCTGGTAAGTCGCGATTAAACTCTCGGCAACTTTTTGTTTTCCTGGTATAAGATATCTGTTGAATCCATCTTACTACCAAAAAAGGATTTTCCGATCATTCTTACAAAATATGCCTAGGATTAGTCGCCTAACTCTTGGATAGGCTTGATTTTTAGAATACAACAGGATTTCTAGAATCTAACCTCTTGGAACATTTGTTTTTTTCAAATCGGAAAGACTATCACCATCTTCGTCATTGATACATTTAAACTATAGATTCCCATCCTTAGTACAGCTTAGAAACTCAGACTTACTTGGGTTGTGTTCAGGCGCTGTAATAAATCCCTTATGGACATTCAAGATGGTATGTCTGGGCATCTCTGTTCGTAGTATCTCATCGAAGGATATATTCCTTACGTCGGGTACCAGGGTCTAGACTTTCGCTTGGCCAGCAATAACTTCCTCCCTACATGATATCACAAATCAGCTCTTTCCCGGTGATATAACTTTTCACCATTAGCAGAAGATACTATTGTATTCGGAAGGTGTTACCAGTATTTGGCACCATTTGACAGAGCTAAAACCACTCCTTGTTTTTCCCAGTATCCTGTCTTGATTAGTAGTTATTCTGGCGAGTCTCCACGGAACGTCTTAACATTATTTTCTTTTGAATCCACATTGCTTTATATGTAGATATGACAACTGGTCTTTGAATGGCTGTATAAATTGCAACTTCAGAACCATATCCAAGCAGTTTTCGATTGAGTATCTGGATATCCTTTTCTGGGAGTTCTCCCTGCCAATTAGTTTTGTATACTTTCTGATGATAGTCAAGTTTGTTCTTGGATTACAATACCTTCTTATTTTCAGAAACTTTAGTACTTCCTTTTAGGCCATAGTCATCAGTTTGGTTTTAGACGAGGAATGTCAACCGAGGATGCTATCCTCAGAGTATGTAGCCAGCTGTAGGGAAGTATTAACTGCAACAAATCCACCATGGCTCTATTTGTTGATCATCATGGTTGACCATGATTTGCTTCTGAAAAAATTATACGATGCTGGTTTTAGGGGACAAATTCACAAGTAGTTTACTTCTTATCTGAAAGATAGGTATCAAAAAGTAAATATAAATGGGAGCTTTAGTGACTTTCGTATTTTAAAAAATGGTGTGCCATAGGGTTTAGTGCTTGGTCCTATACTGTTCCTAATTTACATTAACTCTATCTTTACACTAAAGCTAAATGGAGTGTCAACTGCTTTTGCAGACGACATAGCCTTTACTTACCAATTCGATACAAGATACGAAAGTATTGCAAAGATCTCGGAAGACCTAGAAACATTGAGACTTTGGTTTACAGAACATAAACTGATTATTAGCGAGAAGATAAAACTTATGTCGTTTAAAATATCAAATAACGTCTTAAATGACTTTAATCTATGCTTTCATGTTTATGACTATAAAAAATTTGTTAGTAGTTTACGTTGTTCTAATAATTGTTTTAAAATTGAATCGGTACATCACTATAAATACCTTGGAGTATTAATTGACCATAATCTGAATTGAAAAGATCATAGCCAAACTGTTAACTGTCGCATATGTACCTTGTAATGCGCAAAATGTATCTTATCAATAAATATTGTTCTAAAAAAGTATTAAAGTCAATCTATTACGGCCTTGCTCACTCTAAGTTGCAGTATGGTATCTCAAGTTGGAGTGGTTCTTATAATAACTCTTTCAGTCCATTGCTAATAACTCAGAAACATTTAATTAGGATTATTTGTAACAAAAATCGTTTTACTCAGAGCTGGCCTTTATTTAGAGACCTGCATATTCTACCAATGAGACAAATTTACGTTTTCAAAGTACTAAAAGAATTCTTTAAGCAAAGTGGTAATATTCCTAGTAGAAACTCTCTGTTCTATAGTCTTCGTATAAACAGCATGCATCTTGTCAATGTTCCAATCGCGTACAAAACCCATTTTTCTCACTTCTACACCGTTATAGCCCCTCTAATGTTCAATAAGTTACCTTATTTTGTTCGGACTGCCATACATTTTAATTCGTTTTTAAAAAATTTTTAAAGACTGGTTGTTCACTATCAATTATGAAGTCCGTAAATCGTTACTTAAAAGTGATTTGCTATCCTAATCATCAGCACAAGTCAATGTCTAGTTTAATGTCATTTTATTAATTAATTTTTAATTTTTTAATTTCTCTTTTCATTTCATTGAATTTGTATATGAATATTTTATAAAGTCCAAGAACATTTATTTTGTAAAAACAAAAAAAAATTTATATATATTTTGTTAATTAAATCGCTGTGGCATTCCACACTAACTTTTAAGTTACGGATTGATCACTATTATTTTCCGCTATATTATGAAATAAATTGTATATTAGCTTTAAGTTAGAAGGAAATAAATAATAATAAATAAATAAAAAAGATCTAATACGTCTCATCATAGAATCTGCAAATCCTCTTATTCATGCCCCACTTCCTAAGCCATTACCGGAGCTTAAAGTAGTTATTAATTGTCGTGTCGTAGCTTCCTTAACCTTTCCCAGTTTAAATTCACAGCGATTCCCTTTGATTTCTTCTTAGATCTTCTCGAATTATCTGTCTGTCTAAGCACCTTCAAATTCCTTCTTACTAAGTTTGTTGAGTTAAGCCTATGACGTAGGAGTTCAATTTTCTGACATCAATCTCACTGTCTGTCATAAGCAGAATGTGGAGCCTACAATAGTTTGGATTGAGATTAACTAAAACTCATCTTCCTACAGCAGGAATCGCCATCTGAAACGCCCTAAATTCTTTGACAAAACGGATAGCCGCATCACTTACAAAATATTCCTTACAACATTCCAAAGCCGATATCTCTCAAATTATTTCGACATATCAATAAGGTCGACTTATTATTAGCCCGAGACCGGGACACTAAACGTTGTCAAACGCCCTTCACTTAGTGGAAATCCCCACGATTAGGTTTCACTTTGCGGCATTCCATTCGGCAAAGGCCAATAATCTTCCTACACAATTTTCGAGTGTCCAAATCGGTTTACACCGATAACCCACTTATTGCGGCCATATGTTCCAATTTCCGTCGCACTTTAGTATTTTTGGTTTTTGGATTTTTTCAATAAGTAATCCAGTTGAATCTACGATAAGTGCGTTCTATCAGTTTTTCTTTTCAATAACAATTGACCGTGATCGATTGCAATGCAAACAAATTTATCGAAAATTTTTTTTTTACTGTTCATTCATGTATCGAAGAGTGATAAACATTTTCACTGAAAAGGAGTAACAATAAATCAACAAAAAATATATGTACTTCGAAGCTTCTTAATCTATTTCAACGGACATATAGAATAGATGCAATCCGAATAGAGGGGATTGTAGAATACCCTATTTGTCATATGTTATGCGGCGATAGTCACCAACCCAATGCAACCAAACATCTACTTACAGCAATCCAACCCAACTTAACCAAGAATCTACTGCGTGGTAGATTGCTATAGTAAATTCCTTATGGCGCAGGACTGTATGTGTAAGTCAAGGAGTCGTTCTTTATGGCTAAAGGAGGTTAAATTAATTAGCTAGAATATAGAATAGAATATAGAATATTTTATTGTGGCAGAAATTTACATTCCTTAAGATACAATTATCATCTTACAGAGATTTGGTTTAACACCTTACTTACTTACTTAGATGGCGCTACAGTTCGGGGTGAACCTGGGCCTCAACTAACAAGCCTCTCCAGTTAGCCCGGTCCTTAGCTAACTGCCTCCAGTTGCGCACTCCAAGCTTGTTCAGGTCCCCTTCAACTTGTGCGCGCCACCTAAGGCGAGGTCTTCCTCTACTGCGTTGTCCCTCCGGGTGTGATTCGAAGACTCTTCGGGCCGGAGCACTGGTGTCCATTCGCTCTACATGTCCTAGCCATCTCAAACGACTAATGCGCAGTTTTTTGACTAGGTCGATGTCGCTGTACAGCTCGTATAGTTCGTCGTTGAATCTTCTCCTCCAAAGCCCGTCAACGCAAACGGGACCGAATATTTTACGAAGAATTTTTCTCTCGAAACGACCGAGGATATCTTCATCCGCTTTTCATAAAGTCCAAGCTTCAGCGCCATAAAGCAGGACTGGGATGATCAAGGTTTTATATAGAGTCTCCTTAGTTGTTCGGGATAGGGCCTTACTACTCAATTGCCTTCTCAGCCCAAAGAAACAGCGGATGGCAAGAGTTATTCTTCGTTTTATTTCTGCTGAGGTGTTATTTTCAGAATTGATAGCAGAGCCGAGGTAGACAAAGTCCCTTACTACCTCAAAGTTATAGCTGTCGATTGTGACGTTCTGTCCAATTCGTCGATGTTGTGTGTCCCTTCTGGTTGACAGCATATACTTGGTTTTGCCCTCGTTTACCGTTAAACCCATTTTGGCCGCTTCTGTTTCAATACTAGCGAACGCACCGGTGACAGCCCTCTGTGTTCTTCCAATAATGTCAATATCGTCGGCATACGCTAGTACTTAGTTGCACAGACTTTTGAAAGAGGAGGCACACGGTGTTGGCTTGTGAGTTTCGCACAATTCTCTCAAGAACGATGTAAAAAAATCACATGACAGCGCGTCACCTTGTCTAAATCCTTTTTTGACATCAAAGGTCTCGGTGAGATTGTTACCGACCTTGATGGAGCAGCGAGAATTCTCCATCGTCATTCTGCACAATCTGACGAGTTTGGCAGGGATGCCAAAACTTGACATGGCTCTGTATAGCTCGTCTCTATAAATGCTGTCATATGCGGCCTTGAAATCGATAAAAAGATGGTGGGTATCGATTTGGACTTCTTGGGTTTTTCCAGGATCTGCCGAAGTGTGAAGATTTGATCGATTGTGGACTTTCCTGGTCTGAAACCACACTGATAGGGCCCAATCAGGTTGTTGACGAAGGGTTTCAGACGTTCACACAATATGGCAGATAGGATCTTGTACGCGATGTTGAGGAGACTGATACCTCTGTAATTGGCGCAATTGAGGGGATCTCCTTTCTTGTGGATTGGGCAAACGGTGCTGAGATTCCATTCATCAGGCATACACTCATCTGACCAAATTTTAGAAATGAGTTGGTGTATGCTCTCTACCAGGTCATTACCAGCTGCTTTGAACAGCTCGGCTGGTAAGCCGTCAGGTCCAGCAGCCTTGTTGGACTTAAGTTTGGATATTGCTATCCTTACTTCGTTTTGGTCAGGTGGACGGAAGTTTTGGCTATCATCGTCTAGATTGAATGGTACATTCTGCCTGACAGCGGGATGTTGGTCTTCGTCGCCGTTATACAGTCTGCAGAAGAAGTTTTTCCATATTCTCAGCACCGACTGTGACTCTACTACGAGGTTTCCTTCTTCATCTCTACAGGCTTCTGTACGGGTTTTGTTGGCCTGACACGTTCTTTTTACCTGTTGGTAAAACTTCCGTACATTATTCCTGGAGTATAATCTCTCAATATTTTCGATCGCGCGCTTCTCGTGCTCTTTTTTCTTCTTTCGGGGAAGCCGGTGTTCTTCCCGTCCCTTCTGCTCGTAGAGCTCACGAGCAGCTCTCGTCCTTTTTTGCAGCGCCGCTTTGTATGCTTGCTGTTTAGCTGCATGTGCTTGCCGGCACTCATCGTCAAACCAGGGGTTTCTAGGTGGTGGTCGGGTGAAACCCAGCACATCAGTTGCGGCACTTCTGATGGCTTGTTGGCAGCGTTGCACCGGTCTTCGGCGCTTGATGCTGGCGGCATAGGAGTAGTTGAGAGGTTTCGGGATACGCGTTCGGCGAAGGTTCTGGCGATCTCTTGCGATTGCAGCTTTTCGACGTCAAATCTTCTCACAGTAGTTCTTCTTAATTGTGGCGTTTGGGATATCCGCATTCGTACCTTGGCTGCAACAAGGTAGTGATCCGAATCCACACCTTACTACTAAAATAAATATAAGATTTCCTAAATATTATATCACAGATTTTGTTATAGGTTTGAAGGAAAAGCCACTAAAAAACCTTCAATAAATACCTGATTTCGCTGGGGGAAAAGAGAAGCGGTTTCAGAACTTGATTTCAAATTCAAGCTTTAAGCAATATGTAATAGTAATATGTAATATGTAATGACAAAAAAATTTATAAATAAATACATACTTAAATATATAAACGAACACATATAAATAAATAACAACAATGAATAAATAAAAAAATAAATATACAAATAATGAATAAATAATAAGTAAATGGATAAGCAAATATATAAATAAATAAACAAATTAACATATAAATAAGTAAATAAATAAATAAGTGTGGGCGCCGTGGCTCAAGTGCGTTGTACTACGGAGCAAGGGTTCCAGGTTCAACCCCCAGACAACACCTAAAATTTCTTTCACGGCGCCACCTCTCGCGAGCGTCTGACAAACATCCGAGAGTAAAACTGTCATGAAAAAGCTTCTCAAAATTGCCGTTCGTATCCGGCATTAAAACAGTAGGTCCCTTCCATTCATGTGAAGAATATAACACGCACATCACGAGTGGTTGTGAGAATCCTAGAATATCTTTCAGTGAGCTAGCAGATATGTCCTCTGCTTCTAGGTAGAATTTCCCTAGATGTTCTGATTAGATAGTTACAGTGACACAAAATGTGTTCTGCTGATTCTTCGTCCTCGTTGCACATTCTGCAAGTGCTGTCTTGAGTTATTCCCATAGTCATACGGTGTTTTTTGACTTGACAGTGTCCAGTAAGGAATCCTGTGATTATACGAATCTGACTTCTAGTTAGACCTAGAAGTTGTTTCGTTCTTGTAAGGGAAATGTTTGGCATGAACATTTTCGTCCAGTAATGGTTAACTTTATTTTTCAGTTTATGGGTAGTCTACAGAATGGTCTTGGCATCATGAAGGTTGATGCCGATCCTTTTCTGGCTAGTATATCTGCCATTTCATTGCCTGTATGTCCACTGTGTTCTGGCACCCAGATGAGATGAACTCTGTTTGTGCTGGCTAATGACATAAGTAGTTGAAGGCAGTCCCATACTAGTTTTGATTTGATTTCATATGCCTTAATGGCTAGAAGCGCAGCTTTGCTGTCAGAGAGAATAAAAATGTTCTTATTTGTTATAGATCTTTCTCTGAGACATAGTTCTATAGCAAAGATTTCCGCTTGGAATACGGAGTTGCATTTGTCCATGCTTGTGTAGATGAATGTTTTTGTATTGACACCGTATACTTCAGCCCCAACTCCTTCATTTGTTTTTGATCCATCTGTGTACCATACCAGGGAATCGCTAGTAAATGTGGGTTTATTCTGTTCCCAGTTATGGCGGTCTGCGAATGTAACCTTGAAGTTTTGGTTTTGTAGTTCATCTTTGCTTAGTTCTACGGCAATATCTGGATGGACTAGCTTGGATCTGTTGTCATTTTCAGATATAAGCATAAAGGCGTTAGTTCGAGCTTCTCTCTGTATCTGAAGATGTAATGGTGGGAGATTAAGGATAACTTCCAGCGCTGCAGTAGAGGTTGTTCTCATAGCGCCCGTAGTGCATACACAAGCTAGTCTTTGAAGTTTATTGAGCCTGTCTTGTGTAGACCTCTGCTTCGTTTTTTGCCACCATACCGGTGCTGCATAATTTTGGGGTTTATACCCCAGCTCTTACCTACTAGACTTCTGCTGGTCCATAAGGAGAACCTGGCTTTATCTATGGTTTTCGTGAGGTGAGAGTTCCATGTGAGTTTTTCATCTAGGGTTAGGGCCAGGTATTTGACTTCTTTTGAAAACTCAATTGCTTCACCACACAGTGTGGGTTTTTGTAATTTGCTTTTATTTTTTCTTTTTGTGAAAGCAACTATGGTGTTTTTTTTTAGGATTGACGTTTAGGCCAACTTTTTTACACCAATCAGCAACTAGGTTGAATGCCCTCTGGAGGAGTTCCGAGATTGTTTCTTCGAATTTGCCTCTGATTAAGATCGCAATGTCATCTGCGTATCCTTGGACATAGAAACCGTTGTTGCTGAGTATGTTTAGCAGTTCATTTACTACGATGGACCATAATAGCGGGGAGAGAACACCACCCTGGGGACAACCTTTCGCAGCTTTGACTCTAATTCTGTCACTGCCTAGCGTAGCATTGATGATTCTGTCGCTTAGCATGTGCCTTATCCATTTACATGTGGTATTATCTACTGCTGTGTTTTGGATGCATCTGTATATTTGGGCATGTTCAGTGTTGTCGAAAGCTCCTTCGATGTCAAGGAAGCAGCCCACCGCAATTTCTTTGTCTCTGCGAGATTTCTCAATCTTCGTGGTGAGTTCCTGAAGAGCATGCGTAGTTGATTTTCCTGGTTGATAGGCATATTGGTTTTTGTGAATTGGATTCCTATGTAGCGGACCATCCCTGATATGTCTATCAAGTATTTTTTCCATTGTTTTTTTTTTTGGAAAAAAGAGGTGAGGCTGATAGGTCGGTATGATTTTGGTAGATCAGCCTGGTGATAGGCATATTTAATAGCAGCATTGAGACTTTCGCAGCCAAGTTCTAGACTATCAATGTCTCTGATGCTCCTAGAGCAATTAGCCATAGATTCCATGAGTTCTAGGTTATATGTGTCCCAATCTGTGGATCTCGGTTGTCTAAAGAATTCAGAAATTTTGAAGCGTAGTAGGATGTCAAAACGAATTTGACGATGATCAGACATGGATGTTTCAGATGAAACATGCCAGTTCCTAATAAAGTTTTTTATAAATGGGGTACATAGGATGAGGTCAAGGACTTCTTCCCAAATTCTGTTTATAAAGGTGGGGCTATTTCCGAAGTTTAGAATTTCAAGATTATTTTTATAAGTGAATTCTAGAAGTGACTCACCTCTTTTATTGATGTTTGAACTGCCCCAGTTGGTATGATGTGCATTTGCATCGCATCCAATGATCAGCTGGAGTCCCCTTCTGCCACAGTAGTTCATAAGTCCTGGCAGAAAGTCCAGGTCTGTAGAGTCGCCCGCTAGGTAAGTTGAGCATATTACCGAATCTGTCTTACCGCCTTCATTGGGTAGCTCAACTATTGCCGCTGCCATGTCTTTGTTGGTGTGTTCTGGAATTGGAATAGCTTTTATATTCTGGTTTAACATAATACAAGCTCTAGGTCTTCCTTCATTTACGGAATCGTAGAGTAACTCACCTGAGAGGCACTTTATCTGGTCCTTGTATATATACGGCTCCTGGATAAAGGCTACATCTAGGTGATCCTTATTAAATCTATGATTTAATACCACAGAGGCGGCTTTTGCATGCTGTAGATTAATTTGGATGCACCTTAATCCCATAGTAAAAGAAAGATTACTGTAGGGATATGTTGGCAGGATTGCCAACATTTTTAGCTTCTGCAGTGGTCTGGCTGGCTTCTGAGGTCTTAGACGTTGAGATCAAGTTTTCTGACATCTTTGACCCTTGGGCACTGAACTTTGGATGAGTAGGTGCTCTGTCCTCAGTTTTGGCCTCAGATTCTCTACTCTGGACTGATCTCGATGATCCTTTTATTCTAATCAGGACCTGCGAGAAGTTGAGAAAGACTTTACAACCCTGGCTTTGGATGTAATCCTTGGAAACCTCATCCACAGTAAATGTGATGGTTTCCCCTCCGCTTTTCTCCTTGGTGACCCTGAGGACTCGCCAGCTTTTAGTCGACACACCAGTGTTTTGTCTGGCGATACGGGCTAGGAAAACGTCCTTGGTGAGATTGTCTACTTCTAGGACGAAGACAACGCAGGTGAATAACTTGGGAACGTCCTGTCCCTAAGTTATACGCAGGTTGCTTGGAAGTAAACAAGCTTTTCTTTTGCGAGTAAAATAGATAGCTTGAGTCTTAAAAGCATTAATGTTAATTTTCCAATTACTACAATACACTTCCACAGCATTTAAACCAGATTGCATATTAGTTTCAATGTTAAAACCAATTGCATCTGAAGAATAAATACAAGTATCGTCGGCAAATAGGGCAACGTTACAGTTTATCAATTTGGGGAAATCGGAGGTATATATGTATATTAAAGAGAACTGGACAGAGTTCAAGAACAGATCCTTGGGGAACTCCTGCTTTAATCAATTGATTGTCGGACAGGCTTTGGTTGATGGATACATTGAAACTTCTGGAAGATAGGAATGACTGAATAATTCAATAGCTTATGTAACAGACCATTATGCCAAACAGTATCGAATGCTTTTTCAACGTCCAGAATTACCATGCCAATACTATTACCCTCTGAAAAATTATTTTTAATATCTTTTGTGATACGATGCACTTGGTGAGTAGTGCTATGAAAAGGCCTAAATCCAAATTGCTCTGAAGGCAAAATTGCATTGATATCGACGAAAGATACAATTCTGTTCTTTATAATTTTTTCTAGACATTTACTAAGAGAGCTTAGCAGACTAATTGGCCTATAACTACAAGGCAAATTCGGAGCTTTACTAGGTTTCAAAATTGGAATTACCTTAGGAACTTTCCAATTATTAGGAAAGTATCCCAATCTAAGGCAATTGTTGAATAGATCCGTCAATTTCGTAAGAGCAAAATTAGGGAGATTTTTAAGACACAGGTTTTTGATTCCATCAAAACCAGACGATTTCCTAGATTTCAAAACTACATATAATATCCTTCAATTCATTTAGGGGTATTAGGTTAATATTACTATATCCACCGCCTAGGACAAAACGTCACTGTTGGCAACAGTAATTTCGAAGTGGTTAAGGAGTTTACCTACCTCGGAGTAAATATCAACTCCACGAATGACAACTTAGTGGAGATTCGACGAAGACTTACCCTAGGAAACCGTTGCTACTTCGGTTTGGCGAAATAAATGGGGTCAAAACTCCTAACTCGGAAGACGAAATGCTGTATGGAGCTGAGTGTTGGGCAATAAGCAGGAAAGCAGAGCAAATACTGAACACTTTCGAAAGAAAAATTCTTCGTCGGATATTCGGTCCCGTATGCGAGGAGGGCGAATGGAGGAGAAGATACAACCGCGAACTCTATGAGCTGTACCAGGATGTGGATGTAGTCCAAAAAGCCAAAACACGTCGACTACACTGGCTCGGCCACATCGAGCGAATGGACAATAATGCTCCAGCAAAGAGGATCTTCGAATCACAGCCCCCAGGTTCGCGACGACAAGGAAGACCGAAAGCTATCGCGGATGCCAGAGCGCTTGGTCTAGACAACTGGAAGCAGCGTGGCCGGGATCGAAGAATGTGGAAGGCTGCCGTGTCTCAGGCAGAGACTCTTTACGGGTCGGGAGCCCGTTGAGCTCATGTCATACGAGTACTAAATATTTTCATAAGAAACCCACTCGTCAGTCGAAAAGACCAAAGCACATTCAGGTCCTTAAGGTTGATTCCATCCTTAGACTAAACTTTGAAACCACTTACGCCTTGACGTCCGCATAGACTATAATGTCATAGCCATGATTTTGGACCATGTCCTCCTCTTTCATCAAGTGGTCGGCAGAAGCCGTCTTGGAGTTGCTCACAATAGTCCAGACGGGTCTATCACTGTGTTGTTTCCGCCCTCTTAGTCTTCTATGCCATTGATGCTACTTTTTCCTTTCATAGCCGAAGAGCAATGCCTACAATCTGCATTGAATGCAAGTTTGGAGAAATCCTGTCGCTTGTCTTCTCATTAAAAAAAAAAAACGAAGACAACTCAAAAACTTTCCCAAAAATCTTCAAACATCACCTTTAAAGGTCAATGGATGGCGATGCAATCATCTTCAATTAGAAGAAAACCTCCTGAAACCCATTCCCATGACAGTAAAGTAGCTAAATATCTGTCAATTCTCACAGTGGGAGATTTCCCCTCCTCCATATAGATACATACATACATTTGTGTGAATACAACAACCTATTCCATAATCATGCGCTGCACCTAAATCTGCAATTTATGCATCGCTAATCTGCATCGCTAAAGATAAACAAACATCCACCAAAAACATACAAACTTGTTGCATGTGCACTCATATCGAAATCATGATTTCCATATCCACCTGCCATCTAAATCAAAATAGCTGCTGCCAACATTTTTTTTTTTCTATCTTTTTGAATTCCTATCTAAATGAACCTGTTTTGACGGAATGCACAATCCAATCCAATCCCCCAATCGAAATCCCACACAATGTGTTCGAGCGCGCACTATACCACCATCAGCAGCCGGCTTATATTGCCTCTTTCGACATATCATTAACCCGACTGAAACCCGACTTAACATCCAAATCGAATGGTTTTTTTTTTTTTTTTTTTAACGTCTAATGTCCGTAGCTAATAACTTCATTAACAGACACCACTGGCACTCCAATCCAGAGGTCTCCTATTCGATTTTGACCCAAATTTGCCAGGAATAAACGGTGTGTTACATAAAGCCTATCCGTAAATACATATACGGCATCAGGCACTTTTAAGCGCGAGCACTCCACTCATTGTTCGATGCAATCGCGCCGCCATCGATATATCGCAAGTAGTAAATTAAGACACTTTAGATACGCATAAGCTTTGATTAACTCTGGCAGACCGTATCTCACCTACAATTACCACACGCGAACGAACCCATTTGGAGACACAGATACTACTCGTAGAGTACCAACTTAGCCGGACGAATCAACAAATGAGAAATGTGAACGTAAACCGCTGTTTGCCGGTTAGCTCTAGCCAGCCAGCCGCCCTCCTGCTGTAAAGTAGCAGCTCGTGTAATAAAAGGGGTCGCAGACACTTCAATTGTGGAGGGGTCATGAGTGTTTTATTTTTTTTTTCTTTAGTAAACTATGGAGCGTGGTATTCCCGCCTGATGTCAGGGGTCAAATCGTCGCTTGATGCATTTGCGATGAGAATCGCTAATTGCTGCATTAGTGTTCGCTCTGTCGGCGAGTGAGTCCTCATCTCATCTCTGTTGAATTCTTGATCTCGTCGGCTAGAGCTGCATCTTCTTATATCTTTACAACAGATGAGAGCGCTTAAGTAGATTTGAAATTTAAAATGCTAAATGAAGGCTTTATTGTGGGTAGAAATCTTTGGATTGCATCATCTCATCATCTCCTTAAATTTGTGTTTTTCAAAGAAAAAAGAAAATCCTTAACCACAAATCCACTCGCCCCCCCCCCCCCCCCCCCCCCGGTTTATTCATTAGCATAACAGTTTGTGTGAAAGCAATTCCCAAATATTCACCACCGAAAGGAGTTATCCTTATGACAAAAGGATCGGAATTTCTTACGTTTTTGAATGGATTCCATTACACTCTGAATAGGGAATGCAAATGATTTAAACGATTCAAGAGATGCCATAGCATCCCTTGTACAGAACATGAATCCTTTTTTTTAGCCATTTGAGTGGAAAATTTTCCTTTCCATTGTTTACCGAAGAATGGGATGCCTTTCCTAGTTTTAGTCCCCCCCCCCACCAACCCGTCCTGTCAATGGAATCTAATTGCTCTTCTTCGCTCGTTGCCACTATTGAGATTGAGATACCAATTCCGATTGCTTTTATTCAAATGAGCTATACTCTCTCGGTATGCTATTCCGGTATTTGCTGAGGTTGTTTTTTTGTACTTGAAAATCATTGTCAAGTGGATCGATCATTTGATGGATTGTTAGGCATGTGACCACTGGCGGGATAGGTTTGTAGTTTCTTAAGAGGTTTGCTTGCTTTAGGTGTTTTTTATTTCGAAATTTCGAAATAAGTAAATGGTTTGAATTTTCAAATGAAAATAAGCAATGATTGCGAGTTATCTGTAAGGGTTTTGCTGTTCACTTAAGGTCCATTCACGGTTCAGCGATCTGCAAATGCGCAATTTTGACATTTTAACATTCACAGGAACTTTTTTTTCCTGGTCGCAATAATCAGCGAATTTTATATGTCATTTACGAGCTCTGACTGAGTCAAGGTCCATTCACAATTCAGCGATCGGCAAATGCGCGAACTGCGAACAAACCATTTTTAGCACATTTATAAGCACATCATTGGAACTTTTACCATTCAATAAGAACAGAGCTTCATTGATCTATCCATAAATTTAAAAAAAAGTTTTATTTCAATTATGAATTCAATTATGAGAATGCTTTTCGCAAACTGTCAAATTTGATTCACATTCCACGCATGTAGTACGCAATCCACATTCACGAATGTTTAAAGGTCCATTCACAGCTCAGCGACCAGCGAATGCGAATGAGCGAATATTTGCCAATTTTGACATTTTAACATTTCACAATTTTATTTGTCATTAACGAGGTCTGACCGACTACCAAGAACACAAGAAAAGAATTGTGAAGTTAAACTCTTGTGAATGTGGATTGTATCCTACATGTGTGACAGTTCGAAGATCCATTCAAAGCTCAGCAAGTTGCGAATGTGAATGATGGAATATTTGCCAATTTTGACATTTCATTAACAGCCAACAACTCTGTGCTTATAAATGTGCTAAAAACGGTTTGATTGCAGTTTGAGCATTCCAAGGTGGTTAGCAGTGAATGTACCTTTAGAATAGTTGTTCGCAAATAACAAGGTTTATGTTAAGGCAATGGGAATGTACATATGATATACATATGATATGGGTAGAAAGTTTCATAAGTAAAAAACTACGTCTTTCGTTCCATGGGCCTTGACATGATAATCCTTAAGTTCATATCTTCTAACACCGACTGACGCTCTCTCTAAGACGATCTAAGCAGATTTTTTATCTGGTGTCAGAAAAATCATTTCAAACTTAATACTGACATATCTCAATCCATCACATACTCTCGTAAACGCCTTCCACCACACCATAGGAATTTGTCCCTTCAGTCTCATCCTTGCGTGATTTAGGTGTCATCATTAGGGACAGGAAGCTAGACTTCCGTTCGCATATTGACAACATTATAAGTAGAGACAATTCTAAAGAATTTTCAGACCCTTAATAGCATATGATTGAAAACTGAAAATTGAAAAATTCTTCACAATTAGCTCAAACAAAATCCATTAAGCAATGACATATGGTAGGCACCCTAAGTTTCAAACCAACAAATCTTCCTTTTAAGAACAATGTTACCACCTAGCATAAGATCGAAATTACATCACAGTACATTTATGGCTAGAATCAGAGCTCTAGTCACAGCTAGACCCTGTTTTCCAATTCCATTTCCACAAAAAAAAAAACACAACATCCCTAACGTTAATACTCCCTCCTCGTACATAGCGTATGTATATCCTTTTAAAAAAATGCATGCTACTGCATTTAAATTTTCCATTTACGGATCAAAGGATTAAAAACAACGTCGATACAGTCAAATAGCATTATTCCATGAATATGTTCCAAAATAACCACAACACTTCGTATTGCAAGCACACAGAGTAATGCACCATAATCCTCAGGTGAATGTTACGCATATTAACATCCCTTTTGTATTTCCCCTATCACCTTTGGCGAGAAAAGGATTTGCAATTTTCCGATGAATCTCAATTCATATTCATAAATGCATATTCGGGAAATTTTCCCCGGGAATCCGATTAAAAGAGCTTAACTGCTTTCATTCATTCATCATCGACGTATTAAAGGGAAATATATACTCTCAACCCTTAACTAACTGGTAAAGGGTTGATAATGTGATGAAATAAAAAAAAAACATACTCAGTCTAAAGCCCTGTTATTGTAAGGTGTATTTATTTTAAGCCTTCGCATGGAACGTACGACGGGGGATTACTGCAAAATACTCCATCAATCATTGACACGATCCTGTCTAGGGGGGGTTGTTATCCTGCTGATTATTAGTGAAATTGTGAACAAAGATTCTAGTTGAGTTCGGAGGATCTTAAGAAAATCAATCTATAACAATCTGTAGTGTTTTTAGTGACACCTATACGAAAACAGTCTTAACTACACAAATGGTTGTGGCATTTGCTAAATTATGTCGGTAACGTTAAAAATGGAAGGTCTTTCCATGCTATCGTGCAGAAACTCCCGACCTTTGAGATAGTCCTTCACTATTTTCAGAAGATATTGTGTTATCCTGATAGTATTTTCGAACGCATTGAGGATATCTTTTTGAGTGGTAATTTCCACGTCGGGCAACGTGGGCGGTTTCGACTACTTCGAGTGACCTTTTCTAAATCCGTGTTGTCATCTGTTCTCTGGATTGCTCTTCGGAGGTGATGTTCACTGTGGTAGTCATTTATAATATTCAATTCAAATTCCGCCTCCACTTTGTTTGCTTTTCGGAAGTCAACTCTTGTACACGTATCTAAATCTACAAAATATTGCATTTTTCCTCCCACAACTTGCTAATTCCCAGGAAACAATCCTCACCTTTAATTAAAAGCCACATCCGTGCATTAATTTGAATACCATGAGTGTCAACTTTACCCAACTAATAGAATGAGTAAAACAGAAAAATTTTCAAAATATTTACATAGATACACACATCCTCCATCATTTGCACATTACACAATCCTCGTTCGCATCTCTCTCTCTCTCTCTGTCTCTCTCTCCCCTTTGAATGTTTTGTTCATTCGAAATGTCAACAACATATACTACAACTCTACAAACTACAACTCAAGAAAAAACAAAAAAAAAAACATCTAAGCATTCTATTCGCGCGCACTTCAATTACACAGAGACGTTCGCTCCAAAGTCTCTCTGGTTAAGTGTAAATAGAAAATATTTACTTAAAATAAAAAAAAAAAAAAAAACTTTAAAATACTACCCAGTAAGTTCTACCAAACAATATTGACTGACATGCGTCGGTTTTGACTTGAAAATGAGAAGCCTCATGGTAGTAGCTTTATAAGATTTGCACGTGCACAGGAGGAGGTGTTACAGAACCCCCTCATCATTCTCCTGAATCTACTACATATTACTTGATTTATTCAACTTCCAAATAATGGTTCCTAATACAAAATCAATATAATCCCTTAAGTTCTTCTTTTTATGCTCTATTGTGTAGGTTGCGGATGCGGATGGTGGAGGTAGAGAACAAACCCATTGTCATGTGCTACGTAATTTGAGAACTTTGTGACATGCATATGCACAAACAAAAAAAAAGAGAAATAAATCCAGAAAATGGTAATAGTTAATCGGAAGGAAAATCAATAAAAAACAAAAGTGGAGAAAAAAAAAACAAAACGTTTGAGGGTGGATTGTATCACACCCTACCCTATAGGTGTAGCTATGTACGTTCATATGTATATAGAAGGAGTAACCCTTTCAATCTTCCTTCAGACCACCTTAGTTGATATAAGAAAACTTATCTTTCCTTTCAGTATGTACATACATATGTATTTTAGTAAAGATTTTAAGCTATAGGAGTTCCTTGCATGATACCATTAAACCGTGCAATAGGGTCCAAGTTGAAGCAATCAGAACCTCTCAGGCATTCGTTTCCACTAAGCTGCTTTCGAAGTCATCTCCATTCTCTGAGTTTGATGTTCTCTAATTCAAGGTGAAGGTTTTTGAGAACAGCTTTCTTTCACTAATAGAAAGAAGGCAAAGGATAACCAAGTTTTCTAAGTCCTAGTCTCCTTTTTAGTGGGTGCCGTGGCTCAAGTGGTTAGTGCGTTGGACTACGGAGCAAGGGGTTCCAGGTTCAATCCCCAGACAACACCTAAAATTTCCTTCACGGCCTCACCTCTCGCGAGCGTCTGACTAACATCCGAGAGTAAAACTGTCATGAAAAAGCTTCTCAAAAAATTGCCGTTCGGATCCGGCATTAAACAGTAGGGCCCTTCCATTCATGTGAAGAATATAACACGCACAACACGAATGGTTGTGAGAAGCTAGGCCCTGGGTCCCATGGACCTGTTGCGCCAAAAATTTGTATTTGTATTTGTAGTCTCCTTTTTGGTAAGAGCCAGACACTCATCCAATACAAGGACTTACCTTAGCCTTTTAAGCTCGCTAAGCGTTTTCAGTCTTGTCTTAGTTAGACAATTTAGAGTCGGAGTTTGGAAGTTCGATTTCCAGACAATACTAATATTTTTCACTCTCCGAACGTCTGACAAACATCCGAGAGCATAACAGTCATGAAAAGCTTCTCAAACAAAAATTCCTTCGAACACAGCTTCCATTTTTTTTCCAATTTTCAACAATGTTGTCTACTGACTTACTATATCCCAAGCATGACAACCTTTGTTTCTATAATCTAGGATCATACGGGCTTTAAAACAGAACTTCGTTTGGATGAGTCTATATCGTTTCCATCCTTGTAAGTGTTTCTTTCTTTTCCAAATAAAAATTCTAAGACCAACATTGCCAAAACCTTAGCAAGAGTTTCGAACAGCTTTCTGGGACTCGAACCTTAACTTCTTAAATACACTCACCTCTGATAGTCGTTATTCGTTTATGTCGATTATTTGTTTTAGCTACTTGTGGTGGCATACTGAGACAAAACAAAATTTGGGACACCACCAACTTCCGTCTTAGTTAATCAAGTCAGTTCCAAATCCCCCCTTTACTAACAATTACGCGTAGGCTAGCATATCTTTAGCTCCTCTCAATCCCTGTCACTGAATGTCAATCCAATAGGAATGTCATGTGACCACCAATACCACACACTAATTAACCCATTAGGCCAAGTATGTACCCAGACCACTGTCACAGTCGTCTTCTCTTCCTCCTCCGCCTCAACCTCAGCTCATGCTCCAATAGTTAGCATTCGAATGCACTTCTCTCTCTTGTCTCTTGTCTTGCGGGGGCGATCGGTGGTGATGGTCAATCACCGACCGCGTCTAACCGCTGCCACATATAGATACCATGATAATTACTACTGTGATCGTGCGGAACGGATTATTACGATCATTTCAATCGGACCAGCGAGACACACACCACAGGGGAGGGCGATCGGGTGTGATCTGTGTGTCTGCACTTGACACTTAGTCGCATTCTTGAGCTTCATATTTTCCATTCCCCCCCCTCCCCCCATATCCCGCTCAATAGTGGAAGTGTCAACCGAGGCTATACAATGCTCTACGGAACTCTAAGAAGCCATTTGAAAATGAATCCGAGAAGCTGGTGTGGTTATACTTACTCGCTATACGCCTTGCAGAGATTTCTTCTTCCTCTGTGTGTTTGTTCAGATTGTTTGCTAAGAATCACAGAATTCTTGGAATCGTGACAAAACATTAATTCCACATGCAAAGCCCCCATAGACAGAGACGCGCAACAGTGAGATTGGTAAATGGAACTTTAGGGCGACATGTACGAGAGAAGTACAAAGTGTGTACAGCAATGCTGGTGGCGCTCCATTTGGTCAGAGGTTTCACCAAACCGGCTGCAGTTTGTAGTAATATGAGGCAATGGGCGCGCTGCTTCCAATGATCGTCTGGTGATAATGATGATCGTGGCCATGGTGGTCAATCATTTTCTCTTGCAAGTACGAAATCCATTGTGTTTGGACTTGAAGCCCTCTGGTGTGACAATATGTGGTTGAGTGTGATTTTTTTTTCTTTTCTTATTGAGAAAATTGTTTAAAGAAATGCTCATGGGGTTGCGTGGTCGGTTGTGAGTTTATGACGCATCATGAGGTCTTCTTAACCAGTATCGATTTATTGGTAAATATTTTTTTTATGGCGCCATTATCGACGTGAGATCGTAATGAAATATGTATGCAATAGAATGAGATTGAATTTAGGGCAAGAATGTTGTTAAGTGGGCTACCCTGTGTGTGTCTCCTCCACGACAAATATTGGCACAAAATGCGGGAAAATCTGAGGAAGGACAACAACCGAAGATTGATATTTTCCAACTCATAAAGGCCAATGAAAATCTGGAATTTTCCAGCCAGAAAATAAGTAAAGCCATACGTATTAGATAGTCACTGCAAATATGAGAGAGTCTCAGAGACTTACACTATAGATTCTGCATTAGTTTATAGATCGTACCCTCTCTAGATTATTTTTGGTGGATTTTTTTGAAATTTGGCCCATTTTACTGGAATTTGCTCGACTTTTGTAGAAATAGTAGTAAGCGCTTTAATAGTGAAAAAATTATGATATCAGCACTCACAACTTCAGCGCTAAACAAGTCCGAATTCATACAAGAAACTGTAGGGCGTAGGGTTTTAGACTTCTTAGACCAAAGTATTAGGTAGGTAGGTAGGTAGATGTGTGCCTTGTGACAGTGTCACTGCTCACTTAGACCTCAAAAAGGGTCCATTGTGCCCAATCATTTAACCCCGGAAACCTATAAAGTCCGCTATTGGAACCACCCAGATAATGATATGAATCTCAGGAGGTCCGTCAGCTCTACATTACCCAAGTCCTCCAAATCCAAGAAGAAGTAACTACCAAGAGTCCTCATTCTTCTGACGGATAGGGCAGGACAGTCACACAGCAGGTGACGAACTGATTCAATTTCTTCTTCGTCCCTGCAACTTCTACAGACGTCATTATGTAGTACACCGAGTCGCTCCGCGTGGACACCAATGGCACAATGACCAGTAATTATCCCTGAAACGGCCCGTGTTTTATAACGACTCAGTTTCACCAGAGAAGTTGATCTCTTCTTGCTGATACCCGGCCATAGGGCCGTGGCTGTTGCGCATGTTTCCAGATGAACCCAGCGACTATTTGCTCGACCGATGGCTTCATCCTCTATTTTCTTCTGTAAGGAACTGATTGGGGTTACTGCAAAAGGGAGAACCCGCGATAGGTGCAGCGCCGACCCTTTCCTAGCAAGTTTGTCAGCCCTTTCGTTTCCTACGATATCCATATGCCCTGGCACCCAACAGATGGTCACCGCATTAGCTCTAGATATCTCATTGATCTGATTATAGCGGAGTCCAGAGCCTTAACGGCTGCCTGGCTGTCTACATACACAGTAATCGTTCTGCCAACGATATTGCTCTCGCTTATAATCTTAGCAGCCGTATGATGGCTGTGACTTCTGCCTGAAAGACGCTGCAATCATCATTTATTCTAAAGGAGTTGTTTATGCCTAGTGCCAACGTCCATCTTAGAACCGTCGGTATAGAACGCCAACTCCTTCCATTCTGTCAGAAATGCTTATAGCGAATCTCCTTTCAAAAACTAGCGTGGGGGTCATGTGATCAGTTTCTGACAAACAGTTGGTGGATCCCCATCGGGACAAAATTGAGGTATGGCCGTACAGGCTCGATGACCACATTCGGCCTTCTCTCAGTCTTATAGCGGTTTTAGCCGCCAGACTGCCACAGTATATGTCGAGCGGAATGAAACTGAGCATGGTTTCCATTGCCGCTGTTGGTGTTGTCTTCATTGATCCCATGACTCCAATACACTCTGCCCTCTGGATTTTGGTGAGGTTAGAAAGCTGGTATTGCTTCTCCAGTACCGTCCACCATACCAGTGAACCATATGTAAGAATTGGTCTTACGACCGCCGTGTATATCCAGTACACCTGGTATCTGGTATACTGTAGGTTTCATCTATACCAACTCAAATGGTTTAGTGCGTTTGAGTCTGCGTACAATGTCCGTGTTATCCTTCGTCTTCCTTCGTGTCTTCTAGCATTTTGTTTTACTACGTTGGTGACAAGATTCACTTTTAGGTCCCGATGGAGTTCAATATTTTTGATATACCAGGGTGCATTAACAATGTTCCTTAGTACCTTGTTTTGGAATCGTTGGATAATTTCCATGTTGGTCCTTTTGGTACAGCCCCAAAGCTGGATACCATAGACTCACACTGGCTTCAAGATTTGCTGATATAATAAAACCTTGTTATACGTTGAAAGGACTGAATTTCTACCTAGTAGCCAATATATCTTTCTGTATTTAATTCCTAATTCCTCCTTTTTCTTCTTGATGTGCTCTTTCCAACGAAGTTTAGCATCTAGGGTCATGCCAAGGTACTTCGCTGTGTTTGCGTATGGTACTATTTGTCGGTTGACAGTGATTGGTAAGTAGTTCAACCTTTTGTTAGTGAAGTCAACATGGACCGACTTAACTTCATTTAGTTTAATGCGCCATTGTTTTGTCCAACTATGTATTTGATGGACAGCTAGTTGTAGGTTTTGTGTTGATTCCTGGTTGTCTTTACCAACTGCGAGGATCGCGGTGTCGTCAGCGAAGGTAGCAACAGTGTTGTTTTCTAGCGTTGGAAGATCGCTAGTGTATAATAGGTATAGAACTGGTCCCAGTACACTGCCTTGTGGTACTCTCGCTTTGATTTCTTTTAGTTGAGAGTATGAGTCTTCTTCTTTGATTCTGAAGTATCTATCTTTAAGATACGATTCCAGAATTTTGGCATATTGTCTTGGAATAAGAATTCTAAGCTTATGGTTTAGTCCCTCATGCCAAACTTTGTCAAAAGCCTGTGCCACATCCAAAAAGATGGCGGAGCATACTCTTTTTTCCTGCCTTTTCGTGCCTTTTCAATTACTTGAGTTATCCTATGAATTTGATCGATCGTCGAGTGTTTGCTTCGGAAACCGAATTGGTGATTAGGAATCAAGTTCTTTCTTTCTATTATTGCGTTTAACCATTTGACTAATAGTTTCTCGAAGACCTTAGACATAATAGGCAGTAGCGAGATTGGTCTATATGACGCTGTTTCGTTAGGTGGTTTACCTGGCTTTAGGATCATAATTGCTTCTGCAACTTTCCACGAACTGGGCACATATTTTAGTCTGAAAGCTGCGTTTATGAGGTTGGTGAGCTAAACAAATGCTTTCGTTGGGAGATGCTTCAAAACTTCTCCCAGGAGCTTTTTTCGGATTTATATTGGACTTAATTATATTCCTTACTTCAGTTGGTGTTGTAAGCCTTATTTCTTCATTTTCTTGTTCAACTACTTCCGTTATTATTTCGCTTTCACCTACTCCATGAGGTTGAAATATATTTTCGAGATGCTGTGCAAAATTATGAGCTTTATCATCGTTGCTTCTAGCCCACCTTCCATCAGCTTTTTTAATTGGGAAATTCTTCATAATAGGCCTCTTGATGCGTTTGGTTAATTTCCATAAGGAATAATCAGTACTAGCTAGTTTTCATTCTGATAAAACAAAATGTGCATTAGTATCAAAGCAGTCACATATTTACCCAACCTTCGACCAAGCAACCGAACAGTCTTTTTTGGACCTAGAGCTAGTACGCCCAGGACCAAACACTCAGTTTTAAGAACTCTTCTCTTTGTAAGTAGCCATTACGGTTGTTATTCCTTTTTAACAATAAATAACAGATTTAATTAACTCTTTTATACAATCAATCCTATGCAACTTTATACTTTTTCACGTCGAAAATTCCATAGACTTGGTACCACTTAAGCAGTAAATTTTTGGAAAATTATAAAAATTTAAATTTTCTTTTTATATTTGCTCAGAAAATTCAATAAACAAATGAAAGAAAGTACATTTTTATCAAATGATTGGAAATACCAGAAAAAGTGTTGCCAAGTCTTAATTGAAATGAAAGTTACTTTCAGTACCTGTAGTGGTCTTCACAATATATATCAAAATTCTTTATTCATTTCATAGTCTGTTACCAATCGCTCTAAGGGTTTTTCATAAAAGTTCCACACCTATTATGAAACTGGAGATCTAAGAGTTATTGATATTTTTTTCAAATAATTCCAATGTAATGCTGTGTATATTAGCTCTCCAATGTGGGCACAATTTTCCATTGCTTGACATATTTATGCGTTGAGATACATATGTAGATTGGACATACGATTAAGGCTTCAATGGTTCACATTTAAAATGCATAGCACTGTGCAACCATAAATCTCAATAACGATGAAATGAGTGTAAAAATGGGCACATTTCTCGATAAAAAGCTTAATAAGCATGGAGAAGTTGATTTTCTTCTTCTTGGTAACTTTACCCTACACCCTAGTCTTATCGGTTATCGATTTCTTCCCACTCAACCATATTCATATAAAAATATAAACCCATTCGTTACAATTTCAACACTTAACGTGACCCAAATTGATGATGAATCCATTAGAAACCAAATATCTGCAGTCGTCTACACTCACTCCCCAATTATTAATTACTCGTATCGTAACTCTTATCGAAGCAATTAAAATTTTCCGATTACCACAGCAGAAGCGAAAATTAATTTAAACCCCAAAATGGTCCACACAGCGTCTGATGTTGATGAAGTCTCCACAAAAACCAAAAAAAAAAAAAAGGCTTTAAAAAAGCCAACACACATCGATCGATCGCATCATGTAAACAAAAACACCTTACCACCTCCCCCTATTGGCAGCGCATGGTTGCCCGCTTTAATTTCACTATGCGCGCACTCCTCCATCCACACAGTCAATGCCGTGCTGCAACATGAGAGTAGGTTTGTTGTTTTTTTTTTTTTTTTTTTTTTCAAATCAACTGCACGGTATGCAAAAAGGCATAAATTTAATTACCGGGCCAGTTCAATAACCCGATGTGTAGGCATCCATATCCAGTCGTCGTTGTCGCATAGTTACACAGCTAGGAGGTGGTACGAGAGTACGAGTACGAGTACCTACTTAGCACACTTCCAATCCATGTGCATGTGGCAGTGTATCTCGGTGTGACTTTCAGTGTAAACATTCCATCATCATCATTGAGATTTTCACGCAATAATGTCTGCGTAAGTGAGGTCCGGACCCAAGCCCAACAGCAATGTAGGGATCCTTCTCGCACAACTACTGTCCGAGACTGGTTCGTAAATCAAGCGCAAGTGTATCTGCAAATGTGAGCCTGACTGAGCATTAGCGAGGCGACAACAAATATGCGCCCAAAGCCATCAAGACGGTTCTAAGAAGGGTTCACAGATTGGCACACAAGAGTGTAAATGAACATATCATAGGTGACTTATGGGTGGGCGGAGGGATGGGGCCACAAACGAACGAATCTCAGTAGTAGTGGTCAGTGTGGATGCTGCCAAGAGATCAGTTTTAATGAAAAACAAATATTGATACCTCAAGACGAATGTAAACATGACGTTTGCGCTTGCACTTGTACTTGGACCAAACGTTGTCGTTGTTGGTCGTCTCTATGGCTCTGTGGCTCTGTGACTCCAAAGATGTGGGAGGCGGGCGGGGTTCTGTCGGCGACATCTACTAAAAAGCAAACTGTTGACGATGGGGGGCAGAATGAAAGAAAGAAAAAAGAGAACTGATTTTGTTCTTTTCTTTGGACTGCTGCTGCTGTCATTGGTATGGTATGAGTTTAACTTCGAAGTCGCATTGTATCTGTGCTACTTGTCCAATAAGTCACGAATGTGATTTGCGGTCGATTTGTTCATTATTTGATTCGATATCCTGTACGGCGTAGGTGTTCATTGTAGGACTTTTGTTTGCTAATGCTGATGGTAATGAATTTGTTTTTATTGATTTTTTCCTTTTTCTTTTTTTTGCAGAAAATATAACGATAGCCGGCACAACAGACTTTTTGTCCACGGAAGTGTTCAAAATAACGCTGTACGCAAAAGAGACACAAATGTATCTATGTTTCAACAATCATTGGAAACTTGTTGGAATGGTGAGTATTTACTTTTATATATTTTAGTTTAATTAATCTTTGTGGATCGTATTCGATTATGGTCCATAGACCTATGTATATCTACTTCTTTGCTAATTTATTCGTTGCACTTCTGCGAGAACGTTCTTGGCGTCCTAGTATATTTTAGTTTAGCTTGTAATCAGTACTAGTTGATGTGATACAGTGTAGCAGGTAGCTCTTTGCAATCGCTTTCCTATAGTGCGTATTACGTAGGTTATCACCCCAGGACTTGAGGTTTCATTAAGGCAAACAGGATCGATGCTAAAACTAGAAATGACTCGGTAGAGTTCGCGTCTATAAACACTTTCATCCGACTACTCGTATGTTTTGCATCTTTTTGGACCTTCTATGCAGACACCAGATGTACATCAATCATCTGTATCTTCAGTTTATTTTTCCGTCTTGTGCCGGATCTACTATCGAATTGTCCGGGAAAATGTGAAGTGGCTAATAGTCCATTCTACTTTACTAAATGTAGCCCCGTTTGCTTATACCAACAGCTTTTGGGCTTGGCTCACTATACAAGTGGCCACCACCTTCCATTGTCGCCTTGAAAGAAAAATGAACTAATAATGCCGCCACTCCAAAACGGCGCAGGGACATAAGTCCGCCTCATCGCCTCATCGCCTCATAAGTCCAAAATTTTTTCGCCGAAAATGGGACATAAGTCCCAAATTCTAGCAATTGGCTTTATCACACTTTGATAAGGCGACATTAGGCAAATTTTGCTTAATGTCACTTATGTATATGCATAAACAGTGGAATGTCTATGGGGGGGCATGCTGCCCCCCTGCTACAATCCTGCTTGGGGTCACTGTTGGATTTGGGGTAGGTGCGAGGTTGGGTATATGCAAACTTTCTTTATATCCATATTTCGCATGGATCCTCAACCTCGCACTTACCCCAAATCCAACAGTGACCCCAAGCAGGTGGGTTGCAGGGGGGCAGCACGCCCCCCATAGATATTCCACTTTTGCATATACATAAGTGACATAAAGCAAAATTTGACTAATGCAGCTTTGCCATGTACTTACTTGTTCCATGCTTTTCTGGGTATTTGAATTATTTAAAAACAAATATGTTGGGTGGGACATAAGACTCAACTTTTTTGATGGGACTTATGTACCGATGCGGTGGGATATAAGTCCCTAATTCGTTTTGGGACTTATGTCCCGATGGAGTGGGACATACATAAGTCCCGAAAAAAAAGTTTGGGACTTATGTCCCTGCGCCTCCAAAAACCACACCAAACAGTCACACGTTCAGGATGCTTGCACAGAACGAACACTGGAATGTCTTCGGTTATCAATCAACAAACCAGTCTCATGAACTTTCATCAGAAGCTTGCGTACATCAGCTGCAGTTGGTGCATTATTTCGACCGAAATTCGCAATGTTTCGGCAACACAGCATCCACTTTGGAAGTAACTTTGCACACGTTCTTCTATATAATATACTGAGTTTCCTCAATTCCTTCATGCTGTTCAGGTTCCTCGTGCTGGCCTCTTAGTCCTTATTTCATTTGCTGTGGTCGTTGGCAATAAAGGATTATCGTACTTTCATTTCTGGCTCTCAGTGTGAGAACTGAACGACCTCGAACTTCTAATCCAAAAACACTTTAGTGTCCTTAAATTAAATTCAACCCACCCTAACCTTGACACATGTAGAAACAAGTAAACTTGATTTTAATATCTCTGCAAAATAGCTGTCAGACACGCAAATAAAATTTACAATAAACTTCTTTTAAGTACCATCTCCACCCAACAAAAGCTGTCCTAATTCACTTTCCTTGTTCTACCTTAATACACCACTCAATTCCCTTAAATTACATTCCATGTCAACATGGAATTTTTTCTCCACCAAAAAAAAACCAAGTGCGTACTTCAGGAATGTGCTCTTGTTTTGTGCCTCCTTGTCGTGAAGGTGTGCATGAAAAATTTGCAAACAAAAATATTGCTTAAAATATTTCAAGAATGCTCGCTTAACATGAATTTCACAGAGGCGCCTCAATTTCGTACATAAATTTGCACTTTAAGCCGACCCCGCTACAAGACTATGAAGATGGCAAAAGGAATTCAATTTTGCTACCGTTTTGTCCCAAAAAAAAAAAAGAAAGAAAATAAGAAAACAAAAATAAAGGTGCACACCCATTTTCTCACGAAAGAAATTCTGGAAAAAAACATTTTTTTTTTTTGTTTTTCTTTTGAAATTCCACTATGAGCGGCTCAGTTGGCCTAACAATTAAAAGTACAAAGCGTACATCAAGGCGTTGTAGAAGACACACCTATTTAAAGTGTTGCACATTGTTTAAACATTGTTTTTTTTGGTTTTTTTTTTGTTTTTACAAACAGAAAGCAAAAATGCGAACAGGTGAACATTGACCTCACCTGACTAAAACACGGAAATATTTTCAAAAACTAGGCCCGGTATTTGAAAAGTTTAAACATTCGTCGGAGGTTTTCGTTAATTAAGATTACCTTCTTTGAGGCGTAGTTGAATTTTTCAGATACATCACCGGCAGCGATAAGGTGAAGAAAAGAACAAAAAAAAAAAAAATTAAAGATAGCCCCTATGGTTCGGTACAAAGTTCGAAAAATCGTTTTGAAACGTGACATTCTGTCGAAAAATAAATGATAAGACGAAGAGTTTTCGACGCGTCGTGACTCATTTGAATTTATCAATGAGCTGACTGACGGTTTGCTACTTGTTTTATGAAGGGGGAATCTGTTGTGAGATACTAGTGGATTCTATGAATGGATGAAGTAAATTAATAGAAGTTTCTGCGTATGACTTTGAGGTGATACTGGTGTATCTATGAGGATTCAATCTGACAAGTTCTTCAAAAATGCATATTTTTTGACAACATTTTGAATCATACTTCAACCGAAGACAGATGTCACAAATGTTGCTTTGACGTGTGAGTTGACAGATGTCATACAAAGTTGCTATGGCTCACCCAGTGTGTTTAAACAGTGCGTATGTACGTAGACTCTGAGAATCGAGAAAAACTATGAAATATGTTTGTCCCTTTTCGACTAAATTTCAATCGTAATCTGTATCATGTAGAACCTTTCATTTCAGTTCATTAAAACCACATCCACCTGTTGTAACTGGCCGCTATGATAGTCCACTAGTATTTACTGCGCCACCGGATGGTTTATGGTTCCACACCCCCCTTTGGTTATCTATCATAACAAACAAACAAAACAAAAATAAAAATTCATAGATAAACATCAAAGTCTAATCTGTATCTACACATTTGACATCTACGAATGAAAGGAAAAAAAAAAAAAAAAAGATCAAATTGATTACCAAGTGCACTCCAGACAATTCTGGTGAAAACCGACTTTTTTGTTTCATTTTAACTTCGCGTTTACTTAACCCAATTTCCTGTGCTTTCCATACAAAGTTAGTTTTCTGTTGTTTTTACTTTTTTTTTTGTAGAATAAGTACTTTAATCAAATTCTAATTGAATTAATCGAAAAATCCCCCTAAAGCCAAGTGCCATTGGAGGTGACTTGACACTCGATGTAATTCGATTACTCAGATACTCGTAAGCTTTCAGACGACGACGACGACGACTACGTCGACTAATCATAGCTCTTCAATTCGAAAGAATCCAAGGGAAGGTTCTAACGCTGTCACTCTCATTAATTACACAATAAATCTTAAAGCTGTTTGCAGACCTTCAAATTGGCATAGCTGCGTGATTTTGAAGAGGGCAACAACTTGAAGTCGAACACTGTTTGCTTTAAAAGGTGGACAAAGTTCAGTTTATAGCTGACATAAGAGGCGATCACTCAATTCAGTGTGGTATTTATGATAATCATTATAAGATTTAAAAATAGTTTTGATTAAGTAGAATATTTAAGCGGCTAAGCTGTGTTTGTAAATATTATTGCACGTGGTCTTACAAATGTTATAAACAAGTGCTTCTAGTTGGAAAGTATTGAATGTCCTTTGGTAATACTTGAGCACTATACCTTCCAACGAGTCTGTATTGGCACCTAGGCTACATTCAAAGCTTGGCTTAATCTTTCAACTGCTTCCGACATATTTCAAGAATGTCATAACTTTCCGAACATGAGTATGAGTGAGGTAGTATTGAATCATCGAAATATTGCCTAAATACTCGACTTATTCCCCCGGAAATGGATAAACTTTCACGATTCCAATTCATGGATGATAATCTCTAGCCAATATAGCGCCACACTGAAAGGAACAACTAAATTCTCCATCAATGTCACTGACTAGTATCAAATTAACAACACATTTATCATTTCACTTCTAGGCGATCGGTACAAAAAAAAAAAAAAAAAGAAAACAAACTCAAAACCTAACGCCAAGAATTCAGTTATCACACCAATCAATCACATGGTAAATCTCCATTACAGTGATTTGTTCTCTTCCATCCAAGTCCAACCAACTCTCACCGATCGTGTGTCCCAGATAAGACTGTGGAATTTTATCTTATCATTCAATCCCTCACAATGATTAAAAATTACACATATCTTATTGATTCATTGAGACATAGGCATACGCATACATTGATGGTTTTTTTGATTTTTAATTTCAGAAAAAACTACAAGAAACCTGCTACTTCAACGAGTCCATTGTACACGGTTATTTCGAATATCGGTCGGCTGTCGATCCAAATCGACGTGTCGGTTTCACGCATCGAGGTAAAGCAATTGGCCCCAAAAAGAATGTCACCGATGCCTGTTATTTCTTTACGAAAATTGAAGCCGATCGATTTTTCCACGCCTTCAGCCAGAAGCAACAGCACCACCACCATCACCATACATCATCCTCATCATCATTATCATCCCAGAGACTGCCGCCTGGTAAGTCGGCGGGCAAATTTGCATCATCCTCATCATCATTGTCACCGTCGAAAGCAAGCAGCCTAATCGGTGGTGGAGGAGTTAAATCAGTTAGCTCTGAGGTACAACAACAGTCATCACGCGGCAACAGGAATCGCGGTTTAACAGGAAAAGGATCAGGAGGAGGAGCTGCCCGTAACCGTGGCAGTGCCACCGTCAATCGACAACCAAACGGCCATAATAGCAATCTAAGTAATAGCAGTACCAGTAATAGTCGTAGAGGAAATAATAATTTAAGTAGCACTAATATAAATCATAGAAATCATCATAACCACAACAACAGCCACAACAACAATGTACAGCAACAGCCAGCCACACAGTTACACAACATACATCAGCATTCACAATCGCCACAGCACCATCAAGTACGTCATCATCATAACGATCCTAATTTCATTGCTCGGCGTCAGCAATATCAGCGCGAGCACAAAATGCGATTACGCAACAATCAGCAACAGCAGCAACCAACGAAATCCATGCAACGAATGACGTCGTCTGAAGAATCATCATTATCAGCGACGATATCGTCGCCGATGTCACCGGTATTATCGTCAATATCCTCGCTGTCACTATCGATGGCTGGTTCCTCACCAATTGGAGCTTCAGTATTGCCGCCACCAACGTTGGCCAGCAGCGATGATGTTGTCTCCATGATGCCGCCTGGCCGTCGAAAGGGTAGACGAAGAAAAAATGGCGGCAAATATCGTCAACGGCAGTTGATGAATGCCAATAAAGATCCAAAAAATAGACGTGCCTCGAAACAGCAACAGCTGAAGTTGGTCCTCAGCAGCTCAACGACACCGAGCACAGAAGATAATTATCTATCATCATCCGCATCACCCCCATTGTCATCAGCGTCACTGATAACGTTTGAAGATATAGTGTCGCCATCAATGTCATCCGCTGATGTGCCATCGTCATCAACAGTCATGAGTGATTTGTCATCTGCATCGCTCTATGATGAGATGCTTTCGTCATCAACATCAACATCATCATCATCATCGCCAACATCTATTGATCCATCGTTTTCAACCCAATCCGAATCATTTACCGCATCATCCTCCATTGATCCGTGGTCTACCACTTCACTAGATGATGCATCTGCATCATCATCATTATCATCATCATCCGCATCGTCATCGTCATCATTTGATGAACTTTCACCAACACCACAACTGGTGGATGACCTGATGATGATGATGGAGTCAATTGGCAATGACAGAACTGACGGCGGCACTTCTACCTCGAACGATGATAACAGTAGCAGTAGCAGTTTTAGTACTGATTCCAGTGACAGCAGCAGTAGCAGTAGTAGCATCAGTGATGTTACTAGTGACAGTAGCAGTAGTACAGTCGATAGTACGATTAGCTACCGCAACAACAATAACAACAACGATGAATACTCGAACGACGATGCAAGTGCAATGCCTGTCTTGCCAAACAATTTGGATAATAGTATGACTGAATACCTATATAGTACTAGTAGTAGTAATAGGCATAGAAATATAAACAATAGTAATTTTAAAAAGTATTACCACAACGCCGGCACCGGCGGCGTCAACATTGGCAGTGAAAAACTCAATCGCAGCAAAAAGCTACCAACTGTCAGCGTGTACGCTGGCAATAGTGTTACATCAACAATTGCAACAAAAACAAATCATAGAAATAATAATATTAATAGTTATTTAAACAATTATAATAATAATAATAATAATAGTAGTAGAAATACAAATAGTACTAGCAGTAACATTAATAGATTGTCTTCAATCGAACAAACAACAACAACTACTATTACTAGCAGCAGCAGCACCAGCAACAATTTTAATGAAAATGTTACTAATAGTAATAATAATAATAATAATAATAACCAGCATAGCAGTTACTATAGCACTAGCAGCACCAAAATCAATAAAAACTTACACAATAGCAATTTGTTGGATAGTGAAACGAAAAAGTATTATAATAAAAAATCTTCAACAACTACTACAACTACTACTCTGACAACTAGCCCATCAATTTCAACAACAACAACAACAACAACAACAATAGTACCAAATAAAACAACATTAATGGCAACACCATCATCATTCCAAATGTCATCGTCAATACGAAAAACATCCAACATTAGCGGTAATTCAAAACCAAATGTTATGCTGGATAATTTCTATCCTGGTGAAATAATTGAAAGTACATACTACGATGCAATGGCCGATGATGAATTCATTTCCGGTGAACGAATATCTGGATCAGGAGGAAAACTTGTGGCAGTAGGATATTTACCAACAACAGCATCACAAACAGTTTTGCCAGAATTGCTTAGAATAAGTAAAGACAAAATTGATGAAATAAAAAGTCAAAATCGATTGAGAAGAAAATTGCATATAGGATCTTAAAAAAAAAAAAAAAAAATTAATTGTGTAACAAATGCGCATACTTACGTAAAAAAAAAAAAATTCAAAGAAAAAAAAACATCAAAGTTGAAGCAAAATTAAGTAAGCTCTTGTAAAGAACATAGAATTTATAGTGTAACTACTATTTTAGTGACTGGGCACCACATTTAAGGTAAGAGCTTTGATGGTTTACTCATTACACTTGTTTATTTTATTTTGACTTAACGCGTTACGTATCGCAAAATTTGTCTGTTCCTTATCAATGTCCCTTAACTTGACTTGTTTCTGGCTGGACCTGCGAATCTAGTCAAAATCTAGCCACGAACATCGAGTTACCCATCTCTGGCAGCAACTTAAGACAAATGTCAAGTCAAGTAATCCAACCTCATTTGGGAAAATTCAGCGGTAATCTGATGGTGTTCCATCCCAGAATGAGATATATTATTTATTCGAAACATTCAGCTTCGAAAAATCTTTATTTGAGGTATTACGGGCTGAGTTGTCAGAATTTTTTATATAGAAGGCATGAAAGTAATACCTCCTTCCTCTCTTGAAAGCCGCATTCAAATTGCTCTACAGTTCGCAGATTGCCACCGGTTGCTGCCTTAAGAAACAGCCATTTTTTTGTAGCCATTGCCCTAACATAACTTGAGTCACGACTCTCTTATCACTCTTATACCAGCGTTTCAGCATTCATCAGTAATACTACTGTCGTTTGAAATCCTTCTGATACTTTTGAAATTTATAACTTATCTGCAGCACTTATAGCTCATGGCTTCTTGGCCAATTAACATTCCTTAAATTCTGAAATTCTGGGAGAGATATGAATTTTTTAAAAACAACAACATACATCCCATACGTCCCTCTGCCTTAAACCATCTTGACAGCAAAGCCACTACAATTAATACATAAAATATTCCCCACAATACTACTATCCCCGCCCGCAGCCTAAATAGACAAAGCCATTAATGACAATAACAAAGACGTGTTATGTAGTTTATAAAAACAAAATCCTTGCAAATTAATTTATTATAAACATTAAAACACACTTTATAAAGAAAAAAACTATATTCGAAAAAAATGTAACATAAAAAACTTAAAACTTAAAACTTTTAAACAGAAAAACAAAGCTTGAAATAATATTAAACAAAACAGAAAAACAAAAACTCCATTATGATGTAGGTATGTGTATTCCAATTGAAAATGAACAAAAATAAAATAAAAATATTTTTACCTGTCAGTATATTAAAGAAAAAAAAAAAAAAAAAACAAATAAACGAATTTCGAAATAGCCGATTTATAAACTAAAAACAAAACTATATAAGTATATATACATATATAAACAATTTGAAACAAATATCCGTTTAAGATGTTACAAGCTAAAACAAATACATTACATCGAAATGTATTTCAAAAACAAAACAAAAAACAAAGAAAACTTAATAGCATATGTATATATATGTATGTATAATAAAATCATATATATATATATGTATATAATTTCTATTTTAGAAATAATCCAGCGAATATTTTGGAATTAAATACTTAATCAAAATAAAAACACGCGTTCAAACAAAAAATAAAAATAAAAATAACTAACGAATTAATACAAAAATTTTCTATTCAACTGTTTCTCGAATATTTATATTTAAAAATAAAACAAACAACAAATTATATTATATATAGCAAAATGCAAAAAAAAAAAACAAAAAACAAAAATCGCTTGATTCAGTTAACCGTTTTCCAAAATATGTATGTCGGCATTAAATTTAAAAAAAAAAAAAAAACTTAAAGAGAACAAAACAAAAACGAAAAATTAAACAACCAATGTCAACTGTAAAAACTAATAAGCACTACAATAAAACAAAACAAAAAATATATAAATAAATATATATATATATATAGTATATAATATTAATTAATTTTTAATGAATGTAAGCAATGCAACTAACTTATTTTTTATTTTTTAATTATTATTATAATTATATAACATATAAACACTGTTCAATGTTGAAATATTCAATTTAATATAAATAACAGCTAAAATTAATTTTTATTTCCATTTATTTTTATTTTTCCAACGAAATGTATTGAAAACAAAAAAAAAAAAACCAGAGATAAAATATAAATACGTATATATGTATATTAAAACAAAAAACAAATTAACACAACAAATAGAAAAACAAAAGGAAAATAAACTTGAGTGCATGTGTATGGTCCTTTCCTTTGTTATCCATTTCCTTTCACTCTTTTCCTTTTATTTGTATTTCTTTACATTTTAAATATCTTTAAACACTTTTTCTCTGTATGCACGTTGTATGAACTTCTAATTTGTATACAAAAACTAACTAAAACAAAAAAAAACGAAAGAGAAAGAAATTACTATAAGAAAAAAACGAAAACAAAACAAATATTTGAGTTTTACTTTATTATTTGTATTATTTGTACCCGTTTTATTATTTTATTTTTTTATTCGAACGAAATGTATATTTTATTTTGTAGATAAAAAAAAAAAAAAACAGATTTACTTATTATTTTGCACTAGATTTTAGGTTCAGATTGTTTTTCTATTTTAAAGCAAAAAAAAAAATATTACCTTTTAATTATTAATATTTAATTTAAGATTATTTTGTGTCAAAAATAAAAACAAAACAAAAAAAAAATTAATCCTCACTTTTAACAAAATAAAAATGAAAAAAAGCGTAAAAGGAAAAAAAAGATGAAACAAAAACAATTAAAGAAGAAGAAACAAAAAACAAAAAAAAACATTGAGAAATACTTTTGTTTTCAAATAAATTTTATTATTATGAAAATAAAGTACTCCACAATATATAAAAAAAAAATACTAAAACTATGCGTTTTCTTTATTTTGTGACTTTCAGGGTAAGTTGAATAAAGGTAAAGTATTTTTTTGAAGTCAACTTTGGATAGTTGGCACATGCAAACTCGAAATATTTCTCCAATCGTCGACCACCAACTGTATTTCCTTTTTCATATCCCTAACCCACCACCTACCATCGTACAAATTCATTCCAAAAAGTCTACAAACCAAAATCGACACATTTCGCACTAAAATCCTAATCCTATGCTTTGCGTTCTGTTCTACTACATAAAACAACCTGAAATCCAAAAAATATCACTTTCACAAAATCGAGTCCAAGTTTCGTCACCTTATCCCATCCCCACACCCACACACCCACTCATTTCGCACAAAAATTCACAAAACTCCATTCCATTTGCGCAAAAAAATTCCAACAGAATTTTTACTCTGAATTTCCATAAAACACCAGGCCACCAGAAATCAACAGAAAACAGCAAGTAACCCGAGCTTCTAAAAGCTTCCAAAACGCGTCCGCGTCAAAAGCGTCCGCTGCACACTGAATTTTGTGGTGATTTGTTTTTGCTGTAACTTTTTTATTTGTTGATGGATTTTGATGATTTAGGTATCAAATTAAAGGTATTTTCTTAAAGATTTTAACAAGACTTAATTTATTTTCGAGAATTGAGTAAAAAGTGTAACATTTCACAAGTAAACTTCTAACAATACTTTAACCCCATGATAGTTATAAATTGGTGCAGATGAGAGCCATAAAAGTAGCTTAAGAGGATAGCTACAACGTTAATAGAGAGAACTATATCATAAAACACACTCCTCTAGAGAATAGATTAGCTGATTTAAACAATTTATTGTTTTTATAGTAAATGTGCGTATCTGTCATCAAATCTATGCTACTGTATGCCTTGTATGACCTACTAGCGCTACTCACCTCAGTCTCCTATCTAACGTACAAAAATCTGCATGTATATGCAGCATGGCCCTCAGCGGCGCTGGACATTATCCTCCACCTGCTCCCTTTAGATATTCTTGGCACGCAGTTGACTGCGAGTGCGGCTATCCGACTCAAAGCCTCGTCACAGTAATCTAGCTTTCATGTAAGCCATTCCTCGGTCAGTGATCTCCTCATGTTTACCCTAAAAAATACCGACTACACCCCGCCGACCCAATTATTTGACCGAAATTTCCGCACGAGTATTCCTGACTGTAGTGAATGGGTCACTGCTCTTTCTCTCCTGATGACAATTCAGTCCACTTCTACACGGACGGCTAGTATTTTCTCTGACAAGTTTAATCTGAACATCTCTTTTCGCATAGCATATCATTGTAACGTTTTTCAGATCGAAATCATGACGCTCAAGGAAGCCTTGTTCTGGCTGAAATGTAATCCAATATCTGTCAGAAATATTAGCATTTTCACTGACAGTCAAGCGCCAATCAAATCCCTGGATTCGTGCTGCTTCACTTCAAAAGCCGCTTTAAACTGCTATTTGTCTCTTCTAGAGATGACTGAGCAGAGTCAGGAGGAGAAAGAAACCATTCTTAACCTCCTATGTACGTGCCCAGCTCTGTTTCAAAAAAGACTACTCCATCTTGGAGCTCAATCTGCTTCGCTGTATCAAAAGCGCCGGTTGGTTTTAATTAGTCCCGAGTTACCAAATTGTGCGATCCATGGCATCACAATGGACCTTTATTGGTCTAAGTGTGTCTGCACACTTCTTCAGGTAGCCTTTCTAACCTAAGCCTATAGTGCAAGGACCTTTCGAAGGGTATTACATTCATATCAAGTCCATCTTTCTGAAAGCATGTATGGAAATATCTATCTATTTACTCGTATGTTTTACATTTTCCTACTTAAGATACTATAACACTTAATCTGTCTGTCAAATGCAGAAACTTCAGAGAACCTTCTTTGATAACGATCGATTCAACGTCCAGCATTGTCTGAATAATATGCGAGATGACATTTAATTTTGATATTCAAAATATATTTAAAGCCACTGTGCTCAACATTGACTTCATATACGTATGTACACATATCCGTACTGTAAGGATTTTAAAGACCTAGCTATCACTGACAATAAATGATTTCTTGTCTGTTACTTCTAATCCAATACATTCCTTCGCTGACGACAGTACTCTCAGCTTCTCACATTAGTTCCCAGACTCATGTCCCTTTTCTTCGGCCGAAGAACTGGAGTTGCAGCATATATGTATTAAGCTCATTAATTCCGATCTTGACATCATAATTGAATGGGGTTGTAAACACAAAACAAGAGGAAACACAAAAAAATAGGAGACAGAAGCAGTGGAGTAGAGTCTATTGACTCTATCAAATACCGCAGAAATGTTTCCTAACCTACCTTGTTTTATAGCTTTTTCACAAAACAGTGCTCTTGTGAAGTAGCCAGTAGCATTCTGCTACTTCAACTATACCCTTCAGTATACCCTCAAGCATGTTTTCGGACGTACCTACCGGCAAGTATAGAGATTCGTTCCTAAACAAATGTAGAATGCTCTATGTTTCCCTAACATTATGATCCACAAACATTAAAAACTATAATTGGTATCTCATAGCTTCTCTTCCTAATTTTCCTCACGCACGCGCTGCGTCTTTACATTAAAAAGGTATCATTAAACCTTGGAACACGTGTGATTTATAAAAAATAGAAGAAAAAGTTTAACCAACAATTGCAGTAAAATTTAAAATCCAAACCCACTTTCCGAATTAAGAAATTGAAGTTGCGGCCACTAATTAATGAGAATCAAAAAGTAGAGCGGCTTGTACTGGCTGCTTGGAAAATATGCCAACCTAAACTTTTAGATCAAACTACTTTTATATAAGCATATAATATCGATATAGACATAATGTATAATTTATAATATACATTTTTGGGTATCATTTTTAAAGAAAGAGTATCATGGATATATAGGGCGACTGTTCTATGTCAAATTTGAGACATTTGTTGAGTTCAAGGTGACATTGTGTTGTGATTTTCATTTCGAAGATTAGAGCTTAATTTGACAATGTTTCGACAATAGCCTTTATTTTTAAACAGATGTTGTTAGTACTCTCGGACGTTTGTCAGACGCTCGCGAGAGGTGGGACCGTGAAAGAATTTTTAGGAGTAGTCTGGTGTAGATCGAGATCGAACATCGAAACCCTCGCTGCGTAGTCCAACGCACTAAATAGTTGAGCCATGGCGCCCACACATTCTGCTAGCCTCTTTTGACTGAAATGTCAAAATTTGCGAATATTCACTCATTCGCATTTCCAGGTCGCTGAGCAGTGAATGGCCGTTTAGGAAGGAAGGCTGTAGAGCCAAAAAAATTAAGAAATAATCAATTTCTCAGTCTCGTCTGACTACATCTACATCTATCACTACACTAACCTCAGAACTAAAAGTATAATCATCCCTGACACCATTAAATAAATTGTTTCTATTTAGAATATTGAGTTCCCTAGGAGAAGATGAAATATTTTTTGCAAAGAAACAACTTGGCTTACTTCGAATCCTCAACAGAAAGTAAAAGATTGATCTTGATCTACGTCATCATTATTGTTTAAATATTCATATATCAACCGCAGTTACTCTAGAGCTCTAGGGCAAAGAGTGCATTAAACACAACCTTCACACTCTGGTAACCAGGCGACGCACGCTTATACCACTAAATATTTTTACTTTGAGTCCAAACCTTCTGGCAGATACACCAGGTCCTATAAAACCCCGAACTCTGGCAAAGTTAAACCTTGCTATGCAGCTCATGGAGGAAAATAGTTAAGATTTCCTTTCTCCAAACCTATAATAACAATTCTAGTTGTGTATTTATTTGCTATGTATACATTTATATCTTTTGAAATCAAAAACAACTACATTACCACACTATATTCAAAAATGTACTAAAAAGATACTTCACTCTAACTTAAAGTTTAGTCCCCCCCCATCAGTCATCTAAAATCGAATTTAATCCAAATGCTCTCGCATATAAAAATTTTAATAAATTTCTACTCAAAATTTTTGTGAAACACCAGGCCACCAGAAATCTACAGAAAACAGCAAGTAACCTGAGCTTCTAAAAGCTTCCAAAGCTGTTATACTGGTAATCGTCCGCTGAACACTGAACTTTGGTGGTGATTTGTTTTTATTGTAACTTTTTTATTTGTTGATGGATTTTGATGATTGAGGTATCAAATTGAAGGTAATTATTCCATTGGAGGAACTTGACTACAAAATGTCCTATTTCGTGAATTTCGTGATGAGAATTTGTTAAGTACCCAAGGGTAGTTGGTAGAGACAAAAGCACCTTGAAACCGACTGCTATTGAGCTTAAACTCGATAATGTAAGTTATTTTTGGTACTTAGAACCCTTAGTTTCTTTTGCAAGATGGCCTAAAATGTATCACTCTAACGGATGACACTATAACTTTTGCAAATGGCGATAACTGTCAGTTTTGTTTTTGTGAAGTAAACATATGCAGAATACACGTCGACAGGCCATGGAACGTTATACTTCATAAGATCGCAAAATTCTCATGACTATTTTTTTAAGAAATCACCGACGAATCAAGTGATTTTGGCGTAACATGAATTTCGGTGCAGGTTTCCCGACTGTCCTACGTCAACTAAGGCGATTAGCCATTCCTCTCGAAGAGACTGAACAACACGTGACAGGAGAGGCGCCGCAAGTTCTCGTAGTGCCCGTTCCGATGAGAATATTGCCGCTGTTTCTGAGATATCACGATGAGCCGTCAACGTCGAACAGACGACGTTCCATGCAATTATCCATTATACGTTCGTCTCTGCAGCGCATTTTAGTGAAAAAGTTGAAGACGTTCCCTTACAAAATACAGACAGTACATCAGCTATTGCCTGATCACATCTAAACTACGCTCACGCTCTCTCCTGAACCTCAACGAAGCAGTAGACGATTTTCGGTCGAAATTCATCATGAGCGACAAGGCCCATTTCCATCTGAACGGATACGTAAACGAACAAAATTTGCGCTTCCGGGACACTGAGAATACACGTATCATCCACTCAAAGTCACTGCATTGGCGAGACATTTACGCCGGAGGTAACACGCCGTAACACTCAACACTCAACATCGAAGTCTATTAGCTTCTAGATTGCTTTGGCATTACAACTTCCTGAACTCTCCTGCAAATTTTAAAATTTTTTAGTTTGAAAATAATTGTTTTAAACTTTATGTTTGATTTTGTTACGTGCACTACGTACATCTGCCAAAGATTGTGAGCTGTTACCAACAATTTTCTGAACTCTATAGAAATACGACTGATTTCAAACTCAAGTGAAAGCCAATGAAACTTGCTCTAAATATTTTGTTCCTTCCACACCGATTCCTATGTAAATACTCAATTTACACCGACCCATCTTCTACAGTAAGTGTTGTTGTCGTTTAACTTCCTCTAGTTTCCGGTTATAAATTACACCCAGAAATATGATCCGCATTTCATTCCATTCTATCCCATAATTGTCGCACATAAATTCTAAAAGAAATTCCCTAAAAATAAAAGCCCATGTAAATGCATGACCCCATTATGCATACCAATCAGTGTGCGTTACAAAGTCGGACAAGACCGTTAAAAGCGCGTAAAACTCTCCAGTCGAAATGTCACATTTGACAGGCCACAAACGTTTTGTGGTTAGTGTTATGTGCGAGACACATAAAATTTAATCGATCGTTTGCAATAACCCCAAATGAGTGGGCTTCACATGTCCAACACCCACCAAAGTAGGCTTTAACTCTCTTGGACTGGTTGGCGGCGCGGCGGTTAGCACGGCACGGCGTGTCAATGGATATGTGTTTAAAATTCTGACTTGTACCGAAAAACCAAATCGTTCGTGCATAAATTAATGTTCCAAGCCCGTCCTTAAAACATGAAACAAAAAGGAAACCATTTACCGTTGGTCGATGGAAATAGGTCTCTTCAAAAAAACACGCGCATAATTTCTCAATCGTTGTCCCTCTTATTCGTGTGTGATCATCCTTCTTTGGCCGGTCGGTCGGTCAGCATGCCGCATGCGATTACTTCTTCATTTAGCCCTTAACACGGTCGTTTGCTAAGAAAAATAAAATCCAAACCAAGAAGAGGTACACAGACAAATCAATGCCATGTCCACTCACAACAAAATACATTTCTCCCAAGAATGCCGCTGTTGCGTCGGCGCAGTCTATCGATTTAAAAAAAAAAAATAAAAAATAAAATAAAACAGCCTCGTGTGTGGTCCTCTTCAAATTGTCCATTTGAAGATGATCCGAGATGGCGTGGCGGAATCTGCGCGCACACACATCTTAAAACTTATACCATTGGCCAACTGCCCCCGGCTGGCAATCTTTTAACCACCTCCTCCTTCGATATAAGCGCAATCTCTTGAGACATGGGTATCCGTTGCCGCCGGACAGTGACAGTGCGAATTTTGCGCACAATCGGAGACAAACAAATGTCGCGCGAAATGCCGGCACTTCTGTGTGACCGCTTGATTAAGGAGTCTCCATCTCTCCACATTCTCGGGTGAAGATGGAGGTGGTGCACTTACATTTGTCACTTCTGTCATTTTTTGACAGATGACCGAGGGGAAAGGTGACAGACGTTTTGTCAATTATTATTATCTTTTTGGTTTTGTTTTCAGTTTGTCCCTGCCGGCGGCAATGCTGACGATGATGATGATGATGAGTTTTGATTGATGACAAGTCGGTTGGTGACACTTCTTGACATAACGAGTAGCATACCAGGGGTTTTGGTGGTTGAAACGAAAGTTTTTTTTGTTTTTTTTTTTTTTTCTTCATATTTCTGTTGTGAATTTTATGTTCTTTTTTTGTATCGAATACTTGTAGGCGAGCAGTTTAAAATATTTTCAAAAGATTGATGACCCGAATGGAGAGATGTGTGTGCGAGCGCGCGCGCCATTAGAATCTCAGCGGGAAATTACTTTGTCGTGTCGTGCTGTAAAAGATGACAAATATGCTGACAAGATTACTGATTAGACAACAAGATAACTAGTGACCTTAAGGTGGGATGATTGAATGGACGACGGCTGTGACTGTGAATGGAGTGTTAGGAGTATGACCTTGTTTCGTTCGATGGATGTTGTACAGTCAAAGTGTGAACAAGAACTTTAATGGGGAGTTTTATGGGAAATCGTTGCGAAGAAAGTTGTTAGAAAACTTAAAAGAGTGTTTAACTTGAAAATAGGTTTTCTCATAGAGGTGTCAGAAGTGAATGATTCATGATAATCAAATATGACATCTGGATTATCAGATATATGGTCTTTGATATAAAATTTGATAAAAAATTATGTATAAGGCTTCTATTTTAGTTCAACGTCTTCTCTTCGTATTTAGAAATGTTACGTATCCGCCTTGCAATAGACTGATCCTTTGTTGATTCACCGCATTGTCCATACAAAATGGAAAGTATTACTGCTGAATGTAGACATTTATTGCTTCTTTTGGTTGATTATAGGATGACAATTTGTCTCGCATGTGTCTCCGATAACAGATCCTTCAATTAAGTACGAGATTTATTATATTTTGGGGTATGAATAATACTTGACTTTCCCAGAAATTTTAAATGCCAAGCAGACCTTCAAAAGGAGGAGCTCACAAGATGTACGTGTATGTACTTTGTATTAACGTTAACATTCTGCAGTCTTCTTGAGCATCATTCAACGCCTCCTTATCCATATATTCAAAAAACACTTTACAATGTATTATTTATTTATTTAGTCAATTTAGCCCACGTCCCTACAACTGTATGTATACACTATACACTTGAGTGTTCGTATTTGTTTTTCTTTTATGTCCTACCTCTTGATTTACTTTTATCTTCTCCGAATGAAGCGGTGGCGGCGTGGCGTCGCGTCGGTGGTTTAAGTATCCAGTTGAATAACAAAAAAGGATCATTCTTCACAGTTAAGTGTTTTTGAACTAAAAACCACTCACAAAGGAACTGACCGATCTATTTCGAGTTGACAAATATTTTTATTAATCTTCAAAACAGAGAGGCGGTTGTTTTGATACAACTAAATTCTAACTGACCGGTCGGTGTCAAGTTTGAATATTCTCTTGATTACAGTGCGTTCCTAACAAGTAACTAGTCAAAACCCTATATCCCGGTGTTTCAATGTTATGCAACGTTTGGCTTACTTAATAGAACTCGATTTGGACAACCTCCAGCTATGAACTAGTATTACACTAAACCCATGAATAAGACTCCAACCTCCCTCTTTATACATATATATGCATGCATATGTAAATTGAATTACTACTTGATTACGATTTGGAAAATAAAAATCATAACGTCCCGCTATTTGTAATCCGATATTTCTTCGATTTTATTTCTCTGTTTTCATTGTGAGCTCAGCAACCAAAACTGATCATCTCTTGGACACAAATTAGATTGTCAAGCAAAGTGTCCCAACAATCCAATGGATATGAATGCTATGCCCCTGTAGACTCCATTGATTATGCTTACTGCACAGATCGATCGAGATCGATATCGATACCGTTTCCAGAAGAATTAAGAACTACATACCACTGGGATGGGAAATTCTAAAGTTGATCACCTTTAAAGCTGTACTATGGATCCACCATTGATGCAACCGTCTGGAAAATTTATTGTGACTTCATAGAAGTCTATCTCCATGCCAGAGGTGACTTTTCGATAATTTATGCAGTCTTAATAGCGTTTACATGACCATATGCAGCATCACCTGTATGGCCGGTCACATTAGTCACTTGTAATGGCGCTTCCTTCTCATCGGCTGAGGGACGAAACCGGGCGGGTATCTTTATTTTTCTATCTCTGCAGATGGATGGTGAATGAATGAGTAAGTGAGTGCTGCTGCTGTTGCTTTTGGGTGTTGTCGTCGACGACGAAGAGTATGGTGATTTTGGACACACTGCAACACACACACTGTAACTATGGATGAATGTGCTCGTAGGGATATGTAAATTATATGGAAAATAGATTGTTGTCCCATTATTGTGTGTTGCTTAAGTTTTGTTGATGCGCTCTATAGAGATTGAACGTTTGTGCTATAGATACTCTTGTATCCACCGTGTGCATGGGTATGTGTATGTTGTTAATGCCTGGTTTTAATCACCTTGAGATATTGAAAGTTTCCATCATTTGGATGAAGTTCTTGCAGTTTTCTCTTAACCAAAAGATAAGCAAAACAAAAATGAAAAACTGATGCCAATATCAACTTTGCGAACATACAGATTATTTTCTCAGAATGCAATCGAATGGTTTGTTAATCTACAGAAAAAATTTCAATACAATCGCAAGTCCATTGACCTTCTACTGGACCTGTACCTCAATTTGAAATCAACTTCTCTCCACCTTCTCTCCAACTCCATGCAAATTGTTACTACCGAAAAGATCCTTTGAGCCATGCGCAATTTGAAACCATCCAAGTCCCTAGTGCCAAATGGTATTATTGCTGTTGAGCTTCTGCAATTAGAAGACGTAGTGTTCCCTTGACTCAAAGCCATCATGACTGGTTGTCTGCATATTGTCTACATTCCCAAACTATGGACTGAGGTTGAAGTTGTCTCTACCATTCATTATGCATTAGTCCATCTATGCTTTCTACATGCACTCGTTAGTGTGCATCATTGAACAATCAAGGAATCTACCATGGTTGCATTCCTGGACACTGATGGCGATTTTAACAATGTCAGATCTACGGTAGTTATAGATTCACTTACTTGCAAGACTGAAAGTCGATTCTTCGCTTGGAGTATTGAGCAATTAGTTGCTCACACGCAGGATTATCAATTCGCAGCTGGACGGTATTCCTCAAGGTGGCGTCTTGTCTCCTTTTTTGTGGAATCTAGAAGTCAACAGAGTGCTATTAGACATAGAAAGGATAGATGACATAGTTATCGCTAGTTCCGGAAAACACCCTGACAGTCACAGGGAAATCCTTTCAATGTGCTCTCCTACGGCTTACTAGATGGGCCTCTATCCCTCTTTCGCATGTCTTTCACAGTAACGAGCTATTTACCTCTGATTTTAATATCTTTCGCGATGACGGCCTTGAGAAAGACGATGATTCTTCTGGTCGCGGAGTTCTCCTGGCTATACACAACCGTTACGACTCAGCACTCTATAAAAAGTCACATTCTGCTAATTTTGAATTTATTTGCGTTAAAATGACCACCCTTAATCAAATTCTGTACTTATTTTGCTGTTACATTCGTCCCTCCCAACCAATTCAAGGTTACCAACTTGCTATAGATGCTATAGACTCTCTCCTTGATGTTATTGATCCCAGTGATGATGTAATAATCTTAGGGGATTTTAACCTTCCCCATTTGAAATGGGTTCAGTCTGAGGATGAGTCTTATTTTGTCACTTCAAATGCAACCTCAGACAAAGAAGTGCTCTATACAGATTGTCTCTCCAACTCTGGCCTCCATCAAATCAGTGGTATTACTAATTGCCTCGGCAGACAACTTGACCTTATATTCGCATCTGATGCTAATAATTGTATTGTTACAGTAAGTAATCATCTTCTTTCTACCCTAGACCGAAACCATCCAGAAGAACTCATATATCAGAACTCATATATCATCCCCATTCACAAGAAAGGTCCAAAAAATTAAATACCCAACTATCGTCCCATTCCCAGACTATCGTGTATACCTAAACTCTTCGAAAGCATAGTGTACTACTCAATGTTTTTTCACTCTAAATCCTTAGTTTCTGTTACCAACACGGATTCCTCAAAGGCAGATCTACAACCACCAACCTAACAGAATTTGTTTCTCAGGCACTATGTGCATTTGAAGAAGGCTGCGAAATTGATGTAATCGCTACTGATTTCAGTAAGGCCTTTGATAAGATATCGCACCAAATTATTATCCTTAAGTTAAAAGCTCTTGGTTTTCAACCTCGTTTTATCAAATGGATCAAATCTTACTTGGAAGGTCGTCAGTATGGGGTAATATTTAGATCTTCTGTCTCTGACCCCATTTTTGCCACATCTGGGCAGTTCCACAAGGCAGTCACCTTGGTCCTTTAATTTTCCTTCTAATCACCAACGATGTCAACTGCATTATCAAAGACTCCTATCTCTCCGTCTATGCCGATGGCATGAAAATCTTTAGATACATATCGTCTGCCACAGATTCTCGCCCGCTTCAAGATGACCTAAATAGATTCTCTATCTGGTGTCAGAAGAATTATCTCGAACTTAATGTTAGCAAGTGTCAATCCATAACCTACTCCCGTAAACGCCTTCCTTCACCCCTTAGGAACTACTTTCTCTGCGACGAGATTGTTCCATCAGTCTCATCTCTGCGTGATTTAGGTGTCATCTGTGATAGGGAACTCAACTTCCGTTCCCATATTGACAACATAATAAGCAGAGCCAATTCTGCTCTTGGCTTTGTAAAACGTTTTTCCAAAGGATTTTCAGACCCCTATGTCACTAAATCACTTTATGTAACCTTCGTTAGACCTATCCTCGAATATGCTAGCCCAGTTTGGTCGCCTCACTACGATGCCCACACCCGACGTATTGAAGCCGTCCAGCGCAGATTTATTCGTTTCGCCCTACGCGGACTTCCTTGGGTTGATAGATACAATTTACCTCCCTACTCTGATCGTTTAAAATTGATCAATCTACAGTCTCTCAAAAATCGTCGCGAAATTGCCGATGTACTCTTCCTTCATCAGCTAATTACTGGTCACATCGATTGCCCCAAGCTCCTCGAACTGATCTCATTTAACACAAATCCCCGTAACCTAAGATCCATTCCCCTCTTCCTTATGTCACTTCTCATCGTACCAATTATGGTTATAATGCACCAATATCCAGAATGTTGCGCCTAGCCAACAATAGAGGAAACACCTTTGACTTCCACTCCACTAGAAGCACCCTCCGTAACAATCTTAAGCATCGCACAAATTCCGCCTAACCATGTCTCGATTTTTACCACTCTATCGCTCCTTTCCTCTCCTCTTCTCTCCTTAGCTTTTAAGTATTTTTTTTTTAATTTATAAGGCTCTAGTTTGTAAGTTTAGTTTTTTTTGGCTTGTACTAAGCTTCATAAAGTGCCCCTCTGGGGGCGTCAAATTAAATCAAATCAAATCAAAATGCAGACTAGGGGTTAACCCCTTCAAAACAGTAATTCCGAAGAAAAAACAAACTTTTAGCAAAACCAATTGTAGATGGAAAAATCCATCTCTACTTGCAACATTCCGAGACAGGTCGGGCCCAGGCTTAATCTGGAAAGTAGTGTTGAGTTGGTTCTGTTAAAGCAATCACCGATTAGCCACGTTATCGGTGCTCTTAAAAAGCTGGGCCGCTTTTCACATGACTTCTGCAGAAGCTGTAGAGATGAGGAAGAGGACGAAACCATTCTCCATCCAACGTACGTGCCCAACTCTGTTCCACAAAAGACTATTCCGTCTAGGAGTTCACTTCTTTGACAACCTAGGCCTTCTTCGTTTTATCAAAAGCTCCGGTTGGTTTTAATTAGACCCGGGTAAGGATCATGGTTTGAAATTTACTTAGTGGAAGGAAATCTTTTAAGGGCTTCTTAACTCTGTGAATTGAATAGGCGTGTTTTTTAAAGAAGACTAAACAGGAAGTTTTACAGTTGCAACAGGCGAATCTGAAGCGTTTATATAGTATACGAATTCATATTATCCCCACCAATAAATTATTCATCATCCCCTCAGACACATCACCTGTCATAAATTCACAATAAAATGGGTCATCCGGGTTCAATTGCCTTTTATTTAATAAATACAAAAGAAAAAAACCGGGGGAAACATCCTTCATAACCAAACGATGAGTTCTTCTTCCAATTAAATTGCGGCAATTGATTGCTTTTGATTTCTTCTTTCTTTTTGTCTTTCTCGCAAATAATCCAATTACCCATCTCACTGGCAGACAACCATGTCCATAGAGAGAGACGTCTGGCGGACATCCACACCGAAAATAAAAAAACGTGACATTAATGTCACTGTATGCAATTAAATTGAACTCACTCCCCAGTTGGTGTGGAGCACTCAAATTCAATCACACATCGAATTCTATTTTAATTGATTGAAATTGCAAAATTGATTTTGAATTCATCTGCCTGCCGTGTATCTCATGGGATGTGTTTGAAATTTAATCGAAAGTTTGTGACAAAGTTGTATAATGGAAATGCCATCTAGGGGCGGCAAGTTTTGGGGTATGGTTTTTTTTTTTTTCTTTTTGAATGGAAACATTGAAAACTATCAATATTACCGATTCGTTACATTACATGGGCAAGACCTCTTTAAGGTTAAGCTGTCATTTCTCCAGATTTGTATGACTTTTCCAATTTTTTAACTCCTTCGGACCACTTCACGACTGTCACTCTCAATATTCGTTTATTGACAATCAGGAATCACAATAAATCTTTTCAAAATAAAAAGTGTAACTGCCTTTAAATACACCGTGGGAGTTTTGTGGTCCCACTTTTCACACAAATACACACAGATACACTGGCAAACAAAATTTAAAACACCATTAACATTTTAACAATTGACAATTTAACCAAATTTTGTAAATCGTAAACTTTTACGACAATGGTTATTGCGCAGACCTATTGGTAACAACAAGGTGCCGATGGGCGATGCAACTTATAAGAAGGTCGCGTTCATTAATTCCATGCGGGAGACAAAACTCGAGCAGAAAAAATTGGAAATTAATTTTAGAGCTTTTCTTGGGCGGATCTGGAATTCCATGTCACGATTCGATCTGGTGATACATAGGTACATATATAATTAAAAATCAATAAAAATGTGGGTTAAAGTTTAATTAATGAATTGACTTTTTATTCAAAACGATTAAAGAAATTTTGTTTAACTCGGTGAGGCTTTATATCGTTTCTTGTTCTGTGAGGCCTTGAGTATTGGTTATAAAAAAAATAAAACAATGTTATATCTCTTCATGTTTTGAAGTTATCACAGGAGGTGATAAAAGATACACTGATGATTGGTGAAATTTGTGTGGGCATGGTACGTTGACACATTTAAAACTGGAGCAATGGACTTACAATATAATCACTTGGTACATATTGATTTCTATATGTTGGCCATCTGTTGGTTTCTTTTGAAAGAAAGAAAAAAACTGTTCAACAGTTGCTTTATTGAAAATAGTAAACCTTCCGATTAATTACGGAATATTGTTTCATTTCTCAATCCAATTTTTCAATACATTTCGATGGTTTCGGCCCCTATTTCACGAATAGCTTGACCAATATTGTTCTTGAAGGCCTAAATCGTCTTTGGATTGTTCGCATAGCATTGCCCTTTAATGGAACCTCTCAAAAAAAAAATCCAACCGCGTCAAATCACAACCAATTAACATCACCAAAACAACTGATTACACGATTATTGAACTTAGTACGCAATAAATCGATTGTTGGACGTCTTATATAGTACGTAACCCCATCTTACTGGAACCATAGCTTGCTCAAATCCTCAATCCCCAATTTCTGGCCATACAAAATCGGTTATCATACCCCAATACCTCTCTCCATTGACTATAACATTTCTTCCATTGTCGTCTTGGAAGAAAAATGGGTTAATACTGCCGCCATTCCTAGAATCTGCTACAATATTCTTCGTTCAGCGCACAGGACAAACACGGGAATATATTCGGTTATCAATCAGCAAACCAGTCCCACAGAATTTTCATCACAAACTTGAGTACACGAGCTGCAATTGGTGCATTATTTCGATCGAAAATTCTTTTCAAAATTCGCACTGCGTCGGCATCCATTTTGAAAGTAACTTTGCAATATTTCCCAACGTTGTTCAATCGTAAATCGTTCCGCAAAAATATTAATACTTACTTACTTAACGGGTCGGGAACCCGTTAAGAGTCTCTGCCTGAGACACAGCAGCCTTCCACTCTCTTCGATCCCGGGCACGCTGCTTCCAGTTATCTAGACCAAGCGCTCTGGCATCCGCGATAGCTTGATCCTTAAAACGAAGGTTCGGTCTTCCTTGTCTTCTCGAACCTGGGGGCTGTGATTCGAAGATCCTCTTTGCTGGAGCATTATTGTCCATTCGCTCGATGTGGCCGAGACAGTGTAGTCGACGTGTTTTGGCTTTTTGGACTACATCCACATCTTGGTACAGCTCATAGAGTTCGCGGTTGTATCTTCTTCTCCATTCGCCCTCCTCGCTTACAGGACCGAATATCCGACGAAGAATTTTTCTTTCGAAAGTGTTCAGTATTTGCTCTGCTTTCCTGCTAATCGTCCAACACTCGGCTCCATACAGCAGAACTGGCAGGATCAAAGTTTTGTAGAGCATACATTTCGTCTTCCGAGTTAGGAGTTTTGACCCCATCTGTTTCGCCAAACCGAAGTAGCAACGGTTTCCTAGGGTAAGTCTTCGTCGAATCTCCACTAAGGTGTCATTCGTGGAGTTGATGTTTACTCCGAGGTAGATAAACTCCTTAACCACTTCGAAGTTACTGTTGCCAACAGTGACGTTCTGTCCTAGGCGGTGGACAGATGCTTCTTTGTTTGTTGACTTAGTTTTGTCCTCATTCACTTCAAGGCCAACTCGTTTCGCCTCTTCTTCAATTGCCGTAAAAGCCTCTAACACGGCGCGTTGGGAGCGACCGATGATGTCAATGTCGTCTGCGTATCCCAGCAGCTGGACAGATTTGTTGAAGATAGTGCCTTCCGTGTTTACACCTGCCCTGCGCACTGTCTGTTCTAGCACAAGATTGAAGAAGTCACATGATAGTGCATGTTTGGAATAGTTCGGAGGAACTGTTTCCGAATTGCACGTTGCACCGCGTGTTTTCCAGCGTCACGCGGCACAGCTGGATCAGTTTAGCCGGGATCCCGAATTCGGCCATCGCCTTGTAGAGCTCAAGACGATGAATGCTATCATATGCGGCTTTAAAGTCGATGAAGAGATGGTGAGTCTCGACTTGAAATTCGTTGGTCTTTTCCAGGATTTGCCTTAGTGTGAAAATTTGGTCGATTGTTGATCTGTTAAGCCGGAAGCCACACTGGTACGTGCCGATTAGTGTGCTGCAGAAAGGCTTCAGACGTTCACACAGTAAGTTGGATAGGATCTTATATGCGACATTAAGCAGGGATATGCCTCGGTAGTTCTTACAAGACATAGGATCGCCTTTCTTGAAGATGGGGCATATAGAGCTGATAGTCCAGTCATCGGGCATGACTTCATCCACCCATACTTGGTTGATGACTTGGTGCATGCACCCTACCAAAGCATCACCACCATGTTTGAAAAGCTCTGCTGGTAGACCATCAGAGCCGGCGGCCTTGTTGTTCTTCAGCTTTTTGATAGCTGAGCCGACCTCTTCAAAACTAGGAGGGGGTATGGATTCTTCATTGACTGGATGCGGGTTCTCTTCTTGCCCTATCACTCTCTCTACCTGCCCATTAAGTAGCTGCTGGAAATGCTGCTTAAATACATCTACTAATTCCTGTGCTTCGGTGACTAGGTTTCCTTCACTGTTTCGAAGAGCCTGCGTTCCGGGCATGAAGCCAGCTGCCAGTAGCTTGACTTTCCTGAAAAACATCCGGGACAAGGGCTGCGTGGGCCCTTTTCTTCTTACGCAGGATCTTCTTCTCCTCCCTTCTTCTAGTTCGATACTCTTCTCTCGCTGCCCTTGTTTTGCGTTGCAGCGCTTGCAAGTGTGCATTTTCTGTCACCTTTTTCCGGCGTACGCATTCATCATCATACCAAGGGCACTTTTTGGGTGGTGGCTGGTAACCTATGGTGGTCTCTGCTACCCCTTTGATGATGTCGCGATACTGGTTCCACAGATTGTTGGCGTTTGTGGATGGTGAATGCACAGCGGAGAGTCTCTCACTCAGGCGCTCCCTGTAGGCTCTGGCTACTCCAGACGTGCTAAGGCTTCCAACGTTGAATTTCTTTTTCTGGGCGGTCTGCAGCTTCTTCTCATTGGATAGTCGAGCTCTGAACTTAGCTGCAACAAGAAAATGGTCAGAGTCGACGTTTGCCCCTCTGAACGTTTGCACATTCAGAATGTTGGATGCGTGCCTTGCATCTATTAGCACGTGGTCGATTTGGTTGGCGGTTCGACCATCTGGAGAGCGCCAGGTTGCTGTGTGGATTCGTAGTCTTGGAAACCTAGTGCTACTTATCACCGTAGTACGAGCTGCTGCAAAATCGATTAGCCGGAAGCCATTGTCTGTTGTCCTGTCGTGGAGGCTGTGCTTTCGAACTAATCCGCCGAAGATGTTTTCCTTATCGATTTTGGCATTGAAGCCCCCGAGTATGATTTTGACATCATACTCCGGACAGGCTCCGTAGGCTCCGTCCAGGAGGTCATAAAAAATATTAATACTGAGTTGAAAAGAAACCAACAGATGACCCAGCCTTAGCTGTGCTCAAAGCTCCGGAATTAGTAGATATGGGATCAGGAATATCGCCATACATACACTTATAGTCAGACGCCAGAGTCCTACATTATAAAATCTGAACTAGTCAGGAATTGCCGCACAATGCTCAAGGCATTATGTACGGAGAATAGCATCAGATTATGCTGATTACCTGGACACTGCGATATAGAGGAAAACGAACGACGTACTGGATACAAGAAAGGATTAGAGCTCGCACAAAGTGATACAATAAAAGGAATAAAACCACTAATCTGCGTGGCCAATATGACTGACCTAAGATGGTCCCAACTTAGGAGGGCCATTATAGCCAGTGTTAGATCGGAAAAAATCTGGGAAAATAATGAAGCACGCTATGAAACTAGGATTATCCAGTACGGATATACATACACATGTAGGTACTGAAGCGATCTACCATCCCAGTAAGGTTCTCTAGGGACCTACCTAAGTCACACGTAGTCAGTAATCACTCATGTGGTAGAATTAACAAAAACACTTCACATAAATTCATAGCAGGATGCTGCAAAAGGCTCTAGTAAAATTGTCAAGTTAAACCAAACTTTGAGCGATCAGACGAAAAGGACTTCGATTGCATACCGATACATGGTGGTCATAAATAACAATTTGGATCGGCGATTCTTCTTCTCCCTGGCCAATCGGACATTAATTTATGTTACTTATACCTCTCCCTCAGTTGTGTAGCTGCCATTATCATTGACACCGCCAACACAAACACCACTACTATGCGCCGCCACTTTGCCATATAAAAACGTTCCTTAATCAGAGTGCCAAAATGAGGATGACCAGCATGTTATAGGTTTCGATACTCACGGCACCCGCTGAGAGATGTTCGTTTTGTTTCATTTTCTGAATCAATGAAGATGTCAGTTTAAAACCGTTTTAAAGCACCAAAAGCAAAAAAAAAAAAAAACAGAATTTTGTAATCCCTTTTGGGATAAAGGAATTCGGTTCAAATCCTTTTTTGTTCGCTGAAAAAAAAAAAAAAAAAAAGAAACGATTTGCGATCGATAAACGAGTGTTGAATGTGAGTTATGTGTTTGGGGGGGCTTAGGTTGAAACATGATATCGCATTAAGAGGAGAGATCTTTCTGGTATTTCCTTAAATGAAAGGATCTGACCTGTGGATGATTTTTGGTCTTAATTAAAGTCGCATTTTTTCACTGGCTTGTCGTTCTTTTTTTTCTTTTTGAAGAAGTGTTAATGATTATTTTTTTTATTTGTGTTGTGCTTGTGCTCCTTGGCGATAAATCTTGTCACAGTGAATGACTATATGAGAGGGTGAGGCTGAAGGATTGATTTATATCTCAGATGACGGTGAACTATTAACAAAATTTATGCTAAATTCATTAAGGATTTCGGTATATGTTGGATTATGTGGAAACAATAAAATTTTGATATTTCTGGAAAAGTTTTCGGGTAGATATTTAAGTCTTTAAGACTTTAGATTATGGCTAACCTTGAAGACCACCAGCATCATATATGGAAGCCAAATCATAACACAAAGACTCTACCATACTATCTACTTTTATAGTCAAAGCTCATGCAACTTCTTGATCATGAATGCATTTTCGAGGCCGGATCCAATGAAATTCCATTTTATTATATGATATGCTTTAATGAAACGTGCTATCTGCGCCTCACTGATGGACACATGTCCACATCGATTTGATTACCCAGTTAACTGGTACTTTAAACTACGAGTATATGTATCTTGTCCAATAAACTGTCGCGCCTTCTGTTGTCTGATGGGTCTGTCCCAAAAATTAATGGTTAAAAAGCAATTCCCTATGCACAGACATTAAAAAAAAAAACAAAAAAAATAAAATCATCGACGTTTTGGCGTATCGAACTCATGGCGGCGTGGAATTTTTGCTTTAATTGCGTGAATTAAAGTTGTAAATCATTACGTTAAGTGCCCTTTAATGTCATTAAAGGGTTATTCATTTAGGAATGGTATGTTTGGATGAAATGGATAGCGCCGCTGGCGACAATCAATAATTAACAGAGTGATCGTTATTTGGTTCAATTTTGCATAAATATTTCTTTTTGCTTCATGCATGACGGTCTCTTTTACGCGGCATAAAATAAAGACATTGGTTGTTGTTTTGGTTTTTTTTTTTTTTTATATCATACATATATTTTTTCAATTAAATTTAATTTCTTTTTCTTGTGCATTAATTAGTGCGAATGAGAATGAAAAAAAAAATGTGAAACGGCTTCTGATTAAGATGTTGAAGACACAACTTTTGGAAGATGCTTTAATGGTGTACAAACATACATATATGTATACATTTGGTGTGACAAAATTATTGGAACGTTAAATTGTAATGAATCTTTAGTGGACTCTTGACAATCCAGGAAGGATCTGGAAAATGTTTATCGTTTACGTTCAACTTTCACTTCAGATGGATACACTGATCCTGCCTTGATCCACTGACAGGACAGAAAACATTTTGACCAAGAATTAGTTCTGTTTTGTTTTCAGACACAAGTTGCTTATTTAGTGAATCCAGGTTTGTACAAAGACCGGAAAATGTCAGGGTAGTGCAGATGTTTTACGATGTCACGATGTCCCTCACATTTGAACTTTTGAAAGATTCTGCCTCCGGTGCTGGCTTGTGAGTTTCACACAATTCTTTCAAGTATGATGTTAAATAACCCGCATCCAGTCATTGAAGAATCCATCCCCCCTCCTAGTTTTGAAGAGGTCGGCTCAGCTATCAAAAAGCTGAAGAACAACAAGGCCGCCGGCTCTGATGGTCTACCAGCAGAGCTTTTCAAACATGGTGGTGATGCTTTGGTAGGGTGCATGCACCAAGTCATCAACCAAGTATGGGTGGATGAAGTCATGCCCGATGACTGGACTATCAGCTCTATATGCCCCATCTTCAAGAAAGGCGATCCTATGTCTTGTAAGAACTACCGAGGCATATCCCTGCTTAATGTCGCATATAAGATCCTATCCAACGTACTGTGTGAACGTCTGAAGCCCTTCTGCAGCACACTAATCGGCACGTACCAGTATGGCTTCCGGCCCGGCAGATCGACGATCGACCAAATTTTCACACTAAGGCAAATCCTGGAAAAGACCAACGAATTTCAAGTCGAGACTCACCATCTCTTCATCGACTTTAAAGGCACATATGATAGCATTCATCGTCTTGAGCTCTACAAGGCGATGGCCGAATTCGGTATCCCGGCTAAAGTGATCCAGCTGTGCCGCGTGACGCTGGAAAACACGCGGTGCAACGTGCAATTCGGAAACAGTTCCTCCGAACTATTCCAAACATGCACTATCATGTGACTTCTTCAATCGTGTGCTAGAACAGACAGTGCGCAGGGCAGGTGTAAACACGGAAGGCACTATCTTCAACAAATCTGTCCAGCTGCTGGGATACGCAGACGACATTGACATCATCGGTCGCTCCCAACGCGCCGTGTTAGAGGCTTTTACGGCAATTGAAGAAGAGGCGAAACGAGTTGGCCTTGAAGTGAATGAGGACAAAACCAAGTACATGTTGTCAACAAACAAAGAAGCATCTGTCCACCGCCTAGGACATAACGTCACTGTTGGCAACAGCAACTTCGAAGTGGTTAAGGAGTTTACCTACCTCGGAGTAAACATCAACTCCACGAATGACACCTTAGTGGAGATTCGACGAAGACTTACCCTAGGAAACCGCTGCTACTTCGGTTTGGCGAAACAAATGGGGTCAAAACTCCTAACTCGGAAGACGAAATGCATGCTCTACAAAACTTTGATCCTGCCAGTTCTGCTGTATGGAGCCGAGTGCTGGACGATAAGCAGGAAAGCAGAGCAAATACTGAACACTTTCGAAAGAAAAATTCTTCGTCGGATATTCGGTCCCGTATGCGAGGAGGGCGAATGGAGAAGAAGATACAACCGCGAACTCTATGAGCTGTACCAAGATGTGGATGTAGTCCAAAAAGCCACAACACGTCGACTACACTGGCTCGGCCACAGCGAGAATGGACAATAATGCTCCAGCAAAGAGGATCTTCGAATCAAAGCCCCCAGGTTCGAGACGACAAGTAAGACCGAACCTCCGTTTTAAGGACCAAGCTATCGCGGATGCCAGAGCGCTCGGTCTAGACAACTGGAAGCAGCGTGCCCGGGATCGAAGAGTGTGGAAGGCTACCGTGTCTCAGGCAGAGACTCTTTAAGGGTCGGGAGCCCGTTAAGTGAAGTAAATATGATGTTAAATAAGGCACATGACAGCGCATCAGCTTGTCTAAATCCATTTTTGACACTAAAGGACTCGGTGAGTTCGTTACCGACCTTGATGAACCAGCGAGCATTCTCCATCGTCATTCATGTACAAACGGACTGAGTTTGGCAGGGATGCCTAAACTAGACATGACTTTGTATAGCTTGTCTCTATACATGCTGCCATATGCCGCCTTAAAATCGATGAAAAGATGGTGGGTATCGATTTGAGTTTGATCCAAGATACTCACTTTCCCGGCTGTAAAGAAATTGAAACTGCCACCCCTTGCAGGACTGCAGTTCCTCTAGAATACGGAGAAGAGGAAGTGATATCCAACATTATAAATGAAGACAAAGTGGCATGGGCTATAAATTCGTTCAAACCCTTCAAATCTGCAGGACCTGACGAAATTATACCAGCTATGCTGCAACAGTCTCTGACCTTGTTTACATCTTCTCAAGCTGTATGCGCACAGGATGCATACCTAGCAAATGGAGAGAGGTAAGGGTAGTTTTCATTCCTAAAGCAGGCAAATCTAACCACTCTACCGCTAAAGACTATAGGCCAATTAGTCTCTCATCGTTTTTGCAAAAACACCCTAGAGCGACTCATTGACCTTCATATCAGAGGATTGATCAACTCCCAAAACCTATGTGAAGCACAGCACGCCTACCTTAGATCGGTGGATAGCGCTCTCCAAAGCGTGGTCAGGGAAATTGAGCATTCTCTAGATGCGAAAGAATACACTATGGCAGCGTTCCTGGATATTGAGGGCGCTTTCAATAATGTAAAAACGAACTCAATAGTGAAAGCCTTGGAAGATTTGACAGTAAACAGGCTCGTCGTAAGCTGGGTTGAAAATATGCTTAACTGCAGGATCATCAACTCAACCATCGGGCCTAGTTCTGTAAGGAAGATGACAACAAGGGGCCCGCCACAAGGAGGAGTCCTTTCTCCACTGCTTTGGATCCTTACCGTCAGCAAAATCCTTAGAATCTTCACAGAGAAGAGAACCAAAATCGTAGCATATGCAGATGACTTAGTAATACTGATTAAAGGCAAATTCTTGCCAACAATCAGTGAACTAATGGAATCTGCTCTCAAAGTGCTCTCTACGTGGGCAAAACAGAACGGTTTGGGGGACAATCCTCAGAAAACTGAACTTGTCTTGTTCACTAGGAGAAGAAAGATACCCGACTTCACATTACCAAAGCTAGATGGCACCACTATAATCCTCTCATCTGAGGCGAAATATCTTGGCGTCATTCTAGATTCCAAGTTATCCTGGAAAAGAAATGTTGTAGAAAGGACAAAAAAAGGAATGAATGCTCTATATGCTTGTAAGAGGGCCTTTGGGAGAAGGTGGGGATTGCAACCGCACATCATTCACTGGATGTACAAAGCAATTATCAGGCCCATCATCTCATATGGATCCTTAGTCTGGTGGACAGCTACGAGTACAAAGAGCTATATGAAGGAACTCTACAAAGTGCAAAGGCTTACAGCACTCTGCACTACTGGAGTTGTGAGAAGCGTGCCGCAAGCAGGTTTGGATATTATTCTTCATATTCTTCCCTTAGACTTGCTCATCAAAGGCTCTGCCACGAAAGGAGCTCTCAGACTGAAGACCTGTGGAAAGAGACCACCTATGGACATGCGGTAATACTAAACGCTACAAAGACAATGGACAGGAAATACAACTCCGAATGCTTCACAGCCACATCGGATTATATAGTCCCCTACAACGACTTCAATTTTGATATCCCAGTCCTATTCCCAAGCCGAGCAGAGTGGGAGTCCAATAGTATAGACAACGATCTAGGGATCACAGTCTACACAGATGGCTCAAAAATGGAGATAGGTACGGGAGCAGGATTTTACTCGGAAACATTGCAAAAACAGGAATCATTCAGACTACCAGAAGCATGCAGTGTATTCCAAGCTGAAATCCTGGCAATAGAAAAAGCTGCTAAATGCATAGAGGACAGTCACCTTCCCCCGTTGGATATAACCATCTTCGTTGACAGTCAAGCAGCATCGATTCAATCTAATACAATTAAATCAAAGGCAGTTAGGAACTGTCGTGATGCACTGATCACGATTAAACACCATTCGGTCAAAATCTGCTGGGTTCCCGGACATAGCAATATTGAAGGTAACGAGAAGGCAGACGCTTTGGCAAGAATGGGGTTGGAAATGAACATCAGTGAAGCGGACACATCCATATTGCCACCGATTGGCATAATAGAGAAAGATGCCAACTCGTCCTGGGTATCTAGGGAGGACTGTGCCACCTCTCGCACGTTATGGCCGAAATTAGATAAAAAGAAAACAAAGAGCCTTCTGGCACTTAACCGATCCTCCATCCGCATCCTTACTGGTATAATCACAGGACACTGCACCATCGGAGTCATGCTCCGTAAATGGGGAGTGGAGTCCAACGACCTATGTAGAAGCTACGGAGATGAGGAAGAGGTGGAGTCTATCCAACATCTGCTTTGCTACTACCTTGCTCTGCAAGAACGACGCCTTCGCACTTTAGGTTCAGAGGTAGCAGGCTTCCAGATATCGGATCTTCTCCATTTTATCAAAAGCACCAACTGGTTCCCATCCCAACCAGTGACGCGATAGGATTCTTTGTTTTTCCCACTAAATCGATATAGGGGATTCACACTGGACCTTTAGGTCTTCGAGTGGACGTGATGAGTTTTTAACCGTGACACACCCCTTCTTAACCTAACCTAACCTTGTATAGCTTGTCTCTATAGATGCTGTCAAATGCCGCCTGAAAATCGATGAAAAGATGGTGGGTATCGATTTGGACTTCTTGAGTTTTTTCCAAGATCTGCCGAAGTATAAAGATTTGTGTCGATTGAAGACTTTCCTGGTCTGAAACCACACTGATAAGGGCAGATCAGACTATTAAAGAACAAGTTGGCAGATAAAATCTTGTACACGACGTTGAGGAGACTAGTACCTCTGTAATTGGCCCAATTGAGGGGGTCTCCGCTCTTGTGCATCGGGTAAGCGATGCTGAGATTCCATTCATCAGGCATACACTCCCTTGTCCCTTGAACTCGTAATAGAGAATTACAGGACCCATGTACATACATCTAAATTACTATACTGTGAACTTGTTCGTCCTACTTTGGAGTATTGTTGCTTTGTGTAGTGCTCTAGCTATGCTGATGCCATAAATAAGTATTTTGGAAAGCATTCAGAAGAGATTCTTGTTATTTTCTTGCGTTAGTTAGGGTCTGATGCTTTTCACTTGTAGACCTTAAAGCAAAAAAAAGAGGTCTTAAGTGTTGTTTCATGTATCAGCTACTGACTGAATATATATTAACTAATTAACTAATGGAGTTGATTATGTTTTTTTTTTATAATTTTGCTATAATATGATACTCTTATTGTTTCTCTTGTATCCAACAATTTTTGATGCATCACATTCTAATCTAATCTAAAATCTTATGATGTTTTCACTGATTTATCCTTAAAATATGGATACTGGGCTTTGCATAAGCAGCCGTTGCAACACTTACTTCTAAAACACTACTGTCTAATGTAAAAGATATCCAAGAAGCCTTTCAAGTGTCTAACGCGCTAAGAATTATGTAACGAGTAAAAAGAATTATGAAATATTAACGCTATGACTAACTGTCAAACACAATATCTAAAGTCTTTGCGTTGGCGTTTATAAAACCTTTTTCTATATCTTAGGAGTACGCCAGTAAGTAGTAGTATTTTCTGTTTATTTTATAGACTATCTGCTATGCATCCAAATAGATACATATATTTTAATTCTTTAAAAACGAAAGTTCCATCAAAAACTTCCAAGTGTCACATTAACAAATCACTAAGCTTCCTTACCACTTGAGTTCCCGCCTTTGGAATGTGGGATAAAAAAAAACCACCTCAGTCAAAAAAATAAATAAATTAATCTCTGAAAGAAAAAAAAAAAAAAATGCCTTTCTCTTTCTCTATTACTAATTTGTAGCCACTTTAAAAAATTTTACCCAAAAAACGAACAAATTTTCGGCTCCAGAAAAGTTACCTCCGTTCCGCATACCATCCGTACTTTCATAACCTATGCATAAAATTAAAGTGCAACACGAAGCATAACGATGCAACGATGACGCGATGACCTCCCAAATGTATCTTAAGATAAGCATTTTTGCTCCCACATTGGTGTGCTACACAAAATTAAGTGCCAAATAAGACTTAAATAAATAATTCATTTTGAATGCCGATAAATCGAAATGAAAAGCATTATTTATCGGCCAGATGAATTCGATAGAGAGACTGAAAGATGGGTATCCGTTTATTTCTCAGTATAACATTTCTACAAGTAAGATTGATCAATTGTTAACATCTTTTGTTAGCCTACTATAGGAATGTCAATGACAGTGGGACCAAAGTTATTCAAAAGGGGAATATTGATTTTAATTTTTTTGTTTTAGTTTCCCCCCTCAAATTTGATTACACATAGCAAACTCCACTGGGAAATTCATAGCTTCAAACCATATAAATCCGTGGGAGCTGGTGGCATAATACCTGCCGAGTTGCAGACGCCAGCGGACATAAACTTGCCGGTGCTTAAGACAATTTTAAAAATATGTCTAGAATTAGATTATAACTTGAGCAGAGCTCTGTTGAAGTTGTTGAATGGAGAGTCTCCAACAAAGCGTCACTATCTGATCATTGTTGGATACTCTTCAAACTACAACTATCTACTCGTGGGAAGCGGACTTTTAGAAATCCGCGTAGGGCTAACTGGTCAAAATTCATTAGAGAACTGAGGAAATCAGTGAATCATTCCACTGAGGACCTCAACTCTAAAGAAGCAGTTGACAATGCAGTCGATGCACTGACCGGTTCCCTTACGCAATCCTTTGAAAAATCCTGCCCGGTCAGTAGACATAGCGGTAAAAAACGTCCACCATGGTGGAATGATAAAATAGCGGAACTCATTCGCCTTTCAAGAGTAGGATGGAACCTCGCTAAGGAGGGGGTCGTCGAGTGGTCCACATATAAAGAAAGCGTAAAGCTCCTCAAGAAAGAGATTAGGTTCGCAAAGAGGAATTCTTGGAGATCCTTTTGCGCATCTATAGATTCAACAAACGAAGCGTCCCGTCTAAGGAAGATCCTGGCCAAGACACCAACACCGGCATCCAATATCAGGAAAAGTGATGGTACTTGGGCAGAGTCACATAAGGAAACGCTGGATATACTTCTAAGCACCCACTTTCCTGGATGTACATCAGTCTCCGGAGATGATCTACCCATTCCAGAGACGACATCGGGAATAAGCGCGGTAGAGGTAGGTAATATAGTGGACGAAGATAAGATAGCTTAGGCAATTAAGTCATTTGCTCCTTATAAGGCTCCAGGATTGAATAACATTCGACCTGTGATGTTGCAACAGTCAGTGGATATTGCTATTCCATGGCTCAAGCGCATCTTCACGGGATGCCTTAAGCTGGGATATGTTCCTAAAGCATGGCGGGTTGTGCGTGTTGTTTTTATTCCCAAAGCGGGAAAAGCAAGCCACACAAATGCTAAAGACTTGAGACCTATCAGTCTGTCGTTTTTTATGCTAAAAACACTGGAACGTTTAATAGATGTATACATAAGAAGTGTGATTGGCGATAACTATCTATCCGAATCACAACATGCATACATCCGCGGTAGGTCGGTAGATACAGCCCTCCACAGGGTCGTATCAAACATAGAAAGATCCCTCCACTTCAAGGAATTCACTCTTGGGGCGTTCCTAGACATTGAAGGGGCGTTTAACAACGTAAGCACCGATGCGATCCTGGGCAGTTTACACAGGGCTGGGCTGAGCATCGGTCTCTCCAATTGGATCGCTCAGATGCTTCAATCGAGAGTTATATCCTCATCGCAAGGAGATGTTACAATCAGGAGAAGCGTCTGCAGAGGAACATAGAGGAGTCTTATCACCTCTAATATGGCTCCTTGTAGTGGACGAGATCTTGGTAATACTAAAGGAAAACAGCTTCAACGTGACGGCCTATGCCGACGACGTGGTTATCCTGGTCTCGGGGAAATTCCCTTCAGTCCTAAGCGAAAGACTCAATCTCGCACTACAACTAGTGGAGAATTGGGTTAGCAGCAAAGGGCTAGGAGTGAACCCTTCAAAGACGGAGGTAGTTCTCTTCACTAGGAGGAGATCAATTGCTGCCTTCAGACCCTCAAGCATCAGTGGTACTGAACTAAGTATATCAGGGTCAGCCCGATACCTGGGTGTAATTCTAGATTCCAAACTAAATTGGAAGGATAACACTGCTGAACGTGTCAGGACAGCAAGCTCTTCTTGCAAAAAGGCATTCAGTAATACGTAGGGTTTTAGACTAGCTGTGGTGTACTGGATATACACGGCGGTCGTAAGACCAATTCTTACATATGGTTCACTGGTATGGTGGACGGTACTGGAGAAGCAATACCAGCTTTCTAACCTCACCAAAATCCAGAGGGCAGCGTGTATTGGAGTCATGGGATCAATGAAGACAACACCAACAGCGGCAATGGAAACCATGCTCAGTCTGGCGGCTAAAGCCGCCGTTGTATGAATGTGGTCATCGAGCCTGTACGGCCATGCCTCAATTTTGTCCCGATGGGGATCCACCAACTGTTTGTCAGAAACTGATCACATGACCCCCACGCTAGTTTTTGAAAGGAGATTCGCTATAAGAACCATGAAGAAGAAGGAGTTGGCGTTCTATACCGTCTGTTCTAAGATGGACGTTGGCACTAGGCATAAACAACTCCTTTAGAATAAATGATGATTGCAGCGTCTTTCAGGCAGAAGTCACAGCCATCATACGGCTGCTAAGATTATAAGCGAGAGCAATATCGTTCGCAGAACGATTACTGTGTATGTAGACAGCCAGGCAGCCGTTAAGGCTCTGGACTCCGCTATAATCAGATCAAGGCTTGTGAAGATCTGCAAATCAGTCTTGAATGAGATATCTAGAGCTAATGCGGTGACCATCTGTTGGGTGCCAGGGCATATGGATATCGTAGGAAACGAAAGGGCTGACGAGCAAATAGTCGCTGGGTTCATCTGGAAACATGCGCAACAGCCAGGACCCTATGGCCGGGTATCAGCAAGAAGAGATCAACTTCTCTGATGAAACTGAGTCGTTATAAAACACGGGTCGTTTCAGGGATAATTACTGGTCATTGTGCCATTGGTGTCCACGCGGAGCGACTCGGTGTACTACATAATGACGTCTGTAGAAGTTGCAGGGACGAAGAAGAAATTGAATCAGTTCGTCACCTGCTGTGTGACTGTCCTGCCCTATCCGTCAGAAGAATGAGGACTCTTGGGAGTTACTTCTTCTCGGATTTGGAGGACTTTGGTAACGTAGGGCTGACGGACCTCCTGAGATTCATATCATTATCTGGGTGGTTCCAATAGCGGACTTTATAGGTTTCCGGGGTTAAATGATTTGGCACAATGGACCCTTTTTGAGGTCTAAGTGAGCAGTGACACTGTCACAAGGCACCCATCTACCTACCTAGGTTTTAGATTAGTTTTTAGATTATAACCCAAAAAAAATGGAGAGAAGACCTATGAAACGGTCTTGCAGCTTATAAGCCTTTCATTGCTATGTATGGTCTGACTCACAATTTTTCCTTTTTATGTTGTCTCTTGCCCATATGGCTGATACTGCGACCTAAAAAGATCTATTGTGTCATTAGGGTAATTTTAGTCTAAAAAATGTACTACCTCCCTAATTAAGGATAGCACATACATATGCCCTTAGTAGCAGAGATTTTCGCGAAATAAGTCTCTTTAACAGTGTAATGCTGGGCATTCATGATTCGTCATCTTCCGAGCAGAACTTACATTCCGTATCTGAGCACAGATTAAGTTTGTTAAGGTGATACCTCAAGCCATAGCGGCCTGTGAAAAAAAACTCACCAGCTTTCTAATACTATCTTTGCCTAAATTAAGGATTTCTTTGCAGGAATAAGGCATGATTTCTCTTTTGGATTGTCTCAGCCATTTATTTGGATCTTTGGACATTTTCCCAGTGGGCCAGACGAAGTTTTGTGTTCCCATTTATTAATCATTAACCAATAAACTCCCTGACCATGATGTCGGGGATAGTGCAAAAAAATGTCCGTTTTGGGAATTGAGTCTAGAATTTTCAGGGGTTCCTTCTTATATGTATATTTGTATTATAACTGCAACTTGTTTGGTTTGGAGATGAAGATAACATTTACCTGTCTCCATGTAGTCGGAATGTAACCCCAATTTGTACAAGCGACTTTGTACAAGTTTATTAATCATGCCCAGATTTGTAAAAGCACTTTCGAACTCATTTCTACCAGTTTAGCCTGTTAAAAGATGCTTTCCTGGCACTTTCCTGGAGATTATGTTGCGAGTTGTTATAAACAAACGTCCCAACATTTATTTTGCAAAATCTTATCAGATTCGACTCAAAAAGGCTCGTCCTTCAATATTAATGAAATCAAAACTAAAGAAAAAAAAATCATCTTCCTTAGCAGAGCATGGTTTCGATCCACGGACCTCTGGGTTATGGGCCCAGCACGCTTCCACTGCGCCACTCTGCTTCTTTTCTTCAACTTTACATTTCTATCTGACATTTGAAAGCAAACAAAAAAAAAAAACAATAATAGCCGAGAAAAAGAACCATGGCACACATTGGTCCATGAAATCATTTTTCCTAGAAACACAAAAACATTCACAGCGCCACCCAAATGAGAATCCCTCGAGATGTTTCATTTTAATTAAAAAAAAAATAAAATAAAATCAAAAACTTAACACACAATCTCATTACGAAATCATCACACAGAATGCATATATAGTCTGAGAATCTCCTTCATGCCACTTCATTCTCATAACAGCTTCCAACTACAAAATGAAATAAAAGGACATCCACCAGACTTTGTCTTTGTCTTTGCATTTATTAAATTATTGTTCACAATTTGCATCTAAAAAGGATCTCAACGTCAGCATTTAAATACCCTTGGAAGCAGAAGCACGCCTTTCTGTCTGATAAGTGTCTACCTGAAGAATGGGAAATACATATTTTACCCTCAAGCGTAGTTGTCGCGAAAAGGACTACATGTAGAGGAGAACCATCTCATCTTTTGTGATACTCTTGAAGTTTTTAAAAAATTATTCCAAAATGAGGCACAAGTTTGCGCTTCTCGTTATGATTATTTTTTTTTTTAAAACTTAATTTGATTCTCCCACGGGATTAGGTTGGATAAATTGAGTACGTAATGTAATTTGGAACAAATGTGCCCACTTTGTGCACCTTTGGGAGCAATAAATTTCGGCAATTTGGCAACTTTGACGTTGGAAATGATTTTTTTTTTTTGTTTTTAAGTAACTCTCTTGTAATTGATGTAAACTTTTGGGGGGTGGGGGGGGTCGAAGAAAGAATATCGTTCTGTGGAGTTTTAAGTGTAGCTATGCCCTTGGAATGGTGACAACAAACTGTGTTGTGCGGTTTTTTAATGTAACATCTGTTCCCAGAAGTTTATCTCGAAGGGTGGATGCTCATAAATCGCTGAGAGCCTCAAGAATAATAAAGTTTTTGTGGGTCAGTTGATAAAGTATAGATATATATGTAGATATAGTGTGATGTTTTAAAGAAATGAGGAGGGTGGTTAACATGTATTACTATACAGTATGCCAAGCAACCGTGGTCTTCCTAAAAGAAACTAAGTACGTTTTTCTTCACAAGGTTTGGTAGGAGATCTCATCCTTACTTTCAATCGTACCCCCATAGCTTTCATCATCCCATATAGGAAATAGGAAGTCGGCATTCTGTTGTCAGGTTAACACCTTAATATCATAATAGAACTCATGCTATACACATGCATACATATATTACACACACAACGCTCAACTATACAAGACTTTGAAGTTAACAAGATCACAAGACCTTACCATCACAAGATGTCGTACAACATCCGCTGTATCCATCTATGAAGTTCACGTAGTTTTCTGTTTCTAGAAGGTTCGCGAAGTGCAAGTGTCTTAAAACGACACACGAAGTCTCTGAGGCCCACGTGGTACACGAAAATTGTGTACAAATTGCTTAAAATGTATTTGTTAACCATCCAAAGAGGTCACGATCACCTATAGGATGTCTTAACCGAAGTATATCCGCTATAATGTAGCTTGTTTATAATAGCCCTGGAACCTTCTAAATCTCGAATGATCTTCATCTATGATTTCTAAACCTTCATTATAAAAAGTTCTTCATACTAAAAAAAAATACTATCGTAAACCCCAATGACGATCAACAGAGAGGCATCCGTCGCTTATCTCAGTGTCAGTGGGCGAAGAAAGACTTACTTACATAAGTGGCGTTGTCTCTCCGGGTTTGATTCGAAGACTCTGCGCGCCGAAGCGCTGGTGTTCATCCGCTCTACATGTCCTAGCCAGAGTTGTAAAGTACTGAAATACATTTGTACTGCAGTACTGTGTAAGTACCCAGTACCTTGTACTTGTACTTGTACTTAAAAAGAAAGGAGTACAATGTACTTGGTACTTTAAAATCACCAAGTACAAGTACGTTTTCAAGTTATCTCTTCTAAGTACATGTACTGGGTTATCTAATACTGGGCAGTACATTTGCAAGTACTTTTCAAGTACATTTCCTTGCGCGGTCTTTGGTGTGACATGATAGTACAGCTAACTTAATACCGAGAATCAAAGCATTGTTGTTCTTCTACATACGTACATATGTCGAGACTGGGGATCACCTTTGTTACCGTTCACTGTCATTATCTGCAGCAGCATTCAAGTAAGTGGTGGTCAATTGATCTCCTGATTGGCCTTTTGCATATCTGAACTGAAAATAATTGTTGCAGATGCCAAAAACAAATTTGAAGATTAATGCTTTTTCTTAGCACGTTTCACACACAGACCACGTTAGTTAATGTACTGCCCAGTATTACAGTACCCAGTACATGTACTTAGAAGAGAGTACTTGGAATAGTACTTGTACTTGGTGCCTTTAAAGTACCAAGTACATTGTACTCCTTTTTTTCAAGTACAAGTACAAGTACAAGGTACTGGGTACTTGACTGGTACTGGTACTTGAAAGTTTACAGGTCTGGTCCTAGCCATCTTAGACGAATCATGCGCAATTTTTTTGACTAGGTCGATGTCGCTTTACAGCTTTTATAGTTCGTCGTTGAATCTCCTCATCCAATTCGCATCAACGATCGATTTAGACGATTTAGACTGGTTTTATCCAGGATCTGTGGAAGTGTGAAAATTTGGTCGATTGTGGACTTTCCTAGTCTGAAGCCACACTGATAGGGGCCAATCAGGTTGTTGATGAAGGGTTTCAGACGTTCACATAAGACGACAGAAAAATATTTTGCGCGATGTAAACTGATAACTCTGTAATTGGTGCAATTGAGTGGGTCTTCTTTCTTGTGGATTGTGCAAAGGATGGCGATGCTGAGATTCCATTCATCAGGCATACACTCACCCAACCCAATTTTAGAAATGAGTTGGTGTATGCTCTCCACCAGATCATTTCCAACCGCTGTGAATACCTTGGCTGGAAAGCCGTCAAGCTCAACAGCCTTGTTGGATTTAAGCTTGGAGATTGCTGTCGTCAGGTGGACGGTAGTTTTGGCTATCATCGTCTAGATTGAATTGTTAATTCCGCCTGACAGTGTAATATTAGTCTTCATCGCCGTTATACAGTCTGCAGAAGAAGTTTTTCCACATTCTCCGTCTCTTCTACGAAGTTTTCTTCTTTATCTCTACAGGCTTCTGCAAGGGTCTGGTTGCATTGACACCTTTTAGTAAAATGTCCGTACATTGTTGAGCGAAGAAAGACTACATTCCCTCTAATTTAGTTATCCTACTGCCATTCAAGTCAATGCCTAAATCACTGTCTGTCTGCCACGCCTCATTTCCATAATTTCCTATCCCTAAAATCCAATTTCCTTTCAATCACTCACAACCTCACACTTTTCCCAGATGCATGTTTTAATATTCAATGTCCCAATGTCTCACTCTGCATTCTGTGTTATCCTTAACATACCATACACCGAATACACATAACAACACTTCGACTGCAATTGCAATCCAATTAGCATTTAATGAACATGAAAGCCATATGTCCTTATGAACATGCAATCCCACCCCATAATGCAGATGTTAAACATTGAAATGTCATCTCGGTGGACTGTTAAATGCATGTATACGGGTATTAGAGAAGGAGGATCATTTTGCGGCCCATAAAACTTCGAATGACCGATGTCCTGTCAATGTTTGTTGCAAAATTAATGGGATGTGACGCAATTTCCGAAATATACATATGTATAGTTGGGGGGGTTCTTTAGTTTACCATACCCTACACCTTTACCTTTCGATTGATTGAGATATCAAAATGAAACAAAATACTAAAAGCATTGACCATAACAGTTCATCAGTCACACAGGCTGACTCAGCAACATCTCCATAAATCAATCAAAATAGAACAAGACTTTGTCATGTAGCACGTATTCCACTGCATATGCAGATGGAAATTTCAGCACACACACAAAAAAAGGATCAAAGGCATAAACAATAGAAAACAAAAGACAGTCTGGATTCAGATTTGCATTCTTCATGCGAGGATGCAGTTTCAAATTCTGCTCAGTTGCTTCTGTGAAGGAAAATCGATGTCAAGGTGAAAGTGGTGCTTCGTTTACCAAGGACGTGCTGCTCAGGACCTGTCTTTGGGGTAAGGTGGGCCTATTCTTAACGCCTTAAAAGTTAGTAGGTATGTATATTTTTTATCAAAATTTCTGAAGCATGCATGCATTCTATATGGATATGTCAGTCACATTCGAGACGAATAGGATCCAGGAATTACAAACATCTTCTCAGATACCTTCTAGCTTCTGAAGAGAACTGATACCGACGGTGGGTTTTTAAGACGATACACCCTGATACCTTCAAACCATAATTCCCACAATAGTCAGTTAACGTCATTCAATGAAGTTAAACTGCAGGAAGTAATTCTGTTATCCTCGCACCGATTTAACGTTAATTTTTCAAAACTAAGCTGACAGTAAAATTACGAGAGCTCGAACGTCAAGTGCGTGCTTCTTATCTCACATTTTACTACTTTGTGGCCAATTTATCCATGCTAACTTAATTTAAAAGTCTATCGAAGAAAACACTCAACAGGATTAAGACAAATTGACATAAAAACGCTTTCTGTAGTTCAGTCATCAAACAGGTATCCTTTACCAACGATAAAACTGTTACCATTCATTTCTCTTTTTCGAATCCAGCCGAACAGGGATTGCATACGTAACTAACATTAATCAAGCCACACGTCAATAACTGATCGTGTGGTGCCTGGGCCGTACCCAGAAATAAACGTATTACCAATTTAATTAGCCCCAACGTATCGCGATTATATGCAAATCCAGCCGCATAAACTAAGCCAGGCTTAGTCTTAATTTATGACACACGGCCAGCAAGAGACGCAAAAGATAGAAAATCACACACAACACTCGCTGAACAAATAATTTTTCATTTATTAATTCAAATATGCAAATTAAATTCGTTGCACAGAGTTTTGTTGCATAGATCATCGAATATGACGCGATCGACCATCGAAACTGGTCGATCGATAGAGAACGATCATGCTCGCATGTAGAGCGAAGTTTCTATTGCAAATCAATCGATCACCACAAGTGGTGCAGATCAATAATTGGGAGCACACGCGTCAAATGCATTGGGAAAACGCGCGGCTTGTAATTTACCCGCCCACATCGCGTGTATTGATTGCAGATTGTCTAGCTGCAACCGAGGGGTACCTGATTAATGGCGGTGATTTGAACATAGATATGTAAATCTGGACATGAATCGTGCTTCAGTTGCTGAGATCATTTGAGTCTTTGACTGCTGCTTATGGGGAATTAGTTTTTGCAACGATTAATGGTTAATGACAGATGGATTCAATTGTCAGGTGTGGGTATCTATACAAAACGCCAGTTGTGACGTTATCGATTACTGGCGTATTGTAACTTGTAAGTCTTTTAGATGTTATGGTTCGTTGTGGTTTGTTGTGTTGACATGACATGCTATTTGTCTATTGTCACCCCTGTTTTTTTTTTTTGTTTTTGTTTTAAGTTATGAGTGGAATAGGCGTTGACGTGGCAGAATCATGTGGCAGAATTGTTGGAGCGTGTGTTCTTGGTAGAGGGACCATGATTGAATTTATTTAACCATGGGTAGGATTATTTCTGACGTACATAGAAGAATAATTTAACTTAACTTTAAACTTGAAGATTTCTGAAGTCCTATTAATTATTAGTATAGAATTGGTGTTTTAATCGGCCTTTTGTGTACACTTTGCTTCACTTCTTGCATCTGCTTCACCCTTGGTTGATTGAATAGTTGAAGTGGTTACCAGCTTAGAAATGCCAACACACTTAGACCACCAATAGGTCCATTGTGATACCAGGTGGATCATAGGAGAAAGTTTCTCTTTTCCTGCTCAATAAACCATTTTCAACTTCTGATGAAGCGTAAAAGGCTCATGATATCCAGAGCACCTGATTGATAGCACTCGTTGATCATTTTGATGAAATTTTCGATGACATTTCGGTATACTGCCGGCTCAAATTCATCAATGGCGCATCGAATATCATCTGTCAGTTCAGAAATTGTTTTTGGGTTATTGGCATTACAGCTTTCATTTCGAAAAAAGAAAGACATTCAATGCCGTCAAATTTCGTCAATTCGAACCGAAGGTACATTATACTGATCGATAAATCCACGACATTTTCGAACCGTGGATTTTCACAATTTGTCTGCATTGTCCGTTTGTGTAATTCTCCATGACAGCTGTCAAACAACAACGCTGTACGACTGACACACAAAAATGGCGCTAAAATCAAAATAGGTAACATAAGATTTGTGGGTAAAATCCCGAGTTCTGTAATAATATCCCGAACTGTAATAATATCTGTAAATACGAATAACCTTGTATTAAAATATTGTTATCTATAATCGGAGACCTAATTAGCAAACAACTCTTGTACGACTTAGCATTTCTGAAGAATTAAATTGTTTGATAAGACTGGCTTTTAATGGGAACTGATTCGGTTTTTACGACTTCCCTTTAATTTGATCTAGGATATATGAATACCAACATATTCATAGCTTATTAGAGATAAAAAAAAAATTTCGATTAAAAGTCTCCCAAACTTGGATATAAATTGTTTATGACATTTTTTTTTTTTTTTTGATTTACCATATCACAATCGATATCATACATAGGTACTATCTTTGATTTCTCCTTAAATGCTTATCATACTGTTTACTGAAAGTTATTTCATTTAATTTGTATGGGACTTGAAACGGCTTGAAACCATAATATTCATTTAGATTGCACAATCAAATGAAATATTTCTCAACAGATGGCGCCATACTAATGCGACATTCCACATTCTATGTGCCAAAGAAAATACACAACTCAACTAAATCATCTCGATTACCTTGCCACCTCAAAGATGATGATAATTTGCGCAATCTAAGTGCCAGCCAATTCAAAGATCATTGCAGCAGGCGCAACATCACTTTTCTTTCGCCACACTCTGTGTGCGAGGAGGTTTAGCACGCGATCTCGAGGCGCCCGAGGACATCATTACATGAAACACAACATTAATGTATCACTAAAGTAATCTTCATCTATCATGCTAGCAAGCGTACGATTCGAGTACGCGTACTTGCATGTACCTACCTCAAGTATACATTTCAGCTTTTACCAAAGACCGGTAGCCGTAGTAACTGTGAGAAGAAAAAAAAAAATAAATACATAATGACGCCTAGTCGTCCTTTCGTGTGAGTATGTGTGTTTGGCAAAGAATCTCCTACTCAAGCTTAGCCCAAAGGGGGTAGAAAAAAAAAAACATTTTGCATGTAGAAAATTGCTTAATTGAATTATGTTTAAACTAACACCCAGTACGAGTAGACCCCTCAGGCTTTCACAATAAATCACTTTCAATGTCTTGAGAAAAATGGAACTCCAACTGGGAGTGGGGTTAAATTGACCACATTCCTCGCACACATACATACACACATGCAACATTGGTCCAAGGGCAAAATTTCTCCAATTAGTTGGCGTATTGTTGCGCCAACCATTGTTAAGGACTTTCCAGGTCAATCTGCCTACAAATTGCAATTTCATTTCAATCATCAATCAAACGTCTGTTACCTTGATCAGTCTTCGTTTTTGTGAATCTCTAACACAGAGCCTTCGGGACAAGTAGTGGAATGAGTCAAGTTTTACACGGCGGAGAAATGATTTATCATTTGTAGTGAACCGGTGTTCTTTCTTATGGGGGAATTGATTGCTTACACGTAAGGCATCATATGGTAGCTGTATGGATTTGTCATTCAACGTGTCGTTTTTAGGAGTACATATGTAGTCATGTTTTGAAGACTTGATTGGATTTGAAGCTATGAGTTAATTAAAGGCACTGCATGACATGTGAGGAATTGCAATTAGGGGTAATGGTTGTTAATTGTAGTGTCAGTTAAACAATTAAGGACACATATCAGTAACTTTTAGCTAGTGGTATGTTGAAAATATGCATGGGCTAATTAAAATGAAACGAAAACGTTTATGAAGTTTGCAGAGATAATCGAATATTGTATTTACTGATGTTCCTAATGGAATAATGGTACAATAATGTACCAACACTCTTGACAACCACAAGATGACATATGTAGAATAGTATTTTTTTTGTATTTATTTCTATATTTTACATCATGTACATATGTATGTATATAAATGCATATAATACAATTTCCATAATAAAGCAGTATTGTATTGACGACATTTTATACTTTTTCATTTTTATCTGAGCTTATTTTTGTATCACCTAAAGTATAACCATCACAGTAGCTCTTAAACACAAACCCCTTAAACGTCTTTGTGACAGTCCATCGATCAACACCGTGAAAATATTTAAAAGCTAGATCAATTTTCGTTTTCATTACCTAAGCTCTAAAGTTCAGAGTCTTCTGTATACAAGTCCAAACACATTGATAAGGTGCCTTTACAAAGTTCTCCCTCATGTCAACCTAATCATAGCTACGTGGCTTTAATTTTGCATAAGTAAACAAGATTACACGTGAAGACCAGAATATGTTAATTAATCACCCTTAGTTCGTATGGTTAAGAAGGTTAAATTCCATATAATTCACAAATTAATACCTTTGTTCCTTTGGGGTGATAGCACTGATAAATAGGACGTAACCATTTTTATTTTTACTTTACATTTTTTGTATTTTGCAATGTGCTACAATTTAACCTGCGCAGTTTTATAATCACACAGACTTAGCTGTAGCGGGAAGATTGAAATACTATTTATTTAATTACCCTACCTGGTTATATCAGTGATGGCCTCCTATGGTGACACATGGTTTTTATTAGACCCTCATCTAGTGCTAAGACCCTTGGGGTGTTTGATAAAGCTTTGGCAAACGATTTAGCGGTAATAACTGCTTTACTATTATCAGTTCCATTAATTTTACTTACACACATATGTATGTACATTCATCAAAATTGTTTCATAATAATCCTAATAACGTAATTTCATGGGTGAATGTAGGTATTTGGATGGCCCAGCTGATTGATAGTCAGAACCGGTGTTTGAAGGCGATTTTAATTAATCTGAAGGTGTAGACTGTAATGAAAATAGACATTATGTAGCTTCTAAAAGATTATCTTTCTTATCTTGATTACAGGATTGATCTGAATCGAACAACCTATTCAAATTGGCTCACTTTTTCTGACAATTTTTAAAGATTGCTGAATGTATATGACCATGTTACACGCTAATCAAAAAACACTTATGGTTAGGTTAGATTCGATTGGCAGGCTGCAGCCATACTTAGGCCAGAATAGGCCCATTGTAATACCACATGATCTAGTGTCCTCAATCTACCCGTTGTGATATCCAGTGATTGGGAAGACAGAAGGAGGCCTTGCAAAAAAAAAAACACCTCCCACCATACCTGTTTCCGTCTTGAACCCATTTGTATAGATGATCCACTACGACACCCTATATCACCCTCCCGGTCAGTCATGGAGGGTATATATGTATATAGGTTTCGAAATTTTATTTGAAAGGAGCTAGGTTAGGGTGTAATCAGCGTAGCGAGTGGCCAGTACGCAGACTGATTCAAAAAAGAATAGCTTTCATGCGAATAGCCGGATTTGCTGCCACTTGCTTGGAATAGATATAGAGCGGAAGCATGTGGAACAGTGTGTCCATAGCTGCAGTTGGAATGGTCCTCAGGGCTCCACTAATGCGTAAGTATCGGCCTGATACATAGAGCCAATACGTAATTCGAGATTGAAGTCCCCACTTCTTTCCAAGAGCTTTCTTACAATCGCACAGAGTCTTGATAGCTTTCTTAACTCATTCCGGGATGTTGGGCTTCTAGCTTAATTTACTGTCTAAGATTATGCCTAAGTAGTTGGTCGCATTTGTGAGCACCAGGGACGTGGTGGTTACGTTTCGGTGGAACAAACTTAAGAATTTTATACTTCCTTGAGAAGAGGACCAGTTCAATTTTCTGAGGATTGACCCCCAGACCGCATTTTTTAATCCATTTGGAGAGCTTAGAGAGGCCGTTTTGTAGAAGATCCCTAAGCGTATTGAGGTGTTCCCCTGAGACAGCAATAGCAGCGTCAGCTGCATAGGTAACTACTTTGCACCCTTTCCCCTCCAGGATTAAAGCAGTTTATTCACCACTACGTTCCAAAGAGGGCAGATCACACCTCCTTGTGGTGTACCCCTACTGACGAACCACCGAACTGAGTTCTCGGCCAGCTTTGAGTTGATGAACCTGTTAGTAAACAACGGTTTCATCAGTGCCCCAATCGGCGTCTTAATTCCAAAGTTCGACAGTGTGCCTCTTGCCTCCGTTTCGACGTTGCTAAACGCTCCCTTAATATCCAGGATCGCTACCAAAGTATATTCTTTACAATCTTCAGATTTTTCAATTAGCCTAACTAATGTGTGTAGGGCCGCGGCCGTTTCAACCGGTTTCCCTTTACTATATCCATGTTGAGAGGATGACAGAAGATTTGAATTAACACTGCAGCGTATGTGGGTATCTATCAATTTCTCTAGGGTTTTCAGGAGAAATGATGACAAACTGATGGGTCTAAGATCTTTGGGGTTATCGAGCGAACTCTTACCCGCCTTGGGTATAAAAACCGCATTCACTTCCCTCCATGGCTTGGGAATATGAACCAAATCCAGGGAATTTTTGAAAATTACCATTAACTAAGAAAGGATTACATTCGCATTCCGCTGAAGTTCGCCAAGTATAATACCATTTCGTCCAGTAAACTTGAATGGCTTAAATCCGCTAATTGCTCAAAGAATTTTGTTCTTTGTAACACGATAAGAGGGGCTGCTTAACATTGACTTTTCCCAGATAACAATTGAATCCAAAATGGCATTGCAGAAAAACACTTATGTATGTATATCAAATTTCAGAGATAGATCATCAGTAACAGTGTTGGACACCTAGAATAGCCCAAATACCTTAGACGCATCAAAAGCAAACTCAGAGTCCAGATCATCTCACTAGAATTCATTTCCTCAGTCGACTCTATTATTTTTTTAAAGAGAAATAACTCAAGGCCTTAGGTATTTCCAAACAGCAAAAAAGGAGCCACTATACTCAGTAGTATTTACATGCGTACCTAGAGTATCCTCTACTTACAAGATCCTTAGTCTTTGTTTCGCTTCACAAGCCCACCCTAAGCTAGATATTAGACAGACCACCCTGATTTCAAGAAAATCCTTAAAATAAATTAAGCCATTTACTTTTAAAAGTTGGTCCTTTTTCATTTTGCTAGCCCCTCTAGAATCAGAGATATTGATTTTAAAAACTCTGCCCAAGAACTTTTCTTGTACCGCATAAGAATTACACGAAATCTCCAGTAAATTTTTATAAAACACCAGGCCAACAGAAATTTTCAGAAAACAGCAAGCAAACTCATGCTCCAGAGCTTCCAAAACCGGGATACTGACAATCATCTACATGCATCCATTTGTTACGTGTTTTGCTATAACTGCTTTATTTGTTGATAGATTTTGACAATTTAGGTGTCAAATTAAAGATAATATTACGATCTATGGTATTTAGCATTCAACTACGCTGTATTTGTTAACTAAAACTTAATGAAAGTTGATTGATACGCGCAACATTAAACCCCTGTTAGTTGAAATATGGGTCATATATGATTTGGGAAAACAATATTTCATTAAATCAGCTAGCTGGTCCAAATTGTAGTCTTTCCATAGTCACACCTCTCCTACTCCAAGTCAAAATAAACAAACCAATATACTTACAGTTTATAAACAACTACGTCGCGAAGACAAGATGAATGTTACTAGCTAATCAACAATCAACCAACTAAAAGTACTAACACTTCGTCTATAAATAATAAAAAGAATTTATTACCAGAAAAAAAAGAAAGAATGTAATACAAAATGTTCACTACAAAATTAAACTGGAAAATTTGTATGCATGTATGTTCACCGAGAAAAAATTGCTAAAGGCTACCGCCAGAGCTCCCCAGCTGGGCACTGTTATAGGAACTTGTATTCTTCACTTCGTCTTCTTGGCTTCGTCCAATTCCCTGAGTCTGTCCATACGTTGCAGCAGCGTTGGATGTGAATGGTTCCACGAGGAATACAACCAATCGTAAACCGGGAATCCTAAATTATCCAAGTTTAGTTTTATTAAAGCCTGACTCAGCTGCTCAGAGAAGCCCAGTTGGTGAGCAAATTCATCAGCCTGATACTCGAATTTTCGCGAAAGCATGGTCATTCCAAAATTAATTATAGCATTGTAAGGTGCCATCACGTATGTCATTACTACAAGAAGTCCCACAAGAATGGGCTGCTTCCCAGGTTCGAAACCAACAGCTTGATAGAATGGTCCGTATTGAAATAGATAACCGAAAGCAGCAAACATCATCAATAAGTGCACTTGCATGATAATAATATTCTTAGTAACGTGACCCAACTTCCAGTGGCCAAGTTCATGACCTAGCACTGCGAGTACTTCTTTATCTGTGCAACCTTTGCCACGTTCTTCTTCACTCAACTCAGTTTCGTCTGTTTTACCTTTGTTTAGAAGGAGAGTGTCGAAGAGAACAATCCGCTTTGACTTCCACAATCCATAAAAGTAGGCATTACTATGAGCAGATCGCTTTGAACCCTCAACAACGTACAACTTGGTCAACGGAAACTTCAACGAAGCGGCAAGTTTCTCAATTGATTCTCTCAGTGCACCCTGCTCCAATGGTGTGTACTTATCGAATAAAGGCGCAATGAATATCGGGTAGATGGTCAGTAATAGGAGAGACACAATCCCAGTAAACAACCACAGCCAAATGAAGAAATGCTGCCCACCACGTTGAACTATGAACACGACTGCGGCTACAATGGGCGTCGCAATCACTTGCGATACAATAAATCCCTTAATCTGATCGATGACGAAAAACTTCGCTGTCTGTTTATTGAATCCGTGCTTTTCCTCCAACACAAAGGTCTTGTACACCTTTAATGGTATCTCTTTGACCAAACTGATCGTACTAACCATAGTAATGAACAAACAGCTCACGATAATCTCATTGCCAGAATCAAGATTCAATCGATCTGCCAAAACCTCAGCCTTACGCCACATGAAGGCAATTAGGCCAAAGTACATTTCCAGTGTTAGAATTATCACATCCATGAGAATCGCTTTGAAAATCCCATACTGTTCCTTGTCTAGTCCATAGACTCGAGCCTTATGGAATGTTTCTGTATTCATTACATTCTCTAGTTCTTTCGGAACAGTTTTAGACATTTTGTACACTTTCACCTGAAAACGGAAGGCCATTATTAAAGCCATTGTTCGAAGACTAGCGCTTACCTGTCGCGAAGAAATATAAATTTCCAGAGCGTTCTCAAGTACAATCAAACCGAGGATGCTATACAGCACCACATCAGAAGTTATTATTTGATCCATTTTATATGCGATTGCAATTAAAAAAATTTATATATTTAAAAAGAATTTAGTTCATTTATAATTTTTATGCGAATCTCTATTTTCTATGACACTTCATCAGAACCAATAAAGCGCCGGCCGTCAAATCGGAAGGTGGTTTACACAATTCACAATAGTGAAATGTCACTGGGATTAATTTTAGGTAACGTTTGGAAAATGCAAGAGGGGTTGGTTATTTTGAATTTGAATTTGCTTTGGACTTGAATTTGGGCAGCAAGCGGCGAATCTGACGCAAATTTAAACTGAATTACATATACATATGTACATATATATTTTTTATAATCTAGTTTGTTTTTGTTTTTCTTGTTGTTTAATAGGTTCAATTAATTAGGAATAATGACTGCGAATCAGAATAGAAGAAATGGAATATGTTACATAATTGCTTGAACAATCTAAAAAAAGTTGTTGACTGTATCTATGGACAGCATAATCGTGTGACTCCAAATTTAAACAAAGCAAACTAAAAATTTTAACTTTACACTAAAACGCTAAGAAGAACTGAGTTTTCATGTGTTAGGTGGTGTTTACTACGTCCCTCGATCAAATTATTAGCCTACAGTTGCTTCACACCATGAAATTTTATTTTCATACGCTGTCCTCGATCTTACCGTCAAATTGTTTCATATACATATGTACTGTGTACTTATAATATGGTCAAATTCGTTTTGTTTTAGTCAATCTTAAACTGTTATTCGGCACAGTGTTAAATTACTTTCCTATACCCATGTCTGACACGGTCACACGGTTATCTTGAACGCAGGCACAACCAAATGGTGTATGTGTGTATGCACATGCACAACCGCACTGTAATAAGAACCTTACGTCAACTTTTTGCCTTTTTCCAATTCCTTGAGTCTTTTGAAGCGTTCCAACGGAGTTGAATGTGAGTTATTGCACCTGGAATACAACCAGTCGCTAATCGGGAATTCCAAATTATCCGAATATAGTTTAAATAAAGCTTGAGCCAATTGCTCAGATAAACCCAGTTTGTAGGCAAATTCATCAGCCTGATATTCAAACTTTCGCGAGAGCATGGTCTCTCCAAAGGTAATCAAAAGATTCCATGGTGCCATTACGTAGAGCAATATTACAATGAGTCCTACAATAATTGGCTGCTTTCCAGGTTCGAAACCGACAGCTTGATAGAATGGTCCATAATGATAGAGAAAGCCAAATGCAACAAGCACCAACAATGAGATCACTTCTATTAAAATAATTTTCTTAATAAAGTGACGAAACTTCCAGTGACCTATTTCGTGAGCTAACACGGCGAGTACTTGCTCGTCTGTGCATCCTTTGCCACGTTCTTCTTCCTTCAATTGGGTTTCATCTTTTTTACCTCTGTTCAGCAGGAGGGTGTCGTGAAGAACAATCTGCTTTGACTTACAAAATCCATAACAGTAGGCATTTCTATGAGAAGAAAACTCTGAATCTTCAACAATGTACAGCTGAGACAGCGGAAACTCCACCGAAGCGGCAAGATTCTCAATAGATTGTCTCAGTGGACCCTGCTCAAGCGGTATATTTTTATCCAAAAGCAACGGGTAAATGCTGAGCAAGACCAACAGCAAAATCAAGCTGAGCAACCACAACCAAATAAAGAAATACTGGCCACCACTTTGGATTATGAACACGATTCCAGTTACAATTAGCGGGAAACACACTAGCAACGCAAAAATTACCCCAAGCTGTTCGTACACAAATAATGGTGTGTCATTGTTGAACCCGTGCTTTTTCTGCAACACGAAGACCTTGTACACCTGAAATGGCATATATAGAACACAATAGATTAAACCATAAATAGTAATGTATGCATAGGTCGTGACAATCTCCCTGTTAGGGTCGGACTTCATTTCATAAGCCCAAAGCTCAGCCAAAAGCTCAGCCGAAAGCTCAGCCATATGCCAAATGAGAGCAATTAGACCAAAATACAGAATCTGCATATCCATTATCGTAACCATAATGTTTTCAAACATTTCACATTGTATCCTGTCTAGTCCATAGAGTCGTGCCTTGTGAAATGTTTCTTTATTTATTACCTTCTCCAGTTCTTGGGGAATAGTTTTAGTGTTTTTATATACTTTAACCTGAAAACAAAAGATATTATTGGTTACTGTTAAGATAGACGCTTACTTGTCGGAAGGAAATGTAAGAGAATAGTATAAAGGATCACATTAGCAGTGAATATTTGATCCATTCCTTATATGTACGTAATGGACAGAATTTATTTTATTTATAATTTTTATATAAAATTCTATTTTCTGACATTTTATTAAAATAAAACTCAGCGCACAAGGTATATATATTACATGTGTACTTATCTATTTATCATCAATTAGAGAACAGTTCCTCTTACAAACTAATAAGATTACGAAAATATGTTTGAAATTCTTATAGCTAAAGAATATAATGCAATTCATAAAGATTATTGTTCATTATTAATACAATGTACATAATTAAATTCAAATCCCGATGTTTATTTTTTTAAACAGATCCTGGACCAATTACGAAATACATATATCAATAGATTTTACAATTGAATTTACATACTTCCTTGCTGCAACGAGCAATTTTGAGCGTAATTCGGTCTGTGAATTTGTTCACGAAAATGGAAAAAGCCGCTAAGGTGAAGTGCACAAGACATACCCTATTTATAGACCAAGTCAAAATAAAGGTCAAGTCGTCAAACCAAGGGTTGGTGCGCACAATTCACAAGAGAGAAATAATAATGTCACTAGCACTGATTTCGCTGAAAAGGGGTTGGTTATTCGTGTTTATATTTCATTCCTTCCAATCGTGTGAAGAAAACATGTTTATTGTCTGGGTCTCGTGGACCTGTCTCGCCAAGTATTTGCTTTGCATAAAATAATTTATTAATTTAAAAAGAATTTAGTTCATTTATAAATTTTATGCGAATCTCTATTCTCTATGACACTTCATTAGAACCAATAAAGCGCCGGCCGTCAAATCGGGAGGTGATGCACACGATTCACAATAGTGAAATGTCACTGGGATTCATTTTAGGTAACGTTTGGAAAATGCAAATGGGGTTGGTTATTTTGAATTTTCGTGAACTGATACGAAATTTGCTTTGGACTTGAATTTGGGCAGCAAGCGACGAATCTGACGGAAGTTTAAACTGAATTATATTTTTTTTATAATCTAGTTTGTTTTTGTATTTCTTGTTGTTTAATAGTTCAATTATTTTGAGACTTTCAGAAAATTTTCAGCGGGAATAGTGACTGCGAATCAGAAAAAAAGAAATGGAATATGTTAACTAGGTTCACGAAAAATCTGAAAAAAGTTGTCTGTATCTACGTACAGGGTAATCGTGTGACCGCAAATTTAAACAAAGTAAACTAATAATTTTAACTTTACGCTAAGAAGAACTGAGTTTTCATGTGTTACGTGCTGTTTACTCCGTCCCCCGGTCAAATTATTAGCACACAATTGCTTCACATCATGAAATTTTATTTTCATACGCTGTCCTCACGCGATGAAAATTTTTTCATCGAGTCATATTTTTTTATATACATATGTACTGTGTACTTATAATATGGTCAAATTCGTTTTGTTTTAGTCAATCTTAAACTGTTATTCGGCACATTGTTAAATTATTTTCTTATATCCATGTCTGACACGGTCACACGGTTATCTTGAACGAAGGCACAATCAAATGGTGTATGTGTGTATGCACATGCACAACCGCACTGTAATAAGAACCTTACTTCAACTTCTTGCCTTTTTCCAATTCCTTGAGTCTATTCAAGCGTTCTAACAGCGTTGGATGTGAATTATTGCACCAGGAATACAACCAGTCGTCAATCGGGAATTTTAAATTATCGGAATATAGTTTAATTAAAGCTTGAGCCAATTGCTCAGAGAAACCCAGTTTGTAGGCAAATTCATCAGCCTGATATTCAAACTTTCGCGAGAGCATGGTCTCTCCAAAGGTAATCAAAAGATTCCATGGTGCCATTACGTAGAGCAATATTACAATGAGTCCTACAATAATTGGCTGCTTTCCAGGTTCGAAACCGACAGCTTGATAGATTGGTCCATATTGATAGAGATAGCCAAAGGCAATAAACATTATCAATAAGATCACTTCCATGAAAATAATATTCTTAATAGAGTGACCCAACTTCCAGTGGCCAAATTCGTGAGCTAACACGGCGAGTACTTGCTCATCTGTGCATCCTTTGCCACGTTCTTCTTCCTTCAATTGGGTTTCATCTTTTTTACCTTTATTCAGCAGGAGAGTGTCATAAAGAATAATCCGCTTTGACTTCCCAAATCCATAACAGTAGGCATTACTATGAGAAGAAAACATTGAACCTTCAACAATGTACAGCTGAGACAGCGGAAACTCCACCGAAGCGGCAAGATTCTCAATAGATTGTCTCAGTGGACCCTGCTCAAGCGGTATATTTTTATCCAAAAGCAACGGGTAAATGCTGAGCAAGACCAACAGCAAAATCAAGCTGAGCAACCACAACCAAATAAAGAAATACTGGCCACCACTTTGGATTATGAACACGATTCCAGCTACAATTAGCGGGAGAGACACAAGCGACCCAAAAATTGCCATAATCTGTTCGGACACAAATAATGTTGGTGTTTCCTTGTTGAACCCGTACTTTTCCTCCAACACGAAGGTCTCGTACACCAGAAATGGCATCTCTAGAACATAGTTTAACAAAAAAACTATAATAATGAATATACAGCTCACGATAATCTCGGCGCTAGGGTCGAAATTCATTCCATCAGCCAAAAGCTCAGCCATATGCCAAATGAGAGCAATTAGACCAAAATACAGTACCAACATTGCAATTATCATATCCATAATCTCTTCAATCATTTCATAATGTATCCTGTCGAGTCCATAGAGCCGTGCCTTGTGAAATGTTTCTTTATTTATTACCTTCTCCAGTTCTTGGGGAATAGTTTTAGTGTTTTTATATACTATAACCTGAAAACAAAAGGAATTATTCGTTACTGTTAAGATTGACGCTTACTTGTCGGAAGGAAATGTAAATGTTCAGTGTGTTTTCAAACACAATCCAACCCATGATACTATACAGAATCACATCAGCAGTGAATATTTGATCCATTCCTTATATATACGTAATGGACAGAATTTATTTTATTTATCATTTTTATATAAAATATTCTATTTTCTATGACGTTTTATTAGAATCAAACACAAGACATACCCTATTTTTAGACTTATTCAAAATAAAGCTCAGGTGATCTAACCAAGGGTTGGTATGTATAATTCACAAGTGAGTTACAGCTCACTAGCATTGATTTCACCGAAGAGGGATTGGTTATTTGTGTTTATATTTCATTCCTTCCATTTGTGTGAACAAAACATGCACAACTGGGCCCGATGGACTTGTCGCGCCTAGTCTTCGCTTCAAATGAAATTAAATTACCTAGATTAGATATGTATGTACATATTTGAAACTGTGGAGTAAACAACTCAACTAGACTAAACATAATTTTTCTATTGTGAACTATCAGAAGACGCGAAAACCAGCTGTCCCATAGTGAAAAGTCAAATGAATTGTATTTTGTGTTTTCTTTGACGGCAAACATTTTTTCCTGTCGAAATATATCGGATTATAAATAAAATATTTTAAAAAAAATATTGCTTCATAAGTTATTTTCAATATGCCTAATAACCCTACAAATAAAAAGAATGCACCAACCACAGACTCTACCCAGAAAAGCACACCAAAGACTCGGAAAAGGTTTGTCTTTAACAAATAGCATGTTAATCCATCTGTAATTACTTGGGACATTTACAGAAAAAGATCCATATCAACAGATGATGAAAGTGACATCGATATTGAAAGTGCCTCCGCAATAGAAAAGAAACTAAGGAGTGTGGCAAAGATGAATAATCTCACTCCAGGTGAAATGAAAAAGTTAATCAAGGTAATGAATATTAAAAGTTGTTCATCTTTATCTCATTTACGTTACTTTTTGCAGAAAGTAGTTGTTAACGATCATGTTTTGGCATTCATAACACTCAAAGCGGAGGATGAGCTAGCCCGTGAGAAGGATGAAGCAGAGAAAATACAAACTGCGGGCATCATAGCCCAAGATGTTGATCCATTTGTTCCTAAATTGACTCGTGCTAAGGCTCGTGAACTTAACAAGCCTCCAATTATAGCGTTACCATCACTCATGGAGCCTCAGACTTCCGAAATCGCGTCACTGATTCAGGAGGACTTTCACTCCGATGAAGACGATGGGGAATACACATTCAAAGATGAGGATTTTGTTGTAGGTCACAGCTAATTGTAGCAAACTATTGTACTGATATTTTTTAATTATAGTCTGATGAGGATCCAAACTTAACAGCATCTGATGTCGATTCACAGCCTAGAACACCAATGACACCTTATCAAGCGCAGGAGACTGAGTCACCGCAGAAGTTTTCGGCTGATGGTATTTTTAAGATCCCCCGTGAATTGGAAGCCGATGCTATTGAGGATGAAATAATCGCCACACGAACTAGATCTAAATTTTGCTTGCAGCAGACAACAATTGAGGATATCCAGTCGGAGTTCGTACCGCCAGATGATATTCTAGATGTGACTGACACCGAGATATATGGCAATGACCAAGATTGGATGGAGTTTCTTAATACCTTCTCAAAGCCTTTGAGTAAGTTATTTTAGCTACCCTTGTACAGACTAGCTGCACTTCTATTTAGGTGTATGACCATTCGCTCCAGCTCGAAATTAATTCTCATTACCCTGCTGTATCAATGTTGGACTCCATCATGAAGACAGTCTACCGATTACAGCCTCATAGTCCACCGACTGCGCATGTACTACTAGGTGTGAAGCTGTGGAAAGTTCATACCTGATGATAGAATGATCATATTGCTTTCATAGGGGGTCCTAGCCTTTAGATAAATAAATAAAATTATTCTTATTCTTTTATTTTTCATAACACGAGTATTTAAACATACATATGTTTTTTTCTTTCAGATAACAACTTAGTTGTCGATGATGATGATCCAGTGAATGACCCCGAATATGTAGCTGCAGAAAAAGTTCAATGTTAGTTGCTTGGTATGAATTAATTTTTCATGTTGCTCATCATGCTTTTTCTATTTCTTAGTTGACGCTGAAGAATTACGCGACGTAAACATCTCAAAGAAAGAATGCACGGAATTGTTATTTGAACTCTTTGAAGGCCTTCTCAATGAAGGTGTCTGTATGGAAAGTATTGAACTGGAAACTCCAAAGAAATTCATAGAGAACAGCAAGTTCCCTAAAAATGATACTATGGATATCTCCATAAATGAAACCGCCCGGCAGTTAAATTTTGAAGACAAACCCCAATTACACATCTCCGATGCAACGATTTCATCGTCGAATTTCAATCAAAATGAATTCTCTTTCCATCCAGACGTAATGTCTACACCCCAAGGGGAAATAAAGCAAAGGAACTTGACTGAGGAACTTTTTGTGCCAAACCCAAACCTTTGTCCTCCTTGTCCTGAGAATGTTTCAACAAATGAAACTGTACAACCCCCCTGTAATGCATTCGAAGTGTCTTACACTGATCCTTCCACGACGACAAATCGCGTGATTTATGTATCAAACACTGCGCCATCAGCGATTCCAATTCACGACGCTCAAATAGATAGTTCGTCTCAATGGGGTACAATACGGCAGGATCGGTACATACCAGCAAAGAAATTACTCAAGTACGAGTATGTGAATAAATTTGAGAAACTAAAACACAAAAAAGTACAAAATGCAAGTTTGAGTGAGGAACCGACTGGGTTTACTCCGACTCAGTATCAAATTCTTCAGCAGCAGTTAAGAATTCACGTGCAGTTCTTAACGCAGAATTTCTTTCAAACCTATTCGCATCCTGATTTGTGGAAGGTAGCACCGCAGCAGAAGCGTATGCTCATGGAATTAGAAGACAATTCGAAGGAGAATGCTACATTTGATGTATGGAATTTAAAGCCGGCTTTAAAATTGGTACAAGAGTGGGAAAAGGAGTTAGAGGAGGACACGGAGGAGAATGCCCGATTGATGAAGTGAGTAAACTATAATGTGGTTCTAATTTAATTTTATATATTATATATGTATATTGCCCCATCCTTTGCAGGTTTATCTATAAAGAAATGAGAAAAGTGTAAGTATTATTTAAACCACCACCACCACCACCCACCAATCATTGACAAAATTCCCTTTTACAGAGAAAAATCCCACAATCAAGTGTCTCGATTTTCACCACGTATCATGAAAAAACTACTCTTCAGTTCTGTCTTTATGTATCCAGAGTATTTGCCAAGAATTCCATTTTCTGCTCATCCGATATCCTTTCACATGTTTGCACCTTCAGAAGCACTGTAAGTTGTTAGTGGATATATTCACCTTCTTTTCTCTAATCGTAAGCAACTTTTTTTGCAGCCTTATTGCCATGGGCCTGGAAAAACATCTAAATGCAATTCTCAAGCATGAACAAAACTTCTCCTACATGAAACGTCGAACACCATTGGCTGTAGCATGCGAGCGTATGACTAATAAAATAATTCATGGAAAGACACCAAGACGTCTGAAAGATCACATCAAAGAACTGAAGGTGGCATCAACATATAATCCTGTCAAGGTAATTATTGTGATATTTAAAGTTGAGTTTTTTTTTTTAATAAATATTCTGCTGTTGTGCCGCAGTTTTACTACGAACATCAGAAAGCGCCCCCAGCTGAACATAATCTTAAATGGATCGATTATACAAATATACTACCACCAAATCATCGAATCACGGAATTGCCAATCGTTTGGAGGGAATTTCTTCAAGTGGTAAGTAACTATTAGTTTGTATTTATCAGATTATAGTTATTACAAACGTTTAAAGCAACTAAACCGCCAGATAAAAAGTGTAAGGAAATATTAAGTTTAGGTTAAGTTAGGTAAATACATAGGTGCCCTTGTTGAATGGATTCTATTTTCCCTTAGTCCATGCAGTTCCAACAGAAGTCGTTATGGGGTAGTCCTAGCCGTGTTGCATTATTGCATTATATCACCCAGTATTGTGATATATGACAGCTGTCCGAATATCCGAGCGACTGAGTTTTATGAGATCCACAAATTTCTTTTTGTTATATGCTGGCCATACCCATCTTGAAGGACCTGCGAGGAGCTTAGATCTGACCCTACCCTGCCTATTTCATCCGCTTTTTCGTTACCTGGGATATCGATGTGATCCAGTAACCAACAAAAAGTCACCTTATTAGCCACTGAGATATCGCCCAGTCTTTTTATGAACATATTTATGAGCTGGGACATTTCCGATGTGGACTGATTTTAATGGCTACTTGACTGTCAACATACATAGATACTGATTATTTTATCAGATATATTCCCCTCAATAATCATGGTAGCATCTTGTTTTCTTTCAGTGACTTTGTCTTGAAGAACGATGCAATCATCGTTTAAACTGGCCGACTTCTACTTCGAGACCCGCAGTAGACACCAGCACTAGTACCTACATCCACTTTGAAACCGTCTGTATAGCTAGCTAGCTCCTTCCAGGGCCAACATTTCCTCCATCCCACTCCTCTCTGCTAGGAATTCTGATAGCGAATCTCCGACTACAGTTTGATAGTGAGACGATATAGTCCTTTTCCGTCCGGAATCTCGAAATATTCCACCGGTTCAAAATTGAGGCAGACCTTAGGGATAGATGTCAAGTCGAAAAAGATTCAGTACTTTATCCGTCGCTAATACAAGCCCATGTTAAGTTAGAATCATTATTTCAGCCTTTCTGCGACGTTTATTGACCAATTTAGCTTTTTAGATAAAATTTCCCCAGTGAAATTTCGATTTTTATTCGCTTTATGTAAGTTTTAAGGTGAAAATTTCGTTTCAATCTTATAACATTTTTAGTATAGACATCGCTTTATAAACCAAGGGTAAATAAATGTCTATTGTGAACAAACCTTAAGATTTGTTATGACATTTCATTGAAGTTCGACTATAAAGGCATCCTCGTTTGGGTATATACAGTCACATAATGTTAAAATTACGAAATTAAACAAAAAGTCGTGAATTTGTTTATAAAGATTTATTACTTACCAATTTAATTTGTAGCTAAATGCTGGTGGTATCGTAAACGATACATATCCGGAGAATTATTCGCGTTATATCAAAGAAATAACTGGAGAACAAATTGACTTCCCACTTCCTGGATCGTCCAAATTTGGCAACCGATCTGTAAAGTGGTCACAAAAACAGCCAGTGAAGGAAAATGAAACTGAAAAACCATCTGTTACAATAAATATTAATTATTTATTCAACCAAACACCCGAACGATCGTCAGGCCTCAATGAGAATCACACAACTAACTTGCTCGAATTGACTGAGACTCCGAATACTAATTTATCAGTTTGTGTATCTCCGCTGAAAAATACCTCAAATCCTTCACCAAACTTATTTGAGGGGCAGAAAAAGTTAACTGATTACTTTGGAGTGCAGCCCAGGAAAAGCCCTGATAAAATAAAAACACCAGAAGTAGGGGTAAAAATCAACAGTCGACGTTGTAAATCTGTACTTCGTCTAAGTAAGTACTCTGGTTCTTACATTGGAAGAAAGCTTAAGTTGGCTGCAAAACGGTTCCGATCGGCAAAAAATCTTCAGAAACGCTACGAGAGTTTATTGTCTGCGTATAGACTGAATTTGGAAAAACAGTTTGCTAAGTACAAACATCGTGGACTGCGCTTTGTGTTTCGGAATTGTAAGGCGCTTGAGTTGTACACAAATTTATTGAGAGATTTGAAAATGAATTGCAAGAAAGTAAAATTTAGTGATGAGATTGGAGGTAAACGAAAAGTTGGAGATGATCAGGAGATTCCCAAGAGTCGTAAAGCGAATAGACAGGAGGAAAATCTACGACACATGCTGTTACCAGATAGTGCAGAGGACGCCAATCGAAAGGATGCAAGTAAGTTTAAATTATTGAAAATAATTAAACCTGTCTAATTTTTCATTTTGTTAACAGTTTATGCATTCAATTTCTATGAGAAGGTAGAGGAGGTACTCAAGCAATCGAACAAACCAGAAGACTGTAAGAAATTCAATCACATTCTCAGAGCATTCGATCCCAAGAAGGACAAAGTTGCTGATTTGTATTATGTAAGTATCTATGTAGTAACGATTGACAATATAATCGTGGTGGGAAATAAACTCAACGATAAATATCTTTTTGTTTTAGAAATTAGAGAAACTTTTCCTTCCCGATCATCCTGAGCTGGCCCATGTATTCCTGACATTTCTGCTGCCACCCGAAGCGGCTGAGATCGGAAAGTTCTTTGAGCATTTTATGTACACCAACGCTGGAACGTTTTTCAATAAATTAAATCTTTACTTCAACAAACAACCAGCACAGATCAGAAAAATATTTAATTGCATCAGCGAATTGTCCGAAGACCCAGATGTCACAATAGATAAGATGAAATCAAAAATTTTCCCTCTGCTTAAGGGAAATACATTCCTTATCGATTGGTTTACACAGCTTTTTTCATCAGAACCACCACCAGATAGGTAAAAATAGTTTTGTTTGTCTTACCCACTTACTCATATATATGTATGTAACTTGCAGGCTCTTCGGCTCGGCAGAGAACACTAATATGAAGGAAGTTCTGTCCAATCAAACTGGAGAATATATCGAAACTCTTCATCCTAATGATCTCCTAGACTCTCCAACAGAGTCACAGACCTGCCAGCTAAAGTACATCAACGGAAGGATATTCTATGGTACAAAGATTCCGCTGCCTGCAAAGCTGTCGTTCATGGCAACAAGCTACCAGGCAGATGAGCTGAACGAAACTTTAGAGGATGAAAAACACACTTCAACTGAAGGTGGCTGTGTACACGGCATAAGGGAATATGGAGAGAAGAGACTGTCTGCGTCGATTCATGATTGCAGTAGCGATGATAATGACAAATCCGAAGAAGAAGACTCCAAGTGTAAGTTGCGGTACCTCAGCGTATTATGTTCGCTACTAATTGTATCTTTTCAGCTCTTGTAATGGCTGCCCTGGAAGGTGACCGTCTTGAGACCTGTGATGATGCAACATTACGCTCCCATGCGATACGTCTCAATCCATCGTATTACTCGACTAGTTGCTACAGTTCCTCACAGAATAACGCACCAAACAATTGTCATCGTCCAGTCAAGCTGGCCTTCTCAGCAACGGAAGATGGAAAGGGTTCACCACGCAAAATAATGTCCAAAGTGAATTCACCCGCAACCAACTCTGGTACTGTTTCAACATTTAAAGAACGACGAAAATCTCCAAAGAAGAGTTTAGTGAAATCTCCACTTTCGGCTGGCAAAAGAACTATAACGGATAGTTCGAGTAAATCCAATGCCATAGCTACGGCAAAGAAGCTTAAAAATCTTATAGATGATGATCCCAACTCAGATCCGGATGGGAGTAAGAAGAAGTGCTCAAAGAAAAGGAAAGAAAGTGAGTCTAAACCGAGTGAAGAATCAGAGGGAAGTGATGGAGAAATAAGGCTATCACTAAAAGAAGAAATTAAAGAGGAAGTTATGCAGCCTTGGACACGGGATGAAGATAAAATTATCCTTGAAGAGATCAAGTCGGGATGTAGGGAAAATTTATACGAGAGAATAAGTTCGAAAATGCTGAATCGCACGCTCCCGGAAATTGAAGAGCGACACAAATTTCTGATGGATTTTCTCTCCAAGCTGCAAAACAGTAAATAGCTTGTATTGTTGTATGTCTTGCTTGTTATTTTTTACCATTTATGAATTTAGTATTATATGTGTAAGAGTTAGGTTATAAATATATCTCAGTTTACTTCTATGTGCAGTTCATAGTTAAAAAAGAACGATGTTCGTGTCATGATTAAATATTGGACATTTGAAAACAGATGTGTCTTTTTAGTTAGCTGTGTGACAGAGTTCCTATTGCGTCCGAATGCCACCAGATTCATTTCAGATGTTGTATTCCATCTCAGTAGTTGCGAGAACAGGCCTAGGCGTCAATTATACTTGTCGTCTAACACCTTAGGACTAATACAACCTATACCCAGTCTATTTTCCAAGAGCCAGTAATCCTTACCTCACCCTACGCCTACTGGAGTTAAAATTGGTGTAACGCATGTTGCCGATTCAGACCACTATTCGGTTCCAGATTCATCAATACATACATATGTATGTATGTCGTCTGAATGCATGGCCTTGATGGACCATGCAGCAGAATATTTGGCAAAAAATGGGGGCCAAATCCTCTAGAGAGAACTGGACAAATGGCGAGGTCATTAACCCTGCCTCCATATCCATGTACACGGATGGGTCAAAAGTGGACGAAGGTACTGGCTCAGAAATATTTTCAGAGAAACCATCAATCGCCAGGTTCATAAAATTCCCCAACCACGCAAGTGTATACCAAGCAGAAATATGTATATGGAATCACCATGGCCTGTCGGGACGTATTCGCTCTGAACAGCTATAATCATATAGACAGTCAAGCAGCCATCAAGGCCCTCTCTTCCATCATAGTCAATTCAAAACTGGTGAAAAGGTATAAAGAGGAATACGAATCGGTCAGCTCGAGGCACAGCATCTCGCTCTGTTGAATTCTACGGGTTTTCAAGTGAATAAAATAACCAACAAGCTAGCTAGAAACAGATCGCTCGGTCTTAACGACCATCAGTCTTCTCATGTCCAAATTTACGTCGGACTTTCACAACATGGTCAATGCGAAGTGAAGTAGACTCACTTCATGCCGCGGCTCTAGAAAACTTTGGGCCCAATATAACAACAGGAAGGACTAGAGAACTTCTATCGCTAAATAGACTACAGATGACGCTTCTCATAGGTATCCGCACAAGCCATAACTCAATGGCGGAGGAGGCTGTGGCGACACAGAGGTAGAAAAAGACACAACACAGTTCCTCTGCGAATGTCCTCTCAACAGAACTAGATACATACACAACTTTTGGAAAAGTATCTTTCATAAGCTTAGCGAACTAGCTAACACGCCACCTAAAACCACCCTGAAATTCATCATGAGAACAGGTTGGTTCAGGAGAGCAGCTTCCGACATAGACAAACTGTTGGACTAATTGTCTTGTTCATTTATTTTAGGTATCCCACACCGCGGAACACAATGGATCGGTCCCCATACCTACCTACCTACCTATGTATGTCGTCTGAAGCGATGATTCTGCCTGCTGTGCCAATTCAATATCGACTTTCTCCAAACTGAGGCAAGAACAAATTGTCTAACTTGAACGAATGACTTCAAAGTCAACTGTGTGATGCTGGTGCCGGACGATTGGATAAAGTTTCACTCCTGATTAGGTACTTCAATCGGAATCTTATGCAATTCTAATAACACGTCATTTTAACCACTTCGAAGGTATTGATTGAACGCACTGATCCCAATTCACTATGATTTGCCTGATAGTAAAATCTCAAAATTCGAACGACTTCTTAGGACATACATACATACATATGTACATATGTATAGGTACATACGTATGTATGTAGGTTGAACAACTGTGAAAACTCCCATTGATTATTAAACATAATCATACATACATATGTGACATGCCTCTCAGCAGAAAATCTACTGACTTTCTTACGAGACACTGGCCCCTTGCAAAGCCTCTCAATGTGCTACGCTTACATATGTCATTAAACCACCATACGTCGCGTATTTGATTGCCTGATTGCCAAACAACGGATCATTTCCCTACGATTGTCCTGCCTGGTGTCTTTTTTTATCAGTTAGTTTAACTATGCTACTCATCACTAAATCTTCTATTAATCTTCCCACAATAAAACCGAAGAAATACTGGAGCTCTTACTTGTAACCTAGTTGTATAGATTTGTTTTTCTAAAAATTGACTGGTTTCAATTCTATCATAAAAGTAGGAGAATTTTCGTAATTCGACACTTCATTTTATTTATTAAATAGTGTCGTGCTTGTATTCTTAAAGGCTTAGTCAGCGCAATTAGAAACCATCACTGAAATCTAATACCCAGGATGGAAAAATTATGAAATTGTTTTCATAATCTATCATGTTTCAAAAAAAAAAGGCACACATACGCCCCGTATACCGGTACTTACGTCACTCGCATTCAGTATAAAGCATCGTTATCTACCTTTCATATTTATAAATACACCTACCTACATAATTTCCGAATAATTCCTTATCACTCCGTGTTCTCAAAGTAAGATAGTAAATGGAGTAAGCGCCGATTTGTTATCTATTTGCCTGGTTTTTATTTTTGTTGTCATATTTTGTGTCTCCCCCCTCCCCTCTTCTAAATAAACAACTAGTATTGAAAATATTTTTAGATCTCAATTGTAGAGCAAAGTATAAACTCTCCAATCCATTCACCAGTTCATCGTGTACTCTGTGATTCGCCGCACAGGTGAAAGTGCCGCTGTTGTTGTATACCCGCCCCCCTTTTTTTCTGCTGTATCTCATGGTATAACATCATCTCGTGTAGAGAACGAATATAGTATCTAACAACACTGTGCTTTGTATTCAATATTGACTGACAGGCACAACCATTTGCCGATTGTCGCTGGCACAAATCGTAGTTTTCTTAGTTTTTTATTCTTTAATTTTTGTTTATTTCTGGCATAATACATACATAATTCTGTTTGCAAAATTATATTGCGTTGCTTTTAAAAGGCAACAAATAAAACCCAAAAATCAGTGATAACAACCACGTTGAAAAGTGAAGTGTAAACAAAATGGCAAATTAGGAGTTCAAGTACGCGCAACATATATAATCGCAAAAAAAAAAAAAACAACGGGGTTTGTGGAAATAATGCAATTTTAAGGCTAAAAACTGAGTGATTTTGAGGAAGAAAAAAAAAAAAAAAAAACTAAAATGAATTGCGTTTTTGAATTTTTTCGGAACCATCATATCCTGGCAGTTGTCGAAGATGCCTTGGAAAATAAGGCATTCACATTGAATTTGTCACGTTTCCAGATGACGGATATCCCAGATGTAGTTGAAAAATGTGAAAGTGTGATGAAGTTATTCCTCAATCATAATCATTTGACACAGGTGAGTAGAGCGGTTAAGGTGACGTAAACAATTGCACCAAATTTTTTACATAAATTATGAAATACTTGGTGCTAGTGATGGAACGCGAGTTTACTCTTATTCGGAGTGACGCGAGTAATTTCATTTCAACTCGTACTCGAATAAGTCCATTCGTACTTGAGTTGTGATGTTGTATAAATAAATATTTGGTGCGACAGGTCTGTCGGATACAGGGCTTTTCACAACCATTTATATTGTGCGTGTTATATTCTTTACACGAATAGAAGGGACCTACTCTTTAATGCCGTTTCCGAAGTGCAATTTAAGAAGCTTTTTAATGACAGTCATACTGTCAGACGAGTTTAGATTGAGTGTTACCAATCTTAACAAATTGCCTTCTCTTTGTAAGGCAGCCGAAGATCCATTTAAGTAGGGTAGAGTGAATCCCAAATGATTTAATCTTTTAAAAAAAAAAATGAAATGACACACAGTGTCAAATGCCTTCATAAAATCAGTAAAAACGACGTCTACTTTATAGCCAGTAAAAACGACGTATCAAAAAGAAATTTCGTAAATTGTGCACAATACAATTGCCTACATATATTCTTTTATCACGCACTACTGAACACATATGTATGTATGCATACCGCCCTAGGGATGTTAACAACATGATGGTGCATCGAATTATACTTACGACTCGTCCTTTTCGCCTAAAATAAAGTGCATGTCTTGACCGTACCTACTTGCAGGTTTATACCGAAGGAATATAAATTATTCAGAATGGTAGTTCAACTAACATTGTTAAAGTCAATAGTCTGAAGCGGTAGGCATGGGACTGCTCCCGTTTTTTAAACAAAATATTTCTAGTCAAGATATTAATATATTTTAAAAAGTGGACATGGCTATTTCAAAATATTCCTTGTATATCAATTGTACGCTAAAAAATTTTAATTTTTTAAAATAACCATTAGAGCTGTCTTCAAGAAAATCTACTTTATGTCACGAATCAAAGAAAACACCAACTTTTCATCCATAAATAATAAATATATACATACATAAGTTTTATTTGAGAAAAAATAAAACCTAATACACACAATGTTAACTATAAAAAAAAAAACAAAAACTTTCCCTCCTTACTTCGCTTTCGGCGCTTTATCTAATTCATTCAGTCTATCCAAACGTTGCAATAGCGTTGGATGAGAATGAAACCACCAAACATATAACCAATCGTATACCGGAAATGATAGGTTATCTACATGAATTTTAATCAAAGCTGTACCTAGATTCTTGGAAAAACCCAATTTATGAGAAAATTCATCAGCTTGATACTCGAATCGCCGTGAAAGCATCATCCACCAAATATTAACCAAGACACGATAGGGCGCCAAAACGTATATCATCACCACAAGAAATCCTACAAGAATCGGTCTCTTGCCTGGTTCGAAACCAATAGCTTCATAAATTTGTCCATACGGGAATAAATATCCGAATACGATACACATGATCAATAAGTTAATCTGCTTTATAACAAAAAACTTCGTAACATGATTTAACTTCCAGTGGCCGAGTTCGTGGCTTAGCACGGCGAGAATTTCCATGTCTGTGCAACCTTTATCGCGTTCTTCCTCATTCAATTCGGACTCGTTCCTATTACCTTTATTTTGAATCAGGGTGTCATAGAGAACAATTCGTTTTGAATACCATAATCCACTAAAATAAGCATTACTATGGGCAGATCGTTTAGAACCTTCAATAACATAGATCTTAGTCAGAGGGAAATTAACCGAAGCAGCAAGTTTCTTAATGGATTCCTTCAGTGGACCTTCCTCTAGAGTCTTATAGTTACCGCATAAGATTCCCATCAATAACGGAATTGTGATGATTAAAATAAAAGTCTTAACCACAATGAATACCCAGAGCCAAAGAAAGAAATATTGGCCACCTCGTTGGATTATGAACACGATTGCCGCCGAATTAAGCGCCTCAAAAACTAATAACACAGAAAGTCCTTTCATCTGATCAATTATAAAGTATCCCACCGTCTGATTGTTGAATCCGTGCTTTTCTTCCAACACAAAGATATTGTATATCAAGAAGGGCATCTTCGCGACCAGATAAATTAAATTTAATATAACAATAAACAAACAGCCGACCACGATCTCAATGCCCGAATTGAGGCACAATAGACCTGCCAAGTGCTCCGCCATTTTCCATATGAAGGCAATTACGCCAGAGTATAACAACTGCGTTCCGAATATTACATCTAAGCTGACGACTGCAAAAATAGAAAATTTCAACTTGTGCAGACTATACAGACGGGCCCGGTGAAATGTTTGTTCATTCATCGCCCTCTCCAGTACTTTAGGAACAGTTTTTGAAGTTTTGCAAACTTTCATCTAGAAGATGTAAGAGAATTATTGTACTTCTGGATTAAAATTTCTAAGCCTACCTGTCGTGTGATTATATAAACTTCGACAGCCGTCTTGAGTAAAATAAAACCGATGATACAATATAGCAACCCATCAGCTGTTAATAACTGATCCATCGTTTTCGGCTATATCAATTCAAACAAAAATTAATTTAGATAAAATTTAGAACATTTATAAATTTGATGGGCAATTCTATTACCTCTCAATCAATCAGAGGAAATGACAATTCTTTTTAGAGTGCTTATACTCCGACATTTCGGATATATACAATACTTATTTACTTACTTAGGTGGCGCTACAGTTCAGGGTGAACCTAGGTCTCAAGTAACAAGCCTCTCTAGTTAGCTCGGTCTTTAGCTAACTATCTCCAGTGTTGCGCTCTCCAAGTCGGTTGAGGTCCTCTTCTACTTGTGCGCTCCATCTAAAGCTAGGCCTTCCTTTGCGGCGTTGTCCCTTCCGGTTTGATTCGAAGACTCCGCGGACTGGAACGCTGATGTCTATTCGCTCTGTACGTCCTTGTCATCTCAAACGACTGATGTACAGTTTTTGACTAGGTCGATGTCGCTGTGCAGCTCGTATAGTACACGGTTGAAACTCCTCTCCAAAGCCCGTTAAAGCAAACGGGACCGAATATTTTACGAAGAATATTTCTCTCGAAACGACCGAAAATATCTTCATCCGTTATTTTCAATGAATAGCTTCCAAGCTTCAGCGATATAAAGGAGGGCTGGGATGTTCAAGGTCTTATATAAAATCTACTTAGTTTGGAATTCTTGAATTTTTTCCAGGATCTGCCAAAGTGTGAATATTTGAACGACTGTGAACTTTCCTGGTCTGAAACCACACTGAGGTTGGTAGATAGAATCTTGTATGCGATATTGAGGAGACTGATACCTCTGTTGGCCCAAAGAAAGGAGACTGCTCACTCCATTCTTGTGGATCAGGCAAACGATGCTGATATTCCATTCATAAGGCATACACACGTCTGACAAAACCTTAGAAATGAGTTGGTGTATCAACCAAATGTACGGATCTTGCTTTTGTTTCTTACTTTACTATGCAATGAAATATTCATCCAGATAGCAGATATTGCTGATAAAATTGTCTAGTATTCTTGATGAGCCTTTCTGAGACGAAGTTATTCAAATTTTATGTACAGTCATTGTGGAAACCATCCCAAGATTACCAACAGTAGTTTAGCAGCGTTTAGATTTTTAAGTATTCCTTTTTAATATAATACACTTACACATCCATAATCAAAATTTAACGATTTTTTTTTTCTTTAGCTTCCAGATTATCTAGACAGTCTATATCGCCTTCAGATTCTTACATTAGACTACAATCGTATTCCACGATTTCCATCTGTGATATGTAAACTCACTTCATTACGTGTATTAAACTTAAGTTGTAATCAAATAGACGAGCTACCACCTGAAATTGGCTACCTAACTGAACTGGAAACACTATGGTGTAATAATACAGGTCTGGTGAAAATTCCCGAAGAAATTTCAAACTGTGAACGACTCGAAACGTTCGGTGCACGAGGAAATAATATTGAAAATTTGCCAACTACCTTTGGATTACTGAGAAAACTTAAATGGCTTACTTTAGAAAAGAATCAAATGAAAAGTTTGCCAATGAGTTTTATTGCTTTGGACAAGTTGGTTCATTTGAATTTAAAAAATAATCAACTGACGGAAGTTCCTTTATGTCTGAAAGATATGCCAAAATTACAATATGTCTTCCTTAATGACAATCAAATTGAAAAAGTACCAGCGGAGATCTTACGGGAAACCCAATTCATTAAGATGATCAACTTGAATGAGAATCCAATTAGAGATAGGAGTGACATACCGGTGAGTTTAAGATTTACTTTAATCAAGTTTAATTTTCTAATGGAAGATAGCATGGATGGTAGTTCTAAGGGATATCCGGGAATATTAAGTCTACAGAGCATTAGATCTGGTAAGAGAGAAGGTTATGTTATTCTGTTTTTTTTTTTTTTCTGAACTACAGATACAAATATGTTTTTTCACTAACTAATTCTGTTTTAAAGGTTTTTCTTTACTTTTCAGTCTAAGAGGGTTATTCTTCATTATTAATAAAAAAAAGATACTCATTCTAGAGATACTCGAATTTCATCTTTAATAACTCGACGTCAAGAACAGATGAATCTGAGGCCCAAGATGATGAAGAGATGAGCGAAGAAGATGATGTCCGCCTGGATAGAGACCTTTCCGATTGGGAAAACAGTATTGAGACTAGCGATATAGACACAACCGACGAAAGTACGGAAGAAAACGAAATAGAAGTACGTAATTCTATATTTGTTATAACATGAATGTTTATAAAATACCTTACATTTAGGATATTTCTATTCTCATTCCCGAATTATCCCGATATATTACCAATTTCAACTGAAAGCATATACATAAGTGCATACATACTACATACGTGGATGAAGCGAACAGCAAATAAGCAGTCAATTAATTTTCATTTATTACTTACATGCATACATACATATATACATATATACATATATAAATACATGTAACTGAAATAACTCTGAATAGTTAAAAACAAATAAAGCAAGTAAATACAATTTGCGCGTTTGTGTTCCGATCATTCGAAGTAAGCCACTGGACGACTTTATATCAAAATGCATAGGAACAGTCCGCTATTACGAAATGTATGGAATTTAGGCACTGGAACTGGATACCACATAACATATTTAAAAAATTACTTGGAAACAAATAGAACTCATTATATTTGTGTAAAAATTATATACATACATATATGTATTTACTGAGTATAAAAAAAAAGGAAGCAATTTTCGAAATCGTAATTATGTAATTCCAAACAGATGCCAACTGAAGTAGTCGCTTACTTCGTCTTCTTAGAGTCGTCCAATTCTTCGAGTCTATCCATTCGATGCGACAACATTAGATGTCTACAAGTCCAATCATATATCAGAAATTTCAAGTTGTCCAAATACACTTTAATTAAATTTCCACACGTTCGCTCAGAGGATGCCGATTTTCGATAATCGAATCCTCGCCAAAGCGTTACCATGCCAATTTTTGCCACGACGTGGTACGATTCCATCACGTAGATAACTATCGCAAGGAGCGCCACGAGAACCGATTGTTTTTTATGCTTCCAAATAAAACGTTTTGAGAATGGTTCATACCGACTAAAGAAGTAACTGAAGGTGGAAAACATCAACAAGAAGTGCACCGGCATGGTAATCATGTTAACATGTGTCAAATCCCAATGGACCTCGTGATCCTCATCTGTGCAGTCTATGTTGCGCTCTTCCTCTTTCAACTCCATTTCGTTCTCTTTATCTTTAAGAGGGTTACGGAGAGAAATCCCCTCAGAATTCCACAATCCATGAAAAAAGACATTACGATGGGCAAGCAGCTTGAAGTCTCCAACAATGTAGAGTACAGCCAAAAGAAAATTTAGCGAATTAGCAAGTTTTCCAATGAATCTCTTTACTAGATCTTCCGCCAACGGTGCATACTTATCAAATAAAAATCCAATCAAAATTGGAAGGATAGTCATAAAACAGTATTGTCCACTTCGTTGAACTACGAGCACTATAGCCGCCGCAGTAGGTATCACAAATGCAAGCAATACAACAAATCTCTTAATATGATCGATTACAAAGTATCTCGCCGCATTTTTGCTAAACTCGTACTTCTTATTCAATACAAAAGCATCGTATAACTTAAACGGCATCTCCTCGATCAATCTGAACGAAATCACCGTAGCAATGAATATGCAACTGAGCACGATCTCAATGTTAGATTCAAGGTTCAATGGATCTCCTAAGACCTCAGCCATGAACCAAATGAAGGCAATTGAGCCTAAGCACAACACCAGCGTTGCGATCAACACATCGATGAAGATGACTATTAAAATATGAAATTGCGACCTGTCCAGGTAACATAAACTGGCCTTGTGATTATTTTCTTTATTCGTTACCTTCTTCTGTATTTCGGGAGCAATTTTGGAACTAGTGCAGACGTCTAACTGAAAACCAGAAGGGAATTTACTGGATTTTCGGATGAAAATGCCACGCCTACCTGTCGCTTACAGATGTGATCGTCAACCATATCGTTATGCGTCTACATAATATGGTTTTTCCAATCGTTATAGAAATTAATTTAGATAGAATTAGAACATTAGATTTTGTTAGAAATTCTATTTCATATTTTCTGAAGCATAAAACAAATTTACAAATATCAAAACTTAGTACGAAATGAGGACTTGAAATTTACTAACAAATATCTGAGATCCTTCCATTAAAATAGATTTCACCATGTGTAGGAAACGATAAAATTGATTACCAAGAATGAGTGAATATAAGATTACACATTTAGCATTTAAACAAGTAAAAAACGCTTTTCTTGCGCATCTATGTACGTCACAGAGGACATAAGGATAAGGACAACAATTTGACTGACTGAAAGCAATACATCTAGACAAGGTGTTCGTCTACTGACTAGCTCAGCCACCATATCAGGGCGAAACGCATTTTTTGGAGTCGGAACAATACTTTCTTTATATCATTATTTATAATCAATCATATCATATATATAATATACACATTAGAGAATCGTATACATATGCAGTTCTGTTTTCTAATAAAAATAAAACAAACAAAAAGATAAGTTTGGAGTTTTTTTTGGCGAAGGTACAAATACTTTCCTCAATCCATCAACTAAATGGATGCAATTGTAAGTACCTACAACAAATACTTATTTTTAAAATACATTTTCATTGAACATACATACAAATTACCGACCACCCGAACCTGACATTAAACCACAAGCAATCTATTAAAATTTTCCTTTTTTACGAGGCAATCACAACAACCATCATCATATCTAAATTTTCGTAAAACACCAGGCCACCAGAAAGTTTCAGAAAACAGCAAGCAAACTGAGTTTCTCAGAGCTTCCAAAACTGTGCACTGACTGCTACTGTCATGCATGCATACAGATTTTTGGTTTTCATGTAACTTTGATATTTGTTGATGGATTTCGACGATTTAGGTATCAAATTAATGGAAATATTCTAAACTAAAAAGATGGAACTAACAAGAAAAAAGTGAAAATGCCCATGGTTGTATTAGGTACTTCCTGAATTTTGTGACTCGGTGGGGAAAAAACTCATAAAAGGGATTACAGCAATTATGTACTATCAAGACATTTAATCTAATCTACCACATGCAAGATTCCTTCCAATTTTTGTGCACTCCCGTCCTATCCCCATACATAATCGATTCATATGAATTGAAAAAAAAAACCAATGATTTTATGTCAATTAACTTTTATTTTTTTATATTTACATCTAACTGCAATTACTCTAATGGTAAAAACAAAGACAAACAAAAAAAAAAACCTAAATAGACTTCAAATCTATTAAATAAGAAACAATTTGTAAAATAAATTGAATTGCCTGAATGAATGCACTTTCTTTGTGTGGGTTGGTTGTTTGAGAGATCATTTTTTTTCTGTTTTCTCTCTAACCAAATACTTAAAAAACTAATTTGAAAATAAGCGAACATTTGGAACTTCGATTTAGGACATCTTCTTCATTAGGTCTTCATCTTGCATCGACATTGCCGTAAGCTTTTTGCCTATTTTCTCATGGATATCCAGGTACTTTGCTACACAACGATCAATGCAAACCGATTCTCCTTTGCCTGGAATTAAAAGGAATAAAATTAGTTTTATTTTGATATATGAGAGATGAATAATAAGATATAACACAGATGAATTGTGTAGTGCACAATTTTTTTACTTTTATTCTTATCGAACTCTTGAATGGAATTATTAACGCAAGAAACATAATACCACACACCATAGGTCATCCTGTACTAAATCATCTGTAAAATAAGCATAAATGCACATTCGGTCTGGAATGGATCGTATGATACCCTATGCTCCTTCCTATGCAGCTCTAATAAAGTGGGTGCGAATGTATTGCATTTTTTATTGAACTACGAGTATAACTTCGAACATTTGAGGATCGGTTTTTTGATGAAAACCTCACCAAAAAGTGGTCGTTGACAACACTGATGTATGGGTGAAATGTAGACAATCTAAATATCTAAATATTTGGTCGTAATAAAATTTTTCAATTTCATGTAAAAGAGATTTCTCAAATGATTACTCTTGTACTCCCTCTTTCTCAAAAGCCCAAAGCCGAGATATGAAATTTTATTCTCCTAGTTTAAAATTTAGGGCCCAAAAAACGGTGACTTTCTGACATGGCTTGCTAAATTGATTTCGCTATTGGTACTGATCACGAATATACATTCAGCAGATATGTACATTTTAGACTATGTGTCAAACTAGATATACACTTAGGATAGGGTATAAACATGATCCAGTGGATGTATGACCAAGCAAGGTGTGCTTTAACACTCTCAATTCTGTACTTGCTAGGCGGAAAACGTAATACACATTTAGGACACTGTAGCTAGTAGAACCAAGGCAGTCAAGATACGCTTTGGTGAAGATCATGTATGCATATGTATATATACTTACATATGTATGCATGTACACATGTCTGATGGACAAATAAAACTTCAATGCAGTCAGGCAAACGATCGAAATGGCGTGAAAGACTTGTATCTTGAGGGCCAGCAAAACTAAAGTTAAGGTCAGGAAGACTTACTACTGTAATGCAATAAACTGATACGTATTTTTTTATATATGGAGATGGAGTACTTAGGTATATATTTTTTCAATCCATACGGCAACGCACATTATCAAGGAGCAATATTCTTTTAAAATTTACGATCCTATATTTAAGACTAAATTCCTAGCTTAGAAAACAAATAAATTAAACGACCTATTTCATCATAAACCTATTTTTTTATCATCACCTGCAACTAATTACCGATTTCATCAAAGTAGTTCAATTGCCACCTTCTTGTCCACATGATTTTTACCAAACTTACTTATAAAAACAAATCAATTCATAAATGAAAATCTCAATAACTTTTAAAAAACTCACCTAATTCAGATTCTCCATATTTCGGAGCAATACATTTTTTATGGCATGCATTTGTCATTCTATTATATAAATCAGACATCATTTCGATTTCCATGTCTTGCATCATTTGGAGTTTTGCCTGATCGGCTTGGCTTACTTGTGGCGCTGCCATCGTTTGTTAAAATTAAATATTTTTATTGAGGTTTATTAAGGTAATTCCTTTTCGTTTAGTTGGTTTGGATTTTAACCGTCAAATCTCCTATCACTTCTTTGATAATCACCAATATTTGCTTTTTTCATTCGATCACGAATTTGCATACTCTCAAATCGTTTCTTTTCAATTGAATTCTTCGAGAGTATAAATGCATAGACACCGGAAAATGTTATTATACCCCTGTTATATAAAAATATCAATTTAATAAATTTTATTTAATGAAAACGATTGGGCTTACCAACCAACTGCAATTTTACCAAAATTTCCTAACCCCATTCCTTTTTCTCAAGAAAAATATATTTCAATCCAGCAAAGGTGAAGTAAGAAAATCTAACCTCAAAAACACGAGATATCAGCGTGAAATGTCAAAGTGACAAGCAATGGTTTGCTTAGTTCTAGGAAAAGAAAGATGTAAGTGAAATGTTTACGATATTGGAGAGTTTGGCGATAACTACTGGCGGCACTAAAAAAAAAACTTCTGAAAAGAGGAGCTTACACAGGGTGGGATTATTGTGCAAAATCGCTGGAGCACCGCAATAAACAAGTGAAATCAACGGTAAACTGTATTTAGTAACATAAAATTTGGAAAGGATTACGTTATTCGAAATTCTCATCCAATATATGTTGTAAACATGTGACATCTCACCAATAAGCTTGATAAGAATATACACCATCCAATTGGAATCCAATTAGATATCACTCTAGCACAGAATCATTCTGAATCTGATCGTTTATAAAAAAGTAGTGAACATACACACTTTGGATTATACCTGACAATCGACCATATTAGAGCGATAAATTACCTACATATATGTTTCCTGTAAAACGGCGAGCCTGTTGACAACGATTGGTGTACCAAGTTTTTGCCTTAATATGTGCCATTACTGACAGGAAGAGACCGACATTTAAAAACATGAAACATGAAACTTTTTTTGTTTTCTTATCTTTACAACCAAGTTTATTAAGCTTCATCTTGCCATCACTGTACATCTCTACACACATGCATACAACTCTCCAAAATCTACAAAATTTGATAATTCCCACCACCACCAATAGAAAAAGAAAAGTCAAACAACATACAAAATAGACATGCCATGTCATTTTTTTGCCAAAAATTATTTCATTTTCCTTTTTATCGGCATCAAATTCCATTAAAATAAAACTTTACCCACGCAAACCAATTAAAAATGCCATCGAAAAAGAAAAAATACAATGCCAGATTCCCGGCGGTAAGTAGAAATGTTAAATTTTCAAAAACTTGCACACACCAAGAGTCTCAGCTCTCTGCCATTTCCAAAGTGATAAAGGCGGCGTTTGGGAAAGTATATTTTGCTTTGACCAATGCCAATTGAATTTATGTGTTTTGCAAATAATTTTTGTTTCAAATTGAATAATGCAAAATACAGAATGAAAACAAACCCAAGAGAGTTCATGTTTTCTTTTGGTGTGTATTCAGTTTTTTTTTTTTTTTATTTGTCTTTTCATCGAGTGGTTTTTGTGTATCTAGTTTTTTTTAGTAATTTTGTTTTTGTTTCTTTGTAGGGACGTATAAAGAAAATAATGCAAAGCGATGAGGAGATTGGAAAAGTGGCGCAAGCGGTTCCTGTTATTATCTATATCCTTTTCAAAACTTTTTCTTTATTTTATTTTACTGTTCTTTTTGTTATCTTGTTGAGATTGAAGCAGTTTGTGAAACGAAACAGATGGTTAAATTTAGTGCTACGGTAAAGCGCTATTGGTAACTATTGTCCACTTTGGGGATAAATTTATATACTTTAAGCTGCTTTTTGTTTACAACTTACACGCATGAAATCAGTGAATACTTGTTTTAAATTAACGCATTTCATACTTTATCCGACATATTCATATAAAATGTGAAAGATAGTGTAAATATGGGAAATAGTCTAGTTTCTATTTTTCATCATGCTAAATATTTCTGGTTTCTCTAGCATTTCACTTATGCATGTCCATTGATGGTGGGTTTGTACTACAAAATCTCGCAATCTGTAAAATTACTATTATATTCCATTCATTTCAAGTTGTTCACCGGGTTAAAAATATATATATGTACATACGTACAATTTTCCAGTAAAAACACAGAGAGTGCTTTATAAATAACACTGTCCAATAAGAATTTGTCATTAAAACTTGTTTCTGTTTTTTTTTTTATTTATCTCGAGTTTCATATGTTTCTCATATCTGTAATACATGATAAAACTCAACATAAACATCTATATATGTATATATCCAATTGTTGTGGTATAGTGTTGATCCCATCTGTTATCAGTTGTTTGGTTAACAAAACATAAAACACGGCTTCTTTATCGGAAAACAATGTTTTCTCCCCTCAGCGCCATTGAAATAACGTACCGTCGATGAAACTCTTCACACGTTTTAAAGACTGCAGTTCAACAAAAGAGGATTTGTCCTTGAACAACACCTTTAGTTTGTCATATTTATCCATCAATACAGCGGCCACGTTTATGCCGTGCCAGTTTGGTGTTTTTTTTTTTCTCATAATTACGGTATAAACCCTTATTTGTTTTAGCGCTGCCACATTTCTGAGGTCGATAGCGGAGCAGCGCCAAATTAGCACGGCATTAACACGCCCTATGATACTCATTTTTCTGTTCAAACAAATTATGAATACATATGCATTTTCCATCCATATTTGTTCCATCAGAACAATAAATACATATATGTACATACATAATCTTCGTTATAGCCACTTGTCCTTACAGTTTAGTTTTCTTTTAATTCTTGCACCAGACAAGCTATTTTGAGCCAAGCCCCATTTAATCTTTAGCTTGGTATGGCTCAAAAGTAAAATACAATCAATAGAAAGAAATTTAATCGAAATGGTAATGCCATTCATTATCCACAAAGAGTACTTCCAAAACCGAGGAGTTTTTTTTAACTCAATTGTGTTTCAAAGTGTTTCCTTAAAAAGCGCAAGTATAAAATTACATCATCACCAAAAAGTGATGGATGATGGAAATTTTCCCATTCCGTAAAGTGTGTCCCATAAAAAGAACTTCGCACCGCATTAAATTGCTAGCAAATTGATTTTGAAAAAAAAAAGGTAGTAGGTCGTCAAAAATGTAACGATCTCTCATGGATAACCCGAAGATTGTCTATATCGTAGTGAAAATCACTTCATCACAGAACATTTTTTAATTGTGTGTTTAAGGGAAAATATAATGGGAATCGAATTAAAATCAGAAAGCGTGCTTGTGGCTCATTAATCTCCCTTAAAACAAAAAGTGATCTTTTTAACAAAATATAGATTATGAATAAATATTAACCAACAACTCCATCGCTTATTACATTATCAAATTAAAATAATAATTCATCAGTCTCCTACTAGATGTTGACCTCGGCAGACCCGCGATTTAAATAAGAGATTAACTATGAATACAATAAGTCATTTTGATATTTAAGTTATTATATTTTTAGATTTATTCGGAACTAAGAGCTTTCAATTGTTACATATGTACATACTTATATCTCCGTTTCAATTTATGTTTGTAATCTATTCCCACAATAAATTGTATATTATGGTGAACAATATACTTATGTGCATACATATGTACATATGTATGTATGTATTTGCCGTCTAAAACCTATAAAAATATATCAGTGGGTACTGCAATGATGAAACAGGAAGTCACATTGTTTTAAAAAATATTCTTTCACCTCATCATTTAGATAGATCATATTTTTGCATTCCCTTTCATGTGAATCATCACACTTTGTAAAAATATCCTCAGCCCTTTTCTATTTATTTTGACATTTTTAGCAAAATTTATTGAACTCTAATAATAAATATATACCTAAACAATTATTGCTAATTTACACTTCATATTTTTCTTAACTGTACATTTTTATCAAAAATATACCTAGAACTCTAGAGCTCTTTGTAGAATCATTGCTGACGAAAACTCTAAAAATCACCAACTCCCGCAATGCAAAAACTCTTTCACCTTCCCACATGAAACAATGTATAATGGCTGAGAATCGTTTTGACTTTCTGCGAGAACTTGTTAAGAATATCCCAGACATTAGTGTAGCCGAAGAGGTCAGTAATGATAGTTCACCTGAAGCTACAATCGATCCATCGGATACACCATATGATTTAAGTATGCCATCCACAAGCAATAGCAATGAGACAATTACTCAAAAAGTAATGCCAACCAATGGAAGTACCACCCTATTACGTAACAATGGTGTTACACGAAGTTGTGGCACCACAATTTGTGCCAGCCCATTACAATCGCCAACATTAAATACAGGCACATCAGATGAAAGTCGAGCACAATTGAAACGTCAATGGGACGTTATAAACCGACAGCTGCCAACAACAGCCACACTATCTACTGAAAGCACGCCACCAAAACTTTTCCGAACTGATTCAGCGCCAACCGGATTAAGAACACAACTATCATCGATTCAGCAACAGCATCACCAGCAACAGCAACCAAATCCACAATTGCTACCAACAGATCTCCGCCGTTTAAGGCATCAACCAAAATCTGTACCTGGTAACATTTGTACAGACACTGTACCGTCGCAAAGAAACAACAACAAACCGCAGACACCTACAACTGCCATTCCTGCGCCCATTGTCAGCATAGATTTCTGCAATAAGCCAATTGTGAAAATAGATTATAGTAATTTAGCTTTACATGACACTAACTATTCAGAATCACCCTCCTCGTCATCATCATCACCGACTGTGGAGCTGATTAATAGGAGTGCTACTTGTATTGTGAAAAACCCGCTTCAGCCAACAGCAGCTGCAACTGCAGAAAGTCCAGTCATAAACATAGATCTATCCAATATCGTTACAAGCGGAACGTTCGCGACGTCATCATCACTTCATCCCAATGTTATCAGTTCGAATTGTACAGGAGTTCCAGTACCGCCAGTACCAGCCATACCACCATCCACAGTGGTAACTAATAAAAACTCATTTTTGGAATTGGATGAAGACTACGACAATATTTAAATGCAAAATAAATAACAACAGGGAGATACGTATATACAAACTAAATGATAAATGGTCTTTATTTTTGAAGATAAACTAAATGTAATTTAAAACGAAAACATGTAAAGATTTTGAGAAAATGCGACGATTAATTTGCAACATATAATTTTGTTGGAATTGTTTGAAAGAAATAAATAAAAAAAGAAAGAATATGCAAATGCATTTTTTTTTTCTTTCCTCAAAGCGATCGACTCAGCGACATTGCACTTATTAAATTAGGTATGTATGTATATCCTGTCATCTATTGTGGGACATGTGATTGGTTTTGTGCAACGCGTTTCCGCTCTGTTCGTCTCACCGTCAAAGTTCTACTTTCTTTCTCAACTATTGTACGCACTCCATCGCACGGTATATTTTACAAAGGTTTGCAGTTTACAAATAAGCGCCAGTCGCCAAAAAACCGCAAAAAGTTCTGAGAATTCCTTCCACCGTGGTTTTAATACTAAAAATATAACTTGCAGACTTTAGACAGCATTTCGAATACACCAGTAGTTTCAATTGCCCACCCACAGTTTGGCCCCACCTACCCTCAGCAGTTTCCTTAATAATGACAAGATTTATTTTCACGACGATGTTATCCACTATTAACATAACAGCTATTAAACATATATATGCATATGCAACACCATGTTAATTACTCATCTGCAACCTCCTTTCTTAAAAAAATACTCAAAAAGAAAAATATCACTCGATTTTTCGTAAGACACCAGGCCACCAGAAAATTAACAAACGCTGTTGGTATACCAGCTATGCATCGCACCTTTAGATATGCTATGTATTGTTTTAGAATTCTGCTGCAATCGAAAATTTAAAGATATGCAGCTCCTAATTGTGGTTCATTAGAAGCATTTGAAACGAAGATACTGCATATCCATGGGCGCAGTCCATAACTGATTTACCAACTGCGTTTACTAATTTTCTGGTGGCCTGGTGTTTTACGAGAAATCGAATCAAAACTGATATTTTTCTTTTTCGATGGATGGAACTTTTTTTTAAAGTAAGTTTGTTATTGTAATTTGTTTGCATTATGAGTTCAATTATTGGAGGTGTTTTATAAATGATTTGAAAAGTATTACACAGATTTGTGTTCCGGGCAGTAGAGGTCAGGATATACATTTCGCAATAAACGAAAACATTTTAAAAATTACGTAAATAATTATTTTTTATTTTTTTTTTATTTTTATTTTGTCTTGTTTTTATCTTCTGCATTGTTTGGAAAGTGTGTATGAAAATAAATATACGTTTTTCTGTCTCTCTTTTACAAACATAACATCGGTTGGTTTCATAAAAAAATTGGTTTTTCCTCCGCTTTAAAAAGGTTTAAATTGTTTTACCAATTTTCTTTGATAAATATTTACATTTCTGTTTTCGGTTTGTATGTATATAATATTCATCGCTCAAAAATTGTGGAATAACGAAAGAAAAAAAATCAGATAAGTTTTTGTACTCTTTTCCCATTCTTAATAAAAAAAAAACACAAACAACACTCAGTTACTAGTCTTCGGGCACTTTCCAAGATAATTGTTTGCCGCGGTCATATAAGTTCTTTAGAGCTGTTGTGAATTTTTTCTCCGCCTGTAGCTTCAGATAGTGTTTATACAATTGCAACGTTGTGCGAGCGTCTTCAACAGAGTCGTGCGTTTCGGATTGGATTTTTGTACCTTAAAAAGAATAAGATAATACAAATCAGTTCAAATAAATAAATAAAAAATTTTTTAGTAGACATGCCTAAGAAGTGCCAGGCTAAGAAGCGTAGCGAGACCATTCTATGATGTGGCAAATGGAATAAGTGAACGGTGTCTATTATTTGATCGGATGGAACTATCATGTTGATGACTCTGAAATAAGACAAGTTTAACAAGTTTAGATCATTTATACCTTTAAATGCACAATACTCTTACCTAAAGTCATTTTTAAGGCCATGACCAACAAATATTACTCCAATGTCAACTAAATATTTAAGTTTTTGATATGAATTTTTCAATGCTGTTAAACGTTTGTTGCTGAAATTCGCGTCTAGATCGCCTGGTTTTATACCAGAGAATTGTGTTAAATAATCGACAACTTTTTCTTGTGTGGATATGTAGTCATCCATGAATGGAACACCCTCATCTGGTCCTTGGCTAAAATCAGAATAATTTTATTTAAGAACAACTCTCTATGAAAACCTGTCCTCTTTTGTTTACCCTCTAATGCATGAAATTCTTGCAACACTCATGTGACATGGCTTAATGGTTGCAGTTTTGCCATCGGGACGAATTTCATTCTCTTCTGGATTAAGAGTGACAAATTCAGCATCCATGGCGACTAAATCACCAGCTCTTGGCATTTCACTCGGTTGTAGAGGTTTGAATAGTGTTTCGCTTTTAACCGATGGGTGAATGGGATTCAGAATGTCCTGCAATTGAAAATGTAATGCATTCATACTGTGAACGAACTTGTTTCGAGTAAAACTTTACCTGAATAAACGGATTAAAGAATGAAATTTCGGCCTCGGTCTCTTCAGCAGTATTCTCGAATTCATCATCGGAATGGATGCTACTGTAGAAGAGAACACAGGGTACTTTCCAATCCAAAGTAAACCATACTGATTCTTGTGTCGAAACAGGAGAAATACTGTAAATAGAAAAATATACATATAAACAATTATTACTTAGTAACATTCTTTGTTTTGCTTTCTAATTTTAGGACTTCATGAAGGTAGCATTGCGTGAGCTCAGATTCAGAAGGGTTCACAGGTGTATGAGCAGCTTCAACTTTTCTGGATAATTCGAATATTCAACTGACTTACCTAAAGTCGTTAAAGATGTACCACTGGTTTTGATCTTCCGTTCCGGTTGCCATTTTTAAATCATGATAACGTTTACCCACATTAATCAAAGAAACTAAATTCTTTTGTGTTCCATCGTCGACCTGACAAACTACAGCCTTCAGGGAATATTCTTTGTAAGTATCGTTCACTGCAAAAGAAATAGAATTTAGTCGCATCAGCATTGGAGAATAATTGGTTGGTCTATGGTACTTTTAGCTAGATTGTCTACTGGGGTAGATGTACGCTTGATTGGTGACTGTTTCACTTCGATATTTATCTACAGAAATTGACTTATTAGTTTTCGTTTTGTAAAAACATTTATTTTACTAACTTCTTCGGACTTGGTGTTGCTGTGCTCAGTTTGGACACTTAGTTCACCCTGAGCGTCGATAGCCATAGAGAAGTTAAGCGGAAACCACGAATTTTGCCTTGCATTAGGTGAGTTATTGGTTGCTACATTCGATGGGGATTTTCTGTAAAGGAGAGTGTGAACAATTTACTTGAGACATATCAACTATTCGATAAAAACAAATATGTTTCGAACAAAAGACTTTCAAATAGATAGAACACATATGTACCTATCGGGATGCACGAAATGACAATCACTGCGTGAACAATTCGTTCCATAACGACATGGTTTGGTTGTATTCAAAATCGCTGGACTCTCCGATGGTGTGGTGATGAAGCTGCGATTTAATTGTCGTTTAAGGAATGACAAGTCCTTTTCATTGCTAAGGCCACAGTTTATTGATAGAAGTTGTGGAAGACCGGTTACCTAAAATGGTTCAAAAATATATGTCACACTGTGCATTTCAGATAGTTTCAGGCAATAGAGAACGTAGTCCCCTTAACCAGTTGACTAAATTCTTAACTCAATCATTCTTCATTTACCTTAACCGATTGAAATGTTGGTGAAAACTTTTTACAATTCTCACAGAATGCATGGATATTTTTCTCTGTACCAAGCGAACCCTTGAGAATAGTTCCAAAATTGAAATGTTCCATATCTTTATTGTTGATTGGGTATGATAAATTGCATGCCAAGAGAATGTTGGCGTTATATTTCTAAAGTTTGGAAAGTAGAAAATGTAGAAATAACAAGATAAAAACAATAATAGATACCATGTACCTCTTCATTGCACTTAAGGCAGCGATTTGTGCAAATTTGCCGCGTCCCAAAGAGTTTACTTATATCTGTTTCTTCGTTGATTTTACTACGCTCACGCTCATCTTCCTTTGATGTGAACTCGTCTGGGGAATAGACAATTATTATAGTTAAGTTGTAGAATGTCAGTTGATCAGTAAATAACGGAAAGTAGATCAACTAGTTCAAACAAAAAATTCACCTGTTTTAACGTCAATCGACTGGAATATTTCATCGGACTGATTTTCCATACTACCTTCTGACATAGTCTGAGGTTCCGTTGTCCTAAATCCACTACCATTCAAGGCAATATAATCATCTGTAAGCAAGAAAAAATATATAATGCATACCAAGCCAACTAAATGGAATACCACTGGACAAACCATATGTGGCTGGATACAGCAAACTGTTCAAATGACTGTTTTTATGCGAATCAAGAATTTCAGAATGCATCTGGTGCAGTATAAAACGGTTCCAATTCTGTTTTATAGATGAAATATATTTTCAAAAAAAGAAAATCTATTGAAAAAAGCCAAGTACTACCCACCTGAATCAAACTGATGAGGTTAACATTAGAAGACCTATCTGACAAAATTAAACCAAGAGCTGATGCCTCTGGAACAGTCCGAAAGGAACGAAGGAAGTTACTGGCTTGACATGGTGAGGCAGCTGATAAAAGAAACAATGTGTTGTTAAAGTTTGCAGTTTCACAGGCGTATGTATTCTTCAAGTCTTATCACGCGGAACATGACTTAGAAAATAATCCTGTAAGTGATAAGTACTCACCGGTTGATTTATCAAGCATGTGAAAAAGAAATCCCAACTCGCAGGACAAACAGAACTCTTTGGTGCACGAATGTGCTAGCAAACGTTTTCGCAATGGTTGTATGAAATACAGAATCTGCAACATGGAATTACAATACGAATTGGGCAATGTTGCTTCTAGACCAGCGAAACACGTCTGATTATACTGTTCAAACTCAAAATCTTGTGTTCCCAACTTGGAGTACTTCATCTCCACTTTCCGATATCGCCGCGGTATGATTTTCACTCCACTCTCTGTGGTTTTATTGGAATTCGGTAGACCATTTCCATTTGTTGAACTTCCACCATTGGTATCCATCACATATGGTATTTGATTCCGTCTAACCAAACGGGGATTTGGTGAATAGCCAATTGGTCCTTGCATTTTCATAGTGGCCAGTACATCCTGATCGATTGGCTTTGGTCGTCTGTACTGATAACGCAAAAGTTCTTCAGGCCAATCACTAAACCATCTCGTGCCGGTGACCAAATGTGGCAATACAATCGATGATAGAGGAAAGTCCATATCTGTTATTGGAACGATAGGCAATTGAGGGACTGGATCGGCGAATTCTGTGTCTCTAGAGAATGTATTGAATTGTGGTTGCGGATTGTTAACAGATGCAATGATACTGATGTGCCCAGATTGATCCCCAAATGCCATTGCTTGTGATGACGAACTAATGTCAAACGAAAGGGATTGACTGCCAGATGTGTTTACTTGATACATACAAACTCGAGGTTCACTCAATTCTACAGTATCGACCAATTGAACTTGCCCATAAGAGGATACTACTGCTAGACGGGAACTCTGTGATGGTAAGAATTTAAGCAGTTGTGGATCGATGAGGACTTGAATTGGAGAAACCAGACGCAGCATTCTAAGATCAAATACCATGAGAAAACGATCAACAGCGAGAGTACCCTGCCGACCACTAAATCCGCAAGAAATCAAATAATTCCCTTGTACATCGAAATCAGACAGGCTTCCAGTGTGGGTTTTAATTGTATGTTCCACATTGAGCGAGTTCACATCACGCAAGGTGACAGTACCAAATGGATCTCCAGCGAAGAGGTAACGAGAGTTCTTACGGAGAACTGTGCAGCCAGCTGTTCCAACGTGTTGCTAGATGAGTAAAAAAAATATGGGGAGGAATTAATATTTACTCAAGACGAAAGTTTAAGTTAAACTAAATGTTTAGATTGAACGCTTTGCTAATTCTTGTTTCGTTTACAAAAGATACCAAAACGTGAATATAGCTTTAATAACTAAGAACTGACGACTGCAATTGTACATGTGTGTATCAAGTAAGTAGTCAATAAGATTCCATCGAAAATGGACCTCGAATTCAAGCTTTTGTGCTCGAGGAAAGCACGAGATGTTTTTTTTTTTTCTTGTCTATACATACCAACTTTGTTTCTTTAAGCGTTGTTAGATCGAAATCAATCAACTCATCCTGAAGTCCAGCCATAGCAAGCCGATGAGGAGACATCTGTTGCATACACACCATCTCAGTCATATGTTTTGACCTAAAATAAACATTTATAGCCGAATATTCAATCAAATTAGCACACTTACCTATGTGTAAATTTTGGAATACCTCGGCGGATCTGATGACGCAGAGATGTTTGCGTTAGCGCCAATATACCAGTATCTATCGTAGTAATTTGCCGAACTATATCGTTGGCATGCACTTGAAACGAAGTGTACTTCTGTAAGCTACCACTATAGTAAGATGTTACGTGTCCCTTTGTGTGTGAAGTAAAAGACAAAACGAAAGTTTTGTTAAAACAACCAAAACAATACTTGACCTACTTATACTTATTGCAATACTATATGTGTACGTACCCCTTGATTGCCCATCCAAACTAATTCTTCATAATCATCAAATGCTATCGCTGATACACCATAATTTTCACCGCCATCCGATAGTATCGGAACAAGCTCCATGTAGTCTGCGTCCGAGGATCCAACATTAAAGCCACCAAAACTGGGCGAATAGTGTCCCGTGCGATTTGGGTCATCATAAACATCTAGAATGCCATACATACATATACATAAACTTATTTGGTTCTTTGTTTATCGTACAGCGGAATTAAGATACCACTGGGATAGCAGAGAAGGAGAAATTTCAAATGGGTTGGTTCTACTCACTTGATATGGAAAGGATGTCGTCTGGCTGTACTGTTGGATCCCCGCCAACGTATACAAAGTCCATTGTTTATGGAATTTCAGGCAGAAAATATCGAAAATCCAACAATTGTAAAATCTTTTGTTGCATTCGAGCCAACTTTCCACTTTTTCGACGTCAAAACAAAAACAACTCTTCTACTGTCCAACGAGATCGCCAGTTCGTTTTGGGTGCTGTGCTGACAAGACGAGAGAGAAAAATGGCTGATTGTCAAGTTTGACGAGGCATTGCCAGTTTTGCAAATTTTCTCACTCATTCAGATTGAGTGAGACTATCGATAAAATAATTTTTATTTATTTGATTTGAGCGATGAATAAAATTTTGATTTTGTTCAATATGCTATACCTACACAAATCTTATCTGGTGACATGAATAAGACATCTAAGATCGGTTATAGACTCGGAATTCCAGGGAAACATCTAAAATACTTTATACTCTTATTTCTCGCTGCAGTATGACAAACATCTGATAGTAGAATTGTAATAAACTTTTTACCTAAGTAACTTAGATCTTTTCTTTTTTCCCCTATAAATATCTGCGAAGATTATATCAATAAGATACAACCCCTTACAGACTTTTGTAGTGTTTATACAATTTCAAAGATTTTGACATGTACAGTTAGATGATCAAAAAATATCTTCTACATATAAAAACTTTCAAGTTTATTAAATCTTTATAACGTATAACAAGTTTTAAACGAAATTAAAAATTATTTATCTTAATCATCAAAATCGCTAGTTGCTTGTGTAGTTTCTGGTGGATTAGTGAATTTATTCGCAATATCTATGTCACCAGTATTCATTCGGTTTAAAAACGATTTCAAGAGACGATTGTTGAGCATATCCGTTTGAGTGAGTGTTCGTGTTGGTTGAGTTTCTTCTTGCGGTGCAGGTGTAGGTGCAGGATGTTGTTCCTCTGGATCGGAATCTCGCAACACTTGTGTTGATTTCGGGTTTTCTTCTAGCCCTGGCATTTTGTAAAAACTGCAATTAAAATGTGAATTTAATGACCATCATTTACCGTTACCGAGAGGCGCAATTTTACCTATACTGTTTTAAGAAGGCCGCAGAGTGGAATTTCAGAACTAAAAATGCTTAAAATGTCACTACAGTCAGATGGTGTTGTGACAAATTAAATGCGGGTTCGAAGACAAATTTGTATAGAGTGTGTTCAGCACTATTTTTTTTATGTATGAAAATTTTAAATATTTATCTAGGTACCTACTCAGATTTTTTTTAGGAATGTTTTGACTTTTAGAACCAAAAAACTGGCAAAATCATAAGTAATGCCTAACCATTGGGCACAATGGACCCGAACTGTGGTCTAAGTGAGCAGTGACACTGTCACAAGGCACCCATCTACCTAATGCCTAACCATGTTGAGGCATTTTTTTCCAACCCCCTTTGATGCCGGTGCGTTCCTGTAGTGAAATTTCAAGTAAATCCAGTATATTTCGTTCGATTAGTTCGTAAAAGTTTCAAAAAATCCGATTGCATGCATGGCATTTGCGTAGTAGACCGTTTTCAGACATTTCAGTCGTAGTATTTCGAAAAAAAAAACTTATAATCAGCAAAAACTTGCGTAGGCACCCTACCGTGGTCCGAAACGTTCCGTTCATTTCATCAGAATGGATACGATTGAAAAGTATTCGATTTCATAAAAATCGAAGAAAATTGTGCGGATTCGCCAATAGGGCCTATTCCTATTCTCTACAGCAACGGTTCTCAAATGGTGGTACGCGTACCACTTGTGGTATGCGGAAGTACTGTTTTTGAACCGTAATACACATGGTGCGCGAAAAAAATAGTTTAAGAACCGTTGCTGTACAGCATTATGCGACAACACCCTTTGTGTGCATCTTCAAAGTGGAAAATAGATTTCAAATCCAAGAAAACTCAAGCATACTCTGTATATTATTTAAACATATTCGCTTATTAGTTTATTACTTACAAATAGTTTTCTGGAAAAAATAAAATAAAATAAACAAACAATCTCAGTTCTAGCTTTCCATTTCTTCGACAGAGTCCTCGTCTTCTTCCCATTCACCGTCCGATACATTCTTTTCTACGTTATCATCTTCCAAGTCAGAGTTTGAAGAATCTGCAAATAAGTCATATGGAATTAAGTAAAACACCATTCAGTTATAATCGGTTGAAGGGTTGCAGTGGCAGTTATACGTATTTAGTAGCGAGGTTCATTGAATTATTAGTAATACTACTAATTATTAGTAATACGTGGGTAGAGTTGGGGATAGATATAAAAATAATGAAGTTTGGAAAATCTTGGAAAATACTGGCGAAACTGAGACAGTAATGTTTTGGCTTGGCTCAGAAAAAATATTAGCTGGTACTGAAGTGTTAACGATTTTTTTTTATCTAACTTACCGTTATCTTCATACAGCAAAGCATTTTCATTGTTTAGGCTGTCTTCTTCTGTGTTGCGTTTAATTTGACTTACAAGTAGTTGCAATCGTCCATTGAGCCTAAAATACAAAACATTTTTAACTAAGCTGCATTTTAAAGACTACACTGAAATCATACTTCGAAATCTCCATAAGACAATTAGACCTATGCTCAATTATTCCTATACACGGTCCGAATTTGTCCAGCAAATCTTCGGCGCCCAAAGCCATCAGCTGACTAGAATGTGTCTGTGCAAGAACTTTCAACCAATTTGCCGATATCTGAACACTGAAATGGAATACAATTGCCAATTCACTAGAGATTGATATTTCAACACCACTGAACGTACTTGACTCGCTTTTTCTGCATTAACAACGTTAACTCGTTTACGAGACTGCCTACATATTGTACGGGTAACTTCTGTAAAGTCATTTGAATTACTTTCGTGTCTTCTGTTGACAGAACCATCATTAACATCCTGCGAGAAGAAACAAGTTACCAAAAAACTAAATAAATAGAAATAACAAATTTTAAAATTACCCTGGATCTCTGCTGTGCAAGGCTTGAATCAACAATTGTACTTTACTCTGTGGCTGTGGCTTTTCTCCAACATTCAGATTGAGATTTTGTAATCTCGATTCAAATGGCATTTCGACTGGCTTGAGTTTTTTCCTTGAAACAGGAGCAATACCTCCTGATTTGTATTCGACGTCATTTTCATCAATCATAGGGGTTATAGTCTTTAACGCTGTTCCTGGTGATTTTTCCGCTTTTGCTGCCTTTACGAGTCGTTTCTTGGGATCTGTTCGAACAAGAACTTGTAACTTTTCAGCGTAGTTCGGTTCCTACAGATTTAAAATACGATTAAAGTGAAAACTTCTCAAGAAAACTTAAAATTTTTTTTTTTACAATTTGTTCAAAAGCCATGAAATGCTTATCGCCGTAGGCGAAGAGGATCTCATTTTTTGCTGCTTGTTGTAAGGAAGCAGTTACAGCAGGAATTGGTTCGATTGTAGTTGCACTATCTGAGGCGATTGTGATAGTAACCTTCGGCTTAATGGGTTTTTCTGCTTTTATACTGAAAATAAAAATGAATAAATCAGAACATAACTATGTATGCAAATAATTTCAAGAGGATGGGCCGATTGATTGAACAATTCTATGCCTCATAAGAAATTTCGAGTTTTGTTCCACCCAAAAGTTTTTTAGTCATCAACAAAAGCGGCTTGCTGGGCGAGAAGATCGATAATTTTTATCTGCGTAAAGGGTAACCTTGTGAGATTATCCAAAAAGACTATTATGTGCGGAAGCACAAAGGTATTTACAAAGCATTTTCCCGTATAATTACTACAGGCAACATTCTCACACGGTCAAATTACTTTTATCCCTATATGTTTCTCTGTACTTAATTTACGCATGGTCTGGCGGTCACATAATCAAAGAATAGCCTTCTTTAATAATCTCACACGATTACCCTGTATCTAGGCACAGTTTGCAACAAAGAATATTGCAACCGTATTGAACAAAATGTCCCTGACTCTCAAGATCATTAATTGGAAAAGACAAAAGTGAATGCCCCTGCTTTTGCAAAACGACTTAAGGACTTACCTATCCAATGGAATTAAATACACATGGATCACTCCACTTCTTGTCACACTGGCAACTTTGAGATTTCCTTCACCATCCAACTGGCAGGTGAGACAGTGAGCAATATCCTCCATAAGCAATGTACACGACGCCGATTTATTTCTACCTTTTGTGCCAATTTTCCAAAGGCATATGATTCGTTCCATCTTCGACGCAGTGACCGCATATTCAGTGTAATCTGTCAGAAACGTGTTCAATATCGTCACTTCCGACGTGTGGCCGGTAAATGTCTGCACTAGTTCTTGACTCTCCACCGAGTAAACCTTGATTTGTCGTGCTCCAACCACAATATTATTTGAAGTTGCCAAGTAGGCAATACTGTGGGGCTTTTCATTGCCAACCGACCACGCGTTCGTTTGTTTTTCGTTCGGTAAACTCCAAACAATTACTTGACAATCCTCGCCGCAGGTATACAAATTCTCTGCATTGTCATAGAATATTGATGTTATCCTTCCAGTGTGTCCATCACCCTTTAGGTTGCGCTCAACCTTATAATAATTTTCATGGGTTAAACAAATTTTAATGAAAATGATATGGACTGACTCACCTTCCCCAAGGAATATGAATAGAGAGAAACGCCTCCAGTGTTTGTGCCCAAGGCTATGTATAATGATCCTCCAGAATTAATGGATTTTCGCTCCTTTTTGGACTGTTGAGGGACGAATAGAATCAAAATTTCAAATGCTGTCTGGTTTGATTACCTTTTTCTGATGGGAAACTGCTACCCATGTTAAGGCGCTGCAGGGTCCAGATAAATGCAAGTTCGGGGTGTATTCCTGCTTCAATTCGTTTGTTTCGGTGTCCCAGATCTTAAGAATTCCTTGATCATTTATCAATGCAAAGAGTTTCCCATCCGGAGAAAATCCCGACACGTGCTGCCCGCCTAGCGCCATAACTTTTTTTGTACATATTTCGGTGACATTTGTCAAATTATGGCATTACCAGACAATTTAATGTACTAGGTGAAAGAGTCGTTCAGGAGACGATAGTATTCCAAGAATAAGTACATATTTCAAAAGCAAGTCACAAATACATAGTTGGAGTACCAATTATGATTATAGGAATGCACTCCCGATCATGTTCCATTGTCTCTTTCTAATCTTTTATAATTGATTTTTCACTTTCCGATTTCATTTTAGAATGTACAGTAACGCTTTGTTGAATTTGAAAAAATAAATATGTATGTATACCAGCAACTCCAACTGCTAGCAACGATGAGTAGATAAATTCTGATATTGTGCGTAGGGTTTCGCCTTCGTGTAACTACTCTAAATTTCTAAATATATAGTAGTACTAGTAATTTCTTTATTTAGCTTTGAAAAGCTATTCAGTACAATGTACATATATTGTATTTTAAGTGGGAAAGTAAGTCCCATTCACAATATATCTCAAACTATTGACTAATGTTGTATAGGTATAGTCAAAAAAGAACCAAAGATTCTTTAGGCTTAAAAACTTGAAATGGGCGTTCTTTAAAAATATCAAATAATATGTACTAGATCTTAGAGCAACCCTGCCTCGTCTCAGCTCACAAATGTCAAAAATCGCCATTCGATAACGCAAATTTCTCTGTTGCGCTGCCAATTCTACACGGCCTCAGCAGAGAAGTAATTAATTATTTGTTTTCAAAATAAACTCTTTTGCCTTTAGTGAACCAACATCAAATCCCTCAAATAATGACTATGTCATCTAAGGAAAAATCCGAAGAAATGGAATGGTCCGCCGAAGAGGAAATTCAATTGTTTTTTGCCCTTGGAGGTCTTAAGCCAGTCGGTGTCAATAAACACTTCTACATGGCTTGCATTGCCGAACGTTTGTCCAAATCTCTTAATCGCGACATACCGGCTGAAGCGATATGGGCCCATTTACGCACCTTATACAATCTAGACGTACTCGATGAAATGGAACCACTTCCATTCCCAAATGAGCAAAAAGATTTCTCCCTTCCCGACACCGAATTTAGTGTTTTGATGTCACGCAAACAGGCTGAAACCGCCGAAGAGAAGAAGAATGAATTGCCGCCAAAGCAAATTGGTTTGTTTAAATGTTTATGTAAAGCGAAACGTGTTAACAGTTTGTCCCGCAGAAAAACCAGCCGTGGCTAAAATAAATGTTCCACCAATCAAAGAGCAGGAAAAGAAGATTGTCGCAAAACTTGTCGAGGCGCCAAAGCGCACACCGAAGAGAACACGAGGTTCTATGTCGCTTGAGTCGAATAGTCCGTCGACTACGCCTCCACCCATACAAGGGCATAAGAGAAGGCGAATCTAGGCGGAAATTCACCCAAGGAGAATTCAGCACAATTTTACTTTCGTTTGACCCTAAGGTCAGGATAACGTACATTTCTTTTATTATATAAGTCCGACACGTATTCTTTGGAATACTATTTAGTCAAGAGAACCTTTTCATTTTCAAAGTTGGTGTAACTAACAATTTAGGGTTAAGAACACTACCTAGCAGTAAGTAAAGAGTAAAACAAAACAAATCACACAACTAAATCAAAGTAAACTACTGTCTTATGTTTACGATACGCTTTAGTAGCGTTTAGGGATTTGCTTATACATACATATATCAATCGTAGAATAATGTATTCACTAGAGGTAGATCTCCAACGTAATCGATACCATATATGTACATGCTACGTCAGGGTGTATACATCAAATGTATATACGTGTAAATATAACAAACTAAACAAAACAAACAAATATTGTAAAGCTTCCGGTTAAGAAGAAAACACGATGACTTATGAAGTTTTTCAAATTCTAAAAGTTATAATTTTAAATGAGTATATACAAGATGGCATTTAATCAGGGTAAAGATTATGTACAGTTAAATACATTTTTTTTTCCAAAAATAACAAAGAAACACCAATTTATCGCCTCGCGTCAGGTTTGTAATCGCATTCACACGGAAAGAGGTTCTAATTTCATATGTATTGATGTGTTTAATTAAAATATAAGTTTATTGTTTTAGAAATAAACGTTCCAAAGATAGATACTGAAGCGAAATGTTTCTTCTTTTAGGCAAATAATCAGGTGTCTTTTAAAAGTTGCGTATTCTCGTCTTGAGTCCAGTCATCTAGGAACTTCACGTGGTATGAAGTTTAAGGAATCCTATATATCACTCTAATAATATTGGTCAAGCATTCAACATTTGATAGTTGACAAATTTACAGTGCAAGTGTTAGTTAAACATGGATATAGGTAATAACGAAATTTTTAACTACATACTGTCATAGCAACTATATTCTGAAGACTTGAACATGGCATGGAAAATGCTTGTGGATGACTTACAGAAAAGTATACGAGAAAAAAAAAAGATTGTAGTCATGAATTGTCTTTGACTTCATAAAATTTCTGTATGATTCGAAGTCCAGTAATAGTACGCATTACTCGAGAAGTTGGGTTTAAACAAACTGTTGGTTCTAATACTTATTTTTCCATTATTCCTTAGCCCTTATTCAAGTGATAAAACAAAACGTTCACAAAAACAGACATATGAAGAAAAAAATTTAATTGGTATTCTTTTTTTAGTTTTTTTATCTGCATTAAGTATAATACCGAGTTGGCTTTAATTAATTGACGTGGACTGTATCGTAATTCAATCCTTCAAAATCATACCCAATCATACGACTTTTTAAATCATGCCATTTGGCAATACTGAGTAAATGTCACCTCATGTGCCGTTATGATTCAGTTTATTCTCGACGATGCAGATTTTAAAATTAATTAATATCTAATCTTTCTATCAACTTGAACTTTTAAAAGTTTTCTGCGAAATGGATTTTCCTGGAACATACATACGTAATGGTTTAGTTGGAAACAGTTGGAAATGAGAAATGTACGACAACGGTTAAATGGCGTCAAATTTATTTGAACTGTCAAATTTAAATTTCTGCACAGGTGAGTTCATTTTCATATTTTTACAATTTTTACAATTTGAAGAAATTGCATATTTTATTCGTAAAGTTTGTTTTGGCTATACGAATGACTGCTTATGAAAGCAGCGGTCAGAAACGGAGGTACATATATGTACAGTCAAAATTCATCCCAGCAAAGGTGCTTTAAGTGCACTCTAAAACATAGGCCAAAAAAAAAAACTAACTTTTCGGCTCAAAGTTATACATTTTACTGGCTAGATGTCGCCATAAGAGCATGGATTACAAACACTTCAAGTTTAAAAGCGTGTTTCACCATCACTGAGAATGGATATTACTATTATTATGTAGGTGGTTCTTATGTACCCAGTTCTACTTTCCCTTCATTGGCTCGATGGCTCTGTTATTCATCGCTTAGACCCACTGTAGATTCCTACCATAGATCAACTATAATTGTAGTTGTATAGTTCAGTTGAGCTGTAATTATTACTTTCTTCGCTCTTGCTTCTTCTTTTCCTTTTTTTTAAAAGAACGATTAACGCAAATTGCCTCATATATTCATGTTGACGCTACAGGCTCAAGCATAGGACCCTCCATGACGGAACAGTTCATGTGTTGCGTGTTATGGTACACGAATAAACTTTGAAGTCATGTCTAAAATAGGGCTGTACGGTCTCGGATATTCGTCAGATTTTCACAAAACCTGGATCGGGAAAACTCTTTTATTCCGCCCTATCATGGTATCTGTATTCGTCCCAATGCGTATGAATGTATGTATCTACAAAAAAATACAAATATTTGGCGTGACAGGTCTATGGGACCCAGGGCCTAGCTTCGCTCAATCATTCATGTTGTGCGTGTTATATTCTTTTTGAAGCTCAATTTTAGAAGCTTTTTCATGGCAGTTATACTCGGATTTTTGTCAGACGCTCCTGAGAGGTGGGGCCGTGAAAGAAATATTAGGTGATGTCTGGGGTCAATCCCCAGACCTCGAATCCCTTGGCCCGTAGCCCAACAATGTATATACCCCACGAAAAATCGAAAAATTTCTCCGCGAATATGTGTAACAGACAGAAAAACAATGCATCGGAGGTAGCCGTTGTGCGACGTTGTACATCATCTCCTTTCGGAGAATGTATCCGGTAAACGAGTATCGGAACGGATACAATGAAACGATACTATGATAGGGCTGATTATTTTTGATGGTTTTAACGCTTTAACCACGACGCACACGACGAATTTGTTTATCTGTAGTAGAGCTATGTAGGTCAAGCCAAAAAATTGTGAATGCGTATTATTCGCTGCTATACTTACTTTGAAGTTTTTTAAGCGAAGAACATTGAACACATGTGAGAGGCTTGTCTGTTCAATTTTTCCATTTCCCTGTTGCGGTGGAACTTTTTTTTCCTCTTACCTTTCATGTACCAATTAAAACAATACAAAAATTCATTGAAATACAATAAATATCTTTCTAACATCCAATTTAGCTTTATTATGTGTGATGTGATTGTTTTTTTTTTTTTCACAAAAAGAATAAACATGTTTCTTTTCTTTTTAATATATGTATGCCCATATATGTATGTATTTCATGCACTACATAAATATAAAACAGGCAAATGCGCATAACAATAATATATAATTTTTTGTTTCACTTTTATAATTATAACTTAATGTGTGTGCTCTTTATAGCGCATCTATTCATTTCGCACAAGTGAGAGATACTACATACTTACATTTAACATAAACATTTTGTAACAAAAGACAAATAATAGTTTCCTATTCCAATTTTTCTAGATTCTCTTGTGCATGGCTTTGTTGCTAATTAATCAAATTTGGAGAATAATTTTTTTTTTCTTTGCTTTTTGTACATCCAAAATTTGTTTGTTTCTTATTGTTTTAGTTCTAAGCTAGGATTCACTTCAATAGATTACCAATTGGATTTGATGAAATTGATTAAACCATTGGTTGATCCATCGTGAGATGAAACTTGGCTTCCATCAGCCAATTCTGGTTCAATTGCCTTTGCCAATTGTTTGCCCAATTCAACGCCCCACTGATCGAATGAATTGATGTCCCAAATGATGCCTTGTGTAAAGATCTTGTGCTCGTACATTGCTGTAAAGGAAACAAGTAAAATCATTCTGTAGGGTGGCAAAATTTACATCTGTTTACCAATTAAAGCGCCGAGAGTAAAGGGAGTGACTTTCTTAACAACAATCGAATTAGTGGGACGGTTACCAATGAAAGTCTTGTGGGGCAGTAGTTTCTGGAGTTTCTCACCAGACAAACCGGCTTTCTCTAGTTCAGCTTTAGCTTGTGCTTCGGATTTTCCAGTCATCAAGGCCTCGGTTTGAGCCAAGAAATTGGCCAGCAAAATTTTATGATGGATTCCGCCGGAGATGGGGTTTTGAGTGACTGCCGGGGCAATAAAGTCACACGGAATGAGACGAGTACCCTGATGGATCAGTTGATAGAAGGCGTGTTGCCCATTGGTGCCTGGCTCACCCCAAACAATTGGTCCGGTGTTGTAGTTGACCACTTGTGAACCTTTGGTCACAAATTTTCCGTTGCTCTCCATATCACCCTGTTGGAAGTAGGCAGCGAATCGATGCAGATATTGATCGTAAGGGAGAAGGGCATGTGTCTCGGCATTAAAGAAATTTGAGTACCAGACTCCGAGGAGAGCTAGGATGACGGGTGCCTAAAAAGACATTCTTCTTTATATGTTTCCCAAAACATAATTAAAATACTTACATTAGCTTCCAGGGGCGCTGTTTTAAAATGGTCGTCCATGTAGTAGGCTCCTTCCAAGAGATTTTCGAAATTTTCAAAACCAATCGACAGGCAGATTGAAAGACCAATTGCTGACCACAGAGAGTAACGTCCTCCGACCCAATCCCAGAAACCAAACATATTCTTGCTGTCAATACCAAATGCAGTGACCTTTTCCTTGTTTGTTGATAGGGCTACGAAATGTTTAGCTACAGCAGCAGACTAAAAAGAAAAAAAAAAAAACATTAAAACCTATTCCCCCCACTACAAATAGCTGCGAACTTACATCCTTAGAATGCTCCAGCAACCATGTCTTAGCCGATGTAGCATTAGTAATTGTTTCCTGAGTTGTAAACGTCTTGGAGGCGATAATAAACAAAGTTGTTTCATAGCTGACTTTCTTAAGAACCTCTGCCATGTGTGTACCATCAATATTCGATACAAAATGTGACCGCAGACCCTTGCAATAGGGCTTAAGGGCTTCAGTCACCATCAATGGTCCCAAATCTGAGCCACCAATACCAATGTTGACCACATCAATGATTTGTTTACCTGTGCAGCCGCGCCACACTCCCGAAATCAGTTGGTTGGTGAATTCCTTCATGTGTTGCAATTCAGCACGCACCTCTGGCATAACATCCTTACCATCGACTATGACGGCATCGTTCGAACGGTTACGCAGTGCTGTATGTAGGACAGCACGATCTTCGGTGATGTTGATGTGTACACCAGAGAACATAGCCTTTCGGGCCTCCTCAAGTTTACGTGCCTTGGCCAAATCCAATAATAATGCCCAAACATCGGAGGTGATGCGATTTTTTGAATAATCCAAGAGGATGTCACCATCATTGGGGGTTTTTAAACGTAAGCTACAATAATTTGTTAGAATTAGTGCATGCCTTGATTCAATAACTGTTGGGGATTAGATGTTATGCAATCCAAACTAGATTACGTTAACGTTTGCGATAGATAGTCCAAGTACAAACACTTGTCGAATGCGAATGCATTCTAATGACTTTGCAGCGATTATCGCTTTTGAAAGTTTACAACTTTCACGTGGTTGTGTAAGGTCAATTGATTATTCCTGCCTTCAGAAATTTAACGTAGGTAATATTTTTAATTTGCAATTTTTCGCTTCAAGATAAGTTTTAAACGTTCATTGCATATTTCGTATGCAATTGAGAGCTGTAATAAATTTAACCTTTACGGTTATATTTCAACGTCTTGACGAAAATCTGGAGTAATCATTCTCTAAGTTTTTGCAAATGGGATGTATTGAATGGATCAAACCAAACACATATTCTTCTTGCCCAACCTAACCACAGTACCTTGACAAATGACAGGCTGAACATAGTAAAAAACCAAAATTGAATGGTTCGCTGCTTTGAAAAATATACAGCCCTAAACAGATGTTTCAAAGGTCGTACGAAACTTGACAATTTACTTATGACTGAACTTCCTGGAGAAACCTATTCCCCATTTCTTGGAATAAATTTAAGCGTCATTGAGACAAAGATAAAAGCCCCACCGTCGCAAACTGTCAGACGATCGTTTTGCTACAAAAATATACAGCAAACGACAACGTTAGTATGTCATAATTAAACAAACAAAAGTAGTTTCTAAGCGGCGAAACGATATGCAAACCTTTACATTATCATCGACTCTATTGACTTAATTATTTGCTTTATCCAACGAACTGCCTCTAATGAAATTTCTTTAACGGGGAAAAAAATAATTCTGTCTATAAATAGTAACAATCAATTCAAGTACAATAATAACGAATTTTCCTTACATAATCCATCTCGTAAATATTTTATTTTCAAAAATAACGCCTCAGAACGCATGACAAGCAAATTAAAGCAAAGTAACTATCTCTCACGCAACCAATTGATTAATGGTGAAAGGTCGAAATCAATTACACCGTATGACGTCATAGAAGCCTCTTGTCTCCCATCTGAATTAATACAAAACGAAGCAACTTTAACCCATTCCCACAGTAAAGAGTAAATTTAGTGGAAAACACAATTCGTACATACGACCACTGACCTTCAATGGCATTGAAAAGCCGGCGAAAACATTCCAACAAAACAAAACCTTGATCTTGACCATCTGTTTTGAAACTTAAAAACAATTAGACAGTCCTATGAAATGTGTGTAAAACAAAAAAAAAAAAAAAAAAATTAAAGAAAAAAAAAAAACCTCACCTACTGCTCCCACACATATGTATGTATGTAGTAACGAGGGGATGTTTATCTCTTAGGAACCCAGTCTATTCCTAGACTTTTATTGAAACACATGCAAAGTGCTATTATTTAGCATTTATTTTGTACCGCCTGTTTACTTAGAATAAACAAATTAAATTTCCCTCTAAACATGCAATTAAGTTCTTATTCTCAGTGGGTTTTATTGAAATTCAAGGCTGGGGCAGTGACCTAGTTTATTCACACACATCTGTGTGTCAACCGCCATCATCAAGGTTATCCTTTCACTTTCAATTTGAACAAAAAAGAAAACTTTAAAGAGTTCTAGTAGAACTATAAATATTTTATTAATGCAATTTATGTAATCCTCATTGGTTTCGTATGGGGGAGGTTCTTTTTCGTTTTTTTTTTTTTTTTTTTTCTTTTCTTTTCTGTGATGTATCTACTCTTCGTTCAATTTGTGTATATACCGGAAATTTTTTTACATCTCCCACGTCGAGAGATAGGTACTACTAGGTGGGAAAGGACATTCGTGGCTATTTTTAAATTCTTTAGGTAAAGTGTAAAAAAAAAAAAAAAAAAAGAAAAAGAAAACTTCTCTCTCTACCTACCTGAATTTATCGAAACGGCCAGCATCCTTTTCAAAAAGATCCTTAATGTTAATTTTACTGCCGTTTTCATTGTAATATTGTTGAATTTTTTGATAAGTGGGTTCGGTGGTTAACAGTGGTAGTCCGGACATCGTTACGCTTTACTTTCGCGAAGTGTAATTTGTAAAAGTTGTATGAAATGCACTTAGTAGTACCCGTATAATGAACAAGAAAATAAAATTGTAAGCCTAATTGGAATTTGTCCAGCGGTTTGGACAGAAATAAACGAATTTTTCTTTATGGAACTGAGACCAACCAACAGCACTGAGTTTCTCGTTCGTGGTCAATGTCAAATGAAGAACTTGTCGGTAATGTAGAATAGGAAAGTTTTGCCACAAACCGGGGGTTATTTGAGGGAATTTTTTGACATTCACAAGTTAGGTCTGTTGGATTTTGAATTCGGAATGAATAATAGACATTAGAAATTAAATACAAAAAAAAAGAATACAAATATTTGGCGCAACAGGTCCGTACGGGGCCCATGGCCTAGGTTTTCGGAACCATTCGTGTTGTTCCTTATATATTATTCGCACGAATGTATGGATCTACTATTCTATGCCGCATCCTGGGGCAATTTTTGTGAGAAGCTTTTTCATCACAGTTACATTCTCAGATTTTTTTCAAATACTCCTCGTAAGAGATGGGACCATTAAATAACTTTTTGGTGTTGTCTGGGAATCAAATCTTCGACTTCTTAGTCAGTAGTCTGACACACTAACAACTGAGTGGCGGGGCCTTCAGAGGTTAAATAAATATTTTAAGCCAGTAGTAGCAGTAGTAGGTAAGGTTCTGGGTTGGGTGGTAGGTTGCGGGTTCTACTGATTTACCCATTGAGATTTGAGCTTTGCATAAACTGCCGATGCGACACTTTCCTCTGATGCGTACATCTAGAAACCTCTCTAGTGTCTTGAGAAGGAATGACGAGAGGTTAATGGGTCCGTAGTCCTTCGCTTGGGTGTGACTTGATTTACAGGTATAATTTAGGGGTATAAAGATGACCCTTAATTCCCTCCACACTACTGGTATGTAATCTGACCCTAAACATTGTTTGAAGATTTCGCTAAACCTGTATGTACCTGACTTTTGCTAATGCCTTCTGAAGCATAGCTGGCAGTATGCCGTCAGGACTTAGAGATTTGAAAGGTACGAATGACATAATAGCCCAACGCAAGTTCATGTGACTAGATTCACTATCTATTCTTTACATGTCTTGCTTTTCTACAATTTCAGTTTATGTAGCTATAGTATGAATGTGGCCTTTCATAGATGTTGCGTTTTAGCGGATTTGCTTATTGTTGCTTTTTAGGAGTTAAGGTCAAAGATTATGCCCGTTAACCCTCCGTTTAGCTGAGGAAGTCTGTTGAGTAATGTAAATAGAGCCCAGTTAGTTGATTCTACACTTTCCTCTTCAGAGCCTTAAGGAATAACCTGCACTAACCCGTTTTTATCGGATTCCAATAAGTACTACTTGCCGGTCGTATTAAAATAATTTTTAAATTATTTTATGAATTGTAAAAACCCAATGAATTCAAGAAATTTTGAAGATTGTTGCTAAAAACAAATATTGTGTTTTATTTTCCTTCAACAATTTCTAGATTACACTGTACTACATGTGAGTGTATGGTTCTTGCCTCTCGCACCGACATCTAGACGTGAAATTAAACAACACATAGCCAAACACTTTCTCAAAAGACAACAAATAAATGAAGCATATTTCAATTTCTTCTTGCAATTCATTAATTAAACCTCAATAAACTTTTAAAAATAACTCATGCAATTTAAATTTAAAGGGAATTATATTGCATTGATTAAACTCATCCCCCACTGTTATTCATCAGCGTCGCTGTCGTCGTTCTGTAGTAAACTTTACTACTACTGTATTCCAAGATGGCGTGTAATTCAGCTTGTGTGTAATTAAGAAGTCAAACCCTGCATTTTCAATTCACCAGCGTTAATTCACTGCTAAAAGAATACCCTATTAATTTTAATTAAACTATTCTCTAAATCGTGCATTAAAGATTCTAAAACAAGTGCGCATTATAAATAAAAAAAAAATGAAAAACAAACATGAAGCCTACGAATGCATAATAAAAATGACATTTGAAAGATAAGTGACACTTTGCCACTAGAAAGGTAAATATTTGTCAATTTTAATTCAAATTAATTGATGAATTTTCCCCTAAAATTAATGCATTTTCCATTACAATTCGAAGGATTGTGCAGTAAATGGTAAAGCAATTGGTTATTGTGCGCGAAATTCGCACGCTCTTTTACACGTAACCTTGTGACTGCGTATTTCGGTAGCACCTTTGTCAGTGGAAATTCTTGTCTTGCTCCCATCTTGGTTCGAGAGTTTTTGTGTCGATAAGTTTTTTTTTTTCATAATTTTATTCACTAGTTGTTAACAGAAATTTGTGGTAAATGAATTTATTATATATGTGATAAGGACGTTGTCCAATTTGTCTGTAAATATTCCAAAAGAACTGCGCGTTTGTATTAGAAGCATTGACAGTGAACAGTAGCTGAGCCAGAATAGCTCACAACAGGTGGTCCACACGCCTTGATGGCAGGAAATTTTCATAGAATTTTCATTAAACTTGTTAGGTAGGGTCGTAAAACGCAACTCACAGGCGAAATTTGAAGTGAAACATTTGCAAATTGGAAGCGGTTTTTGTTTGTGCGAAATTTTTTCGCTGTGAGTGGGCATGTCGCTAGGAGCTCCTGGTCTTAACCTGAGTCACATCCATACTTAATTTCCATACCGATACGGTATGATGGAGTTGTGTGGAATGTAAGTTTTTATAAAGTGCTATGTGTGACAAATTGAATATTTTCTCGTCTAAAATGATTAAAGTTAGGATTTATAAAATCCATTTAAGTCTAATTGCCATTATATATATCTTTGGATATACTATTTGGATTAAAGAAAAAAGAATTTAGTTTGTACTAGTTCTGTAAATCCATGAATACCCTGTGTAACTGAATATGGATATCACTCAATTCATTATACATGTAATTCATTCCAAATTAGTTGAATTCTTTTCTTAAGTAATCTTGTTGGAACACATACTTTATTACTGCAGTCTGTTATCCCATTGGAATCTCCTTTGTACGGTTTTAATAGCTGGTAGGACAATCTTTTTACAATATAAAGTGTACAGTGCGTTAGAAGGTAGCTGCGTACAACATCCATCAACTTTTCTTTAGACTTTCTAGACTGGACGCTAATGTTTGTATGTTACTATTCTTTTTAACAGTAAATGGGGAACTCAGTGACCTTTCAGCAACATAGAGAGCCAGCATTCATTGCGTATTATCTCGTTTATAGTTTATATGCATTTCAGCCTTCTGCAGGTCAATCCCAAAGACTGCTTCTTCCTCTGCCGTTTTTTCCATCACGTTTACTTAGAACGAGTCACTTTCGTTCCTGGTTGGGTGAGCGTATTGCACTTCACGGCTACTTTTGCGATAAAGCCATCGTTTTTAATATTGTTGATCTGTTGCCATTGTTTTCTCCATTTGGTGACGCTGGCTGCTATAGATTTTTGACCCGTTCTCTGTTCTGTCTCTTTTGTGACACTATATTTGCCCAAGATATGGTAAAAATGATGCGTGGACATTGACAGTGATCACAGATCTGAATTAAAAACCTTATTTATTATAAGTTCTCTTTGGTATCGTGTACTACTTTGGTTTTTTCCGGGATTCCTCGGAATCTATTGACTTTATGACTAGAAAATTATGTCACTATGTCTATCATATTGGTGGATACATAATTAGGCCCTTTTTGTGACATTTTGGATAACTTTATCCAACATATTAAGCGTTATGTTGGCAATTTCTTTCAGTAGCTTCAAATTCTAAAGAATATTGGCATAGACATTACCGACAGATGAAGTCCAATGTCGGGATATCAGGTGGCATTGGACTCAGGAACATGCGTCTCGAAATCTCGATAGTTTCACTATGAACGCACTTTGCACGTCTATTTCTGTCTTCAAGAAGTTCTCCAATTGCTTTCGGCAATAGTTTTCTGCTTGTTCCCAATCCTACCAAAGCAATCTAAATTACGTTCGATGCTTTATATTTTAGTAAAAATCCTCAAGAATTTGTAGCTTAGGATACCACTACTATTAGTCTCTGGGCCGTAGTTGAAGCCCACCGACAAATACCAGTTCGAGTTGTTCAGTCATTTTCTATCGAAAATCTTGTCTTGCATTTAACTATATCTCTGCGCCACTAGAAGACATCTTTAAAAATAATCAGTTTCGCATAGTTAACCTGCTTTTATTACTTAATTTTTGATACATTATATGCTTTACAACTCTACATTAACTTATTTTTGGTTAAATATGCTTACAGAGACAAGACAACCTCTCATCTGGAAGAAGAAAAGAAAACAACACAAAAACTTTAATGGTTTTACGAAAAGAGCGTCCACCCAGTGCGGGATCATCCAAATCGACGACAACAATGTCCAATGAGCAACCAGTGACAAAACGTCAACGAATAGAAAATCGCAACACTAGTAGCAGTAGTAACACCAACAACAATGCAGAGACATCATCCCAATCATCATCAACGTTGCCTTCGGGGACACCATCATTCTCAGCACCTCCATCTCCAACAACAACAACGAAACCAAATCACTCTCGTGATTTGGAACTGGGTTCACCGCCAGATATACTTGCCACTTCATCTGAACTTCCCATTTCATCATCACCCTCGTCCAATAGTAGCAATAGCTCTAGCAGCAGTTCATCAACATCTCTAGCCAGTGAAGATTTACATCATCACCATCATCATCTGCATCCTCACCATCATCATCATCATAGTGGTAGTACATCAAGTCTTGCCAGTTGCAGTAGTAGTTCACTGACATCAACAGCGACAATTGGTATCGATGAAGTCGACAAGAGCACACCTCATGCGAGTCATGTCGCTCAAATAATGCCAGATTTGGTACCGAGAACGAATGCAATTCCACTAATCACAAATATCACGACACAAATCACAAATGAAATGGGCGAATTCGAGGAGTACCTAACCAAACAATGCCTCTGTGGTATAAGCGAGCGAACACTACGACGACCATTCCAAAGTCACTATCATCAAGATTCGAATGGAGTCAAACGAGTCGCAACGCTACACGAGTGGCCAACAAATAAATTGTTACAGTTCCTATCAAACCTACAGCTGCTATTCGATGTTTACCTCAAGCAGAACAGCAAGGGTTTCATCTGCAGTCGAATAATGGACGTCTGTGACGCTCTCATACGGAACGATCATAATCTGATCGATGAGATAATCGTTTTAGCCAATTTCAACAATAAGTATGTGCAATTCTTGTCTGGTCGAGTGTTGGCCAGTTTTTTAGTTATCGCGAAACACAATATGGACGATGATTGGCTGAAGAAGCTGGTCGACAATTTGTTTCAGTTCGAGCGTCTTGACTTTGCTGCTATTCAAAAGATTCACTTTAGTTTGGAGATAATCAAGAGGATCGTCGAATGGAAGGACGTTGATCTTCATCCGCTGGAGGATGAGATTGATGCGAGAAATGCAGGCATTTCATTGGAACCCACGGTGGGTGGTACTAGTGGAGGGGCATCAACGTCAGCATCAATGCATGCATATCCATCATTGGAGAGCAATTATTTTGCCGTACATTTTAGGGACTCGGATGACATTCTAGAGGGCGGCATTAGTGACGTCAGCAATCAGCACTCATCCGAGGAAAGACACCTGAGCCATTTGCAAACGGAAGATGGGTGTCACATTGTGGCGCTGACTGACTCTGAGAGTTTTGATACGACCCACCTCAAGTGCATCACGATTAAAATTCTGGAGAATAAGTGGCCAGCACTGGTGAAGAATATGAGTAATCTGATATCAAATCACATAGACCTAGAGAACGCAGAGAATTGTGTGCTGACATTCCTCCATCTCTGGGAGAACATCATCAGCGTGAAAGCTAATCTTTCTATAGTCGAGACTCTGCCATTCTACGCCCAACTGGATAAGTTCGAACTACTTCTCAATCAAAACCTATCGTGTACGATATACAAGCAGATGTTGAGTCTCTTCAATGAGGCTCTTTGCTATGGTAGCACTCTAGCTTTGCAAGACCTCTTGCCAGAGGAAACCTGTATGCTGGCGCATCAGATAGTGCGGCATGTGAAGGATTTTCGTATCTTAGAATCACTACCACGACGGCAGCCGGAAAATATAGTTAGCCTGCTTGGTTTCAAAGGTCATTCGATTTCATTTGAAGCTGGAACTATGCAGAGGTTTGCCATCACGCCCAGTAATCATGACGAAGATGCCATTGAAATGGATAAGACAATTCTCCAGAAGATGGTCCTCCTTGTCCTTAAGTCCATTGCGGTTACTGTCAAAGAAATTCGAAGTGATTCCTCTGATAGTTCAATAGATAGTACGGACTACGATGCATTCCAGGATATGGTACTCATTGAGCGATCCATCAGAGATGTCCTACGCAAGTTGGAGTCTTTCATAAAGAACACCTTGGAGTTTCACCCAGAATGTCACTTTAGCAAGATACTCATTCACCTCTTCGACGATCAGGATGATCATCTTATCGAAGCAATGGTCTGCACCCTAGACGTCACAGCTGGTATTTCATTTCGCAACAACGCTTTTCCCGAATTGGTAGCAATGCTGAACCCCGTTTATACTTTTCTGGAATTCCTCAAAATGATATCGAATAGTTCGGACCTCTTGCTTGATTTACTTGTCAGCAATGAAACCTGCTTTCTACTCTATCTACTGAGGTTTCTCAAATATATTCGACTCAATTGGTCAATGTTTGTGTCAAGTTGCCACGATTTCGGTATGGGTGTTAGCACCCTCGATGAAGCTATGAGCGTGCTAATACGACTTCGACTGCAAATAAGCCGTTTGGTGTCGAGATCACTGTACCCGTATGATATTTCCCCAGTGTTGCGATTGTTGGACAGTTGCGAGAGTCTCTACGAAGGAAACGAATTAAGTTAGACAATAGACGGATGAACCGCGAATCACAATGTAATAAAGCACAAATACCCAATAAGTAGCAAAAAAGACTTGAAACTTGAAAGAGAGGAAATCCCCAATAGGACAAACTGTTGATTCTAAAAGATTCCATTTTAATTATGAACTCGTTGCCTTTCCCCCCATAGACTAACTTTATTATTAAAACAAACAAATAGGATAGGAATATTAGTTTTAAGATTGTTTTAAATCTTGCCTTAATGTATTTTTATATATGTTTCCCCCCACGACGTACGTAATTAAGTTTTATTACTTTGTAATTGTTAAGTTTTCTTTTACATTTGCAACAACAAATGCAACAAAGAAAAAGAATAATGTTTATATATATTATATATTTCTTTTTATTTTTTTAATTTCGTAAGTCTAGAGTTAGAAATTCGATTGACTAAAACGTGTACATATCGATTAATTTAAATAAAACAAATTTTTTAAACGGAAGATGAAGTTCGACGACTTTTTGTGAGTTCTGATAGCTGGCTATAAAATTAAAATCCTAGCTGGATCTTTTAATACTTTCAGACTGATGAGTTGAGTTAATCTCCTTAGCTCGAGCTCCAACCAGACAAAATCTTCAATTCTTGACAGTAACGTTACTGAAACAAATTTTAGTGAATATTAACGTTCCCCGCTCCATAAGTCTGTATGACCTAAACAAAAAAAATTTATTTTTAAAATGTGCTACAAGGCAATCAATAAATATGAGTATGGCAGCACTTGTCGAAGTTCGAAGGATAGGGTTATTTTATAAGGCATTTCAAAGTGTCGTTGATCGTGTAACAGTACATCTCCTGCATGTCTCATCCTGCTGCAATCAAAGTTCTTCCAAGACAAGAAGTTTTATATCCAAAAGTTTTTCAGTATTTGAAACCTTTTTTGTACGCAATAACTTGTTCAATAGTGATTGCGAGTGAAGTTATTGTAAAATGAGTGTTGTGTTGTTTTAGAAATTACATAAATCGTTGCAGTCGGTTATCGGCGGTTAGTATTTGATAGAATTTCCCGTCTGAATTCTAAAATCGTCGGACCACGCCTCCAGTCTTAAAAAACATCTCTAATTGGTTTGTGTCTTTTTTATTGGAAAAAACTGTGACACCGTAATGGTACTAGATTACGGCAACCGGTGATGCGAAATTTGGTCAGGCAAGTGCGGGAATAAAAATTTGTGTAAAGTTCTTAATTTTGTAAAATCAAACAAATAATTTTGTGAAGTTGATTGTGAAAAATAAAAACTTGTACATACATATGTAGGTGCGAAACATGGAACATAACCGAAGTGAAGAAATTTCTCTGGTGAGTCAAGTTAATTTTAAAATTAATGGTTACATATGTACATACATACATAATGTATGCATGTATGTTCCTATTATTGTCTAGAGGCTACAATTTTGAAAAATACTTATCCTTATTTATTAAGAACGACAAAATATATGAAAAAACAGAAAAATTTATTGTGTGCAACGGATTTACGATATTTAGGTTATGTTAGGTAGGTAGGTAAGTTGGGGGGATGACTGCACTGATAATGTGTGCAGTCTCACTCGGATCTCAACGGATCCATTGTGTTCCCCGGTGTGAGATACCTGAAATAAAAACAATGACTTTTGTACCCAAAACTTAATCCATGTCAGCAGCGCCCCTCCTAAACTATCCGGTTTTCTTGATAAATTTTAGGGTGGTTTGCTAGTTCGTTGAGGTCTTTGAAAGATACCTTTCCTAGGGTCGAGAATCTTGTTCTGTTGAGGCCTGGGCATTCGCAGAGGAAATGTGTCGTGTCTTCCTCTACTTTTGGGTCGCTACAGCCTCTGCATAGGTCTGTGGTACTGATTCTCATTCCTCTGAGATGGGCCGCCATTGAATTGTTCCCTGTGAGAATATCTATGAGGAGACACAGCTGTGGTCTATTCAGCGATAGAAGTTCTCTAGTGCTTCTTCTGTTGTATTGGGCCCAAAGTTTTCTCGAGACGCGGCATGAGGAGAGTGTGGTGATTTGGGACATATGGAGGCTAATGGGCGTTAGAACTTTTGATTCTGATCCTTTATGGTTATGTTGTGTTAGCTTGTTTCTTCTCTCAGAACAGGTGAACGTACATATGTACATACATATGTATGTATAACGCTGAAATAGCGTCAGAAATGCCTACATATAGCTTAATGTTCTTTTGAATAGCTGAAGATTGTACGAATTGAGGAAATTTGGCCGTAGACTTCAAAATGTCTGTCTGGTAGGACGTGAAAAAATATTGTGTTTCTACAGATTACTATTCATAGGCACTTATGATTAACTTGAGATTATTAGGCTAATTCTTCCACAGATGATGATCCACACTGGTACACCTCGTACTATTTTTTGGTGCCTATCTCGTTAAGGTGTTTCAATGGCCTTAATTTAACTGTTGGTGGCCTCATGTACTATCTGTCTTTAGCATCCAAATTGATTGATTAATTGTTCTCGTTGAATAAAAGAATGAGCACAACTTAAAAAGCACTTCAATCAAGCTCAGTTGGCTAAAACCGCTTCACTTTTTGAATTCTTTGCGAATCTACTAATGTAGTATAGCTATGGGAAGTTAACATTAGAGGTTTGTTTTATAGCCGTTGTGGTGGCCAACGTACTTTTGCATGCAGAAGACAGCTGATTCAGGACATAGTGCGCTGGAAAAGATTTTAAGTCCCTAGGTTGCTAATCGTCATCTAATACAAAAACAGCAGCAGGGCTTCTTCGAGAATTCTTTGTTCTTTTCACTTAAAAAGAACCGTTTAACGCCTATATTGGGAATAAGGCTTTCGACTTCAAGTAAAACGATATACATACCTGTAAAACCAATTCCTATCACAACAGTTACCTAATAGTATGCAAATGGTTGCGTTTTACGCGCTAGTTGGTACTTTATACGAAGAATCTACCTATATCAAATAGGAACACGAATAGCCCTAAGAAGTCTACAGGATTACACAACTGACGATTTGTTCATTAATGAACGTTGGCTACTGGAACATATTTCAAAGGCGCTTTGAGTTATTTATCCGGCTTACACCATCTCTCAAAGCCCAATTAGCATTTCACATTTTTTTTACATATTCTCTTCATGTCGTCCAGACCGACGGAACACACTGGATGTAAGCAATTTTGTGGCCATTCTTAGCCTTATTCCTTTTTACTGCCAAGTTACCAAGTTTACTGCCGACACCTTAGTGTCGGGTCACAACATGGTAGACATAATTTAAAGTATGTAACCCTATATCTGCACGCTTTCAGCTTCCACTACTCAAAGAAGTAAACGATCCTGTTTATACAAAAAAGTTAAGTTTATTTTTAATTCTTTTATATAAAGTGTTTAGAGTGTTTTTTATTATTATAGTACTACATATTTAGGCCACATACAAACTGTGGAATGAATATTATTTTTTCTTTTTACTTTTGATCTTTACAACACAAAATAATGTTTATAACTCCACTATAGGGAACAAAGTAAAAAAAAATTCATATTTAAAAGAATTGACTTAAAACGAAAAGGAAAACGAATGAAAATTAGAAAATGAATCTGTCGACGTCATCTAATTTCTCGTTGTACTTTAAGAGCGATTGTATTTTCCCCAAATGTGGAGCATGAACACAGAGGCGATGAACAGTAGTGACATTACGAGCACTGGAACTGGACCACTGAAAGTTGAAAACATTATTACACGACTCTATTGGAAATCATTTGACTTTAATTACACTTTAATGCCGGGAGAATCATCGGTATAGAATCGCCACATGCCACCGGAACCAGCTCCTCCGGTAGTGCGACTCCTTGCGGCAGTAGTTGTGGTTTTCCTTTGTTTTAAGTTGCTTCCACCACCAGCACTGCTTCTGGGGGCAGATAATTTACTTGGGGAGCGGCTTCCACTTCCCACGGAAGTCGAACTAGCTGGAGCAGGCTAAAGTGAAAGGTAATCGGTGGTGAAAAGTCGGTCAACCAAAAAAGGTTCACATAAAAGGATTTCTTTAGTGAAAATCTAAAAAAAATCGGTTCAACTTACCATTTTATTTAAGTTGTTTTAATTGAAAAACACTTCTTTGAACTAAATTATTTTTGAAATGAAAAATTCTTTGCAAATTCACTCCACACTCGACCACTTTATAAAATTCAATGACAGCTCGTCCACGTAGACGAGGTAGAAAGTGAAGTTTGTCTCGAACGTTGTCGCTATAAAATACCCACGTAGGTGAACGTCATCAACACTTGGGAACAAATTTAGTACAAAAGTCCCCAGATAGATGTCTCTGTTTGGTATGGATTAAGGGTCTGTAATGCGATTGGAAATTTAAATTAAATTAAATTAATTGTTAACGGTTCAGTTAGACTAACAATGCCCAATAAGACCCATGAGAAGGTAAATATCGGTCATCGACGGTTGAACTAAACCACCCAAATACGTGCCTGAATCTCATGAGTTTATTTAATGGAGTGTCTTTCATTTTGGCGGCTGGTGCTGGACAATCGCTACTTGCTACTGTGGGCTATATTTTTATTGGTGAAACGTCTTTTCCACATTGTGTTCAATGTAGTTTTGGATTTAGTCAGTTTTTCTCCCAGATTTTTCTTCATGCTTAAATTCCTGGTAAAGTCCAAGATATTTATAGTCCTTAACTACCTCAATGTTTTCACCATTATAGGTCCACTTTTCGTTTAAGCAAGTTCTATATTCCCTTTTCTTGAAAATCATTACTTTTGATTTCTCTAAGTTGACTAAAAAACCCCATAATGTGCAGCAATTATGTAGCGGATTTATCATCACAGAGTTTCTGATAAATAGGTTAGCAAAACTATATAAAAAAAAACACCTGGATATTTAACGTCTCCTGGCACACAATCCAATAAGTCTTCAATATATAGTGCAAATAAGAGCGGACTCAACGCGCTTCGATATAAAAAAAATTGCAATGCTATGCAGAACGAAGATGTAGTCTGGTATGGAATATCCTGGTCCAAAACTTGCTTAAAATTTTTAAGCAGCTTTTTTGTGCTAATACATTCCGTAAGCCTGCTTTTCAAAACCGAGGTGAAAATCTTAAAGTTTGCATTTAAGAAGGAAATGCCACGATAATTTCCCAGATCCCTCGTACAGCCCTTTTTATGAATAGGAAAAATTAAAGCCTCCTTAACCTGTTGTGGTATATTCACATTATCCAGACCTCGTTTGTCTCAGACTTATAGAACTCGATGATGACTGTAACTGTCAACATACATAGATACTGATTCTTTTACCAGAAATATTTCCCTCGATAATCATGTCCGCAGGTTGTTTTATTGCAGTGAGTTCGGCTTGAAAAAACGTTGCAATCACCCTTAAGTCTGAAGAACCGATTTGTATTTCTAGATACATACGTCTTCCTGTCGCAATGAGGCTACGATAGATATTCACAATTAGACGAACATTTTTGTAAATGTTATGCTGCGCAAAATGACTGTCTGAGTTTAAATAAAATTAGACGCCAAAGTGCATCTGGAGGATCCTCTTATCTAAAAGAAAACGTGTCCTTTCAACTTTGCTTAATACTTTGTATTCAACCTTCTCTTAAAATGATTAAAAAGGACCACACAGATTCCGGGGGCTAGAATGCTTATTGCTTATTTTCAGTTTTGATTGTGTAGATAGTTGTCCTTCCTTATGAGATAATTCTTTCAAAACTTGGGCTTCATACTGTTAGGTCATTTAATTACGAATTTTTCACACCACTCGAAAGAAAAAAACATCGGGAAATTTTTCTCATTCTATTTTAAATGCTTTATTTGAAATCTAAAATAATTTTGAATAAGTATTTGCTTTTTTTGCAATGCAATTAATATTTTTTTGTCTATAATAATAATAATCATAATACATAATTTATTTTCCATTTCATATTCATAATAATAATAATAGTAATAAATATCAAAGCAGAGTCTATATATTTGAAAATAAGAATCTCTTTTAAAATTGCAAAGTATTTTCAATTCTTCGAAAGGTTCTCAACACTGCTATGAGAAAAGTAGACTCCACATTGCTATCCATTGTTAGTGAATGTATAAAACTTTTCAAGAATATAGAAAATACTTTTACAATTGACAATGTTCTAGACTAAATTTGAAAGAAAGATTTTTTTAAGATCATTTTTGTTTTTGTTTTTAAATATATCTGTCTATCCTTGTACCCATAGTTGTATATAAGTGTATATATAAGTATTTTTATATTTTTTTTTTCACTATTATTCGCTTTAGGATCCTACAATTCAGTATATTACTTTTGTTTGAATGATAAAAGGTTTAGATGACTCGGGGTGGTGGATAAAGTGTAGACTTGGTAAGCAATCGACATTTTTTCTGAGCTTCACTATAAGCATTCCTTAAAAGGGGAGCAGTTATAGCACCTCTTACGCTTCGTTATTGGTGAGATAGGTTAGTAAAATTTTTTGCATGGTTTTCTACATTCCAAATATACAAAATTGTTCACAAAATGCTGTGTTAGGTAAATAGTTTCTACAAGTTTAGTTTTGTGTTTTTTTCTTATTTATTTATGTTTAGTAATTTACTGTCTTTAGCGAATAATATTTTGTTTTTAGATATGGAAATCATCTTTACAAAATATATAGTATGTTCCAGAAAGGAGGGTGAACAGAAAACCAACAAAAACAAAAAAAATGTGTAGTGGGTTGAATCAATTGCAATATGTATTTTTTTTTTATTCAAATTTGGTTTCTTAATTGTTTTTACGATCTTACTATTCTAGTATACTAAACGAAAAATAAATTTAACAAAAGCATTTAAAATCTTCTTCATGGTATTTGCAAATGAATATGTTGTAACGATGTCCTCTACTAAATGATGATTTGTGGTTTTCAGTGTTAATTAATTGTCCGCTGACATGGAACTGATGTCATCGTTGATAGCTAGAACTTGCTTGATGAAATCCTGGTCGGTAACGACCTCAGCTAAGGATATACAAAGATCAAGAAGATCAGATTTGATCATATTCAACTGCGGCGCTAATTTTTCTAAATGCGCAAGAACTTGTTCGGGAATCTGTAAAGAAATAGAAGCGTATTATTAATTTAATATTATATTTTAAGGAAAGGTTTTTTTTGAATAGAATCTGAAAAACGTCCGACAAAATGAAAAGCACTAGCTCTGAAAATCTGAATGCAAGGATAGGGTTTTGCGAAAAACAGAAACTTTATGAACATTTGGATGAAATTTAATTCGTAGACTAAGGCTGAAAACACACAGGATCAGAGAAAATGTTTTATTGTGACTTGTTATTGATTCTTGATTGATTGTGACTTGCATTGATTCTTATGACCTAACACACACCAAACAGACGAAACAAAGAGACATGTGTGTTGAAATAAAACAGGTTTTCTAGACTATGAGTCAAAAGAATGAGTGTGTTTTCAGCCTAATCTACTTATGGCTTGAGTTCACTACCCTTTAGGTTTCTTGATTTTCCCTGATGAGAGCAGAGCATCAATTCAACGGTTTACATATGTCTGATGGCAAATATCTCTCACTGAGTTTTATAAAACCGACTAAATCAAACTTTATCTGCAGTCTATTAAAAGTCATACACAATTAACTCCAAATAAAACGCTTCATATTCTACTATTAGCTTACTAAACCATGTCCATAACATATTAGTATAATATCTGTGATATTACCTTTAGCAAACTATAAAATTTAGCAAACTATAAAACACTTGATTTGGGGAATTTTTTTTATTTAGTCTCTACTCTATCCATCATGAAGTTGCTTTTCTTTTGCATTTGTATATTGCTATTGGTAAGTTGATTTATTCAAAACAAACTCGCTGAAAACGATTTCTTCACTTATTTAGACATCGACGGCATTTTCTATAGGTTTTCAACCCTTCATCATTCGAAGTTGCGTAAGGCAAACTAGAGTTAAAAGCGTAGACCTGGCTCTATTTTATGGGACTTCATTCGAAACGGCGTCAAAATCCACTAAGTGCTACCTTACTTGCCTATTGGAAGGGACTGGCTTTATTGTCAAAGGTGAAGTTAATAAGGATTTAATTGAAATGGTAGATGAATCACAGGGGCCTTCTTCTAAAACTGCACAAATGTTCGGTCTAGTTGAAGCATGCAAAGATGTAAAAGTTCCAGGAGAATGTGAAGAAGGTCTTGCAATTTTTCATTGTATGTTAGATTATGGAATGAAATCAGTTCAAAATCCGGAAGAATATTCCGAGGAAAATTAATAAAAGAAAAAGTAAAAAACTGAAACAGTTGCAGAAAATGGATTTTTGTTCGGAATATTTCACATTTATTGTGGAATATCATAGGGAAGGGAGAGTACCAATCGCCAACGGGAGTCATTGTGCAGCTTTAGAAAACAAATTCAGTTAAAAATCTATTCGAGCAAACCTCCTGCTCTAATGAACTTTCTATACACACCTTAGTTGGATTCTTGAAAACGTTAAACATAAATTTAACTTTGATGCGCTGATCATTTGGTCCATCGTAGAACATTGTAAACTGTGCCTCATTACAGTTGGGCATCAGAGGCAAATATATACCCGCCAGGACTCTACCCTTAGTATCACGTGCCAATAGTGAACGGAAGTTATAGACTAAATTTCGGCGCACTGTCACATCGATTGCTGTTACATAAGGATGCTCTACATAGACTAATGATGACTTATAGGTCTGTTGATCGCTACGTGTTTCACGTTCCATCCATTCTACGTACTTATTGTTGTGCATGCTGAAATTATAGCAATAATCGCGCTGACAATGCTGTTCATTGGACTGTGTAAACCAACCTGAAATTAAATTCAAAAATTAGTAAAGTTGATTGTAAAAATTAGATAATTTGAAACCTACCAGTGTGAGGATACATTTGATCTTCCATCACTGTAACGGCACGAGCGACATGGTAACCTGGATCCAAAATCATAATACCGCGACGTCCTCCAATCGATATACGCATTGCTACCATTGAGTGTTCCTTCTCCACATTAGCATCGGGAGAGCTTAAACCACATTCCTCGCTCGAGTCAATATAATCGCGTAGAGCAACAACGTGCTCCTCACACGATACAATATACATGTACCTAGCTAGAATGGGAAAGATCTCCATAATTCTCGTCATAATCTCCATGGCCAGACTGACGCACATGTGATGGCGGCGATTGATCGGAACATCATAAAACTGGAAGAATGACTTTAAGTCTGAGCGTCGGGTCTTCTTGAACGCCTTGTGAAAGTCGACAAACAAATGCACAGTATCGTAGTGTGTCTGTTCCAGCATATAATGAAGTTTTGCTTCGATCAATGCATTTAGATCTTCGTATTGCCAAACGTTATCAAAATTAAGAGTTCCCTTGATATCTGATGCCCAATCGGGCAAGGGTAATGGATGACCCAATGGCCAAATGCCATTGGTTTGATTAAATGCAGTTAAATTATAGCTATCTTCAGCAGCCCACCATTTTTCTTTCTCCTGGTGTTGTTGTTGTGGTGTTTGTTTCTGCTGCTGTTCTTCCAGGAGTTTAAGGATGCTTCTGCATCTATCTGCATCGGCGAACGATGATGCTGCAATCGATGTCACATTATCAATGATTTTATTGCTACTATATGACGTTTGCCCGGATGCTGCACCATCTGCCTCGTCGTTATTTGCATTATTATCATTTTCATCATCGTCATCGTCTTCATCATCGTCATCATCGTCATCATCATCATCATCATCATCATCATCATCATAATCGTTGTCCACGATTTGACCATTTTGGACAATAGCCCTGATATGATCCCGTGTAAGATTACATGTTGTCTCCGGATCGGCGGTAATCGATTCAGTATTAGTTGTAGTCAATCCAACCGATCCGACGACCGATCCAATAAGTTGACATCCCAAGCTGGTTTCGGCGAGTCAACTTGGCCATTCGGCGCCCCAACGACCAACCGTTGGCACATAGCCACTTTCGCAATCATTGAGTGAAGCGTCTAGATTAATTTTGGTTGCTATTAATGAAGAATTAACTGAAGAACTTGTTGTCGCAGCGGTCGCAGCAAAACTTTGATATGCAGCACCGTTGCTTGATTTAAGACCAATCCGGTCCTGCACCTTCTTGAACAGGCCCGGCTCGTCTCCACTTATCGATGACTTTTTAGAACGCTCTGTAAATATAAAAAAATAAATAAATATGTAAATGAAAGTCAATAATGTTACAGGTTCAAAAGTAGATGTTATTTCATTCTGTTACGACGGATTCTGTGTTTAAGTATTTTCGGGATTCGTAGCAAAATTCCTATTATGACGGATTCTGTGATAGGGGTGAATATTTTCGAATAATATTTAACGCCCTCTGGATATGCCTTTATCTGTAGGTCGTTGTTATTTGTAAGTACCTATAGATGTATGTACAGGCGCGGTATAGAATGATTGCTTCAATCATATGTACATATGTACATATGTAAATTACGTCCAGAGATTCGTCTAGACTGTGTACATGCATTTAGCTTTTAACGCCTTACAGGCAAACATTCTAAGCATCGCATCATTACGCTAATAGGTCTAAGCCTGCAGCAGTTTTAAAGCTCTTTGTGGCTTTGTTGTTCTTTTTATTTTATGACACTATTATAATATCATTAAAATCAACGGGCAGCTAGGTTATTCTTTAGATTTAAGTACTTTTTTAGCATTAAACTGTGTCGCGACGCAACAAGTGACATCAATAGTTTGCTGTATGTTGATATACAAACACCCAACTTTATCATTAATACCAAGCCTGGTCCGTTTCAAATGAATCAATGCCCACCTAACAGCCCTCGTTTATTCGCAAGTGAATACAATTATTGAGATACAATAAACTTGATGTACATACGCATGTACATATGTATTTATTTATCTTTGTGTTTATTTTGGTATTTATCTTTGTTCCTCATCTCGTTTACCTGACATCTAAAACGCCATGCTTTGATTAGTCATTCATCTTCATTGTTACTACGTTGTCTTCTCGATATAAATAAACATTTATGCGCATCATCATCTCATATGTATGTATGTATGTACATATGTATGTATGGATTGCAGTATAGTATACTCTTCGACTGATAAAATAAATTCAATACAGACTCGCATGTACGCGTAATTATATCTCACATCTGTTTGTTTACATACAATCCATATTCAGTAGCCATGAGTACAAGAACGTTTGTGTACAATTAGTTGCGAATCCATGTACATGCATATGTACGTATCAAACCTGCTCCGAATTAGTGACGAAACAAATATTTCACAGATGATTACTCATTGTTTGGTTTACTTTTTTTTTTCGGCCGGATACGATTTTCAAAGATGAATTCTGTGGAAATTCTTTTTAACACAATAACATGTTTATTACTCAAGTGAGTAATGAGAACACACTTTGAAATTTGAACTTGGTTTACCCATCTTTTACACACAGATATTGATTGAAGTCAATTGAATGTGTTGAATATAAAAAATGGCATATGACACGTTTGGAATACATGTCATGCTGTATAATTAAGAATTATTTGATATGAAACTGAAGGTTTCTATCACGTTGGCGTGCGTCTTTTAACATGTGCAGGATGGATGTTTAGATAATTTTTACGGAAATGATATTTTTATTACAAATGACTGTAAGGGGGTGGTATACAATTTCCTCTGACGTATGTACTTACATAGAAACGTCAAGTTTATTTTTATTAAAGACGCTCTTGGCATTTATACTTTATACACTCAATGACGTTTAGTTTAAGTAGGTAGTTAGCAAGTGTTTGACATTTGATTATTTAGAATTTGATTGTTCTATACCTTACACCGGGTCTCCACAAGCAATGTTAGACTTTATGTCTTTTTTTTTATTGGGTGAACAAATTTTGTCAAGACATTTCATTTCCCACCATGTCGCGTACCTATAACTAAGCAGCGACTAATTCATGCCTTAAAGATTTGACATGAAGTCGAAAAATTACAAAAATTGGAAAGAAAAATAAGCCATAGTTTTTGAGTTAACCCATTTCTAGAAAAAAAAATTTTATCAAATTTATTTCAAAGTTTATACCCATAGAGATTAGGTAGTTCAGTAAGGTAGAAATTTCTTCATAATGGGCCGTTCAGTAAGGGAGAAATTTCCTCTCTATGGACTCTTAGGTAGTTCAGTAAGGTAGACATTTCTTCATTATGGCCCGTTCAGTAAGGGAGAAATTTCCTCTCTATGAGGGTAGAGAGAGGAAAGAAATCAAAGAGATGACAAGAAATCAAAGGTAGATGTCATTTTGAAGTCATGAAATAAATTATTTCAAGAATTTGCTGCTTCCATTGGAAGTTTCTATTGTGTGACACATTTCTTGCCAGTAGAGGCCAGAGGTTATAACCGATGATATGTACGTACATCGCAATTGAGGCTAATTTATTTCATAATAAATAGGTTCTCAAGAATTATAGGTTTCATGAACCCCTCTTTTTTGTGCGTTTGTATTTATTTAACATATATATAATTCGAGCACGCGTTCTGTTTCTTTGAAATTGTTGGACTCTACAGCAATAGTTTAATTTTGTATGTTCCCTCTCTCGGTTTCATTGTCAACGTGTAAATATCCACAAATATCTGTAAAATATCTGAAAATCCAAATCGGATTTCGCTTACAGAAAAAAGAAAGTTTAGCTTGAATAACGGACTAGACTTGATAAAAAGTAGACCCCGCATAATTAGTATGTTCACAATACAGTGTTAATGACCGCATAAAACGGCCAGAACTAGAATGTGCGGGAGTATAATATGCGATTATAAACCGAATTTCACAAGGTTACCAGCCCTAAGTCCAGCACAAAAAACATTCAAGAATACTGTATTAAATAAAATAAGTTAGTAGAACAGTGCTTATTTTACTTTTAATTTCGTCAAGGTTCGTTTGTTGACCTCTCCAGGCAGCTCTGTTTACGTACCAATGTATATTTATGTATTAATAATTACTGCCGTCATTTTTCCTGTATGGAATTATATGTTATCATTAATCAATTTTCATTTTAACATCATAAAGATGTTTTCTCTTCGTATGTATGTATGTACATATTAAGTTTCAACCGAAAACATCACGTATCGAAGAATATCTGGGTTAGCTTGTTTAATTTGAAAAAGCAATTTAATTCCATTCATACGAAGATATGATATTCCAAAACACTGCCATTGAAAGTAAACTTGATTAGACGACGGCATGCCATTTAAATGATAACCTCTTCACTAGAAGTCGTTCATTGGACTAAACATCAGTCATTCGATCAATTTTTGAATCCAGGAATCCAGTTTGTAGTTAAAAACTAACTTTCTAATCAGAAAAAAAATTTAAGAGTAATATTTTGCATATTCATCTTAAAATAACAAATTAACCGAAGGGGTTTATTAAACTTTGTTCAATATTTATGAGAGTGAACTACTTATGCGAATGTGGAGGTTTCTTATCGACACATGCTCATGTGTACAGTCTTTGTTTTTTCCCGATGTTTATCAACATATTAGCTGCAATCTATATGGACTTTGTGTCTAAAATATGTATGTATAGGTATATTAGTTTGAACAAACGACCGGAAACGGTTTTCATATGAAAATTCTTGTTTAAATCTATTTAAACAAAACTTTTGGGTTTGTTGCTGACCGAAGTCAAATCTAATCACAAGGTGTGGTGTCATCATACGAAGTAAACATGTTTTTCGATATTACCGAGAACTTTGATTCCAAACAAATGATTCACATATCGACTTTGTGGATTTAATGCTTAAAGTGGGTTAATCCAAACAGAAATCCCCCATTCATCATTTGTAGTGTTAAACAAATTTTAAGGGGTTTTATAAGACTAGACATACAGCTTAGGTGAACTTGGAATCTAATTGATCTGTAAGGTTTTTAACTTGAATCTAGTTGGTATTAAAATCGGGTGACTAAGGGTATTCAAAGACAATGGTTGTCCTTGTGACTTTTTGAGTTTATGGAATAGGTCTAAGCAGTGGCGTTTGAATACATTTTAGATATTCTTATGATTGTCTTACATACATATGTACATATATATATGCATGCCCAATAATTCGTAAATTTGAATCCTTAATCCGTAATACGCTGTAGATTACTTTACTTCTCGACCTCCCTACTATTTGTCCTTTTATTTCATCTTAAGTTGCTTAGCTCAACAAATTTTCTTAATCCAATTCGTTTATACCTAATTGTGCAGAAGTACTAACGCACTTCATTTACATGATCAATGTATACATACATATGTATGTATATGCGAACATTTACACGTATGTATTTATGTAGTAAGTACAAAAGAGAATTAAATTCTACGCCATTTGGCTTATCTCTTACTCTACAATTGAAGGCAAACAACTCAAACGCAATACTAACAAAAAATAAGGCCACGTTACACTTTACGCGAACAAAACAAAAAAAGAAAAAAGGAATCGAATTTCACTTACCCATACAACGGCCAAGGCCCCAATATCCAAAATTTTGTTCTCCTTTGCTGCACTCAAATGTATTTAAACTTTCTTCTTTGATTTTTAGTTTTTCTTGATCTATTTGTATATTTAAATATTTTTTATTCAATATTACAATTGAACAAACACTTTGCTCTATTCCAAAGAGCAGTAGATCCTTGTTTCTTTGAAACTCAAATAAAACAAAAAACAAAACAAAAAAAAAAAACAATTGATCACACACGAAATATGTAAATCGATTCGCTTTTAATGCGGCGAATTCAAAATGTCCTCTTGGTAGTGTTGTTCTTTTTATTATTTATACACTTGTTCGATATAATATCTACGCCAAGCAAACGATCCTAACGGATCAAAAGATATAAAACGACTGAAGTGATCTGTATGTAGAAACGATCAAACCACGTCCGGTATATATACACAAAAGTTGATTTGCAATAAACTTGGCGTATTCACGTGAACACTACTAATACAATGATATCAACGATCGTACACAGATGCACCGAGTGTTATTGTATGTATGCGTTCGCGCTTTGTTGATTTAATTTATTATTAAATGGAATAAAAAAAATGTGTCCATATACAGTTATAGATACAAGGTATCTTCTTTTTTGTTTTATTGAACACTAGGCACAAACAGCTGATTGCGATGCGAACACGATTTTAAAGTTGTAAGTAGTTGTAAGTAGGTTTGGACTTGTTTGTATTAGACGTTGCCAAGTACCTAGTATTATTTTGTTTTGTTGATTTTTTTTTTATTTTCCGTTAATTTCCCGAGTTTAGAAATTAATTCGCGAGAAACTAAAAAACCCAAAAAATAACAAAAACAAAATCAATCACACTTCAGTTTTGCTTTTTGGGAACAAAAAAAATGCCTCCAGCTTTCGGTCCGTCCGTCGTCCGGTTATGATCTGAAAATGCAAACATAGGAATGTTTTTGTTAGAAATATTTTTAAATTGTTTTGTACAGACAGTGGGTACAGACATACATACGTACATATGTACGTATGTATATATAGATATGTTTAGGGTGGTTAGTGAACAATAATCTAATTTGGATAGGATTTGTGTATAGTGTTTCTATTTATGTAAGTATGTACGTACATACATAAACATACGTTCCAAGTTCCAGAACTACGTTTTATTTACGTTTAGTTATGTGAGACAATGACGCAGTGTCTAAATTCATAAAATCAATGACTTTTAACAGATAATAAAATTATTTGATTAAGATTAATATACATACGTACATAGTTGAACTTTTCTAACCCGTCAATCGATCTTGATCTTTCTGGTTATCAAACTTGTAAGGGCCAATTTCATAGTTAGTACCAAACAAACCGATTCCAGTAACTATTGAAACGCAACGGCCTAGTCTTAAAACTTCTTACAGACTAGAAGGACATATATGTATGTACATAGATACCAGATGGTATGTATCTTCTCCATAGTACTGAATACCCATTCTTCCACGGTGGCAAAACTACTATGTACATAAGCTTTTCTATCTGTTATATTTCTCTGGACTCTGTTCAATTTGATGGAAAACAATATTTGTAACGCCCTAAAAATCCCTAAAAAAAAAGCGAATTTCTTCTACGCCCAACACTAACAACTTTCCAATGACCAGGAGTTCGGATTTCGTAGCAAAAGATCCACTGGGATGGTATGCTGCGATTTGAGAATAGTTTATTTTTTAAGGCCTCATGTAAGATTAGTTTCTTTTAGCGGCGTGTAAGCGACAACTTTCGACCCGACTTTCTTTTTTTTTGTCATAATATTCCTACAGAGATACAAAGTTGTCAATCACTCATGGAAATTGGTTTATTTCCTTGGCTATAGTCCTGTTTGATAAGCATTCTTCCTTTAAAATTCGAATTATAATCGTTTTTTCGTTGTTAAGTGCTTTTGATCGCGACATGACGGATTAGAAAATTACATAAGACTAAATATCTTTCCTTTTTTGATAAATTTTAGAAATAATCAAGAACTACCTTTTGTTTTTCAATAAAATACATACATACATATGTATGTGTATATTTCCACCTCAAAGCAAGAATGTCGACTACCAGTGTAAACATTCATACCAATCAGGCTGCATTTATTACATTAAGATCTCACGCGCACGTCTTGCGATCGTCTGACAAACATCCAAGAGTATAACTTTCATGAAAAGCTTCTCAAATTGTTCTTCAGAAACGGCATTAAATAGTAGGTCCCTTCTATTCGTGTAAAGAACATAACACACAGAACATGAATGGTGAGAATCTAGGCCCTGTGTCCCATAGACCTGCCGCGACAAATATTTGTATTTTTTTTCTATCCAAACCACTTGGAACTGCTCTACCTTACCCCTGGTCTCCACTGGTAATAATTCATTGCAAGAAATATTTCATGCCATCGAAATTTCCAATTGAGACCGCAAATTTCTTGACATAATTAATGACAAGACATTCATATCTGATTTTATTTCTTGGCATCTCGGTGGACATAATCTCTGAAATAGATTTGACATTGACTGTCAATTTGAGTTTTACTACAAAGAAAACATGGCTGATTGGCAAATTGCACGAAATCATCCTCCAGGAAATTAGTTTCTAAATTCAAAAGGCTTCCCACTTGAATGGCAGGCATCTGTTGTCTATCCAGGTTAATCTTATTGGGATCGGCACAAAGGTCGTCTCTAGGTGTGAATACAGTAGCATATCACTGGCGTCATGATGCTTCTGAATTTATGTATATTGAATGTTCGAACCTTCAGCGGCCTCCACATATACATACATATGTACATCCATGCATATACAAGTATTTAAAGGATTCATTTAAGCAAACAATAAAGAACCATTTTTAAGATTAAAATCTTTCACATCAAATAAACCTGTTCGACTAAATAAAATAACAAAAAATATATAAAGACAAACTTTACCAATCTAACTCAAGTTAAATACAATTAACAAACTCAATCTAAGCTCTTTGTTAAGTACAACCATAAATTCAATGACCAATCTCTATGCTTCCATCAATAAATTTACAATACACCCCCCGCTTGACATTGATGCCAGATGTGGTTTTCTATTTTATCGCCAACAGCAACATATTGCCACTTGATTTGGCCCTGTTACAGTCGATAAACTTACGGTTGGGCATATCCTTTTTATGGTTTGCCCTAAGTCAACAGCACTGCGCTGACTAGGTGCTGTATTGTGTGGAAATCGATTAAGTTTTACCACACACGCTACATGACCAAATTTGTTGACGTCAATAACCGGCACGAGGATAAATTGCCATTCGATGGAAGAGAAAAATAATCCCAAGTGCCCTGACATTTCTTTACATAATTGATTAGTTCTGCAGCAGAATTTCCTCTATGTTAGCAACAAAGAAAATTGACCAAAAGAAATCATAATATGTACATTTTTTTTGTTTGCTTCAAGGATCTCTTCGTGGGTGAAATTGATTGCAATGACACTTCTAATGACGTGTCTAGACATTGAGGAGGGGTCTTACAGGGAAGTTTGTTTTCAGATAATGTGGTTACCATGGTCGGACAATGACATCACTGATTGATATTGGGTGTTAACCACATGTGGTTTGTTGTATTTTATTGAAGTCCTTGCTACAATAATTTTAGAGACAATAATGACAGTTTTAATACTCGCGTAATTGATGGATGTGTGCATGGAAATTAACTTAAAACGGGTGTGGTACATGTCAAGGACAAAGAGTGGCGTGTAGTGTGCATTATTTGATGTTTTGTTAATGACCATTATTGTATTTTTCTTTTTAATTACATTGCATGACAGGAAAGCCAATGAATGTCACCCCGAGGAAATGTTGCACATGCAATTCCATAATGGCAGGTTTTCAATTCATTAATTCAATTTGGTAACTATGTATGCATGAGGTAGAACATGTATGACCACTTGTATACACATGTAGACTGCAACACCCTCCCTGTAAGTTTAATGAAACTAGTCTGTAAACGAAGTGTGCCATAATCTATTCCCAGAAAATAAACCCGCTTTAAACATGAATGAATTATGAATAGCATATGAAATGTCATTTGTTACTGAATGAGAGAATCTCATTTAACTTTTCCTCAGAAACTTGTATACCTACTTAAGTCGAGAAAAGGGAATTACTATCTGCTATATGTTGACCTAGAGGGTTTACTTAAGTCGCATAGTAGAAAATGCACCTATTGTGGCTTATTTCTTGTTAACTTAGGTGGCGCTACCGTTCGGGGTGAACCTGGGCATCTAACCAAGAAGCCTCTCCACCTATGTAGTCCGGTCCTTAGCCTCCAGTTGCGCACTTCAAGTCGGTTGAGGTCCCCTACTACATGGACGTGCCACCTTAGGCGAGGTCTTCCTCTACTGCGTTGTCCTTTTCGGGTTTGATGCGAAGACTCTGCGGGCTAAAACGCTGGTTTCCATTCGCTCTACATGTCTAGCCATCTCCGTCAATGCAAACGGGACTGAAAATTTTACGAAGAATCTTTCTCTCGAAGCGATTGAGGATATCTTCATCCGAAGAGTCCAAGCTTTTACGTCATAAAGCTGGACTGGGATGATCAAGGTCTTATATAGTTGTTCGGGATAGGGCTCTACTACTCGTCAGTCCAAAGAAACAGCGATTGGGAAAAATTATTCTTCGTTTATCAGGTTAGTTGGATCAGGTGGAGTGAAGTTTTGGCTATCATCGTCTATGTTAAATGATTCATTCAGCCTGACAGCGGGATGTTGGTCTTCATCGTCGTTGTATAGTCTGTAGAATACATTTTTCCACATTCTCAGTACCGACTGGTGACTCTACTATTCTGACTTATTAGTAGTTCTACATTTTTGAGATGCGAGTTCTCTTTTTATCGAGCACTCAAAGTCAAAAGATGAAAACTAGTCCTTGACTTTATTTTGCAATTCAAAGGAATGCCGTGCATATGCTTACGTCTTACTTTTACAAGAGTATGGTTCCTAAAATACATTTTTATTTGAATTGCAGTTTCTTGTTTTTAAGAAAACATATCCAAGCAAAAGGAAGGACTCTTGACCTTCACATCTGACTCTGACGTTTATCTACTCGTACCACTTCAGAGAGTACAATCCAAAATGCACCCAGATAGTTTTTTTTTCTACTTTCTATGAATTACATACTGCGAAAGCATTTACAAGCTATTTTTAGTTCATAAAAATTTATTATTATTTACCATTGGGGATTCAAGCCCACCCGCTAGAGTTAGCAAAAACAAGCCCAAAACAAGAAAGAAAAAAGGCCTGAAATCTTCCGAATGGGGAAATATGAAATCAGGTCACCTCTGCTCGTATTGTTGTTCGTTTGTTTATTTCAATGGAAATATGTAAATCCAAAGCTAAATAAACGGAAACTAAAATCAATTTGTAAACTACTTTATTTATGTTTCGCAAACGATTAGAGTGTGTTAATGTCTCACTAAGTGGGGGCGGAAATTACCCCCGAATGTCTATTGAGGTCAAGAATAAAAAATTTGTTTTGCCAATGAAAGTTATGGTTTTTTTCCACTGATTTTAATCGTATCTTATCCGAATTACAATTTAAAATTTTGCTATCTTACTTCCTCTCCAGTGGTGACTCGAACATCATATTTATGTCTCATGATAGATAACGAATTTTAATTGTCTAGCGATGGTCAACAAGTTTCAGATGAAATGATCTTAATCACAAACAATAGCTATAGAGTTTCTGCGCAATGGAATATTACCAACAAAAGTGGTGTAATTTTATTTGTTTATTTGTTAAGTTTCTGGTATTATCATATTGCACTGAGTACATGTATTTTTGAGGGAATTAAATATATTGGGTTTTAATTAAGTATACGAGAACAAGTTTCGTGCCAAATGAAAATTACGCCGTAAAATATTCTCGCGCAAATGGGATTTATTAGTTTATCTTGTAAATTATTGTTTACAAACTGAATTGTGCAAAAATGTTTTCAGGGGCATTGTATAGGTACATGACAGTTTAAGTTAGCACATTGTTATTCGTTGAACTGTCAATTTATTAGGAAATAATTAAGCATGCAGTTGAGAGAATACAAAAAAAAATGGTGGGTCAACTGTTGGTTTTATTCAAAAAGGTTATAAAAAAACACTGTTTACGATTGTTGCTTTATTGTAAAGAGTAAACCTTTCTATTTCATACAAATGCCTGCCATTTTCGATGGATTCGGACACTATTTCACGAATAGCTTCAGCAATATTTTTCTTGAGTGCCTGAATCGTCTCTGTATTGTAAGCATCGATCGACAAAAAAAAGTCCAATGGCGTCAAATCACAGCTCAATATCATGAAAACGACTGATTGCACACTTATTAAACTTAGTGTGGAATAAATCGATTGTTAGACGGCGGTTATAGGGGATATGTTCGGTTATCAATCAGCAAACTAGTCTCACGAACTTTCATCACAAACTTGCGTACACCAGCTGCAGTTGGTCGGTCCATTGTTTTGACCGAAATTTCTTTTGAAAATCCGCACTGTTTCGGAAACACAGCATCCACTTTGGAAGTAACTTTGCAATATTTCCCAACGTTGTGTTGTTCAAGCGTAAATCGATCTATTTCGTAGCTCGAAAATATAATACTGAGTGTTTCTGTGAATTTTTTGAGCGTCAAAATAACATATGATTAAAAAAGAAACCAACAGATGGACCACACTATAACTATTCAGCTATTGCTAAAACCGATAGGCGTTCCCATCTCCGTATTAATGATAACCTTTGGTAGTGTTGAACTTATGTTTGTATTTTTTGAGACATCAAAAAAAAAATACAAATTTTTGGCAGGTCCACGGGACCCAGGGCCTAGCTTCTCACAACCACTCGTGCAGTGCGTGTTATATTCTTTACACGAATGGAAGGGGCGTACTGTTTAATGCCGGATCCGAACGATAGTTTTTTTGTTTTTGAGAAGCTTTTTCATGACAGTTTTACTCTCGGATGTTTGTCAGACGCTAGCGAGAGGTGAGACCGTGAAAGAAATTTTCGGTGTTGTTTTGGGGATTGAACCCTCGCTCCGTAGTCCAACGCACTAAAATGTTATACGAAGTCTTTTGAGGTTCACTATAGAATTTGCACATCCTATTGATTGTCGAACCTTATTTTATAAGGTGTTTACGGAGCTTACAACAAAGTTGATTTCCTTTCGATTTCTTCTAAGTGTCCTTACCTACTTTAGTTCTGAGAGATCCCTAAAGAATTTAGCTCTCTTTTCTTTTCCTTATTCTATGAGACATCTAGAATTGATCCCCTTTGACTTCATCACAATTTTATGATGCAGTAGAGCACACTAAATTAAATAAACTCTACGCTAAATTTCTGAGAAATGATTGATGTGAAAAATCGTAGCGTAGAAAGTCTGTCTTAAATATTATAGATGTATTTGCATCTATTGCTTCTACGTAATTAGAATTATTAGAAGTCATAATTAGTTGCGATCACGTTTGTCGACATGCGTTTGCCTCTGTCTCGAAAGGAAACACAAGTCTGATAGCAAACATCAGCCGCTCATAAATGCTCTCATTAGCGTTTCAGTATAACTAACTAATCAAAATATTAATAAATCTTATCTGATATAGTGTTTGAGTGTCTAATTAAGATAAACAACAATAAAATGTAAAACAAATAACAAGCAACTACGTACAGCCACCGACACTGCCGTCTGCCTGTCCTTGTACAACTGCCACAGAGCTATTTTTAATTCTGCAGATAATTTCGTTGCTTTCATTTTGAAAATTGCAAAATGCAAAATTCTACTTTCTCAAAAGAACTTTCTCGAATAAAATATGTACCCCTGTGTCACCAATATATACATATGTAGTTACATACAATTTTGCCTAATTTAATTAATAAGTGCTTAAGGTATTTGTACAAAAGAAATGTTCGGCCATTGACGTCGGTCGAATGGGATTATTTTTTGCAACAACGCAAAATGCTATCGTATTTGGTATTTGTTTATCTTACTCTTGGCCCAGGTGAAAATGTACACCATATTTAGCAAAAAAAAAAACCCCCTCTAGAGGCATTCATTTGTGCAATTGGAATGTGCAAAATTATATAACATTATCGATCGAAACTACGCACCATATCATGGTCATTAGACATAATAAATATAAATTGTTGCTTAGTATGTGTAGATTGTGCAAAAGTACTCAGCGATTTAATTTATCTTTCAAGTGGAAATTTACTATGTTTAAAGTATTTTTAACTCAAGAATTGCTCGACCTTTATAGACTTTATTTTGTTTTCATACATACATACATAATGTACATCTTGTTAACCCAATCTGGTCAGTTCATCCGCTTTTGTCAAACCGATGTAGTAACTGACCTGGGGTACCCATGTATACATGTAATTGAGACTTTGATCTGTTTGACCAGAGCCCCAAGTTCTGTGTGACAGAGATCAACTATTTCTCCTATGCATCTGCCAAGCTCTCTCAACTCGAAGAAAACTGTATCTGGGAGCGTACTTCTTCAATAACTTTGGCGAACTAGTTAACATAAGCATTAGCCGCCTCTAGCGCTTTATAATAAGCTCATGTTCGTTCAACGGGTAGATTGGGGACACTAGATCCTGTGGTACCACAATAGGCCTATTCTGGCCTAAGTGTGGCTGCCCTTGCTGCCTATCGAACCTAACCTAACCTATACAAATCATAGATCCCTCCAACTCTTCTGCAGCTATTCTGCAGAATCTCTTAGGACAGCTGATTCCATTGCATCGCAAGTTTTTTCGAAGTGTATGACTAATCCACTGACACTTTCGAGAATTACTTCCATGTGTTCGTTTTCGACGTACTAATCTTAAGTCCTCCGATTCTGTTGTAAGCCTGCCATCGAATTCCGTCATTTCTCGACGATAGAGCAAAGCGAAGTACAACAACATTGGCGGTATAATGTTGACAACTTTCCTCTGTATGACACGTAAGTGTCGTGTAATCGCTGTTTTCATTCTTGAAAATCATGATTTCAATCAAGAATTTCATGAAAATTATGAAAAATCTTGATAAGTGGCAACATTGGTGGTCTCATGCTAATGTTATTTATGGGCAGATAGTTGTAAGACGTTTTGAAGACAGTTCCAAACCAGTTTAGACTCAAAGTCGAAGGACATTAGACCTTTTAGAGCTGCTTGGCTACATGATAGAATATTTACATGTTTCATGAATACACTCTCGAGTATTGAGCTCTATAGCAAAAACTGCCTTTTCAGATTTCATAACTACTTTTCTTCATATAATTTATAGTTGGTCGGATGCTCTATAACCTAGCTCTGGAACCCTTGACCTCCATTCTGTTTAATATTTTCATTTCTTCAAAAACAGTCTAATGCTTACCATAAGCGCGACTGTATGTATACGACGATATGTAATTTAATAGTTTAGACAAGGTGACTACATACATATGTATGCATATGTACGTACATCGTACATATGCCTAAAAAATGTTAGGTCTTAGACGGTATATTTTATGTTCGGTATCTTTGTTTTACATTCCAAATTCTAAGAAGAAGAATTATTCAAAAACCAGTTCACATAAGAAATATGACTATTCCCTCGAGACGTCAGTAATCCGTAGAAAGTGCGTGCGAATCATTAACACATTTTATAGTCTTGTTGATCCAAAATATTACGTTGCGTAGTAAACCTTAATCACCAAATAGATATGACGTGATAGACTCGACTTAAATATCCAGCTAAAAATAGCATGACATCAATTAGACCAAATTGGATATCCATTAGCTCAATCAGCTTCATGTTCACTGAAACATTTCTTGAAGGCCTGATAGCTTTCCAAGGAAGGCACCTCAAGTCGATATTAAATTCATAGATACGTCACTCTCAATTCGTAGGAGTGTAGTGTGTTCTGATTCATTACCTTGAAAGTTGAAGGTCAGAAGTGGCTGGAAGCCATAGAAATTGGTTCATTGTCATATTAAACGTATACAACCGACTGACGTCAGCTACGTATTTTTAAATAAAGTTACAATTACCACTAACGTATTATTTGTCAAAACTTTCAAGGAGGGTGCATTTCACCATCCCTCTCACAAATTGGCACGTGTTGAGTTTTTGCAAAAAAAAAAAAATGAAATAAACTCCGAACAACCCCTCTGTCACAATTACTACTACAAATTTTCGGAGAACTACAGAGTAGGAATGAGATCATGCTCAATTGTATCCATGCCTGGCTACGTCAATTCTCAAAATGACCGAAACAACAAACTGTCACGGAAAGTAGAAAAAGCACCACCAAAGGGTCTGTGTGGCTAAAAATCGATATTTGAAACTTTCTTCTCTAGAAGCAGAAGAATAGAATGTAAAATGTAAAATTCTAGACTTACCTTGGCTTGAACCGCTTAGATCTTTTTACTCCAATTATACGAACCGTTATAATAAAATAAAATCAATATAAATTTTATAGCACACATATTTGGTATTAAGTTCATCGCAGACAGTTCCAAAAAAAATTCTCGAAGCCTGACTAGACCTGAATACGGTTTTTTTTTTTTTTATTTTAGAAAACTTTCAGCACGATAGTAGCAACGCCCTTCGAAAACATTTAAAATAAGTTCCACCCTGTGATTGGTTTTCTTCTTCGAACAAAAAAACTTAAATCAAATCCACACACGATTAATTAAAACAGAAATTTCCGATGAAATAAAACACAAAGAACAATTAGAAAACTCTGTCCTGTATTTTTTCAGTTTTTTTCCTTTTTTTTTTTTTTTGTTGAGTTTGCAGAAAACACGTCCGCCAAAGAGTGGCGTACGGTGGTTAAAAGAAGACTGCAGTTTCCAGAATGAAGAATTTTGTAGGCTGGCTTAAATAGAACTTAACTAGAGGTGTGGTGAGTTCCTTTGACATAAGGACAGAGTTCTTTTTGGAGGACATGCGCTTTAAATACCAGTGGAAGAATAGATGGGGTGAGGTGATATAGACATTCGGAGTAAACGTGGACGTGAAGAAATTCAAGGAATCATAGTAAAGGATGAATGACTTGAAGGAGTGGGTGGATGGGTGATGAAAATTTTTATAGTCACGTTTTGCACAAACGTGTCTGTATTGATTTGTAAGCTAAGAGTCATTTTCCAAGAATTTGAATGTTTAATGTGGCAGATTTGCAATTTAATATGGAAAATATGTTGATTCTTAGCCAGATAGGTGCAATTGGCAATATTGCCAGACTAAATTACTACTGTACTTACATAAATAGCTACTGTATACAAAGTGTGAATATTCTTAACATCTATAAATCCTATTCCTTATGTAAGTAGGCAGATAGGTAGTGTAAGGTTATAAGTTTTTCATAAGGCATTAGACACCATAGTCATAGTGGGCCGATCTTCTATGCATTCGCTCTCTCTATAAAATTTTACTATCTTAAAAATTTGGTTCACAGACCCAACTCCCTTTAAGCTTTCAAAGAAATACTTTCCTAGGTGTTTAAGTTTACTCCGAGCTATGCCGTGGCATTCACAGAGTAGATGTATGATGTCCTTCGAAACGTGAAGGTCACTGCAGTATCTGCATACATACATATATCCGTATTTGATCATAGGCTGCAAGACCTATGTTTGATTGATTGATAGGCCTCCTTTTTTCCTGGCACAGTTCTGTGTACATAATGCCCTGAGCACATCTAGAAGCTCTGCTTCTGGAGGAACAGGTCCACCCCATTCAGCTTTGGCATTTTGAAGGGTGGTATCTTGTATTTTCTGCAGAACAGTTAAATTTTCGATCTAAAATGCGCCCTAGGTATAATGCATTGTCTGATATTTGGAGTTGGAGGTCATTATATAAGGATTTCATTGATTATTAGGTTCCAAAGTAGTGGGAATAAAACTCCTCCTTGGGAGGTTCCACGCACGCGAGGCCACAGTATGTGCTTGACTATACTGGATTAGTTTAAGGTCGTCACAAATTATTATCTATGGAGCTTATAACCATTGTTGGTTCAACGCGTCACTAGTTTTGTAGAAGGAGTTGAACCAATTTTAGTCCATCCTGCGTAGCCTCAGAACTATTCATGTCTGTTAAATACTTCAAGTTTATGTTACTTAAAATCCAAGCTTGTTGCAATACCCTAAAGCAGTCTGCTGATCTGTTTCACTTTACCCTGACGTCTACCTACTGTTTGGTGGCAAGTTACTATACGATCTCGCATTTTGTAAATTTTATTACCTGTTTTGTTTGTTACCAACTCTGGCAATATGGTAGTTTTATTCCCAGGGGAGAACCTTTAGCAAAATACTGTCTGTTATGTTCCAATGATAGAGACCAACGACAAATGATTTCCATGACTGTTAGGAGTAATTCCCATAGGAGAAAAGGGATAAGCACTCAGCCATTAGGAAGCAACATCTGCAAATGACAAACAAACAATGACGCCGCATGCATCGGTCTGTTGGGGGTTCAAATTTTTTGGGTAGCAAATATTATAAAAATAAATACACATTTACATTTTACTGGCGCACACGGAGATATTTTTTCTACCACTCACCAACCACCGGTTCCAAATTCAGAACTCAATCGCCCGAATTTTTTTCTTCTGTCAAATCAAATTGTATCAATTCCGACCAAATGTTTATATTTCGTGTGATTTTTTGCTTTTCTATTTTAATTTCTTCAATTTTGAGTGAAGACTTGCTATACGACTTTGGAAATGGCGAAGTAACGAACGAATTGCAGAGCCTTGAATATGAGTATAATCAGGCGAATTCCGAACAGGATGATTCTCAAAATCAATGCTCAAATCTTGTTTCGGATAAAGGAAACTCTGCTAGCAAAATAGATTTACTAATATCATCAATCCGAGAGAGTTCAGTTGATATTTTACAAGACGTAGGTGATTTAGAGGACATCTTGGCGGATCGAACCGATGCAAAGAATAACAGGTCATCTTCAACAACACCATCACCAACAACATCGCCATCGACATCGACATCGACAACAACCAAGTATGTATTAAATGATATGACGATTCCAAGTAAGAATACTAATACTACCAAAGACAAAACGAAAGATGTTCTAGAAGAAGGAAAAGCCAAACTAAAAGTATGGGAAGAGCAGATAAAAATCTGTAAATCCATTTTGGAGAACGCCAAACAACCTAAAAGCGACGATGTTAAGAGTAGCTCGGTAAAGCCAGAGGATAAAAAGAAATACACAACGGTATCGGTTAAAAATAAGAAAAGCGGAGAAGAGAAAGGTAAAGATAAACTGAGGCGAAAACGAAGAAGATTACTACGAGAGGGCATGGAAAATTTTAGACAAGTTTTATAACTTTTTTTTTTTTTTTGTTATATTTACAACGATTATATTTATTTGTTTATTTATCTTGTATTTGAGAAATAAACCAATTCATATATTACTAGTTAATTTTTGTAAATTTTACCACTTGAATAAAAAACAAAAAGCACTTCAAACTAGATTAGGCGGTGGTATTAAAAATTGTCAATATAACTTAACATTGATGGAGAAGCTATAATTTTATGGCTTCGTAGGCATATTTGCCTTCTTCCTTTTCAAAAGCGGTTGTCATCCTGTAGGCAAGGCCGCTGCTTCAACCTAGTCCTTCTACTTTATTTTTTTGTCAGCATTCTTCCTCAGAAGTGGAAACCCAGCGCATCACAAACAGAACATCTGATTTTTGTTTGGGTAGTGCTTTCTTTAAAAATGGCGATTTTTTTACACTAATTCTGCATACCTTAGCTACAACAAGATTCGGACATTCATCATATTCGACGATCATTACGTGATCAATTAGGCTAACAGTTGATTGACCAAGAGATCTTTATATCCTCCCTCTTAATATCGAGATATGTGAACCATGTGCCTTATTTAGATCCTGAATTCCTTCCACTAAAATATATTTAAAGGGGTCACGACCCGTGAAAAGTCTCTGCCTGAGACACGGCAGCCTTCCACTCTCTTCGATCCTGGGGACCCTGCTTCAAGTTGTCTAGACCAAGCGCTCTGGCATCCGCGATAGCTTTGTCCTTAAAACGGAGGTTCGTCTTCGGAGGTTGTGATTCGCATTATCATCCATTCGCTCGATGTGACCGAGCCAGTGTAGTCGACGTGTTTTGACTTTTTGGACTACATCCACATCGTCTTACAGCTCATAGAGTGCTGCTCCACTCGCCCTCCTCGCATACGGGACCGAATATTCGACGAAAAATTTTCCTCTCGAAAGTGTTCAGTATCTGATCTGCTTTCCGGCTTATCGTCCAGGACTCGGCACCATATATAGCAGAACTGGAAGGACCAAAGTTTTGTAGAGCATGCATTTCGTCTTCCGAGTTAGAAGTTTTGAACCTATTTGTTTCGTCAAACCGAAATGGCTTCGGGTTTCTACGGTCTTGGAAAGTCTTCGTTGAATCTCCACTAAGGTGTCATTCGTGGAGTTGATATTTACTCCGAGGTAATCTCCTTAACCACTTCGAAGTTACTGTTGCCAACAGTGACGTTTTATCCTGCAGTGGACAGATGCTTCTTTGTTTGTTAACAACATGTACTTGGTTTCCTCATTTACTTCTAGACCAACTCATTTCGCCTGCTATTCAATTGCCGTAAAGCCTCTAAGACGGCGCGCTGGGAGCAATCGATGATGTACATATGTATGTATATGTCGTTTGTGTATCCCAGCAGCTGGACAATTAATGAGGGGGCCGTTATTATCCTAGGCTGGTGTTTCTCTCATAACTTGTTTTTTTTTACATGATAAGAAAGTTACCCCGATGGCACAATTGTGCATCCACAACTTGGAGGGCCAGTTCCATTTTTTTTTTAAATATGAACCTTATTTAACATGCTCGTTTAACTGTACATATACCTACATACGTAAGTGACACCATTCTTACGTTGCAGATCATTCATTTAAAAATAATATTTAGTGACATACAGAGATCAGTCAAAATCGACCGAATCCCTGCCGATCCAATTGTCAACCATAAACGACAGTAGTAGAATAACACTATACCCTAAATGAAAAGGAAATCAGTATTTTGTTTTGTAGTAACAAAAGGATTCATCCTAATTTGAATCACCCTATGAAAGCTACCAAAAACTTTCGTTTACTGTACCGAGTAAAGGACGACAAAACGCCAGTTCTCCTTCGTGCTTCAACTTTTTCGCATCGGAAATCCTTCTCCGTGGTTTTTATTCAATTTTTCAGAGTGAATATGTTGTTTCATTAGAAATTAAACCAATCGAAACTAAAATTAATGAATTTATTGTTCGCGTATCGTGTTTATGAAAGCTGAATAAAATAATAATTAAAGTATACTCTTGAGCGCAAAATAAAATCATCAACAATGGCTCCCTTTGCATTGCATATATTGTGGGAGCCGCCATCATGAAAACTTAATTTTTTCTGCAATAAAGCTCAAAAGCGAAATAGATATCTTGGTCAAAAAAAAGTATTCATCGCGCTTACTCTAATAAATAAAAATGCAATATGTGGCGCAACGTATACACAACTCTCTGTGCTGTTCATTCGCCCACAGGGTAATTAATTGAAAACAGGACAGCTATAGTGAATAATAAAGAATGGAGGAGCACAAGCACATTCATCGTCGATGAAAGTTCATGTTGTTTCCACGGCCTCGAGACCAACCACACAAAATACACACTGCAATTTGCCGTCTCCAACTGGTTTGACTTTAGTGCGGAATTTTTGTCGTTATACTCTCTACTGCGTGACGTTTTTTTCTGCTGTGCAACGCGAATTTCTCCCGCAATTTTAAATAAATCTCCACAAAAAAGTGTTAAAAATAGATTTTGATAAAAAAAAAAGAAAGAAACTGCTGCTTTCTTTTGAAGTGCGATACAAATATACAAACACAGTGACCACAAAAAAAAAGTTGTATATTCTCCATTTGTGCATTTTCCGAGGTGAACATAGAATAAACTTTTTACTTAGCATTTGACATAAACAAAATCAAGGTGAGCATTTTTTTTTTCGTTGGCCTCTGTTTATATGCATGTGTACGTACATATGTAATGCAATTTCGAAATTAATTTAATTTTATGGTAATTGACATGGAACTTGCACGAAATTCTGTCGATTGTCGTCATGCTAATTGTTCACTTGTATTGCAACAGACTGTGATTGCGTTGGAATTTCAGTCGCGCATTCCACAATATTCTGAGGGGGCTTTTCTATGTCAGTGACGGTTTACAGTTTTAATTTGTTTCATCAAAATATATATACTTTTTTTTTTAAAACTTTGTACAAAATAATTAACAAATCATGTCAGGTAGTGTGTGTCGAATAAAGTTCGCATCAATTTCTAGACTCCTTTGCGTGTTATTGTTGTAAGAAAGAGGTGGAACTTAAGGAGGGGAGACAATAGGTGCGAAAACAAGAATCTATTTCTTGGTTAGCCATTTTTATTTTTATTATTTTATTTTTGCAAAAAGAGAAAGAAGATGGAAAAGAAAAAAAATAACAGTTTTTCTTTTTTGCGTGCCGATTTGCGAAAAAATTCGTCGTTGACCGCAAAAAAAGCACGAGTATGTACGTATACCTATATGTACGGTAAACTTTCCAAAAAGAGGCAAATACGACGTGTTGAAGTTTTTGTATGTGTCACCTATCCGCTGAATGGCGATCTAGGAGCAAATCTACAACAGCAGCACAACGAAAATATTTATTCTTTTTGCTCAGAACTAACATGAATATCTTGATAATTCTACTTAATAATCTTATTTTTATGGCCCTAGGAAGCAGCGATTAGCGAGACTTATCCTTAACTTTTTATCTTTCCAATTTGTTGATGCAACTTGGTGGCAAACCTATTCTGTCTCCCTTTACAAATTTTTGGCGCAACAGATCCTTGGACCCAGGGCATAGCTTCTCACAACCATTCGTGTTGTGCGTGTTATATTCTTCACATGAATGGAAGGGGCCTACTGTTTAATGCCGGATCCGAACGGCAACTTTGAGAAGCTTTGTCATGACAGTTTTTACTCTCGGATGTTTGTCAGACGCTCGCGAGATGTGGGGCCTTGAAAGAAATTTTAGGTGTTGTCTGGGGATTGAACCTGGAACCCCTTGCTCCGTAGTCCAACGCACTAACCACTTGAGCCACGGCGCCAACTCTGTCTCCCTTTACATTAATTTTTTCTGGTTTAAAATGGTACTTCCCTTGAATGAAAACAGTGCGGAACATGACTACAGTTTATGATTATGAAGAACGGACAATAAATGTAAACCGCCAACACTAGATCCAGTAATTCCGAAAAGAAAATTATAAAACTCAAGATGACCTTCGTCATTATAGGTCTATCGAGCTTGATTAGGATGTTCTGCGGAACCCTGTTTCAACAAAATCGCATCACAACAATTGAAGAGCTTAAGAACTGATTTGATAATTTCACCCTATGTCATCGAAAACTTTAAGCTATTTCTTATAGGTCCGCAAATAAGGAAATGATTTTCACATAAACTTCTTGGCTCACTATTCAAGTCTATGCACATATATGCATGTAGGATATTGTACCAACTACTAAACCAAAATTTTCCCCGCCTATACCGCATTCCTCTTCCTTTTTCCTTTGCAAATGCTGGGAATTCTTTAAATCAGGGGTTTTCATTCACGATCGGGTGAAATCCAGCACGTCAGTTGCGGTGTTTCTGTGGTCATGTTGGTATGAAATGAGCTCTTCAATCGTCAATCGTGACTAACAGTCACTAATTTAGTGGTCGACATTGAATTAAATCTACAAAATTAAACACTTTAGCCAAGTATCAATTGAATGCACTTTAACGCCTTCTAGCTGAGAGTAAATATTAAAAAAACCAGGGTGTTGATCTGCGATAGCCTAAGCAAGCAACATGTTTAATTCGCTTTCAGAAGATAGAGCAATGACTCTAGAGTGAGGTTAAAGATATTTTTTCTTGAAGAACAGTTTAGAACGACATGGTTTATATGTGGAATGCGGGATCTGTGTGGTCTCAGAATCATATAAGAAATTCCAGGTATTTGACAAACACTGATTTTCCATATCTTAGACAGACTACCCAGTCTTCCATCTCACTTTCAACTGAAATTGATCTGCCGATCAATTTGTTCTAGTTAAATTTGCAGCAATTAGGGTTCCCTCTGTCACCACATGGGCGAAAACTCTGTGCATTGGAACCAAATATCGTTGATTTAATCAATAAAGTATGTCGCTTGTTACCAGCAAAAAACAAAACAAGAGATATCGCTTAAAATTTCTGATTCATAACGGAAGGCTTCTGCTGTGTAAAGCTGTATTTATTTGTGAAGGTAGTCGTTCGGTAGTGAATAATACAGTGTAGAATAGTTACAGTTCATCGTTTCAAAAAATTCTGAAAGTTGTTGCAACGGGTTCGAGGTTTGATCCCCAGACAACACCTGACATTTCTTTTACCTCTTCACCTCTTGCGAGCGTGATTGACAAACATTCGAGAGTAAAACGGTCATGAAAAAGCTTCTCAAAACAAAAATCGACTTTAGGATACGGCATTAAACAGTAGGCCTCTTCCACCATTCGTGTAAAGAATATAACCCGAATGTTTGTGAGAAGATATATGCAGGCTCTGGGTCCAATAGACCTGTCGCGCTAAAAATTTGCATTTGTAATTGCCTACGTCACTACTTCTCTATAAAACATTACATTTGAAAACCCTGGGAGTAGTTCCTTTTATGTGCTGACTCAGCGTCTCACTTATCGGTGGATCAAGGATTCGCCCGATTACAGTCTTTATCCAGGTAGTCCAAACATAGCCATCACTCAATGAAAATTGACTGACCATTTTTGCATATGCGTTGCAATTGAAATCATACAAAGATATGTAGTTCTACAGCTTCAAAGCACATACGCGACAAGATTCAATAAACAAAAATATACCTATACCAAGAAAAAATATATATAATTAAAAATTGATAAGTCTATAATCGAACGTGACGCTTGTATAACAATTGACAAAAAAAATTTTTGCTGCTAAGGTATAAAAGAATTTTGTATTATCAATTCGTCTGGATCCCGACGGCATTCATACATACATATGTATGTATGTACATTTTTTGGTAGAATAAGTTATCGCACCTTGTCTAGGTCATCGTTGAATAAACTAGAGTAAATCAGTTTCTATCCCTGTGTTAGTTGTGATTCTTACCCCATACAAACAAAAACATCACTTCCCATCGTATTGGCAACGAAATTTCGCACACAGTGCAGTGGTCGGTCACATTAGCATCGAATGAAAGTTTGCAAATTTCGGTTGCTATAAGAGCTCCCCTTTTCGTGATAACAATTCAAATGTATGTACATATAATTCAGGTATCACACCCTCAAACACACCTGATCGCAGCACCGCTACCAAATTAGAAATTCCTCCGATCCACTGTAATCGGTCATTTTTATCGTTATGTTTACATTTTTTCTGCTGCTGTTGTTGTTAGTCGACTATTACACAATCGTGATGCGCATACATGTATGTATTCCGCTTCTTCTAATTATAGACTACACGTGTCTTTATGCATTGATGAGTTTTTTTTCTCAAAGCATAACTGCATGGGAATAGAGCTCGAATAAATTTTGTGTAAATGTGCATGATGATGTAGAAAGACAAAGTGAATGTGCTCTCACGTCGGAGTAATAAAATGGGTCATCAACTGTGCGGAAGGAGGGGCACAACGGATTAGAAAGTTTTCTTCTCTCTATTTGATTAGATTAGGTGGTTTTATTTTTCTTCAAAAAATGGTTTGCATTAAGTTAGTGTCTGATAGTGTAAGGGGTTAGTGTCCGATTTGCACTTGCTTTCTATTGCAATCTCTTTGATTGACCTAGTTTAAGTGCGGTGAGTACAATGCACCTTTCCATGACGAAACTTACTATGTATGTGTGTACATATGTATGTGTCTACAGGTAAATCCGTATATGCATGATATAAGTACTTAGCGCCGTAAAAATAATTTGGAAATTATGGCAACTCATGCAAATGATTTCGATTTCTTTTTATAGAGTATGCGACGCAAAGAGACAAAGAAATCATCCAATCCAAGACAACGATGAGCTAAGCCCCTCACAAGTAAATTGCTCCGATAAGCTATAGAACGAAATATTGCGAACTGTAAAGAATCGTATGGCCTGCTGGCGGATAGAATTTGTTTAGATTCATTATAGATGGCCCGTTTGTAGTGGGGAGAGACCACTATACAATGCATTAATTGTTTTATAATTTCAATGAGCGTGCTCTCCGTTTATGACCCAGAAATTCCACATTTCAATAGTCATCGGCCTGTGGTCTGTGTCTTGTCCGCACTCGTTCGATCAACCATCGCTTAATTGTCGTAGTTATGTATTTGCGTCTGGGTCTTTTTGTAAACTGATTATAAGAGACTGTGCTGACCGAGTAAAAGTGTACATACTGCCATAATCTATCTTATTGTTGTACTTTTTGTTAACAGAGAGTAATTTACCCCGTCTACAATTGTGCGCTGATAAAAAATCATCCTACTTAGGGTGATTCACCTGAATTGAAATCATTTCTCTTTACTTTACTTATTAGCATTGTGCAAATTATTTGCAAAGATGTGTCGCTATGGAACGATAATATGCATGCGCAAAAGCTTCTTTTTTTATAATTTGTAGTCGTGTGAGTAATTACTGTGGCACTTGGAGGTGGAGCTTTGTCGAATAAGCTACAGATTTTTATTCACTGTATTAAGACGAAGTACTGGTGTAATTCAAATTAATTATGTCGGTTAGGCCTTTAAAATATGTATACGATAAGGGCCCGAAAATCAGAACTTCTTAGCATTTTACTCAGGATATACTACTTTTTGCTAAGTTCTTTACGGCACCAGATTATAGATACACGACGGTCGATATGTTAGTAGATATGTATGTACATACATACATACATACATATATGTATGCATAAAACTAAATGGGAGCTTTTGTATTATTTCTAGTAGTTCTCGACAGTTAAGAATCACAGAACAGAGTCTGATAAAGTGTGTTTTCTGGCAAGTTTTCGCCTAAACATAATTCAAATTGTTGAGCCCCTGTCTCATTGAATATCTTGCTGATCAATCAAAAAAAAAATTCGAGAAGGAGTTGACATATTCGGAAAGATTGCGTCTACTCCCGTGGTATTCTAGACCCTTTTTTCTCCGAAATTGTAGTATATTATTCCAAATACCAGCAACAAAGAGTTAGTTTCAAACATTGCACTAGAAACTCTATAATCGATAAGGTCTCACATTGATTTCTATGTAACTTATCTTCATGTTGCTGAACAACTTTGCAATTCATCTTTATATATGTATATACATATTATCTATCTGCATTCATCATTGCGTGGTTAAGATTCGAATGTCCTCTTAGCTTTTTTTACACATTTTTTCCTACATTTTCATCTTGTTCCAGCTTTCAGCATAGAGTTCGTGGTTGTATCGTCTCTAGTCACAGTCCTCGTATACAGGACCAAATTTTCCAATGTTCCCAGTATTTGATCTGCTTTGCTTTATATATTTACATAAAACTAAGTGGTAAAATGCGTATGTTTCCCTCTACCGCCCGTCATTTTTAACCGAGTTAGTTGATTTTTTTGTAGATAATTACGGAAGAAAGGTAATAGGTGAACAAAAATTACAAAAACATTCAAAAACATTGAAAAAAAATTAGACATTTAGTTGTGGTACATACAGCTGCGTACAACAAAAAAAAAATGCATTGAACGCGCTTTGTGTGTGCTTGGCGAAGCGGGCGAGGTTTAAGCTAAAAAGCCTCTGCATGGCCACAGGCTACATTCTTGTCTCCTAAATAGAGGTTCGTCTCATTTCACTTCGGTTGCTTTTTCTCCTGTCGTCATCGTCAGTAATCACAATATCATTTAAGAATTAACGCTATATGTTGGTTAGTACAAATGGTACTTAGGCTGTATTGGAAACCAACCTGTTGTGAAACATCTGCTGGCAGCTCACCCGTTTTGAATTATCAAATAAACATAACTTTTAAGGAAACAAAAAAAAAAAAACAGATGTGTACTCATGCTTCTAGAGTTCTTATTTTTGCCAGCATAATCCTACACCACTACAGGCAAAATATCACATCCGCTCCTGAATCAACGTATAACTTACAAACTTGCAGCATCAGTAAAAGCAACAAATAAACTAATCATTCATAAATGATTATACAGATCGCCACAAAGTGCACATTCAGCTATTTCTTCGCGCCATAGCCTTAGCGGAGGGAACATAATAAGAAAATCTTCAACGACATCCCACTTACATATAAATATATGTATATGCTTGTTAGTTTACACAAATGCTTCAGAATATATATGCTGTACACATGTGTGTACATGTGTGTATTTATGTATACAATGTGGAATTTTGTGTGGTAATCAACAACTTTTCGTTTATATTGGACCATGATGGGAAGTCATTTAAGCGACAAAAAGTTCTAATGCGACGTGTGTATGTATGTATGTATGTATACACAACGCATCATGTCATATTTTGTATTTGATGCGTTCAAAGTAGTATGTAATATGGCTTAGTGAATTGTGGGGTATAGTTTTTGTTTGGTTTCAATGATTTTAACGCACTGCAAAGCAAATAAGCATTCTACTATGTGTATAAGAATAACACTTGAGCATTAATTGCCGTCGAAGCGCTACAAAAACCGCTTAAGCTTTATTTAGCAGTTCGTTCAATACCATATGCCAAATCAATGGCAATTTGCAATTTCTTTGGAGGCGAAGAGTTCAAGGACGATGTGTACAACACTGGGACACCTGGGATGTTTACAAATGGTTCTTACCATACCATCTTAATGCATTAAATTTCTCATTTCCGTTTATTTGATTCCTAAAAGGCAGTGAAAGACAGAAATTTAATTCTACAAGATGAGCTCGCCTTGCAAATTTCCATATTATAAACAGACAACACCCAATAGAAATTGTGTAAGTAACTGACACCAAACTATACATGTTTATACACATATTTATTAAATGTCTTTTGCCTTGCATATCAAATAAAATGTTCTCTCTCTCTCTCTCTAGTTTTCTTTCTCTTTGATGTTTTTTTTTACATCACACACAGCTTATCAAATATTGAAGTACATATCAGCACATTTTTATTGTCGTCATCATCCGTTAGAAATCCTATCATCACACTTATGAGTCATACGCGTGCGGTTTTATTTGTCTGCAGTAGTGGTGATTTCTCAGCTGTTTTGTGTGGCGAATTGATTGTGAGATGTAAACCACATACTAATATGATTGCCCAGCCTTGACCCACATGCGACAAGTGATATGTCAATATAGTCGGCTGATTGAGTACATTTTATGTTTTATTGCGAAAGAACATAATTTATGGAAGATATTTTGATGATGTTCTTTTCTATTCATTTTGTATAAGTACTAGTGAACGTGGTGTGCAGTTTAGTCTCGATATTTGAAAGAATTAATTTATGTATGATCTTGCTGATGTATCCTAGATCTGGGTTGTTCTGTAAGGAAAGGATTTTTAGTAGATTCTTCTTCTCGCGATTGTCAGTTGAATATGGACAGGACGGCAGCGGTCTGCTTGGGCATCGTATCGGGCATAGTAAAGGAAATTCTTGTGATCTAAACTGTCAAAGCCCAAGATTGGGCCTTGTTTGGACCAGACAATAACTGAGAAAGTTCTTGAACTAGGCAAACTAACGATCTACATTATATGCTCCAGATGCCATGTACATATGTATGTACACACAATTCTTTACGTATGCAGGGAGATCCACTGTTACGAGGGATAGAATATAATATATGCATTTATCAGAGTTGTTAAGACTGCAGTCATTTGAAGACTGCAGTTAATTGACTAAAAGACTTTATTTTATAAGTCTGTTGACTTACTCAATGACTTTAACTTTAAAACTACAGTCACCAGTCATTAGAAAATAGATAGCATAGAAAACTGGAATATTTTAGTCGATAGACTAAAAGTAGTCAAAGTACTAAAAGCAGTCAATTAACTTTTACAGTTAAATGACTGTCTGTGACTGTAAGTTAATTGACTGACAAAAGACTTACTGACTGCAAAAATGAGTAACAATTTTAGAAGACGACTTATAACTGACTGAAAGACTGGAAACTGTCACTAAAGTACTGCAGTCATTTAACTTACAGTCAATTGACTGCTTCGGGTAACTGTCCAGTAGGAATATTCAAAATGACTGGTGACTGTAGTTTTAAAGTTAAAGTACTACGTCAAAGTCTTGCCTTTTATTCGAAGATTTTAGTCAATTGACTATGACTTTCTGATTGCAGTACCAAAGTAATGCAGTTTTTAGCAACTCTGGTATTTATGTACGTACAGGTTTGGTTTCATTCCAACTCTTCGTCTCTATCTTTTATATACAAGCAACAAGTATGTTTACAGAAAATCATAATTATAAGATTGTTGTCATAGATTAACGGCTGAAATCTAACTCAACTAATGCGGGACACTGTATCTAAATTCAAAGGAAAAATAGAGCAGCAATGTTTTATTTCTCTCATTACAATTTCTGAATAATCAACCACGAAGCTTCTAAAGCGACACGTTCATAGTTTGTATTTGTTTTTTGTTTTTTATTGAAACGACATTTCTTTTATAGATCAAATATCACACGAGCGGATATCCACAAGTACTACAGAAAAGGAAATGATTAAATTCTATATTCACTAGAAGAAGACGAATAATATTACAAAACGGTAAAGAATAATCTGCTCCCGATCTCAGAATAAAAGAAAAGAAATTCTACTCTTCAAATTTGACTACTCCGAACGATAAAAATCAACACCAACCAAGCCAACGTTTGGAGCGCAATGTCAATGTCGAAATCGCCCGACACAGCACAACAAATAAAATATATAAGTTCAGTGTTTCGAGCATTGATCACATCACGTAAGCAACCATGTACATTACGCGAAATTCTACGAGAGTATCCCGAAGTGGAGAGTAAACCGATCAACTATACAAAACTTGGATTCAGATCTGTCGAAGAACTACTCCGTGAAAGTGGTGATTTTGTACTCTCCAAACTTGGAGGGGAGGTAAGTTTATTTTTATGTTTTTTTTTTTTTTTTTTTTCTATCCATAATCTAAAAATAAATTTTTTCCATTCCCCTAGACATGCATCGCTGCCAAGTACAGCAAGAATTCATCGCATATAGCGTTGATGGTGCGTGGACAAAAGAGCAGCGGCAGTAGTAAATCGAATAAGACAAATAAAAAGGCACAAGTACGGCAACCTCAACGCCCTGCTGATCAGAGTTGGAATAAGAGTTCATATTCGTCAAATGTTTATCAGAAGTTGCCACAATCGTTGAATAGATTTATCTCATCGCAAAAATATATGAACGGCGATAATAATAACAATACGAACCATTTAAACAATCGAAACGCACAGCAGCAAAAACAAGCAAGTAATCATACTCGTCCACAGCAGCAATCTGCTAGTGGTGGTCAAAAGGATTTACGCGATAAATTGAACTCAAAGAAGGACAACAAGATGATGGCCAATGGTAAGCAACAGCAACAAGGACCAGATCTAAGAGATAAGCTGAATATGAAACAAAATCAGCATCCCCAACAGCAACACTATCAACAGCAGCAAAATAAAAATAAAATGGGCCCGCGTGCAATACTTGGACAGAACAACAATGCCATCGGTGCTCCTCACCATACTCAACAACGGCAGCCACAACAACAGAATCCCAATCCGTGTGGGCATCTGCAAAATAGTAATGCAATTTCAATAGCATCCTCGCTAATATTGGCACAAAGGCAACAGCAAGCAATGCAACAACATTTGCAGCAAGCGTCTCGCCATCTATCGCAGCACCAGCCGCAGCAACAATACCAACAACAAAATCAGCGCATGCAACAGCAACAACATCATCAGCAGCCGCCGCAGCAACAACAGCAAAAACGGCCACAACAGCCACAACAACAGCAGCAGCAGCAAAAATCACATCAGCCTGCTCAATCTACTGGTAACATAAACAAACAGCATCAACAGCAACAGCATGTGGTGTCGTTAGGAGCTGGAGCTGGAGGAAAGAATTCCGTTCAAGATAGACTGAAAATAAAGATAAGCAACAATAATTATAACGCAAACAATAATAATATGGGCGGCGGTAGTACGGGAGTAACACCAGAATCGTCGCCAGCATTATCGTCTGCTGGCTCGGATCAGAATTCTCCGAGTCCGTTTGGCGATCGAAAACATGTGATAAAGAATGAAACTCAAGAGACTCAAGTAAGTAAATCATTTTTTGTTTGTGTGAATGTACAATCTTTGCGATCAACTAGAATTTCGTCAAATTCTCTGGCAGTGATCAAATTTTGTTGGTTTACCTAGCAGACCTCAAACAGCTTACTTCAAGGCGAGTTATTTTCTAATCTAATCCTTAAGTTAGAGAGTTTCCAAAGTAGCTTGTCCCATATTACAGAGTAACTATGATAGTGTTTTATTTTGCCTATCTTACCTTGGCCTTCAAATTACATGAATTTCCAGTTTTCCAATGACTGTGAATGTTATTCTATTACAAGTTTATTTCTTTAGTTCTTAGTATCATTTTTACCATCCTCCTCTATCTACTTGCAGCAAATAATTCCGCCAAAAGTTTTCCAATTCAATCCCAAACTCGATCCTATCACATCACTCTCACAATACTGTGTTGTGCGAAGATGTCTGCAACCCGAATACAGCTTCTTTCGATCGAAATTCACGAAGTTGTTCCAATGTCGTGTACTAGTCAACGGAAGTATTTACTCGACCTATCCGAATGAGTATCCCAGCGAACAGACTGCGAAATTTTCTTGCGCTGCCATGGCCATTGAAGAGATTAAAGTTCAAGAGTGTCGCCGCCATTTGCCCATCTGTCCGGACTCTGATTACGAGCTGTCAATGAAAATCTACCAGGAATTAAAATCTCATCCACATGGAATTTTTGCAAAAAATCTCCCCGAATGGTTTGAGAGCACATTTGAACAGCTACTGCCTGATCATTGGTGGTCTCTAATCGAGGGATCTTCACAATTCATCACTGAAACAACTGCTGGAGATAGTGTGATCATTTTTTCGAACAATGACTTCGAAAATATCGATAATCAAGAGCCCGAGACTGAAAGTTTCACATTGGAAGCAATCACTTTGCCGTGGGCTAATAAGTACTGGAATCTTTACATAACACACTGTGTGTCCACGGTGGAGATTTGGGGGCGACTCTTTGGTAAAGATTATAGCGATCAGTTTGACAACTTGATGAACGATATTGATGTGTACATGCTGACGGAGAAGACTCGACCGGTGTCAGTTGCTTGCAAACAGATTTACTTGGTTTGCATATCGGAGTGTTGGCATCGGGTACGTTTGGACGAAGTGGATAAACTTAACGGCATCGGTTTGTGCTTTTTCATTGATTTTGGTGATGAAGATTGGGTGCCCGTTAGCCAGTTGTATATATGTGAGAAGAAATTTATGAAGTTGTCACCGCAAGCAGTTTCATTCAGTTTGTTCGGTTTGGAAGATTTTGCTGGCAATCCGAATGCCAAAAGACATTTGGATACAATGTTGGCCAGTAAGAGTGTGGTGGGAGAAATTCTCACAAAGGAGGATGTCTTCCAGACGGGCAATGAGGAAGGCAGTGTGTTTAGGATACAAGTTGTGCTGTATGACACCTCGTCGCAGGATGATGTAAATTTAAATCCGCTGATTTTGCATCAAATATGCGATGATACACCGCCTCCAGAGATCAAACGTACCGGTTTGACAAATGTGCTGATAACCCATATAACTGATGATGGCGATGTGTTCCTGCAAGTCCGGAACTCCGAGTTGCAGTATGTTCAGGTTGGTAATTGATTCAGTCTAGTAGAATTCTAATGACGTAAATATTTTCTTTAGAAACTCATTCAACAACTGATCGAGTCAAAATTCAAGGAGGACCAGCATAAAGTAACACAAACTGATATTCAGCGTTCGAGTTTGTTCCTAATTTGTGATAAAGCCACCAATCAGTGGTATCGCGGAGCTCTAGCGAGTGGACAACAACGGTCAGATGATGAGGAGTTTGATGTTTTCTACATTGATCACGGCATGACAAAGAAGACACATATTTCGAATATGTTCCGATTGGAATCTCTGAGTACAGCATTAAGTAAATTTCCAAGGCAAGGAATCAAAGCGAAATTGGATAATATTCCACCGACAAGTCCAGGAATTGTTGCAAGAATGCGTGGACTTTTGCCTGCCGAATCGAGAGCGTTGGTAAGTAGAAAAGCTTTTGTATATTTTTGTGTTCTATTCTTAAGTCTGTTTAATTTTAGGTCAAAATTGGTACACCTAGTGCTATACCATTAATTGTTGTCTATAAACGTTTCGAAGGCAGTGAGGCTTTATGCAATGTTAACGAAGTGATTCGCATCGAACATGAACTGGAGAGGTAACGCTAGAACAGGCGCCTACCTACTTGCATTGATCTTCACTAATCGTTTGTCTTTTACAGTTCGTCCTCAGATATTTTGGATGAGAATGTAGCAACTTCTCCAATCGATGGTAAAAGTAGTGGTGGTGGTAGTAGTGGTGGCCTACCATCACCTGGAGCATCATCACGAAATAGTTCTTCAATTGATTTAAATCAAACATTTCGTAATTTAACGATAAAAACTAGTTCTGTGCCAAATTCGCCACAAAAAAGTGATTACATGCTCAAGTTGAAGAGCTACGACGAAGTGCCAAACGAGGGAGAGTTCTTTGATGTGCGCGTTACTATGTCAGCGAATCCATGCAATTTTATGGTATATATTGAAAATAACGGGTAGAGATAGAGTGCAAAATGGTAACCAATATGAATTTATAGGTTCAACCGTATAAGGATTTTCCAGAGTTGCGTAAACTCATGAAGGATCTACAAGAGTATTGTGAGAATAATGATGAATTTATTCCAGCTGACATGGTGGAAATCGGACAAGCATATGCAGGCAAAAATAAAGATGGCTTCTTTCACAGGTAAGAAAAGTAATTGAGTATTTTCTTCGGTTCCAATGGTCACAGCAAGCACAGCACCAGTCACCTCCATGTATCATACTTAGGATCGATTAGTACTTAATTTTTCGTTTCGAGAAGAATTTAATCGATTTGAACAGGATTTGTTAGTTGAGACCCAGGTTCGATGAGACTCCACGCAGCACAAGCGTATCCTTTACTTCGGACCTTCACATGACTGCAATTGTAGTTATATACATAAGTGTAACAGAAACATCAACTTTTACTTAGTGGGTTGATTAATATTTCGCCAGGATTCTTTGAGAAACATCACAATACAAGGGAGAAGAGAAACATTCTACGGCGATATTGAATACAATCTTAGTTCTTTCTACATTTCGTGATCTGTCATTTAAGCCAGTCCCATTGCATTATTAACCATAATCCAATTATAATTTTTTAGAGTTATCATTGTAAATACATACCAAGAGATGATCCATGTAAGCTTCTGCGATTTTGGTGATGTTGATATTCTTCGGAGCGACCAATTGAAAACACTACCAGCTAAGTTCCGTCAGCTACCTAAGCAGGCAATTCAGGCGAAATTATATGGTGAGTACCCTCTTTTTTTTGTTTTTTTTATAACTCCCAACTAGTACTATGAATTGTATCTGTAAACAGGCATTACCGCACGTAATGTTGACTGGGCCTTGGAAGATTGTCTACGCTTCCGTGAGCTAACAGTCGGACAAAAATTCGTTTCGGTTATCAAAAAGGTAACCAGTGGTGATAAAATCAGTCCGGATACTCGTATTCTTGAGTTGGATTTAATCGATGTACAGACCGATGATGATATCTACATTCGAGATATTCTGTTGAAGGAAGATCGCGCCATTGAGGCAAGCGGCGAATAAACGACAACCAGAGTACTGCATAGAAAGAACTACCACTATTGATGTTTGAAAATGATTAAGGTGCTCGTGCCAGATCGCGCAAAGTAGTATGTTTATGCGCGTCTATGGCGTTCGATGGAAGGAGCTATTTAGTTTTTCAATAGTACATCTCTACGCTTTTGGCATTGCGTTGATCGTATTTCTGTTACACAATAGATATCGCATTTCGTTTAACGGTCATACATTAATCGTATATCATTTGCTCGGCTTAGTAATAAAGTTATTTTTTTATGGATTTCAGTTAAATAATTTATTACACTATTATCTTACATTTTTGTTGTGTATTCGAAGAAATATATCTTTTCTATTTTAGTTTTAGTAGACTTTGTATCCGCTTTCGGTATGATATTGAATAAGGCTTAATTTCTATTATAACCAAATGAATTTTTTTTTAAATTTTTTTTTAACCAATAAAAAACCACATTCCGCTTAACAGGCCCACTCGGAGAGGGATATGTTCGGTTATTAAATAATTAATTTATTTTTTTTTTATATTTTTGAAAAGAAATTCACATTAAACAATTTAAATTAAAAAAAAAAGAAACACGATATTATATTGACTAAATTAAAATCTCAAAATTTAGTGTTGGACTCATTTAAAGTTGTTTTTTTTTTTTTTTTGTAGAAAAACTCGCTCTAAAAGGCAATATCTCTATAGCTTAACTATACATATATTTTATTGTTAAAGCAAAAAAAAAAAAAAAAAATGAAAAACGTGTATTTAAAAGCAAAAGAAATTGTTGAATCTTTTAGCTACTCGTGTATTTATGAACTATATAATACAACTGTATTTATTTGTCATAGACTATGAACTTTATTGTTTTTTTCTTTACTTCTGAGAATCTAGTTTTAGTTTGGAAATAAGTAAGTAACTAAAGTGTTTGCGAACTCTTATTCTACCAGCATGGTCGAGCTGGTAATCTTAACTGCTAAACTCAGTAAGGTACTGCATTCGACAGGGATTTCTAGGGCGAAAGTCTGCAAGTCCTGAACACGTTCGTACTGTCACTGAAAATCATACATACGAGTATATATATATGGCTTTTTCATTGTTCCTAAGATCTGAGGAAATTGTCGACATGATGAAAAATAAAAATTAACTCTCCAAGGTGAAGGAGTCCTCAGTTATAGGAGGTAAATAGCCGGCGCAATCGGTGCCCATGAAACGTCACGCATTTCTAGATGGAACCTTGGCATTGTATAGTAATGGATTTTTTAGAACCCCTGGCAAACTACGACCTTGTCTTTGTTATCATAGAGACGAAGTTCTTGAGGAAAGTCACGTCGACCAAGATCATCACGACGGCAGTTTTCTAACTAGTAAATTCAGACATTCAAGCGCAGGCAAACGGCGAATTAGTAAACATGAACCGTTCACTTTTAAAGGGGCTACACATACCAAACCCTACGGCGCCGACTATCGAAAGGAAATTCAAAAATGTATCCTAATACATAATGTGAATTATTTTATTTAATAGGACGGTAAGGGACAAGACCCCCTCTACGAATAAAGCTGCTGCTTCTTCTCTAAATGATGTTCCGTCTCCTGTAATAGAGGATGATATTGGAGAGACTATTAATCCAGGAAAGGGAAGATTCAAGCTGAAGAACATAGGAGGGATGTGGGAATGCAATTTCAGCAACTTTCCACCAAAATGCTACAACTAGAGAGAATTATAAAAAAAATACAGATTATTACAGGAATGTAGACACCACAATCTGGATGTGTGGACTAAATCATTTAAAGATGTGAGTTGGTAGTTAGAGAAGAATAATGCCCAAGGACTTTTTTCAAGGCTTTTTTCTAGGTACAAATTAGAGAAAGCTCCGTTCCAAACAGATACCACTATGTAGAATTGTGGAAATAGTAGTGGAATGTTTAATCCAGAACGATATCGCCACAAAATCCATTCAAAGTGACGCTAATGAGTGAAATCGGTTCAAATGCGATTTTTCTCAAACCTCTGAGACGGCGACATCTACACGTTAGAAATTTCTCTAAGAAATTGTATGAATATGCATAAATAGCAATCTCGTCCAGTTGTCGTTCGTTGTTAATTGTGAAAAAAATTATAGCAGATATTTTGTTGAAACTATCTGTCTTTCATGCATTTTAAACGGTTGAGATTTCATACATATGTATAAGCGTTACCCATTTCAAATATATTTTTTAATATTTAAACATCACTCCGAATGTAATATCGAAAAAAATTAAATATTGCTTTGAAAAAAAAAAAAATATATATATACAAAAAGTTTAATATCTACTGATAAAATCATGTTTGAGTACAACTGGTGTACATTTCAAAGTCCATCCAACTTCAGACTATTTTCTCATACTGTACATTTGCAACAACTGGAAAACTGAAATCAGTCGTCATTTTTCTATTCGCCTGCAATTGAAAAGAACAAGTTAATTTAATTTCCCGTAAAGAAAAAGTTAATAATTTTCCTTGAAAGAAGTGTTTTTTCATTGATAAACTAGAAATAAATATTTTCCAATAGTAAATAATCTAAAACCAATACTTAAACACTAAAATTATTCACCGTGTTGAGCAACAACATTTTTTTTTCTTAACCCCACTTAAATTATTATTTTTTTTTTGTTTAATCCAAAGTGTTTTCCTTTTGCGATACAGAAATTGATTTATTTAAAGAAACAGACAAAAGTAGTGCTGTGGCAAAACAATTTACAGAAGATATGCACACATTTAGTGAAACCGGTGCCGGGGTCCCTGCCTTTTTGGCTAAACTCTGGCGACTAGTCGAGGATCCCGAGACAAATAATCTAATTTGTTGGAGCAAGGTGAGTCTGAGTCGTAGTGGGCCAGAATAGGTCCACCACCATGACACTATATTATAGAAAATTGAATAAATATGGCAACAGTGTGGATAGATTTTTTTTAGTTAAGCTCGTTTTAGTTTATAATAAAATAGGTTATTTTTCTTGCAACAACACTGATTAAATGGGAAAACCATTTGGTATGTGGGGTACAGTGTTTGCGCCCTGACGAGTAATAAACAAATTCCGTCCCGTCATGCATGAGAAGGCGACGACGAGCAAAGAGACGGAGTAGACCCAGTGTTAACAAAATGCAATAAAGCAGACACACTATCTTTTGTATGTAAAAATAGAAAGACATGCAATTGTAGGGTACCTACGCTAATTAATTATGTGTTACTTTTTAAAATTGATTTCGTTTGTTGCAGAGAAAGTCGCATTGGAGTTTGTTTTTACCACTACTAGTAGTGAAAATACATTTTAATTTGTTTGGCCACAATTTACCTCGAGAGTTTTATCGATATTTGCTACAGACACCACATCCCCACTCTGTGTGCACTATGTATATGTTTTCGTCTTTCTCTTATTTAATTTGTTCTTCTTCCTCCTCCGCCTGTACTGGCTTGATAGTGGAGGCAGGGTACGGGGACGGTACGGCTAGCAACCTACTCACAGAGGAGATATGAAGCTTTTTTGTATGGTGAGACTTTTGATTCATTAATTTACATAAAAGTGCAATGCCATTCAATGAACTGTGCACCGTTCGTGTGGGCATTGAAAAGAGAACGACAGCTGAGACGAGATAAGTTACATTTTTGTGATTTTATTTCATTTGAAGGTGCTTTTCAAAACCCGATGAAAAACCTACCTCAATAGATGATACTTTATATACATACATACATATGTATGTAGGTGCTTCCATGTTTATACTGTTCTAGCCATTCTATAACACAAAACTTGAACTACCTTTGGTTGACAAGTGAAATTTCATAATCTTCCACGGTGGAGAATCATATGAATTTATTTTGATAGTGTGCATAACATGCATAATAAATACGATTTCCATTACCTTAGTGCTGATAAAGAATGAAATTCAATTGTCCACAAATTAAATGGCTATGACTTGTTCGATTAAGTATTATTCCAGATGCGATTCTAACCGAATAGAGTTCTTAGAGACAGACGGACACACATTTAAAGGTGGAATGCATTTATTTTTATAATTTTACTTAACCACGTTGGCGGTATATCTTCTCAAAATAGCAATCTGCAACAACAAATGAAACTGAAATTATTATCTAAATTTAAATATGATGTTTACTTGTATATATGTACATACATGGGGGTACATACATAGTACATATAAAAGAAAAGATATAAAATATAAGCTTGTAGGCACATATTGCCTACATATCCCAATTGTTGACATGTTTGTTTCCGAAATTTCCAAAACAGTTGACTGAAGGTCATCCATACAAAAAGTTTTCAGTCATAATATATTGTCAAACACATACATACAAACTGTTATTCAGCGCTGGGATTGTGCAATATTAATTCGTTTATATTTACGTGTATGTAATTTCAAATACCAATTAAACGGAGGATGTTCACAGTTCTGCGAATTATGTATACTTCATCTCACATACATACATACGCACACGGTTCTTACTACTAATCGGTTTATACATTTTAGTACCTTTTACTTGCACTTACATATGTATGTATGTTTGTATATAAGCACACAAAAAAGAACTTTAAAACAAAGTCCAGTTTATAGATCAAAAAAATAAGCCGTCACACGGCTTAAAATTTAAAAATCTTACCGACTGATTAGACGGCATCGAAATTGTTTTTTTCTTATTAGCGCAACGTGACGTGTTGGTCTGTACAGATGGAACAACACTTCATCAAACCCTCTTATTAACTATTAACCGATAATTGCTACAAAATGATGCATTTTTCTGCTTTGCGGAATGTTCACAGCATGGTCGGCTTGCTCCGGATCAAGTGCCAGTTCATCCGTCCTCCATGGTATACCTTATACTGCATTCTAATAACCTTGAGCTTATTTCGACATCACTTCACAAACTTCGATTTTATTTCTGTAGCAGATACCGCATTTATCACTGTTTGCGTGTCGATGAAAAAGGTGATATCCTTATGTGGTATCGCCTTCATCGTAATCTACAGTCGGCTATTGTTAGGACCTCCGCTTAGAAAACGCTACTCTGGTTCGGGGTCTGACTGATTTTTACATATTTAGCGAATTAGAAAATATAATTGCGCCTACACCAACGTCCATTTTGGACGCATTGGTGTAAATTTCTATAGGTTATGCACTTGGTATTTCTCTGTTTTATCATTCTTCTCTACTCGAGATAGATTCTTGTGAAAGGTCTGGTAAAATCTAGGTATGACACGTAAGACGTTATGTAATCGGTTGTTGCTACATTGCCTACATCCAGCTGTCTGGGTTATAGCACCCGATTCTTGTACAAAAAGGTCTAGCAGAAGTAGTTACTAGAGTTCTCATTGGACTTATAGATTCAATGCACTTTAGTCTTTCATGGTTTGAGGTTGGTGGTCTTGCTGGCGCCATGTCAGCGTTGATAGATGAATGTGCTTCTGGAGGCGTGTTTGATTTATAAATAGGTTACTCCCAGTTCCGTTTCAATGTGTCTTTCCTCTATAATGTCACTATCCAGTTGATTAGGATGTTGTCGACTGTTCTGACGTTGAAAGCTCTTGTAAAGTCTAGGAAATCAGCTAATGTGTATTCCTTGTCTTTCAACGGTTTTTTTTTTTTTTTTTTCAATTAAGCCAACAACGCAACGACGTGTAGGCATTCTATGCTGGAGATAGGTATTCAGATCAAACTATCTACGAATGTACGTCTATTAACCATTCGAAAGTCTTTAGGACAATGAAGCTTACATTTATTGGTCTAAAGTCTTTCGCAGTACTATGACTTGCAAAAAAGACTCGCTTAATTAGTTTCCTTTTAGGCCAACCAAACAGCTCATTTGATTGAAGTATTTGTTCGGACCATAAAGACTAAACTTTTGCTAATTGCAAGACTTCAGGAGCTAAACGAAACCATTTTTTTAAATAGAAACAAAGAAACCCATATTTGTTGTTATCAAAGCAATGGTGTCGTGCAGTCAATGCAAAGTAAATTAACCACGCAAACCACACACATTGCTGATAAGCGAATTGTTCAATTCACTACACTTTCGTTTAATTGGTATAATAAATAAAATCATCTTATCTTGTTGTTTTTTTTTTTTTTTGTTATGAAAACAGTTCTAATGTAAATGTATCCACCTCAACATTTTTTGTATACTTAATCTGATTGACTATTTTTAAATAAGGATTAGTATGATGTGAGATGATTGTCTTTAAATTGAAGGACAAAATCTTTGAGAATCTATAACATGAAATACAAATGTATGTGGATGTATCGATTTCGAAATCGATTTTGTTTACTAGAAAGGTTAGATGCTATCCTAGAATAATGTACATCTATTGGTTAGAGCAAGGGCCTACGTTTTAAGAGACAACCACATAACCAGTTTTCTATTTTCACTTGACAAACAGCTAAAACTAACTTCTTAAACTTTTTGTTGTAGGATGGTCGAAGTTTTATTATACAAAACCAGGCACAATTTGCCCGTGAACTGCTACCTCTTAACTACAAACATAACAACATGGCAAGCTTCATTCGACAACTCAATATGTGTAAGTAGAACTTCACCTCTAATCATATTGTCTCTACTAATTGATATTCTATATTTAGATGGTTTTCATAAGATCACTTCGATCGACAATGGTGGCCTCAAATTTGACCGTGACGAAATGGAATTCTCTCATCCATGTTTTAAACGTAATTGTCCTTATCTATTGGAACATATTAAAAGGAAAATAGCCAACACTAAAACCATCGATGAGAAAGCCACAATAAAACCCGAAGCAGTCACTAAAGTTTTAAGTGATGTGAAAGCAATGCGTGGACGGCAGGATTCATTGGATTCAAGATTCTCTGTAATGAAACAGGAAAACGAGGCATTGTGGCGTGAAATCGCATCTCTTAGACAAAAGCATGCTAAGCAACAGCAAATCGTCAATAAGGTAAATACAATTGACTTACAGCCTAATGAAGAGAATAATATTTTTGTTTTATTTTTTTTCAGCTCATTCAATTTTTGATTACTATTGTCCAACCATCGAGGAATATGACAAGTGTGAAGCGTCACATGCAGCTCATGATCAATGACACGCCTGAACAAGCAAAACTAAGGAAAGCCAGTGAATCTGAATCAGAATGTGGTCCAGTAATTCATGAACTGGGTGAAGAGCTATTCGATGAAGTGGCCGAAAATGATTCTGATTTAGGGTAAGTTGAATACACAGAGATGTTATAATTTATTTATAACTCTGCTTTTTTTTTACAGCGATCCGTCAAGTCCATATGCAAATATGCCTTCTGTTGGTTCTAGCCGCCCGGATAACGATAGTCCTCCACCAAAACTTGAACGTCCACAATCGAATGTTAGCATTTCAAGTCCTACATTCGATTACTCAAATCAGAGTGCGGATGATGCTATAAATCCCATAGGAAATACTACACCATCGGCAGTTATAAACACTGTTAACCCTGATGGATCTCATATTGTCTATCATGTAACTGAAGTTTCCGATAGTACACCCGCAACTCCAGAAAGATATACCGAAGAAAATCATGTAACTACTCCCATGGTCAGGGAATTAAAACGCAACCAAACACTAAAAGTGAAGAACAAATCAAATAAGCGTAAAAGTGCATCAGCGACGGTAACTACTTCATCTACGTCTTCAGGTGCTCCAGCAAAAATATTACGCACTGCAAATGAGATGAACCAACTGCGAATTAAAACAGAGCAAAACGATATGGACCAACTGATGTTTTTGAATGCTAACTATCAATCACAAGGAAATGCTACTCCTTCAGATATTGGCAATAATGTAACCGGCAACAACGACATGAACTTGACAAATGCTATTGATCCACGGTTAATGTCGCCACAAAGTGAAGATAATCAGCAAGCGCTTGCCACGAACAACGAGACAGATATGTATAATGCAGGTGATTTCATTGCTTCCGATATGCCAACGGATCTTTTTGAGGTGAGTTATGCTCTGCTAGTTTCGTTAAGTGCAGTAATCCACAAAAAAGCTGTTTTGTATAAGAATGCAACTCGTATTTGCTCTAGCTGTGACACTGCTGATTTCGATTGTTATAAGATATGTGCCATACTTATTATATAAATTGTTTTCCCAGGAATCGCCAATAATCGATGATACAAACCTAGTGAGTGGTGGTAGCTACAATAACAAATATGACTTTCGATCAAGACCATCTTCATCTGGCCGACAACAAATGCAGCTACAATCACTAGGAAAAGTATCTGATTACGGCAACAGCGGCGCTCCATCATCATCGAAGAACTCACAACTTCAGGTGGCCAAAGTGAACAATCCCAATAATGTTATTGGCGAAGATATGCGGTTGAGTAATCTGTTAGTAACTGAGAGAAATCTTAGTTGCCTAAAAATTTCTTTAATAATTGTGCTTTTTAATTTTATTCTTGCAGAGATGAAGTTAATTCGCACTTGGAAGGAGTTCAAGATGATTTGGACACACTTAAAGATTTACTACGTGGGGATTCCTACTCCCTAGATGCGAACACATTGTTGGGCGTAAGTGATCCTATTTATTATGGAACTATTTTAAATTGTTTTTGTGATGTTACGACTCTGAAATCTGATGACTTACAATAAGTTGTACGTTTTTTTTTTTTATTTCATTTTCTAAAATTAATGAAGTCAGAAGTCCTTATTTATTTTTGAGTTTTTCTTTCTAAATAAATTATTGTGTAGGAAAATTTAAAAAGAAAAGATGTAACTTCAATGCTGAATCATTTAAATTGTGTATTTTTTATATGAAAATGACAATGTTAATGATTCCGGTTTATAATAAAACATACAACTCTATTCGATCCTACAGAACGGAACATCAGCTGCGAGTCGAATTTATTTACCCCCTCAACTGGAAGCTGATATTTTTAATAAGGTCAGAGCGAAATAAAAAAAAAAAAAAAAATAGATGATGATATAAAAGATAGAAAATTGTTCTGACTTCAGTTGAATATTCATTGCGATATGTTTTTTTTTTTTTTTTGTTTAATGTAATGAGTGATTCAGCAAGCGACAATATTCTTGACCTTAATCAATTGTTGATGTTTGGACCTTTGCATTGGATTCTTTTTCTATGAATTGTTACTGGTTCTGTTTGTCATCACTTCTTATTAAATTTATTTTATTTTTATACTTTTACATAAACATGTTAACTCATGAACGAATATCCGATAAGTTTTTTAAACGGAAATTGTTCCAGCAATCAAATTCAAAGCAGGCATATACACGGTAGTTTAAACACAATCCATAGGAACACTGCATTATTTTTAAGAAAATTGGGAAATGTGCTGATATCGAAGATGGTTTTGATAACCATCCGGCTCTTATCTCAACTCCAAAGCCCTACAGAATGGAATTCTTTTTGCACAGACGCGTTTTATATTGTTCTTAGAAGTAATACCTTCTCGTTTAAGTTTCCTTATAAGTTTGCTGCTTGTCTCTGATTAAATAATGTTAACTAATTTAAGAAGTGTAGAATGCTTTTATCAGCTGAAGAATCGAAATTTTGACCGTATGAGATGTCAGCAGATTATTAGGGTTCATTCATAAATGCAGTATTGCTCAAGATGTGCTAAGCAGAGAATTCGGAGCTTTGTTCATTACGCAATTTTGAGCGCAATCGTACAGCTGTCAGAATCGTATTGCTTTACAGTAGACTTAAACTTGCATTTGGTTAGCTTTGAATATGAATGGGTCCTTATATAATTATAGGATTTGTTCTTTAAATTACAAAAATTAAAAACTTCTAGAAATCCATACATACATATGTATGTATGTAGAAAGTGTAATCAGCGCACTAGATTATTCTAGTATTGCAAAAGTGTGTTCGGCTGCGCATTTTATTTCCGAAGTCTAAATGATTTAACTTTCTTCATGAGACTACAATGAATGCAATCAATCATTCAGTGGGCTTACAGCACCATGATCGAAATTGGAACCTTAAACTTGGGAACGACAAATACAGCGCAACTTACGTATGATATACTTCACTAGAAATATTTCCCACTCTCGATATATGTACATACATACCATATTCAGTCTATTTTGAAAAATATTAAAGCATGAAATCAGATTATTTAGCATCCACAGCATACAAAATATTAGTTTGGAATTACAATGCGCAAATCAAATATACTCTATTAGCGCAAAGTACAGATACCCTTCTCAGGGTGTAGTAAACCTTCCGAAGAAACTTCATTACCTCTTTATAACCAATTTTATGAAAAGTATTGTGTACTGACCTTAAATCATGTGCTAAAACTAAAACCATCATCGTATAACGTTACTTTCGGAATGTCAATTTAGTTATCTAGCATTCTCCATAACCTTCATACAGTCAATCAAACAATCCAATGTGAAGGAATGTGATAACCAACATTTATTTAATGTAATTGTTTCATCTAAAGTTGTGTTTTTTTAAATTACTTATATAATGTATACTCCAATTCATATTAATCAATTCTATCTCCACAGCTTTTTAATGATTCCGATATTTTGGGACCCTATGGCTTAACGATGACATCGGATAGTTCACAAGATAAGAAAGGTAAGCAATTTCAATTTGTTGTCAATAATATCCTGACAAAATGTAAATATGTAGAGTCCGTTTAAAATCAATTGGCAATTTTTAAGGTGCGCAGAGAGAGTGACGCAAAAGTTGCTTCTCTCTTAAATTCTGAACAAAGACATTTACGAAAGGTCTGAACTTTTTCTATTTGCTATGAATTCCGATAATCGCAGCATGGAAGTGAAATTCCTCAAGCATGGTTTTGTCGCCCGTGTGCATACTGAAAAATACACTTGCTCACAGTATTCGTTTGCACCCTTTTGTCCGGAGTTTTCGGGAATTTCCCTTTTTTATTTTAATGTAATGAATGGGGATTTTCAAGTAACTTTTTGATAAAAGTTAAATACTTCCTGGAATAATTTTGTGGGTAATAAAAAAAAGGTTAGTTGGAACACACATTTTATGAAAAGTAAACATATGTAATGTACATCCTATCTATTTCAATTCGTATCAGCAAAACATTATTCCTTCTTTTCAATAGAATAACTGAGAAGTAACCATATTCAATATCAATATACTTTGTCATGATCCACTCAATATCCACTCAATCTCTACACTCTATTTTAACGGTTTTAACATTTGGCAGCATAATCTTTAGACTTCTTTTCTAATCAGTTAGCATCGTCTCGTCCAATCCCATTTAAGATCCTCATCAGTGACTGCTTACATTCGGAGCAGTCAAACATCGAAGGAAGGGTATATGTGATTTTTCTTTTGTTTTCTGTGTACATAAGTGAAAATCACTGACAAAGAGTAGTGTTCTTATTGCAGAACCTCCAGACAGACATTCGATTCTTGGCGAAGCTCCTTGCGCCCTGTTCGTAACTCAATTTGCTCTCAACTCTTGCTACACTATGCAGTGGAAATATGTAGTAATATGCCACTAAGTTTTCTCGCAATATTATTACTTGCTTGAAGGAGCCTCGGTCTCTTACCCGCTTATAATGGTGTCTTTTTTCTTACATTTCAACTCCACTGATTATTAGTACTGATGGATTGGCCTAAGTTGTAGCCTTAAATTAAGTTACTGGCAAGACCGAATAAGGTAATTCTGCTTATTTCGTAAATGGATGCCTACTTTTTATTTGCTTTTACCAACTTTGTGGGTAATACATTGTGGACATTCGACATTTGGCGATGGTTTAGCCCTTTCTAGTACTCACTACAATGATTAAAATTATCGTAATCAAGTGAATCAATCAAATAATGAGAATTTTCTTAATAGTCGAGAATAACATGTGAAAAATTAACGTTATTCTATATGGAAGGAAATAATTTTTGGTGCTATTTTTTCGTCATAAGTCTTGGATTCAATATGTTAACTTCAACTTACGCTACTGTGGCGCTAAACAGAGAATAATAGTATACTATTCTTTAAAGAAAGAATGTCCGGAATCATGAGAATTTGAGTGTACATATGTACATATATGCCATATGTACGAAAAAAAAATCAGATCTGCTATATCGTGGCATGAGAAATGCACCTTTCATTCGTTCAAAAATATAACACGTCCAACACAATTGTTTGCAACAATTTATGAATTGAGGCATATTCTGTCAAAAATGTATTTTTATTTTACGTTGTTGTTGTTGTTATATCCTGTATCCCCTTGTGGGTCCTAGGGCCTCTACAACGCCTACGCGCCATCGTGTGCGGTTTCTGGCAATGTGCCTCAGCTCTCCCCAACTCTTTCCCAATTGCCGTGCTTCCTTTTCGACTGTTCTGCGCCATGTACTTCTGGGACCGCCGGGTATTCTGCCATCCTGAGTAAGCGGATTCCATTGCATCGCGTGGTTAGCTATGGACCTGTCACCTTTTCGGAGAGTGTGACCAATCCACTGCCACTTTCGTCGTTGTATGGTTGTGCCTATAGCTTCATGACCCGTTCTCTGATAAAGCTGTTCGTTAGAGACAGAGAGTTTGGCCAGAAAATTCTTAAGATGTTGCGTAGGCACCTATTAACAAACGTTTGCAGCTTCCTCGTGATAGTAGCGGTCACTCTCCAGGTACCACATCCATATAGCAGCACGGATTCAACGTTGGAACGGAACAGTCGTAGCTTGGTGTTTAAGCTAATTGCATTACTACGCCAAATTGTGGATAGCATCCCAAACGCAGATTTTGCTTTCCCTATTCGGCTGGCTATATCCAGTTCGGTTCCGCCATCAGTTGAGACAATAATCCCAAGGTATTGGAAACTCTCTACTCTCTCAACCGTTTGTCCAGCAATGCATATTTGAGTTGATGAGTTCGGTCCTAGGCTGATCATTTTTGTTTTTGCCGAGTTAATTTTCAGCCTCACGATGTTAGCTTCTCTCTCCACATTTGCTGTCATTTGGTGAAGGTCCATTATTCTGTGGGACAGTAGGCATACATCGTCGGCGTAGTCGAGGTGTTTGAGTTCAGATGTAAGAGTCCATCGAATTCCTCCATTTCCCGTCGATAAAGCCGCATTTAGCACATCGCTTATCACCAATAGAAATAATATTGGTGAAAGAATGCAACCTTGCCGAACCCCACTTTGGACTTTGAATTCCTCAGACAGCCTTCCTCTGTGCAAAACGTGACATGTGGATCCATCGTAAGTAGCCTTGATAATAGCTATTAATTTATCAGGAATGCCTCCTGCGCAAGGCAAGCCAAATACATTCCCGATTGACACTATCAAACGCCATTTCGAAATCGATGAACAGCAGGTGTAGTGGTGATCGATATTCAACGCATTGCTCGATGATGATCCGCAGGATGTTGATGTGGTCGATACAGGAGGATCCAGAGCGGAAACCTGCTTGTTCAGCGTCGAGTGTGTCTTCGAGGTGTTCTTTGATTCGCTCCAGGATAATTCTAGCTATTACTTTGGCCACAGCAGGTAGCACGCAGATACCTCTCCAGTTTTCGCACTGCATTAGGTTACCTTTTTTAGGGAGCTTGACGATCATTCCCTTCTTCCACTCATCCGGAAAACTCTCGGCTTCCCATGTTCTCCCAACAAGTGGAAAAAGAAGCTCAGCCGATGCATTATTTTACGTGCATTATTTTGTGTATGTGCATAATACATGCTTGTACCATTACTGGGTTGGTCCTAAATGGTGCGGCACATGGCATCTCTAATTTAACGATTGCATTCAACAGACTTTTAGAGAGAACCAATCATTAAAAAAAAAACATCTGAATTAAATTAATTATTTCCTTTATACTTCTTTTCTATTTTAGGTTCTGAATTAATGACCTATCAGCCAATTTACGACCTCAGTGATATCATGGATATAAATGATAAAGACAACGGTGAGTTTTATTAAATTTCGTAATACAGAAATTAATTTTACTTATCTATTTCAATATTATTATTTCAGATACCAACACGAATGGCAATAACCCCAAGCAGTTAAATCAATCTAGCTCTGTATTGAACACCCCATATCACGAATGAGAACATACGTTATAGATGTTACTGACAATATCGATTGGTGATTGCGTTGTAAGACGCCCGGTGCGTACTGTTTTAATTTAATCATGGGATGATCTTGTAACTCTCACCCAAAAGGTATAGATGAGTAATTTTTGTTTGTCCTTTTTTTTTTTTACTATTTTTAATAATTCTTTCTTAAATGTTGTAATAAAAAATAACTTAAAATAATCGTTTTAATTAACGAAAGAATTATACAAAATTATGAATGTTGGACTGAGTCTTAAAATGAAGTGGGCACTTTGATATAGAACTTAAAGAAAAATGAGAATCATAATTTAGCTATAAATAATAGTACGTACGGTTAACAAGCATATATACATACATACATACATATATCTAAATGTTTTTTTTTTTTGTTACAAAAAACTATTTTTAACATAACATTTAATTAAGAAAGTATATTGTTATCTAATCAAAACCCAACCTTAATGAATATTGAAAATGTTAAAGTATATACCGGCTGTCCAAATAACTCAGTACGTTTATTTTGAGGTAATTTATTAAAAAAAAAGATCATCCCAGTGACCATCAGTAGTGTCGTATTAGTAGTAGTACAGATTATTTTAAACACAAACAGATTTCGTTAAAAAATATGTTATCAGTAATTTTCTTTACTTTAACATTGCCCACTCTTCTACGTATATTTTGCGTATTATTAAAATGAGGGATGCATATTTTATATTTTTTGATCGGGGTTTACCCGATAAAATGAATTTGTTTTTAATTAAAATCTTCGAATTGGTCTCGCTTTATAGTAGCCGTTTAAAAAAGAAATACGCATGCACACCTCATCCTGCCACTGGTTCTTTTTCCATGAACCATCGAACCGTTCCTATAAAAAGGATCAAACTGAATTAATTATTGAATACGTTCATTCGTCATTATTTTGGGCGTATCTCTGGTCTCATTTTGATACTGTCTGTACTTTGTTCTGTTATACAATCCTGTATAAAAAATAAATTTAAAGACATAGCCGTTTGGTTTTCAACTAAGGCTAAAGTAGCCACATCTCATCTAGTAGCATCCTATTTCCATCCTATAACCAATTATTGGACGAAAAATGTATACCTAAAATATTATTCAACTTCTATATTGAACCCTATTAGTCCCTTTGGTGTACATACATTATGTATTTCCGTTGTATAAAGTTTACGGCTAAGGCTTTCATTCTAGCATGAGTGAAATTTTCTCTTCCTACCTCTTGTTACAAAGTCTAGTCGAATTCTTTTTCTTGGTGAGATAGCCAAATACTGGCACTTGTAGCACAAAAACAAAAATGGAAACCTGTTTTTTTTTTTTCAATTATGGAGATAATAACACTCGTGTAATAGTAATCAATAGATTACAAGTTTTCTGTATGCGCTTCTATATTGAAGTATCCATACTCAGAAAATATAGAATCACTTGTTGAATCAAAAAAATAAATAAAAATTAAAACATCAACTCCGATCTATATTGCAGAAAACTGTAGTTTGCAACACACGATGCTATTTCATGCATGGGTCTTAGGCTTACAATCATTCTCAGATACTGGCTCATATTTACATAATATGCGTTTTTTTCCTCAAGTAATTCCAAACAGTCTGTGAGCACCCGTATGTAGTGAATTGAACTACTAACCATGAAAACAGTAAACAATTTCATAAGCAAAAGGTAGGCTTTCCAGACACATCATAAAACTTCCATTCCCCCGAGAAATATGACCCGAGTTATTGCGTGAATTCAATTATTTAAACAAATCTCAAAGAAACCTACTGGTCTGGGTAATTTTCCACTGGAGAGCAATTGTTTTTGAATTAGAATTTTCGAGTTATTTGGACAATTTGAATATCTGCATGATATATTTACAATACAGTATATTAGAACACACTAAAAGCTATTTGAAGATGCGTTTTTGTTTTTTTGTTTTTTTGAAACACGCTTTTATGTTAATTAATCGTCATATCCTAATGTCTTAGAAATCAAAATTAAAACATTTTTTCCACGAAAAGGTGACCGTCATTTATTTATTTAGACACAAATAAAGGCTTCCATATTTCTTCTTTCCACTGAAGCGCAAGCGCAAACGTAAAATGTTTAAGGTTTCAAATATCATAGTATCACGTCTCCTGGTGTTTTGTAGTTGGCGCTCGTGTTTGCCTCGCTATTTTGAAGGTTAATCATCTTTGTGTGTAGCTTTACATTAAACCATATTAAGTCGCCGAACGAAATAAATCAGATCATTTTGTCTGGTGATTAAAAAAGAAACAGTCAGGACGGTTGTCGCGAAAATGCCTGTGAATATCTTCACTAGCACTGCTAACACTAGCTATCTGGACAAACAACAACTAGATATTCCTATATTTCATTCACAGCTAACTAAACAAGGCATTATATATATGATTTGGACTACGAATAATAAGCAAAACGTTAGGAAAGCCTTTCCGAAACACACACAACTACATTCATTAGCCTGGAAAACATCTCAAATTTTTGCTCAAAATCACTCAAAATCATTTTTTTTAATGCAAACAGTTTGTAAGCGATCATTGTTGGTTAGTTTATTTATTTTCCAAAAAAAAAAAATTCTGCCAAACTAAGAAAATTGGTTGAACAAATTAAATAATGAACCATATCTCGAAAAGGTCTATTTAAATGATAAATTTAATTTTATCATAAACTAGAATATCCAAAGGAATATAGGAGTTCATAATTACGGCAGAAATAAATTTGTAATTTGTCATAAAGTAGTTTGATTGTAAGGTGTTTTATTTTATTGTTTATTTGTATTTCAGGTTCAGTACATAGTTACTGCTTATTTCCAATTATTTTTGAAGATTGTTAAAACATTTTTAAATATAAATAAAATGTAGTATGTAATTGAAACAAATACACTATGTGAAAAATATTTTTTAAAGGCATATACACTAAATATTATATCCTAAATAAAGATGCTCAATATAGCAATCTAAACTCTAAAATTGTAGTTTTTATTTTGATTAAGTTTTTCAATCAATACAATACACGTTTGAAAAAATTTCTTTTTACAGAATAGTCGACAAAAAACTGGTAAGTTGCCAAATTTTACATCTCTAGCCCACCTAAAATATGCGATGTACAAAAATGGGTATCACCCTGTTTCTGACTTACTTGTTTGGTCCTTGTTTCACATCGATACCTCGTCTAGAACCTAAAATATAAGTTACTCAAGTTTACCTGCTGCCAAAACAATAATGCGGACCACCCTGTATCCATGAATAACCTAAAAATAAACTACACCCTCTAACTTACATTTTTGTCTTTGTTTCATTCCGATAGTCCATCTAGAACCGAAAACATCACAATGAATTTTCGGTACGAATTTTTGTGAAACACCAGGCCACCATAAATTCTCAGAAAACAGCAAGCACACCAACCCTCTAAAAGCTACCAAAAACAGTGCTGCCAAGTCACGTTCGGTGCATACCAAATTTTGCAGTGATTTATTTTTGCTGTAACTTTCTTATTTCTTTATGGATTTTTATGATTGAGGTATCAAATTAAAGAGGGTTTTCTGGAGATTAATTCAGAATGGAAATCAAGTACGTTAGTACGTTGGGTAAGATAATGCCGATTTTTTTTTTATTAAAGTTTGTTGAAAATTTCAACTTGATCTGATCCCACAACGTATTCTTCGAGGGTGGAGTTAAAATTTTTTGTTGAAGCAATATACATATATTGAACAATAACAATAAAATGCATTCGCAATTCCATGTTTTGACTTCGCTGCACTCGTCTGGAAACTGAAATATCGGTCGCAGATTTACTTACCACCGGAACGAAACTTCATTCCATCGTATGTATTCCAAAAATAAGTGCAGAAATAAACTGTGTCCTCTAATTAACATTTTGGTCTTTATTTCATTCCGATAGTCGGTCTAGAACCAAAGATAATTCCCATCACAAATCGCAACACATGCGTATAAAAATCTCCAACGAACTTTCAGTGTGAATTTTCGTAAAACATCGGGGCATCCGAAATTCTCGAAAACTGCAGGCCATATCATCCTGTAGGAGCTAACAGAACAGCAGGCCTCTAGAAACTAACAAAACAATGCTCCCCAGTATCGTTCGTTAGTCGTTACTTACCAACTTTTGCGTTGATTTGTTTTTTTGCTGTAACTCATCGCGATTTCGTCTTGTGCACTTTATAGATAGTTCATTATGTATTATAATTAGCACATTACTCCACTTCATAGACATGAATAACGTAGCAAATTATTTCTTAAGAAAAATTGTTCCTTAAGATTATCCACCACAAAGCTGTTTGTATTGATTTTAATATTTTTTCTTCACAAAACAATGAACACAACATTTAGCAAGTACATAGCACACACATTTTATTTGTGGTCGTTCTATCTTCAATATAAATAATTTTAAAATAAATACATAAACAAAAAATTCGCCTAATAACAACATCTTTTCCATTTTGAGCTAAAAGCCATTGTCATTTCGTTTGAATTCCCAACTAAGGGCAACATTTTAATAGCAACTATACTTGGTCACAATAGTTTCGTCATATTGATGGTGTCACTTGCTCCATGGCTTTAATCCTCATCATCATCATCATCATCGCTAACAACAAATAGTTCATTCTCTTCAAGGAAATTTGCTACACTTTTACTAATAGCTGCTCCAATGAATAGTCCAGGTATTACAGTACCAAAAACAAAAACTATTCCAAAGGGCATTGTTGCTGGCATTGGCTTTAATGCTCCATTTTTATAATGTGTGGCCTTTCGGGTGATTATTAGTAAATTTCTTGGGTTGATGTAGACAAGACTGCGTACTGCACTCAATTGGGATAGTTTTGAGAGAATCATATTTGTTTAAATGCAAGAAATATTGAGCTAGACTAGAAATTTTCGGATTTATGCCGATTACTTGGGTGCAGTTAAATAGAACTCGACTGAAGGATATATAATGATGGAGCACTAGAATATTTTTTTTTGTTTTTGACAAGGTTATTCTTTTGACATTTGGATATTTGACAGTTAAAGGGGGGGAACTTTTTACTGCATAGTTCTGCTAACTCTTAAAAGATGGCAATGTTGAGATAATTGATTTTCTGACAAAGGTGAAATTTCACTAGATGGCTGCAGATAACAACAGTACATTCCGATTATGTAGGTTACTCTCTAATAGGAAACTGGATCGATGGAATTAATTACCTAAACTAATATGTATTTAAAACTTTGTATACAGATAATTTAAACTTACAGTTTCTGTAAAAGGAACCGTTCATATGCCCTTTTCTGGAGGTCTTCTGTTTTAATTATAAAAATTAGAGTCCTATTGGGTATCTTGTGCTCCAGATAAAAGCCATACAACGTTGTGTTCTACAAAAAAAAAGAAATAGAAAATAAAAATCAGTAATCTTGGGTTATTCCTACAATCCTCGAAATATAAGATAAATAGGGTCCAACTTCTGGCATGTTTAGGGATCGACGGTGCAATACGAACGACACCAAGATGCGTAATAAAAGTGATCCTAGATATTCTGCCGCTTCTGAATTTATTTATTTAAAAAGCGTCTGCATCGACGGCACTTCATCTGCACCTGGATGTTAACTGGCACTGGCGCGGTACTATATGTCTATGGATGGAATAAAGAGAATGCGTGTTACCGAAAGGTATCATAAGACTCTTATCAAGGATTGAACACTTCAGAAAGGAATATTGTTGATATAATCATTTTTACGGATGGATCCATGATGGATGACAGAGCGGGGGCAGGTAACTTTTCAGAAGGACTAGAACTGGCCTGCCATATTAGTCTGAGATGATTGCTCTGTTAGATTACCTAAAAGAAGGTCAGGTTGCGGGTAAAAATGTTATAGCACTGGATAATCAATCAGTGATTAGACGCTTGGAGCAAACAGATATCAATACATCACTGGTATTGGAATGAGTTCATAAACTCAATGAGTGGTTATCTTAGAGTAACGAGGGCAAAGAAAAGGCGGACTCTCTAGCAAACAAATTCTCAAATACGGAGTTCTCTGGTCCGAAACCATTTGCTGCAATTGGTAGAAGAATGGTAGAGTACCCAATGAGCAACTGGGCCGCAGCGGAGTACCAGAAAAGTGGTCAGCCGTGGAAGGTTGCAGGCAGTCGAAAATGTCTGTTAAAATGTTGATTGGCACCACTCATAGAGAAGTTCTAGGCAAATGAATTGAATTGAACTGACTCAACGCTGTGGTCTGGTTCGAAATCTCTTGAATAATATGTATGTATCCATACATAAATTCAAAGAACTAAACCTAAAGGCTCTCATGAAGATCCAACTAAATTCGACTGCACACACTCAGTATTTACCCACTTTAATGCCGATTGATTCGGTAAAGTCCATTAAAGTGTACTTTCTTTATTTTTATTTTTTCCAATTTTTCCAAGAGGGACGGAATTGAAATGCTTCGTCAGCTCTCTCAGTTACCTACTGATGTACATTGATTCTGCAGTACATATTTGTATATGTATGTACTCAAGCATCAAGATAGGTCTATCCAGATGGAAGGGTCATAAGACCGACGCACATATCGCAGACAAATCTGATTCGAAATACTACAAAATCACACAAACTTTAAATTACTACCATTTATTACATTTTCTTCTTCACATATGTTTCTCTTTTTAAGCAAAATACAAAGTGTATAGAATAGCATTTTGTACTATGTATATAATATGTAAATTTCAAATGAATATTTTTCTACGCTTTTTATTTCCTTTTTTGTTCATTTATTTTTTTTTTATTAAAACAAAGAACATTATCTTTTTTCTTAAATTTGTTTTTACCTTAAAATCTGTTTTTTTTTTTAACTAAAATGGAACGTGTAGTTTGTTGTTAACAAATAAATACAAATACGTTTTCTCTTAAATACATGTTTATGTTTTTTTTTATTGTTTTTTAATCTCCATACGGATATATGTAATATATATACATATATATTTATTACTGAAAATACATATATCAATGACTTAAAGTTCATTGTCTCTTCTGTTTTAACAAAGTTACTAGATGAAGTGACTAAAAACAAAAAAAAAAAAAATACTTTATTCAGCAAGTTTAAAAGTTTCTGGCAGATAGGGATGCTTTGATAGTGTAATGCGTGTCTACATATTTTTCCTTACGAATACGGTTGACGGAAAAAGGTAACTTAAATGTGAATGAGAGTGTATGGAGACAGAGGTAACAAATATGAATTACAATAATAATTATATAATCAAAGACTGCCTTGTATTGTTTACTTTTATAACTGTATACTTAATTGACCTTGTTCTCTAAATGGGTATCTAATGTTTCTTTCATAATGCGCGTATCTCTACGTTAGTCGGGCGCACCATTGTTTTTTTGTTTTCTTTTTTTTTTTTTTCATTTTGTTTTTTTATGAAAGAAGGCAATTGATGGCCTTAAACAAAAATCTCATTTAAATACAAATAGAATAAAATATTATTTATATTATATTAAACTTAGGATATTACATACATATAAGAATCTTCTCAGTTTATAAACGTATTGCAGTCTTGCCTAGCAAAACTATCTTACTGGTCAGTGGTAGGTAGGTGTCAGTGTGTGTATTGTGTGGAATCAAGTACGTGCTGCTAATGTTTTGGTCATCGAAGAATGTACAGTAGGAGGGTGGACATGCTTTTCAATTCTCATCCATACCCTGTGGATCGCCGTATTCCTCCTCGTCGTCGTCATCTTCGTTTTCCTCGTCTTCTTCCTCGGTCACGCTTAATTCATTTTTATTGAGATCAACATCCTGCTGGGGTCATAAGTCCGGAAAACGGCGATTGTCCTCCACATAGTGTTTGGGAATTTCGAAAAGTTCATCCGCAATGTAGTCGCAAAACTCGAATTTCTGAAAAGTTATCTTAGCCGAAACAGTGGTTAGGACGGGAATTTCAATTTTTACAGGAAAACCACTGGGCAGTTTCAGCGTAACAAACTCTCGCAACTTACTAAAGTGTTTGAACGGCGCAATAACCTCGAGAACATTCAGTAGCATCTCCACGCTGAGTGGGAAATCTTTACTCATCGCCACTGTTGCGCGAAGGCACTTACTCGACTGTTTGAAGACAATGTCACGGCCAAGTTTTGGATACTTGCCAACATCAGCCGAAATGTATTCATTCCAAGTGACGGTGGTCTCGGGCGGTGGCAGTAGTGAATTTCGTCGACTAAAGTCTCCATTCGTATCGATGCTGGCACGCCGGCCCTTGGTAATTGATTCAACTAGCGCTTTGTTCTTCTGCAGATCATCTGTGGATAAATGTTCACGTCGCTTTCGTGACTTAAGTACTAACCCATTGATGCAATACAAATCACAATTGTACTGCCCCCCAACGATTTCTTTACGATCCTCGCGGAATATCCAGCCTGATTGTGCTCGTGAAAACTGTATGGCTTTGGTCGACATTTGGGCGGCAAGGATATCGCTAGACATTAGCACATCAACTTCCTCCTCTATGTCGTTCTCTTCATATCGTACACGCTGATAACACTCAAATTCATTATCTAGCACAGTGAGTGACTCATGGGGACTCTTATCGCCACGAAATAGAAACGATATATCGCCTCGCTCCCATCGCATGTCGGTGAAATCAACCAAAGTGGTATCTAATCGTATCGATGAGCCAGATTTGTGGATTTTACATATGTCCGATGGGAGAATACGTGACACCAGCGGTACCCATGAATGGAAGTCCCATTTGAGTTCCATGTAGAAATCTTTCATCTGTCGTAGGGCTTTGATTAGATTCGCCCGACGTGATTCCATTTGCTGACGGGATTGTTGTTTCAACTTGCGGAGGAGGGAAGAGATTGTCTGACGATCACCATAGCTTATAGCCTCGGCGAGTGGTGACCAACCTTCGAGGTTTTTGATTTTGACAGGTGCTCCATGGGCGAGCAGAAGGTGGGTACATTCTTTACGGCCGAGCATCACGGCGAGGTGGAGAGCTGTGTTCCCATGTTTATCCTTGAGTGATACATCGTTGGCTTGCTGCTGCAGGTGTTGAGAGAGACGCTTTAAATCGTTTTGAAAAACACTATTGTGCAGAGGAAATTCCTCTGCAAGGCTGTCAATTTTTTCTTCAGCCATTTGTTTTTGAAATGATAACACACACGCACACACTCACACTATTATGTGAGGTGGGGTGCAGAAATTTCGTTGCCCGTCCGTGTCCAATGGTTTGAAAATCGAAATTTCGAAGTCGACTTTGATGTATATGGTGGGAAGTATCAAAACAAAATGGCTTCTAATGCTGCCAAACTTCTGATATTTTGTCCATTAGTCATTTTCCTAATACATGGTTAGATTAGACGAAAAAGAATTTATAAACAAAAAAAAAAAAATATTGTCTTAAATTAGAACTGATCCTGAAAGTTTTATACGGAAATTAAAACTGATTGATAATTGTTTATTGTTTTCATTAAAAGCATTTCCAAGGTTTTTTTTTTTTTACATTCAACAACACTGCTTTCAGCATCACTAAAGCGCGAAACGGTTATTTGATTTAACACACTGAGGAAAAAATAGTCAAACATTTTTACAGTATTGGTTTTTTTTTATTTATTGACACATGTTAAATAATTGTAGACTGAGAAAGAATGTTATGTATGAAAATCGTTACAGATCCCAAGAATTGCATAGAAATCGCTGGATATGTGTCCTTCAAAGTCCATTACAAAGGAACTACTGAAACTCCGCATATTACTCAGGACGGAGTCGGTCCAAGTCCAAGGGACCCAGGGCATAGCTTTGCACCACCATCCGTTTAGTGCGTGTTATATTCTTTACACGAATGTAGGGGGCCTACTGTTTAACGCGGTGTCCGTTGGGCGAATTGTTGTTTGAGAATCTTTTTCATCACAGTTATACTCTTGGATGTTTGTCAGACACTCACGAAAGGTGGGGCCGTGAAAGATAATTTAGGTGTTGTCTGCGGTTCTAACGTCAAATGTCTCGCTCCATAGTCCCCACGTGAGCCACAGCGCCCACGAATTTAGTCGCTTTAAGGGATATATTTACATTTTTATACAATTATATATAACTTTGTACCATCGTTTGCATCACGTACATATGTATATGTAATTCAAAAATGGAAACTTACTGTTGGTCTCGAATTTGATATCTTTCTCTTGAGTAGCTTATTGGTCGCATTTAACTTAAAAGTAAATATGTATAATCATTTTCATAGGATATTAAAAATATATTCGAAGTGAATGTAAACATCAAGATAAGTTATTGAAAAGCTCCTTCGAAAATAGTATTACATCTATAGACTTGGTATCATTGCAAGTTATAGGCCTTCCACAATTTTTATTGGTTAATTTTTCTCTTAAAATCTCCAACCTGCGCCAAACAGCTGTTTCTTGTCAAAAATTTATGAAGAAAAGAGTGGTCATCAAAAAGGTAAATATCGAATTATTTGACGTATGTATCATAAATTTTCTTGGCAACCGGTCAACTTTTCGCATAATATGTCTACTCCATCATAAAAGTGTATTTTTTTTACAGTCTTATTACAAATGGTTTCAATTAGATAACATTCTAGTCCCCCAAGTGTTTGTTCGTTTCTACGAAAATGGTAAGAATATTTTAATTTCTATGAATTTGTTCAAAGTTCGAAATGTTCCTCCCTTAGAAGAGTAAGAAAGTATATTTTGTCTCTTCGTTCGGTAACAGTGACCTACAAAACTTTCAACCCAGTTGGCAAGTGTGTGAAGAAGGGCAGGTGTACTTGCTAGTTTGTTATTCTAAAATTAAACTTGAGAATCCTACAAGTAGTTCATCATGACCATTCACTTGATGTGCCTTACTGCTGATGGAGGATTGCCGATATTTACCCGGAAGAAGGGGCATTGTGAGAATTTGCCATTCTCTACAGTTGCTTCTCTGAACGGGGTGCATATGTTCTTCAAGTCCATGGGCGTGGGTATGAACTCGACAATTACCGAGGACTGGACACTTCTCTGGAAGGATTATGAAGATGCAATAACACTGATTCTTTGTGGTAAACACATGTCTGAGATGAAACTGGAACTTCTCGCCGATTTAGTTTTCAACTCATTCAAGCTGTTTGTGAACTCAGAGGACTTGATGAACTCCGGCAAGATCGTTGACCGCCTAAAGAGGGAGGCCAAACAGTATATGCCAATTGTTGATCGCCTACTGGATTCTCTCCAAACCGATATTCTTGGATTTAACGACTGCATTCTGAGCTCGGAGAATGCACATCTCTTAACAAAGTTAAATGAGTTCAGTTCTCAATGTGATTCACTCTTCTGCTGCATAGTGATCAATCAAAAGTTGGCTGTCGGTACTGAAGGTTGGTGGGACTTGGACCTAATCGATCAAAAACTGTTAATTACAATGCTAAATTCATCGGACCGCTCACAAACAGATGTTCCAGTTTACTTGCCTAAGAAGAGCTCGAATACAGCTTACCGATTTGTGTCGGTACCCATAGCTGGGAGTGGGATATTGTGCGTGATTTGCGGCGCGGATCCATCTTATCAGGATATCAACAATATCGCACAGAATATTTTCAAGAACGAAACTGAATCGATGAAAAACATCGATCGTTGCATTTCAAGAAACTTCCCTGAAATCATAGAAATCAATGAAAATATTTTGAAAGCAGTTCTGTTGAATACAATAACAAAGAAGTATGTATTTTCGCGAAATATCCAGCATTCTTCGATTGAAAAGTGCTCAATTGGTCATAATCGCTTGGATGTCATTCGAACGTATGTGGATCAAGTGCTGGAAACGATTGCCGAACGCGTTACAGTGGATGGTGGGGAACAATCGGGAGACATTAGATGTGTTGACCAGCACTGGTGTTCAGAGTACCATAAATGTTATGCACATTGTGATGAAAATGGAAATATTTTCGTTGCGCTATTCACAGCCTCGGTGCCTACTTATGCCATGAAATTATTAACGCAGAAGACTTTTGCAGCTCTAATGCAGGAGAAGAACATATGCTGGTAGAGAATAGTAATGTAAAACAATAATATGTATAATAAAGTTTTCAATTGCTCAAAGTATGTGTTTTGATTCGAAAAAAATGTTTTCTATATTTACTTAGCTTCCTACGATAAGTAAATATTGTTAATGTAGAGCTAAACTGCCAGCCTATGAAGACACTCTGCAACCGTTTACTCTGATTCTAAAACATTCTTTCTTTTGTTTCAGAAGCAAAAAGCCTCAGCGAAGTCAGAGGATAATGTATCATCTAGCAAAGCGCAAAGCGAGGAGCCGCCATCTCCTGGGATGTATCGGTATACCGGTCGTGCCAAAGAACTGCTGCAAGCGTACAATGCTGCAGTGACCATCCTCTACCCTAAATTCCCGTGGTATACTTTCCCCGGATACCTGATGCACGCTATAATACAACGTTATCAGAAAAATTATCAAGGAAAATTCAAGCTTGTACCAATCCCGAATATTCTCTATGAACTGCTGATCAAAAACGAATTCATCAAGTCCGAGCATGTGATTTTTGCCTCCGAGGATATATTTCATCAATACGCAGAGAGTCGTGAAGTGAACTTTGTGAATTTACTTGTCACTGGGCGGGTAAAAACAATGACCACTGGTGATGAAATAGTTCAAAAGATGCTACAGCAAGCTCCGCAAACAATAGTCACCCAACTTGTGCCTATAAAGAACTGCCAAGATAACTGTCTTTATGTTCAGGAGAACTTCTATTCAAATCTCATGGATCGTTTTCGTTTCAATAGAGCTTTTTGGGTGGAACTCGAACCGTTTGGCGATTCTCAGCAAATTCCAAGCATTGCTACGAAGGTTCACATCTATATGCTGAACAATCCATATGAGCTGCCACCGGAGATTGTGGACTTAATTTTGGGCAATTATTTCAACACACCAAGAATTCTGCATCGCGGCCACACTTATCGAGTGGAGGTGAATTCCAAGTTGCTGGGTACTGCTGCATATGCGCAGTTTTATCAGATATTTGCATACCTCAAGCAAGTGCATTTTCGATGTGTTCACTTGGAGGTGAAGGGAAGCGAGTTTGAAATGCAGGCAATTGTGGCGAAGAATTTCACAAATCTTATGCAGATTCCATATACGCATCACTTTTTGCCGAGGCAGATTTTGGACAATGTGGCAATAGTGGAGAACTATCCTAGCGGATTGTGCGATGCCTATTCCTTGTTGCGTTCGTCGATTGATGCTTTTTTGCCAAAGAAATCTACTTGTCTGTCATCTAAGCATATCTATCCTCTGTTCCTGCTGCAGGGCGAACGTGGAACTGGTAAAACTAAATTGGTAAATGCTGTTGCTATGGACTTGGGCATGCATTTGTTTGGAGTGGATTGTGCAGAAGTTGTTTCATTGGTGCCGTCGCACACGGAATTAAAATTAAAGGGTCTGTTTGCGAAAAGTATTCAATGTGAGCCGCTACTGATTTGTTTTCATAACTTTGAGGTAAGCCAATAAATAGAACTGGTTTTCAACTTAACTTGTTAATGTTATTCCAGATCTTCGGCATTGACAATGAAGGCAATGAGGATCTGCGTCTTCTTTCGTCTTTTCAGGCGCAAATCCAAGAGCTCTTCGCTAGAGATCGTGACCACCCCATAATCATTGTCGCTCTCACTAATGAGAAACATCTAAAACCAATGATCCAGAGGCTGTTCCTCGAGATCGTACATATTGAAATTCCCGATAAAGATGAACGATTCGAAATTCTCAAATGGCTGCACATTCGCGAAACTTTCAATGATGAAATATTTAATCGCGGTAGCCTCGAACGTATACCACTTTTTTCAATGGATACTCGCGAACGTTTTCTACGCGATTTCTTCAATTGGAGTGAAACTAAATCGATTCTAATGGAAGTGGCTGAGAAATCACAGGGATTTGTACTCGGAGATCTGCAACTACTCCACGATAATGCTATACGTGATTTACGAAGGGAACGGAGGCAGTCTACACTTGGCATGCATCATTTTGCAAAGAACCTAACTGAAATGCAGTCATCGTTCGCCAATAGTTTGGGAGCTCCAAAAGTACCTAAAGTACTTTGGTCGGACATTGGTGGTTTGGCTAAAATTAAAGATGAAATTCAGAGCAGCATTGGTCTTCCGCTAAAGCATGTCCATTTGATGGGAAAAAATCTTCGGAGATCTGGAATTTTATTGTACGGACCACCTGGTACGGGAAAGACTCTTGTTGCCAAAGCGGTTGCGACAGAGTGCAATTTGAGTTTCTTATCTGTGCAAGGTCCTGAACTGTTGAATATGTATGTTGGCCAAAGTGAGCACAATGTTCGTGAGGTGTTTTCTCGAGCACGTTCAGCAGCACCTTGTGTACTTTTCTTGGATGAGTTAGATTCTTTGGCACCAAACCGAGGAGTGGCTGGCGACTCTGGAGGAGTTATGGATCGGGTCGTCAGTCAATTGCTAGCCGAAATGGATGGTATGGGTGATCCTACTAAACCGATATTTATTTTAGCAGCAACTAACCGGCCGGATCTCATTGACCCGGCTTTACTGCGACCAGGACGATTTGATAAACTTTTTTATGTTGGACCATGTACTACAGCTGAAGACAAAGCTTCTGTGTTGAAGGCACAGACAAAGAAATTTAAATTATCCAAGGGGTTGTGTTTGGAAAGAATAGCGGATATTTTGAAAGACGATATGTCTGGGGCAGATTTGTATTCAATATGTTCCAATGCTTGGCTATCGGCTGTGAGGAAAGCTATTGACAATCATGTTCAAGGTTTGTGTGACTTAAACACGGCACTCCAAGATATTCAATAAGTTTGTTTTTCTATTGTAGATGATCAAAGTGAAGAACTCTTACCGGATAAGGTTGTTGTAGATATGGAAGATTTTGAAAAGTCTTATGAAAAATTCATACCATCGATTGCCAGGCAAGATTTGGAGTACTTTAATAGGTTAAAAATGACGTACAGTGTTTAATTTCTTTTGAAATAAAGTCAGTAATTTTTATTTGGTGCATTGGTTTGTTCCTTTTTTTTATCTACATATGAACTTGACTTGACATCGCTTAGCGTTTAACTAACCTTTGCTAAGAATTGATCTACATACATATAGCAGGGGCTAAGATTATTTGAATGTTCAGGGGAATGGTTCTATGCAACTACAAAGAAGTTCAAATTAGAATAGATATGAACTCCAAATGCTTCTTAATCTGAGTTGTGAGGATAGTGTGCAGTGAGTCGTCAATGAAGAGCAATGACGAAAATACAACATTTGGGCCACATACTAATAAGCTAAACATTAGAATTTAAGAATATATCAACAAGGAACTGCAAACAGACTGTAGATCGTTATGCTTATGATTATCTACCTTTGTGTACATTTGATAAAAGGGATGATCAACTCTTACAGAAATAACGTAAATACTGTGAACAAACAACTATAATTAAGTATCAATAATCATGCAAAACTTTCAGTGTTGCTCAGGTTCATACCTTAAGACGACCAAATCCCATTAGTTAAAAAAAACTGCAATAACTTAATAAATTCAATTGAATTTAAATTAAAAATTGTACCGTGGAGCGCCGTGGCTCAAGTGGTTAGTGCATTGGATCACGGAGCGTGGGGTTCGAGGTTCAATCCCCAGACAGCACCTAAAATTTCTTTCGCGCCCCCACCTCTCGAGAGCGTCTGACAAACATCCGAGAGTAAAACTGTTATGAAAAACGTTTCTCAAAACAAAAATTGCACTTCGGATACGACATTAAACAGTAGGTCCCTTCCATTTGTGTAAAGAATATAACACGCACTGTGTCGATGGTTTGTTAGCAAGACTGAGGGGTAAAGATTTTCACCCAATTTTTATATTTTCTTTGTTAAACTCACTCACCTACAAGACATCGATACAGCATCGTTGAGAATCACAATTCCATCACTGTCCTATACATGTATCATCGAACAATCACGGTCTAAACTACACTTTCTAGTGCATAATCTCTATTTCTATTCTTCTAGTACATCAATTTGGATAAATATCCACTATTCGTGTTGGCATCACTGGCAATAGAATGACATTTCATTCAAATTTGATTTGAAAAAAAAAAAAACATTTTTTTTTTCTATTTTTCGCGGCTTCAGACGAAGTTCATTCTTCATTATTTTATTGAATTATACAGTTAATTCATTACGTATATAGGACACCCTCACTTTATATCACAGGAGGACTTGAAAAAGATAAGAAAAGGAAAAACTGAAGAAAATGTCGACAGCACAAAACGAGAAAAATTTCATGGATAGTGAAAATTATGGACAACGAAATTTAGCGCATAAACAATTCAATTCAGAGCGCAAGCATAACATTCGCAAGCAAGCATTGGGCGAAATTAAAAACGTTATTCACAATCAAGCCTCCATTACACCCTTTAAGGGCTTACAAGCTGCTGGTTCTTCGAAGTCGCTTTGCACTGATTTGCTTAAGAAACAAACGGAAAATCTTAAATTCCATGTTGATAGTCACCAGAAGCTCGAACATTTACAAAAAGTCCAACCGATTGCAACAAATAAACCGGAAGAGTTGGAAAAAAGAGATTTACCAGCCCCAAGGACATGCAATGAATATTGCTACAAGAGTAAGCATAAGGTATGGAAGTGGAACTTTATTATAGGTACTGTTTTCTTTGTAGGTTTGGAAGAAACCTGGTCAGAAATGAATGTTCTTAGTGCAGAAGTCTTGGAACGTCTTGTTAATGGTGATGATATTGAGGAAGATAAGAACTACGATATGCTCGATCGTTTCTTAACACCAATCGACATTGAAGATGATCATGATCTTACGTTCGAAATGCCTGATCCATATGAATTGCAGATAGAGATGGAGAACTTATTGATAAAGGACTATGAGAATTTTGATATCCCCTTGGCTTTGGATTGGATGGATGATTTGTAGATTTCTACTTCAGTATTTATAAGCCATGCCAAATGTTTAGCAGTAAGAGTACCTGCATATGTATATTTGTTGGTCCTTGCACTGTATTTATTTTTTTAACCTTTAAATATATTTATTTTATTTAAATACTTGTCTACTTGGATTTTAATGAGAATTTGGGAATTATTGCAGACGATTTCAGGGTTTGGACCTTGTACTGAGAGTCGTAATATAAAGAACTATGGGATTGTTAATGGGAAAGAATTAAAATATGAACAGAGTAGAGCCCAAATTGTCTATAGCATATGAAATGAAGGAATGAATCGAATGGAGGAAGCACGAACAACACATATTCAAGAATCGACAGTCTTATCACTTCGGAAATAAAATCCGTTGTTGTCTGGTGGGTTCGGCATGAAACAACCGAATCGAAGTGAATTTAATAAGAAAACACCACCTCACGTCTAATCATACTAATTCTTACAACAACGAGACATTTTTAAGTATTACCATTGTATATACAAAAAAAGTTTCATATACATATGTACATACAAAGGTATTACACAAATTATTATTAGCTTTATCCTAGCTTTAATACAAAGTAAACGTGGTTTAATCATTTAAAAGAAATGATTCGGGCAAGTAAGGGTCGACCCAAACTAGGGAAACCTACAACGACATAAAAAGAATAATCTTAGTATGTAATCTAAATTTTAGGAAAGTATAACAAATACAACACTTCTCTTTCCCAAAATGTAGAAATAGGGAGGAATTGCTAATTCCATACTCAGACTACGCCAATAAATCATTAAAACGAAAAAGTCGCTGCAATCGATCAAGCCAGAAATTTACTGGCACCTTTCGTTGCAAATTGTTTTATGTGTAGACTCACTGACGCTATCGCTAACTAAATTCCAGATGTTTGCTTATTTTCCAAGAGACACTTCTAATGATATTTGACAATGACTCATTAAATAAGAGCTGATGAAATATAAGCGTAAGCACGGTCAGAAAAATATTATTAATTACCGCCTTTTAATGACGAGATATTAAATAGTGCGCATTAAAAATGGTTAAACAGATAAGACAACCGTCGGGTTCTTGTAGCAGGCGCTATCTTTGCACATTTAAACTTGTTCCCGAACATCCATCCACATTTATTGTTAAGTACTAAACTCACCGTTTTGCAACGTACTCGTAATTCCTGTTTTAGTTTCTTTTTCACACATATTTTGTTCAATTTACCGCACAATGATAGCAAAATAGAATAGAAAATTATTTAAAATCCCATATTCACTTAATGGTTTGGATAAAAACGACCAGCACAAAACAGAACTATACATGTTTGACAAAACTGTCAAAACAAGTAAAAACGCAAGCACTTTCTTAGCACATTTGAACGTATGTATTTGGGAAGAGTATTGTACCATTATCTGTGTAGAAGCCGCAGTTAAGCGCACAATAGTAAAATAGAATTTATAATTTAATTTTCCGCGAACAAATTGCATGTAAACAAACTAAACAACTGATGTTGACATTTTCTTTGTCAGTTCATTGCACTTTAAGTTCGCTCTATGAGTCATGCACCCTTTCAATGAGAAAAACAAAACATTGGGTGATTCAGATGCCATAATATAATTTATAAATTAATCGGTTACAAAAAAAAGAGAACATGTGAACTTTTGTTTTTAAATAGGAAAAATTACAAATAATGCGTTTTGTTTAATTTATTTTGTGACGAATGCAAGCGATCGTGTGAATTTAAAAAGAAATATCTAAAACCTAAACAAAAATTAAATAGTACACAAGCCAGCCCTAAGCTCCATTCACATTTTCTAGATATTCCTTATATCGTGTCTCTTGTTGTTGCTGGAGTTTTTGCAGTTTCTTCGTTTGACCTTTACTGATCTCTTTGCCGTCTTTGTCATGTGTTGGGAGTCCCTATAATTTAAAAAATATGCACATTAAAGAATATTTTCGAGCTATATTATTGTACTAAAACGTACATTAGCATCAAATGCTGAATACTTGTCGGTTTCAGTCAAAAACATCTTCTTAGGATCGATTCGCTTTTGCGCCTCTTTGGCCGCATTAGCGGCAGCTGCTGCTTCTTTTTTTCTTTCCTTTTCCGCGGCTTTTTCCGACTCGACTGCCTTTTTGGCTTCTCGTTCCTTTTGTAGGGATTCTTTGTCTACTAATTTCACAGCGAATGCCCCGCATTCTCGGTCCTCCAAGCGAACACCCAAGTTCGGAAGAATATCATCACGTAGTTCATCACACAATCTTAGAATATCAACAGCCTTTAATGATTTTGCTTGCTCACGTACTTCTTTTCGGAAATCGGCCAAGGCTGTCACGTAGGGCATCAAAGTTGTTTCCAGATCAGCACAATTCGTTTCACCATTTGATGAAGCGCATACGGGAAAACCGATTCCACCACGAGGACCAGATATGACGCCGAAAATGTGCAACATATCAGTAATGTAGATGGCGATCTTGCGCAGAAGTAGAGAGTTTGGTTTGCAGCACTTGCTGTCGCGAATGTAAATATTGGATGCTGAAACTAGATCCCTCAGAGCGTCAAGTGCAGTTCGGGTGTCGACATTATCTGAAGTAGACAATCAGTAAGCAACAGAACTATGAAATAAGTAGATTATTACTTACCACACAAGGCCTCATGCACCTTCGCCTGCGTGGCATTGAACTTCAATTGCAAGTCAGATTCAACTGGTCTCCATGCGTCAAAATGCTTTCGGGGTGTCTCCGTGAGTAGATGCCGAGTTAAGTCTTTCACATTGAGAAAGAATTCCTATAAAAGAGAAAAGCGTTTATACATAGATGCTTGGTGGTGGTACTTTATTCGACTTACATTTAAGAACCTCTCATACTGCACAGCCATTTCCATTGTGTTTTCCGAATAGTCTAACGTATCCTTCCATGCATGCATAAGAAAAGCCAATCGTAACTGACTGGCGGTGTGTTTTTTCAGGGCTTGTTGAATGGTTACGAAATTTTTTAATGATTTTGACATCTTGCACCCGGCTATGGTTAGATGTCCTGTGTGAAGGAAATACTTTACCCACTCGGGGTGATCGAATGCTGCTTCAGATTGGGCCAACTCATTGTCATGATGGGGAAATTTTAAATCTACACCTCCTGTATGTATATCAAGTGTTTCACCAAAGATATCCGAGGCCATAGCAGAGCATTCGATATGCCAACCTGGACGCCCTCGTCCCCAGGGGCTTTCCCAAAATGGTTCACCTGCTTTACTTGCTTTCCAAAGAGCAAAATCATTGGGCGAACGTTTTTCGGATAGACGATCTTCAGCTAGGGAAAGATCACCTTCGCCTTCATGGAGGGATTTCGTGTCGCCGTAAGCTTCGGGAACTAATTTTGCATAGTGATGGTTATTTCTTTTATCGAATCCATTTACATCAAAGTAAACAGATCCGTTTGCTGGATACGCCATACCGTTGGCGATTATTTTCTGAATAAATTCAATAATTCGTGGTACATATTCGCTGACCCTGGTTAGGACATCCGGTGGGAGGATCTGAAAATATTCTTCTATTACTCATCTGGTCAAAACGAAACTTGATTATATTAACACACATATAATACCAACGTGCAAAGTCGTCGAGTAACTTTTGACACGAAGATAACTTATGAAGAACAAACGAATAACTCAACTAACAAAATCGATGTGATTAAATTCTCTTGTACTGTATCAACCCCCAAGCACAAGGTGCTAAGTTTATAAAAGACACCACGATCTGTGACATTTCTTCTCTGATTTCTCCGCTTTTGTTCAAAGCAGGTGACTACTAACAATTGTTACTGCTGAAAATTTTAACCGAGAAAAATCAAAAAATTCCAATGAATGTAGGCTAATTATACAATGGACTGCGACTAAAAACCATTGTTTTTCCTTCATTGAAGGAGCTTCAATGTCAAACAGAGTAGAAGCAGCTTAAAAGAAAAAACATTAATAGAGATACCTATAGTCTTGTGCCTCCAAAAAAGTTCATTCAGCGAGACTCAGTGACGCACAGTGAGTATTTCGAATGAATTAGCACCGCTCATATTTTATGCAAATATTGGGAGTGAGTTAACGTAAAAAAAATATAAAAAAAACGAAAGCTGCGTTAACAGTACAAAGTTCATAGCAGGCATAACATTCTTAGCACAATAAATTACGGTAGGGCAAACAAAACCAACGAATAGTGAGTGAGTCATGATTGTAAATATTTTTGCTTGTAATAGCTTTATCATAGCCCAAGTGGTGATGAAATATCCTCTTGTTTGGAATTGTTTGATGACGTGCTGGGTTTACCGCGGGGACTTTACGCAAATGATATCTCAATCAACATCCAAATCATATCAGTTTATGGAAATAATTTCTAATCTTTTAATTGTTGACGCCTGATTAAAATTACTGTTTAAATCAGAATTGTTAATTCGTTAGCATTCATAGTTTTAGCAACTCTAAACTATTCTGTTACATAATTGGTTGACAAAACTAAATAAAAAATAAAAAAATTATCAACTCGATGAAATTTGGAGTTGGTCAAAGAAAAAAAAAAAACTATGTACATATGTATGTATGTATATACTAACATAACCCGCAACGTTGCCCTACATAGAACGTCACATGCGAATTGATACGACGTATGAACGACCTTGACACTAATGTTCCTTCGCGTATTATCTAGTTTTTTCAAAATATACTGCGAATATTAGAACATTTCGCGCCTACACAATACTGTTGACTGAAGAGAAGACTGAGATTCGTTTGTGACGAACTCCGATATGATAACAAACTGAAACCAGTTTATTCACGTGACGCGCATTCTCATATTGCATATGACATTTTAAATTTAACGGCCTGACGGGTTTCTTGCATTCTATACCTGCATACGTGTTACTACTTACATTTAGCGATCGCATATCGTTGTGGAATTCATCCTCCCAGTATCGTGGTAATGCTTCAAAAATAGAATTCTCCGTTACTTGATCGCCCTCCCGTTTGTCTATCCAATCGGCTATGGGATCTTTTGCTTCAGTTAAATAATTTATTTTCGCCTCTTCCACCTTTATAGGGTCCCCTGTCGATACAGCCTGTTCGAGTAATTCAACCGCAGCGTTCATTTTCGCTAGTGTCCTGTCCAACATTACTCTTTTATCCACGTCGGTGTTCTTTTCACATGTTCGCTTGAAATCTTCCAAAACTTCCCTCTGATCATCAAGTAGTACAGACAAGGTACCAGCATTTTTCTTATAATTCTCGTAAAGGTAATTCTGCCTCGCACGTTTGATGATTTTATCATCAATATCAGTTATATTCATTACGTATTGAACATTATAGCCAAAGTAATCAGTGAATACACGTCGCAAAATATCGAAAGATATATATGACCTATACAGTAGTAGGAATGGGATGATGATATCAACTGAACAAAATTAGTCAGCCGCGAAATTTTTGCAATGCTTACCTGGCATGTCCCATGTGTGATGCATCGTATACGGTTGGTCCACAACTGTACCAACGTACATTGTTCCCATCTAGGGGAACAAATTCTTCTTTTTGCCTAGTTAAACTATTGTAAAGTTTTAACTTGGGCCGGCCTTGATTAGTTGGCTTCTGCCAAATTGGTTGGGAGCGTTTTGACATGATCACTTTTTGCTAATTTTATCACTATCTTTGAGTATTTATGATTCTCGACTGAAGAATCAAATAAATTTCAGTATGTCGGTATGTTATTAATACTTTTCTTTTTTGGTTTCTCTAAAAACTTATGTGATTCACTTTGCATGTGAATCCACGTTTATAACACACTGGCACTTCTATGGAGAAATGTCAAAACAATGGAATTATGCAGCGAGACTCGCTTAAAAAGTTCACGATGAACTCATTGAACACACAGTGGTTTTTAAACATTTAAGTGCTTTTGTATCAGCGAGGATGAGGTTATTAAGTACTGTGGGCTGTGGAATATTTTTTTTTTTGTATTTTACACAGGGCGAGAAATTAATAATAAACTAGGAAGTATTTTCTAAAATGGAAGAGCAAAAAATATCATTGTGCTTGTGGTTTTGCATCGACAGCTAAGGAAGCTAGGACTCATTGAAATTCCTAGTCCTACTCTATATTTCAGCGAAGCGTAAGTGTTATGAAATGTTTTGCGAATTTTCTTCTAGATCTTAGGACAATAACAATCTCTTTTGCATAAGCCTTCTTTCAACTTGGTTTAATTGACTCGAATGTCTTGCACCGTTAGTTAACTAATGCCGCTCGTCCAAAGAATGTGACCAATTACAGCTGCTTCTGTTTTATCAAATACCCCTCCCTTAGTGTCTTAAGCATGAAATAAATGCTTAATGTATATTCTAAATTTATTCCTTTTCCAATAACGAATATTAAAAGGTGAAATTCAATTTGTATAAAACACTTTCTAATATGTAGGGTCAAGGAAAATTTTTATTAGTAGCCCTACCAGTGGTTGTTAAACTTTTAATTGCCCCTCTATATGCTGTCAAAATCTTGGATGTCAATTTTTACGCATCCACCGATGGCGATATTAGTAAAATTTGTTTGTTTTTGCGGGAACGAAAAACAATAATTTAAGTGATTTCTGTGGGAATTATGGCAAGCAGCTATGAAGTTCCCAGTTGGTTAGTTGTGAATATATACACAAAGTCATTCCTGTAATCGGTTTGTTTATGATATTCACAGGGCAGGCAAGCCACCAACCGGATTACATTTGGATGTCTTGAAGGAGGACAAATTGGTTCAGAAGCTAATGGTCGATGAAAAGAAATGCTATTTGTTCGGACGTAATGCTCAGATGAATGATTTTTGTATTGATCATGCTTCGTGTTCGAGAGTACATGCAGCTTTTGTGTATCATAAACATTTGAACATCGCATACTTAGTGGACTTGGGATCAAGTAAGTGATGGTTTTTGTTGAAAAATGAAATGAAGTTGTACATACAAGTACCTACTAGAAATATAACCTGTATATCCTGTGGTACTTGTTAAAGATTGATCTTTCACAGAGACTTAAAAAAAATCCATCTGCCAAGCGAGTTTAACAGTAGCATCGTTTACCATGTCATCTACAAACAATAATAACCAAGTACAGTATTCTCAAAATAGTGAGAGTTTGGCTATAGCCAAACAATGATACCAGAGAGCACCTCTTTAGGTAATTGCTTAGGGAGATTAATTTTTCGATAGCCCCCGTTTTTAAGGTCCTAATAGAAGTGACAAGGAAACGTGCACTTTGGTAGCTGTGTAGGTGATGTGGGGCTTTTGCTAATACATATAAGATAATGTGCTACTAATGCACCGCTAATTGCCTTGTAACATATTTGGAGGAGATCAGTATTTAAAAAATGCAATGACCAGCTCGTAATCCGGATATTAATCCTATTGATCATGCGAAGCCAGCCCAAACCCTCCAGAGACTATATAGTAGGAGATTTTTCAGGAGGGTATCAAGAATTTAATAAGAATGACTGCTGAGACGCATTCAAGCAATTATTTCGGCTAGAAGAGGTTGAAACCATATTTAAAAACAAATAAACATGAGAAATTTTAAACAATAAAAGTTGGCTGCTGATGAGCCTCCATCAAAGCCATTTGGCGCATTGTGTCTTAAGGATACTTGAACAGCCTTCAGAAATATATAAAAAACTGAATTCCCAAGCAGTGCTAAAGCAAAGCGTCTTAGATGTCCGCCCATTGACTGTTTTTTTTTTACTTCTCAGCTCATGGAACTTATATCGGTACCCTTAGGCTGGAACCAAACAAACCAACACAATTACAAATAAACACAACTTTTCATTTTGGTGCGTCAACCCGACAATATATTCTTAGAGAGCGTCCCTCCGCGGGACATCGTTCAAGTATAATAGAAGATCTCCCGATGAGTGAATCTAGTGATGGAGCTCTACTTGGTTTACCTGAGAGTCAAACGGAATTAGATGTAAGATACTACCCCAAGTTAAATTTGGAGATAATTCACACTTTAATCTTTTTTAGAATCTCACCGAATACAATACTGCACATAATCGTCGAATTTCAATGCTTGGCATCACTGATGACAGTCTTCGGAAGGTAATTTTACTTTTAGACGTTCCTTCCATTACGGGTTGATCTACATATTTTCTATCCTCTTTAGAGCACAAATAAATCGCAAAGAAAACGTCGTAGTGTCACGTTCAATGAGGAGGAAATAGTCATCAATCCCGAAGATGTTGATCCAAACGTTGGACGTTTTCGTAATCTTGTTCAAACAACAGTGGTGCCAAGCAAACGTATGCGTTACGAGCCAAATCAAATCGGAATACCAGCAAGCCCTGTAAATCATACGAACGCTAATGATATGAAACATTTGCATCCGACAACGGTTACACCGCAGCTATATCAAGATCTTCCCGAGGCACACGATCAAAGCGCTACGCGATTGAATGTTAGTAATGACTTTGACATAACACCGATTGCGATGGGAACGAAATTAGGATTATTGTTACCGAATCCTGCTCCAGATGTTACACCTGCTATGGCAGATACAACAATTGGAAAAGGCAAAATACCGTTCCCCAGGGGAAATGGTTAGTATTCACATTAATTGCAGTTTCTTGTGTATTTCATCTTTTATTGATTTTAGTTCAACGCTATGAAGATCATTCCGTTCTGGAGAATAGCAATGAGCCGCAGAAGAAGAAATACGCCAAAGAAGCATGGCCAGGACGAAAACCAATGCTTGGACCACTATAATATGTCGTCTATATTTGGATGTGTTCATTTATACGGGAATTTAGCGTTTAACTTAGGTTTGAATGTGTCGATTTTAAAATGAAAACAAAAATTAAAAAACTGAAGCAATATTTATCTGTTGAAACGTGGAATGGGAAGTAAAATCAGTAACTGCAAAGTGCAAGCACATCTTAAATTAAACATCTTCCGTCGAAACATAGCCCAGGACAATGTTTCCAAACATTTTGTTGAAGGTAATTGAATAAATGGCTTGTTTCGCTGATTTAATTGAGTGTGAAGTGTTATTCTAGTAGTCTATTTGTTTTTTGTCTGTTAATTTGAGTTAAATTTCGTAATTATTGACCGATTTTAGCCATACAACTCACTAAGAAGTCAATCGATGTTTTCAATGCCTCTTAGCCGTATGCCCACAATGCCACTCATACCGCTGCAGTTGGTATTGCTGCGTATAAATTAGGTATGTTCAGCCGACATTTTTAAATTTTCGTAAAAGTTTCGTGTCGTTGACTTTAAACCAATTAACTATAGAGAAAGCTCTTCTCTTCTTTAGCTGCCTAGTAAGTGGGCAGAAAAGCTTAATAAGACTCAAAAATCCATATAGATCGGAAGAGAATAAAAAAATTACATCTATAAATAAGGAATTTTATTCGAAACGCAAATCAGGATCACATTATTCTCTACTTAATCTGCACTTTCCAAAAGCACAATTTACGATCATAAGCAGCGGCGACATACGGCAACCGATGGTGCCAGGACATCCCGCCATATAACTTCAGCGATGCCTCAATTAAGGGAACTGTCGACTTAGCAGTATATACCTTCAGTGTTATATCAGGACGACCTATACTAGCGTAAACAACCTCACTGTTAGGTGAAAATCTTACAATACGACCACCATCCTCATGAATATGTTTCACGTCAGTAGGTCCACTGAAATAAGTCAGAAATTATCATGTTATCTCCAAGTGAAAATCGCTTACACCTCACCATGTCCTCCGAAGATCCCACGTAATGACATCACCACCAGCTAGTGCCGTTACAAATAGCCGATTATGCAGAGACCAGTCAGCACTCATCAGCGGAAACTTGGGAGATTCCAGGGACATAATAGCTTGTTGAGAACGAACATTGTATAAATGGATGATGCCCTTCTTCTCGGCGACCATTACTTTTCCAGACTCATCGGGGTGCCACCGCACAGACATGCCAGCCGATGACAGGCAAAAAGTTGTAACAGTTTCGAAATTATGTTGTGCGCTCCAAATTTTACATGAGTGGTCATCACTGACCGAGGCAAGAAATTCTTCATCCTGCTCCCAAGCAACATCGTTCACATAGTTAGTGTGTCCTTAGGTAAGAAAAATATACATTACATTCTGTACTAATACCCAGCTTACGCCTACCTTTAAGCACTTGTACTGTGTCATTATGATCTAAGTCAGTACGAAATATACGCAAATTGAAGTCCGCCCCTGCAGCGCAAAGTGTAATCGCTTTGGGTACAACAGCTAACGAAGTTTTTGGAGCAAATGCAATAGCGTGGCAGCGTGTTTCGTGATAAATGTCTTTAAGACGTTCCCATCCAAATGTTTCCGTTTCAGACTCTTCCTATTAAAATTGTTAAGTCTTATAGTGAATTTATTTAAAAAAAAAAAAAAACTTGAAACTCACTGGAAGGCGAACCAAACCAAGTATAATTTTCTTGGAAACAGCAACGCAAACTAAATTGTAAGCAAAATCATTGCAACATATTTCAAAGTCATAGATTTGATCAGTGAAATTAACAATATGCGAGGGATCAGTTTTGGTACGCATTTCTTGTTTAAACATAAAATACAACTCCGAATATGTTCTGATTTGTTTATAAAAGTGATTTTGCCGGGATAATTTTTATTTGAGGTTATAGCGAATACTTGACATTTGACAAAATTCAGACTTTAAACGAGTATCGATTTGACATGATGTTAAAGGTATTTTACATGAGAGGATATTATTATATTGGAACTCATATTATGGTTTATTCAAAATATTCTGCGTAGAAGAACTCCTGTAATAAACATCATTCCACAATAACTACTGTAACAACTTGTTAGAAAAGTTTCTTTTGCAAAACCTAGATATATCAGATGTGAAAATTATTCATCTGTGTACTAGGCAGATATTGCCGTGGTAGATGTGAGTTACAAATCATTGCCAATTGAGATAAATAACAATTTAAAAGGTCTATTCAAATAAATGTCAGTTAAGGAACGGAATCGCACTAGAAGTTATGGTTTCCAAAAACCAGAAATCATTGAACAATGAACAAGAAATCATTACTCAAAGATTTCTGCCAAAAACCATGAGCAAGAACAAATTTCTATAAACTCAACTGTGACAGATTTGACTTTTTGCAAACATCTTGTGAGTACCTCCTTAGACGCATCAAAATACAAACGCTTCCCTAAGAACTTCCATTTTTTATTTTCATCCAGTCATCTCTTTTCCAAATTGACAGCCCTTTCAAGTTGTCAAAAAAAGCGACGTGTGCTGGTCAATCTTTTTGCAAATAAATTTTTAAGCATTTAGTAAAGAATAACCATGAGTGCTGTCCCGGTTTTTATAGATTTGTCACTGGATGAACAGGTAAATTGGGATCCATAGCATATTGTTTATAAAACAACTTATACAGACAGTCTAAGCCAATAAAACTGTATTTATAGGTTATGTTTAGTTCTCAAGTATTTGTATATCAAAGCCCAAAACTATATTCCTTCATTTCTAGGTCCAAGAATTGAGAAAATACTTTAAAAAACTTGGAGCTGAAATATCCTCAGAGAAATCATCAAAAGGCATTGAAGACGATTTGCATAAAATTATCGGCGTTTGTGATGTTTGCTTCAAAGATGGCGAACCAGCACAAATCGATGGAATTCTCAACAGTATTGTATCAATTATGATCACTGTAAGTTACTGTAAGATGAAATTATATTTTATATTAATTGAGAATTATTTTGTGTACAGATTTCCTTGGATAGAGGTGAAAATATTGTCTTGGCTTATTGTGAAAAGATGACCAAAGCGCCTGATGCTCCGTTGGCCAAAGTTTGTCTGCAATCGTAAGTTAACATTATTTTCAGTTCTGTTAAGTGAACAGGTCATAATTTGAAAAATATTGGTTGGTGAATGTATGCACCTTCAAGCATGCAGAGACTTTGCTCTACTGTCTGGATTGATGTATCCTATTTGTAGGGATTCATTCAGCAATACAACGAAAAATTGTTTGAAATATGAGTTCAAACGCGAATTGCTGAGCGGGGCACATTACCAAGGTTGCTTATCAATCTCTGGTATCAAATTTCCAAATGTTTCTTGTTACCCCTTTCAATACTTGACAAAGAATCCTAAGTTAAATGATTCTCATAGTTGTTTGCCTAGAAATTTTCACCATAATTGGTGAATACTGTCTGTCACTTGCTCTTTCTCTTAACAGACATAAATGTTGAATAAGACTGCTGCATCCATCTTTGTGAGCAGTAACTTTTAAAGCACTTTTCTATATCAAGAGCCTCGCCCAGCTCCTTCAAATTCTAACCTTGTAAAGCGTTCACTTACTGGTCTGGCAAACTGTATGTGTGATATAGCTTTTCCTGATTGAGTATCCTCTTGTCTTTGTCACAACAATTAACATAGGCTACTAAAGCTCATAAGTGACGCTACTATACTTCTGGCACACTGCTATGCATTTTTTTTTTCAACTAGACGATATTTTTATGTATTGCATCTGTTTTTTTATAAAAATTCTTCAATTCCAGACTTTGGCGCCTGTTTAACAACTTAGACACAAGTTCACCACTTCGCTACCATGTCTACTATCACCTGGTCCAAGTCGCGAAACAATGCGATCAAGTTCTCGAGGTATTCACTGGCGTCGATCAGCTGAAAAGTCAATTCGTCAATTGTCCACCATCCAGCGAACAAATGCAGAAACTCTATCGTCTACTTCATGATGTCCTGAAGGACACCAACATCGAACTCTCTGCAAAGGTAATGATTGAACTCTTGGGTACCTATACAGCTGATAATGCTTGTGTCGCACGTGAGGATGCAATGAAGTGCATTGTAACCGCTCTGGCTGATCCTAATACTTTCCTCTTGGATCCATTGTTGTCTCTGAAACCGGTTCGTTTTCTGGAAGGCGATCTAATCCATGATCTACTGTCGATTTTCGTCTCCGACAAATTGCCTTCCTACATTCAATTCTATGAAAATCATAAGGAATTTGTCACATCACAGGGTCTCAATCATGAACAGAATATGAAGAAAATGCGTTTGCTCACTTTTATGCAGCTGGCTGAGAGTAATCCTGAGATGACATTTGAACAGTTGACCAAGGAGTTACAGATTCCTGAAGACGAAGTGGAGCCGTTCATCATTGAAGTGCTAAAGACAAAATTGGTGCGGGCTCGTCTTGATCAAGCTAATAGGAAGGTTCATATATCAAGCACAATGCATCGTACGTTTGGTTTCTCGCAGTGGGAACAATTGCGTGATTTGTTACAGGCGTGGAAGGAGAATCTAAATGTGGTGAAGGATGGTCTGCAAAATGTTTCAGCCGCACAGCTCGAATTGGCCAAGACACAGAAACTTATTCATTAGAAGAGAACAAAGAACAACAGCAGGTGAAAAAAACGTAGAGGGGACATTTTTACAAACAGAGTACTAACGTTTTACTTCATATTCCGAAATTTTTATGAAAAATAAATATTTCTTTTTTTTTTCTTGAAAAATTGTAGTTATCATTTTATCCTTATTCCCATAGGTGCAGTGACATATGTCATTCACAAACAGTTGGTACAAAATTTGGATCACTTGTATAATGGATTCTTTACAGACTAATAAATGTGCTCTTTCGAATTCCATTTGATATTTTTCTGATTTGGTCATCTCCGAAAGTGTTTTATTTATTTGCTCCAAGCTTTACCCTCAACTTTTGTTTCATACCTTTCCTTCATATGTAAATTCGTAAACCGGAGACTTCATGACATGTAAAATCCAAAAGATTTAAGCCTGCTGTGAGCCGGTAGTCATAATTACAACGTTGTTCAGTGAACAAACTTGCATTACGTCCTCAAAATTGTATCCTTCAAGGACCTTTTATAAGCACCATACCCAGCAAAAAAGACAGTTGATTGTATACGTATATGAGATGTAATGCAAACACACCTTACGTAGTTTCAAAAAATTAAATAATAACATCACTTTTAGAACGTAAAAACTTGGCATCACTCTTCATAAACTGACAGTTTAAAATTCGCGCCGCATTTTAACTCAAAAAACTAGTTAGACAGCGCATATTCCTTGCGTTGTTTGTGTAAACAAAATTAAATAGGAAAAAATTAATTTGCAATAGCTGAGTTCAAAACAATGGCTCAACTAATTGAACAATTAATACAGAAAATGGGACTAAATGATGAACCAAAAGTAATTGGGTATTGTAAAGTTTGAGTTAACCAAAAAGCATCTACAATTGCTACATAATTCCTTGCAGAAAAACCAAAGAACTCCTTCGCCTTCTGGAATTACGTTCAACAAATGTGAATGCCACTCTAAATGTCTACGCAAAAACTGTGCTATGCATTGATTTAGCTGCTGTTTTTCTTGGCATTGAATTTGACCAGGTTTGTTGCTCCCGTTTTTGTCCAAAATCTTGCCTAAAACTTTGTTTTTAGGAAAACGCTCTTAAACTATCTAATCTGCGTAAGACGCAGTATGCAAATAACAAGAGATTGTTGGAAAAATTACTCGATCTAAACAAGCTCGTCGGTGTGAATGAGATTTGTACCAAATTAGGCATTAATGAGATTTCAAAGAAGGCTACAGAACTGCTGGAATTATACAAGAATACCATAGAGAAGGAAGCGACAGATATTGATATAACACATCCACAATACCCAGCAATGGCTGTGTATCAGGCTTGTAAACTTACGCAAAAACGAATATCAAAACCAAAGATATTGGCTTTTAGTCATTTGCGCCCGTCACAGTGGACACAGTTGGAGTTACGTTGGGATAAGGTTATAGCTGGTCATCATTCTGAAGTAAAGGGTAAAAAGCTGAAGATTGACGAAGCTGGAAATGATAGAGAAATGGAAGACGGGTCAGAGAAGTCTAGTAAGGCTATCAAACGGTCAAAGGTGCCTGATGTTGAGGACTATGAAATTTGGAAGCGACGTATGCTGGCGATGTCACAAATGCAATTATCGCTGGATAAAGGAAACACCAAAAGCGACAAGGAAAACTTTATTAAATTGAAGACTTGACGTGCTCTGTTTTACATATTTTTCTTTAGAGTAAAAACTAATTTTATTATTTATTCAAAATCGATAGAAATTTACATTTTTGGGCCTACATGTTGCCTTTAAGGGTTTTAGATCCAAACATAGGAGCTTGTCCTCCTTTTTGAAAAGCAAACGATAAGACATTTTTAACAAGAGAATGGTGTCCAGTCCAGTCGGAGTCTTCAGTTTAACTACTACATGAATCTAAAAGCTAATATTCACACAGATTTTGAATGGAACACACCAAACAATGGTAAAATCTAACTTTCATTCCTAAGCCATTCATTCAATTCATAAACTAATTTTGCTTTTTTAGGAAAGGACATTCCTTTTTTTCTGAATTGTTCTGGCAGACCTGAAGCGACAAAATTAACAACTACGTTCAACACAAAGTATTTACAAGCAGTAACATTACTTACATCCTTGATTTCATTTCACTAGCTCTTAAGGAACTCAAAAATGTCTACACAATTTACTTTACCTCCGACATAGAAATAAGTACTAATCTATATACAATGAAAAGCAAAAATAAACTACCATATATTTTACACTTTGGTCTTTGTTTCATTTCGCTAGTCCTCCTGGCTCACAAAATATCGGTTGTGAATTTGCTATAAAAAAAAACGGACCACCCTGTATCCTGAAATACGCTAAAAATAAACTACACCCTTTAACTTACATTTTGGTCTTTGGTTCATTCCGATAGCCCAGCTACAACCGGAAATGTGGTCGTCACAATTCGATGTGAATTTTTATGAAACACCAGGTCACCAGAATTTCTAAGAAAACAGAAGGCAAACCGACCCTCTAGGTAATACCCAAACAATGCTGCCTGGTGACGTTCGGTGCATATGGATTATAAATTTGTTTTTGCTGTAACTTTTTTATATCTTAACGGATTTTAATGATTCAGGTATCAAATTAAACGTTATGTTCTGGAGACCAAACTAGAATAGGAAACATTTACAAGGTTTAACGAGAAAATTACTATTTTATTTTGTGAAAAATTGATGATATTTCCAATAGTAATGTTGGCTATACGGCTTCACTTCTCGATTCGGTATGTATGTGTATTATAAAATTATATATAGTATTTCTACCTGTACAGTTAATCTTTGCGACTAACATTGTTTAGTCGTCGGTACGGGTCGAAAAATACCCCAACCTCGTAGTGAGGAAAACAAAAGCTTACATTATTTAAAAGATCTTTATTAAAAAATATACATATGTATGTATGTATGTACAAATTACATGGTAAACTTAAGTAATGGTAAATTGTTTGATAAGGCTTATGTAGAAAAAGACTACATTATGTAAAACCAAAAAATAAACATTTCATTTGCTTTGCTTAAAGATAATAAAGCTATTTCTTAAGAGCTTTGTTACTTATTCAAATAACATAGGTATGTCGAGACAAGAGCTGATTATAATATCTCATTTTCATCAGGTTTGAGTGCAGGTTTTCTTTCCCAAAACCTCTTAATGTGATCGCAAAGTAATTCTCCGACATCCTGTGGTTGGCCGTCGGCTGTGTAATCTACAGGTATAAAAAAATATAAAAAAATATGTTAACATTTATGTTATTACTGTTAAAAGAAATTAAATAAGGTTGGATAAAGGTTTTTCATTTGTAACGAGCTAAGTACCGTCACATTTCATTGATTATCTTCATCGACAGTATAGTGCCGCAAAATCACGAACAAACATAATTGAGAAAGCATAGGAGTACCAATGAATTCATGGGGTAAAGAAAGACACCGGACAGTGGAGTTTAACAGCTTGAGAAGGCCAGATATTAATTAATAATAATAATTAATTAATTATATTATATTAATAATAATTAAACTGATTGCGTATTGATTCGTTATTACTGCTTATAAGCGATATCGATGGACAGCAAAGCTGATGCAGATACCAAATCACAATTCAGAAATCCGCGCGGCATCAACAAATTTAATAGTCGTTTTTCTTTTTTAGTTCAGAGCAGAGCCTGAGTTGTCAAAAAAAATGTTTGTGTTTCTTTTTTAGTTCAGAGCGCTTAGAGCACTCGATTCGTGTTTCTTTTTTCGTTTAGAGCGCGCTCTATCAGCTCAGCATGAATTGATTGAGCATCCTGAGCAAAACCCGAGCACAGTGAATTTGACGTTTAACAGGGGGTAAAGCAATGAGAAAACGAAATCGAAAACAATTGAAATGGAGTTCGAGGCTTTGTTTTTAAGTAATTGTTAGTAGTTAATAATTAAATGAAAACTTTATTTGTGTAAATACGCTATTTCAGTGTTTAAGAAGACAAAAAGCATGAATCGTCGATTAATTTTGCAGTCATATGACAGGTACTGCTCAATCGTGTTTCTTAAATATATTAGAGCGTTTAGAGCGTGCTCCGTTCAGAGCGCGCTCGACATGTTCAAGCTCTGTTTAGAGCTCTGTTCTGAACTAAAAAAGAAAAACGCCTAGAGATGGCAAGAAGTTAAACCAGACATGGATATCTTTCCATAAATTATTTCAAGAAATTTCCGGTCTCCATTCGTAATTCTAATTACATGACATATTTCTTGCAATAAATTATTGCTAGTGGAGACCAGGGATTATTTAAAACAGCTCATACACAATTCAATTCGATTGTCAACTGAATAGATGCTTGACCACACACTACATAAACTGAGTTGAAAGACTTCTTATACTTCCACTAAAGAAAATCACCCGATTTATCCATACAATTCAACTGAGTTGGGAGACTTGCCAGTCAAATCACCCGGAAGTCATAAAATGCAAACGTATGGAAAAGTACTATACAATCTGACACTTTCAGAAATTTTTTTCTCGCTTAGCAAACAAATTCATTCGGGATTTCATTTTTTTTTTTGGTTAGGAAACAAGCATATACTTCAGAAGTTTTTCTTATTGTCTTTCTTGTGTTTTCTTCTTCATACATGACATTTTAGTTGTGCTCAGTTGCTCGATGCTTTAGCTAACTTTTTGAAAATTTGAAAATCATTCCCTGCACGATTTTTAGTGCAGAAATTAAAAGAATTGACTTAAAATGAATCTGCTGTTTGTAAAATCAACTGATCTCTAGATGAAAGGGAAAATTCTTAGGAAATTTTGAATGATCACTTGTGTCAATCTCGAGCACAAGTGATTGCATCACAAGAAAATTGACTAGTTAGGCATAGCTAGTGAGTTGAAATCCGAACGCACCCAATAATAACTTTATTCAACCTACATGAAGTTTGATTCATTTTAAGTTTTAAATGGCCCTCTATCTGAATACGGACTATATGCGAATTGTGAATAACAAACAAGATGTAGTTTATTTTTTTTGTGGGAAGATAATACCAAAATAACGAGATATGTATGTATAGTACACATTTTTTGTTTGCTAATTAGATTACAAAATGCACCATCCAATTGCAAATACTTAGAACAAACTGAACACCTACATTTATACATATTGTGTCGCATGCATTGAATCAGGGGTTTCCCCTTACTTAATTCCACATGCTTAAGTGAAGAAAACCAATATACATATACCGACGGTTTATTGAGTGCTGTTCTCAGATGTTACCTTAAAGTTCCTAAAAATAATTTAGTTAAAATAAACAAGATTTTTTTCGTAATGTCATTTTTGTAGTTCGGTTTTGCATTGGGATTGGAATAGTTTTAAAAGTAAAGCACACAGTGAGCTGGTATTTTTTAACCAGCTGGAAAACAAACATTATACGTAAGTCTTATGCTTACGCTTACGATCGTTAAGTTATAAATATGTAAATACTATGATTCAATGCTTTGAAATGCATTTTAACTTTTGAAAAATATATAAGTGGAATTCAGAGATAAATAAATAAAATTTATAAAAAATTAAATAAATAATACAAAAATGAGATAATTTGCAAATATTTGTTGTAAAATATTTTATAGAATTCTGATGAATTACATACAGTGGCGAACAAAACTTAATACATATGTAATTTCGTATTTCCTAGTTTTTAAGTGAATAAGTTTTTCAAATCGTATTGTGATGAAATTTTCAAAACTGTTACTTAATTTTATGGTGTATTTTTTTTTATACATTTAAAAAAACAAAAAGTTTAAACAGAACTCACAGTTCACATAAGCATGTTTCTCCAATTTTTCGTATTTTGTCCAAAGTCCTACTTTTTATCACGCTTTTTGGCATACCACCAGAGTCGTTACGACAAAACAAAAAGACATGACAAAACCGAAAAACATCATGTCTCGTTGTCGATAGCTGGATTGTTGTCTTTCAGAGACAAAATTTCGCTTTGTTTTTTTGCACTGGCTTTTTATTTATTTGAGTTTTCATTGTTAATGCACGAAGGCGCAGAGAAGTTGCTATATTTAATTGAGCAAGAAGCCCAATATACAATTACAAAGATAAAGATCATGCAATTAAAATATTATTATCGAAAATCTATAGGTAAAAACAAACTCAGTTTTGTCTTTTCTCAACACACTAAACGAAACACATAGGTGAAATGAATTGTTTTGTTACATTGTGTTTCAGTTGGTGTGTGTTGAAATAAAACACGTTTTCCTGACTATAAATTTTGTCTGATCCGGTGTGATTTCAGCCTAAATCTAGAGTTTACACTTTTGGCTGATAAAGCTGGCTTTTCATTTTTTGATGCGGCCAACAGCCTAACTCGAGGAAATGGTTTCGAGCTACCGTGTTTTGGCGTTTTTATATTCCTTAAGTCGATCAAAATATATTGTCGACGACAAACAGTTCATGGACCAACATTAGTATATCTTGATTAAATAAGTCAGACAACCTAAATCTGAAGAAAACATTTACACACATTTTCATTAACAGGAAAAGTTAAGCCATTTTCTGGTATGTCGACACGCTAGTAATAGAAGGGATGTCCCTTTTAATTTTTGTAAAAGCCATGGAGATGAGGAGGATGAAGAAACAATGACTCACTTGAGATGCGCATATATAAATCTCCCTATCGGCATTTGTGAACATTTATTATCAGTTGTCATTGCATTTGATAAACAGTGAACGGTATTGTTGGAGCGACTTTAAAGAAAAAAACAAATGGGTCAGCTATCAAGAACTTGTTCATCACATGGATTTCCTTTAAACATTTGAAAGGAATTTCAAAATTCTGAAGTACATACGTATTATTATTATTATTATAATTTATTAGATTTTTTTTGTGTTAAAGGTGATCCAAATCTAATTTGGTCTTCGGGTCACAAGCAAGCACACTATTCACTACACCATTGCCACTTCTATGTTAAATTGGATTGAATTTAGAGACTTATTTATAAAATGGTTAACAATTTATATGTGTTCTTGAGAAGGGCTTCGAAGTGTCATGTAGGGATAAGAGGTTCTACTTACTCCTATGCCTAGATATCCTGAGAAGTACCGAAATAATACTATAAGCATTGGGGATTATAGTAGGTATTATTCGTATCGTTCCTAAACGATTCGGCTTAGGAGGATAGCAGGGGACTTCCGTGAATAATTATGGCCTCACAGCGAGTGAATAGAATACAGAACTTTGACTTTCGATATAGGTAATGTTCCTTATTCTAACCAAACTGCGTTAATATGTACCAGAAGTATCAAAGTTAAATCGTTTACTTGATAAAAATCATTTGTCTAACTTTAGTTAAGGTTATTCCGCAACATGAACGAATGTGTATTTGGGCAGTAGAATAAAAAAAAAAATGTACTATCAATAATCGGACGTTTTAGAGCTCTAGAGAATAGCTGGCTAACTTAATAATTAGTATAGCATCCACAGCGATTTATGCATGAAACCAAGGAATACGCAAAGCTGACAACTATTTTGGATTGAAGATAAATGAATCAGTATACGTACATAATGTTGTAAGGATTGAGTGAAAATTGATAAATGGAGTAACCTGTAAGGGAACGCTGGCGTTATGTACAGTGCAGGTTATGTAGAATGCGAACTTTCATTTCGTTCAGAAGGACAAGATAAGATAAATTCCTACGGTTTGACATTGATACCCAGTTTGTTGCTTACATTAGTAGTTAGTTTCATTCTCTGATTTGTTTGTTGAGGCAGCTCGCATTTGATTTGAATTCACAATTAAAACATCACTTATATTATATATAACTAAAACGTAGATCGGGAAAAGCGAATGAGACGATCTATCACAATTTACATTCGTATTTTATGGGGTTGAATAAACAAAGTAAAATAGATTAAAAAATGATTTAATTGCAATTGGAAATATAATTAACGAACTGCATTTCAAATTGCCTGTTCTGCATTTCTGCATTAAAGTTTTATTTTTGGAGGTATCCTAAAATTTTAAACCATAAATTACAAATTGATTGCCTACTTACCATTGTAATACACAAATTCACACTTCCCCTTGGTTTCAGGCGAGTTTTCTACAAGATTATGGAGATAGCGATAAAATTTGATCTTAATCTCATTTTGCATTTCCTTCATTATAGGAGTGGTGCTAGGGACGAAATTAATCGAGTCAAAGTAGGACACTAGTGGTGTTGCCATTTCCATTGTGGTATAGTAAAATCTTTTATCTACCGTTATTCTATATACAGAATTGCTGTAAGGACGTGCTACTCCTCCACGATCTCTTGTAATACCTTTAAGAGGTTCCTGAAATTATTCGAAACAATGATTGTGTTTAATTTTCATTTGTGTTTTAACAAACAATACCCCTTCTTGTCTCTCTAATAATGGACTTTCGAACACAGGTTGGCAATGCAATGAGTTTGGAAACAAAATGATTAATCGTTTTATGGCGAATTGAATTTTATGACGGGACTCGTATCTTTCTATTCTCTGAACAATACCTGCAAAGAGTAATATAAGTAGTAATTTCAATAAAAATTGTAAGCGTTGAAGATATGTATGTACATTTTTTTTCGTTTGATATCGAAGATCGTTATAAATACACAACCATAAACAGATACCCAAAAAGTTGGCACGTTCTGGTATGGCTTCGTTCAAGCTGTTGGATTGGTACCTTCATCGGAATTCAATAGGGTAACACGATAAAAGGATAAAAGATGGGAGAAGACAGGACAGTCACATGCATCTGCCGGCTTCTTCCTTCGACTAACGACATACAACAGAGTCTGAAAGTTTGCGAAAGACTACGATATTGTTCGACAATTTGAATAGGTACCATAGAAGCTTATAGAAATACATATGAATATACATATGTACATACATATATAGGAAACCATTCAAAATTCTAAGACATACCTTCATCATGTTCATTCCTTGGCAGTACCACTCTCAAATATGCATGATAATAACTAGCTGCCATTCCTGATGCTATATCTACTCCACTATTAGATCGTATTAAATCGGAAAAGTCATATTTGGATTCAGTAAACAGGGCATAACGTAAAGCCAACCAGAGGGGGAATAGATGTAACTGATCCAGAATTTCTTCAAAAATTGTTGTAAAATTCTGTTGGCTTAGTGTTAACCCCAAAATTAGCAGGAAACAAAGAGCTCTTCGGGAGAATGCGAATCCATTCAAGAATGCTGTTCTTAATTTCTTGTCGTAGGGATAGTATTTCGATTTGTAAAAGGCCTCGACAAGAAATCTCCAAAATCTCCAACACAACTCTGCTATTACGATGACAAACGCAGCCACAATCATTCGTTTACCTGTGCAAATAAATACATTAATAAGCTATATTTCTGTTTATTTCACTAAAAATACCAAATAATTTCAAAGCACATTCCATTTTGAAAAAAGATTAAGAACATTTCATATCAATTCTCAGAAATTTATATATGTAGCTAGTTTTTTTTTGTTTTTGTACAAGAGGTGTGTTCGATTAGTTTGAGAGTTTTTAGTTCGATTGGTGGACGATACGATACGACGATTAGTTTGATAAATAAAAGCATGTACACATGGAACAGATGTATATCTGGAATGAGTACCAAATGTTATTACTGAAATGGTTAAGACAGTTTTTTGCTTTGCTTCGAACTGAGTCTGATAATTTATTATGACTTCTTGATTTTTGTGTTATTTAAATGCACGTTTTAAAAAGTTTTTGTGCTATGAAAAATATTTCTCTGTTGTGTATCAAAAGAGCACACTCGAATGTTTGCCAAAAGTTGGCGAGATTTGGAAACGTGAATACAACGTTGACGTCGTTTGGGAATAGAACAGTAGTCCATCGTACTAAGTACTGACTCAAGACGTCAACAGGAGCAAAAAGACTTACTTTATATAAGTACAAACCAGTGAGATGTCTAATTCCGTCTTAAAATATATCCATCAATAATACATAAATTCACAAAACAGTTTAATATTAATTTGTTCCTATATTTTTAGGTCTATTTTCGGTCGTATGGTCAATCCTCGGGATTTAGTGAAGGTTTAAGTAGATTCAGCTAAATCCTAGTTTATTTAGTTAGCTTTGGTATTTTTAGCCAATATTAGGTTTAGCTAATATTAAGAGAATATGAAAGAACTGTAACATTTCGAGCGTAAAACGTGATTGTCACCCCAATTTTTATATTTTTTTCATGAGTATCCCCTCATAAGTGTGGGGTAACACTCTTCTTACCCACAGGCTAACGACACAATGGGTATTTGCGATCATTAGAAAAATAATAGAAAACGTAGTAATTCAAAGATAACCTTTACTTACCAAGGGAACAGTTCTACATCGTCCATCAACATTTTGAACACGTCCAACAAACTTTTCCATTCTTATCAGCAAATTTTTCTCAACTTTCAATGTCAACTGTCACTATCAGCTGTGTTCTGGTCAAATTGCAAATTTAATCCAATTGGGTGAGGCTTTAATCAACAACACTTATTGACCAATTATTTATTAAATCATTTACCTATTTCATAGAATAATCAGCCAATCGAACAACCATGTATACTGTCCCAGTGATACCACCCGATTTACGCCACGAAGAAACAATCATTCAAGCAGCCAACGCTTTAGATTGTTTACAATCGACAATAACAAACATTTTCGATCGAATCGACAAACGTATTTCGAAAAATAATGCAAAAATAACTGATCTAAGTTCGCGTATAAATTCTGCGTCTGTGAAAATTCAAAATTTATGCGGCACCAATAAGGCCATCAAGATATTTTCGCCGGCAAAGTTCCCGTCGTCGCATGTATTCAGGGACATCGAGCTGACCTTCAGGGAGGGCGATACGGAATCCAACATTCTCCAGGACTACGAGATAGACAGTCGGGTTGATCCAGTGCCTAATAATATCCAAGAAAAGCTGGTATTCTTTCACTTTCGCAGCGCAAAAGATAAATCAACAGCTGCCCGTGTGGCCAGTCACCGTGGATTGGGGGAGATTCCGGCGAACATTAGATCTGTCAATTCGGTTTTGTTATTTAGTTCGGCAGAGAACGTTTACGGTGCTCGCCGAGTGGCAGATGATATAAATCGTGGTCAGCGGGTACGTGGCAAAGGGGTTCGAAAGACAATGGACAATGATACGAATCGTGGACTTCACATAGAGCCGGCGCCAAAATCTCTAAGTAACCGCCAAAAGGGCACTGAAAAGCGACTGCAGCAGGGACTTTTCTATACGCCTCGGTTAAATGAAGCGCCGATAATCGATTTACCAGTGGATCTGCCTGATTTGCCTGGCATAGCCGATGATATTCAGTTCGATCACACTGACAATCATCAAATCGCTCCGTCATTGTTTATCGAAAATCTCACAGATTTGCCTGAAATCGCTGAGGCTGTCGAAATAAAAACAGCGATGCCGACAATACAAGAGGGGGGATCTACAACAATAGCTGCACCAACACTACCACCGCCACCACCACCACCACCACCTCCACCAGTGGCGCCGGTAATAGCACAGTCTAGCACGTCTGTAGTGCCACCACCTCCACTACCACCTCCGGCAATGGTGGCATCAACTTTAACAATTACTCAGACATCATCAGCAGCATCCACAGCATCAGCAGTTGCAGTTGTACCCGATGTCCGTTCAAATCTGATGGATGCTATCCGCAAAGCAGGTGGAGCTCGAGGTGGTCGGTTACGTGCCGCTGCAGATGTTGCTCGGCAATCGTCCACTGAGAAGCTTAACTCAGTTCCAAATCAAACAAAAAGTACCAGCGGTGGGGACTTGATGGCAGATTTACACAATAAACTCTTAATGCGACGAAAAGGAATTTCCGGTGCAAAAGATGGAGAAGGACCAGGACCAGACAGTGGGAATATGATTGGTCGCCTATCTGCGTTGATACCGCCGCCGCCAGCAAGGACAGAAAACTCCTCATCGGACGATGATGATGCAGGCAACGATACAGAGTGGGTCGACTAGTGGGATCTACTATTTATATATACTTATATTTATTTGTCATCATTTTTGGGTCTTATTTGTTAGATAATCGCGCTCAAAATTAATATTGTGCCTTTCTTTTTGGAAATAACTGAATAATGATTGTAATGAGTTCGAAAACTGTTATACATCTAGATAATGTAACATTAATTTTGTTATAACAACTAACCTAAATATATACTATACAGGATTATTTTTACAAAATACTAGTCTTCTTGCATTATAAATCCATTACGCCGCTGAAGTTAAGAAATACGGATTCAGAAACAGTCATATTTGAAAACCCTTAGGGGGAAAAGCGGCAATTGTATCAAGTTCATGGATTGTGATTTGTTTTTACACCGAAGATCATTTTAAATACACAATTTGTTTCAAAAAAAAAAATAAAGCAAGATAGCATGATAGGGCTCATGGTATCCGATCGGAACGGAGTTTTCTCCGGTTGATAGGAAATCTGAGTGCTACGTCTGTTGGGGTAAGGAAAGAACATTACAAAAAAAAAGATTAAATCTGTTATTGGGGTTTTAAGAGAAATAAGTAAAATATATAAATCTACTTTGTAAAATATAAATACAGAGGTCCTTTACAAGAGATGTCGACCTTGTTTACACCCGTTTTATCTATCGTTGTCGATTCCCCGGACGTCTTCATGGTATTGTTGTTTCAGGTAAAATGGTGTACTACTACTTACTTTTTATAGCTCTCAACATCCATTGCCAGAATTTGCAAACAAAGCTTAACCATCATTATCGTTCTGAAAAAGAAAAAAATGTGTTCTACATACAGTCAGTCAATATTATAGACCATGTACGTACAAAAAAAAAAGAAGGGGCTTACTGTTTAATGCCGTATCCGAAGGGCAAGTTTTGTTTCGAGAATCTTTGTCATGACAATTTTGTATACTCTCGCATGTTTGTCAGAAGCTCGCGAGAGGTGGGGCCGTGAAAGAAATTTTAAATGTTGTCTGAGGATTGACCAATAACCCCAATTAATCATATACATATGTACATATGTACATATTATAAAAGTGAATATTGAGCACTCTTTTATTAATTCGAATAATCAAGGAATATGTAATCCAAATATGGTTCATATTGCTTCAATCCAAAGCCCTAGAAATTGGTTATATACAGACAGGCGGACGGTCGGATGGATATGGTAAATTATACTCGTCTGCTGGTATTGATAAAGTTACACTTGCCAATCGCTGTTTCTTTCCTCTAAGAAGGCAATTGAGTAACAAGGTCTTGTCAAGAAACACTAAGGAGACTCTATATAAGATCCTCATCATCCCAGTGCTGCTGTATGGCGCAGAGGCGTGTACGTTAACGGAGGCGGATGAAGATATCCTTGGTCGTTTTGAATTGAAAATTTTTTGGATGATTTTCAGTCCTGTTTGCGTTGATGCGATTTGGACCAGGAAATTAAACAGTGAACTCTACGAGCTGTACAGCGGCAACGACCTGTTCAGAAAAGTACGAATCAGTCGGCTAAGGTGACTAGGAAATGTAGAGCGAATGGACATCAACGCTCCGGCCCGAAGTCTTTGAATCCAAACCGGAGGGACAACGCAGTAGAGGGTGACCTCGCCTTAGGTGGCGCACACAAGTGACAGAGGACGTCAACCAACTTGGAGTGCGCAACTAGAGCAGTTAGCCAAAGATCGCGCTAACTGGAGAGGCTTTTTGGTTGAGGCCCAGATTCACCCCGGACTGTAGCGCCACCTAAGTAAGTAATTAGCATTGGGTTATAACTTCATACAAAATACCTATTTTTTTAATATTTTTTTTTTTACATTATTAAAGCTAATAACATCTACATGCATTATTATCTACATCTCTTTGTCGCGATGCTATCAGATAAATTTTAATACAAACTACATTCACTTAACCTATTCACGCATTCTAACACCGTCGGCCACCATCATAATTTTGTCGACGAAGGTCAATAACACTTTTCCCTATTCTGTAGTCAATGGAATAGGAAAACAGGAAATTTTAACGTTTCATCGCTACATAATAAAAGAAGGAAAACATCCCTAAATGCAAAAAAATGGATATTTTTATTTTCGTATCATTCTCTCATGGTTTTACATTCTTGAATAGTGTATTTGTATATGCTTTGTTTTTATACATACTATATAATCATATAAAAAAGTTTTTTTTTTTTTATTATTTCTCATTGCCTATTTTTTTTTTTGTATGTACTATGTGTTAAGATGCCGTGAAAAGAAAATAGCGACTACACAAATTATGTACTTACTTTATTTTTTCGTTAAATATTTTCTTTTTCTTGCTTTTGTTTTTACTTGCTATGTTTCATCGGTTTTTATTGCCGTTAAAGTGGGTTAATTTGTAAGATGTTTTATTGGTTTTGTGTTTATTTTTTTTTTTTTTCGTTTTACTAGTACTTAATTATTTTTTTTTTTTTGGTGGACATTCTTACTTATAAAATTTGTTAGTGTATATAATTTGCTTTCATTTTATTTCTATTCACAGTGGCTTTGATTTATTAAAATTTTTTGTATGTATATATAGTTTTCGTTTACTGTTTTGATATTATAGTTATTTTATTTTTTAAAGAAATATCAACAAATTGGTACCAAGACGAGGGGTTGTTGTTTTTCGAAAAATTGTGGGATGTAAAAAGGTATGGTTTTGTACATAGCCTTTAAAAATCACTATCCTCACTGTATTAGTTTATGTACTTATATGTACATATGTATGTTTAAAAACCAAATCTTTTAGTTCAGTTTGCATTAGATGACATATATTCGAAATAGATTTTCTGGGTTTGTTTTAAGTTGGAAAGCAATCCCATACTTTGACTACCTGCAAACTAAAATCTGATTAGGTAAATACTTATTGGTTCCAGAATTGAGTCAGACATCGAAAGTTAGAGCATGCTTCACCTTTGAAATGATTTTATTTGTGTTTAAATGGACGGTAATGGCGACTCGTCACAGCTTACAGAGATGAGATATAACAAATATAACAAGAGAGTCGACCTCCAATCAAGGCAAGCCAAACGATATTGGTTCATTTTCTCAAATAGGAACAGAGCCTCATAAAAAAAATTAAGATCGTTGGAAAAAAAAGCACACACACATACATACATACATGTATGCGTTATAATCCGAATTTTCTTGCAATTTGAAACTTTTTCTGATGTCGATGTCAGTACATCCGTCAGTGTATACATTATTCAGGAAAATATTAATGTCAACCGTTGATATATGTATGTATATATGTATGTATGACCCACAGCCGGATCGATGTTACCAGTCTACGACAAGAAGATTTATCCAATCTAATATAATTTGATCGTAAACACTTTCAGGCTGCTGCCGGCGGTTTGGCTAATCATTGCATGGGAAAAAGGGAACATCAAAGGGAACCATGTAAAACGTCTAAGTCCTACTTCTTCTGTAGAAGCTGTAGGAACAAAAAATCTATTCACCGCCTACATACATACTTACATACATATGTACATATGTATATTCTGATTGCCATGCCACATTATAACTAAGAAACATTTCACAACGTCAGGCTTACAATTTTAGGGTTCGGTTAAAAGATAAGGAATAGGGATTTGTTTTCAATTTAATTTCATTTCAAAGTATACTTTATTATATTTTCCAATTTCAATGATATATTCTGCATATGAATGAAACCATCTCGTTTTATTTTTATAAATGAAATTAGAAAAACATAAACTACTCACATTTTCACCGATGTCAACAAATTTTATCCAAATTCTTGCACAATCAAGTAACTTACGTTTGAGAACATTAATTTTTTTTTTTGTTTTGTAAAAAAAAAATATTTGTTTTCCTTGAAGCAAATTGCAATTTTAAATTTAAAAATTGGTTGCAAATATATAAAAAAAATACTTCTTTTGTTTTGTTCGTTTATCTTGTTTTTTTTTTTTAAGTAAACGTATTCAATATAGGAAAAATAGAAACAACTATTCAATATAAAGATTTATTATATATATATATATATATATATGTATATATATGTGTATGTATTTACTTGTATATAGCTTATTTTTAACACATGTTTTTTTTATATTATTATTATCTTCAAATTGTTATACTTTGTGCATTTTTAAACAAAAGAAAAACATAATGTTAAGCAATACATTATCTTATTCACTTTCAATTTATGTTTAATTATTTTTTATTTTAACAAAAGCGCTGACTTTAGAGTTATTTTTGTTTAGAGATCTTAATTTGATTTATATAACTTTTCACATTAAATTTTTATTTTTTTATTTTGACTGCTAATGCATTTGATTCGTTGAAGATAAGTAGCCAAGAATCACTAAACGAACTCCAATTCAGGCTATGAATAAAATACTCACTCTACAAGATAATTAACATTGAACATACTTGCATTACCAGCCAACATGCCAAACAGGATAAAAAAAATAGTTCACTTAAGTATCCTTAATCAACTGCTATAGCACAATTAATCACACTTTGTTTATCATTAAAATAAAAACCAGCGCATTATGATTATAATTATAATTAGAACTTCTGGTAGAGAATAAAAATTAATATATATATATAATAAACGTCCAACATTTTATTACTCTCTACTTCGCAGAAAGCAAAAAATAAACACTAAAAATATAATATGTTATCAGATTGGTAAGAAAGTGATAATTTTCTTTTGTAAAAAAAAATGTTTGTTGTCAAAAAAAAGTTTATTTAAATTTGTGTCCTCAATCGTGGTCGGGGTAAGTCACCAAAAACTGCATCGCCATGCACGCTCTTAGCAAGCGCTTTGATGCTAGCTGCAATGTCAACATTGTCATCGAGAATCTGTAGAGGAAAATAATGGACGCGCTTAATTTTTAAGAAATTTAGCGGAAAGTTTTAATATAATTTGCTGTTTTGCTTTGTTAGTGTCATAGAAGAAAGTGGCGGCTTGTGGGGGAAGGTCTCGGAACTCCACATTTTAAGAAAAAGTTACTGTAGTCTGTCTAAAATGGTACCCTTATCTTTTAACCTATCCTTACAAAAATACACCTTGCGTTGTGGGGAACTTCTCGAATTTTCGAAAAAAACAAATTGTTTTCAAGATTTTTAATAAAATAGAGCGAACGGCTTTCACCATTTATAGTCACTGACCAAATCTTCATAATCATAATTTTTCATCTTTAAATACCAAAGTGTGTCTCTTACTTCTACTCTACACATCCGCGTTGATGGCTGCTGTGTGTCTAGTACCTCGACTGAAGATTGGGTAAACAATCCCTTAGGAGTGTTTTTTCTTTAAAGCACTTCCTCTTGCTGCAGGCAGTAGCGGACGGTAAATTGACTTTGTTGCGGGACGTAATGTTACTATAACCTCAACATTCATAAGAGAACATGGCGGTGTACCAGATCGTCAAATCGTCAACTAAATTGATAATGTTGCGATCGATGTAAAGCACTCCTTCAGTATTGTAGATGTCCAAACATTCCGAGAGGCCAACATAGGCTAGGACCACTACAAGGTACTGATATCTCTAACGACACAACAACTACTGAAAAGTACTGAGAGAAGATTTTACGTTGAACGGCTGCAATCGCAACAAACCGCCAGAATCTTTGCCGATTGCGTATCCCTCAACCTCTCGAGAAGTCTTATAGAGCTAACATTAAGTGCATCATTACCAAGAAGACATCAGAAACACTACAACTGACGTTCTGGGTCTCACTCGAGCACTCTCACGAAACCCCTGCTTTGATGGAGTGCTGGCAAGAAGAACATCGGCTTCTCTAGGAAAAAGAAAGATCATGAGAAACGCGTGATCGAGGAATTAGAGAGGTTCAACTCCAGGAACAATGTTTGGAAGTTTAACCAAAAGGTAACCTATTTACCGTTTGATTTACTATTTCTGAATAGTAATACTTCATCAAAATACTACCGCCTAGCGTAATAATAGTTATGCTCGATGGGTAAGAGTAGATGCTTCCCTTTACTGCGGTTAAACGGTTTGAAATTGAAATAAAAAGCTTTTCCCTCGATCATGTGGATACCGTGACACGTAGGCATCAAAGGTAATGAAGCTGCTGATAGGGTTGCCAAAACGGCATTAACAGAACCTCTACTCTCCTTTTACATCCAATCTAACAAGGCCTCTAGAAGACAAATAAAAAGTTACTGGGACGACAAAAGAAGAAGCGATTGGAAATCATACTCCCACCATTATACATCACTAAATATTGACGCTGAAAAAGCTATCTACCCGATCAACCTCTCTAAGAAAAAAATCAAAATATTTACCCGTCTCCGCTTGGGACTCTCTAATTTAATCCACAACTGTCTTATGACAAAAACTGAACCACAGCAATGCCATATCTGCAATACCAACGCAATCATAACTATGAAACACCTCATCTACGAATGCAACGCAGTTAAAACTATATGTAAAAAACTTAACATTGATACTTCCTTACCAAATCTACTTAAAATTCCCACGGAACAAAATCTAAATAAAGTTTACAAATTAATAATTGAACTAAAAGTTGAAAACGAAGTATAATGCACCTAATCTTTAATCTTATGCTAGCCGAAAGCCCTGATAGCTAGTGCTAACATTTTAATATTAGCATTGTAATTCATTTACCTGTTAATAAAGTTATTATTATTATTTTCCCTCGATCCCCTCGTTGCGTAGTCCAACGAACCACTTGAGTCATGGCGCAACGGATTATAAGATATAAAATAATAAAAGTACTTAATGTACACATCCAACCACTTCTGACACTTACAGCAAAAATTAACAAATTTCCAAAAATTAACATATATACTTACATCATCATCTGAATCGGTAACAATAGTACTCTCGCTGATAGAGTTCGCTATAGCAATGGGCAAGCTTTTAGCAAAATTGCTCATATTCTGTTTCTTGGCATGACTTCCTGGTATAGGTATGGCAGCTTCCAATTCAGCCAGAGCATCTGGGAAATAAAATAACTTCCTAATTTGCCCAACAAACTGAATCAAAACCAAAACCAACCTTCTGCATCTTCTGCACTTTCCTCTACATCAGACATATTTAACGGAAGCGATGTTCTTGGCGCCATTGAGTAACTCTCCACTCCGTCCAATTCAAATAGGCAATCACCTTCACCATCCATGCCACTACTAACCCCACCAATTGAGTTGGAAGAATTTATGTAAAAATTACCATTTCCAATGGAAGAACGATGCGCACCCGGAGCACCACTAACACCAATGCTAGTCTGTTGCTGCTGTCTATTGAATGTCGGACTGTTGCCAACACTCATCGGTGTACTATCTGGCGTTGCTGGTGGGGTATCGAAACTTGTAACCTTCTTGTTATTGAACGAAAATACACTCTGTGCAGAGGCTTGAGTATTACTGTCCATGGCACTTGCAGAAGAATTAGGTGTTGCAACCGCCCCACCTCCAATTACGATCTTTGTCAGTGTGGTGGGCGTGGTCGGAGCACTCGTAGCTCCCATGGCATCAATCATTTGTTCAGGTACTTGGTTAACTAGACTAACTAATATTTGATATTCTTGTTCAGACTTTTCACGAAAGCTCATCAATAGAGCGAATTGCTGATCCGTATAACGACGTATACGTTCGTCCGTGTCGGCGATCTCTTTCTGCAATCTCGATTGCAAGCTCTGTGTCAGTGATCGCAAGCGATTGTTTGATTTATTGCTTTTGATGGGGAAAGAACTCTCGTCGAACTGGTGGTTCATTATTAGAATACCGAAAGTCTCCGAAAAGGATTTGTCTGCCTTGCGATGGACCAGCTCGTCGTTGCTTGTCAGCAGATTGGAATTAATCAAATATATCGCGTCTGAAGTGTGTTTAACACATAAAGCTGTATTGCAGTTGGTGCAAATGTTAATGACCCACGAGTTGCAGGGTAGCGTACAAATTAAATCACGTTGGTGTATGGTTACTGAAAGTTCCGCCAGCGGTCCAATAGCCTGGAAAAAAGTAAAAAAAAAAATATTAGTAAACATCGGCACTTAGTAACTCTTGTTGTGCGGCTTTATTGTTTCTATGATAAGATACGACGGCGGCGAGGATTAATACATTCACACAATTGATTTTTGTCGTGTTAGTCATATGCCATATGGTTTGTAGTGGCCTTAGATACAGAACACATTTTATGAACGTTGATAACAGAGCGCTCGTTGTTGTTGAATTGGTAATAGCTTAATATATACATATACAGTACATCACACTATAAATCAGTTTGTCAATAAATTATATTTTAATTTAGATGTAATTACATAGCGATCTAATCGTTGCTTATTATCATTTGAGAGTTGGGCTAAGTAGGGCATTACCTTCAGTTAAGATATGTGCCCTAGTTTTCCTTTTGTTGGTTTTCTTTCAAGCTTTTATACAATTAATACTCACTAAACAAGCCAAAGTCGTATCGTTAGATATATCTGATAAAATCTGAATTATTAGTAGTAGGAAAATCATCAGGGCTCTCGGAGCAGCAGTGCGGCTTCCGAAAGGCACGCCCTGTAATAGACGCTAGGAAGTATTTGACATGAAAAGCTATTCATGTCAGCCATTTAATACTGTTTACATCAATGAAAACTGACTCATACTATGGATATTGTTTTTGAAGAAAATAGCTACCTTCTTCTCAGGCATATAGTTCTCTACAAAAAGTAACACCTTATCATTCTAATATTCTTCAAATTATAACTACAGATAGATCATACAGACCCCACCAAGTATGCTAATAAACTGAGTTTGAAAATAAAAATAAAAACAAGATATGAAAACGTTACGTTAGCCTCTAACAATAGAAGTCAGAGAATTTGAATTATTACACTTTTATTCAGATTCTGTCCAAGGATTAGATAGAATATGTATTATTAACACCATGCTAATGTGCCCGAGCCAACTACACAACGATTTATCACAAATAATGGAGGAAATCATTTATATGCCCTAAACGAGTTATAGTTTAAATTAACAAGTTAACAATCGACCAGAAACTAAACAACAGCTCTGCTTGTTATAAATATTCAAAAACGAAAAAAAAAAAAGTCTGGCTGATAGATTAGAAGAATCATTAGTTGCTTTGTATTACATGGATGGAGAACAGTTTTATGAGAAAACCAAGAATTAACACTGATTTCTCAGTACGAATCGTAATTTATTTCTTCGTAATGAAATGTAGGTCTGAATTTTAAGAAAATGAGTAACTACGAACATCGAACGGATGAGGTTTATGACCAGAACGTTGGAGTATTGAACTGACTGTTACTTTTTCATTGTAAATTTGTTTCGAAATTTAAACGTTAAACATGACTTCTGGGCCTTAACAAGAAACATTGTTTTTAGGAGGAGAAAAACGGAGCTGCAACTTGTAATGAAAGCGCATCTCTCAGTTTGCAATGAAAAATTTTTAGAACAAGATAGTTTCAAGCAGTCTGTTATAATAAGGCTGACTAAGCTGTGCCATATTAAGAAAGACTCGGCTTAGCTATAACAAACCGAAAACAAACAAGCTACTAAACACATTGAGATTAGATATTGACAGAGTTAAAGCTATCACCTCAGGCTCTTGGCCAACACATTTGCTGCAGTTAAATCAACAGCAACGAGAATATATTTCTATTTCATTTTCTTTGCAAAGCGCTGGTCCTACGCAGTTTCAGAGAGGAAAACACTTCTTAACAACTTCCACGAGATATACATACAAGAAAAATCTTGGAGAGGTACTATTAATCATTCTTTTGTGTACAAATATCTTGTTATATCTACCAACAGCACTGTTAAACAATCAAGTTACATAGGTTATGGGTTCATTTTGTATCTAACTACCTTCAAAAGTAATTCTTCATATATTAAATCTTACATAATTTATCGCTTTCAAATAAAATATTCAATGCGTATAATATTATTTTCCTTTCTAGATTTTCTCGACAAAAAATCAAATAATCATCAAGCATGCTGCCTGTATGCCAACTTATATATTTTCTATACGATAAGACGCGATTATAACTTGTTCTCGGTATAATCACATCAGTCTCGGTTCTTTAATTAATAAATGGCTGCCGCACAAATCTTGTACCTAAAACCAGAAGTACTAATATGGTTTATGGAGTATGCCCTGAGACAACAACTGTCGCCCTTCTCAACGATGTGCCATAACTATAAAATTTGTAGAAAGTTTCTTCTTTTTTTAATATTATTCCCCACCATCCAAAGACCATTCTCCCAAAATGGACTAAAGTCAAAATAATTTACAAAATGATATTAATTTACATGTTTATTTTTATGACATACACCGGGGGAAGGGAAAGCAAAGGCAGTAGGCGCGACTCTAAATCGATGAACAAAATCTCCCACATACTCGTAGATTATGGTACCAATATACATACATACAAACATAAAAGCGTTTTACTGCACTTTGCTTTGTAGTTTATTGAGTCGAATTCATATTTGGTGTTGGCTACATCGTTAATGTTTACTGCTGACAGACAATCAGTTGAGATGCCGTATTTTGCATTAATTAAACGAATTTGATATTTATTGAGGGAAAAACTATATGATAGTTGGTTTTATGATACCCCGCCATTGAAAGGTGTAGAGTAAAAGTTTAATAAAAAACGAATTGACCTATTAAAAGGGCATAGGATGAACCATTTTCATTAAACAAATAAAAATTGATATCAATCGGACATTTAGTGGAGAAATTGTATCAACAGAGGGAAAGAAAAATACTGCATAATGGCCTTGAAGTGATATAAAATTTTTAAGTGAATGATATGTTTGCTTGAATTGTTGTGTGAATAAGGGGGTTGTGTGGAGGTTTTGTTTAAATTTGAAAGGATATGCTGAACGAATAAATGCACTTATATTCTTACAATATTATAGTCTTACAATATTCAAATTTCGGTTACAACAAAATCGATAAGAATGGAAACAAGAAAATGTAAAATTAGTGGGGTAAAGCCGGTAAAATTTCAATTACACAACAAGAAATCCGCTTTGATACTCTTGACCGATTTCGACCTCAAATCGAGTCTCAAATCTTTGACAGACGCGTCTCTGAGCTTAGGGAAGGTAACAATTGAAGATCCAACTCCATTGACGAAGGTGAACTCTACTTAAATGTCATGGCTATGCCAACTAAAATATTCTAAGAAATATTCTCATGGCTTGCACGAATTTTGAATGATGAGCAAAAAAATGCACGTATTCGTTTGCGGAATATTTCTAGCCAAATTCTTCCTATCAGACAGTTTCATACTCTCAATATGGACAATAAAGAAGCACTACAACCCCGGGGTCGGGATGCAAGTAAAACACCCATTACTAGGTCTAAGTCCCACAAGGCCACAGCATTAGATGCTAGCGTACATATATATATCATATCATCTAATCAGTAAGATACGGTCTGACGAAACCATGCCTGATAATTGGAACTTCAAAACCACATGACCATCCATAAGAAAGGGGACTCCACCTGAGCCAACTACAGAGGCATTAATCTACTAAGCAGTGCTTTCAAGAATCGGTCCGATGTAATGGTGAAACGACTGAAACCATATATAGACAAACTGTCGATACACGTGTATTACATGAGATACCTAATTTGGCTGCAAACGTATAAAGGTATTTTGAAGAAATAGCGTGCAGCTAATGCATTAGGAGAAACTGTAACAGAAAGCTATAAAGCTGATATAACCTTTTTTAAGGAAGTGCGATGGGATGCCTGTGATATTGATCATTGTAACTGCTACCACGCGCAGAGACAGCGGCTGTTTGGTTGCTGTTTTGCTCTCAGAAGGAGTCAAATCAGAGTAATGTGTATAAAATTGGTTTACAATGAACCATTTATGTTAAGATAAAGTAAGACAATCCAACTATAACAGACAACTAAATATAAACGTACATATTTGTTTTTTTTTTTTTCAAAACTCGTATCAAAATTTTTTATTCATCTTCCTACCGCATAGGAAATATACAACGCATTTTAAGTAGACGCTGTACTTACAATGTATTACGATGATATTTCAAAACAAAATTCCTATGAATGTCAACCATAAGCACAGACCATAAACAATACTCATTCATTGATGTAAACAAATTTAAAATGTAATTGCAAGTCTTCCTCTCTAAATTGAATTGTAAACATATTGACTCAACCTACATTCAGATAAAGCGACTTCAGGGACTTTCGAGACTTAAAACACAACCACCACCCCCTCAGAAAGTCTCAATCTGATATTAAAATTCCGCCACGTTCCTCGCATGTTATTACAACTGCGAACTAAGCGTACAATCTCAGTCTGTTAATGAATTTATATTTACATAACAAAGAATGAATACATACAAATAATAATAATAAAAAAAACGTGTACATTAAGGAAAAAAAAAAATGTAAATAATATTTTTCTTGTTTGTTGCTCTGGTTGTATGACTCTACGATATGTTGCTACGCTATGTCTGGTACTCCTCCCTTGAAAAGCCAGCCATGCGAAAATATGTATCTAAAACTCGCATTAGGTGTGAAATGGGTTGCCATTGTGTCAATTATAAGCAAATACCAGAAATATATGGCTGAGGGGTGGACTAAGAGGGTAAACAAGCGAAATAGAAACTGTTTTTTTGTATCTTTATGGCAAAATCTCATGCAAATATTTTAAGTAGCTTCACTAGTTCGCCAAGTTTGTTTATAAGCAAAACAAATATTTGCCGCAGCGACCAGACGGCTGCACGCATACTTTCTGTTGGGGTATTTGTTATTTTTTTTTTTTTTTTCTTATTTTTCAAAGCGAATTTTAATAGGGTGTGTTGTAGTGAGCTTTGGGTATTTATCGTCACATATGTAATTAAAACTACCAGTATGATAATATCAAAGTCATTCCAATACCTCCGTGGGCTAGTGATATTGAGAACATCAGGATTCTTACGAGTATCACTTTTGTATGCATGGTGTTCTCCGAAAAATAGCTGGCAGAAGAAAAGCAATTATAAATTAAATGGTTCGGCTTGAAACTCCGTTCCACACCCACAAGGTCAGTTTGAAAAATTAATCGCAATACCTTATAGTGGTGACCTTCATGAGTATACATTGCAAAGAAATGCGCGTGCCAGTCAACAATGGGTTTTGTGTAGAAATATCTGTGAGGGATAAGTGATCGACAGCCGACAACCATCAATATTCGATAATCGCGGTTAATGACAATAGCCAAAGGCATATACACTTAAGTCCAATAGGCATAATTACATTAATCGCTGGTTTTGCGAAACAAGATCCTTTTAAAATGCTCCAACCGAGTGTACCTAACACAAGGAATGTACATTAGACTCTTAAAAAAAAAATAAGCATGAGAGGCGCATATCGAGGAGGTAGAAACAACATTTCCCAAAAAGTATTAAGACCAAGTTAAGGCTTAAAAACCAGAACAAAAACCTTAAGCGACATACAAAGAATACTGCAAGGACAACTGTCGATATTCAGGAGACAAACATTATTTTGCATACTTAAGGAGTACTTAAGGAAACTAGGTATAACTGAAGAACATGTACTGGGATCCTGAGGGCACTGATCTACAATAGATTGAACTATTTTGGTCAAATACCAAATATTTGATGAGCAAGTTGCCAAAGTCATGTATTCGAAAGCATCATCAGAGTAGTTCTCTTTGAGTCAGATGTTCATCAACATGCAGTAGAGCATACATTTGTTAAATTGTAAAGAGATGGATACGGATTCATTATGCAAGGAGTTTTCTCGGTCTAGATCTCGGTCTATATTTGTTATAATTGTTGGTGTATACATTTTGCATTAAATAAAATTTTTGGGATGTAAGGGTTAAGTTTGTTTATGGTGAAAGTGTTGGAAAGATCCAACATCAGCTGAATGTACGCATTGACGGTAATGCAAATGAATTTTTTTACGTTTCCGAAAATGCCCTTAGATTTCTAAGAGAAACTGGATTAGAGAGAATGCTCTAGGACAGTTTTCTCACATCAAGGCAAAGAGAGTACAAGACCCTCAAAGATATTTTCTGTAAGAGAATGGAAAGGAGCAAGGAGTAAGACAGATCAATACGTCGTGGTGCAGTATACCCCTTCTTTAAATAATAATAATAAGGTGACGCCCTCAACCAACTTTGTTTGGGAAACTGAATCTAGGTAATGACTGAGCCGACTGAAGAGGCTAGTTGGTTGGGGACTTCAACCCGGACTACAGCGATACGTAAATTTGCAAGTACCCTTTATAGGTTTTTCCTCAATAAAGTCCCAAACCTTTTGGAGCTTTCTCGTATGGTCGTCGTCGTCCGTTTCGGATTTTATTATTTTGCATAAATTTTAATAACCGACATACGGGTAGGTTACATTTCATCTAATATTATTGCTCATATAAGGAACAGCCACACCGCCCAATTGGAATAGTTTTAGATTGAAATTCTGTCATTGTTGCCGTTGTCATCGCCGCCACCGCCGCTGTTGTCGTCTTCGACGTCGCTGTCGTTGTTGTTGTCTATCGTTTACCCCACGCTCCGTTTTTCTTTTTTTTTTTTTTGTTTGTCCCCCTTTTGCTTGTTGATAATTTTAATCATCGTGATGTTAATTTTTTTTTTTTTGTTGTTATTTCGGGCAGCAGTTGACGGGAGTATGGCAGTTTTTTTTTTTTAGTTTTTAATTTAGACTACTTGGTGATGGCAACGAACAACAACAAAAAGCAGAAGAAAAAAAAAAAAGCTTAGATAGAGGAGTGCCTGTTGCTCGCGCTTTTTAAACTTTTTTTTTTTTATTTTTTTAAAATTCGATAAACAACATTTTAGCGTCGTGGTTCTTTTTTTACATCTGTTGAATCTGACGAACGTGAACGTCTGTCAGTTGTTAGAATAATTTTGTTTTTTTTTTTTATTCTTTACTTTATTGTGTATTCATCAAAATTTACTTATTTTTCTGTGTGGGGAGTGCACGAGGCGAGAAAAAGAAGGGGGATGCGAAAAGAATCTGATAGTGTGTTGGTGTGGTAAATGGTTGCTTTGTTTACGTAAAGAGAATATATTTATTTTTTTGCTTCATACTGGATAGATTTTTATCTTTGGTTGGTTTTGTTTATGTAGATTTGTTTTTAGAGTATGCACTTATTTTACTTATTTTTTGGTTGTTGTTAGTGAGGTGATGTCAACGGTTTATTGTCGTATCTATTCAGGGTAGAGAGCATCGAACGATAGTGTAGAAATCACCCGAATGGGGGGTATAAATGGTACTGAATTCTGTGAAACAGAAAACCTTGAACGCATTTCAAGTGTCAAGCACTTTAATGTCTGCCTGTTTGACTTACTTGAGAAGACAAATGGAGCATTTTATTGAGAGGAGTTATATCAGAAGAGTAGAATTGATTAAGAATTAGTATTGAAATATCCTGCCTTTGACAATCTGTTTGTACGATTTATTGAATGGAATTGTGTTTTTCTAGTTCATTGTATTTAGGATTTAACAGACTCTTGTGTGTCATTGTGGGAGGCCACGGTGTAGAGGTAATGCATTCGGCTATTTAATGGAAAGTTGTGCGGCACGCAACAAAGGTGAATATTAAACTGCTCTACCTTCCCAAAGAGAGACGAATGGAAGTCTGGAGCAACTTTCGAATTATTGGAGAAAGATTTGATAGCTACTTGGTTATCTGAAAAACTGTGGACATCTGTAGTGGATATCACAGTTTTTTTGACCCAAGATAAGATTTCTCTAATCGCCATTCATACCACCTTGAACACGTTACAATGATTAGGAAGATGGAAGGCGAGATTAAGAGACTGAGATTAAGTCTAACAGAGAAAAAACCTCCACCTACCCTGTTGTTCATTTTCGATCCGTCGATATAAAAGGGAATCGACTTGTCTTCCAGAAACACCTCTTTCTACCAAAATTATCTGGAAGGGATGGTTACCCGGAAGTAAAATCTGGGTCATCTGTTGGTTTCTTCTTGAATCATATGTTATTTTGACACTGAGGACAATATTGGTCAAGCTTTTCGTGAAATAGGTGCCGAAACCATCGAAAATGTATTAAAAACTAGGTTGACAGCATGGCCTACAGCCTGACTGGCTCATTATTAATCAGAAGGTTTACTCTTTTCAATAAAGTAACAATCGTTGAAAAATATTGAACAGTGTTTTTTTTTTTTTTAAAAGCCTTTTGAAAAGAAACCAATATAGAGTATTGAGTGGCGGTGCGTAACTATGGTGGTTCATGGAGTTCGAGATTATACAGTGATGGCCAAAACTAAAGCAACTTGAACACAGAGAACAAGCACATGAGTAAAACTGTTTAAATGAAAATATGTTTCATATAATTTTTATTGATAAATGTAGTGATTACAATCAAAAATTAAATTATTAAAAGAAATCCACTTACTAATAACAAAAACAAAGCAAAAAACATGAAATACTCTAAATATGCCGATTTACAGCTGGCCAAAACTAAAGCAACTCCATAACAAAATTGTATTTATTTTAGAATCGTTGTATTAAAATTAATATTTTGTTTCGAAACTATTATTTTTGATCACCGCTGCACACCTCCTAGGCATACTCTGCAAAAGATTTGAAATTATGGAACCAGGGATATTATCCCATGCCTCCTTGACCTGAACGAATAGGTCCTCCCTGTTTCGACACGTATCCCGAATTATTCTACGATCTACGATATCCCATAGGTTTTCAATGGGATTGAGAGCCGGAGACTGCCCAGGCTATTCCATAACTCAACATTTCTATCTTGAAACCACTTTTTTATAACTTTTGAGGTATGTTTTGGATCACTATCCTGTTAAAAGATCCATTCCAAAGGCAACTCCTCGTCGGCATGTGGCAGGATAACGTCTTCTAGGATGTTTTTGTATACGAATCGGTCCATAATTCCATCGATTTTATGAACCGGCCCAATTCCATGTCCAGAGAAGCATCCCCAAAGCATGATGCTCCGTCCTCCTCGTTTGACCGTACCCATCGAATATCGAGGATTAAATGCTTCATTGATGGGTTGGCGAACACGTCGAAATCCATCCGATCCGTTAATATTGAATTTCGATTTATCGGAAAATAGAACTGTCTTCCATTTAGATACTGTCCAGTTGATTTGGTCATTTGGAAATTTTAATATAGTCTTTCTGTTTTGACAGAAATTAAAGGCTTCTTTACGACCATGAAAGATGGAAGACCACCGTCAACTGCTCTTCGATGAATCGTTCTGGTGCTCGCATTCATGCTCAATTCGTTTTTCAGTTCCCTAGATGACATGAATAGATTGCTCTTAATCTTCCTTATCAGAAATTTATATTCCCGGTGCGTCTTTTCTTTTGGCCTGCCACCTCGGTAAATCGGTTTGACGGTATAGTTGGCCTTATAATATTTAATTAAACGACAAATCACTGATTTATGAATTGAATATTTTTCAGATAGTTTTGCTTGTAAAATTCCATTTTCATATTCACAAATAATTTTTTTTTATCTTATCAAGTACTTATTTCTTGACATTTTATATAAAAAAAATTAGAGCAATTTTTTATTTCCTATAATATAATTATTCAATTTATTTTTCTTTGTTTGTTTATAGTCAGTGTTTCTTTAGCTGTAAACACTCAAAACAATAGTTACTTTTAATTTTTCGTAACAGAAAATTGTTTTTAGAAGGAAGAAACAAATAAGTTGCTTTAGTTTTGGCCAGCCGAAAATTTACTTAAAATTAGTTTTGTACTTTTATTTTTTTTAATTTACTCATAAGATATTGATTTTATTTACTAATCTCTAATATTCGGAGATATCGGGAGTAAATAAATATTAAAATTGTATGCCTAATAACACTAGTTAAATCTTAAAATAAGTTTTAGGTATATTAGTTGCTTTAGTTTTGGCCAACACTGTATATCCAGACAACATCAAAAATTTGATTTTTTTTTGATTTTTCAGAATTTTTGAGCTGTTCCGGCGATATACAAAATTTCATTCAACAATAATTATTTTCTACCCCATTTGAAGTTCGCAACATTATACAATAAGACACACATTTTCAGTTGTTTGTCTCGAAGTGAAATAATTTTAATTATTCCCTCTGAATTTATTTTTTTCTATCGGGCAGTAATTTCATACCATGTACATCAAAAGCGAGACTATTTCAATTACTTGGTTAGTGTTATGCATTATTAAGTTAGTGTTTCCGAACTGAACCTAGGGTATCATGGCTGACTTGCTCTTGGTCGAATAATTCAGTATTGGAAGGTGTTCATGCGTTGAAGTATCTGAAGTTGAGAGATAACGTAAAACGTGTTTTGAATTTGAATTATTTATCTATACGAGTGATTGACGTAGGATTCTATTTTTGTAAAAAAATATTTTATTATTTATGTTATGTAATGCTTATGCATCGTTTTTTTGCGTTTTAAATAAACAATTTTATATTATTAGTTGTTATTTTGTTGCAGTTGTGCTTTACATTTAGCAACATCCAAGCTGCATTCCAAAGTAGACAGGACTTTACATTTTCGGAAAAATCCATTTGTCGATGCCAATCAAGAGGCTTGTACCGCCATTCTGAAGGACATTCCCGTCCGACGATCTAAAACACTCATTCGAAATGTTTTAAGGGAAGACATAACGCAAGTTCAGGGCTTGAGAAATCATCCTCCGAGCCTTGCTTGACAATCTCATCGGAGATCTAATTTTCCGCAATACCACTGTGACCTGGGACCCACACAAAATTCAAAGAGCTTCGAATCAAAGATTGAACTATTTTTGAACGGGTTCCGGAGTTGAGGAAGGTCCCACCACTTATTCTTAATAATATAGTCGGGAGCTATCAATATCTCCGCTCGAAAAACAGAGATCGAAATATTTTTGAACGGGTTCCGGAGTTGAGGAAGGTCCCACCACCTATTCTTAATAATACAGTCGGGAGCCATCAAGATCTCCGCTCGAAAAACAGAGATCGAACTATTTTTGAACGGGTTTCGGAGTTGAGGAAGGTCCTACCACCTATTCTTAATAATACAGTCGCGAGCCATCAATATCTCCGCTCGAAAAACAGAGATCGAACTATTTTTGAACGGGTTCCGGAGTTGAGGAAGGTCCCACCACCTATTCTTAATAATATAGTCGGGAGCCATGAAGATTTCCGCTCGAAAAACAGAGGCATATTTGCCTAACGAGTAATGATATCTAGTGTTGTCGATCTCCACGAAGACACCAGCACTTTGACTAGTTTTGAAGGCAGCACTGAAAATTCGACTACAGTCCAGTCCAGGCTCAGGCTCTGGACGAACCCAGTCCTGAACAAGGAAATTCGACTCTAAATTTACACAAAGTTCCGATGTCAATGCCTCAGACGACATACATATCTATGGAATGAGTGTCTTAGGACAAGTGTTGCGCAAGTTTATCGAAACTTCAGTCCGGACGATAGTAAAAGCCACCCCGTCTAAGAAAGTAGATTGTTTGGTACAGCTCATGATAAATGTATCAAGTATCACAATGCAGGTTACTCGACCGAGTTTATTTTACTTCATGAGGATTTTAAGTAGGCCTTGTAGGAAAACCTTGAAGGTTATTACTCCTAGATTAAGAAATATTTCTGCTAGATTAGACCCCAACAATCTTGCATTATTATTTGCCAGTAGTTTGAGTCTAAAAACACAGGCGCCTTTTGTGCTTCTTTATGACATTTTAGTCGCCGTAAGCTATTCTTGAAGCTGTCTATTCTTGTTTCTCATTCTCTGGAGGTAGAGTTCTGAATATATCTTCAGTTGAAGAAATTAAAGGCGTTTTTGATTCCACTATTGCACAGTATTTCTTCGTTACTAGCTTTTTGAGGCACAGTTTGTGAAGCTTTTCTAGCTAACTCATCAATCATTACATTATCGTGGAAGCCCCTCTATGTTCCGGGATCCAGCAGAGCGTTTGCATCACTCAAATCAGTTTTGATTTGGTTGTTATAGAAATGACCGCTTTAGTGGGTGTATGACTGTCTATTTGTTTATTACTGTTCTTCAACGGTCGGTGACTCCATTGTACATACATATATTTCCGCTTGGAAAACACATGCGTGGTTGGGAAGCTTTATAGATCGGTTAATTGATGGTTCTTCTGGGTATATGCCTGACCCATAGTGAAGCGTATTTGGGGGGGGGGCTTACTTAGGTAAGGTAGTCCGAATAAGCATCACAGTTTGACTATTTACTGATAGTAGTATAGTGTCCGATTTGATTACTTTTCACATTCAGGTTTGTTGGAGGGTAGGGCGCCTTCTTCGATGAAGAATGTACTTAAGTAAGTAATGAACTACCTGAGTATAAATGCTGTCGTATATTGCAAAAGCTTTTCATTCTTGTTACTAATTTTTAAGACCCAATAGAATCGTATTTAAAATCTTCCTTAACACGTGCCTTCATTCAAAGTTTTAAGAATATATTTCCTAAATTCCTTAACAAAAAAAAAAAAAAAAACAACAACATCATACATAATCTGACAATATATCAAAAAATAAATTAACAATTGGCACAAACTCAAGAAGCAAACCAAAAGGAAAGAAGAAACAAAATAACAAATTTTCCATCCAAACGAAACGAAAAGTGTAAACAAAAAAAAAAGAAGACACAAAAAAAAAGATTGCACTCATTAGGCAGAAGAAACAAATTCAAGCCGGCAAATAATGAAACGAGAATGACATAATATTTGCGCGAGTGGCAAACCTCAAAAGTACTTAGGTAACAATAAATTCGTTGCGGATACGGATGGACGAATAAAATTGCCTACAGAAATTAGAAATAAAAACAACAAACAATGTAACAACTGAAACCTCAACTCAAATTTATTTGTTTTGGTTTTCAAAGTGGAAGCGAACAACTTTTTTTTTTTTGCCCCCAGACAACAAAAAAAAAAAAACTCGTTTACCCATATTTAAGCTTACACTATCTCGTAGCCAGCAGAACCAGTATCTTTAACTTGGTGTAGGGATCTAGAACCTGACGAGGCTGAAATTATTATTATTATTTGTCGTACGCGCCCGCACATTACTTGTCAGTTAAACTTGGTTATAGCAAGGCACTATATTTGTTTTTTTTTTTTTTTTTTAAACTATATAACATAATAAGTATAATAAAAAATCTAGATAAGCGTAGCACGAGCGTGTTATTTTGACTATGAAAAAAAAAAAAATAAATAAAAATTAAGATAACAAGAAAACTATTATGAACCATGGTCGTCAGTTCAGGCTGTTGCTCCAATTACCTCTGTTTCCTTATCGCTGGATTTGATCTTTTTTTTTGTTTTTTTTTTTAATAAAAAAACAAAAACAATAAAAACTAAATAAATAAATAAATGCAAAAAAAAAAAACTCGTGGACTTAATTTATTGTTTTTTTTTTTTTTTTTTGTCGTTCATTGTTTATTCATATTATCTTTGGTCAGCGTAAATTTAAACTGACTGGCTGGGGGATATGGTCAACAAAATTGGAGTAGCTCTCTCTTTCAGCTTTTTTTTTTTTTTTTATCATAGCAGTCAATAGTTCAGCACAATCATAATAGTGAACCTTTAGACTATTGTTTTCGTATTTAATTATCAAAGCGCTTTGCGTTGTGATATGTTAAGAACTTACGTAACGATAGGACTGCTACACTAGGACTTGATGTAAACAAGTAGTAAGCATTTATGAATCACCTTTGCCCACCTGCGCATATTAGTTTAATTGTTGTAAACAGTGTGTTGTGACTAGGAATAGTAGACACAATAAGATAAGAAGTAAAGTGGCCACTTAAATTAATTTACAAAGCTATTCGGTGCTAGATCAGAATCAGACAGACAGACAAGCCCTTTATGTGTTTTTATTTGATTTATCAAGTTAACAGTTCAAAAGTAGTTTATCTAATAATAACATCACACCAAAACGGGATTAGGGCCATTGCCTATTCCGATGATGTCGTTAGACTAGTGACAAGAAAGTTCCTGCCCACAATCGTTGATCTGGTACAAACAGCGCTGAACGCTCTGAATAATTGGGCAAACCAACCTAGTTCTCTTCAAAAATAAAAGAAAAATATTCGACTTCGAGCCAACAAGACTAAATGGAACCCAACTCGTAAGTCTCAGACAAGACAAGATACCTAGGGTGCTTACTAGATCGAAAATCGATCTGAAAAGCCAATAATACTTGAACGCACAAAGAAAGCCTCGATAGCTTTCGGTAAAAGATTTGATCAAAATCATCCACTATCCACTGGATGTACACTGCCATCATAAGACCCATTCTCACATACGGTTGCCTGGTTTAGTACCCTGCTGCCGAAAAAACTAAACTACAAAACTGAGCACTCTTACAATGATCCAACGTCTACCGTGTATACATAGGTGCGACCATTTTATTATTAGAACAATACCTAACGCAGCCCTCGAAGTCATTCTCGGGCAATGGGTTGGGTGCTCAGCAGGGACACACTTAGACCAAAAGAAGCTCCTTTGGGATACCGCTATGAAAAAATTGGATTACCAGCACCGGAGACCTATATGGAAACTTCCCAAATGGGACAGGAAGACATGCCGAAGAAGTATGGTTCGCTGTTTAGGCATTAAACCAGTTTGACTAAGTGACAAAGCTTTTTATTTAGCTTAAGTCCAGTCACTAGAGTTTTCCTTCTCAAAACCAATAGGACAGGAGAGTTACACAGAAGATGTATCACGGTTTCATCTTCCTCATCTCTAAAGCTTCTACAGATGTTCGTGCTATTCCCACTTGACATATTCACCAAGGAAGTAGCGACAAAAAGCGATCGGCACCTGAAAACAACCCAATCGGACACAGCACCATCACCAAGTGGTCAAACGTTGATGCGCCTTCGAATTTCCTTACCTCCTGCATGAATTTCAGCCTTAACCTCGAGAGAGTTGGACAAAAGGAGAGGTCATAAAACCAACTTCCATATCCATCATCCATGAGTCAGGAATATACTCAAGTGTGTTCCAAGTGGAAATATATGGAATCACCGAGGTCTTCCAGGACCTATCCACTCTGAACTGCAATAAACATCTACATAGACAGTCAAACACCCATCGAAGTCACCATTTTCATCACAACCAAATCAAAACTGGTTAAGAGATGCAAAGAGGAACTGAAATCCCTAAGTTCGAGGCGTAGCATTATGTTCTGCTGGATCCCGGAACATATGTACATATGGGCTTCTACGGTAATGAAATGACGAAAAACTGTGAAATAGTGAAATGAAAATTCAAAAACTTCTCTGATCTCATGAACTGAACCTACTTCCAGAGAATGAGAAACAAGAATAGACTACTAAGAATAGAACAGCTTACTGTACTATGACGACTACAATGTCATAAAGGAGCAAAGGAGAGGTGCCTGGGTTATTAGACTCAAACTACTACCAAATATGAATGCCAGGCTGTTGGGGTAACCTAGCAGGAAGATTAAGAAAAGAATTTCCTACAAAGGCTACTCAAGAAGTAAATAAAGTCCTCGGAGTTAAGTTGCATTGGGATACTTGATACTTTTATGATGGGCTGTACTATCAAACTAATCTACCGTCTTAGACGGTTTCAATCTTCTTCCGCGACACTTATCCTACGACCCTGATTCCATAGATATGCTGTCTGATGCAATGGCACCGGAATGAATTTCAGGTGCTGTGCAAATTTAGAGTCGATTTTCTTCAGGACTGGACTGGACTATAATCGAATCTTCAGGGATGGCTAAAACTAGTCAAGGGCCTGGTAGACAGCTTATTGGCGTTCTTGCGGGACACTTTCCTTTTGCTAAGTACCTCAGAGTGCTGGAGTTAAGGAAAACTACTATCTGCTCTAGGGAAGTGTTTCCTAAGCCGAAAAAAAAAAAAATAAAAATACTTTTGGTCATTCGATGACACAACTAAAGGTCAAAGGCCCATTTGATCATGCACACCTGGATAATCTCACCCAACCAAATACCAAATACCAATTCCAATTAACAATCCAATCTCTCCCTATGATTGCAGTCATCATTGATCACTTCACACCGTTAAAACGTGCTCGATAGGTGTGCTAATCGAGCACAACGCCAAGAGAAACTGCAATTGACACTTCGTGGCGACAACGACGGTCGCCTAACTAATTTGTCTGTCATTGAAGTGCCAATGACTTCTGCCCTCCAATGAGACGCCTATAGAAAAGACCAACGAAAAGCGTTGTTGTCTTTGGCCAGAAGCGTGGAAATATTGCGTGCACACGTAACTCAACTTATGTAACTATCACTGTGTGGTCAATAGGGGGCTTTCTGTGACACGTTTGGCGGTAAACAACAATTTGAATATTTTTTTAATTTTTGTTTTTACATAGGCCTCTGAGCTCGAAATGCACAAGACCAAGAGAGGGACTACTTCCCCCACCCCTACTACATGCACTTACATGGGAATACTAATAAATTGATGATGACGGGTTGTTTTTTTTTTTATTTTTGGCGGGTGTCGTCGTTTAAACAAAATTGAAGTAAATTGTTTAGATGAGCGCGCAGCAGTGGCAGACTCGATTGACCCAAGCGGGGTATCTCTCTCTAAGCAGTTTTTATTTTGCTTCCATCCAGTCCAGAATTTTGTGTTTCGCTTAGGTTTTTCTTAATTAAATAATTAATTGTAATTGAGTTGATTTGGAGCGGCCAGCAGGAGGGCCAAACCGAATAGCACACTCTAGCGCTGCTCATATTGAGTTGATTAAATGTTGTTTACATAAAAAAAAAAATTGTATTTTGACTAAGGTTAGTCATTTTTTTTTTGTTTATTTGTTTCGGAGGGATATTATGTGTTTGGATATGTATGTGGTATTTTCCGATAGAGGGGGTAAATTCACGTTCAATTAGGTTTTCGTAAATTCATGATAAGCGACCGAAGCGTGGTGTTAATTGTCACATAATTAAAAGAAGGCGATGCTGAATGAACGGAACTTACTGGACGAAATTCTGACAGGTTTTTCTAATAGAATTATGTAATTTTATAACGACAATAATTTATGCGAATCGCATTTATAGAATCATCAACAAATTGGTATCTGCCAAGAGTGGTTGATCTCTGAAGGCAGTACGACCTAAAACATCATGAATTTTGCATCACTCAAGCAGTGTGTAGTCACGATGCGCATATTTTTGACGTTTCGGAATGCAGCCAGTGTCTTGTTGAGTTGTTTGAGCCCATGTGGATACTAGATAATTCCACTTTCGATAGGCTCCTAGTGTCAAAAAATGCATTAAGATTTCTAGACCACAAACATGCATTGACAACGTAATCTATGGATCTTCCCGCTCTGTTGCCATAACCGTGTTAGTACATCATCGGTAAACATTGGAAACAGAAGTCACTTTGTCTACTCTACTGATGAGTCCTTAAACTAGAATTCAAGTCAAATCACACGTAACGAGTTCACCCATACGCCCCCTCCTTGAAATGTTGCAAACAGTGTTAATTTTACCACACACTCACTGCGGGTTCTTCTTCACACTTTCGCAATACATTCGTACTTCAAGTGTAAACATTTTTTTCGTTGATTGCAAAACAATGCTCGCATCAAAGAACAAACGAGGAATGTAATTCGTGTTTTTCTTCTTTTTTTTTTTGAGAACAAATTACACAAATTCTATTTTTAGTTGAATTTATTTTCGCATTTTTTTTTTGTTTTATTTTAATTTTTTTTTTTTTTTTTCTGTTTGTTTTGAGAAGAAAAATAATCACCTGATGCACGTTTTTGAGTTGAGTTCGTAAAACTTATACTCGGGACATAGTACCTTAAAAATAATTTTTTGTTTTCACTATTTTTGACGTCAGCCGTTTCGAGAATGTTTCAAATCATCTTTGGCTTTTCAATGTGAAAAATAAACTATTTTTTCAATATACCTATACAGAGAACGGGTAGTGGAAATAAAGAGAAAGAAATAATTGCAATAAATAACGCAGTTTATCGGACGTTGCCTTATCGTTATCGATTTCATTTTTTTTTTGTTTATTGGATTTTATTTTTGGTATTACTAACACATACTTTGATTGTTAAGCATTTTAGTGTAGCGCCACAGGCAAGTGCAAAGGGGTGTGGAGAAATGCCAATTTACTTGGAATTACAAGGTCGGAGTATTATATACATATCTATGTAGCTTGAGGGCGTTGCTGTGAAAATTGAAGGTCGAAGGATAATATTAACTGAGTCAACAGATCTTTTTGCTGAATGAAAAGGTCAAATCTTCCGATAGCCGGTTTTTGTTTTTTTAAGAAGTTGGATAGCAATTTAGTTTTTAGAAAAAATAACCTAGGTGTGGTAAAAGTGACTGACACCTTAGAAACGCCAACACACTTAGACCATCAATAAGTCCATTGTGATACCACGTGGATCATAGGAGAAAGTTTCCCTCTGCCAACTCGTTAAACTATTTTGAACTTCTGATGAAGATTAAGAGTCTCTTGATATCAACGTTTATCAAACCTCCTATATCGTGGTAATACTCGTAGAAGTACGGAAGAAGGTGAGGAATAGTTTCTTCTTCTTCATCCATGCAGGTTCGTTCGCAAAAAGGCTTAGTCTTGTAGCATGCTTGTCTATTAGACAAGTGCATTGTGAAGATACCTATTGTAGTTACGATATGCAATCATGGCGTCTTTGACGCTAGACATGTTGGTCCACTAGTCCATCTAAGATTTGTACTCTCGATAGCATCCAGCTTGAATTTTAGTTTGCAAATAGCGATCTCAAGTAGCCATCTTAAGGTGCCTCTCTTTGACAGGATGGGTATAGTTATTCCGTTTCTAGCGAGTTCATCGGCCTTACAATTCCTTGGACTATCACTATGCCTCTGCACCCAACAAAGGTGTGAATATTGAACTGCTCAGCCATCTCCGTGAAAGACGATCGGCAGTCTATAGCTACTAGAGTTTTAAGAGGTTGATTCCAAGGATTTGATTGCTGCTTAACTGTCTGAAAAGATGCGGATATCTAACAGATATCACAGTTTTCTTAAGGCAAGACAAGACTTCTTTAATCGTTTCAATGTTTCCGTAGAGGACATGAGAATACGTTTTCCAGCCAAAATACATTTTTTTCACAACCACAAGCTCTTGTATTTAAAAGACCAAATGGGGCACTCTTGATGGAAAACCATTAAGAAGAGAAGGGTTTAGTGGATGAAAGACCCACACTGTTACCTTGAAACAAAAAAAAAAAAAGCGATGCTGTACTAGTTACTAAACTTGCCAGAACAGACACCTACACCTTACATTTACTTCTGTCGCCTATTTAGGACTAAAAATGGAAGTGTTAAGGATTTTTTTTTTGGGTATCACCAATTAGCGTAATAATCTAGACAAGTTGTGGTCTCTGAAAGGGCTCCAAGGTCTTCAAATCTATCATAATTCGAAATTCTATGCTTCATTGGAAGAACTTGTTGTGAACTTTCCAAGATACATATGTACATTATACATACTTCGCCCCCATAATTCAATTTTTTTAAATCACGACACTGTTACCTGTTTACAAGTCGAAGTCATATGACCTTAGCGTTTGTTTATTAAATTAATATCTCACGCCTATGCAAGGTTATGTAAATCGCTTGCTGCGTTTAAGTTTCGGTTTTCATTCCTACATTTTTTTTTCTTTTAGTCTCTTTGCTGACCGAAAAATACTTAGCTTATGTTTGGAAAACCTTAGTGGGACGCAACTACGATAGCTCGAAGTTTGAGATTCAGATGATCCACTGTCGGGCTGCAGTTGGACCTGTAATCATTTGGCATTCAACTACATTTTAGGTGCTTAATGGGTCTAGCACTCATAACTCAAGTGGATTCTTAGAAGTAATAACAAATCAATTTGCACAACGATATGAGAAAATGAAAGTGATAATGAATCAGTCACTTTCAATCTTATTAAACGTGATAATCACTTCTAGTGATTATTCAATACCGGGGGAGAGACAAGCTTTTCTTTTAAAAACATGAATACGCTATTGAATGCGACAGCGGATTGCAGACAATCCAAGTTTTGTATTGTGAGTATGATAGTCCTAGGAAAGTAATACATTTGTTGTAGATTTCAAGATTGTCCCACTTCAACATAAGTTTGTGATAGTGCAATTTTTATAGTTGTATCTTTTAGTGCAATAATTGTATGACGTACGTAAGATAAAAGAGAAGCAATCAGATACAGAAAAGTTTTAATTGTTTGGTGTGTTAATATGGAACTAGGTTTCCATTACTCAATGGATGATGCCTTAACTTTTTTTATTCCCAAAATTTTTGTAGAGGGAATGTTAATATAGGTTAGGTGACATTCGATTGTTTGTTATTGAAAAATTAGCAATACTACACTCAACAATAGAAAATACTGTCACCTACATACATACATGTATCTCGAACCGATACCACCTCAGACTTACAGTCGTCGTACTAAGACAAATCGCTTCTATGAAGCGGAGCTTTCTGAACCGTGGTCTATCAGCCTATCGCACAGTTCAGATTGACCAAATGAAACAATGATAGTATCATTATCAACATCATGTCTGAAAGACTGACACGACCTAGTCACTATGAAATCAAATAATTTGGAAAGAAGATCCTGATCAATAGGTCATTTGGTGCCCGTCATATCTGAAGAATATCCTGGAAAGAGAGCGTTAGGAGTGACTTAAAGCTGGGAACTAAACTAATTAGTTCTTCGGATTCACCCAGAAACAAGGGTGCCCATCATGTTAATAGTTGGAGATAATTGTTTTCAAAGGTTTTTCTTCTCCAAAATAGTTATGGAAAAAACTTGGCGCAGAACAATGAAGATGAATTTCAGTGAAGCGGCAAGCTACCAACCAAAAAAATCTTTCATAAAAAAGAGATAGGATAGGAGGAAACAAATTAGTAGCAACAAGCTGGCCAGCTCCTTGGATTTCATAGCAAGTTATGTAAGTAAATGTTTATGTTTAAAGTTTTGGCACAATTGGATGCATTTGTGCAACATTGAAAAGAAAGGAAAGGATGTTGTACGAGTTGAAAAAATTGGCTTGGAGTCAATGTGAAAGAATAACACTTCCACTCTTTTGTTGAAGCCTACCTAGTTATTAGGATACATGAACTTAAGGCATACTTATGTATGAGGTTTTATAGGATAATTTTGTGATGAAGATATGCAGCTTTTTACAATGTCATTGGAAACGCCCTGTGGAGTAAGGGCTTTCACGAAATTTCGTACTATCTTCTCAATTATTTTTTAACTTGATAGTGTCATGCAAAAGGTTATCCTTTAGATTGTTTTTTCTTCATTCTATTAACAACACTAATTTGTTTTTCAATAATTAGTAGAAGGGTACCATAACCTCAAGAAATAACAATCGCCCACCCCAACTGACATCAACGCATTACCAAACTTTTCGGAGTTTATCCTTTGATAGCATGGTTAGAGTACGAGAAATTGGCAACTCCGATGATTGGCGTACGTGACCAAAGCGATGTACAATACGTCCTGGCAACTACAGCGGTTTGTGTACGTGACCAAAGTCAAGGAACACAAAACGAGAGGAAACATAGTGTACAGAATTTTGTATTATAAAACAGTTTAAACTAATCTGGGAAGATTATATTATTCTACGAGGTTTTATTTTTTAGCACTATCCTTTGAATCAGAGGTTTTGTCAATATATAAAACAGTTTTTGTTGACCAACTTGTACTACTTGTAGATTTCAGTTCCTAATTCAGGTATCATTGAAATTCTAGGGACTATAGGTTACACGGTTCCAGGGAGTCTCTACAATCACCCTAGTATAATTCAACACGTTGATATTAATATTGTTTGAAGTCACTTGAAACAGAAACATTGATTGCGACTGTACTGGGTACATACATATACATACATATAAGATGACTGTATTCACGTTTGTTATTTGAACCAATAACACTGAAGAGTTCTCGATTCCTAGAGCAACGACTTCTAGTAAAAACGCTGCTTTTTTGATTTACTTAAACTGATTTAAAATCTACGGAGTGGCTAATTGGAAATACATTTGCCTTAAAAATGGTCTGTGTTTGGTAAGATCGATTCGAGAGGAAATCGGAATCAGAACAGACCAGAAAAGCTCAAGAACGTTGTGTTTCAATTTGTATTTCGAACCTTTATAGTAGACACAAACAGGAGTGGATTGTAAGATGTCAAGATGGTTTCTTGAAGATTAGTCTGTATCTGGCAGTAGCCGTAGGCGTATATGTATGTAGCCTAAATCTCAATCTTAAAAACTTAGGTGGCGCTACAGTACGAATAAAGCAATCTTAAAAACATACAGAAAAGCTACAATCCGTCTGGAACGGATCGTATGATACCCTATCCTCCTCTCTATAAAGTGCGCGTGACCAAATTGCATTTTGTACTCAAATATGGCTATAACCTCGAACGTTTGAGGATGTGACATGTAAAATTTTATCAAAATCGGTTTTTTGATGAAAACGCCCCCAAAAAGTGGGCGTGACCAAAACTGTTCTATGGGTGAATTGTAGGGAATCTGTATACCTAAATATTTGGTCTTAACAAAATTTTTCGGTTTCATATAATTTAGTGAAGTTATAAAAAAGTAGGCGTGGCAGTGGGCGGATGTAAAAAAAATTTACACTTGTACTGTATCTTTTTCTTGGAAGCCCAAATATGAAATTTCAGCGTCCTAGTTAATAATTGAAGGCCCAAAACTCGGTTTTGTGATGAAAACGCCCCCAAAAAGTGGGCGTGGCCAAAACTTTTGTATGGGTGGATTGTAGGGAATCTAAATGCCTAAATATTTGGTCTTAACAAAATTTTTCGGTTTCATATAATTTAGTGAAGTTATGAAAAAGTGGGCGTGGCAGTGGGCGGATTTCAAAAATTTTTACACTTGTACTGTATCTTTTTCTCAGAAGCCCAGATATGAAATTTCATCGTCCTAGCTCAAAATTTAAGGCCCAAAAAGCGGTGACATACGGACGGACGGACGGACGGACGGACGGACGGACGGACGGACGGACGGACGGTCATCGCTCAATCGATTTCGCTATTGATGCTGATCACGAATATATATACTTTATAGGGTCTATCTCGATTATTTCTCTATGTTACAAACTATGTGTCAAACTTAATATACCCTTAGGATAGGGTATAAAGAGAGTCCTTGATATAGTACCAGAGCTTTTTGGATTCCGTAATTTATTAGTCTAATAATATTAGCATGAAAGACATCTGCACACTTTATATATAACTTGCGCGAGCTTTGATTTTGAAACATGGTGCTTCGTCAAAAGATAAAGTAGACAACCATTGGTAGATACGACTCTGTCGATAAAGCGAAAGTTTGATTTACATTCCACTTCTCTAACGTGCTTGTTGGGCAGTATGCTTCCTATTTATATATGTATGTATGTATCCTGACAGATGTCGAGAAAGTAGCCAATATCACGCTGGTATGTGGCGGATGAAGTAGATGGAAACACCGGCTCATACCTCATAACTTGTTGGCGTTCAAAAAAACTCAAGTACGCTGCACGAGAAGAAATTCGTTGTAACAGATAGGCAATACACAAAGACTTAATGTCATCCATAGAGCGCCGTAGCTCAGCGGTTTGAGCAACGGACTACTGAGTGGGAGTTTCAGGGTCTGAAAAGCGAAAACAACAGAAGTTGCCCTTCGGACACTGCATTGAAACAGTAGCACACTTCTATCTGTGTGCAGAACAGTACACCCACAAGTTAGGCCCTGGGTTCCATACGGACTTGTGTCAAATATTTGTAATGGTCTTCCTATTGGTATGATTTCTACAACTCTTTACTTTAACATACACATTTGTCTGTTATTTTCATAAGATTGTCCATAAACCATATGACATATGTAAGTACATACATATTAAATCTAATTTGATTTAATTTTCTAACGCTCAAATCTATTAAATGCAGCAGGGTGTTGGCAATAAATAAGGATTAGATGTAAAAAGTTTTTGTCTGAACTGGTTGTGAAGTGGAAACATAAAAGAGGTAAGAGAGCTCCTCATTTGGTGCAGCCTCCAGTTATCATTTCAATACTGTCAGTGCTTGTGCGGGTCAACATCAAGAATTGGTCCGTCTCCTGCTTTTACTTGCTCCAAGGTGAAAGCGATTCTTCCTACTCCTGCACTTAAACCGATTTTTGTCCAAAGAATAGGACATTTAACATTTCAGTGTTTAATTCAATTTGCAAAATTTCAAAAGCAACTTTGGAGGAGAATAATAAAGCGGGTATACCCTATATAAAGCGATTAAGGAGGACACAATTTTTCGAATGCATGCAAATGATCGACGACTGAGAAACCAACCCCATGCCTATGTGGAAGCAATTACAGCAGCAGACTCTGCTATTTGGAAAAGTACTATGAAACTCTGTTGAATACCATCCGGCATATGACTTAGAAAGAATCCTTTGTCGCATAGGTAAATGAATATTCATACATACATATGTATGTATGTACATATGTACAAAAGTAAAATATGAAAACCATGACTAACCTGCTTCAACAGTTCCATACACTGCGTGTAATAGATGCTATTCCTCGGGTATCTCTGGAGAAAAGCATTCAGCAACTCCGCAGTCAACGCGTCACTACATCGATTGTCATCACCAGAACCGCCAGTATTACTATCACCCGCCGAAGACGTAGCAGCGGCTGAACCGTTCCTCGAATGATTGTTCTTATCAAACTGATTAATACTGCCGCTGCTGGTGCTCCTGCTGGTATTACTGCTACCGACAAAGTTTAAACATTTACATGAGATCAACATGGTAAACTATGAATTTTTATAGCACTCTATTGAGCAACAATTTTTTTCTTAACAAATATAAACAAATAAACTTCTTGACTCCACCGAATGCTCTACTGATCCCAACTGGATAGGCCGATTGACAGAAAAATAGGAAAATTCGAAAGAAATTGGTCTTCTTCGTCGGTGCCGAGAACACACTTTTCTTAATTTTTACTTCTTCTCTCCTCTATCTCTTTCCAATGCACAGAGCACACGCACTTTTCTTCTTTTTTTCAAATTGGATTTTGCCCTTTTTGCGTTCGACGATGGCGAACGAAAACCGATTTTTTTTTTTATTTTATTAATTTACTCCAAGGGGACGTTAAGATTCAGTGGGAACGCATTTGATTAATTAATTTGGGATGCCGGCTTGTTTGTATCGCCTGTCAGAGGTATGCGCGAATTAAATTAATTAAAAAAAAAAATTAAGAGACAATTAAAATGCGAATTCCCTTCCACACTGCTATTCCACCCGACCACTAGAAAAAAAACTGAAACTGAAGAAGCAACATTACCGAACAACCGAACCAAAAAAAAAAAACACACAACGAGAACGAAAAACTTTTTTTTATTTCTTCTTTGCTTTTGTTTTTTCCTTCTATCTTTTTCTATCGTTTTTTCTTTTTTTCTTTATCCGTTTTCACTACTTTGTTCTTCTATTTGCAGTCGACGAGTTGTGTGAAGTTTTTCTTTGTTCAAGAAAGACGTGATTTTAAGCGGTTTCACCATGGATTCGTATGGGGAAAATCAAACAGGCGAGGTGAATTCATTGAATGACAGTTGGATGAGTGTGTGCCATGGGATCATAAATGGAATTCAATTGGAAATACACAACTTTTTTTCTTTTGTTTTTATTAATTTTGTTAAAATATCTTCTGATATTGAACTCTGTAATGATGAATATTTTACCCATCTAGTAGTCGAAAAAACCATTCCTTTCGAACAGTTTCGTTGACAATTTACGGTGGGAATACCAATTGGTCATCCTTCACAGCAAATATTTAAGGAAGCTCAACGATTTCCCAAAAAAAATCCGAAGTCCATCCTCGAGATCCTTTGATTCAAGGAACTTAATTCAGCAGATCATTTGATGAACCAACAGTTAGAGGATAGGCGACGATTGTATCGAAAAAAAAATATGTTTAGCAATACGGAGCGCTTTTAACAGAATGGCTCAATTTACCAGATCTGGTGAGTAAAAGAAAAAGACTCTTGAAAAACCATGATCCATATAAATGGAATCCATGAAAAACATGTATACTCAGTCTGGAGTTTGCCGTCCGTTTTTTGAAGATGACGTCGGATTCTTTGCCAGTAAATGATTTGGGGCCCTTCGCAGTCACTGGTTTGATGAACTTAAAGCCTTTCCTAAAGTTGAACTGAGAGATCTTCAGCTATCTAAATATCTATATAACTCTGTATATGACTAGTCGCCCTCTGAGTAGAGCTATAGGCTATTAGAGCTATGTTTTGTTGAAGTTCCATCAGCTTCTTTTTAAAGTTTTAAGGTATGTTCTACAGGAGCACTAACCATAACAACGTACATGCAAACTTGAGAAAGTCGCTTGCTTGCTTGCGAACCTGTATTTATCGCGTTGTTTGATATCATACATATATTTTTGATTTAATTTCCACATACCCACAAAAAAAAAAACCCCCCTTTTATCGTTCAAATCTATCAATAACCAATTGGACGCAGTCATTTGTTCCCCCTTCTACTATTACGAGTCTCGTTTGCTGTCCTTCCAAAAAAGTGTCATGTCTGTCCCTGTCATGGCAGAAAGTTAGCAGAAAAAGGTAAAACCACTCGTCTTTCAAGTGATATTTCGCAAAAAACCTCCAATTTTAAGCGAATTAAAGCCTTAAAAACTTATTTAACTACAAATCACAAACATATATTCGCCAATCAAGTAAACTAAATTACGATTAATCTGCAAAAATATGGCATTTTGAACGCTATCAAGCTTCACGTAATAAAATTCGTTCATTATTCTCATCAAATGGGGGTATTTGCTCCTCCAAAATCAACAGCCTTCAGTAAATCAGAATTAAATATGAGCACAAAAGATGGATCCGCTGATGAACGTGAGGAGGGCGAAATTATTGATGAATTCGAAGATATAATATCATCGGATGAGGAATTCTCCATGCGACAACGTATCGAAGAATTGGAAGCAAAAAATGCTGAACTGGAGAAAATTGCAAACATATCGGCCGTCTATGGAAGTGGGAATTATGGTAAGTTAGGGTAATGGTTTAAGAAGTAGATTAAGAATGTATAAGTATAAATTTTATTATCTCCAACGAAGCAGCCAATGAATGTATTACGAATAAGAGGAAAGGCAATGCTTGTTCGGTTTTGGTTGGTTCCGTTTGGATTTTGTGGTTTGATAAGGGAAAGTAAGCATTCGTATTGTGAGATATTTTTCGGCAAACCGCTAAAAAGGTGCGGTGTTCAGATTGTTTCAGATTGAATGTTGAGAGGCACCTGTTTAATGCATTTTCACCATTGTTGCGTTGTTCTGCACTAAATTGTTGCAGTTTAGATGAAAATCACTGCAATGCATACAAATTTTTGCAGAATACGGCAGAGTTCTAGAAAGGCTTATAACATCTGAACTGAATCTTTGCATTTCCCTATAAACGAACTGCGTTGCCAATAGCATTATCTACTCACAGGGTTATCGTACAAGACCTGCACGTTGTGATAAAAGCTGTAGATCAATCATGTGCGCCAGAGTGTGTTGAGCTCGTACGCGTGTCATGCTCGCCAGGTTATCGATTTCTTCCCACAATTTCACTTGTAGCTGCAGCAACTTTTATTTCCAGCTCCGAGAATTGGATAAAAGCAATGTGGCTATTCCATAACACTTTCGGTGTATAATTGCATTGGACAGTCTGTCAACGCCAGTTAAATGAACTAGAGGCATAAAAATGTTAGACTGGGATAGTCACATCCTTGGTCCATTACGTGAACACTATGGCTGTTGAGGTTAAGGTCTTCCTATGGTAGGAAGTCACTGATGTATTTTTTTTGTTTGCATAGGTACTTACTTGAGGGTCATATCCCCCACAATGACAGTTTATTCTGTTGGTTCAGGGAGGTATCGTACACGGGGTGTTAGTGCGCGCGAATAGCAGTTACTGATACATTTCATTCACTTAGGTATGTACATATGTACATATGTGAGGCATATCGTCTAGAACTACGAAACTTGATGGGTCGTGAGACGTTCGAAGTGGGAAGGGAGCAATGACAGCTTGAGTAGAATAATGAATGTACATCCGGTTCAATCAAATTTGAGAAGGCGCGGTAATTACTCACGTTGTCCGATTTAGAAGGAAAAACCGGCATACATACATATGTACGTTTACTGCAAACCGTTTTTTCGCAGACGAATATTTAATGAAGTTTCGTTGTGGATTTTGTGAGCGAGAACCAGCAGAAATTGGTGTAACATTGTGTTACCGATCGAGTGGATTAAGTAACTATATATTTTGGTTGTGTCTCGCTCCTTGGCAATTAATGCAACGGCAGTCTGATTTGGGACATCTATTGTGTACCGGCTAAGTTAACATTTGAAGAGCTGTCTTGATCAGAGTTGTCTATTTATTCGGCGGATTCCGTCTCTATGATCGGCTTTCGTATTTGAAAACCACGCTCTATGACGGACGTTTATTACTATGCTGTTATGCATATTTTTCGTATTCTGTTGGTGCCAGAAGTAGGAAGACATTAAGAGCGCCAGCCAGAAATTGTAGTCAAAAACGTAAAAACGTGAGAACAGTCAAAACATTAAGCATTTAGCTAGCTCAACAATGTGGCTTTTGACGATATTTGTATCGATACCGTGTCGCAGAAGGTCAAATCTAGGATAACTTAAACATCAAACTACTTAAAATAAAAATCATGCTGTTTTCGTATGTTGTTCCTTGCGCTTCTTATTCTCATATTTTGAATCATACACAATAAACTATCACTTCCATTTTTTTTTTGTTAGATTACATAAAAAAGGATTCGACCAGCCATTTAGATCGCTACCCACTCATATCCATAGACATATCCGACGATGAAGACTATCCACCAGCGCCGCCAATGCCACGTTTGGGAAAACGACGAAAATCACTACAACATTCGGGTTCACGTCGTAAAATGATCCACAGCAGCAGCAGTAGTCATCGTCGCAGAAAAAAATCATCATCTCCACCACCGGCACCGCAATACCGTCCGTCCGATAAGCTCTTGCTATCCATGTTTCACGACAGAGTTGCTGCCCATTCATCGCATTCATCGAAAAGAAAGCGAAAAGCTAAGAAGTCACATTCCGCAAAATCCTCCCGTCGAAAGTCGCGAGAGTATTACGTCACTGAGAGCGATGATGACTACAATTTTGATTCGTACAATGTGGATGCCGGCGATAGTTATGAGAATTTCAGTAACTCCGATGCGGATAGAAGTTTCTCGATAAATCGCGAAGAACTTCGGGTAGCATTGGCAAGAAACACTCATCGAAACGAGCAGCATGTGTCGTTAAAAGATCGCTTGATACGAAGAAAGGAGAACACTGATACACTTAACGAAAAATCTACACCAGATCCACAGGTAATCAACACCGAAGAGGAGAGTAAACCGAATACATATGAAGTAAAAGAAGAAACAGAGGACAATCTGGAAGAGCAAGAGTTACGAATTATCGCGCTCAAATCAGCGGTTATACGTAAGCATTTGGTACGAAAGAAGCGCAACGAAAATGTTGCCTATTCGCCGTCCGATTTTGATGAGATCTATGCGAACATGGCGGAGTCGCCTTCCATCAATAATATTGATGAAACAGAGGCATGCAACAGCATGGAGATCAGTCCGGTGCCATCACCGAAGATGATTCTAACCGATGACGAAGGAATGGATACGAAACCTGTTGACATGGACATTGTTAACAGCGATAGTGATTGTGAGTTGCCGTCCTATGAAAAGTGGGTTCCAATTGAGCAGATTCCATTACCGAATAGTTTGGGTATGGATAGAGGGGAATTGTACGCTCCAACGCCGCTGCGTTATAACGATAGAGAGGATATGAGCCTTATTCCGCCAGTAGTGAGGTTTGAAAGCGCCTCGGTGTCACCGGGAAATTTGGATTCTGAGGTGGAAGAGGAGGAGCTAGCGTTGCGTGCGTTGTTATTGGCAAAGATGAATTCACCAAAAGTCAATAAGACTGTGAAAGAGGAGCGTCCTATAATCGTGGAACGGCGAACTCCGGATCCAGACATATCATTGGAGGCAGAGACACTTCGCAATTTCCTTATCAATAATATGAAGAAGAAAACCGAGCCACAGCATTCATCAGCGAGTGTTCTGAAGGAGGCAGTTCGTCGACTGACTGCGAGGAATAGTAGTCCTGCGGAGGGTTTTACGGAAATTAAGCCCATCGTCAAGACTGCGGAGGAAACAGAAATAGAACTGGGCCAGGCAATCACTGACATGGCTAGAGTTAGGATAGGTGTGGAAAGAACTGTGGAAACGAATCAAGTTGTGAAGAAGGTAGTCTTGGTAGACAGAGGTGATGTGGAACCCAAACAAATTATGAAGAGAAAGGTTTCGGAAGATCCAAAGGAAGTGGAAGCTACAAAAATTCCAAAGATTCAGGTTTCAGTAGATAGAAGGGATGGTGGACCGAAAGTAATTGTAAAGAGGGTGGTCTCAGGAGACGCAGCTCGTTTGGAATCTAAAGAAAGTGTTAAGAGAGAGGAGGATGCATGTGATGTGGAATCTGAAGAAATTTTAAAGAGAAAGGTTTTGGACGATTCATGTGATATGAAACCTAAAGAAATAGTTAAAAGAAAAGTTTTGGCAGTGGAAGGCGATGTACCTAAACAGATGATTAAGAGGACTAAAGCGGAATCTGAACTGAATGCAGTAAAAGAAGTCACAGAAGGTGCAGATATTGTGGTATCTGGACTGCATGCAAGAAAAGAGGTCATAGAAGGTGCAGATAACGTTGAAACTGAACTGGATGCAAGGAAAGAGGTTATAAAAGGTGCAGAAGATGTGGAATCTGTATTGGATGCAACAAAAGAGGCCGTGGAAGATGGAGGTAATATGGAATCTAAACTGGGTGTAATAAAAAAGGTTATGCAAGGGAAAAATTATGTAAAATCTAAAGGGGGTGATGTGGAACATATCGATACTGCTGATAGGTTGGTACAGGAGGATTTAGAAGTGCGTAAAGACGATGCGGAAACTGAAAAAATTGCAGTAAATGAAGACGCAAATGAAGTATGGTATGATGTGGAAACTAATGAGGTGATTACTGTAAAAATAGCGGATATTCCGAATGCTAAAATCTCAGAAATTATTTCTGGAGAAGAAGTTTTGATATCGGAAATATTGGAAGAAGTAGAAGTAGAATGCAGCCAAACAAGTGAGAAAGAAGTGGCACTAAAAGAGTCATTAGTAGCTGACTGCCCTTGTTTGGAAAGGGCGATCATTTTAGAGGAGCCTAGTAAGGAGAAGGCAACGGCGCCCATTTCAATTGAAGAAGTTCAGAAGGAAAAGATTGATTGCGAGGCATCACCGATCACGATCACTCTAGAAAAGCCAGCTAAGAAGAGTGATGGACTGGAACCCATTTTTATTGAAGAAGCTCAGAAGAAAAAGAATGTTTGCGAGGCATCACCGATTACGATCACTCAAGAAGAGCCAGCTAAGAAGAATGATGGACTGGAACCCATTTCAATTGAAGTAACTGGGAAGGAAAAACATGTTTGCGAGACACCAATAACTGTCTCCATGGTCCAGGAAAATAATCCTGAAGAGATATCAATTACAAGGGAGTTGGCCGAAAAAGAAACTATGACAAATTCGAACCACGTATCCATAACCGTGAGAGAAGGGGACACGAAGGACGAAACGTCAGGCACACCCGCCCAAAAAACTGAGAAGCTTCCAAAAGTCACAAACGAATCATTTGTAAAGCCAATCAAACCTTCGCCCGAGAAGAAAAAAGTATATCCAGTTCCTAAAGCACCAGAGAGTCTGAAACCGTTGGCAAAGACCAACGGCGAAAGTTCTCCTCAGTCTAAATCCGTAGAAGTATCAGTTTTAGATGAAAAAAAGAAATGTGCTGTGAAACCTAGTAAGGGAAAACTTGTAACTCCGACTGAGCAACATAAGGCCATAGAAATCCGAGCGAAACCGGTTCCACAAACAGTTCCAAAAGTACTGAAACAAAAAAACACTACTGCAACCAGTGCGATTCAGCAAACACTGAAAAAAACAGAAAAACCTGTGAGCATAAAACCTGTACAACTTCCAAAGAAACCTCTTCCAATAGCACCGGCTATCCAAAAGCCCGTGGCCAAAGTCACCACACAACCGACCACAACTCGCACCAAAATCGTTAAACCAAACAAAGTAATCAATCAATCAACGACTGACTTAAAGCGTAAATCTATGGATAACCTGGCCAAAACCTCCATTGCCATGAAGAAGTTAAAAACCGAAGATGTCACTAACCGTCTCATTACGGCGGCAGAAATGCCTCAAGTTAAGAAGTTGATCATTCAACTTCGTGCCTCAGATAGTGAAAGTGAATACTCGGCAGCGTCAGCTGGAGAATATGACGATTATGACGGAGAAGTTTCTCAAATTGGCAGTTTTCTAAACAGAAGCATTACTATAGGTAATGAATACTACGACATAGCAAGTCCGATTAGCCTGCCAATGGAATCACCGTGCGATACACCAACACGTGCGTGTTCCCCAGCAGTTACTGTTGCACTTACACCGCAGCCAGTTGTAGAGAAATCAATTGTGAATGACTTCTTCGAAGCGAAATTGGATCAGTTCTTGAAGAATGTTCGCTCAAAAGTTGCCGATAGTGTTAAAAAGCCAGTGACGGAAGATGTAGCGGTTGCTCCCGTTGCACCCGTCATTAATACACCTGTGGTAAGTCATACCAATAGGAATGGAAATAAATTCATGTTTTCTTTTCTCTTTCATTTAAGGCCGTCCGTCATTTACCAGAGGCATCCCAGCAGGAGTATCGACGTCTTATTGATCGCATGAAAATGCTTGAACGTCAAAAGCAAGCAAAGAGCTTGAAAGTGATTGTAAATACCTCTAACGGTGCTAATACAGCAGCAGCAGAATCAAGAACTGTTGTAGCAGAAGTCGACAATAAAACTCTCGTCAAAAAGGTGTTGGTTAAAAATGCTTCAGGGAATACCACAAAACCTACATGTGATAGTCAAAAGATTGTACGTCCTTTAATCAAACCCGCTCCACAGAAACCAAAGACGCTCCTGAAGGTGCAAACAGTTGAACATAACCCTACGAATTCTGTACAAATTCCACGAAAATCTACTTCATCTCCACAAAACCCAGTCACAAGTCCACAAAAAGCCGCATTATCACCACCAAAATCAGTTTCTGTGGCGAAACCTTCCAAAGAGAATCTGTTAGTCTTATATGAGAATTCCTATCGCAAAACAGGGTAAGTTAAAATGAAATCAACCCCAAGCGCATTGAGAATATGAAACTCGCAAAACTATTATATTCTTTTAGCACGAGTATTATTTCGAATTTGGATAAAAGCATTGAATTGGTAATGGTGGCGAAAGAAGCGAAAATGGCCAAACTTAAGCATGAAACTCGCTTGAGAGAACTTCAAAAGGAAATGCTCGCCGTGGAGCATAGTATGCAACAGCAACAAGAACGGATAGCTGAGATTTATCCACAAATTTGTAGTTCCCATAAAATGATCAGTTCACTTAAAACGAGGCGAGGGAAAATAAACAAAGCTGTGACCGCCTTGGGACGGAGTGTTATCGGTCCGAATTATAGGTACGTATGAATATTTTTGAAAAAAGAAAACCAGATATAGAATTTCTACATCATGGTGTATCTATGTAAAATCATATCTCATCCGAAAAGTATTTTAAACTTAATTGGTTTGTTGATTATGTTCGTCAAATCCGGAGCGTCTTTATACCCCTCACGATGTGACACAAAGTAATAAGAATTTGTATTTTCCCCTGCTGCGAGAACCCACGTCATGGTCGAAATGTACTCCCATATTCTTTTTAAGACACAACTGTTTTGTTTTTGGGTCTAAAAAGCATGGTTCCAGGCAGGTCCTTATCTTGTTGGCACAAAATTCTCTTGCAAAGACTGGAAACGTCTGTCCGAAGTCACCAGGAAGCAGTACAGTGATAGAGTGTTGTTTCGTAAATCCTATCCAATACCTAGATTTCTCTTTTCTGTGACATACACTGCACTCATTCCAGACTATGAGTTTGCATTCTAGAAGCTCTTGAGATACATGTATAACTTTACTTTGATATATTGCAAACAGGATTTGCAAATGCGTTTAAATTGAGAGATAACTTGAATGCTGAATGCCCAATCGCACTCCAAAAGTGGTCTTACCTTAGTAAGCAACAGGTTAATGAGAAAAGTGTTTCCCGTTTAGACCGTCCAAGAAGAAAATGTTATGTGTTGATTTGAAGCTTGAATTGATTTCATTATAAACTTTCTTTTGATAGCATTTGAGATGTGGGTGGTTTTATAGATCGTTTCTCTTAAGTAATCGAGGTTGACAGGAGGTTGTGGTAATCCATAGTGCTTATATGGGTGACCTGCTACATCAGCCACTAAATTCTCGTGCAATATCAAACATTTGTTGTAGATAGCATTCATACTATGTTCGTATCCAGTCTCAGAAATTCTTTTTCCAACTGCTATTTTATATCTTCAGCCAAACTATTTCTATGCCTCTGGAGCTGGAAACAATTTGCGTCAGACTATCATTATATCACCCACTCAGCAATCTGCTGTGAAGTGTTCTTTGAGAATCCGCCACTAGGCTGGTGGTAAGCAATTTTCTAAAACATTTAAGCGCTAATGTTACGGGATTTATAAGCAGTACATGTCAAGCATTGGATTAATTGAGAAATTGGCATGGAATGGATCTATTTTCTGGGAAAAAGAAACAATAAATTTACTTCCAAATAATCCAGCGGCCATTGGAACTGCTATACAAAGACATTTTTATTAATTAACCTCCAGCAGGTAGAGCACAACACGTTTCATTGTATGCAAAAGATTTGCCGATGTATTTGATGTTGTTTAGACGAGCTCAAAAGACCTAACCGTTGCAATTGTGAAAGAAAATGCATACACATCCCCGTGTGAACCAATAACTATCAGGAAATCCTCCGTGTACGAAGTCTTTGTCTAACATCCGCGATATAATAAATCTACATACATATCTCTTAACATTTTACTAACTCATTTCAATTACTGCTATGCTGTAAGTGTGCATTTCTTTCTTTATTTTTATATCTCTCCCCAGCATGAATAACGATCAAAAGTCAATCATATCAGAGAAATCGAAAAAACTTGCCGCCGAAATAAAATTTGTAAATAACATGAAACTTAGTGATGTAGAAAAATGGGAGAAAGAAAACCGCCAAAGCTCTTCAGATGATGCAATTGCTATTGCGGCTCCTAAAGACTTAAATAGTTATTTAACTATTGAACCACCGCTCGCCATTAAAAGCGACCGAGACACATTATTATCATCGAAAAATCACATGCCTGTTGGCGATAGTGAAGGTCCTTATACAACTACTGCCGTTGTTGGTATGTCTATGCCTGAAGATACTCAAAAAAATGAACCTGATTCGAATAAAACAATTGTACCTGATGCACTGTCAAGCAAAGAAGATCCAAATGATTCCACAAATGGACACGAAGTGGGTGTAGTTCTACAAAAGATTCAACTTCTTCCAATTTTCCGTCAATAGACAGAAGTTTATTTTTTTGGATTTCAATTTTTTTTTTAACGAACTTTTTGTAATGAGTTTTTGCAGGAGGCGTTAGAAATCGAGCCAGTATGTGATAAGCAACCGCATGACCCAGTAAATGTGGGAGCCACAAATGAAGATGAAAACGAACAAGTAGGCGGTGCAAAACTTCAAGACTATGTCTCTCCATTGAGTCATTTGCGAGACGAGAGGTGTGTAAAATTGGTGAATGGGTATTTATTCACTTTTTTTTTCTTTTCTTTTATGTTTTTTTTTTTTTCTGCTTCTTTCTATTATTGCATTGCTGTGTGTGGATAGGGAATGGCAAGTTAAAGTTTTTATACAGGGTGGTTGTTAATTGAATAGAGTTTGGTCTGTCGAACTAGAAGTGACACCCAATGAGAAGGAGGTTTGATGGCACTGAATAGGATCTGTATGTGGTCATTTATTAATACAATGTCTGCATTGTTGGGGAAACAATTGGTCACAGTTTGATTAAAACTCACTTTGTGTATTCATCGAGTTAAACTTTATTTGAAATCCTTGCAACTAATCTATCATCTTATATCACACATCATATCATCACACGCATGCAATACCCCAAACAATACCCAAAATCTCTTTCCTCTTCTTTATAATTACTTATTTACTGCTTTATAATTTAGGCTACATAAATGGGCGATTACCATAAACACCAAATGTTGATACTACCAAATATTATATCCATCACAAATATTATATCCATCACATACTAAAGTCTTAAATTTATAATATACCATGCATAACCTTGCCATGTTATTAGTGTGATAACGAACGAGAAATATGAAATACCGAGTACCAGGAACGTGCTACCAAAATTTGGTTACAGACTTTGTCCCTCGCGAAATCATGCGTTTTTGGAGTGTGAGCACCAGTAGTTTGTGTCTAATGGGCAATCCCGTGCGAAATACCGCGTGCAACAGTTCCAACAGTTTTAGCAGGAGTGTGTTATAAAATTTCTTACTCGAGGGGCTAGTGGTGGGCGTCCAGTATGATTTAAATTTTTTTATCGCGCTCTATCACGCGGGAGAGAGAGTTCTATTACTCACGCCGGGTGTGCGCGCTATGTCTCAGGATTACTAACTTGCGCGTTCCGTTCTTTAACTTGCGTCATTTCACGTGCAGTCTTTCGTGCGCGAATTCATGCATGTCAGGCTTTCGCGCGGTACATGTGGGAGAAGCTATTGTGTTAAAAAAAAATTAGAAACCCTTGCACCAAATAGGATGCAATAAATCCGAAGTGTTCGTAATGTGTGGCATACTTTTGGGTGGCACATGAAAAGTGTATTTTTTAAGCCAGTAGTAACTTTGATTTTGAGCAAAACACATGAAAACTATTTTGTGTTCAGTCGAGAGAATACATTCTGCAATTAATTTTTAAACACAACTTCGGGCATGCCCATCACGGCTGGATCTGATGAATGCCATCCGATAGACAAAGTTTTCGACAACTTTTTCAAGCATTTGTGAACGTATGTCCTCAATAACATGTCCTACTACTACTACTGAATAAAAGTGACACTAACAGTTTGCAATCTCACAATTGGTCTGACAGATATACATATGTAACTGTCTGAAGTTACTACTTCTTTGTTAAAAAACACCCTTTATATTGGTACACTTTCAGTTTTCAAAACCATGAGTTCTATGGCATATAAATAATTCACTAGAGCTCCTGGAATTGGTGACAGAAATTCAAAGTATCATTTCATTAATTTTTAAACTAATGCCTTATTCGTAATAATACAAATAAATTAAATTTCTCATTTAACCACTCTGTAGCTTGCATTCCTTATCAATGCACAGCGCACTGAGGGTTGCCCGTTTAATATTAAACAAAACAAGGAAAAGAAAAACTTATTTTCTATTTATAAAATTGTGTCTTTTATTAAACGGACAACTCATCTATATATACCTATATATAAAGAAAAAAAAACTTTTCTCTATTCTTGGCTATTTTCTTTTACATCGATATTATTATAAAATTGGAACATGTTCCTTCCCTTGTGTTTCGTTTTTTGTCTCTTTTTCTTTCTTGGTTTACTCTTTGTGTACCCGCCCCGAATGTACATCTTTGCGCAGGCAAATAAATCCAAATGGTATTGTGTGTCCGTATCAATTGATGGGTCAATGCGATGATAAGGACTGTAAATATATGCACTTGGACGAGTGATGAGAGTGCTGCTCTCTATAGTCGAGGAGGTCGAACAAAACAAAAAAAAAAAAAGGAGACGGCTTAATTGTTTTTGTTTCGTTTCTTTTTTTTCCGTTTGCTTGTCTTTATTTATTTGAGGTGATATCGGAGACTTTTTTTGAACGGTTTGTGGTTGCCATATACAATACTCAGCAACAGGGACACAATATTAAAAGGCTTCATCGCTTCGAAAGACAAAATTAAAAAATAAAAAAAAAAAAAAACAAAACAAAACCGATACTCAGGGTAAGTTAACTAACTAACTAACTAACAATTTGAAAAAAAAGGAGATGCCTATTACAGTGATACAGAATTTTCCTTCTCTTACATTTTTTTTTTCTAATTCCAATTTTTTAATTACCTACATTATACTTCTATACTAGATTTTTTCATTTCAATTTTTGGGTTCTAACAAAAGATATTCTTATAAGTAGATGGAATATTTTTGAAACCCATTAAAAAAAAAAATATTTGTTATATTTTTTTCAAAATTTTAATTTATACAATAAAAATGTTAAAAAAATGTTATACACAAAATACGCTTATACACTACAAACAATCTATATTAACCCCAAAACTTAAAAAAAAAAAAAATTATTTTCGTTTTAAATGTTTTGATTTATTTTTTCCCCTCAGAAGAAGAGAATTTCAAAACAAAAAAAAAAATAAAAAAAGTTAGTAACAAACAAACATTGCAAAGAGAATATAATATTTTCTTTGGTTTTGTTTGAAAATTTTTTTGTTCGTCTTGTGTTTCTGTCCATGCGATAGAAAACTGCACACTTGTTACGCTTAGAAATGCACGACTGTTTTGGTGAGAACAAAATGTTCAAGTGATCAACATTAAACATTTTTTTTTTTAAAATGATTATCTTTGTTTTTTTTTGTTTGTTAAAATATAAGATTATTTGCCAAATATTAAGTTTATTTTCTTTTTTTAATATTCCATAATGTATGTAAATATACAATTAATTTAAATTTAAAAGAAAAGGAAACGTACTTCAAAGATTTTTAGTAATTTTGTAGTGATTTTTTTTTTTTTTTTATAAAATTAAATTTAACTTTACAGTAAAACAAAAGTGAACCTTTGTAATTGTATGCTTTGAGGAAAAAATAAAAAGATATTATCTATAAAAAAAATAAATTGTTTGTGGTTTTTATTTACAAATTTATATCATATACAGGCGTACCTCATGTTACGATGGTAATGCGTTCCTAAAAACTTGGTCGAATCCCGAACGGTTGTAGGTTGGTTACGATTTTCCATACATTTCGTCCAATTTGTTGCTAAATCTTAAAAATTACAAATAAATTTCAATTAATTCAATTATTGTGGAACATAACCACCAACTTCAATCAATTTTGCAAATTCATTAGGAAATTTAGAAGCGGATCTTGTATCTGGACTTGGATCTTCACCAGAGAGTTTTAAACTGTGGATGCTGACGACAGAACCATCTACTACTCTCTGTAAAAAATGGTTGCTCTCCTTCTGGTTTTTCCACACATCGTTCTTTTAAACTTTTGAAAATAACTTTTATTTCTTTGAACTTGATTATTCATCTAAAAACAAGAAAGTTCTCCATATAATGTTGGAGATACACAATGAATTTTTTTTTTTCCTAATGTTAATCGTATCTCAGGGGTAATCGATCTTACCACGGGAAATGCGTGTATAAAAATATTGGTCGTATGTGCGGGTTGTTTTTTCTTGGGGTGATCGTAACTTGAGGTATTCCTGTATATATCTTCGCCGTAGTTCTAATACATTAAACCCTCCAAGGATGCTTTCCAAAAAAACACCGCGTACGAGAGACGAATGACAAGTTCTAAGGCATTAAGTGAATGATGAGATTCGGATGAGATTATTTATTTTAAATTGGCGTATTTAGATACATTTTCATTCTTGTTTGGGGTTAATAAAAAATTGATGTGCATATTGAACAGACAATAAACTGGAAAGAAGTGCTTGTTTTATGCTTTCATTTTACGTCAGTGACATTTTTGAGGAATCGACTTTAAGCACCGCGTATGTAGAAGGACGTTCGCAAAAACTAAATCGCGTTAAGCGAACTCGCGTATGTTGCGACTGCGTAAGTGGAGGGTTTGGTGTACCTTGTAACTCAGAAAACTCAATTTTTCAGGAGGCATTTTCGGTTGTAGCTTTAAAAATATTTATATGAAGTTTACGAGGTATTTTAAATAGATTTGCAGTTCGTTTTTTACGATATAAATAGATCGTTATTTGAAAACTAATTGACTTGTTAGTTAACTGAGTTTCTTTCGTACTGAATATGAAATCTTCTGATTAATCCCAATAGCTCTCAAACTTACTCGCAACTATTTGGAATTAAAGCTTCGTCCTATCGAACTGGAGGCAAAATGTCACTGAACGCATCAGAAAATACCAGGTGGCCATGTTTTGGGCCTACGCCTAATCATAGTACACTGGCTAATTAGTTGCTATAATGCAGCATTTAACACATTAGACGCGTCAGGTTCGTCAACGACTTGTCTGCTGAAGTAGGTTATAGATTGGACTGCAGACCGTTCATAACGAGTACATGCACCGAATCGCTGTCAATATTTACAGATCGGCCTACTTTCAAACAAGGGTTCGGTATAGGAGTTTCTTCGGATAACATGAGCTTTAGCATTTTTTTTTAACCTTTCGAGTCATTAGAGTGTTGTTCAGGTCTACATATGTACATATATTATATCGAAAAGTTCATCAACGCAACCTCAACAAAGAACTTCATTGGTTAATCGTAGTTTCCTCATGTGGTACCGCAGAGTGATATGCCCTGTGATCATTCCTATGAGGATTGCTAAGCGAACTTCATTAACTATTTGCTTTCATTTGAACTTTATTTCTCGTTTCGTGCATAAGTGTGCAAGGCGGAATGTTCACCGTGCTGTTGGCTGGCTCCGGGTCAAGTTCCGTGCCTTTTATCAGCCCTTTCATTCCCTGGTATACCTTTATGATCACAGATCCAGCAGAGTCTTACCTTATGCTGTGTTCCAAGAACCTTAAGCTCTTATCGACATCACTGCACAAGCTTCGATTTTATTCTTATTACGCGTGTGGCTGGCGATTCTTGTATATAAACGTCTAGCCGGGGAGAAATTTGAGGATAACCTCAAGCTCTGTCGTTAGTGTTGTTCTCATAGTAGGTTCTCTTTGAGTAGATCCTTACTTGCCTTTGAATGGGTGCCGATGCTTGTATAAAAAGGTCTAGCGGGAGTAGGTTGAAAATGACCTCGCGTTCTGCCGTTGGTGTTGTTCTCATTGTAGGAGTAGGTCCTTACTTGCCTTTGAATGCAAAGAGGATGCCAAAGTGGTCCGAAGTCTTTCGAGCCTCCTGCTAAAACGTTCTGATTTCTGGTCATTAAGGGAAGATCTGAAATTTTCTCTCTGCTTATGTAATGAAATGTGTGCTTGTTTCCTTCGATATAAAAGGTAATGATCCAAAAATGAAAGTGTCTCATTAGAATATATATGTCTATTCGCTTGATTTACTATGAGAACAAGGAACTCTTATGTTAGTGGAGTACATATGTACATATTTATTCTCTATACTTTCAGATTCTAAAGTATTCCGTAGCTTTGAGAAAGATATCCAGGTTTATTGCGGATTTTCCGGAGACTTTTTCAATGAAAGATTGAAAGAAATGTCATCTAAAATTTGAGTCATCATCGATCGCCACAGCTCATACAGATATGATGCGTCAGTTGTAGCTCGTCTTCATGCAGTTTAGAAGACGTAGTATGGAGCTGAAAGGTTTTGTTTGTCCTTGGAAGTAGAATATACATTTTTTTATTAACATTTACAGATCCTTGTTGTGGAGAGAAATTTATTGACATGTTTTTGACGCACGCACTTCGCTGACGCATTTAACGCTGTAATTAGCTACTAATTGACAAACAAGATCATTTACAATGCAATTAACCGATGATAAGAACCAAAGTTAGACATTTAACCCTTTTATTTTGATGTTATTGAGTCTTATCATCTCAACTACGTTCAAACTTGTGTTGATTGCCATTGAAAGTAGAACCTTGTTATGATTTTTTCTAAAACACTAAAACAAAGTCCACTTAAGTCAAAATTTATTTTTAAAACGCTGAGCAATCCGAAAAATCAATTCAACAGTAAAAAAAATAAGAATAAGAGAATTATATGAGAATATACTTTGTCGCTTTGTGGTCAGAACAGATAAGAAGGCCAAAATTTCGCAGGTGATTCACCTCAATGTTTTTGCGAGAGAGCATCTCTCTCGATCCGGACCGGCCGGGATGCACAATCACATTTCGATTGTTTTTCATTGCCGAACAACCGGCCGACCTCTCATAGCGTTCAGGGATAATGACACTGCCGTTCCGCATGGCCGCCGAAAATGGAGTCAACACTCCCTCCATCCTATTATAGAGACACACAGACAGTCAAAGTTCGAATTTTGTAACGACGAAGTTAACGAAGCGATATCTTTAAATAGGAAATCAAAATGACTGGTGAAATTGAAATTCGGAAAGTCTTATCTAGGCAAAAGCATTTGAATTATTCTATGTGCTAAGGGGAGGGCCAAATGCTTGTATAAAAAGACTTTTAATACTTTCGCAGGCAGATCAGAATCTTAGCACGCGTCCATGTGCTTGCCCCATCGACTATGTTGATGCGGCTTAGCCTTGATCAAAGTGGGCTATCAAAAAAATTCGCAAAAAAAAGATGAAAAAAAAAAAAGAAAAGCAAAACTGATTTGCCGGGGTTTGGGTTAGTTAATCAAGTTGTGATTTAAGTGTTTACATTTTTATAAAATGATTTCTGCGAATCGGACACACGGATGGAGCGCGGGACAGAGATTGAAATTGGGAAGATGATTGTGTTTTTTTTTTTTCTTTTGTCGGAGTATATTTAAAAAATTTTGTAAACAAAATTTTATTCTTTTGTTTATGGGAACCTTTAGAGGGGATGTACGATGATAAAAGTTATAAATAACAATGAAATCCACCAGACAACACGGGGCGAATAGGTCAACAGTATTAAACGCCTACTTGTGGGCCATTAATGGGAATATAAGTACATATGTATAATAAGTCAAGAGCAGATAGTGTGCGATGTTATTAAAAACGAAGGCAGGAAGACTTTTTGTTCATATTAGGCTTTGGTACCTAAGAATCGAATTTTGAATTGGAGAGCGTCTGTCGATCAAGTAGAGTTCGTTACTCTGGAGATGTGACTTTTATTGGCTGTACTGGTATTTTACTGATTAACGATTTTTCGAGTAAAGAGTGGTTGATCTTAACGTAAGACAGATGTCCTAAGTGTATTTACACCTTAACTGCATTAAAAACATGTCCGAAATAAGAAATCTTTTCTATTAGCGTTCTCAGTATCTTATCGTCATTTTACTGCATGTCCTGCTTAAGGCGTTTCTATTTGACTAGGTGGCAGTTTTTTAACGGGAGTTAAGCCTGCCAGGCTTAACTGGTCCACTTTCTGTCGGGTAGACCATGGGCTTTCAGTCAATCCTTTGAAAACTGTGGTAGTTCTCTTCACGAGAAGGAGGATTGTGAAGGTCTGACTCAGCCAGTGCTAAAAGGCAACACTATCCAGATCTCCGATGAAGCGAAATATCTGGGAGTGATCCTGGATAAGAAACTTTTTTGGGCAAAGCATTTCGAAGACATCTAAGGCGCTCTCAGTTTTCTGGCAGTGCAAGGGTGCTTTTGGCAAGATATGGGGCTTATCACCGAAAAGGGTCCTCTGGATCTATACGACAAGTTTATGCGTCGATTGTTGGGTGGAGGGGGCTTTCGCGTAAGTATGACTAGTTTCTGCACTAAATTCCAAAGAACGACCTGTCTCGGCTATACGAGAGTTTTCCCGTGTACGCCTGGCTCTACTCTAGATGCTCTGCTTGAATTACCCCCCCTTGATACTTTCAAAATGGGTTCAAAGCAATATACCACCTAAGACGGGATGGTGAAACTTATCCTACGACCCTGATTCCATATCCTACCAGTCTGATCCAATGACACCGGCACTTCAGCTGCTGTGTAAATTTAGAGTCGACTTTCCTTGCGTTGAGGACTGGCTTCGGTCAGAGTCTGAGCCTAGACTGGGCTGTAGTTGAATCTTCACGAATGGCTCCAAAACTAGTGAAAGATCCGGTGCTGGTGTCGCGATAGGGCCTTACTATTAAATTGAGAAATAGCGATTGGCAAGATTTGTTCTTCGTTTTATTATGAGGTTGAGGTGTTGTTTTGTCTGAATTTATAGCTGAGTCAAGATAGACAAAGTTTCTTACTACCTTAAAGTTATGTAAAGTACGTACTCATATGCTTATGTATTATTTTTGTTAATTTAAGGAAATCTCAGACATCAGAGATAAGAAATGCACACCCAAATCGAAAAGGGAGTATCCGTAGCGCGTGATTGAAGGTTTGGCACCGTTGTGGGAAGAAATATGTCCGTACTGACCAACTTACCAGCAGGCGTACTGAAACAGTTAAGCATGTTCTCGAAGAAATTTTCTACATAATGTGAAACTGATTACGGGTAAGTCTTTATATTTTTTTCTGATTGTAATTAGTTTTAAGAAAGTTTATTGTAAATTGTATATTCAAGGGTAGGAATGAGTTTTAAAAGAGATTGCATTGTAAGAGACATTAAGCATTTTTCTAGTATTCCACAAGGATACTCCTAAAGTTTTCTTCCTTCCATATATGTATATAGATCTAGCTAGTCTTTACTAGCATTCGAACTGCATTCGAGGATAATTTTACCTTTGTCACTCCACCTTGCAGTCTTATTTTCCTTCACATAATCGTTCTGATTTAACGATAACTATCTTCCATTTAATTTTTGTATAATATCTGCAATGTATGTCTACGTAGGTAAGCTTACTGACCATATCAAATCTGTAAAACATTATGTCGTAACCAGGTCTAGGCGGTTAGGCTCAATAAAGTAAATTTTGGACTTTAGAGTAAAATTCCACTCTGACGAATGTCTGCGGGGACTTGAAAATTTTTCAATTGCTTTATGACCACTGATCAGATTTTCACATCAGAAAAAGTTTGATTAAAACTGTTACAAATTTTGGCAATATACAGTATAGACCTAGATAACTTATCAGTAGACATACTCGTAAAAGACACGAAGTTCATATCTTTTAGATGATTTTTTTTATGGTTTTTGGTCATTCATTCGCTGCATGGCTAGTTCGGTAAGTGAGAGTGAACGATTTTATCTGAAGTCATTATCCAATCATTTGTCGATTACATGATACTATTTTGGGTGGTGGAATCGTAATCAAAGCAATGCATGATTTGTACGCATTATTAGGGCGCAATATATGCGTGGATAGGTATATGTAGATAGATGTTTCATTTCTCGATAATTTTTTAATAAATTGTACAAGATCACGCCCACTTTTATTTTCACTTTGAAGGGAAAGTCGTAGGGATCTTATCATACAGATTTTTATTATATGTAAATAGAGAAAGATACATCCACTCACTTTTCTTTAAAAAAAACGATGACAATGCACCTACAATGACAGTGCTCCTACAAAAAAAACAAGATATGTTCTAGCGCTTTCCTCGACGTATCGCAAGCCTTCGATAAGGTATGGCACGAAGGTCTAAGGTATAAGCTAAGGCTAATTCTACCGAAAAAATTGTGTAGAATACTGGGATCTTACCTTGAAAACAGGCTCTTTCGTGTTAGACACGGGACCGAATACTCACAATTAAAGGAAATTCATGCCGGCGTTCCGCAAGGAAGCGTACTCGGTCCAATGCTGTTCCTGCTCTACACAAGAGATATGCCAAAAGATGAAGGGACCGTCGTAGCAACGTTCGCAGATGATACGGTTATCCTCGCAACGGACGAGTCAGTCGAAGCATCAACGGGTAAACTACAACGGGCTCTAAACAAAGTAAGCGAATGGACAAAGACCTGGCGAATCGTCCTTAACGAGACCAAGTCAACGCATGTCAATTTTACGTACAAAAAGGTAAACCACTTACCTATTTCCATTAACTCGATACAAATACCATACGCAAATGAGGCAAAATATCTAGGAATGACCCTAGACGCAAAACTTAAGTGGAAGTCACACGTTAAAAAAAAGCGCGACGAGCTAGAAATCAGACTAAGAGAAATGCATTGGCTACTCGGAAGATACTCGAAGCTAAGCGTATATAACAAACTGCTTCTGTATAAGCAAGTGCAAAAACCGTCTTGGACATATGGAATACAACTTTGGGGTTGTACGAAACCAAGCAATATGGCTATATTGCAAACATTCCAAAACAAAGCCCTACGAGCAATCGTGAATGCTCCATGGTATATAAGGAATAGTGATATTCACAGAGATCTAGGAATTGCTACTGTGAATGACGAAGTAATGAACTTTGCTCGCAAACTTCGTACTCGTCTTTATGCTCATTGCAATAATGAAATAATCCGTACTATGGACGTGACAAACATCGAGCGCCGACTACAAAGAACAAGACCATTCGATCTAGCGCCGTAAGGAAAAACCGCATTTAATGACGGTATTAGTGGGTGCCTTCGCTGGAAGGCTACCTACCTAACGAGATTAACACTACAGAAGCGTAAACCACTTGTTAAGGGAACTTAGTCGTAGTCGTCAAACAATGAAGAAATGAGAGGATTGAAGCTGTACTACTATGAGCACGCGCGGCTCATAGTGCCTCTCTGAGGGGTGAGGTTTAGCCCGTAGGCATATACTGACTGACACTAATGACATTGACCAAAAAAAAAAAAAAAAAAATTAGTAGGAAATCATTTCACGTAAAATAAAAACTGTGTAGGTACGTTGGCCACGTTTACTTTACGAGGAATATCTAGCAAAAAATGGGTAGGGTATCATGGAAACCGTTCCATTTGCATTGGAAAAAGATTATTGTGTTTTCTTGCCGCCACTGCACTGCTAATTTGTTGAACTTTCTATCAATTAGTACCTTTTGTACACACTAGGGTGGTTTTACTTTTACTTTATTTGTACTTGTTTGGTCATTCCTTGGTAGCTTTTCTGCAAATGGATGCTTTATCTGTAACTCTATAGAGAGCTGGCAATTATATACTCATAATACCGAACTTCACCATTTTGAAGCGGTGAGAGACTATTTGAGATTCGCCCTAAGTGCAGTGTGAATAAAAATAACGATTTTTTTTTCGTTTTTCGAAGCGAGCGGTTAAACGCCTTAGTGTTTGACCAGTTGGCGTAGGACGGCCGGGAAAACTGCGCCGAAATTCATGTTGCACCAAAATCACTGATGAATTATTTCGTTCAAAATAGTCATGACCATGAGTATTCCGTGTTTACTTCACAAATATCTAAACAAAACTGACAGTTGCCGACATTTGGAAAAGTTATAGCATCTTCTGGTACAAGTAAGTAAGTAAGTAAGCATTCTACATTTATTTGTGCTTACTTCGATCTACTGCCTCTTATGAATCTTAGGGCATCAACCACGTGTTTGGTTCCTGGCGACAGTGTATCTAAAGCGAAAGTCATTATCATACATTCCTCAGTATTTAAGCTTGATGTGATGCCTTTCTTGTCTTGTCGCAGAATTTAAGGTGCATATCCTTTCCCCATCTGTTGTGATCACTTTCTAGGCCTAAAGCTCTATAGAGTGATAGCTTCTTTGGAAAGTGAAAAAGAAGGGGTAAGTTGACCTAGAAGGGATAATAGGGCCTATGATCTAAATTGCTACTTAGTTATTGTTAAAAATAACATAAACAGGTAGTCGGCACTCAGTTGCAGAGCCAAAAGGCTGGAAGCCATTCTCTTCGATTATTCTTTGACCCCTTCATCTGTATGAACAAATGTACAACAATCACCAGACATGTTGTAAACAATTGCCTTATATGGCAACCGATTAGAAACAAAGTCATTCTATACAAAAGACAACATTTTAACCTTGGTTATCAGTTGACATAACCTGAATGCCCGAAAAGTCCTTGTGTATAACACTTGTATAGCTAAACCTCGCCACACCAGACAGATTGAAGTAATTCTCCCACACTTCGGGTGATAACAAGTGATTGCGAGACAACGTGCCACAGAACATGTCATCTATTCCATTGTCTTAAGATTATTCATTTAACAAATTTATATAGAACAGTCTAATTGGAAATACTAATAAAAGTAAAGTCAATCGTAATCTGAAGGTAAAGCTTTTGTTTGAAATTCAATTTAGTTGTTCTAGTTTATTTTTGGGTGTTAGTCTAATTTTGAGTAACCATTGGTGATTGCAAGTGTAAATGCAAGTGTATGTTAGAAATTTAGAGTGACTGTACAATATTTTTTGTACTCAAAGCTGGTCAGATAATTTGGGAAGCAGTCATGCATACATACTTGTACATCAAAGAGACCGAGTTCGGAACGCATTCAATTCAGGGAAGTTCAAAAATTTATCGATTCTTAGATATGAGAATGATTTACTCTATACTTATGTTTCTTCTAGGTCGTTCATATCATTTCAAAAGGACGCTGATGTTGTAGACGTGAAAACAAGGACTTTTTAAATGCAATTTGGAACAGAATGTCATTTGATCGATTTGACTGAGAAGTCGCAGAATTGAAAGCCCAGCCATGTGTATCATGCATTTGAATCTATTTAACTAATTTACTTAAGCGGTCATAAACTTAATCCCCATCATTCTCACGATCCATTAGTCCGATTATGTCACTTTTGTCGACATAAACTATAGCGCGTTGTTTTTTTTTTACACCAAAGGACTTGGTTATGTTTGTCAATGGATTGTCGCCATTAGCATTTTCATAAGTGGTATTAAAATTTTCAAAAAGATTGTTCAGCAGTTCCTGAATTTGTCGGACTACAACAGTCGCCATAGAGTCGCATGGATTTGAATCAGTGGAGCTGAGTGACAAAAGGCTCATACAATACAGAAGATAACATTTATAAGCTACCTACTTATACTTCTGCAGTCAATGTAGTCTAGAACGTATATTTCCTTAAGGACAAAATGTTTTTAAAGTTTCTTCGTCCAGTGTGGACTATATTTTGCAGATAAGTAGGTATGTACATGCTGCTCAATAGTTCATCAGGTTCAAGGGCTTTTTTGAACATCGTCCAGAATAAATGGTTGCCTGGCATCAGAATATCGGTCATCGTCGCCATTATACAGTGTGAAGAAGCATTCTTAGCCCTGACTGGGTTCCACTGCGAGTATTTCTGTCTAACTTTTGAAAGTCATTCCTAATTCAAAGGATCTTCCTTGAGACTTTTTTCTTATCTTTTCTTCTGTTTATGAAGATCGTGTGGAACTCATCATTCTCTGCAGTTTTTCTTTGTATTAAACTATTTGTCTGCATGATCTTGCTGACACAAATCACAATTCATCATCAAATCAGAGGTTGTCGTGGTGTTCGCCAGGCAAAACCAAGGACAAACACATCAAAGCCGAAGTGTCTGATGTCCAAATGTTGCTTGTATTCGAATTCTCGAAAAGGAAACTCAATACTATTCGATGGCATTAAACTTTTCTTCAGTAGTAATTATGTGGCGCTGGGAATACAGTCATGGATGGCTTTGCTGGAGCGAGGCAGTAGTTGAAATTCGGCGTTTGATAGGTTAGAAAATCCCAAATGTTAGAAAATTTTCTTTTGTCGATCGCAACGTCAGTCAGTCACGATTTGTTGATCAAGAAACTGCCAACTGATCAAGAAACTCCAAAGAATTTTGGTAAACCTCCTTATTTTTCGAGTGTACTGCCAAGGATGTGTGGCGGCTGTGGCTCAAGTGGTTAGTGCGTTGGACACCTAAAGGAGGGGTTTGAGTTTCAATCCCCGGACAACACGTAAAATTTCTTTCATGGCCCCACCATCGTTGTGGTGTGACTCCATGGATTATACGACCCGTCCCTAGGGTTTGATTGTTTATTCAACTCAAGGTTGGACTTGGCAAAATTCAAGAAATAACATCTCGCCTATCTGAGAGCCTGGCCAAATTAGTTCGCCATTATTGTTTGAGACAAAATGAAAATATGAGGCGGAGCTAGACTGTCGTCCATCCAATCTAATCGTTTGGGCTGATGCACAAGTTCCAAATATTGAAGCGAATAGGTTATTTTTTTTTAGTTTTGATTATAGTTTTAGTAATCAATTCCAATGAGAGTCCTCCCTCTATTGATCTGGTAATCAGATGAAAATTAAAAATAACTTCGTGGGCGGAGTCAGATTGTCGATATTGTATTGCGAAGTTTGTCGCATGTTCATGAATTTGAAAGGAAAACTTCTCTATCGGGCAGACATCATCACTTGATAGTTTGTATTTTGTATAGAAGGATGTTTCTTACATGAGATCATTCTAGGCGGAGTCTACTACCTGGGACTTAGTCTTCTTTCTTCTTTATGAGTTTGGCGTTGGCCATAAAACTTCATTTTTCATTTAATGCATTACTGAATCGATTTTAATTTCGTCTTTGAGTGTTTCCACTTACAGAAGGATTTTACAGATTCATTCAGTTCATTTACGGTAGAGATTTCACTCTACACTTGCTACATATAGTATTTTGAGATAATAGTAATAGTAGATCAGTAGTAGGTGTCATAAAGAGAACAAAAAATCAACAGGAAGTGAGGGATGATAGTCCATTTATTCACTAGTACAGCGTCTTTTCAGCATTACTTCCAATGCTTCAATATTTGCTCCAACCGAATGATGCTATCTTATAACAATGATTTTTTAATAAATTAAAAACTTTGACTCATAATTTATATTAAATTGTTTTCTTTATTTAGTACTTATACAAAAATAGAATTTATCTAAAACATTTACAAGATCACAGATCAACATAGCATTTCGCAATTCGCTTTCATAACTAATAACATTTTTTTTCTTCTCCTCTTTCTCTCTTAAAATAAACATATACAACAAAAGGAATTTTAACATTAAAAACAATTACAAACAAACAAAAAAACTCCATAAAAAAGTAAAACCAACAAAATGATATAAAGGAATAAATACGCAATGGCAATATAATAATTTATAATAACATATATAAGAAAAAATTGCAATAAAAATATGCAATTTTGTTTAACATCATATACATAATTATGTATTCTTTCCAAAGTAAATATATTTATGGCACCATCCCTGCACATTATCCTCATTGTCGCAGCACAAAGGATATACGATTTGAGATTTCGTTACTTTAGCGCAGCGCATGCATAATTCCATAACATCCATGTCCATGTCACATTTCTGCAATTTACGTATCGTATCTGAGCTTAAATCTCCATAATACTGGCTCGCATCAATATTCGTATCATCTGGATTATGTGTACTATGTTCCGATGGACGGCACATAGCCATAGTGCAAATGCATGCTGTCAGCAATAGGCACCAAGTTGCAGAATGCATCAACTAAAATAGTAAATAAACAGATACAGTATTGTATTAATTTGAATTTTCATTGTGTAATAATTGTGCGTGATTTTTGTTTAGAGGAGAGTTTCGCCTTAAATGGAATGATTAAATCACTAGTCACATATACACCTATACTTGGACTAAAAAAAAAAAAAAAAAGAAAAAGAAAAAGAAATTTCGCTTTACTTATTTTTAGTACACGAGGTTATCAGAGCGGGTTGTACACTGATGTCTGTGTGCGAGAGTGTTTAATTAATTTCACTTAATATTGCTTGTCATTAAATAATAAAAAAAAAAACAAAAGCATGATTGTTTAATAAGAAAAAAAGGAAGGAAATGGGTTCTAGGCTGAAATCTTTAAGAGTCATCTGGTAGCAAAAGACTTGATAAAAATATGCCTTGTAGACCCGGAAAAGAGATGAATTAGCATTGAAAGGTAAACGGAAATGAATTGAATGAATTTTAGTTCTTTGGTTCAATGGAGGGTACAACAAATATGTGCCCATCTAAATGGAGTCCTTCTGAAAAGGCAACTCAATACATATGGTTCATGACAAATTTTGAACGTTGCAAATATCATTCTTCGACATCAAGACACAGGTCCTTGCAACTACTTTAAGTTCCCCAAATAACATTATTTCAATACCTTATTATATTTCCAACAAATTCCATACAAAAAAATCATTAAAATAATATGTATAGGCCTTTCCAACACAATTCCCACAAACACTACTAATTTGGGGAAAAATTCCCTCTTTTTGATTCTCGTTATTTTGAGTAACTTATTACAACAATCATTTTGCAATAATTTTTGTTTAGCTATCCATTTTAGGTCCTTTTATGTATCTATGTAAAAGCTCTTCGAGATTTTTTGAATTGAATTCCAAAATTCATGATTTTTTTCAAAATTTGTTTCATGAGAATCAGCATCACTGGTCGTATGCGCGGTATGATTTCAAATAATGTCTAGGAAAGTGGGAGTATTTTCTTATGTCTGTGCTTTTCAAATAAATACAAAAACAAAATAAATAAATAAATCCTGATAAGAAGCATGTCTTAAATTTTTGACTTGCCTGGAAGTCATTGAGACACATGTCGGACTTTGGCTTTAAATTAAAAACGAAAAAAAAAAAAAAATTCGGGGTCTGGGGCAATAATTTAATATTTCTTCTTAATTGCCTGATAATGATGAAATAAAATATGTCTGCGCTGATTCGTTAGTATATCTGTGAGGGAGTAGATATTGATTAACAAAAAAAAAAAAAAATCCAATACGAAGAAGAAGCTTGAAAGATTTATAGAGCAGGATTTCTATTTTGTTCGATGAGAGTTCAAAGTTGGAACGGATTTTTCTTTTTCATGAGCTCATTGAGTGATGTGTGCCTTGACTGTTAATATGTACATTTGAGGTAATACCTGTTCAATGCTATTATGTGAGTCTAAAGGATTTTAACTTTAAACATCGTGTATTGTGGTCGAAATCACTTATTACTGAGTCACGGGTTATATTTTGATCTTCTCAGATCTACTACAGTATGCAGAGTAAATACATCTTTAATGAGATTGTAACTTTCTCTGTAATATCTCGGTGGAAATTTAAGTGAAATTATAGTGTCACAAGACGATAATGACAAACTAAACTCACGAAACAAGGCTGCTTCAAACAATTACTCCCAAAAGAGGTAGAGCCAATGATAGTCGGTTAGATCTAACGTACCTTAAGTGTCCAGAACTATCGAATTTCTGTCAAATTCTCAGAGTCTCCACCTATAAACATTTTTGTCTCAGCCCATTAAAGTGTCGAATGGAATCGAAATCTGCTATCCATTTAGAGAAATTCTTAACTCTTTACTTAATACCTACTTTGATAGAGGTGACGGTACCTTGGCTGTTAGATTTTTATTTTAAGAGCTATACACTTAGTGGGGCTTCCTTCTTAAATGAACAGTCTTCTGTGAGTTTTGCTCGTCCACCAAACATGAGTACTAAGTAGAGACCTATAAATACCTTTATTTACTTTTGATAAAGGGGACTTTTAGAACGAGCTTCCGACGATTTGGTGAACAATATCGAGTTTGAAGAAGTAAACAAGTCCTTGCAGATTATTGGAGTACCTATTGCTACTGGGCGCCAATTAAAGTTTTTTTTAATAGACGGGTCTTTTCCAAATTTGCCAAATATTAAGCCTCCTGTATGCGGCTTTTGCGACTCCTTTCTTGATAAGCCTATTAGTTTTAAAAATAATTGTTTTCCTTGCGAGTTACTCGGCAAAATTTCTTTCTTCTTTTAAGCTGGTTTCTTGCTTCTAGTTTATACGAAGAGGCACTATTTTTCTTGCTGTATTTCTACTGAATTTTTGAAACAGATTCCTAGAAACTAATTACCGTGAGAGTCTCAATTGATTGTACTAACACAATTTCATTTATCCGCACCTAGTTTCAGTTTTTTAACAACAAGGGTATATTTTTGATGATTTGTGTTCAAAAATCCTATTTTCTGAAACCAATGATGGAACTAATGTGACCGACATTTTAAGCATATTAGTCTTGCATTTATAAACGGATTAATAGTTCAAAAAACGACTTAAAAATATGTTTTTGCATCTCGAAAATTCTCAGAACTCTATATCCATAATGTATGTCATAACAATTTTTTTTTTTTAAAGAAAAGTTTTCCACAAATGTAGATCAAATGTAGTGAATTGGAAAACGACTAATAGGCTTTCTTTGTTTTGTCCTTAGAGGTTGGAAAACATAGGATTGTGTGTTTCAGTCCTAAAGAGTCTTTCGTTTCATCTTATTTTCTTGTTAAAAACTCAGCACACTCTTCACTATAAAGTCCTACCAAACGTTTTAGGGTGAGTGGTAGTAGTTTCAAGATTATTCGAGAACACTTTACTCTATATTCCGTGGTTTGTCGCTATATATTGATCGTTTCTTTTTTTTCTACCTTAACCTTTTTAAAAAGATGACGTTCACCATTGTTTAACTTTTGTTACATTTGCTTATAGCCCACGTCTTGAAAAAGAATGTAAATAATTTAGCTCTGCTTTCTACGCTTATTATGAGAATCTCAAAGTAGGACAGAACTGCGCGTTTGGCACCATATTGAATATTTCTTTTGAAGACTTGTTGTTCTTAAACTGAACATGGTAGGCTTATAATAATCTAAAATGTTCAGCTTATTTCGATTTACATACAAATTCTGATCTGATGAATGGTTTTATTAGTGTCATATATGGAAGGGAAGAGTATGTCCAAAAAAACGTATCCCTAAACAGAACACGGACTTCTTTTGGAAAAATGTTTTAGTGTAGAAATTATAAGAGAGTTTGAATGCAGGAATAAGTATGGCAACTGTAAGAGACAAATTGGTTCACAATTTTGTAGTTTTTATTCAAAAAATTTGTGAAGACTAAATTTTTTAATGCAACAGATCGATATTAAGTTTAAAGGTTCTGGAACTCAGAGAATTACTGCGCACTAATGAACCCAATTCGACATTTTATGCACGAGTTGTACGTAAGATCTAGAATAGTTAGAAATATACAAAATGGCGAATTATTTTTTTTTTCAAAATGGCGAGTATTACATAACCTGACTTTTGGCAGTTTAGTCTAGTATTATCGGGCAGTTGCTCTGAACATTTTCCTCTGGTTAACCTTTTTATTTTGAATGTCATAGTTAGTGCCAACTTTTTTGTACTACAATTACAAATAGGTATTGGGATTGTATCAAACAAGTGTAATGTGTAGTTCAAAACTTTACCAAATATTTGTATCCTGTGCGTCGTTGTATAGTAAAACTAAAAGGATATTATTGCACTGAATTTCACTTTCAATATATTTCACTTGTTAGCTAAGTATACATTTAAAAAGAATGCAACGTTGAAAACTATATGTTAAGCTATATATTTTGGTGTATCTGAATTCACAACTAAGTCTCATCCAGTTGTTTTAGACATCTTAACTCAGAACTAACTTTTACAAAGGAATAGTAGCGGTTTTGGACAAATTTTTGGTTGCGTGAAAGCTTGTATTTCCGATTGGCTATGAATTTCAAAACTGTGTTTCTTTTTCGAACTGTTGCCTCTAGTGAATACTTCGAAAATCATGTAGGATTTTGGAATGAAAGTCTTGAAAAAAAAGTGATGAGGATAAGAAGGATGAAATCCGCAATCACCGTGTTGGTAATTTATTGTGAACGTTTCCGCATTCAAGGGATATACATGAGTGCAATAGAAACTAATTAAAGGTTTCAGATAGAACAAGATCAATATTTGATAAAAGTGTTTTCTTTTAGGTCCGATCCTTTGCCGAAACCCTAATTAACTAAATCAAACGACAAATCAATTTTGCAATCTTAAACTTAACTAATCCTTTTCATTTTGCTTTCGAAAAGACACTTTTACCTATCACTCAAAGGCACTATGAAATATTTTCAAAAATAAAGTAAATCTCCTCAAAAAATCATAACATAAGAAAAAAAAAAAACAACTAATTCAAAACGTAAACTCACTTTAAATTGCATTTTGTAATTTGAAATATTTTCCAACGGGTTGTATTAGTAAGTATTTTCCAAAACTATAACACTTTGTGGAGCGTAAAAACGAATATGCACTTCTTGACCGTAACGGGAGGAGAGAATTCTCTTGCTAAGAACAATATCTGTATTCAAACACGGCTTCGTAATTGAAACTGAAATACTTCCTACATTTTGAGCACATTTTATATATACTGGAAACGTTGTTTTGAAAAATCCCCCACCTATTATCAGGCGGTGTTCTCTCTTGCAACAGAGCAAATGAGATAACTACACATAAAGCCTGGGTGTGAATAGCAAATGATCTCTCGCCAAAAGCCTGATAGCCTAAAAATAAGGCTAGTATCACGCTGAGTGGCAAATAAGCAAAATCAAAAAAAAAAAAAAAAAAAACAAAAAAGCCTTAATAACAATTAATGAGAGAAGATTAAGAATGGGCATGTGTGTGCGTGTGTGTATTCTTTTAATCACCACCCACAAGGAACCCCTCTAATCACACATCCGAGGCGAGGATCCAAAATCAGAAAATAAACAGAAACGTTTTTTTTTTTTTCAAAAATCAACTTAAGCACACCGTTCTCACTCATTGAGTGGCGCGCGGACACATTGATAAGGCTCTGTTGTGTATACGTATACGTATCTCGATTGCTTTATCATCTCCTGGCGTTTGGGCTTCCAGCACACACAAGGCTGCGATCGGTCAGTATAGTGAAAACCACCGGTAGGCAGGCACTCACTACACACCCCGAGCGAGACACGAGGTGAGGCGTTGCGTTTTAAACACAATGCGGCGCAGTATTTAGGGTCAGAAATAGAAATCAGTTTATTGATAGTGTAATCAGTCTAAAAATATGGTCGTGTGGTGGAAATCAATCAGTCAATCAGACAGCGAGCGCCATCATTGCAGTGAATGACCCATCGAGTTCCACGCATAAATGTCTAAAGAAGACGAGGAAGATGCTGCGCCGACTGACGTGTCCTTATCTACATATGTGTCTCGTGCGCTAAGAATGTTGCATTGGGTTATGAACGCGCAATGAAAAACACAATTAACATGGCCCATTAAAGCATGTAAATCGAAGTTCAATTTTAATTGCTCGACCGAGAGCGATAGGAGGGCATATGTTAGCACGGAATGCATGCTGCAGTTGCAATTTGTTTTCATTTAATTTTCATAGATAAGGCGGCTCCAGTCCATGTGTGTGCTTAATCGGATCTGGGCGGGAAGAGAATGTCATCATGCGATGATTACTGGCTTCCTAATGATGCTGCCTTGAGCTTGAGGCATAAGGCGCATAATGTCAATGCTTTGCTATTATGTCTGTCGATTGATAAATGTATTCAAGTGAAGAGGTATTGTGTGTCAGTGGGTGATTATATTCAGGTGGGAACTAGTAACCTACATCCTAGTCACTAGAATTGGTGATGGTATGTCTTCAAGGTGAATGCTGTCTAGAATAGAATGTACGAGTACTCTGGTGAGTTTCGGATTTTATTGCCAGCCTTGTGCTATTCCGATAGCCATAGGAAGTTTTAATCCGACAATGGCCTCTTGAATGACCTTTGATTATTTGAAGTTGACTCGTCATTTGTGAGAGCTGTTTCGTTCTGTTATGTATTTGGTTTATCTATTACCCCAGTTTTCAATCAGTAATGACGCATTTCTACTGTTAAACTATTTATACAGCCATATTTGTCGTATTGTTTATTTAGTTTTGTGCAAGGTAGGATCATAAATATCTACAATTTTCCATTAAATGTTCTTTTGATTAAATTTTCTTAGAATATCCTCCATGTCTTTTTTTCTCAGTGATAGCACTTGAACAGTCTTGAATCAGCAGTCGTTTCTAAGTTTAAATATTTTCCACCTTCAGCTTTGAAGAAGTGAAGTAGATAAAAAGTAAAATCTTGTTAATAACGCAATGAGTGAGGCCTATTTATACAGAGATAGCTTTTAAGGACTTCATCATCGACTTCGTGTTGACATTTTTTGCCATAGGCTTTCCAAAGATGTTGAATTTGGCCTGCGACTTGTTTGGCTATAACTACTTGGATACTGTTGTCTTTGACGTTGGAAAATTGAGTAACTATTGTCGTAGCATTAAACGGTTTGCCAACATTAGGATATAATGGACACATTGGGTATTTTTCTTGAATAGTCTCATCGTTCAGGACCCGATGATTATATCGTATTTACTCATGATTCTGGTACTGATCTGTGATATCCTCCAATATAGTCTAAAAGTATAGTTGGACTCTGTTGCATGTTTTCGGACTTTTGTGTCATGTTTCCGACATACAAGGCCACCGCTTGCCGGAAGAGTCTACATATATAAGCCAGCCACACAGTTTTGTATGCTTCGAGAAGTAAATATATTTTGCGCAATCATTGTTTGTACAATTCATTATCGCCAACTTACCATGTGGAAGGTATTTACTCAACGATGAGACTGCGCTACGATTGCCCTCCGAAATGATGCTTTGAGCTTTGCAACTGGAGAAATGTGCATAGTTTGCCGCCATGGACCTGAGAATTTACAAAATCCTTCAAAAAGAAGTTGATCCGCCGTCCTACTGGAACTGCTTATACGATATCAAGATCTGTACCGTTTGGTTGAAGACAAAAGAACTCGGCTATCATCGGCGCCAATACTATAAATCGAAACAGACCAAAATGGGATACCTAGTTTGATCCCACGCCAAACAGAATAAAATGGGATGTCTAGTTGTATCCCACCTCTAGTTTTTCCCTCAATGTTTCCCTCTTGTCTTGAAATCGTGACCGTTGGAAAAACACAGGCAGTCAACATATTCTATGGTTTTACCTCCCCTCTCCTTTCGTACGGCTTGTATTAAAAGCAGTTCGATGATGTGGTGTGGATTGTATGATGGTAGCGAAGCAGGAAATCGCTTTGCCCTCTTCTTGAATCCCAGTATGATTCTGGTACCTTTCTGTCTTAGACATTTTGGATTCGATATAGTTGAAGATTTCACCTTGTAGAGAATGTTTTTCCTTCTTCCTTAGCCTCTGTCTCTGTTCTGTCTTCTCCTTAAGCTCTTAGACTTTTTTCTGGACTTGCCACGCTATATGTTCTTAGATCCGAGCTATATTTATTAAGAATTAGTATCTGACAAAGGGACAACTATTGTCTTCCCTGTGTAGTCCCTGTTGTGGCTTCGCTTCTTTAGTCGATACCTTGTTTACCCTAGTTACACCTTCGTGTTTTCGAATGATGTCTACACTTCACAGTTGCATAAAGCCGATTTGCGCATTAGGCGACAGTTTCTGACAACAAGACTTCTGTTGGAATGATGTCATGAATTTGTCTATGATTTTCGTAGGACGAGAGTCAAGGGATTCATACGGAGTTAAACCCTTCCCTTCTCATGGTAAATGCCCATGTTTTCGGCAACAATCAGAAACTGGCTGTAGTTCCTCCGAAGAGTTTGGAGGATCCAAAGTTTTTTCTTTTCATCTATCTCTGATAAGGATTACGATGTCAATGGTAAACCCTCCTTGCACTTTATTTTCAGTTGCTCATTCATTTCGATGGACCATATCAGAGGGAAGAGTACTCCATCTTGAAGGAATCCTTTGGTAAATGTTCTTTAAAAAAAACTTAGCATCGAAAAGTGGAAGTTTTTTGGTACAGCGCATGGAAGAAAATTGCCGGGGTATGCCCTTAATTTATTGGATGAATGACACGAATTAATAGCTTACAGCCTAGTCTGAGAATACATATCTAGCTTCGGATAACACCCATCGTCAACCAACGTACAAAAAGCTAAGCTTGTTCATTTATACGGTCGTTGTCTAGGCTTCAGATATACTATTTTTTTTAAAGAGAAACCATCTTGAAAGTTATAGATATGATATCTGGATCTATCCTGTCTATCAGGGCTTTTCATATCTGTTATGAAGTTTACCATGGTACCTACTGAATCTTCTCAATCTCGTCACAAAAGTATTAATCATGCTAAAAATGCACTCTCCTTCTATAATTCACGTATTGTTTCCTGCTTGTGCCGCTGTCCTGCATGCTGCTTGTCACGGCTTCGCTGCTGGCTCTAAGTCCGATGGAATCACATTAAACTGGATTGTTGTAGATAAGCTAACTTTCACTGTTTAACAGTTTAATGAATTTATGATTGTGAAATGAAATCCAAAGCGTGCTGTACTAAAATGATAACCTTTTTAGACCAAGAGGAATCTGAGGTGGTCACCAAATCAAGTGGACGATTAGATAGCTAGAAAGAAGTATATTTACTATTTGTCATCTTGTCTACTCTATTGCAGACTATGACATCAATTTGGCTTCATATCAGTTTGGTTTTTTTTTTTTTTTTAAGGCGATAACTCGATCAGTTTCGGTATAGAAATCGGAATCGAGCTGTCCAAATATTTTTTTTCTAAGAACCGCAAAACTCAATAATTTTTTTTATTGAAGCAAGTGGGTGTGGCAAATATTTTTGGAAAACTTTTTTGAAATAATTTTTCTGAGTCGCTTGGACGAGTAGAAATCTGTTCTTGAATAAAAAAAAGTGGGCGTGTCTGTACATATTACCTCAATGAGTTTTAAAAAATCGGACTTGGTAGGTCTATAGTTCAAAGTAGTATATTATTATTTAGAGTCACATCAAAATCTTATTCTTCGATTCATATGCGATGCGATACGACATTTTAAAAAAAACAACGCGTATCATTGAAGTTATGCAAACGTCAAACCATTACAGTATAAAGTTTAGTAGAGTTTTTGAAAGCAAAGCAATTTTTCGAACAGTTGGTGAACAGTATTCGGTCGGTCTTTGAGGATCCTATAGTTCCTTCAAAGCAAATTTCCTTAGATCATTGATAATTGGCATGAATTTCCCTGAAAGTGGAAATTGGTTCGCATCGATCATACATCATTTAAGTTCAGAGATGAAAGGAGGTACAAATTTTCGATTAGAGGATTTTGTCCAGAGGGAGATCAATTGAAGTAATGGAGGGAAGTCTGTTGTGCTCGCTAACAGTCTTTGAACCTAATCCATTAGATTTCCTAGTAATTGGGACTCAAGTTCAACAAAAATGAACAGAGATAGAAGTTTGAATGAAATAAATAAAGCAAAGTGTAAAAAAATTCATCAATCAAACTTAAAGCAAGACAATAGCAATCCGAATCAAATGATCTCTGATCTTGAGTTTGATCTGTCAACTGACATTTTGACACCAATGTCATCGATCTTCCTGTAGCTCGTGATTACTTTCAAATTCATTAAAATAATTCTCCCGTTAGCAACATAAACAAATGTGCTGCATGAGTACTTTAATTGTGCTAACACGTGCTGAACTTCAAACTGAATTGAAAGTCTCATAGCTTTGAAATCATTCCATGCTCGTGTCGAACAGGGATGATTGCATGTTTTTGTTTTCGAAAGCATACTGACACTGACAGTCCTAACTTAGACGTTTATCTTTGAGACAATCTGAAGTGATTATAAACTATATTAGGAATTGCATTTGTAATAATTATGTAGTAGAGCATCATTAATTATACGAACATAGAACATTTACGCAATAGCTTTAAGGTCAAGATTAGTTATCAAACATAGACGATAGTAAGATGTTAAAATTTTTCCATTATTACATGGAATTTCATTTTTGAACTTTTTTTTCTGGGGTTATTGAAGATGACTGGCACATGCGCTATAGCTTTAATTACGTATTAGGTTTTTTTTTTATACTTATGCAAGTTTGGCTGCCCTTCAGCTATGACATTTGTCATTTGCAATAATGGGCTATGTCAGAATATCAAAATAGTTCCCAAATTCATTAGAATTTCATCATCAAATAAACACAACTGTCATCGGTGACATTTCGAGGACATTTTGCTTACAAATTGTCTTTTGGCAATGAAATATAAATATCATCGCTCTTGTATTCATGACTCGTCAATTGTGGCTTATGCCACGCGCTCTAAATATGTTCACACTTTCATTCATAACCTCGGTATCATATCAGCATTCAAAATATTCTTATCAAAAAAGACCAAATCATATTGTCAAATTCTGATGAAACCCATTCTCCAGGCATGAAAAAATCACTCGACACGGAAAGACTAATCCATGCTAAATACAAAGATTACCCAGTTTTTCCACGAAATCCCATTGGTCAAAGAATTTGACATTTCCTATTGACATTTGATCTCCACTATCACAATTCCGCCAGTCGTCTGTAAACTCCTTTTCCATTCAGACGTTCGAAGTACATACAAGATTATCAAATAAAATCATGATTTCTACTCGTATGTTGGCCTTACTGTTTGGTAAAGAATTAAAATAAAAAAAAAAAAAACAGAAAATATTCATTAATGTTAATTAGGCACTTAATACTTAATTAATAAACATAGATAAGAATTTTTAAATGAAAAATTCATAAATTTGTGCAGAACAAGACGTCATATCACAGTGATTTTGATAATTCTACACAAACGTCACCCAAAAAGGGGGCTTGTCATTTTTTATTTGGGTTGCGTTCTTGTGGTTATTCATAAAAACAGAAAACAAAAAATTATTAAATTGATTAAAAAGAAATACTACTCGTATATGTGTGACTAATTCAAGGTCAGGCGGACCCATCATTCAGTCGCGTGGCTACTTGTAGAGTGGAAAATTTAATCGTCAAAGGAAGTCACAATGGAAAGCTTCAAGGGAACGTAGTCGACTCGGTAACCAAGTCACATTTTGATGTGATAACAATATTCAATCATACCACTTGTCACTAAGCCAATTAGTTGACCAACTAATGGCCATAGAAGAAATGTGTCAATGACAAAAGGGGGCACGTTTTTGACACCAAATGATTTGTGGGATTGAAGTTGTACTTCCTGTCTGTCGTAATCAGTTTCTTGGATTTGGTTGATCCTACGTTTTGATTTCATTTCAGAGGTAGTTACGAGTCTGGAAAAAGCTAAGTCATATCACTTAAGACTAATTGGCAGTATTTTATTCGAATATGCACAAGACTACTCTAGATGGAGTTGAAGGGCTTGGGACTTGCACCATAATATCGTGACTATCTACAGTTTAATAAAGTTTCCTTTAATCTGTAAAGCTTTCCAGTCCGGATCATGCCTTTATTTCCAAATGTCAAATGTCAGAATGTGTCATTCTCAATGTGTAATCATTCACAATTTAGTCTATTCACAATAGATCGTATGTGAAACAAGCGCTTGCAGCTTTTGCACTATAATGCCGGTCATTTCCCAAGTGCTGCATCCTTATAACAACATGGATTCAATATTGGAATGGAACAGTCTTATTTTAGTGTTTAAGCTTATAGCATTGCTTCTCCATATTTTGGACAACATTCAACTCTACGAATGCCACCTTATTGGAGATTCGGCGAAGACTTATCCTAGGAAACCGCTGCTACTTAGGTTTTGGGAAACAAATACGTTCAAAACTCCTAATTAGCGTGCCCGAGATCGAAGAGGAGTGGAAGGCTGCCATGTCTTAAGCAAGTAAGTGATCTTCATTCCTACGATGTTAGAATTTCTGTACACTATCGCGCACTTATGTTGTCATTATTTGGTGGAGGTCCATAAACGTCAGCGTAGGTAGTTCGGTATAAGGAAAGATTGCATAAGTAGCTAGAACCCTTTTGGTGGAGTAAACCTCAACACAAGACAAAAGTTTGGCTGTGGCTTAGGAATAGTTAAGCATGGCGTAAAGGATATAACACGCCCTCGGTCCCATTGACCTGTCGCGCCAAACATTTTTTTTATTATTTTAATGGTGGTACAACCGCGAACTCTATGAGCTGTACCAAGATGTGGATGTTGTCCAAAAAGCCAAAACACGTCGAATACACTGGCTCGGCCACATCGAGCGAATGGACAATAATGCTCCAGCAAAGAGGATCTTCGAATCACAGCCCCCAGGTTCGAGACGACAAGGAAGACCGAATCTCCGTTTTAAGGACCAAGCTATCGCGGATGCCAGAGCGCTTGGTCTAGACAACTGGAAGCAGCGTGCCCTGGATCGAAGAGAGTGGAAGGCTACCGTGCCTCAGGCAGAGACTCTTTACGGGTCGGGAGCCCGTTAAGTAAGTAAGTAAGGTTTTTCTGACAGGTCGCCCAGGTCTCTGAAGTGAAATTCGCCAATAGTCGTTTTTCTAGATCCGCACAGGTTATCTTGGTTATTTACATAGAAAGTGAGATGTGCGTCTGTTTAGCCACAGCCGCAGCCACAGAACACTCTGCAGAAGTTATGTGTGTTTGGACACCTTTCTTGATAATTCTAGGAATTTCGTTTCTTCTTCCGAGTCTATCATTTTCTCATCGGCGCGGGTCGCATGATACCTTGATCGAGAATTTGAGAGCGGAAATGACTATCTTTTGACTTCAATCTGCTCCGAGGAGTTGAGTCCCAAGGTAGATAGTCTCGTAGAGGCCTTGACTATCTGCGTAGTCAAGGTGATTTAAGTGAGATGCGTCCATCAAATTCCTTCATTTCCCGACGACAAAGCAGAAATCAGCTATCCAATCGATGGTCATGTTGGTTGTTTGGTTCTTCTTTCGTGCTGTGGTTTCTAACTTTCAATGCATATACTGTTATACATTCATTGAAGAATTTCTCTTTTAAAGAATTCAAAAGCCTTTTCATCCGACCTTGACAAATTTCATATATTTTACTATACAACAGGATGGATGAGATGAAGCTATTAGAATGTGTCTCCTATGTTCTTTTTATGGACATCTACTCCTTAATAGACTTCTTTGACCTTAGAACCAACAATTGGCGAAGGTGATTCTCCGTTTAATTTGCGGGTCCAGGAAAAATGAATTTTCAGAAATCATTAAGGATTCCTCCCAATTGTGTAACCAAGTCCTGAAAAATCATTTTAAAGGCAGAACTTCAGCTATCTGCATTCACTGCGTCTACCGGCATTTGTTTAATCAGAAATGTTTCCACTAAAAGTCTCTTTAAAAGTCTGCCAATGTGCCGTGCCAGTGGTTGGTTTAAGCATTTTTAACATTCTTTTGTGCGCAATTCGTTCAGATAAGTATGTTTCATTATATGTCAGTCACATACAACATGATAATATGCAACACACCTTATTAAAAGCGCCACAGCTTAAGCGGAAACCCCCCGCCAATATGTAAATCATATAATTATGCGCATTACATCTTATTTACACCATCCGCACTAGAGATTTCGTGGCGTGAACACGCAAGTAAAGCGCCATTCCATATATGTATGTATGTATGCATGCAAGTGTTGAAAAAACAAGCGCCTCCGGAATTTACTCTCAAACCACATGCCTTCACTCATTAATACGTATCAGCCACATTCCATGATCGGCCAGATAAGAATGGAAAAAAATACAAAATACGTTGCACATACGCCCTGCATGCCCAGACAAACAGAGCCGCACATGGAATATTCATTGACCAGGAAAAACTCTGCGAACTTGGTTGTAAACATCACACTGACGTTGTTTCCGTTTTCCACTACAGTGTGTTACATTATAAGTACAAAAATAAAAAAAAATAAATATATTTATATTCGATTCGATGCATTGCCGGCACCGGCAGATCAATGATCTCCCTTAATACTTAGAGGAGATTCGCTACGTTTGGAGGTCAAGTGATTAAGTGAAATAAGTTCACATGTTGGAGGGGGATGTGATGTGTTTATTCCCCGAAAAATGTCTCGTTTAGTTATGCTTTTTTCTTATGCAATAAGATGAAATATTTCATTAGCTTAGTAGAGCTTTGTTGTGGGAAATGATTTCTTCTTTTTGTTTTTAAAGATTGAGATTGAGGACAAGCTTCTGGTTATTTTTTTTCTAAATTTATAAGCCACGGCGGCGGAGGTCATATCAGATAAAAGTAATTTGAAGAAACTGATTGGTAAAGAATTTTTATATTAAGCAATAGTTAGCGTTAAGGATGTACAAGAGCACATAGACTTGTATGTACATTTAAGTACAAATTTTTAGTATCAGGAGCCGAGAAAAAGGCATCGGCAATTTCTGGTGAAAGTTTTCTCAACCTTTTAGATACACAAACCATATATGGACATGTACAAACATCATGCTGTGTCGAGTAAGATAGATCTTTGCAATATGAATTAACTCGTCGAGCAACGCAGTGCTAGATATTGTACCCATACACAATGTTTTCTATATGCTGTGAAGTCCTTGGGGTGTGTTGTGTGTCTATTTCATTGCAAATAACTCATCCGCCTGATCAATGACCTGACACCTGAGCCATTGGCAATGCAGTTTTTTTTTGCGAATTTTTGTTATCTTTTCTGCTTTTCATTATTTTTTTTTGGAGCGCTTGAGATAACAGATACATAGTGCCAATATGAATTCGATCTGAAGTTTCCATTTACTTAAATCTATACACAGAGCCATTGTGGCTTTCTTAACTTGGTCCAGGATGTTGGTATTCTAGCTTAATTTACTATCTAGGATTCGGCCTAAGTACTTGACCTTGCACCGTACCCCTTCCAGGATTAGAAGCAGTTCATTCACCACTAACTTCTAAAGAAGACATCTTATAGTGTACCCCTGGATTAGAAAATAAATATCTGCATCACGATTTCTTTGAATATATAAACCATTGTGAAGTATTTGCTCTCTTGGAGACACATGTTGAGAAGGAAAAAATCAAAGATTTCCAGAAACTTTTCAGTAACTTTGATACATCCTGGAAACCAGCGACTCGCAATAGCCCTTTTGGAAGAGCCATAGGCGGATGTGTTTATGGGGTTAGAAATGTTTTAAGGGACTTTGGGGTGGAGCATGCTTTTGATAGGGTGAATGACATTGACCTCATTAGAATAAAAATGAAAAAAAAAAAAACAACTCACAATTATCCCGCTATATGTTCGGGGGGTTAACTGGAATGAAGAATTTGGTATGATTAGGAAGTTTTTTGTAGAAACCGATTTAATATATCCAATTGTAATGGGAGATATCAATGTTAGAATTGGACAGCAGCAGCAAAACATAGAAGAAGTTTACAAAGTGACCTTTGAAACTGGAAAAGAATCAAAAAAGTCACAAGACATTATTATTAACAAAAAAGGGAGAGAATTTTTAGAATTTTGTAAAGACTATGTATTAATGGTGCTGAATGGTAAAACAGAAGGGGACGTAAATGGAAGTTTTACATACATCAGTACTATGGGAAACTCTGTAAACGATATATGTGCTATTTCACAAGAAATACTGGGAATTGTTGAAACATTTTCCCTAGAAGAAAAGAAATGCAATTTCAATATGAGAAACAAACAGAATCTTCTACCAAAACTGAAGTGGAAAGAACAATTTAAAGAACAATTTCAAAGAAACTTGGATATCAACTTAAATATAATAGCGAGGCAGAGGGCTGACATAAACCTAAAAGATCTGGGTGATTTAATTAACAAAGCGGCGCCCACACAAACTAAACCAAGGAAGCAAACACGTTTCAAATGTAAACGGTTTGACAGTCAATGTAGGAGGGCGAAAGAAAAATCATTTAATGCTCTTAAAATATATAGAAGAACCGAAGACTTCGGTGATAAAACAAGGTACATGGAAGCAAAAAGTAGTTATGAGAAGCTATGCGCTAAAAAGAAAATCGATTATTACAGTCCAATAGAAACAAAAATTAACCTAGTCAAAGAAAGCAAAGATTGGTGGTCGCTGGCTAAAGAATTAAGAAAACAAAATTTTCAAACTACAGAGGATATTGCAGTTTTGGAATTCAAAAATTACTTTGAGGCACTTCTAAACCCGACTCAAACAGTTACGGACATTCAATATGCTGCAAGGTTAAATACAGATGAAGAGCTAGATAGAAGTCATAACAGTTGAAGAAATTAGACGTTCACTATCCAAAGTGAAATTAAATAAGGCACCAGGAGCAAATGGAAATGAACTGTCCGAATATTTTGAAACACACATAGGCGTGAAACAAGGATGTTTGCTATCACCTCTACTCTTCGCGATCTCCATGACCATCTAGGAGGAGGACTTCATATAGATAATATTAATATACGGTTGTTACTGTATGCAGACGACATTGTTATACTGGCGGATGATGTTATGGTTCTACAAAATATGATAAATCAGTTAGAAAGATACTGCAGCCAGTGGGGAATGGAGGTTAATCTCAGCAAGTCTGAGATTATGGTATTTAGAAAAGGTGGAAAGCTTTCTGTGAAAGAAAAATGGAGATATAAGGGGGATGAAGTGAAAATTACTTCAGAATACAAATACCTGGGAGTATTACTAACGCCTGGAATGTCCTTCATAAAACATATAAATAGTAGGAACTCTGCAGCCAAAGGCAACATCAATGCCACTTGGAAAGACTTTTTTTTAAAAAAAAAGGATGTATCACTGAAAATGAAATGGAAACTCTTCCAGGCAGCTTGCAGATCAATTCAAACTTACGGCGCCCAAGTATGGGGATTCTCTTGGTTCGAGGAAGTGGATAAATTCCAGCGCTACTTTTTAAAGCACATGCGATATATCGCCAAGACGCTATTCGAATTTAATGCCGAAAGATTACCTCACAAGCTGTCATAGAAAATAATAGAACAGGAACTTTATTGGTATAAAGAACTTCGAAATAGAATGCAGGACTTTGGAATAGGTTGGGATAATGAAAACTGGACAATGAGAAATTGGAGAAATAAATGTGTCGAACTGCTAACAGGTATGAAGATACGAAAAAATCAAGAAAATGTGTGCCAGGCCATAAGCAGCCAAGAAAGAATATACAAATACTTGGACTACACTAGGGGATATAGCTATTGTGTCGATGGGAACAAGCAAAGCCAAATTACTTGGATACTTAAAGCACGAGCAGACCTTATATTGCTAAATGGAAATAAGCTGCAGTCGAATGGCCTAACGTGGTGCACAATGTGCAATTTGAAGGAATTAGAAACGATCCAGCACTTTTTAGGTAGATGCCCAGTACTCGAGGAAATCAGAAGCAGATACTTTAATAAAATTAGGCTTACAGAAGAGGAAGTAATTAAAATATTAAATGGAGAAAATGATAATTGGAATAGCTTAGTAAAATATATTGAAGTTGCTTTGTGTTATAGAAAGTTTTTAATTGTGGAGTTCAATCTTTAATTGTTTAATAATATGTTAATGAATAAGTAAATGAATTATGTAAATGCTAATTGAAATGAATTATAATGTCACTAAACTACCGACAGACGGTTAAGACCATGTCGTATGTTCTTTATAAAACTTAATGAGCTGATGATGTGAAATTTATTTGAAAAATAAAGAACTTTTATTATTATTATTATTAGTGTACCCCTACTGACGTACCTTCGAACTGAGACCTCGGCCAGCTTTGAGTTGACGAACGTGTTAGTAAGAAACTAGTTCACCAGTGCGCCAATCCGCATCTCAATTCTAAAGTTCGACAGTGCGCCTGTAAATGTCTGTGGCTCGACGTTGTTAAACGCTTCCATCATGAGGGAAAGTTTATCTGTGCATAAGATGTTAACATTACCTAGTTATGTACATATGTAGTTACATGGAGAAGCTTTGAAGATCTCAAGTTTTCCTTAGCTACATATGTCCATACACACATACATAGGTATGTATGTCACCGCCATAAACTCATAGACATTTTTTGTCGGGTACCATTAAAGATCGATGTAATGCGACAATCCAGAGACAATTTGAAAGTGTATTGAAAATTGGATTGACTGGATGGCCTATTGCCATATTCCATTATTAAGCTGAAGGATTACTCTTCTCAATAAAGCAACAATCGTTGGAAAATACATAAAAGGTGGCCAATGTCCTTCAACAATTCCTGACAGACTGCATAAATCTCAATGAAGGTACACATGACATTACAGTCGTCACTATCTTATCAGCTTCCATGAAAATGCACTTGTAACTGCCCTAAATGAAAAATTAAGGACTATTGATGTACACACTTTATATACGGTCATGACAATACAGCAAGCAATGATGGCTTGAAATCAGGAATTCCGGATATTTTTTTATAATTGTTCATTTCGCTTGGAATAGGTAGGTAGATACATTGAGACATATATACATATGTACATACATAGTGTATAGGTAGTGCGCAGAAAGCCATAGATGGCCGAAGATGGAAAGGAGGCTTAAAAAAGTATTGCTCTGTCATTACTTTAGATGTAAAAAATGCGTTCAATTCCGCAAATTGGGAACATATCTTAACTACGCTAAGAAACAAGAGAGTTCCACAGTATCTAATAAATATAATAGAGGACTACTTTAGACAACTGATCCCTCTGTATAATATAGATGAGGGTATTAAAAAATACATCGTCTCGGGGGGAGTGCCACAGGGCTCGGTCTTGGGGCCGCTGTTGTGGAATAACATGTATGATGGAATACTTCGGCTGCCAATATCAGAAGAAGCAAAAATAGTGGGATTTGCTGACGACATCGCCATTGTCGTAGTGGCCAAATTTTTGGAGGAAGTCTCCCAAATCAGCAACGACACTATTAGGATAGTCCAGAAATGGCTTACATCAGTAGGTCTTAAGCTCGCTGAAAATAGAACCGAAGTGGTGCTGATTAGCAGCAGGAAAGAGTGCGAGACAATCACCATCACGGTAGGTGGACACGAGGTTGAATCGAAACCTGCAATCAAATACCTGGGTATGATGTTAGATGCTAGGCTTACCTTCAAACAACACCTAGAGCATGTAAGCGAGAAAGCCTCACGCATTAATAACGCCCTCATGAGGATAATGCCAAATGTAGGAGGACCTAGGTATAGTCGAAGACGATTGTATGCAAGCGTAATTAAGTCCGTAATCCTATATGCTTCACCAATTTGGGCAGGAGCTATGAAGACCAAGTCGTATAGGAAAAAAATCGAAACGACGTACAGACTATGTGCCTTGAGAGTATGTAGTGCATATCGTACAGTGTCTAGCGACGCAGCGAATGTCATCGCGGGAATGGTCCCCATTGACCTGCTATCAGATGAAGCGCAGAGAATCTACGAAAAGAAAAGCGACGGAATGAATACCACTGAAGGAACTAATGGCATAAACGAAGCTGAACGAACTGTTGGTTTAGGCAAATGGCAGCAGCTCTGGAATGCATCTGATAAAGGTCGATGGAAGTACCGAATTATCCCGACAATAAACGATTGGATAGAGCGGAAGCACGGAGAACTAAACTTCCATATTACTCAAATGCTGAGTGGGTATGAATGCTTTCGTGCTTACCTATATAGGTTCAAACTCGATGACACGCCCAATTGCCCGACTTGCGAGGGAATACCCGAAAACGCTGAGCATGTATACTTTCAATGCCCACGATTCCAGCCTCAGAGAGAAATCCTGCACAGGGATCTGGAAGCTTTACCAAACCCTGAAAACATTGTAGGTCACATGCTACAGTCTCAAGCAAAATGGGATGCAGTAGACTCCTACACAAAATACATCTCATGTGAACTTAGATGACTGGAGCGGGAAAGAGGCAGAGATGCAGAAACAAGAAGGAACCAAGAGACTGGTCATGTAGAAATCTGAAGAAAGCAAGAATTGCTAAAACCTGCCCCGTGAAGAAATACCTGGAGGTAGTACCGCGGGGTATAGAAAAAGATTTAAAGGGAGGTGGTTTTAGTCAGTAGAAATCTGGCATGCTGATGAACCGAGTATTTCGTCAGTATCTTTTAGAAGATTTCCCCTTCCATATAAAAAAAAAAAAGTACATAGGTACATAAGGTCTTCGGTGATCATCCTACTTCCTCACACCTCCACTATAAAGTTTTTCTCATGCTACCCATTTCTCATGTACCCATTTCTTTGCTTTGTGCCGAAATTTTACTTCTTTGCATGCAGAATTCCTAATCACACCACCACCCCACTGAGACAAAATTTTTTCATCCCTTAACCAGACCACCACTTGCACTAAAAACCGGTCACAGTTTCTTTACTCATTTTCTTGGCAGTCATTCACTCAGTTGCGTAACATGTGGACAAAAATTCAGAGTGAGAATGGAAACCCAAAACCAGTTTTGCTTACTTTGTTTGCACTCATTACTCACTCATCCTGTCATTATAACTCCATTCTCAGAGAGCCGATAACATCTTTCTTTGCTTGTGAGAAATGAGAACACGCCATCTAGGCAGTTGAAACAGAAAAGTAAAATAAGTGTCATATACAATGTATATAGCACTACTTGGAAAAGCTATTCAGGAATCCCATGAAATCGTAACGATTTGCTTTTTTTGGCTGCTTCGATCGATGTTATGACCTCCGATGTACTGGGAGAGCCGGGTATTTATAACTTCGCAGATAGATCATTTGGATATAAGGTAGCGACACTATCCTTTTTTAAAACCTTGAGTTGATTCGCATCGGAAGTTACTAACGAACCGTTTAGACTGTGAGAAGTTGGTTATCAGTGTTGTTTGGAACTCTGATAACCAACTATGTAGCTGCTTATTGATTTATAAAATGGTCCTACTGTTGCATCTACATATTTGCTTCTTACACAGATTGAGATGAATGGCCGTGAAGGTAATTGTGTTCGATTCTAGCTAAACTTTTTCTTCTGCTTAAGTAAAATTCGGTCTTCGATCCTTTTCAATGCTGGTCTATATTTGCTTGCTAATATCGGATGAGGATCAACTCAAGAGATGGAAGGAGCATTTTGCTTCTGTTTTAAACAGAGTATTCGCCAGCAATATGCAACCAAGTCAGACTGAAGTATCCGTGTTAAGAAATTCCCGAATTCGCACCTCAAACCCCAGTAAAGAAGAGATCATTACCGCGATCAAAGCACTGAAAACCAATAAGGCGGTAGGACTTGATGGCATACCCGCGGAGCTTTTTCGGGCGGCGCCAACTGCAGCGGCTGAGCTTTTATTTCCATTTGTTTTGAGAACATGGGAAGCCGAGAGTTTTCCGGATGAGTGGAAGAATGGAATGATCGTCAAGCTCCCTGGAGAGGTATCTGCGTGCTACATACCTGCTGTGGCTAAAGTAATAGCTAGAATTATCCTGGAGCGAATCAAAGAACACCTCGAAGACACACTCGACGCTGAACAAGCAGGTTTCCGCTCTGGATCCTCCTGTATCGACCACATCAACACCCTGCGGATCATCATCGAGCAATGCGTTGAATATCGATCACCACTACACCTGCTGTTCATCGATTTCGAAAAGGCATTTGATAGTGTCAATCGGGAATGTATTTGGCTTGCCTTGCGCAGGAGAGGCATTCCTGATAAATTAATAGCTATTATCAATGCTACATCCGATTGATCCACATGTCACGTTTTGCACAGAGGAAGGCTGTCTGAGGAATTTGAAGTCTAAAGTGGGGTTCGGCAAGGCTGCATTCTTTCACCAATATTATTTCTATTGGTGATAAGCGATGTGCTAAATGCGACTTTATCGATGGGAAATGGAGGAATTCGATGGACTCTTACATCTGAACTCAAACACCTCGACTACGCCTACGATGTATGCCTACTGTCCCACAGAATAATGGACCTTCACCAAATGACAGCAAATGTGGAGCGAGAAGCTAACATCGTTGGGATGAAAATTAACTCGGCAAAAACAAAAATGATCAGCCTAGGACTGAACTCATCAACTCATATATGCATTGCTGGACAAACGGTTGAGAGAGTAGAGAGTTTCCAATACCTTGGGATTATTGTCTCAACTGATGGCGGAACCGAACTGGATATAGCCAGCCGAATAGGGAAAGCAAAATCTGCGTTTGGGATGCTATCCACAATTTGGCGTAGTAATGCAATTAGCTTAAACACCAAGCTATGACTGTTCCGTTCCAACGTTGAATCCGTGCTGCTATATGGATGTGGTACCTGGAGAGTGACCGCTACTATCACGAGGAAGCTGCAAACGTTTGTTAATAGGTGCCTACGCAACATCTTAAGAATTTTCTGGCCAAACCGTATCTCTAACGAACAGCTTTATCAGAGAACGGGTCATGAACCTATAGGCACAACCATACAACGACGAAAGTGGCAGTGGATTGGTCACACTCTCCGAAAAGGTGACAGGTCCATAGCTAACCACGCGATGCAATGGAACCCGCTTACTCAGGATGGCAGAACACGCGGCGGTCCCAGAAGTACATGGCGCAGAACAGTCGAGAAGGAAGCATGGCAATTGGGAAAGAGTTGGGGAGAGCTGAGGCACATTGCTAGAAACCGCACACGATGGCGCATAGGCGTTGTAGAGGCCCTAGGGGATACAGGACATAAGTAAGTAAGTATATTTGCTTGAACGGTTCTGAACAAGGAACAAATTTAAGAACAATTGTTAGCGAGCTCATTGGACATTGTCATACCAGAAGGCTTAGTGCACCCTTCAACGATTTCTGTAATAGCTGTAGAAACGAGCAATAGAAGGAAATGATTTTCTGTGTACCTGTCCTGTCCTATCAGTTTTGAGAAAAAAAACCTTAGGTGGGTACTTCTTCGAAGATCTTCACGACTTAGCTAAACTTGACTTATGCAAAATAAAATGCTTCGTCACCGGGTCAAACTGTTTTAATTCCTAAACGGGTGACCATAATTCTTCGGTTGCCTTCCTCCTGTGGCACATATGGGAAGTTTCCGGTGCTGGTAATTGGATTTTTCCATAGTGTATCATAATGGACCGTCTTTTATTCTAAGTGTGTCCCTGCTGAGCGATCACAACCACCCAACCCAACCTAATGGACTTCGTAGACCACAAGTTCACAAATTTTGCGAAATATCTACATTTATTGCATCGATCGTTCGGATAATAAATCATAACAAATGTCATAGTGGGCATAAAGTGGTGCGCAATTCAAGTTGTGCGCTCAGTTTTTGCCAAGTTTGCATCATCTCTCGTTTGTAATTAACTGAGAAAACTTAGCGTGTTGTTAAAGCTTTGAATCTATCAGTAGATACTCCAAGCACGTGACAAATGGCTGTGAAACACTAATCCGTCTGTCAGTTCCACATTCCCCTGACACAGCAAATATTTACACATACTTTCCTACGAAATACTCCTACAAAACTATGAAACGTATTTCATCAACACAATTATTTGTTCATTAACAAATCGTATTCCACAAGCTAGAGTCAATGCCCGAGCAATTGTGGCAACACGTGCCTGACATTTCTTAGCACGAGTCGACGTTTTTTCAAGTGGATATCTCTATGAAAAATCAGGAACTTCTTATCACCTTTAGTTGCGATTTGAACTGTCAGAAGTCCCTGACCATTGTCGATGGTCGTGTTCGTATTTTAATAGTGAATTTGAGTGCACTCTTATCTCGCACCTCAATTCGATTTTAGACTTCATTCACAACTATTTCACGAACGAAAATAATTGCAAAATGTACAACCTGCACCCGTGAGTATGATAGTTTAATCGATTTCGTAATTGATTTGCAATGTTTCATAATGCACAATCAAAAAAGTAAAATAAAATGTTCCCGATGATTACAGATTCGAGGAAGCACAAAGCGATTGCTCTCTTGTGGCAGTAAAGATAAGCATTTGTATTATGCTTCGTACAACATGTATGTACATTGTGGTTACTTTCATTTGGAAAAGATTAAAAAGCACCGAATTTTTTGATTTCTTTCGTTTTTATCACCAAAGTGTTGTTTTTTTTTTTTTTGTTTTTAATCAGTAAGTTTATGACCAAAGTCTAGACCAGGGAGCCACCTGGTTTTGAACTTGGGTGGAGATATTTTCATATGACTAATGGATTGGTTGTTTGTTGTATGTTTCTTGTTTTTTTTTTTTTTTTTGATTTTTGATTTTGTAAACACTTGCGAGTAGATAACCCCTAATTTCGTCTTAAATTTGACATAGATTTGGAGGGCAATTTATTTTAGCCTTTGAGCACACATGCACACATGGTGCGGTAATTTCCTATTGGACTTTAGTCGCAAAGTTGAAGTGGTTGCTATCTAAGGATCACCTGAAGGTGATATCATCTGTAAAATTGGATTTCGGGACATACATATGTCCATACATAGTTTCTAATTCTGATTGATACAGTTCAGAGCTAACGAATATCATCATTTCTATAAAAAGATCGACCTCCAGATTTTTATTTGTCATTGTCATTGTTTTGAACTGGTCACAGACAATAGGCCATTCACATGAGAATTTTTCAAAATTTGATTATATTGTGAAATGATTGTTAATATCACGCCTAGACATCTCGAAATGTGTCATATCTTTGGAAAAAGAAAGTATTTTCACCGACTTGACTTGATTAGTTTGGCTAAGGTACATAAGTAGTAGTTGTTGACTAAAACGATTGTTTTTGTTAAGAATTTTTTGCATACCTATTGCATATTCGAAAACAAATAGTGATAAGAAAACTAAAAATGCGCATCTCCATAAAAACTACGTAGTTGTTGAGTAAGAAACTAAAAGCGTAATCAACTATGAATGAATGATCGTCTGGGGTTACTGATAGCTTGACAAATTTCTGCTGCAATTATCTGAAGGGTTGACGCAATTCGAAATTCCATCGAACTGGTAGTGTAAATATTTTAATACTTACTGCGAAGGGTTTTAAATTGCTTACGATGACTTCATTCATCATAGATAGCACTTGCGACTTTTTTAGTCGAAAAGAACAAAAAAAAAAAAAAAAATAACAAAGCCCTCGTAGATTCTTTAGTTCACTTACAAGCAGAACAGCAACAACAGATAATCTAGTGTACGTTGAGAGGTTACCGATAGACTATCTAAATGATAGTATAGGTCTTCGTTAACACTTAGATGTCTTAGCACTTGTTGTCAAAGAAGTTTTCTCCTATAAGTTCGTACTTTGAAGTGATTAGGAAGGTTTAAAGCGCCAGTTTCGTTCTATCTACTGTCGAGTCCTTTCAGTTTGTGTGATCATTTAACTTGTTTACCGGGGTTTCGGTCTTCTTTGGTGTCTTGAATCTGGAGACAGTCTTCCTCATATCTACAGCTTTTACAGAAATAGTTGAAGGGAGTACCAAGCCTTCTGGCATGTCGTGCCCTGCGAGGGCGCCATCTACATATATTCCTCAGAAGAGAAACATGTGCTGATATTGTTCCGCCTACTGTTTGCCATTCTAATGACTACGGTATCTAATTGGAATTTTATCGTTTAAATAGATGCTGACCATTCAATCTGGATGATGATAATCAACATTTCCGTTCACCCGACCTGGATGAAGTTAAGATAGCGATATCTAAGGTGAAATCCAATAAAGCTGCTGGAGCTGATGGCCTAACAACCGAGCTATTCAAAGCAGCGGGGGATGACTTGGTTAGGAGCATGCACCAACTCATTTGCAAAATATGGTCGGACGAAAGCATGCCCGATGAATGGAACCTCAGCATTGTTTGCCCGATCCTCAAGAAAGGAGACCCTCTAAACTGCGCCAACTATAGAGGAATAAGTCTCCTCAACGTCGCCTACAAGATTTTATCTACTGTTCTGTGTGAACGCTTAAAACCTTTTGTCAGCAATCTGATTGGTGCATATCAGTGTGGTTTTAGGCCAGGAAAGTCCACTATCGACCAAATTTTCACACTTCGGCAGATCTTGGAAAAAACCCAGGAATTTCAAATCGATACTCACCACCTTTTTATCGATTTTAAGGCCGCCTATGACAGCATCTATAGAGAAGAGTTATATAGAGCTATGTCTAGTTTTAACATCCCTGCCAAACTCGTCCGATTGTGCAGGATGACGATGGAGAATGCACGCTGCTCCATCAAGGTCGGGAAAGACCTCACCGAGACCTTTGATGTCAAAAAAGGGCGACGTGCAGAACTCACACGCCAACATCAGAGGCACAATTTTTCAAAAGTCCGTACAACTGCTCGCATATGCCGATGATATTGACATAATCGGAAGAACAAAGCCTGATGTCAGTAGTGCTTGAGACGGAAGCGGCTAAGATGGGTTTAACGGTTAATGAGGGCAAAACAAAGTATATGCTGTCAACAAAAAAGGACACACAACACCGACGCCTCGGACAGAACGTCACCCTCGACAGATATAACTTTGAGGTAGGTAAGGACTTTGTTTACATAGGATCCGCTATAAATTCAGACAATGACACCAGCGCTGAGATCAAACGAATCTTGCCAATCGCTGCTTCTTTGGGCTAAGAAGGCAATTGTGTAGCAAAGCACTCTCTCGAACAACTAAAGTATCCCTATATAAGACCTTGATCATCCCAGTCCTGCTCTACGGCGCAGAAGCATGGACTATGTCAAAAATGGATGAGGAAGCTCTCGGTTGTTATGAGAGAAAAATACTTCGTGTGATTTTTGGTCCCGTCTGCATAGACGGAGAGTTGAGAAGAAGATATAATCAGGAGCTGTACGAGCTATATAGCGACATCGACCTAGTCAGAAGAGTTCGAATACAACGACTAAGATGGTTGGGTCATGTAGAGCGAATGGACAACAATGCTCCGGCTCGGAGAGTCTTCGAATCCACCCCAGAGGGACGACGCAGTAGAGGAAGACCTCGCCTTAGGTGGCGCGCGGACCTCAACCAACTTGGTGTGCGAAACTGAAGGCACCTAGCTAAAGATCGAGCTGGCTGGAGAGGCTTGTTGGTTGAGGCCCAGGTCCACCCCGGACTGTAGCGCCACCTAAAGTAAGTAAATAGATGCTGACGGTAGCCCAGTCAGTCAGCTTCACAAAAATATTAATGGAAAGAATGTGGAACCTAGTTTCTAGTGCAGCTGTAGAAGTGATTTTAAGGGCTCCCGTTATACAGATCCAAGATAGCCTTCGAACCTTCTCAAGTATTGCACCGGGCTAGTACTCCATACATAAAGATGGGTCTGACGATTGCTGTGTATATTCAGCGAACAATCTGGGACTGGAGAACCCAGTTAGGCCTTCCTACATGAATAAACGACAATCGAGGTCTTCCTAGCACGGTCTTAAATGTTCAGTTTCCAACTTAGTTTTTTTGCTATGACGCTGAACCCCTCTTTACACAAGATTAAGGGTATCTAATTCACTACCATGAGCCAAAATATTGTGTTAATCTCCACCCTGTACAACGACCTTCTGGTTTGACAGCACTCCGGCTCAGCGTTGATAAGACGGATTTTAAGCATTTGCTCGATCCAATAGCAAAGATAGTTGTCAACCTTCAAATCAAGAAGTGCAGCAGATATAGCTACTGTTGTGACGTTGTTGAAAGCTCCTTCAATATCAAGGAAGGAAATACCGTAGTGGAATCCTCGTTCTCAAAAGATTTCTTAATGATTACTATCAACGAATGCAGGGCAGACTCTACTGATTTTTCGTTCCAATACGGATATTGGGGTACCGATAGGAAATTACTACCTAAACTTGTTCTAATGTGGACGTTGGTCAGCCAATTCAAAATTTTTAATAGAATGAAGGATAGGCTTATCGGGCGGATGTCCTTAGGAGATGCGTGGGAGTTCTTACCAGTCTTCGGTATAAAGACGAAGTTTAAACAACTCCTAAAGATAACGTGGAGCCAAGGACTTAAAGTATTAAAAACTTGCTGTAGTTCCATTGGTAATATACCACGGAGACAAGGGGAGTTCTGGCAAGTTGACTACCTTTTTTTGGGCGGCTTGCAGCCTCTCGTCCCGTTGGATAGTCGAGTCCTAAATTCGGCAGCAACACGAAAATGGTCATAGTCGGCGTTGGCCCCTCTGAAAGATTGTACATTCAGAATATTGGATGCATGCCTCGCATCTATTAGCACGTGGTCGATTTAGTTCGCGGTTTGACCATCTGGAGAGGAGTAGATTATTTTTCTATCTGCCTCTTAGAAAGAAGGTTCTCTTCACATAGAATGTGTTCCGGGATATCGGCCATCTCACCGAAGATTCCTTTTTTTAACACTTATGTACATGACGTGGCAACGGGTGTTAGATCTTCCTTACATCCATTCTTCACTGTCTTGCTTGTCTTGAAACGAAAAAAAAAATGCAGATACATATATAAACTCTGATCTAACAAGCAAACTCTAGCCAAGAGTCCCATTCAAACAAATATTTACTTTGTCATGCGCTACAGGTCTCGACACCTTGTCTCTCCGAATTCTAGACAAAAACGATTCAAAGTAAGGCCAAATGTTTGTGTTTTTTTTTAATGACAACATGTTGATTGATCTTCAATTACAAAGTCCAAAGTTATTTAAATCTCTCTCCCACACAAAAATTGGAAAGGCCTGACCTGCGTCGGTGGTCAGGCAGAAGCAATTATTTTTAGAAGGTCATCCTAAAGTTGTTGTGGAATTTTTTTTTTTTCATCTGAAATATCAAATTTCCCCGACATTCATGCGATAGCAGCGTACTAAAATTATTTAGAAACAAATGATAATGAATGTCCCAATCCGTGTTGATTTGGTAACTAATCGGGCGGGGGTTAAAAACACCGGTAATCGGTTATCAAATTTAAATAATTGGTCACACGAAGCTAACAAATAGAATGCCATGTTCCTGTCATGCTTTTACTTGTTGACTTTAAATGTTCTTGAATTGTAGAGTTGTCCTTTTGTACCTGTTGTCTATGTTACTTCATAAGGAAGGAAATCAAAATGAAAACAACAAGTCTATAGTATTTCCATGCTGTCTACCGGTGAGCTGATTTGGTTTGAGTTGATAAAATGGTGAATTGCAAAGGCGAACAAAGTGAATCACTGTGTATAACAGACACAGTTCTGTTTATAAAGCTCTTATCGTAATTCCTTAGCGAGTGCATACACCTACAGACGTTAGTGAGCTTTTGAAGCTTTTATTGAACGTGTTATAAATTGTTTAAGTTAATACAAGAACCAGAATCAAGCGGGACTTTGAATCAGTGAAAGTTGATCAAGAAATGCAAGGGTAGTCTACAATGTTATGTGTTAATACCCTATATACATAGTTTGTAACATATATTCGTGATCAGTATCGATTGAGTTGTGTCCGTCCGTCGGATGAAATTTCATATCTGGGGTTTTGAGAAAAAGATACAGTACAAGTGCTGTTGATCAATGAGTTGATGTTAGGTATGCTTCTGGTCCGGGGTTAAATGATTGGGCACAATGGACCCGAACTGTGGTCTAAGTGAGCAGTGACACTGTCACAAGGCACCCATCTACCTAACCTAACCAAGGTATGCTTCTACGATATGTGTTCATCTTCCTTTTTTTTTGTCTCTTTGATCATCAACAATGCATATTGAAAGTCATCGGGATACGTAGTCTAATAACGTTGTAGTACAGCAATTTAATAGTAGCGGGCCTACTACAGATCCTTGCGGATGCCCACTTATGATGTTACATATGTATACCACCTCATTCCATCGTCATTCTCGGACAGTAGTAGGCTATTTCAATGATTCATAATCTGTAGGATAGTTTGGTGGTTATTGCGTTGGACTACCGAGTAAGTTTGATTCCCAGACAACGGTTTATGACGTGATTATAGTGCAGTTCTGCTTTTCGCAGCTTTTTGATTCAGACGCAACAAGTCCATTATACTACCGGGAAGCTGGACCCAGTATTACCCAGTCAGAGGTGTATACAATAAAATATTTAGCGGAGATTTGTTCCAGAAGGACTAGTCTTTGTTTCTTTTATTGGGATGGCACTGCACTTGCCACAAACGCGTACTAGGATTGTGCTTAGTGCTTTTCAGATCCAAGAAGTTTTCGATTACCACTCTCTTTACTTTCCATGTGTCCTTGAGGTTACGGGACTAGTATTGTAACTATATTTTCAAAAATGACAGCCTTGGATTCGAAAACACACAAATGCCTCCTGCATTGGATTCTTGTTAAGTCCTCGGGTGTACGTTTCTGCACTATTATACTTGGTCATCAAAACTCTACTAGTCTGCACCTGATTTCAGCTGGAGAATGCTAAAAAACTTGCGCCTTTCTATTCAAGACATGTATGTAGATTCTTTCATCTGGCCGATAGATGTTAAGTAGGCGGACTTGTCTAACAAGCATAGTTTGTACTTTAAAAGAAAAAAGAGTGAACAGTGACTTAATACCAGCTGACTACCCTACAGTATGCAATACGAATGTGAGTCCAACAGGTAAATTCTCCAGAATCCCTATCTCTTCTTACTTTACAGGAAAGTAAACTGAAATGCCGGCTTTTTGTCAATCACTTTGCAGGATTCTCTGTCACTAGTAGATATCGTATTTCAAAGAGCTCCAATCCATTACTCTTTACTTTTACTGCGCAAGTGCACTAAAGAGAATATTGTATCTATGGCAACCAAAATGAATTCGGATTCATTCTCTCATACAAATGTAAAATGGACAGTCACCCCCTACATCCTTATAGACGGTGCTATCTCTTAAAGACATGTCCCTGCTTTAAAGACGTTATTTGATGGTAATCTGTACAATAGAAATGGTTTCTTCCAAAAAACTCTTGAGACACACCATCACTCCCACGTTGCAGTCCTTTTACTAACGCAAATCGAAAATCCTTGTGTGAGTTGATACATGTTCTTGCATAAATCAGTTTGCACCTTTACCATAAGGCCTCTCACATACATGTAAAAAAATATCAACCCTTTAAACTGTGTACCCAAATCTTAGTCCACCTACACGGTCGTGTCATTCATGAGACAACAACATCAATGGCTGTTTCGATTTTTTATTTTTATGTTGGTTTTGGAGAGGGAAACCGTACAACAATAATCCCAGACATTCATTGCAAATTCCAGTGACACAGTCGTGCCAAGGTAGTACTGGTTGTTTGTTGGTTTACATTGACATAGGTTTCAATTCATTGTTTCCGTACGCAACGAGTCCCTCCCCCCACTGATTGTGGTGTCAATAAAGAGAATTCATGAAATCCAAAACACCTGAACCTTAATCCCGACTGGATCTCAAGTTCAAAACAGCGATCAATATAATGGTTTTGCATTGCCAAGGTCATTTCATGAAAGTAGCTCATAGTTTCTTGTTCGTTGACTGTCTTTCGTGAACAATGAGAGGGTGCAGAGCTGTACAGTCTGATTATGGTGATACGGATTTAACAGGCTTAAGGGTCAGTGATTTGGTCGATAACTATAGCTTTGTATATTCATTCTATGGTTTGCCATAGTAATCCCTGAAATCCTTTCATGTGTATGTACTTTCAAAGTGGTGACACCGATAGTATGAACGTATAAATGGTTTGCATTTAGGCAAGGTATAACAGATTACCTATTCTCATGACCACTGGGATCATTTTTAATCGAAGTTTTGTGTTTTGCGGATTACACTTGACACATGAAACCTTAGGCAATCAGAGGAACAAACGGGCTGGAAAATATTGAGCACTACAACAAGTCCCGCCGTGAGGCCCAAGGCAAAAGGTTGAATGAAAAGTATAGTTTTCGAAGATAAAAATCCCTATAATCATGGATAGTGACCAGATCTTGAAGGATTAGCTAGCTCATAGGGACTAAAACCGTCCATAGCAAAGAGATCAATCGAAGTAGCTGATTGGGAATTCTGAAAAGATGGAAAACCTGGAATGACAGCGGGATAAAACATGACAACAAATCAGCAAACCTAAATCTTGGCAAAATAGCCATCAGGACCATGGTACTTTTAAGTACAAAACGAGGACTCAATTTAGGAAGATCCAATTTAATAAATTGAAAATTTCATTAAAAGCAGTCTACAAGATTACTGGTCACCTAGTTTAGAGTTATTCCTCTTCAAGAGAATGACTCCTAGATATCAGTAAAAATGACAACGATGTTACTACAAAACGAAAATCGATTCAAATATTTCTGCACTTGTTGGTTGCGGTCAAGATTCTCCTAAGTAGTCCAGCACGAGATGGTTATAGTGGACTAGTTTATGCACTTACGTTTCCGAAGTACACAGCAGTACTAAAAAACTGCATATTAGCTTCAACGTGAGACGACTGCGACACACAAATGCCAAAAAACAAGAGGTATACCACAGGGCGGAGAACTATCGCCGAGTCTGTTAGACATAAACAAAATTCGAATAAAAACTGGAAGGGCACGTGTTTTATGATATTTCTCCCGACCATCATTGAAATTCAACAAAACAAAAGTTATTAGGTAATCACTCAAGGTAGATCGGGGTTAGAAACGGTAAACGCTTGCTGAGTTTATGGAGACCTTGCGGTGTCGAAAGTATCTTTTCCTTCTTATGCCAATGTCACGGACTACGTACATATATGTGACTGGAATCTCTTTGAGAGGACTTCCTAGATCAAATTTTATCAATCAACCAGTTTGGTTCTTTTCAACGATATACATATCATATCAACTCTAATTTGGTCTTCTCTTTATTTGCAGGTTTCTCACAACTAAGGGCACAGAGATGTCTATGTTAACTAAAGCCGAAGCTGTTGCGGCAACTACCAAACCGAAATGATATTATTGTTTCCATCGAAGTGAAACTCTACCTCACCATTCATATCATTTTAAACAATGACCACCAGCAATAGAGGGCTTTTCATGATATTGAAGTGGAAATGGTCCTGTACATCTTTGAATCCTTGGAAGAGTAATGTTCAGGTAAGGATTTTTCTAAGATTCCTATTAGATAAATCCAAAAAAAAACTAGATTTGAGCGCTTGGTCGCCTCCGAAGTGAAGCCTGTAGTATTGCGACAAATATGTCCTCTGGAAACTAGATGTCTGAACCCTTTACAGGGGTCTTCATAAGTAAAAAATATTTTTTAGATAGCGCTTTGCTTTACTTACTTACTTAACGGGCTCCCGACCCGTGAAGAGTCTCTGCCTGAGACACAGCAGCCTTCCACTCTCTTCGATCCCGGGCACGCTGCTTCCAGTTATCTAGACCAAGCGCTCTGACATCCGCGATAGCTTGATCCTTAAAACGGAGGTTCGGTTTTCCTACATATACAGCAGAACTGTCAGGATCAAAGTTTTGTAGAGCATACATTTCGTCTTCCGAGTTAGGAGTTTTGACCCCATTTGTTTCGCCAAACCGAAGTAGCAGCGGTTTCCTAGGGTAAGTCTTCGTCGAATCTCCACTAAGTTGTCATTCGTGGAGTTGATATTTACTCCGAGGTAGGTAAACTCCTTAACCACTTCGAAGTTACTGTTGCCAACAGTGACGTTTTGTCCTAGGCGGTGGACAGATGCTTCTTTGTTTGTTGACAACATGTACTTGGTTTTGTCCTCATTCACTTCAAGGCCAACTCGTTTCGCCTCTTCTTCAATTGCCGTAAAAGCCTCTAACACGGCGCGTTGAGAGCGACCGATGATGTCGATGTCGTCTGCGTATCCCAGCAACTGGACAGATTTGTTGAAGATAGTGCCTTCCGTGTTCACACCTGCCCTGCGCACTATCTGTTCCAGCACAAGATTGAAGAAGTCACATGATAGCGCATCTCCTTGACGAAATCCGGTGCATGTTTGGAATAGTTCGGAGGAACTGTTTCCGAATTGCACGTTGCACCGCGTGTTATCCAGCGTCACGCGGCACAGCTGGATCAGTTTAGCCGGAATCCAGAATTCGGCCATCGCCTTGTAGAGCTCAAGACGATGAATGCTATCATATGCTGCTTTAAAGTCGATGAAGAGATGGTGAGTCTTGACTTGAACTTCGTTGGTCTTTTCCAGGATTTACCTTAGTGTGAAAATTTGGTCGATCGTCGATCTGCCACACTGGTACATGCCAATTAGTGTGCTGCAGAAGGGCTTCAGACGTTCACACAGTACGTTGGATAGGATCTTATATGCGACATTAAGCAGGGATATGCCTCGGTAGTTCTTACAAGACATAGGATCGCCTTTCTTGAAGATGGGGCATATAGAGCTGATAGTCCAGTCATCGGGCATGACTTCATCCACCCATACTTGGTTGATGACTTGGTGCATGCACCCTACCAAAGCATCACCACCATGTTTGAAAAGCTCTGCTGGTAGACCATCAGAGCCGGCGGCCTTGTTGTTCTTCAGCTTTTTGATAGCTGAGCCGACCTCTTCAAAACTAGGAGGGGGGATGGATTCTTCATTGACTGGATGCGGGTTCTCTTCTTGCCATATCACTCTCTCTACCTGCCCATTAAGTAGCTGCTGGAAATGCTGCTTAAATACATCTACTAATTCCTGTGCTTCGGTGACTAGGTTTCCTTCACTGTTTCGAAGAGCCTGCGTTCCGGGCTTGAAGCCAGCTGCCAGTTGCTTGGCTTTCCTGAAAAACATCCGGATGTTGTTCCTATCGCGGGACTCTTCGATATCCTTGAGCTGGGAGGCTGCGTGGGCCCTTTTCTTCTTACGCAGGATCTTCCTCTCCTCCCTTCTTCTGCTTCGATACTCTTCTCTCGCTGCCCTTGTTTTGCGTTGCAGCGCTTGCAAGTGTGCATTTTCTATCACCTTTTTCCGGCGTACGCATTCATCATTATACCAAGGGCTCTTTTTGGGTGGTGGCTGGTAGCCTATGGTGGTCTCTGCTACCCCTTTGATGATGTCGCGATACTGGTTCCACAGATTGTTGGCGTTTGTGGATGGTGTTCTATAAGTCGTGTAATTTCATGCCTACCATTTCTTACCTCTTTCGGTGCCAACTCCTCCCCCTTCTCTAAATATTTTTTGTGACACCTTGGTTTAGACCCTTAAGCAAAAAAGACAACATTTTCAATCCAGTGTTCTAACGAGATTTATGCCAGGCCTTTGACTACAACCTCTTCCAATGTTTTCTATTAAAGCCCAGAAGATCATGAGACATGAACGAGTCTCAAGCTGACTTTTCCAACAAAAAATTTCGGAACTTACCTATCATATAGTAAAATTTGACATCACCCTTCCTTCGGTTCGTTATCTTCTTTTCAGTTCCACTTTTAATCATTTCCGTCTTTTTATTAATTCTAGGTTCCCTTAAATGGCCTGGATTGTTTGTAAGCAGCATTTTCCTTCTGCCATTTCTTTTCATTCCAACGAGATCAGCATCAGGATGTCACAGGGCCTTCGTAGAACCTTAAAGATGCTCGCAGTGTCGAAACAACATTTAACAAGCTTTAATACATCCACATGCTTGGAATGACATTGATTGAGTTTTATTCTTACGAAACTAATCCCAATAGCGACTGGGGACCATAAAAGTATGTATTTGCCTTTCGTTTAATAAAATTCCCTTTCATTCTTCGTACTTTCCTCTTTTCCTTTAGTTCTCCCTAATAATTAATTTTCTTTTATTTATTCCAGAAACTCCCGATCAACAATGATCGTATGTGAACAACATTCAAAATTTGAGACTCTCCTTCCCAAACTAAGGAATTGACCATCAAACAAGGTTTACGTACTGCTCTCTGCATCTTATGTGACATTGAAGTGAGTTCCCAACAGGAACATCGATACATGAGCAGAACTGAACCAGTCCCAGTACAGCGATCACAGCTCCAAAACACTACCACAGAAATCAACTGCTAGGTCACCGTACATCTCTTCTCATATCTTCGAGTACAGTGACATCTGAGCCAGTTTGCAGTTTGAACGACAAACCACAACCAATACACAACCATTCCTAGTAATAACAAGGACGTCTCAAAACCCCTGTCCATCAAGAAATGCATTGAGAACCCTGTTGCCACTTAATCTCTCGAATTTCTTTAAAACAAGAACTTATTTAATTCCAATAAAGATTGTTAAAAAAAAAAACAATTGTATTCTCTTTAATTTACAAAATACTCATTTTGTGACACCCTGTATTCAGCTACACCCTGTAACATTTTTTTTTTAAGATATTACAAAAAAAGTAAAAAAAAAATTCTTCAGTACTTGCCCATCTCTAATTTTCATAGATTGCACATCTCTAGCTACCCGCTGACAAAAAAAAATTCAGCTGGGATACCTACTTGCTGAGCATGGTCGCCTGGTGTTTTTCGGAAATTTTGCATTTTTCCCAACTTTTTGTTCGGGATTTTCTCAGATTTTTTATCGTCGCCGTCGTTATTTTTGTTGGATTTGAATGAAATTTTGGATTTTGGAAGGAGGGGCTTTTTTGGGAGGTTTTCGGGTGTAGGTGGTGGGTTTAGGTCGGGTGGCTGAAAGAAAATTTAATAAAGAGAATGAAAAACATTTTATTTCAGGGAATTGATGGATTTTTATTGATACAACTTAGGGGTGGTTACACAAATGTATTGTGGGCTTAGTTTTAAGGATTTCCGGCTTTAGGCTGCTGTGTTTCTCATATACGATGGTTTAGGCCATGTGGAGGGGTAGAATGTGGCTGGCGAGTGTGCCTCATCCATGACTAGTTGCAGCGCTTGTGGTATGAAATTTATGTATGTTTCGCGGGCTCGGAGGATGTACATATGTAGGTGTGAGGCTGCGATAAAACATGGTTTGTCTTCCGGCAGATTTCTTAAGAATTTGTCTGATTCCTGGCTGTTGTCGAGTATGCTAAATGGCGAGATTCGAGCCTCCAAGTTGACTTAGATTACTAAACTACTGTTTTGGATAGCGACGATAGTTTTGAGGAACTGGACTGATTTCTGTCTTTGCCTCAGGAATGTGCTGAACGGTGGTGTAGAGATCGGGTTACTTTCAAGGAATTCGACTGCGAGGAATCAATATACCGTGTTTGCCTGTCCACATTTCCATTAGTTTGGGTTGCGCTTAGATGGGTTTTGATGATTCACGGGAAGGAGACCTCTTGAGGACTTAGCTGATCTTTTACTGTTGTCGAAGTTGTAGTGAAGAATATATGTTTTGTGGAGATGTGGTATAAGTTTCCGCGTTCCATTTGAGGATAAGGTAGTTTACTCTGCATTATGCTACGCATTTCAAAGTATTTTATGTGTCAAAAAAGGATTTTCTCTACGGAATTTGGATCAACGAAGCTTCTACGAAGAATTAGTGTTTCTTGATGATGCTGAAGGGCCTTGGTGATCGCCTGAGGAATATTGTTGCTAGTTTAAGCACATCTCTACAGCTGGTAAAGTGAAGATATATGCAGTGTTCGCGATGATCTCGATGTGGTTCTTACAATTTTGTAGGTCCAACCAAACACGGTTTCCAGGGGCCCAACCTGTAATGATAAATGTAAGTGAAGGTCGTTAGTAAATTTGACAGAATCGGTTTTATGGAATATATTGTTGGTGATAGGCCATTGCTTTGTAAGATAAGTCCATTCGCAAAGTTGTTTGTCAGACGGTGAGACCTGGAGAAAAACTTTGATATTGGCTGGGAATCATACCTTTAATCTCCCGTTCAGTAGCCACGGCGACCACATAAAGTGACAGACCTGAGGTATAGACCAAAGAAAAAATGTGTGATGAAGTTGACAGCATAAAAACTTCGATAAAACTGACAGACCAAAGGAGACAGAAAAGCAAACCAATAATTGATAGAAGGCCTGCACAAGATCGTAGGAAGAACGACACCCTGTAAGAAGGTCTTATTCAAAGTCATCATGTGCCTATACTATATAGAGACAGGAATATCACCCATAGCATCCTGAAAAGTAGAAAATGTCCATATTAGCAGAACAAATTTTGGAACTGCAAAACTATTGCAGATAAGTCTATAGCAGGTTGTTCAAGACTTCTTATTCCAGTCCATATCTGAATTAGGAACCAATGTAGGTATTCTATGCGAACCTTATAGAAAACAGAATGGAAACAGAAAAAGTGATGGGAACCACCTTAGGTCTTGCACTAGATGGCGTGCACTTGCATAGGCTAAGGATTTCTGAACAAACTGTTATAAAAGTTGGTGACTCTAACGAGTTGAAAATAGAAGGGAAGGGAAATAGGTACTGTTTTCGAGAAATTTAAGAGCAATGCAAAGTACAGCACAGAACACTCAAAATGGGGATTCACAATAGCAAACGGAAATGCTTCAACCCTTAATGATTGACACTATGCTGATGGAAGGGAGAGAATGGATACTATGAACGGATGCTAAACGGCATTGCTCATAAACCTCGTGATCTGTAGACAGACTGTAAGAGCTTCAAAATATGAGTATTTTAATGTGTAACATGAATGTGGTGTCGGACTATTTCGCGCACAAAGGATTTGGATCGATATGATGGTATGAAGAAGTTGGATACCGCATGGTTCAGTTTTAAGTCCATTAATGTGAAATGACAACAAAAAATCGCAGAATCACAGAATCAACAGCGATGATACCTGCGAGATTGTTCAAAGCTGAGTTGGATCCAGTGGATGAAGACAAGAAGAGCATTTCAAGAACCAGTGGAAAGGCAAGTCATGGAGAGCCAAAATATAATTAGAGGCAGCATCTACCTAGAGGTGTTGTATACGTAGTGATCTATAAATCATCGATGCAGATTGAAGCTTTAAAAATAAAGTCACATCAGCTTACAATTGAATTGAGGAAGCTAAACGGGAACCAATCTAGTTGAACGCGTAAAAAAAGGCAATAAGTAGGAGCTGGGGTTTTCAACCTCATATCATACGCTGGATGTCCGTGTCCGTTATCAGTCCCATACTACTGTATGGCATGGTCATCTGGTGGCCGGCTCTAAATAGGGCTATTCACCTTAATCTCCTATCTAAGGTGCAAAGATCAGCATGTATATGCATCAGTGACGCACTGAGAACTTCTCCCTCCAAGACAGTTCAGTCCACTTCTACACGGACGACTACGAGAGTGATGACGGGGTAGGTTGTGGTGTTATCTACGATAAGGTCAATCTGAGAATCTCTTTCCGTCTCCAAGATCATTGTAGGGTTTTCAGGCGGAAATCATGGTTTTTTGGTCTAAGTGTGCCTGGACACTGGTGTAGACAGCCTCTCTAACCTAAACCAAGAATAGAATCCACTTATCGACGGAAGAGGAGGAGAAAATACGAAAGAAGAGAATTGCAAAATTACTGTCATAGGAAATATATGTACAAGGAAAAGTATCAGACAGCTGAGCAGTGCATGAGTTTAAAAAGTATAACATTTCATGCACTACGAGGAACATACTTTATTCATTCTAAAGGATCTTCTAGTGCCTTTTTTTTTTTGAAAACCATTTACTACACGTACCTATGGACATTTAAGAATGTCTGTAGCTACCCGCAGAGAGCACTATCAAAGTATGTAGGGTATGTGTAGTACTTTAAGAAGGACGGTATTCATCATAACAACAACTAAACAACCATAAGTGTTATTTTATTTCTAAAGCAAAGACCTTTCAAGTAGTTTTCCTCATTAGGTATCACCTCTCAAGCTTTCAGGAAGAGCACGTACAACATCAAATTTCTCAAACACCCAACTGAACTAATTACAACAAACTATCTACTGCAACGAGTACCTTCGTTTTCTCTAATTATATACACTCTCCCTTATTTAAGGACCTGTAATCGCATTCGACTTTTTCTTTTTCAGTTAAATTACTCCACCGGAGGAGCACGCATAAACCCATCTATTAGGAACCGAAAAAATTTCAATTAACATTGTTCCGTTTGCTTCTACTGTTCGCTTTTCTTAATTCCTCCTTAAGAGGATAATAGAGTTACAGCAAGATGAAAGAAAAGTACAGACTATTCATCAAGTAGGTCTTCAATATATCCCAGACGAAGCACTTTCGAAATTCACTTGAATTTCTGCACCAAAATGAGGCGACTTTTCGTCCTTTTTTTTTTTTTTTTTTTAGTTTTTGGTAGGTATCATCAGACTGAGCAACTTGAGTACAAAATATTCACATCTGTAAATCTGTACGAAATGTGTAAATATATTGACAACAATCTGTAAACCAGAAGCGTAATGGTAGGCCATTAGTCACAGTCTACACTGGACACCAACATCCAGGACCACACTTTGGCTGATGAATGAAAATCAATTTCATATCAAATGGACACGACATTAAACCCGAATGCAAGTGATTTACTTTGACTTTTACCAGAAAAACGCTTCGTAAATCAATGTCAAAAGTTTGCTCCTCCCCTCAATGGGGGAAGGATGCCTACGACAGATAATATTACCCAAGTTACACGAGCAGGATCCCTGTGTGCATATGAAATGGTCATACAAAATCTTCAGGTACGGATACAAGAGTACTTCTTTATCATCAGACGAACGAGTACCAACTTGTTGGGGTAAAACTATCCACGGAAAAGTTTTCTCAGAAAAAAACAAAAAAAAAAAAAACAAAAACATGCCAACCTCCATCAAACCATCAAAAGCAAGCAACTTTTAGTATTTCCATATCCTCTTGGAAAACATACACGAACAGTGCAGCATGAAAGTTTGAGAAACAAGCCATCCGCGTCCCTAAAGCACACACGAGACACACGCACGCCATGAACTAAGTGCAAGTCTCAAGAGGATTCTGAATGTGTAACCATCGAGAGTGGGATTTTCATTTTGAGGTTCTTGAAATAGATTTATCTTGAGCAAGCAGGCAGCCACTGAAACGCTTCTTTTCGATTGTCATGGCGGAGTAATATCCTGGAATGACTAAAGCAAACAGTTTTAAAGGATGCAAATATGTATGTATGAATAATTTTTTTTTTGGAACTCGTTTTACTCTAGCGAAACAAGGGAACATCATCTGTGTGTATAGGGTTTTGTTGTTCCTTAGCACACCGACTTGAATGTCTCCTTGGCTGATGAAGAAAGATGAAAGTTTTCGCTTCGCTGATGATGGTGATGATGTGCCTTTACAGCATTGGGATACGTATCAGGACAAGTCAGACCAATATGCAGAAAGGACGGGGCGGGGAATGTGTCTCGGTGTGACGTGGAAAAGTTTTCCTTAGTAAGTCTCTGATCTAAACTTGATTAAAAATTGATACGATCTTTGTGTTTTAATTATTATTTGAAGGAGCTGGAGGATAGCTATCGGGATCTTAATTAGGGTGACATTTACTTTTATGAGAATCTCTTAAGGCGTCTTCACCATTCAACAGATGTGGTTATCAATCCATCTACATATCTTTTTATCCTATCTATCCTCGCCAAGTAAGTATTCAAACAGCATTATTGCCACCTCTATGTAGATGATAGTTTCTGCTTCATCTTAAGAATTCAGGAACAGAAGACATAGAGAGCTTTCGTCCCGTAGCACCTTGTGGTACTACATAGATTTGACAACTCCACAAGACTACCATAGGAATCAGCAGGAGCTTAATATACAGCCCTGGAGGCTATTGATATTGGCGCCAGCCAGTTCGCCTCTTTTGTCGAACAAGTGCTGCACTTCTGCGAGTACAGAGAGAGTCAGAAGTCTACAAGGAGGAGTCACAGACTAATGGTGTGCCCGATAATGCAGTGCATTTAGGTGCCGTGACATAAGGCCATATGACATAAGGCCATATTGCAAAGTATGGCCTTATGACGCTTTCGTAAAGTGACATGTAGCCATATTTTGGGGTTATGGCTTTATGCATATCCTATGCATATCCCACTGTTACATTTATATATATCTATTATATCCACATTGCATAAACAGTAGAATATGTATGGGGGGGCATGCTGCCCCCCTGCAACCCCCCCGGTTGGGGTTACTGTAGGATTTGGAGTGGGTGCGAGATTTTATTGGAAAAATAAAAAAAAAACATATGGTCTTAAGTCTCAAATTTATATGGCCTTACGACGCTTTCACAAAGCGACATAAGGCCAAAACCCGAAATATGGCTTCATGTCACTTTATGAAAGCGTCATAAGGCCATATTTTGAAATATGGCCTTATGTCACATGGTCTTATGTCACGGCATAATCGTTGCAATTAAGATCATTTAGAACTCAGACTATTAAACTGATTCAGGTAGGGCTCTGATCTATGGAACGATTCCAACAAGAATGTTTGTTTGTGGTCCGAAACTGACAGATTACGTGACAGGATAAAGTTTGACTTTAAACAGGGGCTCAAATGTTAACTTCTCTCCTTTCACTTGCAACACCAAACAAGTAGTAAGTGCTCCAAGGATAATACTCATGTTCGCCGACCTTGTACACGAACTTGAAGATGTGACATCACTTTAACTAGATGATAAAAATATAATTACAAGGATTCCGCTCATAAATGAATGCCATCCATGTCAAGTATGAAAAAAAAAAAGAAATGGTGAAAGGATTTTTCTTGATGAATATCAAACAAGGATGTTGCGCTTTTAATTCATTACCCATGGTGACTGTAATTCTAGCACCTCACGTGTACGAGTATGTAATTAGAAAAAGGAATCCTTTTTGCAAAGTCTCCTCTGAACCAAGTTCTCAGTGATATCAAAGTCATTTGACCTCGCGGCTGCATAAATTCACAGGACTTTCATTAAAAACATTAAAAAAGAAATATGTACGTAAAAATATATGCAAGCATATATAAAAGCGGATGAAAATATGAAACTGCATTTTTAATGCATTTTTTCTGTTGCTTTTATGACTTTTATGTTGAAACTTGAAAGGTGAGTTAAAAAAATAAAAATAAGGACTTGCAATGAAGGAGTAAATTTACTTACCATTTTGTTTTCCTGAATTATACGACTCGTACAATGTTACACATAAAGTAGCGGCAAGGACGCATTCTGAAAGAAGAAAAGAAACACTGAACTGTATTAATGCGAAACACAGTTTTATACCATTAACTGAACTTTAGTCGAATAAAAGTGAAAAATACTTTGTTTACGTACATATGTATTTTGTTTCTCAAAGGACTTTGCGACTCATCGATCTGTTAAGAGGATAACAGCAAGGAAATGTATAGAGAAGCTTTAAAATTTTAATGGAATCCTTAAATTGGATTTAATTAGTATTTCAAAAGGTTAAGTGTTTGCTTTTTAATGTATTTCATCACTTAGGACTAAAGGCCTTAAAAGTTATAAATCTAGACATGGAGTGAAAGGAAAGGGTGTAGGGAAGTTAAAAGTGGATAGGTAAAGGGGAAAGAGTTGACTTTAAATCATTGCAAATCATAATTCGTTGGACAAATATTAAGAAGGGCAAGTCGTTCCACATATGTATGTATGATACGTCTTGAGTGGCTAAAGAGAACAAAATACTGAATTTCACTGTGCGACTGAAAATAGGTTTAAAAGGATAAGGGTGTGCAGTAGCGACGGACAGGCGGGACACAACTATAACTTTCATCCGAGCAATTGTGTTGGATATATCCTACATTCTAGTGAAGACATATGGTTACAAATTGACACGACATCAATCAATCTACTTCCCTAACGCTGGACACGATCTAATAAACCCAAACAAGTTGGGGGAGCTCCCGCCAGATATGTGAGTTGTATTCGAGTTTCGGACGAATATAAGGCTTATAGATAGTAGCGAAGTCTCCAGGACTGAAAAAACGTTTACGCCTCTTCAGGAATTCGAGCCACTTTTCACGTGGCAACGTCTAGGGTAACTTGCATGCCAAGCATTGACAAGCCATTATCACATCAGCTCTATTCATTCTTAGTTTGGGTACATTAGTATCCCGCTTCAGAAACAGGAGACAGCACTGGATTTTTGACGAATTCTACTCAACTCCGTTTTTTCCACCTCAACTCAATATCGCAACCGAGCTCGATAGACATTCGCTGCCAGTGAAAATTCACAGCTTGGGATCTTAGCCGTGAAGTCGCCGAAGAATCAGGGAAGTCAAGAGTACTGTCATGCGCAAAGGAATGGATTGGATTGCGAGCGAGTGAGAGAGAGAAGGTCGTTAATAAATATTAAAAACAGGGTCGGGGAGAGGACTGAACCCTGGGGTATACCAGCATTAACTGAGAATGAGGTAGAAGTATATCCGTCCATAAGACACTGCAAGGTTGGATTTTGCTTAAGAGGGCACTATTCCACAGTCTATCGAAGGCTTTAGAGATATCCAGGGTAACTACTCAGCTTTGCTTTGGTTCCATTTTTCAGTTAGGTACACCATAAGGTCCTCTGTGGAACATTGTTGACAGAAATCATACTGACAGTCATTTAGAAGACGGTTTCTTTCAAGATATGGGATTAGATGAAAATTTGCAATGCTTTCCATGACTGCACTGATGTTACGGCTATGGGCCGATACGAGCACTGATGTTACGGCTATGGGTCGGTAGTTTGAAGGGGAGGTTTTAGTGGTCTATAGATCGAATGGACTTGCACGAGTTTTCACCTATCTAAGAAGATGCCTATAGAGTATGATAGATGGAAGAACTTCGTAGAGGTTTAGCCAAGGTAGAAGAAAATCTCTTCAAAACAAGGGAAAGGATCCCATTTGGACCTAAAGATTTTCTACTATTGAGATCTTTTGGGGCTCGAGCTACTGAGCGGGTTTGGAAAAATTTTTGTCTTAAAGAAAAGGCCCAAATGGACTTCTTTTTACTCGTTGAGTTGAGCAGAGTGAGCTATACTGATGTAGTCAACTTCAAAGGAACCTGTATTTTGGCGCAGCAAGGCCTCGCTTGCCCCATCTTCAAGAAAGGCGATCCTATGTCTTGTAAGAACTACCGAGGCATATCCCTGCTTAATGTCGCATATAAGATCCTATCCAACGTACTGTGTGAACGTCTGAAGCCTTTCTGCAGCACACTAATCGGCACGTACCAGTGTGGCTTCCGGCCCGGCAGATCGACGATCGACCAAATTTTCACACTTTTCAGACTCACCATCTCTTCATCGACTTTAAAGCCGCATATGATAGCATTCATCGTCTTGAGCTCTACAAGGCGATGGCCGAATTCGGGATCCCGGCTAAACTGATCCAGCTGTGCTGCGTGACGCTGGAAAACACGCGATGCAAAGTGCAATTCGGAAACAGTTCCTCCGAACTATTCCAAACACGCACCGGATTTCGGCAAGGGGATGCGCTGTCATGTGACTTCTTCAATCTTGTGCTGGAACAGATAGTGCGCAGGGCAGGTGTGAACACGGAAGGCACTATCTTCAACAAATCTGTCCAGCTGCTGGGATACGCAGACGACATCGACATCATCGGTCGCTCCCAGCGCGCGTTTTAGAGGCTTTTACGGCAATTGAAGAAGAAGCGAAACGAGTTGGCCTTGAAGTGAATGAGGACAAAACCAAGTACATGTTGTCAACAAACAAAGAAACATTTGTCCACCGCCTAGGACAAAACGTCACTGTTGGCAACAGTAACTTCGAAGTGGTTAAGTTTACCTACCTCGGAGTAAACATCAACTCCACGAATGACACTTTAGTGGAGATTCGACGAAGACTTACCCTAGGAAACCGTTGCTACTTCGGTTTGGCGAAACAAATGGGGTCAAAACTCCTAACTCGGAAGACGAAATGTTTGCTCTACAAAACTTTGATCCTGCCAGTTCTGCTGTATGGAGCCGAGTGTTGGACGATAAGCAGGAAAGCAGAGCAGATATTGAACACTTTCGAAAGAAAAATTCTTCGTCGGATATTCGGTCCCGTATGCGAGGAGGGCGAACGGAGGAGAAGATACAACCGCGAACTCTATGAGCTGTACCAAGATGTGGATGTAGTCCAAAAAGCCAAAACACGTCGACTACACTGGCTCGGCCACATCGAGCGAATGGACAATAATGCTCCAGCAAAGAGGATCTTCGAATCACAGCCTCCAGGTTCGAGACGACAAGGAAGACCGAACCTCCGTTTTAAGGACCAAGCTATCGCGGATGCCAGAGCGCTTGGATCGAAGAGTGTGGAAGGCTGCTGTGTTTCAGGCAGGGACTCATTACGGGTCGGGAGCCCCTTAAGTAAAGTAAGTAACCGTGCTTGTTGAGTGCGTTATATTGTTCAAACGAATGGAAGGGTTCCACTATTCAATGCTATGTCGGAAGGGTAATTTTTGTTCGAGAAGCTTTTGCATGACAATTATACCCTCAAATGTTTGTCAACAGACACTTGCGAGAGGTGGGAACATCTAACCTCGCGCTTAGTACTCCGACGCACTGAGCACTAACCATAAAATTCGAGTCCCTTCAAACCAACTTAGGTGCGAGCCTACACTAACCTGCTTCAACAACCTCTTGACCAACATATCATTGTATATGTATTATGTATATTTTAACAAAATATATGCACGTATATTTACAAGTTTAAACGTATGTAAGTAGATATATAAAAAAATAAACTTCCTAAAACTTTTCTTGAATTTTATCCCAAGTGGAGTTTCTTTGCCTTGGTGTTTTTGCTGTTGCTAACTTGGCCAGTGGCCCTAGGGTTCGATATCCTTTAACAACGTATCTCACATAGCCCGAAATTTCTAGACTTTTGACAGCGGCTGCAACTTGGGCTGCATAATCACCCGTAGCGAATTTTCTATTGAAAAAAAAAAAAATTCTTCAAAATTTCGAAATCTCCATCAAACCACTTGAACTTACTCTTGTTGTAATATTTCAACGATATCGCATTGGTTTAAGCCGTTCTTGTACTTGGGGTGATCTTGAAACATCCTTATTACATCTAATACAAATAACGGTATATGCATATAATAAACATTTTGTACAACCGGTTTACGACACACATGTGGACACGATAGATTCATAATTTTGAAAAATAAATGCTTCGCGATCTTTCTCGTAACAGAATATGTATGTATGTATGTTTTTATGTATATTTTTTTAAGAAAAAGAAACAAAGAATATTTTTGACATAAGAACTAATATAATAAACTAAATAGTTTATTTATTGAAAAGTTGTAAAGTGCGACTCGCATAAAAGTCAACAGCAAAATTCATTTAAACAGCAGCCAAAGGATATTCGCGTTTCCTTGAGGTATTGCGGGGCTTTTCGTACAAGAAATAGAGCCAGATTCAATAAGAAACTTTATATGTACATATGTGTATACCTACATATATATATGTGAGGCATTTTCAGTTGCAAAACTTTTGTTAATATTCCTTGTTCTTCTAAACTTCATCGTAACACTATCATAAGACATCACTCCAAGGAGGAGGGTGGTTGCAAATAATTCTAGCAACGCTGAGAATGTGGCTGGGTTCGGTGGTGCCTAATAATTATGTGTAGGAAAGGATACATGCCAAACATTGTTCATAAATTGTACGAAGGATTTGAATATTAAAATATTTTGTATGAACATTTTACATGCGAAAACAGGGAAGCAATTTCGTGTTGATTATACAATTTTAGTTGCCTACGATTGTTTGCCTTGTAAAGTGGTACAAGCTGATACTAAACAGATGGTTAGTATAAAATTCAGAATGTAATAGAGTTTACCATTTAATTGTAGAATGGTAGATGGAATCCCAATTATTATGTGTAAAACCGTTCCTTGTGTAAACAATTGAACGACTTTTGGATCAGGAGAAAAAACTAGGAGACACAAAAAAATGAGAATCAACAAGTAGAACTTAGCAAGGAGGGATGCAGCTGCCAGATTTCCCTTCAACCTTAGAGATATGAATCACGGTAGACTCAACTGATCTCAAAATATGGACGAAAACATAAGGGTTTGAGAGTAAAACTACAGAAAAAAAGTTCTTTTTACAAATATGATAAAAGTTCTATCCTATACTCTACCTTACCGAGATAGAAAAGCCAGCTGCTCAACGCGTTGAAGACAGCAAAGTATCTGAGACCAATTATTAATAGCAAGCCCAACTGAAAGTGAAACATTGAAGAATGAGATAGGTAAAAAAAAAGATAGGTAGACAAGGTGACATCTGTCATCTGACTTCTTTGACCTTTCAAAAATCTGTGCAACTACTAGCGTACGACAACTAGTAGTGCGTTCGCTACTATTGAAACGGAAGCTGTCACAATGGGTTTAGTGGTAAAGGACGGGGAAAACCAAGTATATGCTGTCAACAAGTGACACATAACATCGAGAAATTGGACAGAACGTCACAAACGACAGCTATAACTTTAAGGTTGTAAGGGACTTTGTCTACCTTGGCTCTGCTATCAATTCTAAAAACAACGCCTCAGCAGAAATAAAACGAAGAATAACTCTTGCCAATCGCTGTTTCTTTGGGATGAGAAGGCAATTAATTAGTAAGGCCCTATCCCGAACAACTAAGGAGACTCTATATAAGACCTTGATCATCCCAGTCCTGCTTTATGGCGCTGAAGCATGGAGTTTATCGAAAGCAGATGAAGATATTCTCGGTCGTTTCGAGAGAAAAATTCTTCGTAAAATATTCGATGCCGTTTGCATTGACGGGCTTTGGAGGAGGAGATTTAACGACGAACTATACGAGCTGTACAGCGACATCGACCTAGTCAAAAACTGCACATCATTCATTTAGTAGACACCAGGTCTCTGGCCCTCAAAATTTTTGAATCTAACTCGAAGGGACAAGACATCAGAGTGTGAAAACTGAAGAGACATTTGCGTGTGGTTCCTGCAATCTTCCTGTTCATGAATTTCAAAAAAGTATTCGACGCTGCAAACATATGTATGTAGATGCTTTAGCATGCCTTACGCAAAGAGGCGAAGAGAAACGAAAGGATTATCGAATCGTAGAACTTTATAGAACAGAAAACCAAACATGAATTCGCACACCATCATCAATTTAAAAAAACATAAATAACTGCTGCAATGCTATGTCTGATCCTCGGTAAAAGAGATTTCTTTCTCTGGTAGTACATCTGGCATAAACCATCTTCAGCGTATTGACTAGGAATCGTCCCAATACTAACTATGTTTAGTTTGACGAGACTTTGCAAAATGAGACACCGGGAAGAAGAAGACTGAATGCCCTGCTTCGGGCAACTCGCTGGCAGTGACTTCATTAAGAAGTTGAAGGCTTGTTCAACTAGATAGCCAGTACCTAAGTACCTACCAAGCATATTCTTCTGTTTTGGTACATATTAGCATCGTGCCTCCTCTGTTTGACGAAGAGGCTAAGGTTTGAATTGTAGAAAACGCCACCAAAGTTTTTTTAACAATCGCACCAATTGTGAGTTTCAAACCAATATTATATTGGGATACTGGCATTGCTAATCGTCCAAGTACTGGAATAATAAATATATGGCCTCCTATGTAAGCGGAGGTGGTATTTAAGAAAACTTGGTGCAAGTAGAACAGTCTTGTGCTCCTGTGTATACAGTTGGTATCCAATTAGTGAAAGTAAAAGGCAGAGCCGAGAACAGGACCCCCCCTAAAGGAAGAATTACATCTTCCCTGTTGTTGGTACTGACGGTGGTTGAACATCTGAAGTCACTGGAAGGCAATGGGTTCATAGCATATGTTGATGACCTCGCAGTCCTAATTACGGCGAAACAACTTATTACACTGGGTGAGCTAAAGTAGTCGGTGTACTGTACATTACAAAAAAAATGGGAGGGCTGATGCGGTTTTGGCGTCGTCCCTGAAAGACCGACATAGTACTATTCACGAGTAGATTCAAGCTAGAGGACTGCCGGCCCTTGTATTTACAGCGTAAAAAGGTGGTATATTGAACTGTCAACGTTCAACTATCATTGACCCTATATCTTCGGGTCATCCTGGACACTATTGTAGTATCTGCATTACTTTCGAACATCCGTATGAATCCGCAGATATCCAGGAGGTGGAAAGCACACATACCTCCACGGTTTTTTTTAGAGGGGAACATAATGGGCCTAAACGGTCCAATACGTAAGGTGGCAATAGAGCACTAGTGGAGTATTTTAAAACATCAACATAGCAAACTTGGTATTGGGTTCCTTGGTCTTAAACAGACGGCCATTTTAGCAATCATTACTTGAACTTACCTACCTAACACTTCCTGCTAAGTACAGATTCATTTTGTTTTATCAAGAAATTCGGATAGTATCTAAAATAGATACATTTTCCATTGTCATCTCAAATTCGTTGGTATAACTAGTTGAAAGCTCCCTTATTTATTTGGTACCTACTCTTCTCATCATACATTCGAAAAACTAATTTCAAAATTCAGTCCTTCATTCAGCGAGTCCAGTATGGTGGAAGTCCATCTTACATGGAAAAACTGCGATTATTTGAGAGAAAATGTCTTCGAGCCTGTATGCGAATGTATAGAAGTGCACATTCCGACTTTCGGCATTACGTCTCTAATAAGAGACTATTGGATGCTTCCGGTGTATCCAGAATTGACAATGTCATCTAGGATCTTGTGAGGAATCATTTCGCGCGGTCAGCTAACGTTACAGAGAACGAACTAGTATCGGGCTTGTTTTACCCTAACCCTGAGTATTTCAGAAAATCTTTGGTGAGTGGTTATATTCCATCTGAGGCATTCTTGCATCTAGATACTTATCAGATTCAACGAACGTGCCAATTATTTATCATATTGCTAGAAGAGCGACAGATAAACGTATCATCTATGAGCCAATCGACTTAAGAGATGGAAATGCTGATCTGAGATACTGCGTAAGCATACCAGAAAGGGACTCAAGCAATGCTGAAAGGTATAATCGTGAAAAATACTGGTGGCTCGACTGGGTTGTGGCTAACGATTAGGTTAAGTTGGATTAGGCCCTGGCATGTGAACTCTGATGCGCCGATGATTCTGTTGTTAATTTGACTTAAGCATTCACGGATTGGAAATCACATGTCAGGGCCTAATCCAAATTAACCTAATCGTTAGCCACAACCCAGTCGGGCCACCAGTATTTTTCACGATTATACCTGTTTACAATGGAGATCAGAATTCAACACTAATTCAATCCTTGTTTGACTGAACGTAGCCTCAAAAGGTTTAACCACTCTACTCCACAATCACTTTACAAAACAATAATAAAAAAAAAAAAAACTACAAAAATCAAGTACCCTGTCCTTAGGAAAAAAAATATAAATTCTATTTCCAGCTCTCACAATTTTTTGGACACCTCACGGAAAAGATCAAAATTTTATTAAAAATTTCAAGCAAGAAAACTTTTGAAAATAACAAGAAAAATGAGTAAAAAACCATTGGGTAAGCGAAGCAAAACGAAAAAAGCTTTTTTTAATTTCGGAAATTTAAATGATTTTTGCAATTTTATAGGACCAGGACCTGCAGCCTATAATATACCATCCACATTTGGAAAAGGTCCTCAATATTCCTTCGGTCGTAGAACAAAGTTACTGGGTAAAAGAATGAGTGAATCACCAGGACCTGGCCTTTATGGAATTTATGGTCTGACAAGAGTTGGCAGAAGTAAGACTACAACATATTACACCAATACTAGCACTAAGCTATAATCACAGTATTGGTTGATGTTATTTCCGATATACAAGAACGAATAAAGTAGATGTATTTTCGTTAATTTCTGTGTGTGTGTGTCAATAAATTTTGTTGTGAATTCAAGTTTAGAAATTTCTCGACAATTTTGATTTCCTTTCACAGTTAGGAGTCAAGTCACAACACAGATAGGTACACTAGTTATCGATAATGCAAGGATAGGGGCTTTCAGCTTGTGGTCCAAACAGAGCAAATATTTCTCTAAATATTTACATTTTTGAACATTAAATGTGGCAAAAATGAATTCTTAAATGGAAATATCGATTTCGGTTGTCAAAATATGGCATAAATGAAAAATGACTGCCTAAGGTAACGCCTTCAAGTGAAAAGGAACCTCAACCCACTGAAAAAGGCTCAAGATCGCGCTGGCTAGGGAGGTTTATTGGCTGAGACGTTATTCCAATTGATGTTAAATAATTTTCGGAAGAAATGGGACAAGCAGGAGCTTTGAATTCAGAGTAAATCACAATTTGGCTGTTTAGGGAAGAAAAACTGAGTACGTCAGAAATTGTACGAAATTTCCGGAAAAATCGGAAGATTGTAATTTCTTAAGAAACGTAAGCACGTCGTGAACTTTAAAAGAAACCTTAAGATTCAAAATGAAAGGATAATCTGTTGGATATCCATATGACTTGGAAGATATTTCAGTTCTTAGTTTTCTCCCGGAGGTTCACGAGAAGTTCAACATGATGTTAGAAAAGAGAAAACACTCATCATAGTCGCCAGCGAGGTGTCGTTATTCGGGGTATGACATATCTTCTGTTTTGGAAGTATTGGGCTGTATTTTCTAATGGATACATAGGAATACTCGTAACAGACTTTTTCAAAACTTTATCAACTTATCAACACGATAATGTTCAAATTCATAACGCACAGTTCGACAAATAAGCAAAATGTGTCAATATTTGAATAAGTTCCATACTCCCCGGGCCTCAATATATTAGAAAACGTATGCGGATGGCTAGTTCGAAAAGTGTACGAGTTCGGCCGATGCTTTAAGGACAGAGAGACGCTCATTAGTGATAGTAGTAAATATGTAGCTTAAAATGAAATGTCCTTAAACTATTTAAAGGAATATTATGATTCTATTCTGACCAGTATCCTAGAGGAGCACCAATAGTAAATAGTTAAAAAATGAGACTCTGTTTTGAAAAGCAAGAACAACATCGTGGAATTATTGTCACTTTCGGTGGAACATATTCGAAAAGTGAATATATTTCCCACTAGAGGTGGAACAAATTCCCATGCGGAGTGAATTTCTGTGGAGGTTTTCCCTGTATTTGTTGTTAATCCTTCAGATATTATTTTAAGCCCAATCGCTGAATAAATAGCCGAGAAATGATTCCACATTTGAAAAGTGGATATATTTCTCACTAGAGGTGGAATAAATTCCCATACGGGGTCAATTCCTGTGGTGGTATTTCACTGTACCTTGAGATATAAATTTTGAGCCCAATTTAAGCCCAATAAGTCAAATGCACATATAAAGTCAAATACATAGAAACATTCATCAAAATTCTAAGAGACGTCTTTGAGAATTGAAATCGACTTTAAGTAAAGCACTCCTAATTTTGTGGTTAGAATGAAAATTCCCGATTCCACCTCGAGTTGTGACCCCACAAATCTCTCCCAGATAATTGACATGACGCAAATCCATCCATGTACCTGTTTAGACTGCAGTGGCACATACAAACAGACAGAATTAATGGGCCTACAATTTTAGACTTCTCCTTCATAGTTAATCTCAAGTTAAAAGTAAAAATAAAAAAATCAAGTATTCTTTTTTTTTTTTTAAGAAAATATGATATTTCTATTTTAATCTTCATTACTTTTCGAACATTTTGAAAATAAACATCTAAATTTTCTTTCTTCTAAATCTAATATTAACAAAAAAATAATGAAAAAAGTGAACCAACAAATTGTAAGAATGTATAAAACATCGTCCTCGGGTAAAATAAGCAAAGGTACAAAATAAAGACTTGATTTAAAAATTTTCAAAATTTGAATATTTCAGGACCAGGACCTGGCACCTATAATATACCGTCAGTGTTTGGTTTTGAAGGACATGATGTACGTTTAAGACGAAATCCTCAATTTACATTCGGGCATCGTGTTCGAGAAAGACCAAACACAGTTCCAGGACCGGGTTCTTATCATCTCTACAACTTGACAAGCAATGGGGTTGTTACGAAAAAAGGACATTACTACAACGGTGATAAGTGGCGTTAAGCCAAATTGAAATATGTAGTATCTTAAATGTTGAGCGATGTTTTTACAGTGATTTTAAAAATGAATATAGATTTTGTGGATATTTTTAAGAATAATTAAGCTCATTTATGGTAGCTTATTGAATATTCTTAAAAGTATGTATCATGTATGTATTTAAAAAAAAATTGTTTGTTTTTATTTTCAAACTTTTGGAAACGGTCATGCCCATAGTTCCTGTCCTAAGATTTAAATTACAGTATTAAGGTTTGTATACTTTGTAACAGTTGGAGGTTGAGGCTGATTTCCAAAATGTGAAAAAAATAGTTTCGATGCGGTAGCAATATTTTTTTGATGCGCATCTACAACGCAACTTCGATAATTTGTATACATTTTGCACTGCATAAGTTTGATGTTTCGGAACGTAGTTTATTGCCAAAATTTAAATGAGTGATTTGAATGTCAAATGAAAGCATCGTAAAAATTATTAATGCATAGTTTGCTCAGTTGATGCGCATCGATAACGTTTAGGATATGTTTAGAAACTTGTGACTTTGTCAAAACTTTCTCATTTGACTTTTGGAACTTATGACTTTGCATATATACTTAAATGCATACATTTTGGAACTCACCCTATTTGAGATTAAAAGAAGACCAAAGTTACACACAGACCGTAACATCGATTTCAATGTTATTCTTGAAATTGCCAAACTTCACTAAACTCAGTTGATATATCCGTGGCACTCGTGCCCTGATGGTTTGCCCTCTGTAGTTCTGAAAAAATGCGTATACTATTTGGCCCAACCCCTCACATACTTATGTGTTCCTAATTTCTACCACAAAGGGAGTCTTTCCTTTCACAAAAAAGGTTCTAAGAATGAAGTTTTCCAATTACCGGCCCACTGTATTGGATACACACTTGACGGGCAAATCACTTTGCTGCAGTATACTTGTCATGGAAGGGGAAAGCAGGCTCTGCAAAGAAAAAAAAGGTCCTTAAACATTGAATGACGATGGTCTTGAAGAAAATAGCTCTTTATTAGGCAGATCCATGTCCTGATATCTGCCAATCCATTGAACAGCAAAGAAATAGCAAACAGCACCTCTCTGAACACCGAAGCAGTATTTCTTGTCAATACTTCTCATACAGGAATTAGGAGGGGTTTCGAAAAAAAGATGTTAAACTGCCGATTTAACGTGTGAAGTGATGAGACTTTAGGACAGAAAATAATCGTATGAAGCCCGAATAGGGGCTCGCTACGCATGACAGCTCTATCACACATGTTGACTTAAAGTGTCACATCCTAGACAATGGCTTAGTCATACTTGCCGGAGGGAAACTCGAAAAACGACTGAATATTACTAAGAGTCACGTGGAACCTAAGCAAAGCCACTCACTTCACAGCAAGAAAGGACTACTGAAACATAACTAGAAAATACTAGAATGGATTTGCAAAAGCAGACAGGAAACTTTTTGAAAGGAAGACTTAGAAGCTCAAGTCCTTGTAAGGTGTAGGAATGTCCTTGATAATACCTCGGAAAATCTAGTGAAAAGACTGTCACATAGCTAGATACCATAGTACCACCAGATCAAATCTAAGCCGCTATGGCTTAACGCGTGACTATGATGAATTGACTGTGACGGGTAGGGATATGGGATTGAGAAGATTCAAGGAGAAATCTCCAGAGATACCATCACACACTTCTATTAAATGGTTGATTAAAAAATCATTAAAAAACGAAACCAAGTACGCCAAACACCATTGGTGTAGACTTTTAAGAGGTTATGGTGGTGGATGGGTCTACAAAAAAGATTCAAATATTCTAATGACAATACAGTTTGAGTCGTGAGTGCTGAATAAATGTCCTAGACGACAAAAATTTGATTTGAAATACACAGTTCAGATATAAATATATCCTTTGTTTGTTTTTTTTTTTTTTTGTTTTAACTGCTGACCTCGCTAAGGATTTTTCATTAACACTTGATGCCATCAAACCTTGCAATAACAATTATTACAAGTATTATCCTTTTTCCTCCGCTGTTTTTTGCAATTATCCTAAAAGCCCAGTAGAAAGTATAAAATACAAAATATAGAATTTAAAAGAAAGGACTAAACTTCTTTCATTGTTAACAATTGTCAGTTGAGAAAACAAAAATGAAAGAAAAACAAAGAAGAACAATAAAGAGTGTAATTATTTTAAATTGCCTTTTGTTTGTTCCATTATTTCTTATTTCTTATTTCTTAGAAAAGAAAAATGAAAAAGTTAAAAAGGACGGATAAGAAATTGCAAACTATTTCATGTCTGAGGGGGGTATTGAGGTTTTATCCATCTATCGTAGAGTGTTCGGTGGTTGGGGTATGTATATCCTTTTCAAGGCTTACGTGCTATTGGGTATATGTATGTGTGTACTCCAACTAATTAGTCCCGTCATTGGATTAGAAATCATTCAGCACTATGATAAGACACACTGGACGTAATGTCTTTAGGCAATGACATTTGGAAAATTGGTTGAACAAAAATGAGAGCTTTAGTATAGTTAAGGACTAAGGGACATATCTACAGGTTCCAAACGGATTTATTGTGATTCGAAGAGGCTTAGTATACATATAAAGTGCCCATCGACTTAACGTTACAGTGTAGATAGAGGGATTAGTGTACGAATTACTAACTGAGACCATAAGGAGCCACAGTAATCTCTATCGAACCGTTCGTTCCAAATGGCTATGAATGGCAAATAATAACATTCAACCTATTCCTGATTTTAGCTAAACTAATCGCACGCTAAGAAAAATTAATAAAACCTCTCCCCAGGACTCAAATGTTAGTTAAGGCTACGTCTAGACAAACTCTGCTATTGAGGAAAATTTGCATTTCATTACATGAACCGCCCAGAAGGATGATATGGGTAATTCAAAACGAATATCTCAATTTGTCCTGCAAAATTTATTTCCCTTTTTTTTTTTTTACCCATGATTCCTCCTCAGTTATGTATATTCTCACCCTGTTCACATAATTTTTCCCCCGACCATACAAATTCATTTGGAACGTGCTTTGAATGCAAATACTTCCAATGACTGGTAAAGTATGTTCAACCTAGAACGTGCTCCAGCAAGGAAAACCAGCAATCCTTAACCACTAACAACCGCCACCGCGCAACGTTCAAAAGAATAAACAATGCCAAGGCACTGCCATAGACAATTGTTATAGATTGTTGCAACGATTATAAGTGTCCTCGTACTCGTACTCGTACTCGTACCCAGAATGCATGCAATCCATTTCACTTATAAACACAAAATTTTAAATTACTATCCCGCCAACCAACGAAAGGAACAACTTTTGTTTATGATAAATTTTCCCAATCAGTCTCCAGGCTTCGCCATTGGTTTGGTTTCCCCTAAATCATAAAAAAAAAACAAAAAAAAAACTTCCAAGAACTGAAATTTCACTTTCGTTTCCATTTACCCTCGAGAAAAACGCATTAACCCAGAGCAAACAACCCAGAGCTTCAAATATCAATAGCTTCCTTAAGAGAATATTTCTATATTATCAATATTTGAATCTGGGTTGTCCAGATTTCTTACAGGAAAATGGGAGCAAAAAAACAAAACAGAACAGAACAGAACAGAAGCAATCCCCCAGAGCCGTTGCTCATAAATTGAGTCAATAACCTGAACAAGAACAGGGAACGTTCTTCCAATAAAACCTTTGGCACTGGCACTGGCACATGTAACATCATTTACTTTCAATAAGAGTTTTTCTTACACGCTTTTTACATTGGCTGATGGGAAATAGGGTCAACCGGGGAATAGCAATATACATTTCCGGCAGCTGTTGTTATATTTTGCTTCTTAGGATTTTTTTTTACCCCCCCTCTTTGCAAGAAAAAGGGAAACAGCAACCCCATATCGAATAGACGGGATTTCTTTGTATAAATGAGCTCTCAAGGGTGAATGAAATTAAAAAAAAGGAAGAGGGACACAACTACTCACAACAATTTGATAATACTAAGCAATCAGATCCTTATTGTCTTATAAACTGAAGAAAGGACGAGATATTGGAAAATTTATGGTGGGAGCACAGTACAGAAGTCTGTAGAGATGAAGAAGGACAGTCGGTGCTGAGAATATGGTATAACTTCTTCTGCAGACTGTATAACAGTGACATCCCTCTGTCAGCCAGAATGAACCATTAAATCTAGACGAAGACAGGACAGATTTGCGTCCACCTGACCAAAACGAAGTGAGGATAGCAATATACAAGCTTAAATCCAACATGGCGAGCTATTCTACTGCAAATGATCAGGTAGAGAGCATACACCAACTCATTTCTAAGATTTGGTCGGACGAGTGTATGTCTCATGAATGGAACCAATGGAAGACGATGGAAGGGAGGGAGGAAACTGCTAAATTATCATGCTGAGTGTCAAGAACGCCCTTAACACCGCAAACTGGAGAAACGTCCTACGAGCACTTACCGCCAAGAGAGTACCAGTATATCTGCAGAAGATAATGACGGACTATTTTAGAAATAGGATACTACTCTATGACACCGACGATGGAACGAGGCAGTATAATGTCGCAGACGGCGTTCCTCAAGGCTCTGTATTAGGTCCACTACTGTGGTATCTAATGTATGATGGTGTGGTTCAGATTCTTCGAAAATAATTGGCTTCGCCGATGACATAGCGATCGTTGTGGTGAAAAATTAGGAGTTGGAGCATGACTGTAATGAAGCTATCGGGATGGTCCAGGACTGGCTAGTACGGATGGGTCTACATAGCGATCGTTGTGGTGAAAAATTAGGAGTTGGAGCATGACTGTAATGAAGCTATCGGGATGGTCCAGGACTGGCTAGTACGGATGGGTCTACATAGCGATCGTTGTGGTGAAAAATTAGGAGTTGGAGCATGACTGTAATGAAGCTATCAAGATGGTCCAGGACTGGCTAGTACGGATGGGTCTACAACTTGCAGAAGAAAAGATGAAAATAATTCTCATAAGCAGCAGGCGAGTGGGCGATCACGTCGTAGCTTCCAAAACAAACCCAAAGTATGTACCTTGGGATTACCATAGATGCAAGACTAACTTATAAGTAGCACCTGCAGCATGCAGAAGAAAAGGCAGCAAAGGCTACGGCTGCCCTGGTAAGAATTATTCCAAATATCTTGGAACCGAAACACAAGAAGAGATTACTCTTAGCAATAAAAAAAATGCAATAATGCTCTACGGCTCCCAAATATGGGCTGGTGCCATGAAGACGAAATCTTACAGAAAGCAGACTGAGGAACCTTACAGAAGCAACGCGTTAAGAGCGTGCAGCGCCTTTCGAACAACTTCCTACGATGCGGCATTGTTAGTGGCTGACATGGTACCAATAGACCTTCTTGCTAAGGAAGCGCAACAGATATGCAACGACAAGTCGAAGTAATACTATACTAGTATCACCATGGACAAGTCTGGGAGAATGACAGGAGAGATGGTGTAACTTTGATAGAGGCAGGTGGACTCCGAGATTGATATTCAATATAGACGCCTGGTTTAATAGGAAGTTTGGGGAGCTGAATTTCTATATGACTCAGATGCTTACTGACCATGGATGCTTTAGAACCTACCACCATATGTTTGGACATGACGACAACCTCTATTTTTCAACTTGCACGGAAGTAGTGGAGAATGTGGAACCCATTAAGTTCCACTGCACATGATATTGCGTAGAACGATACTTGCTGATAAACCAACCGGGCGAGGACTTAACTCCAGACAACTTCACCAGACAGATGATGAGCAGGGAAGAGGTTTGGGAGTTCTCAAGAACTGTGTATGTAGGTATAGTTAGAATAAACTAGGTTTTGTATTCTAACAGGCTTACTGTCGTTATTAAAGAAACAATTCAGGAAACTGGAAACTTTAGAGGAAAACAGACTTCACTTCTTCAAGGAATGCAGAACTCCGATCCACTAAGTAAAGGAGAAATCACAGAGAGCTAAACCAACTATGTAAAGATATTACAGTTCCTGGAAACAATTGTATTGGAATAAGTTCTGTAACTACTGGAGAATATTGCAATCAAACTATCAATTTAGCACACCTAATTAAAAGCCATCTTTCGCCGAAATGAAAATCCTTCCGCAGTAATTAAAACCATTAACGTATCCTTGCCAACATAGACACAACTCCCATGACACTACAAGTTAGAATACGATATTCATAAAACAGAAAATACTTCACTCTGTAATTACGCACAAGGTCCTAGCATCATCCTCGTAGTGCAAGTGGTATCAAAGGACACCGGTAATTGGTATGTATTCCACGAAGAGCTTTTTGCCGTACTCCACCGTCATGCACTAACGAATCTATGACATCATTCGTGTAATACGTAATACCTTTAGAAAAAGGATATATTTGCAGAGCGGATAAAAAACACAACAAGGACACGAAAGATCTATAGTCCTTCAAAATCAAATATCATTTTCATACCTTCGTTAAATTTTGTTTCGGCGGAACCGTCTAACAAGTTCCAAAGAACAATACAAATAATAATATTTAAATTGGCAAATACAAACGAATCGAATGAAAGAAAGAATCGGATATTTTTATTTACCTTAGATATTAGTTTCAATAACGTCCTCATTCTCCTTCATATCCTTTCTCAATATTTTCTTCCCTGGCATTGGAGTTCAATTGAAACGTGCTTTAAATTACAAGTGGCCGTACTCTGTTGAGGAAAAATCATCTCCATCCTCTTGTCGTATCCAGTCGTAGCCACTTGAATATCTGGAAAAAAAAAGGAACAGGATATATTTTGTAGATTATTCACCGGAGCTGTGTGTAAAGGAAGGATATTCTCGTGTGCACTCGCATTTGAGTGTTTTAAAATACGTGGCACTACTAAACCAAAAAAAAATGTTTTCTCTTCTCTTCAACTCGATGTGTATCGAACAACAAAAGAAGGAGTTTTGTACGATAAACAGTAAATAAGGAGTTTCAATAAATTTTACGCTTTGTCGTAAATTTTTTTACATAATAGGGAAGACGTTACGAGAAATCAATTTTATATAGAGTGTAGAGTTTCTCAAACTTTTTTTTGGCAAGATAATGACATAATTCTCTCTATATTCAAGGTAATAGGCTAAATCTGGATTTATGTACAATAATTCGAAATAAGTGGACGTGGGACTAAGTGGATTTGACAGAAATGTCCTTGAAAGTGTATAATATTGCTGTAGAAGCGAGTAAGTGACAGCAAATGTCAAGAGCAATTGAACTTTTGACAATTGAAATTAAATTTTTGTTTTGTAAAATTGGCAGCACCTACACTGTGACATTTGTCAGTGTTTGCGCTGACAAACTTCAATGTAGACCATATCCCACATAAACTGGATAGTAAACATGCTGGAGGAAAGGCATATTAAAACAGAACCCAATTAGAAGTATGTATATGCCTTCAGAGCCACACCTCAAGACGGCTTCATCTCCCCTCTACTATGGGTTCTCATTCTCCACGAAATACTTCTAAAACTTAGAAACAATGGAATTAAAGTCACAGTCTATGGAGATAATGTGGTACTGCTAGCGACAGGCACATATCTTCCCACTCTTAGTGACCAAATTAAAGGAGCTCGGCACTTGTCTGGGAGCAAGCCGACACATGAGCACGAAGATCGTAGTCGGTGTCTTGCGGAAGAAATTTAGGGTCATTAAGAGTAGAGTAGTGTCCAGTACCAGATGAAGACATAACCCTTGGTCTTATCCAAGAACCTTGGGTTATTTGCGGACAAATCGAAGGTCTACGGAACAAGGCAAGTAAGTTAATTTTCAAATGTGGGGAGTCAGTGCCAAGGGCGGTCTGCTTAATCAGTACAAATATTAACTTTCTTCCTATTCCAGAATTTATGACAAGACACCTGGTAGCCCTACTTGTTGAGGTTCCGACCGAAAGGGGAACACAAAACATCGTGTGTGCCTCGGCAACGTTCCCCGGCGACGACGACAACATCCCGCCCACAGAGGTCCAGGAGCTGATAAAACATTGCCAAAACAGAAACCTACACTACATCATAGGTTGCGATGCAAATGCGCATCATGAGGTCTGGGGCAGTAGTGGCATCAATAGAAGGGGTGAGTGTCTGTTAGAATATCTTGTGTGCTGTCATGTAGATATTTTAAATAAAGGCTCTAAACCAACGACCTCACTCTCGCCAGTCTATTTATCTCAAATTTTGTTAAAAATTGGCATGTGTCTGACGAGGCCTCGATGTCTGACCACCAACACATCAGGTTCGAGATTCCCGGCAAATTGTCACATGCTTCTTCTAGATATGATCCCAAGTCCACGGACTGGAATCTGTATCGGGGGCTTGTCCTCTCAAAATTAGATATGCTAGTTACATCTATCGAGTCCATAGGGGACCTAGATGAAGCAGCATACCAATTAAATGATGTGTTGCTTACTTCCTATCACGACAGCTGTGTCCATAAAACCAGTTTGTGTAAACGAAAGGTTCCCTGGTGGAATGACCAGCTTGCCAAACTAAGGAAGAAAGTCAGAAAACTCTTCAATGATGCTAAACCACGAAGAGTTGGGACGAATATAGGTTCGCTCTCACAGAATACAACTCTGAACTGAGACGATCTAAACGTGCCACATGGAGGAAATGCTGCGAAAACATTGCTGACATGCCAGTAGCGGCAGGAATTCATAAGGCACTTGTGAAAGATCATGCTAATTGTGTAGGTTTACTAAAAAAAGTCTGATGGCACCTACACGACGGACCGTATGGATACTATTAGAACCTTACTTCAAGTTCACTTTCCAGGTTCGTCCACTCGTGCACTTTACACGTACCCGAACGCATCTGACCATAGGGTCTGCATTGCAAGTAGAGTAAACAGTTTATCCGGTAAAATTTTCAGTCCGGATAAGGTCAACTAGGCTGTAGGGTCCTTTAAACCATTTAAGACCCCCGGCGGTGTTGGTATATTCCCGGCGCTTTTGCAGAAGGTAATTGATCTCATCCTGCCGGGTTTGATTGCTTTATTTAGAGCCAGCTACAATTGGGGCTACATCCCGACAACCTGGAGACAGGTAAATGTAGTCTTTATCCCCAAACCAGGCAATAGGCCTAGTGAGCTGCCTAAATCTTATAGACCTATAAGTCTAACATCTTTTGTCCTGAAAACAATGGAGAGACTCATTGATGTTCATATTAGAGTTCGGCTAGATTTGTCTACCCCTCTGCACTCAAGGCAATTTGCATACAGAAAAGGAAAATCAACAGAAGGCGCTCTTCACTATCTTGTGAAGAAGATAGAAGGAACTTTACGTTCCAAGGAAATAGCCCTGTGTGCCTTTCTTGACATTGAGGGCGCATTCGATAACACTGGCTACGACTCAATAGCAAGAGCAATTAGTAGCAGAGGTATCGAAGATTCGACCAACCAATGGATACGGGCCATGCTGGAAAGTCGAATTATTACTTCCTCCTCTGGAGGAGTGTCAGTGTCTGTGACCGCAGTTAAGGGATGTCCCCAGGGAGAAGTCCTCTCCCCTCTTCTATGGTCACTAGTCATCGATAAACTCCTAGTCGATATTCACAGATTAGGCTACATCGCCATTGGTTATGCAGATGACATGGTGTCATGCAAAGTGCTTTACTATATGTGTTAGAATGGTGCAGCAGAGAAGGACTATCCATCAACCCTTGCAAAACCGTTCTAGTGCCTTTTACAAAGAGAAGACTGGTCAATCTAGGACCTATCATCATCAAAGGCACCACTTTAGTTTATTCCAGTGAGGTTAAATATCTCGGTGTCATCCTTGATAAACGGCTTAGCTGGAATTCTCATATCAAGTCCGCCATTGAGCGCGCCACTAGGGCCATGTGGCTCAGTAGACGCCTATACGGCAGAACTTGGGGTCTAAGTCCAAAAATGAGACATTGGTTGTATACAATGATGGTAAGGCCCATTATCACGTATTTGTTTGGTGGCTGAAAGTTCTTGAACGGACAATGGCAACGAAGCTTCAGAAGCTTCAAGGAATTGAAGCAAGTCTCGGCATTACGGGTGCCATGCGCACCTGTCCTACGGCAGCTTTAGAAGCGGTTGTTGGGCTCTCTCCCTTACAAATCTTCATTAGGAAGATGGCCGCTAGGTGCGCTATCAAACTGCAACTAGAATACAAGTATAAATCTTGACTCAATTCCAAAAAAGGACATGTTCTGTACCATCCCCGATATTATGGTCAGGGAGTACTGTTTTGGAAGGTTATTTGAGGTAGAGATATTAGACCGTGAAAACTGGTCTAATGGTGTTCCGACACTGGACCCTAGAGGTCTGATCTGGTACATAGACGGATCAAAAATGGAAACTGGAGTTGGTGCTGGTGTCTTTGGACCCAACACCAAGGTCTCTATACCTATGGGAATGTGTCCCACGGTTTTCCAGGCTGAACTCCATGCCATTGAGGTCTGCGCTAAGATAAACCTGGATACAGGTATTAAAGGCGCTAGGATATATATCTTTTCAGATAGCCAGGCAGCGCTTAAAGCGCTGTCGTCCAACTTAATAGACTCTTTATCAGTTAAATGCTGCTACGATGCACTACAATCTCTTGCCAGACACAACAGGGTGAAACTTGGTTGGGTCCCTGGTCATCAAGGAATTGCAGGCAACGAAATTGCAGATGAACTAGCTACGGCTGGCTCAGAATCTGCGTTCATAGGACCTGAACCTTACTGTGGTGTCAACTGGGCTACTGCCGCAGCGCTGATCAATACTTGTGAACATAAACTTCGTCTGGCTCACTGGGAAAATGTTCCGGGGTTGAGACAATCCAAGAGATTAATCAGGCCTTTTTCCTACAAGGAAATCCTTAATCTAGATAAGGAAAGCATTAGGAAGCTGGTGAGCTTTCTCACAGGCCACTGTAGCCTGCGTTACCACCTTAACAAAATCAATTTGTGCCCGGAAACGGAATGTAGGTTCTGTTTAGAAGATGACGAAACCTCCGAGCACATTCTCTGTCAATGCCCAGCATTACATTGGTTAAGGAGGCGTATTTTCCATAAAGAAATATGTTCTTCAGCAGAGATGAGGTACTCCGCTGCTAAGGACGTACTATCCTTCATAACCCTTTGATACAATAGATCTTCTTAGGTCGCAGTGTCAGCCATATGGGCAAGGGTCTTTAAAAAAAAAAAAAAAACGAGAGGCTACAAAAGTTGTATGACAACTTATACGTAGAGCCAATATGTAATACCCAGTAGTAGGTCACCATCAACGTTGCTGGTCTAAACATATCGTTCGCACCTACAAACCTCGAGGATCACTATGGACGAAAAATACTCTACGCACACATAACTAACCCACTGGATATATTGGCGATTTCAACAGCCACCATAACCTCTGGAAATATGCAGTGAATGACAGAAATGGTGACGCACTAGCTAACAGAATCACAGTTTGAAAGGTTCATTTCAAAATTAGTTGCTCGATTTCAGAAGTTGAGCAACTAGTTGCATGTGCATGGGATATTTGTATCTACAACATACACTTGCTATCGAAAATGGCAAATTGTGTTGCAATGTACATATGTACATGGTGTCCTTTCAAAATGATACTGGACTTGTACTTGAGATTATAAGTTTGCGCAATTAGTTGGACAAAAGATTGAGCAACTAATTGTAGCCAGCCTTTGAGTGGGTCGATTAGTCGATTATTTTTTGAAGCCATCTCGTAGTGATGGTGTGAACTACAAAATGCTCATTGCACTGATATAAATTTGGCGCCGGCTCTACCGGCATTTATTTAGCTTCATACAAGCACAACTTAAACTTAACTTAAAAAACTAAATCGTTATAGGGGGATGATTGGAGGTTGTTTGTGGTTAAGGACATTATGGCATTTATAGGGAAGAAAGGCAGCGAGTCGGTCTTATGAAGGGGATGATTGGGGGTTAGGTATGGTTAGGGCATTACGGAGTACAAATTTAATCAAATTAAAATCAAAAAAGTGTGCCGCATTATTTAGGTGGAGGTGGGAGACACTTGCGGGAGTAGGTGATGGAGTGACATTTATTGACGTTAAGTTATAGACCATATTTTTTACACCAGATGGAGAAGCTGTCTATATCACCCTACAGAAGGCGAGAATCAGCGGCAGATGATATACATTTAAAAATTTTCATATCATCAGCGTGGACCAGAGGATCGGAGTGCCGGATGATACGTTCAGCATCATTTATTGTAAGGATGAAGATTAATGGTCCAAGATGGCTGCCTTGAGGGACGCCCGATGTTGCTGTGACAGGGTCTGATACTGTTGACTTGAATCGAACTTTATATTGACGGCCCACTAGGTATGATTTGATCCATGAGATGAACCGCGGTTGAAATCCAATGGCCTTAAGCTTAAAAAGAATAATTTGGTGGGAAATTTTGTCAAAAGCGAGAAGGAGAGAATTGGCTTGCAGTGGAATGACATTACATCGTACACGATGCTCTCGAAGAGCTTAGGTATGCATGAGAGCTTGGCAATTGGCCGATAATTAGAAACTTCGCTCTTGCATCCTTTTTTGTGGATAGGGGTAATGTAAGCGTCTTTCCATAATTGGGGAAAATTTCCTTGTGAGATGGAAAGTTGAAAAAGGATAGTTAGAGGCAGTGTCAGATGATTTGCGCATTTTTTCAGTACTATGGCGAGGACACCGTCAGGACCAGAGGAGTAATCATCCTTTAGCTAGTTAATTTTATCAGCAACCATTGATGGAAATATGTCCACGGAGACGAGGCAGGTCTGTGTAGAGTTGTTCAAATAGCAGAAATAATCAAGATCGGGTTCATGTACGTGGGCAGCAAACGACTGGCCGAAAAATTGAGCGAAAAAGGTTTGCAAGTATTTTAGGGTCTGTCGAGGAGGAGTCAGAGAAGGTGAGAGTAGATGGATAGCCGTCAGATTTTCTTTTGACGTTAATGAATTGAAAAAATCTCTTGGGGTCGGCTATTAGGTTTGATCGAGGTATTCTAGATAGAACCTTTCGCAGAGCTCAGAGAATTGGGTATATACCCAAGTGTACTTCAGGAAGTCAGAGTCGGATTTAGATTTAAGGTAGGACTGCCATAATTTGTTCCTATTATTGCGAAGGGAGCGTAACGCTTTATTATACCAGGGTGGAGAAGACGAGCAGTTTTTTTTTATAACGAGCTATTAGTTACAAACTTCATTTAATTGGAATTTCAATAAACAATACATCAATGAATATATGTAAGTCGCATAATCCATGCGGAATTGAATAGCAAAAAAAAAAGATTAATTAAGTTCACATGTCAGTGCATTTATGATTTTCCATTGAAGTCCTTCTTTTTTTTTTTTATTTTAATTTTAACATAATGAGATTCATTTGTGAATTTTTATTGATTGATGGAGTCAAGTGTCGCTGGGATTCCGAATGCAATCACCATGAATGCCTTAATGAGACTTCGTTCCAATGATGTCCTGGATAATGATGAGTGGAGTTTTATTTTTCATTCTATGGATGTACATATTTAAATTTTTTTTTCTTTTGTTTTTATTTTTTTTTTTTATAAAACGTCACACAATTTTATATAACATTCACAAGGGAACGACCATTAAATGGAATAATATTTTATTTTATTTTATTTTCGACGCCAGATCCATCCATTACTTGGTTATTTTTTTTTTTGTTGGTGAATAATTTATTGCGAATTCTATTGAATGGAACATGTTTTTCATGATAAATTTTTCAAATGCAGGTACATATACAAAACTAGAAACAATAATAAAAGCCAATTGCGTTAGGGAACATAAAGTAAAATTTTCCTGGCACTGTCAATGACAGAAATGTTTTCCTTTTGGTAACGTGCTGGTACAGAAAGGCGGTGCATTTTCTACTTAAAAACTATGCACAGGCATGTGGGTGTATCTATGGATTTATATTTTCACTGAAAATGAATGAAATATGAGAAAAAAAAATAACAGCAAAGTGTGTTGGTAATGGGAATAGATTACAAATGGTTTGGATGGAAATAAACTAAAAAGAAAAATACTGACATTTATTTTATTGGCAGTGTCAACTGCCGTGGTTTATTAGGTTGGTAGTAATCTTGCTGATTGTGAATACAGTTCACAGTTCTATCAGAGGACACATGATTAAATTGGTTTTCCTAGAATTCTATAGTCCTAGTGCAACACACTGAAATATAGAAGCTTTCAAATACAATTGTCTTTTGGTTAAGTTGCCACTAGAGCACTGAAGTGAAATGTGTCTTTTTTGCACTAAAAGATGGTGAAAACTTTTACATTTGACCCAAAGACTTTTAAAACACATGTAAATCCATCATCCTTTCATCGAAAGATAGTTTTAAATGGATTCATATTCATTCCCAGCTGCAGTATTGCTTTTTATGTACTATGAAGCGTCCTATCATGACTATTCTAATTATGGTTCAAATTAACCGCAAGGGCCGGTCTGTAGAGACAGTGCTACATGAAGTGATTACGATCGCTCCACTAAAAAGAATTTACACTAGCATCTTTCCTGGACTTTGAAGGGGTCTTGAACAATGTAAACTTGAAATTATCCTTCAGACTGGATAGAATGTATGCTTAATACACGAAACATTAGAACGGAGTTTGGCAGTACCCAAGCACATGAATCCCATCCCTTCAAACTGGATAGAATGTAGGCTCAACACCCGAAACATTAAATCTGAGTTTGGCAGTACCCAAGCACATACTGAGGGCTCGCGTGGAACCCCCCAAGGTGGATTCTTGTCCCCATTTCTCTGGAACCTAGTGATTAATGACATCCTTACAAAAATAGACCAAAACAGGATTATGGTCGTCACTAATGCTGATGATCTAATCATACTACTGACAGGGAACTTCCTTCCCACCATCGCTGAACTACTACAAACAACGCTGAATGCCCTGAATAACTAGATCAAACGCTATGGACTTGGCCTTAATGAAAAAAAAAAGTCGACCTAGTTCTCTTTAGAAATAAGAGGAATATACCCGACTTCGAGCCACCAAGACTAAATGGAACTCAACTCCAAATATCATACAAGGCAAGATACCTATGGTGCATTCTAGATCGAAAATTGAACTAAAAAGGCAATATACTTGAACCTTGCCTTGCCCGAAGTCTTGAATTTTCGGTAAAAGATGGTGAACCAAACCAGTCACCATCCATTGGATGTACACTGCTATAGTAAGGACCCATCATCATATACAGCTGGCTACTGCCGAAAAAGCTACAAATCTGAAGACTCTTACAAAGATCCAACGTCTAGCATGTACAGGTATTACCAGCGCTATTAGAATAACACCAACCGTCGCCCTCGAAATCATGGTCGATCTATGGGTTAAGTTCGGTGGGATGGTTATCCCCGCTTAGCAAGGACACACTTAGAGCAAAAGAAGATCTATTGTGATATCACTATGGAAAAACCGGATAACCGGATAACCGGAGACTACATGGAAACTCCGTAAATGGGAGACAGGGCAAACAGTTTCGGTATGAACTGTGTAGTTCATCGTTTAGGCATTAAACCAGTTTGACCCGTTGAAGAGGCTTTTATTTTGCTTAAGTCTGGTCTATCTAGATCATTAAAATCTTCAAAGAAGTACTCGCCTAGAATTTTCCTTCTCAAAAACCGATATGGCAGCGTCTGATAGGACTGGTACACAGAAGATGTGTCATGGTTTCCTTCTCTTCCTCGTCTCTACAGCTTCTACAGAAGCTCGGGCTATGCCCACTTGACATCTTCACCAAGGAAGTAGGGACAAAAAGTACCATGCAAACAATATGTAGAAAAATCACCCAATCGATCGATCACCAAGTGGTCAACCTTTAATGCTCCTTCGGATTACATTACCCTGTACACAGAGATCAGCCTTAACCTCGATACCAAATACTCACTCTCAAGATAGCTGGAGCTGGACATATCCATCGTCCCTGATGGGTCCAAAATGGGTCAGGAACCATCAATTGTGCAGTCCATACAATTTTCCAACCACACAAGTGTGTTCCAAGCAGAAATATATAGAACCACCAAGGACTACTGGGACCTATCCACTCTGAATTGTTATAAAAATATAGACAGTCACCACCAAATCAAAACTTCATCCTCTCCAGAGAAGGATCAATAGACCAACCAGAGAGGACTGGATGAGATCTAGAGAAATTTTTCAAGAAGGGGCCATCAATTCATTTGACCCATATAAAACCCCTGGTGAAGATGGAATCTTCCCAGCACTCCTCCAAAAAGGTATAACGCAACTAACCCCGATTCTTATCAACATTTTTAGAACAAGCCTTGCCTGGGGTCACATACCAAAAAGCTGGAAAGAGGTAACTGTTAAATTTATACCTAAAGCAGGTCGTAGACCAACTGATCTACCAAAATCATACCGACCTATCAGCCTTACCTCTTTTTTCCAAAAAAACAATGGAAAAAATACTTGATAGACATATCAGGGATGGTCCACTACATAGGAATCCACTTCACAAAAACCAATATGCCCATCAACCAGGAAAATCAACTACGCATGCTCTTCAGGAACTCACCACGAAGATTGAGAAATCTCTCAGAGACAAAGAAATTGCGGTGGGCTGCTTCCTTGACATCGAAGGACAACAACATGCCCAAATATACAGATGCATCCAAAACACAGGAGTAGATAATACCACATGTAAATGGATAAAGCACATGCTAAGCGACAGAATCATCAATGCTACGCTAGGTAGTGACACAATTAGAGTCATAGCTGCGAAAGGTTGTCCCCAGGGTGGTGTTCTCTCCCCGCTATTATGGTCCATCGTAGTAAATGAACTGCTAAACATACTCAGCAATGACGGTTTCTATGTCCAAGGATACGCAGTTGACATTGCGATCTTAATCAGAGGCAAATTCGAAGAAACAATCTCGGAACTCCTCCAACTCAACCTAGTTGCTGATTGGTGTAAAAAAGTTGGCCTAAACGTCAATCCTAAAAAAAAACACCATAGTTGCTTTCAAAAAAAGAAAAAATAAAAGCAAATTACAAAAACCCACACTGTTGGGTGAAGCAATTGAGTTTTCAAAAGAAGTCAAATACCTGGGATAACCCTAGATGAAAAACTCACATGGAACTCTCACCTCACGAAAACCATAGATAAAGCCAGGTTCTCCTTATGGACCAGCAGAAGTCTAGTAGGTAAGAGCTGGGGTATAAACCCCAAAATTATGCAGCACCGGTATGGTGGCAAAAAACGAAGCAGAGGTCTACACAAGACAGGCTCAATAAACTTCAAAGACTAGCTTGTGTATGCATTACGGGCGCTATGAGAACAACCTCTACTGCAGCGCTGGAAGTTATCCTTAATCTCCCACCATTACATCTTCAGACACAGAGAGAAGCTCTAACTAACGCCTTTATGCTCATATCTGAAAATGACAACAGATCCAAGCTAGTCCATCCAGATATTGCCGTAGAACTAAGCAAAGATGAACTACAAAACCAAAACTTCAAGGTTACATTCGCAGACCGCCATAACTGGGAACAGAATAAACCCACATTTACTAGCGATTCCCTGGTACGGTACACAGATGGATCAAAAACAAATGAAGGAGTTGGGGCTGAAGTATACGGTGTCAATACAAAAACATTCATCTACACAAGCATGGACAAATGCAACTCCGTATTCCAAGCGGAAATCTTTGCTATAGAACTATGTCTCAGAGAAAGATCTATAACAAATAAGAACATTTTTATTCTCTCTGACAGCAAAGCTGCGCTTCTAGCCATTAAGGCATATGAAATCAAATCAAAACTAGTATGGGACTGCCTTCAACTACTTATGTCATTAGCCAGCACATACAGAGTTCATCTCATTTGGGTGCCAGGACACAGTGGACATACAGGCAATGAAATGGCAGATATACTAGCCAGAAAAGGATCGGCATCAACCTTCATGATGCCAAGACCATTCTGTGGACTACCCATAAACTGAAAAATAAAGTTAACCATTACTGGACGAAAATGTTCATGCCAAACATTTCCCTTACAAGAACGAAACAACTTCTAGGTCTAACTAAAAGTCAGATTCGTATAATCACAGGATTCCTTACTGGACACTGTCAAGTCAAAAAACACCTTATGACTATGGGAATAACTCAAGACAGCACTTGCAGAATGTGCAACGAGGACGAAGTATCAGCAGAACACATTTTGTGTCACTGTAACTGTCTAATCAGAACACGTCATCGTCACCTAGGGAAATTCTACCTAGAAGCAGAGGACATATCTGCTAGCTCACTGAAAGATATTCTAGGATTCATTACTAACTCGGGTATCATGAGTGAGCTCTAATAGGAGGAAATCACAATAGACCCATTTGTGGCCGCAGTGATATGGTGACTGGATCCCACCTCATTATCTAATCTAATCTAATCTAAATCAAAACTGGTCAAGCGATGCAAATAGGAACTCAAATCCCTAAGATCGAAGCACATGATCACGCTCTGCTGAATTCCGGGACATATAGGCTTCCACAGTAATGAAATGGCCGATGAGCTAGCTAAAAAACGTCGTACTACTACTCAGAATTGAACGTACTATTACCGTGGGTAGTAGGCAGATTGGCAGATAGCTTCAGAATTTTTGCGATTCCCCTAGTTTTAGAGTCCAATATATAGCCAATGTTGTGTTGAGGCATGTAACCCGCTTAATCATCTTCATGGGCAACCACTTAACACCCGAGGTTCTCTAGAGTAAAATGGATCTCGTTTAGAACTAGGTTCCATAGGCATAGACTGTTGCAAATTCCTAGATTTGATCGAATAAGTTGAATGAGAAATATTCATTCATAACATCCCCGACAATAGAAAAAGCCAGTGACTGCTATCTCTGAGAAAAAATCCCACCTGCTATAGCTTTCCCTATCTCAAGTTAAAATACTTCAGATATATCCACTTTCTACCTCGAATTAGATCGCAACACCGATACTTCTAGTTATGACAAATCCAAGGTCGACAAGTTCTAGGAAGAAATGCAAACGACCTTTGTACTAGTATATAGATTGCAGTGTTTGCCCGTACCGCACCGTACCGAACCCAGACAGGAAAGTGATGTATTTCGATGACTATCAACTTATTAGATTGATTACTTCACCAATTCCAGGAAAAACTCCAACTCAGATGCGTTTCACTGGAATCTTATCGAGTGTGCACACACCCCCTTCCAAGTGCTTGCTACTGTTTTAGAGATTGTGCAAGCCTCACGCGATTTAAATATTTGTATCGTCATGCTGTGGTCTTGAAACGTACAGTGTATATGCTTCTCGAAGATGCTTTACTACGATTCATCGGCTTTACTGTACAACTGAATGGAATTGTGTCGTAGATTCTTGCAAATCATTATTAATTGAAAGTGAAATGATTTCATTTCGTGTTTGCACTTTCGACTCTGATGAGTGATGACGCTTGCTGGAGGCTCGTACAATCCATTGAACTCGGTCACTCCATCAAAAGTTTCTCCCTTTGTATCACTGCCTCATTGAAGTCAACAAAATCTCATTTCATTTGTTTAATTTAATTATAAAACTTTATACTTAATGGAGAATTTGTTCACGCCTTTGACGTTGCACTGGCTTTGGTCTGAAGTGATTTATTTTATACTTCTTCTACCACCTAACCGCCACCACTTGCACCGGCAGCGACATGGTTTTTGTACCCAGGCAACACTCCAGACAGCCTGACACAAAAGTTTAATTAAGCCGGCACCGAGTTGGAGAGTCTGCCGTAATTCCTCCATTTTCCTGTGAAAATAATTTTCGCGTTTCCGCTCTTTGATTGCATCCGCTTTTCCAGAGATTTTTGCACAAAATTCAAATGCAGCCGGGGATAGTGAATGACAGTAGGGGAAGTTTCTCAAGCCCAGAGGTAGTCGAGTAGGAAAGTGTCATTTGTTGGTAAAAGGTAGAGACAGCCATAATGATGATGACAATGTAAGAGTATCTTTGGGTATGACTCGAGTGTATAGCGAACACTGCACCCTAAGGTCAATGTAAAGGCAAGTGTTCGACAGGGACCCTTGTCCAGTGAAATGGTAGCACATTTTGATTATGTTTTGGAGCTTGGCAGATGGACATGCCGTGAACAGGGTGGGTCATATGAACAGAAGAGGGGCGTTATGTATTATCGCGCCTTAGAGATCGAAAAATCTACGATAATGTTCGTCTTTATCTAGCCTACTTGCACGATAAAGTTGATTCCGTCTGTATCGACGGTAAAACCAACACCAACATAAAAGTTTTCATTTCCCAAGAAGGTCTCCCTACTGATATGAATGCTTTAATGCACATTTTCGTCCAATTCCATGAGAACTTTAACATATCTCCTCTTAGCGTAGCAAACGATCTCTCATCCTATGCAGCTTACATCAGTTCAAAACGTAGATCTCATCTCCAGAGAGCTCGTGCTGATTTTAATAACTACTTTCGCCCCTAATCAGATTTCGCTGCACTCTCCTTCCTCCGATATTATTTCACCTGTAACAACTCCTTTGGAACGTTTATCATTGTACTATCAGAACGTGCGAGGTTTACGAACCAAAACATCCTCCGTGTTTCTTAATTCTCAAAAATTTCTCTATGACATTTTTGCTCTTAATGAAACAAATTTGTCTTCCGATTTTAATAGCAGTGAACTTTTTACTTCGGACTTAGCAGTGTTTAGAGACGATGGGCTTGAGAAAAATGATGATTCCTCTGGGCGCGGTGTCCTCTTAGCTATACACAATCGTCTTGACTCGACTTTATTCAAAACCTCACACACAGCGAATTTTGAGTTCATTTGTGCTAGAATTGATCTTTCTGGGTATAGCATTTACATCATGTATTGCTACATCCGCCAATCCCAGCCCACGTATTGCTACCAGCTTGCCATCGATGCTATTGATTCTCTGTTCAATACTGTGGACACCCGCGACGTTATCATAGTCTTGGGTGATTTTAATTTCCCTGATCTTCAATGGGCTCAATCTGAAGATGAATCCCATTTCATCGCAACAAATCCCATTTCTGAAAAAGAGGTTCTTTTCATTGATTGTCTCTCCGATTCCGGCCTCTTCCAGTTAAGTGGCGTTACTAACAACCTTGGTAGGCAGCTCGACCTAATTTTCTCTTCAGACCCTGATAACTGTATTGTTTCCATGAGCAATGATCTTCTCTCGAAGCTAGATCGGTACCACCCTCCCCTTACCCTTACTTACTCCTATAACATCGCCAATAAAACACCACCAACCGAAAAATGCGACAGATTCAATTTTCACAAGGCGAACTTTACAAAATTGAACAGTTTTCTTAGTAGCGTTGATTTCAACGTTATTTTTAAAAATCCTAGTATTAATGTCGATAATGCCACCGAAATGTTCTATTCTTTAGTGCTCAATTGCTTTACCCAATCTGTACCATTCGTGCTCAAAAAAAACTCTTCATCTTCTCCACCTTGGTACACTAAAGAACTACGCTCTCTTCGTAATGTAAGAAATAAACTCTGGCGGCTCTACCTCTAAAACCCGTCTTGACTCTGACTTCTCCAAATACCTCCATGCATACACCCACTTTTCTGCACTTTGTGAATCTCTTTACCTCAAATATATCGATCGGATGCAACATAGTATAATCTCTGACCCCAAGCGATTTTTTAATTTCATCAACACAAAAAAGAAATCTGACAACTACCCCTCTACTTTAAAATTATCTAACACCTCCTCGAGCGATCCGAAAACAATAGCAAACCTGTTTGCACATCACTTCAGCCAATCGTTTAGCAAACACGTGGTCGATATTGATCCTGATTACTTTTTCTATATGAAAAGCTGTGCCCAGACATCACTCTGCTCAATTGATATACGTGTAGCTCTTGTCGTAGATAAGATAAAAAAAAACTTAAGTGCGATTACTCCGCTGGTCCCGATAGCGTGCCCTCTATTGTCTTAAAAAAATGTATTGACTACTTGGCCCAACCGATCACATCTTTATTCCAATTATCTATCTCTCAGGGTGTCTTTCCTATGCTCTGGAAGAGCTCCTACATAATCCCCTTCCACAAAAAAGGTTCTAAGACTGAAGTTTCTAATTATCTAAACTATCCTGCATACCGAAGCTTTTTGAAAGCATTGTTTTCGATGCTATGTTCTTCCATTCTAAACCAGTATTTTCCCCAAACCAACATGGATTCTTTAAAGGAAGATCAACAACTACCAATCTAACGGAATTCGTATCCATCACTCTTTGTGCATTAGAGGATGGCAAAGAAGTTGATGTGATTGCAACCGACTTTAGTAAGGCGTTCGACAAAGTCTCACATGATGTCATTCTTTTAAACTTGTAGCTCTCGGATTCCAGCCCCGTTTCATATCTTGGATTACTTCATACCTTAAAGAGCGGCAATACAATGTCCTCTTTAGGTCTTCCATCTCCGACCCCATAACTGCAACTTCCGGAGTCCCACAAGGTAGCCATCTTGGTCCTCTGATATTCATCTTATCTATCAACGATGTCGACTCTATCGTTGACAACTCTCACATATCTGTGTATGCCGATGACATGAAAATCTATAGACATATTATAGCCCCTTCTGACTCTCGTGCACTTCAGGCTGATTTGAACAACTTCTCAACCTGGTGCCAAAAAAATTTCCTTGAACTTAATGTGCAAAAATGCCAAGCTATTACTTACTCCCGTAAACGGCTCCCTTCAACGTCCAGAACTTACTTTATCTGTGATGAGCCTGTTCCATCCGTATCTTTATTACGTGATCTTGGAATTATATGTGACAGTGAATTGAATTTTCGCTGTCATTTTCACAATATAATCAGCAGAGCCAACTGAACACTCGGTTTTGTAAAGCGCTGGTCAAAGGAATTCTCAAATCCTTATGTCACGAGAAGTCTGTTTTTTACTTTCGTTAGACCAATCCTCGAATATGGGAGCCAAGTCTGGTCACCATATTATGACACTCATTCCCTTCGAATAGAAGCAGTTCAACGCAGATTCATTCGTTTCGCTCTTAGAGGACTTCCCTGGGTTGACAGATACAACCTTCCCCCTATGAGGATCGGCTGAAATTAATTAATGTGCAGCCCCTTGCAAAACGCCGTGAAATTGCTGACATCATTTTCATTCATCAGCTCCTCGTGGGTAGCATTGACAGCCCTTCTCTGCTTCAAATGATATCTTTCAACGCCAATCCACGCAATCTTAGATCCATGCCCTTGTTTCGCCTTAAACGTCATCGTACGAACTACGGCCGTAATGAACCAATGACTAGAATGCTGCGTTTGGCAAACTCCATGCAATGCTTCCTTGATTTCCATTGCAGTAAAGCTACGCTTCGTAACTCCCTTCTTTCCTCCTCCTCCTCTCCTTCCTATCTTTAATGTCTCTTCTCTTTTCTCCCTAGATCTTAAGATAGTTTTTAAGTTTAGAATGTTTAAGTTCCTAGCTTGTATTAAGCTAATAAAGTGCCGGTAGAGCCGGCGTCAATTCAATTCAACATTCCATCAGATTCTTCTACTTGCAGCTAGAACAATTTATATTACCAAGTTCCTATTCAGAGTGACGCAAAGATCCAGCAGAGCAGTGAATTACATTATGTCAACTGCATAGTTTGCTACTTCACAGGAGTAAGAATCATTTCTGTAGAACAAAGTATGAGTATGAGTATGGCACTGTGGATTACTTCCACAACATCTACCCACGTACCTAACCTAACCTAAGTGTCACTCTAAATCAACGAACTAACCAAACATGTCGCAATATCATCAAGGAAGGAACTGGGTCTTTTGAAATGAGTTAGGAAGAGATTTGATAGGTACTTGCATCCAAATGGCCAACTCTTGAACTGGAGCTGCAACACGAATCAGATTTTTGCCTCCAAAGGGGCTAGACTGAACAAAGGACTATAAATCACACCTGCCGCGTGGCGGTGGAAGCAATAACAAGTGACTTTCCTTAACTTATGTCCTGCTTATTTTTCTTTCCCTTAAAAGCCCGGACCAACATAAAATTCATAATAAAACATAAGATTTTCATTTCCTTCCCAAAAAAAAAAAAAAAAATCCATTCTGCCAGCGAACTGTCATTTCTTATTCATTCGCCTGGATTGCAGCCAAAAAGGACATAAATTCGAGAAAATAATAAAGAATATTCCATCCGATGAAAACAAAAAAAAAAACATCTGTAACATAACCCTGGCGTCACACTACCAAAATACTACTGGCCATGACCTTAAAATACATCAATATCATCACTGAATGGGCTATGAAATAAAAAAGGACACAAAAGCAATTTCACTTTTAATCCTGCATATAGAAGATACATTTAATGACTTCTGGGAATGCTTCCAAGCCAACGCTGCCGCCCCGGCCGGGGAATTCAAGGACTTCTGGTCAATTGAAGATTGATTTGATGATGAAGCCTCTCGCCTTGTCCTTTAAGTTATTCTATTACTCCCATTGTGGGTAAGAAATATAAGAAAAGGAATGAAAAGGAAGAAATGCGAGTGTAATTGTAATTTTCCGGTTTCCGACACATGAACTTTCATTCTATTACAATGTACTCGTAAGAAACGAGAATTAATGAAGAAGAACAGCCAAAGGGAATGTAACGTACGACTAGTAGGAAAACTTGAATCCTACGGTCATGAGGGGGAGGAAATAGAGGGCTTGGAAATAATTAAAGAAGACTCATGCTATCATCAAAGCTAATAGTTTGTCGTAATTAGTTGGGTTGGTCAGGGGAAATATCGCAAAGACGTGTTGGGTTAATATATTGAACGTGACCAGGAAATGCGTTTCCTTGTGGTCCATGGAAAGAAGATAGAAAACTTGTGGGGCTTGTTTTGTTTTTGCTGATGACTTTCCCGACACATGGTAAGCCATATCAATTCGATATTACTCATCAAAGGCATAAAAGGAAAGGAATCGATGTGTCATTTATCAGAGAAAAGTTGATTAATACTTCTACCGGAGTTTAGTGAATTGAATTGTGTATCTTTTGTGTCACCCCAATCCATTTAAGATTTTGCTCAAACCAAAACCTAGTCTGGGTGGTTTATAAGGGACACCTACGTCACTGTGGACTTTGGCAAGTACTCCATCATATGTATTTTGAACGGAAAGGGTCCTCAAAATTTATGAGACAAATTCCATAGTTATAGAAGGAGTGATCTACATTGTCAACAGTGATCTAATGTAGATCAAGAGAATTCGAACCAGTTTTCGGTAACTGGTCAGGCTACTTTTCTAACCAGAGATAATCTTGGGAAAAACCACCGGAAATATCTTCCAACTTTGGCCTAGAAAAATACCCCAGAGCTTCACTTAGAACCTACTTCAATGGGTCTGAACATAATTTAATATTTGCTTTGTGGGTCTTAAAGGTTTTGTGAATCTTTTCCGATTAGGGAATCTCAACCAGAACTTTGAACTACTCTTCTTATGAATCCATCTACAGATCCTCACCTCAATCATGCAATATGCCTATACTTATGTGTCTGTAGATGGACTATATCTAAGTTAAGTATGAGATTAAACCAATCCAATGCTAATGACCATGTCTAGGATGTGGGCTCAGTAGTTAGTGTGTAAGTTACAAATAAAAAAATACAAATTTTTGGCGCGACAGATCTATGGGACCCAGAGTCTAGCTTCTCACAACCACTCGTGTTGTGCGTGTTATATTCTTCACACGAATGGAAGAGGCCTACTGTTTAATGCCTAATCCGAACGACAGTTTTGAGAAGCTTGTGTAAGTTACTACTGAACTATTTAATTCGAAACTGAATTCCCAGACAGAAAACCAAACGTCTAACAAACATAGGAGGGTGTAAGTGTCATGAAAATGCTTCTTAAATGAAAAATTGCACTTTGAACACGGCATCCACAATAGCATCCACAAATAGATCAAATGATCAGTAAATTTAACAGAACCCTCTTGCAGAAACGTCTGTGCTACGAATGCTGGCTGGAATGCATCCTTATGGTCTAGTGAACGGTTGAAGTGACTTTTATTTCAAAAATTTTCAAAAATAACTACACATTCAGCAAGCGGTTCAGACTTCTAAGTCTTTCCTACTAAAAGGTATGGTATGGCTATAAGAACACACCCTCTGTCCTTGTAGAATGCCCTCTAAGATTCTAAGACTCGACAATTAGTATTTTCCTAGAGGGCGCTTGCAACAATGCACCGCTGTAAACGAAACATTAGTTCTGTGGATCAGAGCAATGCCAATGATTCGATTTTAGTTGAAGATGCGGATTGTGTCCGATATGTTAGGACAGAGATCAGGTCTTGCCTAGACATGATCGAATACTAGTTGGTACACTAAGAATGAGCATTCTGGCTTCAGGGGATTGGGAGTCAAGGGATTCTCAGCAATCTGACAACGTAAGGGTGCTTTGGTAAGATATGGGGCTTAACGTTAAAAAGGTTCTTTGCATCTATGTGGCTATGATAAGACTTTATGTTTCTCCGAGTACGTCGGTTACTCTGCTGTGACATGTACCACGAGAAGTACTATCAAATCAATCTCTTATCTTAGGTAGGATGTCCCAATCTGATGCATAGCCACACCAAGTTAAAGTCTATTTTCCTTGCACTCAGTACGGTCTTCGAGCAGAGGTTGTACCACGAATTGATTGTAGTGGATTCTTTGTGGATGGTATCTTCGTGGAAGATCTGCATCTGTCTTTCAATCATAAAAAGGTTTGAAGTACGTATGTATATGGGTGTCCTTAACGCAGGCAGACTAAACGAATACTCTCAGATGACTGTAAGAAATCAGCATTTTTGCCGATAAACACATCAATAGCTAAGCTTAAGTGAGTCTACATATCTCACCACCACTTTCAAGCTTCGACGCTTACATGAGCTCAAAGACAACATATTGGTTGCAATTCTCAGAGGACTGAATCCCCAAAGTGCCCATAGTATAAAAGATTTCTTTGAAAAAATTAGTTGTTTGAGTTTTTTTAAGTCTTCGAGCGAAACCGTCTACTGCATAACATCACAATGGACTAGTATCTAGTCTACGAGTTACGTGACAGATCTTCTACCAGATGAAGCATTGGAACAAGTTATACCCCTAAGATCTGACCAGATACCGTTTTTAACTTAACATTACCTGGTACATATCAGATAGATTCCTGTCATTTCAAGCTGAAGTCTAGAAATCAATCCTGACATAGATTACTCTTTACCATTGGAAAAGCAGATACCTCATTGTCATTGACCCCTGATGTACCCTTAAACTACGTATTTTACTCATTTACAGAAAGCCATTCAAATCTGGCTTATGTATCCTGAAATATGAAAATCCTACAGTCATGGTCATTATTAGTGACTCGATTTAAAAAAAAAAAAAACTGGAGACATTCAAACTATTGGCACAATTATAGGCTACAGACAGGAAACACGACAGACAATCACCCAAAGGCGCTTCAACACACATAATACGATTTAGACACAGTTGGTGTCCTTTGCTGTAGATTACATCCGTCAATGTAAGAAAGAAAAACCAATGAATGAAGAAAATGAAAATATTTTCTCGTCTCGCAGAAATGAAAAAAAAAAAAAAAAATGTATGTCCTTGCTTTTGTTGTATCCTTCCCTAGCAGATAGTTTCGACAATCCCCGGATGGAATAGTTTCTGTTTCCTTTTCCGTTTTCATTTCCTTATTTATGTTTTATTGTCAATGACAAATAATGAAAAACAGAAACAGCAAAAAAAAAAAAAGGAAAAGGATTTGAAATAGACGCAATGCCTCAGGTGGTGCATCATGCAAGTAATAATGCAGCAACATGGAAGTAAATCCGTTTTCGAAATCAATTATAAGAAGCTCACAGCAGAGCGGCTTTAAATAGGTTTAGGTTTAGATTAGTGTGGCTATCTGTACAAGGATACAATCGCACTTAGAACAGAGGAAGTTCATTGTGGTACCGTGGATACCGATGGTACGCAGGGATTTATTAAAACAATTGGAGAGTTTGTGAAGCGAAGGATATGTATGACGTAAGGACGCCAGTTTGGTGAGCTCGTCGAAAAGAAGAGCCTCTAGACGTGACTGTCTTTTTTTGGGCATATTTTACGCTATAGTTTATGCATTAGAAAATAGGCATATCGTTTGGCCAATAAGACAGTGTCCACGTAGCTGATCTGTAATCGCTTTAGCAAAGAACTCCGCCTTAAATAACTAAAAATCTTTTTTGGCTTTACAGGCATGGAGCAAGGCTTAGCTACTTTGAACTATTCGCGTTTTCGGCAGAATTGAGATGATTTATCCTGAAACTTATATTTTCTGACCTTAGTTCGACGTTCATACAGTGGCAATGCACAAACTCATTCGTTTCCTTTGGTACTAGAACCCTACCTCCGATGTACTAACCCACGGTACCCGATCACCATTTATCTGACAAGATCGAGTAGATGGAGCTGCAGACACCGAAAAACGGCATTAATGTCCTGAGAAACTTTGCATTCATTGTTTGAATTGGCTACGATATCCCAACAGAATTAATGACAAAAAACTAAGTTTGAGTTGCAATGACACAAGCAAAACTCTTTGTCTGTTACTCCGGCCAGGTAGTTAGAATCCCGGATCATATGAGTGTACTCAGACTGACCTACATTAGCTATTGAAGATGCCAAATCGAATCAAGGTGGTGCGAGAATTGGGAACGTAAAATAAAATCGTGGTGTTGTCTGTGAATCAAACCTCGAATCTTCCACTCAGTAGTGCTTACCACTAGGCTATGGTTTTGAAGGCAGAACTTTGCACAAAAGCTGGTGTGCTCCTACTGATTGCTATTAAGTAGCTAAGTCCTCTGTATTAAAAGTGGATAAGGGTGGCCTTGATAGTCTTCAGAGAAAGTTATTCGAAGGCTGATACAATGACTGTAAACGATGAAGTACCGCAGGGATTCAAACTCACACCAATAGTTTTTCTTAAAAAAATAAAAGATTTATTTTCTTTCTTTTCTTTTCCTTTCTTTACCTTCTCCAATGAATGGCATGGCATTCTAGTCTTGCTTTACGAGACGGAAGGCCTTATGAAAAGTGGATCAGCATTTGTGGAATGAATTCACCATTGGCAAGGGCCCTCAACTAATTTATTCATGCAAGTGGAAGCATCTGGCTAGTAATCTTCTAAGATTCACCCGAACTCTAGCACCACCTGAGTAAGAGAAACAAAATGTATACAGACTAACGAAGAGACTAAAAGGGGCTAGATGGTAAATGGAGAACAAAAAGGCATCCCGAAAGGTTCAGGGCTAGGACCGCTACTAGTTTTTTTTTTATGAAAAATATTTTCTGTCCTTTGGAACAAGCTTGAGATGAATATGTGATGGATAGGGACATTGTTGGGTGGTATCGTGTGACTTACATCGTGTGGGGTGGATGGAATTACACCAATCCTATTACAAAAGGGACAGGATAAATTACTTCCACATCTGGCAAGGATACTAAAACGTAGTATGGCACTGGGCTATATACCGAACCAGTGGAGACGGGCGAAGGTAATGTTCATTCCAAAAATGGGGAAGAAAGACCCAAGTCTACCGAAGTCCTACAGACCGATAAGCCTAACATCGTTCTTTCTCAAAACGATGGAAAAGGTTGTGGACAACTTTTTAAGAGAGGAAGTACTATGTACATCTCCTCTTCATCACCGTCAGCATGCCTACAGAGCGGGCAGATCTACAGAGATTGCTCTGTACCAGCTGACTGAAACTATCCAAAGCGCTCTTGAAGCAAAAGAGATAGTAGTGTGTGCCTTCTTGGACACATGAAGCAATTGTGCGAGCTCTAGAACGAAAAGGGGTAAATAACACAGTATCTAAGTGGATGTATGAACTTCTGAGCACAAGATCAGCAGAGACTCATACATCAGAAGGCATCATCAAGGTCAGCACAGCAAAAGGCTGCCCACAAGGAGGAGTCCTCTCTCCCTTAATGTGGAGCCTTGTCGTGGATGAACTACTTGAGGATCTCACAAACTATGGCATCAACTGTCAGGCATATGCTGATGACATAGTTATTATTGCCAGAGGCAAATTTGAGGAAACCCTATGCGATATAGTACAACGGGGACTTAATATAACTCGCGAATGGTGTTTGACGGCTGGGCTAAGCCTTAATCCGGCAAAAACTACAATAGTACCTTTCACGAGGAAAATAAAACTTGAAAGACTGAGGCCAATAAGGCTGTCGGGTACAATACTGTAACCAGTCAAAGAAGTTAAATATCTGGGACTAAACCTAGACAGTGAACTCATCTGGAAAAAACATACAGAAGAGATAACCAGGAAAGCCACGCGGGCTCTGATGATCTGTCGAAGCCTGACGGGGAAATCTTGGGGATGTACCCCTACCATCCTTAGGTCGATGTATATTGCTATTGTGAGACCAATGATCACATATGGAGCGATTGCATGGCCAAAAAGAACCAATCTGGTCACCACGAGGAAAACACCCACCAAGGTGCAAAGACTGGAATGCCTCTGTATCACAGGGGCCATGAGAACTTGTCCAACTGCGGCCATGGAGGTACTATAGGAATTGACTCATTTGCACCTCGTGGTTGAGGAATGTGCAAGTAAAACGATCCTAAGGATGGCTAAGGAAGGAATAGGAAGGGACAAGTGCACTGCTCAAAAAACTACCACTCCTAGCTTTTTCCAGAGATGACATCATTAGAAGGTTTAACTTTCAAAAGTACTTTGTTGTCAAACTCAGTAACAAAAAAAGTTGGAGCAATGTATCCACTATCTACATACTGAGCAATCATACAACAAAGTGGTACACAGATGGATCAAGAACTGATGAAGGAACTGGAGCAGGGGTATTTGGGCCCAGAACCAAATACTCTGAATCCATGGGCAAAAGTACCAGTATCTTTCAGGCTGAAATCTATGCCATTGATAGATGTGTCCAAATCAATCTTGATAGAAACCATGTCAACTGTGATATAACTATATTGTCAGATAGCCAAACTGCTATCATGGCACTTGACTCCTACATCATTAAGTCCAAACTTGTGTGGGAATGCCTGCAAAAACTTAATGAACTAGGATACCTGGTCATGTGGGAATAGAGGGTAAAGGCCGACTCCCTAGCAAGAAAAGGAGCATCAGAATCCTTCATAGGTCCTGAACCATTCTGCGGAATAGGGGGTCATACCCTCAAAGAAGAATTCAGGAAACAAGAAAGGGAAAACAGGGCAAGAACCTGGAACAACGCCCATGGAATGAGGCAAGCCAAGAAACTTCTAGGGCAATACAACCGAAAAAGATTCGACGCATGCATCAGCATGAGCAAAAATAACCTCCGTATCCTAACGGAAAAAGGAGCACCTAAGGAAACTAGGTATATCTAAAGAAGGACTCTGTAGATTCTGCAATGAGTCCAGCGAAATCCCGGAACATGTGCTGGGATCCTGTGGGGTATTGACCCACAAAAGACTGAAATACTTGGGCAAGTACCAATTATCAGATGAAGAAATACCGTCACTAGATCCAGCTCTCATCCTTAGATTCTTAAAGGAAACTGGATTAGAGAGAGAGCTCTAGGATATACTTCTTCCGCCAAGGCGTAGTAAGAGTGCTTTACCCTCGAAATAATTCCGAAAGGAATCCAAAAACGAGGGGAACTCTAATGGGGGCATGTACCTCCCCGAGGTGTTAGTTGGGGGCACAATAGACCAATAGGTTGCAGTGCAACATACCCCATTCTCAAACAATAATCGTGTGACTTGGAAATTATGAATATATAGTTGAAAGAGTGAAGAAAAGAGCCTCTGAGGGCAATCTTGACAGTCGATGGAGAGATTATCAAAAAAAAAAAGGTGAAAGGAATCTAAAATGAAATGGACTTCGAACTTTTTGTTTTGGATTTTGTCTACTATGAGTCGGTCGTTGAGAGTGTTTATAGTTTTTAGTTTTGGTTTCTATATATTAAAAGAATAAATGATTGTGTTGAGTAAAGGAATTAAGGATACCAAACGGTCCAAGGGCGATTTTAAGACAAGCTACATACAAAACTACTTACATATTTGGATGACTACTGAGGTGGGAAGAAACTTCACTTACCTGAAAAAGAAAAGAAAAGGAAACTTTGAGTACATTTAGAAAATAAATTGCTGAATAAATTCTAAATAAGTTCTTGTTAATCTTGAGAAAATAAAATAAAAAATCCCAGAAGCTCTACTGCTTATGCTATCAAACACCTCTCACCTGTTCATTTGAAATATGTAATCGACCGATAGGGCCTTATTAAGCAATGTACTATCTATGGGCTGCATCAACAACATGAGAAATTGAATAAAAATGGTGGCCTACCGATACATTCATGCCAAATGATGGAGTACCTCAGGGGAGCATTCTTTCACCAACATTGTTTCTTTTAAAATAACAAAATGCTTAGTTATACTGATGACAGTACCATAATGTGAATGACCCTGTTAAGGTATAACGAAATTCAGTTTTTAAAAGAAAATTTGTAGATACTCCTTATGTCGGAACTTGCGAAGAAAGCCCATGCTATCAAACTTAACAAGCTCGTTTGAACTTTAAAAAATCTGACATTATGGGTACTTGTTGTCGAAAACCAGTTCCCAAGGCCAGTCAACGTCATTTACTCTAGGGTTATGGATACAGTTGCCTTATGACCATCATAAGAGGGGTATAATTCAACCAACTCAATTCATAATTTAGATCAGTAGTCACTCATCCAGTACAGGTCCTCCAAGGAAAAAATGTGAAAAGAAAACTGTGATGTACAGCTCATAACCCAAGTACTTGTCTCTGTTTAATAAGTAGTTGTCTCAAATGAGTTCAGGTCAAAGTACCAAGCCTAAACATCTCCCATCTCATGAAGAGCATACTTCTTAAATGATTTCATAACATACCCATAACTACCAGGAAAAAAAACCCCAAGATAACTTAACTCCTACTTCAAAAACCAAGTAGTCCTGTAAAAAAATCATAAATTTTACTGCAACAGTATTTTTTTTTTTTTTTTTAGAAACCCCAATGCCAACTACTTTCCATTCAGCTGCTGCATATTTCTGATAATTTACCTGTAAAAGGAGATGAAAATAATGAGAAAACCCACAAACAAGTCACTTTCGAGAGTAGGGCTGCATTAGACGGGTTTTGAAAGAATAAAGGAAGAGGAATGAAAAAAAAAAAAAAAAAAACCTGCTGCAAGTAAAGCAAATTTCCGGCAATTATAGTCAACCGCCAACCATACCAAATCATCCAACTTAAGTCGTTCAGTAAAGTGCGAAGAGGTAATGATGAGGTTTTTCTTTCTTCCTTTCTACTCCCACAAAAAGCAACAGAATTGTGGAACTGGAAAGGATAACTTTCGTACCGGTAATAGGGTGATCCAAACAAAAGGGCAAAGTTAGCAAAAGAGAGTGCCATGAAGTTATTTATTCTTACCATGGCTAGGAAGTTATTCAATTTAACAAGAAAGAGAAGCGAATCGGAACGAAAAAGCTATTTATTTCAATCAGTCATTGCATTTTGTAAATGTAGCGTCAGGACATTGAAAGATATCAGGCAAGGACCTTTGAATTTCAGCTTGAAACATAAATTTGAATGGAATCTTTGAAGTTAGGAATACAAACTCATCAATCTCTGTTAAAATTCTATTTGTGTCTTCAAGGGATCAAAAATGGATCAAAAAATTCTTAAGGGACCAAACACCAGATGGGAACAACTTCTCACCTGTGAAATATGTACAGAGTAAGCTCTAGCTAAGATACGATACAACCAGAAACCAGCACTACCTGTGTAGAGAGAACAGCGAGGAAGAGGCCCACGAGGATACTCGAAATTTTCTTTGTCACTCGCCAAGCCTCTGTCACCTGAGGAATAGAATTCTAGGAAGTTACTATTTCTAAGACATATTGAACTATCTGATGCTTCTCTCTCTCATCTTTACAGGTTTTTAAGGACATCAAGCTGGTTAAAAGCATTTAACAGGTATCCACAAGTGTAGGAAGAATGTACTCCAGAACAAGACCACTCAGGTAAACCTCAATAGGCATCACAATGAGTCTACATAGAACTAAGTGTGATGAAGGAGAAGTATGTATCTGCTCTATCAACCCACTTATCTAAACCTAAACCTAAAGTCTCTTCAACTCGATAAATCTTCTAAGTCTGCACATTGGCTGTGATATATGGACAGTTCCCGTGACAAGACATTGAAAAAAGCAGGATAATCGACCTATTTAACTTTAAGAGGCACTCACTTCTGAATCAGAAGTAAGTATAACTCGATAAGTTCCACCTTGCCCGCTCTTTTGCTGGATATGGAAGATACCATTGCAAGCCGAAGCTATGAAGAGTTCTTGAAAGCAACTAAGACCGTCAAAGTGTGAATAGATAAGGTCAACTCAGTTTTCGGTCCCGCATTTCTGGAGAAAACTAATTAAATGAAATGAATACAAGAGGAGCACCACAGGGAGGAGTATTTTCACCTTTACTTTTCGTTGTTGACAGAATTGATGTAGACTTCAAGGAAAAAAGTATAAGAATAGTTGATTGAAAGTAAAATTGTTTCTAACTTCGCACTACCGAGGCTTGACTTGTATTTAGACTCCAAGATCTTCTAAAGTACGAAGATCCTAGTGAGATATAGGGCTGCAAAATTGGACACTATGTAGACAACACAGCGTTAGCCACTTGATAATAATTCTTTTCGATAAAGATGAGAAAAAATCGCAAAGATAACGCCTCCAGACAAATCGGTCTTCCCGTTCAGCATAGCTAAATAATGGAGACCGTGCAAGAAAGACTTCGAGCGATTTTCACGGCTTTTTCTAACAATTTGTCCGCGGCATTGATAGAATATTCCCCGAAGATTGCCTTTTTGGTTCAGCTTAGACTTGGCTACTCACTTCTAGGATCTATGAACATTCGCACTACAGGCTACGACTTTGACTAAGTTGAACCCTTCCCGTTTTTCGAATCCTGCATTTGAATAGAATCCTAACTGAGTCACCCTGTTACTTTATGTAAATTTGGTCGGACTTTGAGAATTTTATTCATGGCGACTTTCACCTCATTGGGAGTTCTTATGCCACAGTCATGCGTTTCTCGAAAGGATTATCTCCTTTATATTGAGATAGACGATCTATTTTTTTTTTCTTAAGCAAAAACGATTAAAATATTCGACTTTTTTTTTTTACCAACTGCAGTTTGTCCTTATTCCTACGATGAAAGTGCTGATTAAAGTAAAAAGGACAAAAAACTTCCAATCATCTGAATTTGTTAATGGTATGCAAAGTACCTACGACAGGAGTAAAGTAGTGTATACTCTGCTTTGAAACTATTGTACGTAGATACATAGTTGAGAAGAAAAAATGAACATTTCGTTAAATCGTTCCAAAGTTAGAAAACTTTTTTTTCAGTTATTCTGTCGAAAAGTTAGATAGCTCTTGTCAAGTCGGATGGTTTAACCAGTGGACATGTTTAAATGACAATTGTGTCTGATGAGAAAGATAGAACTGAGTGATGTCCAGTTTGAATAGAAGGTGGCTAGATGCTGTAGGAATAGGGTAGACACTGACTAGCGTCAACTTTGCGATGTCCAGTGTTGTAACTGTTGCTGTAAACTCTCTCGATGGAGTAAACGATGGCGTCACAGCTTCAAACGGAAGCAGAAACACACTTTATCTGGGATTTTCTAATAATAAGTCAGGTTCTTGGAAAAGAGATGGTGGCAGACAGATGAGCCCTTATTGGGCCCGAGAAGAAAATATAACTGGCCCTCCAAGTTATGCCGTCGGCATGCATCTAATATTCTGAATGTACACACTTTCAGAAGTGTAACGTCGACTCTGATTATTTTCTTGTTGCGGTCAAATTCAGAGCCGACTATCCAACGAGAAGATGGTGCAAACCGCCCAGAAAAAGAAATTTAAGGTTGGAATCCTTAGCACGACTGGAGTACCCAGAACTTACAAAGACGGCCTGAACGAGAGACACTCCACTGTGCATTCACCATCCACAAACGCCAACAATCTGTGGAAGTATCGTATCGTGACACCATTAAAGAAGTAGCAGAGACCACCATAGTCTACCAGCCACCACCTTTATTTTTTATTTATTTTTTTTTTATATGGAAGGGGAAATCTTTTAAAAGATACTGACGAAATACTCGGTTCATCAGCATGCCAGATTTCTACTGACTAAGACCACCTCCCTTTAAATCTTTTTCTATACCCCGCGGTACTACCTCCAGGTATTTCTTCACGGGGCAGGATTTAGCAATTCTTGCTTTCTTCAGATTTCTACATGACCAGTCTCTTGGTTCCTTCTTGTTTCTGCATCTCTGCCTCTTTCCCGCTCCAGTCATCTAAGTTCACATGAGATGTATTTTGTGTAGGAGTCTACTGCATCCCATTTTGCTTGAGACTGTAGCATGTGACCTACAATGTTTTCAGGGTTTGGTAGAGCTTCCAGATCCCTGTGCAGGATTTCTCTCTGAGGCTGGAATCGTGGGCATTGAAAGTATACATGCTCAGCGTTTTCTGGTATTCCCTCGCATGTCGGGCAATTGGGCGTGTCATCAAGTCTGAACCTATGTAGGTAAGCACGAAAGCATCCATGCCCACTCAGCATTTGAGTAATATGGAAGTTTAGTTCTCCGTGCTTCCGCTCTATCCAATCGTTTATTGTCGGGATAATTCGGTACTTCCATCGACCTTTATCAGATGCATTCCAGAGCTGCTGCCATTTGCCTAAACTAACAGTTCGTTCAGCTTCGTTTATGCCATTAGTTGCTTCAGTGGTGTTCATTCCGTCGCTTTTCTTTTCGTAGATTCTCTGCGCTTCATCTGATAGCAGGTCAATGGGGACCATTCCCGCGATGACATTCGCTGCGTCGCTAGACACTGTAGGATATGCACTACATACTCTCAAGGCACATAGTCTGTACGTCGTTTTGATTTTTTTCCTATACGACTTGGTCTTCATAGCTCCTGCCCAAATTGGTGAAGCATATAGAATTACGGACTTAATTACGCTTGCATACAATCGTCTTCGACTATACCTAGGTCCTCCTACATTTGGCATTATCCTCATGAGGGCGTTATTAATGCGTGAGGCTTTCTCGCTTACATGCTCTAGGTGTTGTTTGAAGGTAAACACCATACCCAGGTATTTGATTGCAGGTTTCGATTCAACCTCGTGTCCACCTACCGTGATGGTGATTGTCTCGCACTCGTTCCTGCTGCTAATCAGCACCACTTCGGTTTTATTTTCAGCGAGCTTAAGACCTACTGATGTAAGCCATTTCTGGACTATCCTAATAGTGTCGTTGATGATTTGGGTGACTTCCTCCAAAAATTTGGCCACTACGACAATGGCGATGTCGTCAGCAAATCCCACTATTTTTGCTTCTTCTGATATTGGCAGCCGAAGTATTCCATCATACATGTTATTCCACAACAGCGGCCCCAAGACCGAGCCCTGTGGCACTCCCCCCGAGACGATGTATTTTTTAATACCCTCATCTATATTATACAGAGGGATCAGTTGTCTAAAGTAGTCCTCTATTATATTTATTAGATACTGTGGAACTCTCTTGTTTCTTAGCGTAGTTAAGATATGTTCCCAATTTGCGGAATTGAACGCATTTTTTTTTTTAAAGTAATGACAGAGCAATACTTTTTTGAGCCTCCTTTCCATCTTCGGCCATCTATGGCTTTCTGCGCAGTATCGACTACCACCTTGATTGCATTTATCGTAGACCGCCCCCTTCGGAAGCCATACTGGTGCTCGGCTAGACCTCCCGCGTTTTCAATCGCTGTTTCTAGCCTGGTACCAATGATCCGTTCTAGCACTTTTCCAGCTGTATCCAGCATATAGAGTGGTCGATAAGATGATGGATCTCCCAGTGGTTTGTTTCCTTTAGGTATGAGGACTAGTTTTTGTATCTTCCATTGACTCGGAAATACTCCTTCTCGGAGGCATGAGTTGTAAAGATCCAAAAACAAATCCGGTCTGGCTTTGATTGCGGTTTTTAGTGCACTATTGGGTATCGCATCTGGACCAGGTGCTTTTTTGTCTCCAACTCTGCTGCAGATAGTAACCAGCTCTTCTCTTGTTACCATAGGTATCAACTGGGTTGATGCTAGCTGTACTGTACTGGATTGCAATTCACGCTGACTTGGAAAGAGCCCATTAACGATCTCGAGGAGCAGGTTCGGGCACGTTGGTGGTGGTCTTTTCAGAACCACTAGATACGCCATCCCCCATGGATTTTGGTCCGCTTCATTGCATAATTCCCAGAAACATCTACGTTTGCTATTTTGGACAGCTTGTTTTAGGTCCTTACGCGCTCTTTTGTACCGGTTTTGAAGGTCTTCGAATGTGTCCCTTCTTCTAGAATGTTGATACAGCCTTCTCATGCAGTGGCATTCGGAGCGTAGCTGCGCAATATTTTCATTCCACCAGTAAACTGAGGTAGTATATTTACGATTTACCTTTTTTCGCACCATAGAGGCATCGCAGGCATTTGTAAGGTGGCTCATAGTTTGTTTCGCCTTGTCTACTGCTGAACCTGTCAGCGTCGTGTCCTCTAGCATAACCATAAGTGCATCTCTATCCAGGGTGTTGGTTTTCCATCCTAGGTTTTGAGCCACCACCTAAAAAGAGCCCTTGGTACGCAAGTGCTGCAGCGCAAAACAAGGGCAACGAGAGTAGTGTTTAGAGTCAGAAGATGGGAGGAGAAGAAGATTCTTCGTAAAAAGAAAAGGGCCTATGCAGTCTCCCACTTCAGGGATATCGAAGAGTCCCGCGAAACTTTTTAGGAAAGCCAAGCAACTGGCAGTTGGCTTCAAGCCCGGAACGCTGGCTCTTCGAAACGGTGAAGGAAATCTAGTCACCGAAGCACAGGAAATAGTTGATGTATTTAAACAACACTTCCAGCAACTACTTAATGGGCATCAGGTAGAGAGAGTGATAGATTTGTTATTCTTCTGGAGTAAAGGACCCAAAGTACACTGATGTCCTTGTGCATTCTTCTTTAAATATCGTGAGTTTGTTTCATTTAAAAGACGGTATTCCGTATCCCTAGAGATTTATCTGTAAGGTTGCATAGTTTTCATGTTGCAATTGTTTGCCTTCAAGAATGTGTTCATCTCCTCCCTACCGTCTTTTACCTTTTCGCCATCCGATTGTGCAAAAAAGTACAAAGCCTCGCTCTAGGTGAATGAATCAGCGTTTTAATTAAATTTACCTCCAAGATTTACAATGTTAAACTTGCTCTGCGCCACAGTCTCCATTTTATTTTTACATTTTATGTCCTTATCACCTGTGCATGGCAGTCTTCCCAGTCTTTATTTTCCACAATGAAAGACTATCACAGTAGCGCTTGAATTGCATCCCGCCTGGCGCCTATCATCAACCAGCCGTAAATTTACATCTTTCTTCCATAACCAACAAAGGAATGTCTGTATGTCCTTAGACATATTTCCATTCACATCCTGTAAATCGTTTGTTGTTGTTCTTGCATATTATCCATTTGACATAACAATTTTTGATGGGTTCCATGCCATGTGCAGCTGTAGAGTACCACCAAGTTATGGATTTATAGATCCTTGCAAGCGCCCTATTCAAATTTTACTCTCTCTGCATGGTTTTGGGAATGTGGTTGGGTATTTACGCCTTCCTGCGTCAGGCTTAAGTATTCTTTTCATGTGTGTTATGCGACAGGAAAAAAAAAAAAGAGGACGACCAAGAAAAGTGCATGAAATTTCTGAAACTAGGAACATGCATACGTTCTCCGCCTGACGTGCGTTGGTTGGTTGTTTTGTGTGGTTTATGGTAAGTTTTAGTGGCTTCATGGGTTTTGGAGGGAAACTTTCTCGTCTGTAATGGAATCTTGAAATTTAATCGCTGGATATACAAATTAGTGAACCGTAGGGGCTTTAGTTTCGTCCGTAGAAGGATAGTTATTATTTGTTGGGATTTTCAGAGAAAGTACGGGAATGTTACAACTTCAAGGGATGTTGTATGTTGTAAACATTAAAGGCTTTAGAGTTTAGTTTGCACAAATTGTGGTTTCTTAGATTTTCAGATAATTGTAACTTAATAAATTTAGAGTTTTTGGCTTTGTTAAGGCTGCGGGAGAGCTGGTAATTTAAACAGTTTCCAATAAGGATATCACTGTTTATACTGACAGCAGAATCGGGCTAAAGGGAGAAAAATAAAATGCTGTCAAGTCTGGAATAGTTGTGAACTTTATACAGAATATGTTGTGTGCCTGGTCTCTATGGAATCCCAACAAGCATGGATTTGAAGGAACAAGTAAGGACGATCAAGTGGAAGAAGAACCAACGAAAAAGTCTTCAGTCGCAAATAGTAAAGGATGTCTAAATTTTAATAACCTTTTTAAAAGGAACGAGATTAAAAAAGAAACTTTATCAAGACACTGTCAACAATATGTTTAGACTTTCTAAAAAAAATTTGAGAGTTAAAACTTCCTTGGGAAACGGCAGAAGGAATTGGTTGTCAAGCATTTAGGGGAAGGTGATTTAAATCAGTAGTGGCGTGATTTAAAGGTAGTGATGCGATTATATGTCAGCACAAGCGTTCTCACGCTAACCTCTCACTATCAACTCCTACTCTACACCTCCACGATGGTGGCTGCTGGGTGCCTAGTACCTCGACTGGAGATTGGATAACCAACACGTGGCAGCAAACGAGAGAGGGTGGAGGAGTGCTTTCTCACTAAGGCACCTCCTCTTGTTCCAGGCGGCAGCGGACGAATTCTCTAGATGGAATCAACGGTGGCGTCTACCAGTTTCAGTTAGGCCGAACTATTAGTGTTTATCCCTATATGAGCTGCTTCGACATGCTTGAATCACAGGTCTATAGGGATCTCCAATACTGAATCAGGGTGTTGGAAAAGAGTTGGTGGCGGATGAACCCTAAATGGGCCAACGGCAGCACTCATATCCCCGAAGTGGGTTACTGATCCCGGGAGAACCCGGCCTTTCGTCCTAGGGGTATAAAAAGGCACTGGTCCTCCAGGTTGGGGGTTGTGCGTGGGGGTAACTTCCCCACCATGGAAAAAATATAATAGTTACGAAACCACCAACCGCCTCGGATAAGAATGATTTAACTGTTGACGACCCAAGCAAACGTGATAAGGACAACGACTTTCGGTTCTGCACGTGGAATGTTAGGTCCCTTAACAGACCACGTGCGGCCGAACAACTAGATGCCCTGGACTACTGTAAAGCAGACATTACCGCCATCCAAGAAGTGCGAAGAAACGGGCCGGGCAAAAGAAGGATGAAAAACTGCGATATCTACTACGGCGATTGCTACCGAGAGCAGAAGCAGCGCCTATTTGGATGCAGGTTTGTTATTGGAGACAGACTTAGACAAGAAGTCTTGAGTTTCAGGCATGTGAACGAACGTCTCGTAACAATTCGCATCAAGGCTAAATTCGATAACATTAGCCTGATATGCGCTCATGCCCCCACTGAGGAGAAAGATGACGATACCAAAGACAGCTTCTACGAGCTCTTAGACAAAACATACGAGCAGTGCCCTAGCTATGATGTTAAAATTGTCCTGGGTGATTTTAACGCAAAGCTAGGAAAAGAGAGCATCTTTGGTAGTACTGTCGGAAAGCATAGCTTGCACGACACCACCTCCGATAACGGTTTCAGGCTAATCGACTTCGCAGTGGGGCAAAATCTTGTAGTAGCTAGCACGCGATTCCCACATCTCAATATTCATAAAGGAACATGGAGATCTCCGGATCAGTCAACCGTCAACCAGATTGATCACATTGCGATTGACGCAACGCACTCTTCCAGTATGATGGAAGACTGAACGTTCCGAGGAGCGAACATCGACTCGGACCACTACCTTGTTGTAGCCAAGGTACGGATGCGGATATCAAGAACATCGCGAAGACAAGGAAATACTGTTCCGAGTACAGAACCGAAGCCTTCAGGAACGAACAAGGAAACCTAATAGTAGAATCGCAGTCAATGTTGAGGATATGGAAAGATCACTTCTGCAGACTGTATAACGGCGACGATGACCGAAATTCCGCTCTCAGGCAGAATGAACCATTCAATCTGGACGATGATAATCAACCTTTCCGTCTACCCGACCTGGATGAAGTTAAGATAGCGATATCTAAGCTGAAATCCAATAAAGCTGCTGGAGCTGATGGCCTAACTGCCGAGCTATTCAAAGCAGTGGGGGATGACTTGTTTAGGAGCATGCACCAACTCATTTGCAAAATATGGTCGGACGAAAGCATGCCCGATGAATGGAACCTCAGCATTGTTTGCCCGATCCTCAAGAAAGGAGACCCTCTAAACTGCGCCAACTATAGAGGAATAAGTCTCCTCAACGTCGCCTACAAGATCTTATCTGCTGTTCTGTGTGAACGCTTAAAACCTTTTGTCAGCAATCTGATTGGTCCATATCAGTGTGGTTTTAGGCCAGGAAAGTCCACTATCGACCAAATTTTCACACTTCGGCAGATCTTGGAAAAAACCCAGGAATTTCAAATCGATACTCACCACCTTTTTATCGATTTTAAGGCCGCCTATGACAGCATCTATAGAGAAGAGTTATATAGAGCTATGTCTAGTTTTGACATCCCTGCCAAACTCGTCCGATTGTGCAGGATGACGATGGAGAATGCACGCTACTCCATCAAGGTCGGGAAAGACCTCACCGAGACCTTTGATGTCAAAAAAGGATTCAGACAGGTTGACGCGCTGTAATGCGATTTCTTCAACATCGTTCTTGAAAGAATTGTGCAGAACTCACACGCCAACATCAGAGGCACAATTTTTCAAAAGTCCGTACAACTGCTCGCATATGCCGATGATATTGACATAATCGGAACAACAAAGCCTGATGTCAGTAGTGCTTGAGACGGAAGCGGCTAAGATGGGTTTAACGGTTAATGAGGGCAAAACAAAGTATATGCTGTCAACACAAAAGGACACACAACACCGACGCCTCGGACAGAACGTCACCCTCGACAGATATAACTTTGAGGTAGTTAAGGACCTTGTTTACCTACATAGGATCCGCTATAAATTCAGACAATGACACCAGCGCTGAGATCAAACGAAGATTAACTCTTGCCAATCGCTGCTTCTTTGGGCTAAGAAGGCAATTGTGTAGCAAAGCACTCTCTCGAACAACTAAAGTATCCCTATATAAGACCTTGATCATCCCAGTCCTGCTCTACGGCGCAGAAGCATGGACTATGTCAAAAATGGATGAGGAAGCTCTCGGTTGTTATGAGAGAAAAATACTTCGTGTGATTTTTGGTCCCGTCTGAATAGACGGAGAGTGGAAAAGAAGATATAATCAGGAGCTGTACGAGTTATATAGCGACATCGACCTAGTCAGAAGAGTTCGAATACAACGACTAAGATGGTTGGGTCATGTAGAGCGAATGGACAACTATGCTCCCGCCCGGAGAGTCTTCGAATCCACCCCAGAGGGACGACGCAGTAGAGGAAGACCTCGCCTTAGGTGGCGTGCGGACCTCAACCAACTTGGTGTGCGAAACTGAAGGCAGCTAGCTAAAGATCGAGCTGGCTGGAGAGGTTTGTTGGTTGAGGCCCAGGTCCACCCCGGACTGTAGCGCCATCTAAAGTAAGAAAGTAAGAAAGAACTTGTTACCACCCTCAGTAGTGAACATTCCTGTTTCTGATCTCAGTGCTAACCACATCATTACCTGACCGACAACAAACAATGCCTTAGTTTTGAACAGAAGAAATACCGTCACTAGATCCAGCTCTCATCTTTAGATTCTTAAAGGAAACTGGATTAGAGAGAGAGCTCTAGGATATACTTCGTCCGCCAAGGCGTAGTAAGAGTGCTTTACCCTCGAAATAATTCCGAAAGGAATCCAAAAACGAGGGGAACTCTAATGAGGGCATGTACCTCCCCGAGGTGTTAGCTGGGAGCACAATAGACCAATAGGTCGCAGTGCAACATACCCCATTCTCAAATAATAATAATAGTTTTGAACAGGATCTACATAATCGTAGGTTACCAAAGAAACTAGCACTTCTATCCGGTATCCCACAAGGTTGTGTACTGTAGCCCCAACTTCTTCTAATAGTTATCAATACTATGGTTTGCCATGCTTATCTGGTAAGAAACAGGTTAAAAGAGTCGAGCTCTGCAAAATAGGTCAAATGGCGAATCTTAAACATTATGGAAACTGTTTTGAAGAAATATTTCGGTTGGGTAGTGAGATCTGCAAAAGGAGAAAAATTTATATGTATAGATGAACCTTTACTTAATTTGTAGCTTACTTGTAACCTGTAATAGACATTAGGAACTCAGTCTGTCTACAATTCAGGACTATCGATCTCGATAGAGCAACATACTTGGTTATAAATCGAAGGTCTATGTCAAAGTGTACGTACGTCTGCTCTAAGGACAGATGGCACTAGACAAGATGAGGGAAGTCTTAAAGCAGTCCATTATTTAAGATCAAGTCCAATTACAAATTATTGAAATCCTCTAATTACCCGAATCTAATGTTGCGAATCACAATACCTCTACCTCTACAAGTCAAAAGGATACATATTACTTCCTTCGTCCGGTCGGTGATAGTGTAAAAATTTCATACCACACAACCATAAGCCGAGCCGCAAATGGACCGTAGTAATAAAAGTAAGAAAAAACAAAAACAATGGAAGGATATAATCTAAACTTTTCTTGGTGAAGGTCGTTAATCATTTTTGACCCTTTTAACTTTCTACTTGACTGCTAACTGAAGGCACTCTTAGTAGATTGAGAAATAAATCATTTGTTCTTAAGGTTGATTGTTTTATTTTTAGGGACAGAAGGAAAAAAAAGGACATAAAAACTGATTTATCATTTAAAAGGTAAATGGATTTCGTAAAGTATGAGTAGAGAAAGGCATTTCCAACAGATGAACATCATTAGGTTTTGATAGAACGTTTACCAAAAGGATTCTTGACAGACACTACAAGTCGAGGCATTAATTTGCTTACAACTCACCATTGAATTATGAAAATGAAAACACTAAGCTGAGTTATCCAACCGATAAGTGAGTTAAATCAAAACCCCCAACATACCCTGCTCTGGTATGTATTGTAAATTTATTTGTTCGTCCTTCGCTTTGAACTAAACTTTTCAGAAATTTAAATTTTAACGATGTTCCCCGGTGAACGAGTTCAGGGATTTTTTGTTTTGTTTTTTGCATGCAATTTGTCGATGCTTTGTTATTAAATTCTCAATTGTTCTCTTTGGTATTGTAAAAGCAGCAGAAAAAAAAAAAGTTTAATGAGGAAAACTCTTAAGGAAACCAAGGATAATCTGAAAAATGAACAAAAAAAAGAATTCTTTAACATTTTTGTTGGTTTAGAGCTTCGACGTTACAAAGAATGCTTCCATGTAGGATGACAACGACATGACCACACAGAAGGGAATCTCTAAAAAACTGATAACTAGTATTATTACGGCATCGCATGGTCCAAAATGGTGTGCGACAAGGTTGCGAACTGTCACCACTATTGTTCATAGTTCTGATTTGTGGTGTTTTTTGCGCAGGGTTGGTTGGGAAAGTTCATGACACTTGGACTACGTCGACAATGCATGCTTGTTTCCCCTAAATCTCTATGAATGCAAGAACGCAGACCGAATACGAAAGCTTTTGAGAAGTCCTCCACTCTATAGAATGGACTGTATTCGGTATTCTGTTAGAAAATATGGGAAACCTACAGCTACTGCTTGGCTTGGAGAGTAATGTCTTTATTTTAAGGGTCTTCCTATCGAAATCTCTATACTTACAGCAAAATGACCTCACTTACGTAATGTGATAGGAGAGTAGGATGCCCTAAGCATATGTGGGCTAGAATCATCAAGAAGAAATCCAGGTATTTAAGACTGAGTTGGAGAGAGTTTAAAGGTTTCCTTCTCAAATTCACTAATGCCACTTTTTTATCTGATCAATTAGTCTTATTAAAATATACTCCCCGTACTACCACACCTTCACATACTGTCCATTCCTCCTATCGATTCATTCGATTTTTTTTTTTTTTAATTTCACATAAAAAACATTTTCAACGTTTATTACGGTTAAGGTAGCTTAAAGGTGTTTCGCATTATGTCGGTTCAGTTTGTGTCCTTTTTCATTAAATTTCATTTCATCCTTTGTATAATATTTTAAGACTCAAAATGCTACCTACTGTATATACCGCTGGCTGACGCTTTGCCATCCCTATGACTGGACCTGGAGTAAAACAACAGCAAGAGGCGCAACGGTAGGGATAATAAAAAAAAAAAAAATTAATTTCCAGGAAATCCTTTCAAGTTTTTTCGTAGAAGAATTTGAACATTCTGATCCTGATCCGGTACATAAATTCCATGCTCTAGTCCTGGTATAGAGGAACATGAATGCATCGGTCGATGTTCGTACTTCATTCTTCCCCAATGAGCTGCAAATTTATATGCGGGCTCCCATGTTGCGAAGGTACATACATAAATGTGTGGAGATAACCAAATGGATTCTCCTCCCATGTGTATACATACTATAATCGAATATAATGTGATGATAACGGCAAGGATGATTATTGTACTCCAACGTTCCATTGTCCTTGGATGCATCGATATTCCTCCGAATATGAGTCCAAGTTAATGAGAATTGACAGCAACATATGGCTAATGAAAGAAGGGATATCATTTGATGCTGATTGGTCCTTCTTTTATGAATTACATTAGTGGGAGATACTTTCTATACATATGTCTAGATATTTCGAATTGACAGCATTATCTGAATGAAGGTTGTCCAGCGTATTATCTGGGTTTGAGTCCCGGGATGCTGTTCTTCTTTTCTTCTGCTCGATGTACCACTGTCTCCACTCATGCTCTATGAGACCTTCTTTCTTAGAAGGCTTGATGTCATGTAGGAGCCTCGCAGGTGCTCCTGGGACTGCATTTAACAACACTGTGGGAATGCCATTAAGTCGTAACGCCTTATTGCTTCAATCACAGTAGTGATCTAGACTTTATTGGGGATTGAGGTGCGGATACTGGCAATCGTTAGGATATAGGTCCTCAACCGAAATGAACAGAGAGCTATCTTAGAATTTCACCGGGTATTGCCTAGAGTTGAACAAGAGAAAATTGCAGCACTATAAATACGACAGCGGACGAACTCTCTCGACGGAGTCAACGGTGGCGTCATAGCTTCAAACGGAAGCACAACACTTTATCTGGGCTACTTCGACATATTCGGAGCTCAGGACGATAAAGATTTCCAAGAATAAGTCAGGTTTTTGGAAAAGAGATGGTGGCGGATGAGCCCTTATTGGGCCAACGGCAGCGCTCATATCCCCGAAGCGGGTTACTGACATCGGTTTAAAACCGGCCCCTCGTCCTAGGGGTTCCAAAAAATGGAACTGGCCCTCCAGGTTGGGGGTTGTGCCGTCGGGGTAACTTCTTTACCACGTAAAAAAAATATAGTTATGAAAGAGACACAAGCCTCGGATAATGGACCCCCTCATTTAATAGCACGACCCGGAACGTACACGGACTATGATATTAGAGTATGCACCTGGAATGTACGTACACTGTACACTCCTGGTGCTATTCAAAAACTTGAATCTGTCCTCACGCGGTACAAGGCAGATATTACCGCGAACCAGGAGATACAATGGATAGGATCAGGTATGCAAAAACGGAAAAATTGCGACATTTATTACAGCTGTCACAAAAGACATGTTAGGATGCGGATTCGTCGCGGGAAATCGGCTACGCTCAATGATAATTGACTTTAAGCCGATCAGCGATCGCCTGGCTGTGATCCGCATCAAGGCTATATTTCAAAACATCAGCATAATATGTGCACACGCCCCTACCGACGAAGCTGAAGACTCTACCAAGGAGGAGTTTTATGACCTCCTGGACGGAGCCTACGGAGCCTGACCGGAGTATGATGTCAAAATCATACTCGGGGACTTCAATGCCAAAATCGGTAAGGAAAACATCTTCGGCGGATTAGTTGGAAAGCACAGCCTCCACCACACGACAACAGACAACGGCTTCCGGCTAATCGATTTTGCAGCAGCTTGTAATACGGTGATAAGTAGCACTAGGTTTCCAAGACTACGAATCCACACAGCAACCTGGCGCTCTCCAGATGGTCGAACCGCCAACCAAATCGACCACGTGCTAATAGATACGAGACACGCATCCAACATTCTGAATGTGCAAACGTTCAGAGGGGCAAACGTCGACTCTGACCATTTTCTTGTTGCAGCTAAGTTCAGAGCTCGACTATCCAATGAGAAGAAGCTGCAGACCGCCCAGAAAAAGAAATTCAACGTTGGAAGCCTTAGCACGTCTGGAGTAGCCAGAGCCTACAGGGAGCGCCTGAGTGAGAGACTCTCCGCTGTGCATTCACCATCCACAAACGCCAATAAAAAACCAGTATCGCGACATCATCAAAGGGGTAGCAGAGACCACCATAGGCTACCAGCCACCACCCAAAAAGAGCCCTTGGTATGATGATGAGTGCGTACGCCGGAAAAAGGTGACAGAAAATGCACATATGCAAGCGCTGCAACGCAAAACAAGGGCAGCGAGAGAAGAGTATCGAACCAGAAGAAGGGAGGAGAAGAAGATCCTGCGTAAGAAGAGAAGGGCCCACGCAGCCTCCCAGCTCAAGGATATCGAAGAGTCCAGCAATAGGAACAACATCCGGATGTTTTTCAGGAAAGCCAAGCAACTGGCAGCTGGCTTCAAGCCCGGAACGCAGGCTCTTCGAAACAGTGAAGGAAACCTAGTCACCGAAGCACAGGAATTAGTAGATGTATTTAAGCAGCATTTCCAGCAGCTACTTAATGGGCAGGTAGAGAGAGTGATAGGGCAAGAAGAGAACCCGCATCCAGTCAATGAAAAATCCATCCCCCCTCCTAGTTTTGAAAAGGTGGTCGGCTCAGCTATCAAAAATCTGAAGAACAACAAGGCCGCCGGCTCTGATGGTCTACAAGCAGAGCTTTTCAAACATGGTGATGATGCTTTGGTAGGGTGCATGCACCAAGTCATCAATCAAGTATGGGTGGATAAAGTCATGCCCGATGACTGGGCTATCAGCTCTATATGCCCCATCTTCAAGAAAGGCGATCCTATGTCTTGTAAGAACTACCGAGGCATATCCCTGCTTAATGTCGCATATAAGATCCTATCCAACGTACTGTGTAAACGTCTGAAGCCCTTCTGCAGCACACTAATTGGCACGTACCAGTGTGGCTTCCGGCCCGGCAGATCGACGATCGACCAAATTTTCACACTAAGGCAAATCCTGGAAAAGACCAACGAATTTCAAGTCGAGACTCACCATCTCTTCATCGACTTTAAAGCCGCATATGATAGCATTCATCGTCTTGAGCTCTACAAGGCGATGGCCGAATTCTGGATTCCGGCTAAACTGATCCAGCTGTGCCGCGTGACGCTGGATAACACGCGGTGCAACGTGCAATTCGGAAACAGTTCCTCCGAACTATTCCAAACATGCACCGGATTTCGGCAAGGAGATGCGCTATCATGTGAGTTCTTCAATCTTGTGATAGAACAGACAGTGCGCAGGGCAGGTGTGAACACGGAAGGCACTATCTTCAACAAATCTGTCCAGTTACTGGGATACGCAGACGACATCGACATCATCGGTCGCTCCCAGCGCGCCGTGTTAGAGGCGGCAATTGAAGAACAGGCGAAACGAGTTGGCCTTGAAGTGAATGAGAACAAAACCAAGTACATGTTGTCAACAAACAAAGAAGCATCTGTCCACCGCCTAGGACAGAACGTCACTGTTGGCAACAGTAACTTCGAAGTGGTTAAGGAGTTTACCTACCTCGGAGTAAATATCAACTCCACGAATGACAACTTAGTGGAGATTCGACGAAGACTTACCCTAGGAAACCGCTGCTACTTCGGTTTGGCGAAACAAATGGGGTCAAAACTCCTAACTCGAAAGACGAAATGTATGCTCTACAAAACTTTGATCCTGCCAGTTCTGCTGTATGGAGCCGAGTGCTGGACGATAAGCAGGAAAGCAGAGCAGATATTGAACACTTTCGAAAGAAAAATTCTGTGTCGGATATTCGGTCCCGAATAGGAGGAGAAAATACAACCGCAAACTCTATGAGCTGTACCAGGATGTGGATGTAGTCCAAAAAGCCAAAACACGTCGACTACACTGGCTCGGCCACATCGAGCGAATGGACAATACTGCTCCAGCAAAGAGGATCTTCGAATCACAGCCCCCAGGTTCGAGACGGCAAGGAAGACCGAACCTCCGTTTTAAGGACCAAGCTATAGCGGATGCCAGAGCGCTTGGTCTAGACAACTGGAAGCAGCGTGCCCGGGATCGAAGAGTGTGGAAGGCTGCCGTGTCTCAGGCAGAGACTCTTCACGGGTCGGGAGCCCGTTAAGTAAGTAAGTATTGCCTAGAGCTCTAACTACCTGCCCGTTGTTTGGTAATTCTGTAGACGGTTCTGCGATCACATCTATGTGCTGCTGCTTCTCCGGCCAACGCGTTGATATAATTGCGTTTATCACGTTGAACTTCCCTCATTTTCAGTCGGAGTTCTGCCAATTTGCCCGTTCTTCTTCCTTGCTCTTCAATTCCCAAATTAAAAGTGAACCTCAGCCGACTTGGAATGCAAACCTGGAGGCAGTTAGCTAAGGACTGCGATAAATGGAAAATTTTGCTGATTGAGGCCCAGGCTCACCCCGAACTGTGGCCCTACCTAAATAAATAGTGAAGTTGGACAGAGTCAGAGGAGATATATACAGCTTAAGCAAACGACATTTAATAGCACTCCAAGCGGCTTGGTAGACAAAAAGCTAATTTAAGGTTTCTATTTTACAAAAAATGAAGGGTAGGTCCTTAGACTAGTTTCTTTAGTGTTCGGACCTCAGCATTTTCCACTAGGACTCAGAAGACTAAGTAGTAGACAGTCCTTTAATAGGTACCTGCAGCACCTTCTCATTAAAGTTTTCCTCTCCACACCACCCAACCCCATCAATTCGTCACAAAAAAAAAAAAAAGAAAGAAAATGTAAATTCCACCTCAGAAACGGAGAGTAATTTTTCACATTTATTGCGGTAAGGGTGGCTTAATGTCATAAAACCTGACTTTTTATTTATGTCCCTTATGTTTCGCATTACTTCGGTTCAGTGGGTTTTTTTGTTTCTCCCGTCGACGACGCTCCCTGGCGAATGTTTCCCTGTTTTTTGTTTTTTTTTTTTTTTATTCGAAAGTTGGTAGTGAGGGAGCTTTTATTATGACTTTTTTTTTTTTTTCTTTTGTTATTGTTGTACCCTCTGAACCGAGTTGGAGGACAATAAAACAACAGCACGAGCATTTCTTTTGTTTTTCGCGGAATTGTTTCACGAAATGAAAGGCATAAGTTCCATAAATGGTTGTTACTTGAGTAGGACTACTAGGTCATTAAAAAATGGAATCAACTGCATGGCTTAACCCATAATGAACATAACAACAAAAAAAAAAATAAAAATAAGAAAGGAAATGCACTGGGATTACAGTATCGCGCAGAGTGTACCGTATATTGGATAATAAAAGGGATGCAGCCGGGTGCAAATTTCATTGAAAACGATGGAATCGTGTTGAGTTGAGCGAGAACTTATTGTGCGATGAGGAAAATTTATAGCAAAAGTTTTCAGGGTGAAAGTTTGTTATGAGAAGAGCCTTACTCTGGGTCTTAACCTTGAAAAAATTTAAGAAAAACCGACCATGGTATGAGTGGGAAAAGGAAATAGTTGGCCCACTTGTGATTAATAGGAGCAACAGGCAGTGGTTTTGGTAAATTCATGTACCAGTAGGACAGCAAGACTTACAAACCCATATGCAAGGAGGAGCGAAAATGGTATACTCCACACCTGTCCATCGAGCTTGTTGGAATTAAGGACAATGACAGACTGTACAAGACCATAGATATCCAAATGAATCTAGTTTAATACTAAATAGGCAACACTGGAGAAGTATTGACGACTTTACGAAGTTCAACAATTTGAAAACTTGCAACGTCCATAGATTCATGGTAAAGGAGAAGCATAGACCTAGAGAAGTCCCAAACCATTTCAAAAATTTGTTAGCACACAACTATATCACGAAGATATAGTGGATCTCAACCCACATTCACTGTAAGAAATAGACAAGAAGTCTTGGATGTATCTTTGACGCTAAACTCTGGGTTTATGGTAGTCAAAGACTGGAAAGTGTCCAATACTGTAACATTTTCCGTATCTGGTAACCCTAAAGTTCAAAGGCCTTATCGTAACCCCAAAATAACAGAATGGGAGGCTTTCAGAAGCGTTCAAGACGGTTCGAGGGGTCCTCAATCTCACACCCTAACCACCCATTCTGAGTTTGATCGCGCGGTGAACACACTTACCTCAGTTCTCCATTCAGTGTTTGGTAGGTAAGATGCCCAACCCTGTATGGTGGTCATCAGAACTTTGGACCTTGTTGAAAAATGTCTTGAAGTTATAAAATGTGGTCAAGAGCACAAAAGATCCCACTGACTGGGACCGCCACATGGCAAGGTATTTTCAAGAAACACTTTGTGGACTCTATCCACCAAAGACGCAACTAGACTCCGAAAAATCCTTTCGAACCCAAAGTCTCAGAATTCATTAGAAAACTAGAAGGATTCTGGACAGAATCATTTTCCAGGGTGCAAAGTGCTTACATGCAACACTGCAGCAAGCCCTTATGACAGAACAGCTTAAATATTAAAACTTTTACACATCCACTCCAAAGTAAATCCTAGGGATGTGTTCCCAGACCAATACGCCTATACTAAAGCCCGATCTGTTGAGACGCAGGACTGAGGTGCTAACAAAGATCGAAAGGCCTTGCTGGATATAGAAGAAGACTTCAGTGTAAATCTGAATCTATACGACTAGTAGCATAGACCCACTTACCTCAGACTAGGTTGAATGCATGCTCAAGACGAGACACATCAACTCACAACTCAGTGACTGCCAAGTACATGCATTGGGCTCTAGAGGCACCCCGCAAGGTGGGGTCTTATTCCCTCTACTATGGATACTGATCACGAATGGACTTTCAAAGAAATTAGAATGAACTGGGACCACAGTTGTTGCATATGCGGATGTCAGGTTAGTTAATACCCACAATCACCGAAATACATCAATCCGCCCTCAATTCCCCACACAAATGGTCGGAAAGATATGGATTAAACGTTAACCCCTTAAACACAGCACTCACAGCAAACTTAGAAGTTACATTCCTTTGGGTTCCAGGACGGAGCGACATAGCAGCAAGAATAGGGTCCGGACTGGACCTGACAATGGTCGTTACCTCTATTCTACCGCCCCTAGCTCTTGTTAAATCCAATATAGAGCAAGACTTCGCGAAACTAGCTAATGAGAGATGGAGCGTACTCTCATCTTGTCGTGTCTCCAGAAAACTCTGGACTAAACATGACACTGTCAAAAACAAGCAATTTTTAGCGCTTAACAGACCCAATATAGTGCTCTTCACAAGGATTATTACCGACCACAACCTCCTGGCGGACCTCTGCAGAAAACCACTAAAGAAAAATGCGACTAGACACTGATGACCTCTGCCGAGGATGTGGCGACACGGACATACTACCTACGCGAATGCCCAATCCTGAGCAGATCAAGGAAAATGGCTCTCACTGAAGACCACTTCGAAGATCTGAGCGACCTGTCAGGAAAGTCACCATTTACCATCCTGAAATTTGTAACAATATCGGGTTGGCTTAACTATCTCAAAGTTATAGACTAACTTTTGTCTTCATTTTAGTTTATTCACGACAAGGATTCACAATGAATCCATTGGTAATTGGAGTGGTCTTGAGTGGAACAGCTGTCCATGATAGAAGAAATCGTCACTGCTTTCGATGAATCCGAATCCTACTTAAGTAAATCTAAGTATGGATTTAAAATAGTCCGACCTCCACAAGATGCTATCAAGAGTCATACGCAAGGCAAAAAAAAACAGGATTACCATAAGGGTAAGTGCTTGGTCCGCTTCTTTTGACAATGATAATGACCTGCAGCTACAAGTGCCCACCGATGGCTTAGGCTATACAAATCATGTAGCGCTTATATTAGTTATCAAATTCTTTAACTAAAAAACTGGATATTAGAATGAGTAGAACTATCCAAGGACTAAACAGAAGGTTTAGGCTGTGTTTCTGTATTAAAGCATGGATTCGGATAAAACAACGCCCTTCTGCCATCGGAAATATTCCCAGAAAAACCTTCTTTATGACTTAAAGGACTGCTTGGCATCCAGGATGGTTCTAAGAAACATTCTCCTTACAATCTGTCTCAGTATGTTTTCATTTAGATTAGACTGACAATTTACTTAAAAGTCAACCTAAAATCATCTTCAAATATTTTTCTTGTCCCTCGAAGGTCCTTTTCATTTAGTCTTTACTTCAAAGCAACCAACTGAAGGGGACAACGAGACAAAAAAATTCCTCCTCTCGTATCGTACACACAAAATAAAAAAAAAAAAAAAAGGTAATCGAAAACCATCAGAGAAAAGAAAGAAAATTGTCAAAAAGCATTTTTGAAGTTGAGAGCAGTGCCACTCAGTACTTATTAAATGTTCATTGAATTGGATTATCCTTACGCGAGTTTCCGTTTGTCTCAGTAAGTTCCGCCAGCATTTGGAAGCATTTGGAAGCACTTGGAAACATTAGAATTCACGACTCATTGAATTTGAAAGAAAAGAACAAAAAAAAAAAATGTTGAAACGCAAAATTAAATAACGTGGAACAAATAGACTCCGCGCTTACAGAAACCGAATTTAAATTAAATTAAATGTAGAAGTGCGGGATACAATATTCGAATACACACTCGTATACCCTACTCGGATCTATATGTAAACAAAACAACCAATTTAATGCTTGATTTAGTTAGATCGTAGCAAGGGATGTGATTGTCAAATCAAATCACAAACAATCCGAACACAGATACTTTGAGCGAGAGAAAGGGAAGTTTGGTTTTGGTTTTTTGATGAATATGTTGGTAGGACTGTTTGATGTATAACGAGGGGTGAGAGGTGTATCTAACGATGAAAGATTATATGTTTACATAGTTACCATTGAGAGGACTAAGGTTTTAGTGACATAACATGTTAGGAAAGGGAATTATAGCTTGTAGATACTTACAGAAAGATTGACATGGGCACTATGACGGTTGAACTGCAAGTATTTCTGAACCTAGGAAAGCTCTAGCATGGGCTGCGATGCAAATGCGAAAGTAACGAGCGAGGTGAGTCTCTATTCGAATATATCCTTGCAAATAACCTCTCGATATGTAACAAAGGTAACACCCCAACATTTACTTTTCCGAGTACGGACAATTTCAACGGTTGGGAAGATGTTATAGACGTCACACTCTCAAATAACAATAATAGTATGAAAGTCGAAAACTGGAGAGTATCAAACCTGAAATCTTTTTCGGACCATAACTGGATCCTCTTCAATGTAGATCTCGAGATCGAGACTCCTAAACCTTTCAGAAACCCTAAAAGAATCGACTGGACAAAGTTAAGTCAAGTCGTTAAAACCAAGTTAATTAGAACTCCCAGCCCAAAAATAACCTCTATTGCAGAACTAGACACAAAAGTAAAGACTTTCGAAAAAGCCTTCAGCAATGCATTTAAAATTGCGTGTCCGTTCAAATATAGCAAAAAAAACCTTCCCTCCGTGGTGGAACGAAGAACTCTCTAGCCTCAGAAAACTGACCAGAGATACCTTTAATATCTGCTACAGGTGTAAATACTGGAAACCTTACACAGACTGCCTCAAAAAGTACAAACAAGCTATCAGAGTGGCCAAGAAACGGTCCTGGATAGAATATTGCCAATTAATTGAGACCCTCAAAGACTCCACTAGACTCAGTAAGATTCTATCCAAGGATCATTCCAATCCATCTCTCCTGAAAAGGTTGGATGGAAATTGGACGGAGTCAACTGCAGAATCCCTAGAGACTTTAATACACACGCACTTTCCCGGATGTAAAGATAGCAGCGCAGAGCCTAACAGCTCGCAATGCCTGCAATCCTGGGAACGCATAATACCCATTATTACTGAGGAAAAAATTTCCTGGGTCATACACAGTTTTGCTCCTTATAAATCGCCAGGCCTAGACGGTTTTCTGCCTATTCTACAAAAAATGCAAGAGGTGATAATTCCATAGATCATGCCGATTTTTAGGAGCTGGATTTTAAATAACCACGTACCCCACTCATGGCGACCAGTGAGAGTGGTCTTCATTCCGAAGGTGGGCAGGCGCGGTCATGAAAACGCGAAAGATTTCAGACCAATTAGTCTTACCTCCTTCGTATTGAAGACCCTCGAGCGCGTCCTAGATAACCATCTGCGAGATAAAATTGAGCCATCTCTCTCCAAATCCCAGCACGCATACCTTAAAGGGAGATCTACGGAAACAGCTCTCCATGAAGTAGTGCAAACAATAGAAAAATCTATACACTATAAGGAATACACTCTAGCTACTTTTCTAGATATACAAGGAGCTTTTAACAATGTACACACTGAAGCAATCCTGGAGTCCCTCACATGCTTAGCACCAGAATTATTCAGGCATCTCTAGGAAACAGTACCATAACCAAATTCGTCAGTAGAGGAACACCCCAAGGCGGTGTTATTTCACCTTTGCTATGGCTAATAGTCATGAATAAAATCCTTTTATGTTTAGACAGAGAAAGAATTAAAGTAGTCGGGTATGCGGACGACATGGTGATTTTAGTGTCAGGACTGTTTCCGTCCGTGATAAGTGAGATCATGGAACGGGCTCTGAGTAAAGTTACCGCCTGGGCCAAAAAGTGCGGACTTGGAGTCAACCCGAACAAAACTGAACTGATGCTTTTCACCACCAAAACCAAAATACCTGAATTCACGCTTCCTAGAATAAACGGTCAGCTACTCTCCCTATCGTCCAGTGCTAAGTACCTAGGAGTCATTCTGGATCCTAAACTTAGCTGGAAATTAAATATAGACCAGCGAGTGAAGAAAGCATGTATAGCTTTCTATGCCTGCAACAGAACCTTCGGCAAACGATGGGGCCTGCATCCAAAATTGACCCTATGGATGTACACAGCTGTAGTACGCCCAATCCTCACCTATGGGTTGATAGTGTGGTGGCCGGCCCTTAAAAAAGTCTATAACATAACCAAACTGAGTAAAGTACAAAGAGCAGCGTGCATAGGCACCACAGGCTCTCTACGGTCAACCCCGTCAGACGCTCTAACAGTCTTGCTTTACCTTTTACCCCTAGATCTACACATAATAAACATTTCAGCGCACAGCGCAATTAGACTCAGAGAGTCCAAGTGGTGGACTGCGAAACCCTATGGACACAGTGATATTCTGAATTCTCTACCAAGAGAACTTGTATCAACGCCAACAGACTTTATTATCCCCACAATGAACTTCACAAAGCGTTTCGACGTACAATTTCCTACAAGAAAGGAATGGCAAGATGGACAGGTGACTAAGGATTTCGATCTAACAATCTACACTGATGGTTCAAAAAAGGACTGTGGGGTTGGTGCGGTTGTTTTCTCGGAATCCCTAAACATCGCAAAATCTTTCAGACTTCCGGACGCTGCCAGCGTGTTCCAAGCGGAACTACTCGCAATCCGCGAGGCCTGTCGCCAAATCAAGTCACACCCAAACATATCACCAAGACAAAAAATCGCTATTTTTATTGATAGCCAAGCTGCTATCAAAGCTATTGCCTCGGTAACCACATCATCCAAATAAGTCCTAGAATGCCAAAAGGAGCTGGCCTCGGTAGATGATCAATGGGTAACCCTAGTCTGGGTTCCAGGTCACAGCAACGGTGTGGGCAACGAACACGCTGACGAACTGGCCAGGCGAGGTTCAGCCCTCCACTGCTCACTTCCGGAACTGGTTCACACCCCGCTCGGAGCAATTAAGGCAAACATCTGCTCAATTTATCTTAGAAAAGCTAACCTTAAGTGGTCTAGGCTGACCAGCTGCGTCATATCCAGAAAGATGTGGCCGCCCAGCTATAACAAGATTAAAACAACCGCTTTATTAGACAGAACGCGCAAAGATATTGCCAGAATAACCGCGATAACCACGGGACACTGGCCGATAGGAGATCACGCAGTCAAACTAGGCATCCCATACAATATACACTGTCGTAGTTGCAAAATTGCTACCGAAAAAGAAACCATCATCCACTACATGTGCACTTGTCCAGCACTAGCCAGGGCTAGACAGCAAGCACTAGGAAAACCCTTCTTTAATTCACTCGAGGAGATCTCTGGTAAGAGCATTAGTGAACTAATCCTCTTTTTGAACTCCACAGGTTGGCTCTAGATTCTCCTCAACAAGCATTAAAGAATGTCGTTTTCAACAGATTTGAAGCAGCAATGACAGAAGCGGGAGAACAATGTGTGGAAAGCGTACCACAGGGTTCCATGCAGGGTCCACTATTAGGGGGCGGTTTCTAGTACCGTAGATACGCAAAAGTAAAAGAAAAATATTATGTAACGAAAATTTACCTACTAATACGAAAAGCACACATTTGTGGTTTTGGAGGTGCTCGTGGTATCATGGCCTTGCTCAACCCTGTAACCCGTTCCAAGATAGCTCGAGAATGCAAGAACGTTTTGAATTCGGTCGCAAGGCTGAACTCCTTGACTCTTGTCTAAGCAAAGCTCAGAGGATGATTTCTCATTTCCTGAACTGAACTTTCCTGTGAATGACATGACTATCTTCATCGATTTTTTTGGATCAGATACGAAGTTTTTCGATTGCAGAGAAAGGGCCGACAAATCCTTTTGCTAAACTCCTTTTGGAGTTCGTCAAACATTTCCACTTCATCATTCGCCCCAAAGGACAAATCTGATAACTAAATATTTAATCTACTTCATAGACTTTACACTCATTAAATAATTGACTGATGAAAGGCATTAAGCTGTACTGCACAGATGCATATATAAGCCTCATCAATAATTCATACTTTAAACAGACTGACCATAGCTTAACCAGCTTAGCGGAAGGCCAACGTTAATTATCATTCCAAATTCTGTTAATCTACTTCTGCAAATGAGCTTTCCAAAATGGAATTCAACTGCAGGCGACTGACGGTTGTGAATGTGCATCTGCTGGTGCATTGCCCCGAAAGAAAATCTCATTAACCGTCATCCATTCTATGTATCTGCGGGCCATCGTCTGATGTTATAATGCAAAAACAAAAAAAAAAAAAAGAAGAAGAAAAATATGATTCCACTTTCACATAGGAATGCATTTCACGTGTCCCGAAGCATGGTTCTCGTGCCGGTTCTAATAATATTCCTTCGTGTATGTTCCCCATTGGCCAGGTTAGAAAATAGCAGTGACAGTGGTCTGCATTTGAAATGCAAAACCATTAAGTTTATTGGATTTCATTGTATGCTATGGGGCTTCTAGATACATTACGGCTGCACATAGGGCGGGTATTGTATAATTGAATTGAATGCAACAACTAATCGATTAGGTATTAATTTGTATTGGTTGGTTATGGTCGAACTCGTAAACGTATCTACAGTTAAGTGGGTGAATAGTCATGTGACTTGAAGTCAATTCCGGGATGAAAATTTTCTTATAGATACACATACACGTGCTGACTGAACCCGAATGCACTCCACCCTTTTGAACTTGAGCTTTTCTTTTCCACTTTAGTTATAAGGCTTTCAACTATCCGTCTGTCAACCATACAGATGGAAAGTCCATTAGTTATAGTGAAGCTGAAGTTATACAACCCTAAAGATGCACACAAACCGATGGGCATATCCTGCTTTTGAATCACTCTCTCTCTCTCTCTCTTTCTGGGAAAACTAAACTAAAGTGAAAAGTGCTTGCCTTCCCTGGCTTGAGTGAGTTTCGAAACCCTTTCAATATCGAAAGAAACCACACACACACATAGTGTATAGTCTCAAGTTCTGAAAAGCAAGCAAAACCTATGGAAATTTATGTATGTATGTATCTACACCCTTCCCTATCCAGTATCTTTCGATGAAGAAAATATATTTTACCACCACCCAACCGCACAGACATTGAAAATAAACATAAACATAAATATTGACATTTGTTGATTGTAAAGTATATTTTTGGGTGCGGTTTAAAGGAGCGACCCAGGATACATAGATGGGTGTAGTACATATGAAAAGTTTTCTTTAGATACTTATCGGACTCTGGGATGCAACCTCAATTTTATTTGATTTGTGTGTCCATTATGAAGGAAACCGGCAGAGCACGGTCGAATATGTGTGTTTATAGTTTAAAATAATAGTTTCTCTTGAGCTTACTGCTCCTTAGGATACTTCAAACTACTACGTGCAGTTTTCAAGATGTTCAACTGATATCTACTTATTCAATTCGATGACTTCTGACCTCCTTTGGACTTTCAACTCACCACATGTCCATTGAACATGAAATATAGAGTTTGGTAAAAAAAAAAAAAAAAAAAAATAAAAAACTGAAATCCTTGAGTAAGGAAATACAAGCAACATAAAAGGAATCCATTTCCCTAAATGGAATCATGACATCTGTCTCGCAATAGAACATGGGGTGGCACTTTGTATAAAAAGTAAATTTTATGTGGCTATAGTCATGGTTTCCAATTTTCGTAGAAATAATCTTATCTCTTTGTAACCAGGAAATGGAATTGTAAAAGGAAAGGACTTCCTGACACAAGTTAAACACGGTGGAGATAAACTAATTGCAGATGATCTAAACCGATTCAGTTGGTGTGTACACTTAAAATATTTCAATGGCATTCGAAAGTCCTTTGTTTTATAGAAGCAAGCTAGGTGTAGATACTTAAGACATGGTCAGTAGTTTGTGTAATTCGTTGGAACTTTGTAAGAGAAAGGAGTTATAGACCGCTGGTAGCCATTCGCTCAATATATCCTTGACATCTCAAACGACTGAGGCACAGTTTATTGACTAGGTCACCGTACAGTACGTAAAGGTCGTGAACATTGTCCATTATAAGTCCCAAATAGGAATCGGTGAAAAATTTGCAGGGCCCATCATCCGCCTTTACTGGCTCAAAACCTTCTAAAGGCTGAAGGCTCTCATCGAATTACATACATGAATCAGTGTGCGGTGGATGATGTGAATGCCTTGCAAAAACTTATCAAAACGATGAACAAAATAACTAAAGTCCTACAAAGGACGAAGGGTAAAATAATAAAATAATAAAATGAAATACACTACCATACGAGTACACCCATCATACACCATCAGCCATTCAGCTCCCACTCTGGCGACCTCTTTACACAATTAATTTTCCAACCCTTAGCCTTACGGCCGACGTGCAAAATACCTGCTACTCACATTTGAGTCCTTCTCTTAGCACATGGATACATAAACACATTCATGCAATGTGTGAGAAGGATATAAATTGTTTGGTCAAGTTTTGCGCGCTGGGACTTGGGAGTAGAACGAGCCGAGTAGGTAGGCACAATCTGAATTTGAAATTTATTCTGCTTCCAGCTGCTGCAGTCACACTCACATACAATAGAGTGTTATTGTGCAAATAATCCGTTTGTAGGTCGCATTGTGTTTTTAGCACTTTCCCTTTCTACAAAAAATAAAAAATAAAAATAAAAATACACAGGATGCCTCCCCATCCCACCGCCTAGTTGGGACGAAACAGCAGAGACTGCTAATAATTAATGAAGTGGACATTAAGTAGATAGCTCTTGTGGATGTATTCACAGAAAATAGTTATGTCCTGCTACATTGTGTTAATTTGAATTTGTAATTTTTTGTTTTATCGTGTAAGGATGTTTACACATGGTATGGTCCTGTAAAAGGAGACATTAAGGTTGATGTGTGTAAAATAGCATAGCTGGTGCTATGAAGAAACAATTTTACAGGAAGATGTGTCGAATTCCTAAAATAGAAAGAACCATGAAGGACATGTAACAAGCCCTAAGGACTCACAGTGAATAACGTCGAAATTTTGTGCAAGAAGGGAAAATTTTTGTGGAGACCATGCATGTCGTTAGGTATTTTAATCCAAAATCAAAACTACTGGGATACAGAATCTGTGAAAAAGGACACCACAAGTTTTTGTTCAGAGGAAGAACAGAAGACACAGTGACTGTCTGGCCAAAGAGTTTAAGAGATCAATATCGTTGTCATACTAAAAACTGGGAAAGACGGAAGACTATGGCCATTTACTGTATGGTTTTTGAGCAGTTGATACACAAATAAATGTAAACCTGGGTTTAGATAAGCACGCAGACATATTGACAATATTTTGCATACTAGACCCCACCCTCATATAGCACAAAGTTCTGCAATACAGGTGACTTGCGAATCTGGTGAACCACTTGCCCAGTGCTAACGAATACCGATAGCTTAACAACAACTTACCACAGGAGTCAATACTAGCCCACATACTTTTTAACCTATGCTAACATCTGCGAATTCTCTAGATGGAAACAACTGTGACGTCAACCAGTTTCAGTTAGGCCGAACTATTAGTGTTATACCTATATGAGCTGCTTCGACATATTCGAATCCCAGATCTATAGGGATTTTCAATACTGAGTCAGGGTGTTGGAATAGAGTTGGTGGCGGATGAACCCTTAATGGGCCAACGGCAGCGCTCACACCCCCGAAGCGGGGTACTGACTCCGGAATATCCGGCCCATTGTCCTAGGGGTAAAAAAAGGAACTGGTCCTCCAGGTTGGGGGTTGTGCGTCGGGGTAACTTCCCTACCACGTAAAAAACTAGTAGTTACGATACTACGACAAGCCTCGGATAAGGATGATCCCACTATTGACGACCCCAGAAAACGAATTAAGGACAACGATCTTGGGATCTGCACGTGGAATGTTCGGACCCTTAACAGGCCGCGTGCAGATGAACAACTAGCAGAGGCCCTAGACTGCTACAATGCAGATATCACCGCCATCCAGGAAGTGCGATGGGATGGCCCGGGCAAAAAGCGGATGAAAAACTGTGACGTATACTACGGTGATTGCTATAGGGAACAGAAACAGCGCCTATTTGGATGTGGGTTCGTCATACGCGGCAGACTTAGGCAAGAAGTATTGAGCTTTCGACACGTGAGCGAGCGTCTTATGACAATCCGCATCAAGGCTAAATTCGCAAACATAAGCCTAATATGCGCTCATGCCCATACAGAGGACAAGGACGACGCCACCAAAGAAAGTTTCTACGAGCTCCTCGACAACACATATGAGCAATGTCCTAAGTATGACATTGTATGAAGATAGGAAAGGAGGACATCACAGCCTACACGACACCACGTCTGGCAACGGACTTAGGCTTATTGACTTTGCAGCAGGGCGAAACGTCACCATAGCAAGCACACGGTTTCCTCATCTCAATATCCACAAGGGGACATGGCGATCTCCTGATCATCAAACGGTCAATCAAATTGACCACATTGCGATCGACGTAAGGCATGCCTCCAGTATTCTGGATGTCCGAACCTTCCGAGCAGCCAACATCGACTCGGATCACTACCTTGTTGCAGCCAAGGTACGAATGCGGATATCCCAAACGCCACAACTAAGAAGAACTACTGTGAGAAGATTTGACGTCGAAAAGCTGCAATCGCAAGAGATCGCCGGAACCTTCGCCGAACGCGCAATATCCAAACTTAAATCCAACAAGGCTGCTGGACCTGACGGCGACCTAAAGCAGCTGGAAATGACCTGGTAGAGAGCATACACTAACTCATTTCTAGAATTTGGTCAGATGAGTGTATGCCTGATGAATGGAATCTCAGCACCGTTTGCCCGATCCACAAGAAAGGAGATCCCCTCAATTGCGCCAATTACAGAGGTATCAGTCTCCTCAACATCGCGTACAAGATCCTATCTGCCATATTGTGTGAACGTCTGAAACCCTTCGTCAATAACCTGAATCAGTGTGGTTTCAGGTCAGGAAAGTCCACAATCGATCAAATCTTCACACTTCGGCAGATCCTGGAAAAAACCCAAGAAGTCCAAATCGATACCCACCATCTTTTTATCGATTTCAAGGCCGCATATGACTGCATTTATAGAGACGAGTTATACAGAGCCATGTCTAGTTTTGGCATCCCTGCCAAACTCGTCAGATTGTGCAGAATGACGATGGAGAATTCTCGCTGCTCCATCAAGGTCGGTAACGATCTCACCGAGACCTTTGATGTCAAAAAAGGATTTAGACAAGGTGACGCGCTGTCATGTGATTTTTTTAACATCGTTCTTGAAAGAATTGTGCGAAACTCACAAGCCAACACCGGAGGCACAATCTTTCAAAAGTCTGTGCAACTACTAGCGTATGCCGACGATATCGACACTATTGGAAGAACACAGCGGGCTGTCACAGAAGCCGCCAAAATGGGTTTAGAGGTAAACGAGGGCAAAACCAAGTATATGCCTTCAACCAGAAGGGACACGCAACATTGACGAATTGGACAGAACGTCACAATCGACAGCTATAACTTTGAGGTAGTAAGGGACTTTGTCTACCTCGGCTCTGCTATCAATTCTGAAAATAACACCTCAGCAGAAATAAAACGAAGAATAACTCTTGCCAATCGCTGTTTCTTTGGGCTGAGAAGGCAATAGAGTAGGCCCTATCCCGAACAACTAAGGAGACTCTGTATAAGACCTTGATCATCCCAGTCTTGCTTTATGGCGCTGAAGATTGGACTTTATCAAAAGCGAATGAAGATATCCTTGGTCGTTTCGAGAGAAAAATTCTTCGTAAAATATTCGGTTCCGTTTGCGTTGACGGGCTTTGGAGGAGGAGATTCAACGACGAACTATACGAGCTGTACAGCGACATCGACCTAGTCAAAAAACTGCGCATTAGTCGTTTGAGATGGCTAGGACATGTAGAGCGAATGGACACCAATGCTCCGGCCCGAAGAGTCTACGAATCACACTCGGAGGGACAACGCAGCAGAGGAAGACCTCGCCTTAGGTGGCGCGCACAATTTGAAGGGGACCTGAACAACATCTACCGCATATAAGAGAAAGTTCACCTTACCCACCACATCTGTAATTGGAAGTTATTTTAAAAGCTGAATGCACAAAGGACTCCATTGTGTTGCAATTGTGGACGATAACAAAGTGCACTCCATAATCCTTTCATATTTTCATATTTAAGTTTAAAAAATAGTAAAGAAAATAAAAAACAAAAAAATACACCAGTTAAATGCTAGTAAGCCGATTTGGTTGAAACCCGAATTTCGAAACCCCAAAAAAGCCAATCAGCTTAATTTTATTTTATTCCCACTAAAAACAGTCTCGCAGTCTCCTTTGATTTTGGCCAACCACAATCCGTACTCAAAATAAACCTCGAAATTTATACCGAACCAAATAAATTGATGTCGTTATGTGATGCTGAAAAATACAAAAAGAGCAAAAACAAGGCGAAACAAATAAATAAATTACAAGGAGTGTAGGTAGATACGACTACTGTGTTCCCATCGCATATCGGATGAAATTGAATTTTTCTGCTTTATATACATTTCTCTTCCATTTATTGTTTAAATTTAGTTTTCAATAAAAATTTGCATGGAGTCAGGAAAAGAAAACAACCAAGTTGGCCAGAAAAACAGAATTTGGTCAAATAATACTTATATAATTGTTTAAATTTATGTATGTATCTACGCTTTGTATCTTTTTGTCAATATTATACCCAATATACGAGTACAGCAAACGAAAGAATCAATTGCGACGTACAATTTGTTGAGATCGCACACAAAACTTGCTATTTTTTGTTTTTTAGACAACCTTTTTGGAAATTGCAAATTTGTATCTGTATGCCTGTATCTATGCTAATAGATTTGCCATGGTTATGAATGAAAATGAAATTATTTTTGTTTATTTGTATTCTGTTTTTTTTTTTAGCAAAAAGATACATACAAGAATGTTTATTGTTGTTCAAGCTTTGGTGTGTAAGCGCACGTGAAGTGTATTATGATATCGGGTTTCGGCAGCTAAGTTTGAAGTTACGGATTTTTTTTATTCGTAATCGAGGTTAGATTTTAATTCTAATTGGCCTGGGAATTGATGACTATAGCATTTGATTGATTAAGCGCGCATGGAATAAAGATACTTTCTACGACTTAAGCTAGGCTTAAAACAAGTGTAAAGATTCCTGGATACAACCGTGTATCTATACATAATCTATTTAGAGTAGATACTTGCCAATGTCATTTCTGATCAGTTGCTTAGTTGCAGGACCAAAAAGGTTCAATTTTGGATCCCGGATGCATGAGTTAAAGATACTTTTTACGACCTAAGCTTAAAAAAAAGTATTAATTTGTTTTAGTATACCTTTTGTAGGTACCTCTCCCGGTAAAAGATCGTAGAATAGAACTGAAAAACGTAGTAAATGCCCTTGCCCAGTGAAAATAGTGTAGTCGAGATTACTTAAGGCTTTCCAACCACTGCCAAAAGAGAACTAAATATATGATGGGGAACGAGTACAATTCAGTGATAAATGCGACGGACTTATAGTATTGATATCTTCTATGATTTCGTAAGTAACATTAAGTCCACCTCTTGACTATAAGCCGAGGAACAGCAAAGAAAGTCTAGACTCTACTTTCAACAGCTAGATTAGGTTAGGTTAGATTATGAAGGGGTGAACCTACAGGTCCATATTGATTGCCCTTTTAAAAAGTCGAATGAGACTTAGAAATAAAAATAAACCGAAATCTATCGCGTTACTAGTTGGCTTGGGAACCAGTTGCTACTCTTAATAAGGTAAAGGAGATGCGATATCTTGAAACATTGAGCTCAAGAAAATTACTAAGGCACCAAGTGGAAAATCTATCCAGGTTTTCCTGAAGTGGAAGACAGTCAGAGGAGGACGATATATGTATGCCTGAAGATCGTCATATCATTTGAGTCAACAGATAAATGTGAATTTACAATGATACGATCAACATCATTAATTGCCAAAATAAATAACAAGGGACCATGATGGCTGCCTTGAGGTACTCCAAAGGAGGCTTTAATTGTGATAAAAATCATAGACCTAAAGGCGAGAGTTAACAGAATATCGTCAGCTTGGATGGGTAGATCCAAAGTATCAATTGCAAATTCAGCGTCATTTATTTAGAAAATAAATATTATTGGTCTAAGAACACTGCCTTGAGGGACCTCTAAAGTTGATTTTATACAGACAGATACTGAAAACCTAGTTAGAAGATTATCTGTGTTTTTTCAGATACGATCTACACAAGGGTACTGGGGATTGTTTATTTTTAAGCCTGTAAGTCGTTCCACTTTCCAGTTTTGCAGGAATTCATGATCGCTTGGATCGGTCTGGTTAATTTACAATTCTTCAAATCGTGAAGCACAAACTAAAATACTGCCGCATTGCCGGTTTGGAAAAATGACGAAGTTTGAGCGAATATTAATTTTTGAATTTTATTCAACATTTATTTCGGCGTAATACTAGCTTAAGACTTGTGTAATCCTGGAGAAAGTATCTGATTAAAACGTAATAACTGCATCTATGGCCGAATCAGTTACAATAAAGTCGTCTAGATGGTGTCGGAATCCCTTGAAAGTACGTCACGATGTATCCTTTTCAGTTTTAAATTATTAAACACACAACAACTGATATGTATTTTTGAAGCTATGCATCCAAACTCCTGTGACAAGTCCACAGATTAAACATATGAGCCGAGAGCTTCTCAGTTGCGACCACAGATGGGCACTATTGTGACAAGTACACAGAGATGCATCGACAACCCATTTTACCAAGTTAGATACATCTAATCCGAAAAAGAGTGAGCGCGTTAAAATATGGTTAAGTAAATTATTTCGATACCATAACGAGTTGATGGCTTGATTTTGTAACCCCTTCTCTACCCCAACACAGTGGGGAGTTAATTAAAATATTAATTCACTTTATAATGAATACCAGCCATAGAGCAAAGCCTAGAAAATCATTAGTTATCCGGCGTGACAAATTGTTTGGGTGAATTAACGTGATTGTTTCTCTAGCAGAATTTGCTTTGAGGGTAATTTATTGATATTACGCTGTTTCGGGATGAGACTGACTAGAGAGAGCCACATGTAGGAGGTTGGAAATATTCGAATTCCGTGGTGTTTATGTGATTTATTAATGATATTGATTTTAGTATGCGTATGCGTCAGTTTTGTGTACCAAAGGACCTCATTGTCCGCAGTGAATGTTATTTATTTTTTTTTTTAGATTTGTTTTTGCTTTTGGATTACAGTCGCTTTGGTGAACACAATTTATTGGATACACGTTCGTCTGATAAGCAATGAATTTGTAAGCGACATGTGTGTTATCTATTGTCTACTGCTTTGGGTACACTTATGTCAGCAGGGACTTTCAGATTGATATCTGGTTTATTTATGTCGTGAGGAAAAGTTAATCCATGAAACGGCTCTCTCATAGAAACTTATTTATTGCTTTTGAGAGTATTCTGAGTTTGATGGGTAGTCTAAATGGGCTATTGTGAAGGAATCTTTATGAGTATGTGAATCTCAAAATATAGGTGTTCTTTTTTTCTGAATGCCACGTAAAGTAGTTCTCTGTTCGCTTAGTGAACCCACCTACTTAGAGCACCTTTTTGGTAATATAATTTTATAGCAAGAACGCCATTAATAGTATCTTTTCTATCAAAAATTAGTAATAAAAGTTTTTAAGACTTAGATCAACATAAGGAATTCAACTTCGAAGCACTATCAACTACTGATTTGATATGAAATAGTATTCTATGCGTAAAGAGGTTCCTCTTTCGAAACCATCATAATCGAAAATAAATTTTCTTTGCAGTCTTCAGTTGAAAACATCGAAATATCTTTCGGTTATCCCTGAAAAGAGCATGGCTAAGGTTACCGCCACTTTAAGATGATAAATTGGAATTTTTGTTGATAGATGGGTTCACTTACAGCCTATCTGAAAGAAGCAACCAATTATTGGGTTTCCAAGGATTATTCTCTGAAGTTCTTCGGAACATGACTATGATGTTATGATGTATGTATCTATTTACTCTAAATAGACCTTGGATACGTACTTTAATCATTTAAGTCAAAGTTGAAGTTCTGGACATTCAGATGAGTCTTGAAACGAATTTGGGCCAAGAGGTCTGTTCGACATTTACCCGATAAATTATAAAAGCATAAGATGGCGAGGACAGTCCAGTAAATTCTAGGCCTTGAGTAACACATTACACCAGAAAGTCTTACTCAAGTCTAAATGGGTGAATTGAAGTGTTTTTTGAACCTCAAGAGATTTGTCCGACGAAGATGAGACATTAAATATTGTCCTATTGGTTCTTGGGTTGAGGCTTGACCCTTAGAGCTGGCATAGAACCAAGGCTCTGAAGCAGATTGCAGCACCATGACTAAAATTATTATTTATTGGCTGGTATGTAGGTCTAGAACACTGTCTATAAAATGTGTTAGGAAGATTCTATTAAGAGAACCATCAACGAAGAATAACTCTATTGAATCGATATTGATTTTTTTTGACAAACAAAAGGATTTCGAAACGAATGCTGCCCCGTACAACCACTAAAATACTGAGTACTCATACAGATCCGTAAAGATCGACTGAAAAACTTAGAACTTAACACTTCGCAAGAGGGTGTCTTATTGATTTTTTATTCATCGCAAGCTGTAAACAGTATAGGTTAAACTCCAAAACTAGACCATAAAGTATATTTGCAAGTAAACAAGGCTCATGTTAAGTGCTAAGTGAAAAGTTGCAAAGTTTAGTAATAGAATATGGCCGTGGGGCACTTTTCTTATCAGACAGGTTTCCAATGATTAAAATGTTATAAACTGAACTTCAGAGCATGAATGCAAAGCACAGTCACAATGGGCACAAACTCTGCAAGACTAGTGTTAAGTGCTAAGTGAAAAGTTGCAATGTTTTTTTAAATGGAAAAAGACCATTGTAACACTCTTTTGGTAGACAGGCTTTCTATGATCAAAAGACTGGAAACTGAACTCCGAAACTAGACAGCAAAGCATATACACAAGAGATGCAAAGTTTCCAAGTCAAATGAAGAGTGCTAAGTGAAAAGTCGCACAGATTTATAATGAAAGAGGGCGGTGGAAGCAATTCAAAGTACTATCACCTGAACTCCGAAACTAGACCGCAAAACATACATATTCACAAGGAACGAAAAGTTTGCAAATCAAATGCAATGTGCTGAGTGAAAAGTTGAACAGTTTGTTAATGAAATAGGGCCATGGTTAGCCATATTTTCCAGACAAGCCTTCAATGACTAAAAGATTATAAACTGAACTCCAAACCTAGGCTGTAACAAGAGATGCAAAGTTTGTATATCTAATGCAAAGTGCTAAGTGAAAAGTTGAACAGTTTGCTAATGAAATAGGGTTACGGTTGCACCTCTCTTGCTAGACAAGCTTTCAATGACCGCAATACTATAAACTGAATTCGAAACTAGAAGAGATGCAAAGTTTGCAAATCTAATGCAAAGTGTCAAGTGATAAGTTGTGCTGTACAGATACATAATGGAAAATAGCGGTGAAATCACTTCTCTTGCGAAAGAGGCTTTAATATACACTGACTGAACTCTGAAACTAGACTGTAAAACGTATTCACAAGAAACGGAAAATTTGTTAAGCAAATGCATAGTGCATGGTGAAAAGTTGCAAATTTTGTTAATAAAATAGGGTCATGGTTACACTTCTCTTGCTGCATAGACTTTCAGTGACCGAAATACTATAAACTACACTCGGAAACTAAAACGCAAAGCAGAATATGTAAATATCAAAGCGTTCATAACATTCCCGTCGATTACGGAATATCTTTGCCACTGTTACATACAGGTACGCAAATAAACAAAACCCCTATGGCCTATGGGTGCCACTGCGCACATAGTTTAATGTGCACTTGAAAGGACAATAAAACTGCATTTAAATTTATTTATGCGAAAAACAAATGCGACCTTCATATTGTTGGCGCATTAAACTTTGTAAATGTTAATGAATTTTATTTTAAACAGAAGCCAGAGGTAGTGATTCACGTTAGAGCTTTGCATAATTCAACATGTTTAAGGTTGGTAAACAAAACAAAAAGAAATAACATTCCCCAGCTACAAATGCCACTAAAGTGCTTCCATGTGTGGTCACTATAAATTATGGGATTCCATTAATCCGATGCATAGTCGAAAAAGGAATTTCAGAATCCCCCCCCCCCCCCCCCCCCCCCAGGAAGACCAAGAAAACAAACCATTCGACGTGCCCTACATAGTGGCCCAATAAAATGCAACTAGCACCACAAAAGGATTCCATACTTACACGCATCCAACTAATTTGTGTATGTACATGTGGTGAAAGTTTGGAATTCTTTTTGGAACGAGAAAGTTTCATCCCAAAAAAACAAAAAAAAAAAAAAACCACACAAACCTAAAAGCCACCCTGTCGACCAGAAGGACCACCAGGAACATGAAAAAGTTGTTCGTCCCATTTTTTGGTGTGTTTTTTCCATGTCATCCTTTCATGCACAAATCTCGCATAACACTGGCGAAAGATGCATCCAACGAACGACGACAAGTTTTCAGTGGATTCCAAGGATCCCTAACTGTGTAACCATCGGGGCGTTACGTTTTCGCGCGTTTTAAGTAGATCCACCCAACCCCCATTCATCCGGCTGTAGTTGAGTTGAGGACACACGGAAATGGTTTAGATGGCTCCTTACTCACAGTGATAGTAATCTGAATGCATCCAGCAGATGCCAAAAAAGTATACGGATTACCACTTGGATATTGTTAAACGCGTTGAAGTTTGAGCTCTTGACATACACCCGAGGAGTGCCAGATGAGATGAGATCCGCATTGTGTTTGTGATTGTGTGTGAATATCCATTTTTGCCTCCGAAGTGTCCTTCTGGGGGTGTATTTTCCTTATTCCACGTACTTTTTGAATTTATAAGTTAGAGCTGCAGACAATTTTCCTACTTTGCAAAGCATAGGCAAGCAGCTAACACCAACCCGTGTAGGGTGCAATCGGAGCACAACTGTGATAAGCGTTAATGGTATAATGAACACACACACAGGGGTTGAACTAAAAGGATAGACATTACGACGTCTCTACGCAGCCACAGGACATAGCACGACACGATGGCCAGACTCGAAGGAGGGAATACGAACGTTCTTTAGTGTAATTTGTGCCGCGCATAGAGTTTACGCTGTAAGTCTCTGACGTAGATTTAATTAAAAATTTATTCATTCATGCAAAGTAGGGAGGTGGGTGGCAATCCTATGTACTTAAAATAATCGTGAGAAAAACAAGAGAGGAAGAGAAAGTCATCTTAATTAGGTAAACATTTGCACTTTGGTACACAATGAACCATGTTCGGTTCATTAACCGTGTCTCGGTGATTAAGTGGCTTTTTTTCTTAGACATCTATTGCGAGTTATTGGTACTTGAGGATTCTTATGGTAAGTGAGTTACGACGATAATAGACTAATCACGATAAATGGAGTACTAACCCATATGATGAAGTGGCTGTCGAAGTAGCTATACGAGTTTAAGTTGGTGAGGCCAAGTGAAAGAAGAATTTGATTGCTATCACTAGCAATAATGGCATATAAGGTACAAAAGATATCAAGGATAAGAGCCGTAACCATTGTGAAGGAGAATAACATATTGCAACACAAACTATTCGAAAAAAAGCATCAAGAACGAGATACGAACAACTTTAAACAGAAATTTTTACTGGACTGTGAAATAAAGCTTCTAAAGTCCATCTTAGGGCAATTCGTAACAAATTGCTGTAAAAAGGTTAAAAGTTCTTGCTGTGCAAGACAAAAGATACTTTGGAAGAGTTACAATCCACAAAGCTATAGGTTCCACATTCAATGCAGTACAGCAGTCCTACACTATCCGGCTTCTATATGACAGCGAAAAGAAAACACAAAATCAGAGGCGGAGTTCCACAAGGTTGAATCTCTGGGCCCCTATTCATTGATCAATCGCTTTGCCGGCGATATTGCCATAGAGGATGTATCGAAACTTTTTAAGGAGATAGATCAACTGAGCAACGGATTTTAACAGAATCCTACAGTACTGGCCTCTATTGGTCTTAATGCAGATGTTTACAAAAGACATTGGTTCGAATGGAATCAAAGCTAGGATGCCTTAGATTTAGGTCTACGAGAAGACTTTACGAGAAGACTACAGTACGTACTCTCCAAGTTCCATATTTGGTACACAGCATTGAGATGCAAAACTTGAAGCTGCCTGCAGAATAAATGTTGTTAACATGAACAGCTCCTTCTAGGCGAAGCATCTAAGGCCTACGTAGTAAATCCAAGGATTTGGAACGATCAGGATTTCTGAACTCGTTGACTGTTGCGGCAAAAAACTTACCAGCACGAAGTAACCCCCCCTGTCGAGTGAGAGGTGTTCACTTTAGATTTTGTTCCAAATTTTCATAGCTACGCCCACTTTTCTGCACGAAAAATCGAATTAATCACTACTTTATTGATACTAGTAGTAGGAAGCCTTTAGTAGGGAAGGGATGGTGGGGTTAGGGATGGTGTATCCAACGATCATTTCTAGACAAACTAAGCCTTGAAATTGTATCCGAAATCGCTACGAGCCTAATCCAACATCAAAATAAAATGGTACAAGTCCTTCAATCCACAAACTTATATAAGTATCTAGCGAATAGGTCTAAACAAAAAAAAAAATTATCTCCTCGTGTAAACCTCCTTGAAAAGGTGAAAAATCTTCATTTGCATCCTCGCTGGTTTCATTAAAATCTTCAACATGACAAACTGTAAAAAAAAACCCTCAATGCGAATATTTTTAACTCCATACATGGATCCTACCGTACCGTACATATCTTGTTTACCATTACCAAGGACTACCGAGTGCATTGCATACATTTTAAATGAACCACAGCACAATGTCAAGGTTAAGTGTCACCCACAGCAGCAGCAACACATCCTAGAAGTCAGAGATCCTTGACGGCTAAACTGAAGTGGTACATTTTGCCATGTTTCGCATCCTTAGAAAATAAACAACTAGTCGTAGAAACTCACAACACATTTTTAGTGGCCACTTAGTCTCAATGGAATTGTCCTTGCTCAGTTACATATGTGGTTTCCGGCTCATTGGATGGAAGGAAGTTTTATGGAAATCCATATAAATGCCTCGCTTCCAACACTAACGTCAATATTATTGTTGACACTATCGCTGGGCATCATTGGTTGTCCTTCAATTCAGTATTCAGTATTCAGTTCTCGTTTACAATTCAAGGCTACAAGAAAAAGGAAGCGAACGACGACACTCAGAGAAAAATCAATTTCCTCAAAAATACATAAGTCTGTGCCAGCATAAAGCCTTTGGCAGTGAGTTGATGTAGAAAATATCCTTCCTATTGTTTTCGGCTAGCCATTGTGTCCATTTTGGCTTTTATATTGATAATGGCAAATTATGGAGTGAAACAAATAAAAAGCAATTTCCACAAATGTCTCTTCTCTCAATTTTTCACAATTAAAAGAGGTCCTTTATGTTTCGGCTCGTCGCCCTCCTCTTCATGATGAGTGGGGGGATTAATTAGTTCCTGTTTCCGGAGCATTTACGATAATTGAAAAGGGATGATTTTTTGTCATTAGAAAGGAAAAGGATTTCACAAAAAGAATAAGGCGCACAAGGACCTTGTGCTGAGAAGTGTAATGAAATATAAATAAATTATTTGAAGTGGAAAATTAGTTAATCGCTTTTTATTGTTAGTAATTTGAGATGGCTTTCGTTAGCGGCAGCACAAGCGGAAGTTAACTTGTAGATACATTTTCAATCTATGAATTTTAATTACCCACCGCTGCTGTAGCATAATCAATTCCACTTAAGCCGCTCAATTAATTTAAGTCTGTTGCATAAGTATAAGCATTTGTAATTTTAATTTAGAAATTAAAACAATACACCAGCCCACTGGTGTTCAATAATAAATTCACACTAGTACAGCCCGGGGTTAATTAATTAAATGATTGATTGTGGGCGAACTTATAATGACATACTTTGTACCACATTACGTTTCTAAAAGAAGAATTAATCGAATGGAATAGCACGATATGCACGTTTTTTGCTAGAAATGACTGCTTTATCAACGTGCTTATTAAAGCTGAACAACGTGCTGCAAATGGTTGACCTCTTGCTCTGGAATGGAAGCAATTATTTTTTCTATAACTAATTGAATTGTTAAGCATTTGTTACGATACGAAGTGCGACAAAGACACTAGAGTTCCATGGAGTGGATGTGTGTTGTACCCTATGCGTACCTTGCTTAAGAAATTATTGCAAACCTTCCCTCGAATTTTCAGTGACATGAACTGAATTTCGAAAATGTATTAACATCCGAAACTAATTCACAGTTTGCTACACTAATGCTCCACTTATGCTCCGCTAACACTACGTTTTGCTGATTCTCAGCGATCATCGTAATAGTTTGGGTATTGATGAACTTTCAGAAGTGGAATGAAGTTCAAAATTCATTTTGCATCACTACATCACTGGTATTTATGTCATGACACCAAATTTTGTATAGAACAAGCCCCTGTCTGTCTGTCTGTCTAAGAGAAGCAGGCTCAAGAGATCTTGGTTGTCAACAAGATACCAGATTCCAGCGACGGCTTAAGGCTATCGGCGAGGAGAGCATATTTTCGGCGTTACTCCAACAGAAAACCAACATCTGACATACATAGCTCCCATACCTACCGAGTCTAATAATGACGTAAGGTCCATGCCAAACATTTTTCAAAAACTAACACAATTTTGAGGTTTTTAAGCCTGTAGGCTCAATTTGAAGAAAACTACATCTCTGAGATTACTTCTTCGATAACCTTGGGGAACTAGCTAACATAAGTATTAGCCACCTCTAGCGCTCTATAATAAGCTCATGTTGGTTCAACGGGTGGATTGAGGACACTATTATGATAATGGGCCTATTCTGGCCTAAGTATGGTTGTATGTACTTTGTGCAGCCTGCCAATCGAACCTAACCTAATCTAAGCCTGTAGTCAGAGAGACTGTCTTAGAGAACGAACTGTGAGAGTATTGGAGTTGTTCCGAAAAAGAAACCCTGGAGGCGAAAAGTAGCTTAACATCCTTGCAAATCCCAATACAGCCTAACCTGGGTACCAGGATACAAAGGTATAGGAGCAAATGAGCTCCTCCTCCTCTCGTATAGGATAATTGACTTGAAAAGGAAATGGAAAATGACCATAGATTTAGTCGGAGAACTCCTTAGTCTAAATAATCCTAAGTACTGCTGGAAGATATGAGATGGTAGTGATATGCACCCGAATCGAAGATTCCAAGACCGATTTTAGCATTGTTTTCGAAGATCTGGAGGGAAATCTTTAAATTTTAATAAATATGCAGATAAACGAAAATAGCAGTTTAAGGTTGTCGTGAAGTTCGGAGCTAGTTCGAGTCAAAATGGATCTGAACAGGGATGTTTACTTAGACCACTACTTTTCTCAAAACTTTTTTGGTTTCTGTCTCATATAAGTTGAGGGCGGGATAGATGTGTAGACGGGATGGATGGATAGGCAAATTGTATAAAATCAATCGTGATGAACCTGAAATCTGTAGAATTTAAAACTAAAAACAAATGAGTCAAAGAGAGAGTGAAAATGAGGAACTGGAAAAGGTGAAGAAGTACAAGTATCTGGACACTCTTATTTGGCAAACTTTCAGAAAATTCATGTCTCATAACGAACTACAGGACAGTTTAAACACCACGAAAGAGGATAGAGTATGAATATTTCTCACTTAGGATGTTCATTCTAAGAAAACAATCCCAAAGGAAGGAACAACTTCAACTATGTAGTCGAAATCATTAAACAAACTCCAAGGGGAAAAAGAAATAAGAAAATCCTTGACGAGTAATTTTCCAACAAAGAACAACAAATTGATGGACTTTTACAATCAATATCTCGACACTCGTTACAGCAACGTGCTCAAGTTCTAATCAACTATACTTCATGTTGTCGAAAAAAAAAAACAAAAAACTTCACAACGATTATAGGTAGGTGCTCGTAAAAGTACAAAGCTATCAGCAGACTTTGAAGTATTTTTTGTCAAGAAAATCAATTTTTCAATCAACAACTTCAGTGTGCTTCTGAGAAAGATTAAGTTTACATAGCTCTTGTTAAATTTACAAAAAAAAAAAACAAAATCTAATCGAGTTTACACTACAGCAGATTGAAAAACATATTGGTTATACGTGACTTTTTACAAAATTACCTAGAACCTGTCAGTACTCTAGTACCAAGCACTAATTTAATGCCGTTTACCTGAAAAGATACAAGTGAAACCCAAAATATCCTTACTTTAATCTTGAGTCATCATAAAAATTTAAAAATATGAAAGAAAAAAAAAAAAAGAAAAATTTTTTAATCAAAATTTTTCAAGTTTATGTAGCCAAGGAGAACGAGAACAACCACATTCATGGCCATTCGTCAGAACTTGTGATTATTCATTCACAAGAGTGAAAGAAGTGGGTCGTGCTTCTGTTTCCTTGGTAGATAATTTATTTAATATATTTTTAGGAAACCTCATAACAATGGAGTAATCAAATATACCCAAAAGAAAGCCACAATGAACTTCCAGTGAATTCAATTTCATCATCGATTTAGTATCAGTTTAATTGTTTTGCAAGAGCACGATTACGCAGAGATTGCTGAATCAGCTTTGATGACACCCTCCAAGGGATAGACTTGAAATTCTTATAGATAATTCTATATTTAAGTGACTATTTATAGGTATTTCCAAGATATGGATAAATTAAATACCGGCGCACGGGGTGATTAAGACAATGGATTATGTTTCATTGGATATAGTATTACTCAATCGTGGGGGTATCTGGTAGATATTTCACTATGTCGTTACGCCTGTATCTATGACCTCTATTGGCATGAGTGGATGATCGTTTATGCTTCAAAAGAATTTCTATGACGACTATGCGTTGTATCTACAAATTTAAACCTTGCATACCGGAAAATCACTCGATCTGATGGCAACGAATGTCTACTGGATTGGTAGTTTCAGATCGATTGTAACAATTCATTGTCATTGCTCACCGGCAAATCACTCTAAAATCGTCACTAGTCATGGCACTAAAGTGTCGACGGAATAAAGAGTTGTTAAGCACCACTTTGTCATACAAATCTTACGTAGAAAACTATATTTAATATGTTAGCAACTTACTTAGATACTATTCATTGTTCATACAGTAAGTAAGTAAGTATAAGTATAAGTTGTAAGTACAATGAGTAACATTCTCACCCTTAGGGTAGTGTCTCCTAAGCCATTTAGAAACCCAAAGAGAATTGACTGGAAGAAATTTGGTCAGGTGATCAAATCAAAACTTCGCAGTATTCTCAACTTGAAAATTGAATCAGTCGAGGAACTGGACGCCAAAATCAGGACCCTAGAAATGGACCATGGGTACGGGTTTTAAGGTTTCCTGTCCTATTAAACATAGTAAGAAAATATTGCCTCCTTGGTGGAACGAAGATCTATCTAATCTCAGGAAGATTACTAGAGATATCTTCAATATCTGTTTTAGACACAAGTTCTGGCAACCATATAAGGACTGCCTCAAAGAATACAAAAAATCCATTGAAAGGGCCAAATCTCTGGCTTGGATGGACTACTGTCAGTCCATTGAAACCATAAAGGACTCGGCCAGATTGAGTAAAATTCTGTCCAAAGAACACTCCAGCCCGTCGTTTATTAAAAGGCCGGATAGGACTTGGACGGACTCCTCAAAAGAGTCTCTTGAACTTTTAATTCAAACTCACTTTCCAGGATGCACTAAAGGAATTGCTCTTGCACCGGACCTTCACGTCCCGCAATCCTCATCTTGAAATGACATTAAGATAACAATTACAGCAGTTAGCACTTCCTGGGCTATTAACAGCTTCTCCCACTATAAGTCGGCTGGCCCTGACGGCATAATTCCGGTTATGCTGCAGAAAACTTTGGACCAGGTGGTTCCATGGCTAGTACCTATCTACAGAGGCTGTATTCGAGTTGTGTTTATTCCGAAAGCTGGTAAGCGGGGACATGAATCCGCAAAAGATTTTAGACCCATCAGCTTATCCTCTTTCCTTCTAAAGACGTTGGAACGTATTTTAGACACACACATACGAAATACCCTAGATCAATCCCTTCTATCAAAATCTCAGCACGCATATATTAAGGGGCGTTCGAAGGAGACGGCACTATACGAAGTTGTGTAAACGATAGAAAAGACAATTCACTATAAACAATATACCCTTCTTAGATGTTGAAGGTGCTTTCAACAACGTCAGCACTGAATCGATTCAGGAAGCTCTACTCCAACTGGGTGTGGAAGAGTTTATGTTAAAAACCAGAATCATTCATTCGACTCTCGGCAACAGCAGTTCCACCATATCCGTCGTAAGAGGAACACCACAGGGTGGGGTCATATCTCCTCTTCTTTGGCTTATGGTAATCAACAAAATCCTGTGTAGGTTAGACAGAGCTGGAGTCAAGGTCGTCGCGTATGCGGATGATGTGGTAATACTGGTATCAGGGATGTTTCCTTCAGTAATCAGTGAGATTATGGAAGGTGCCTTGGACAAGATTAGCAAATGGGCCACTAGATGTGGACTCAGTGTCAATCCAAGCAAAACTGAACTGTTGCTCTTTACAACAAAAACCAAAATACCGACCTTCACGCCTCCACGGCTAAACAACCAATTACTATCCTTATCTTCCAGTGCGAAGTACCTAGGTGTGGTACTTGATCCCAAATTAAGTTGGAAGCTCAACATTGAACAGCGGGTAAAGAAAGCCTGTGTGGCTTTCTATGCTTGCAGCAAAATTTTCGCCAAGAAGTTGGGGTCTTCGCCCGAAGATGGTCATATGGATGCACACAGCTGTGGTGCGGCCTATACTTTCCTATGGTTCGCTAGTCTGGTGGCCTGCGTTAAGGAAAAATTACAACATCAAACTTATCAACAAAGTACAAAGAATTGCGGCTCTGGGCGCAACGGGAGCGATGAGAACTAGTCCATCCGAAGCCCTAAACGTAATATTCCATCTTCTACCAATCGACCTTCATATCATGTTTTTATCTTTATGCAGTGCGGTCAGATTAAGAGAGACGGGATGCTGGTGTAGCAAACCTTATGGCCACAACAGCATCCTGAATCTGCTACCACGGGACCTGGTAGCCAATACAACCGACTATATAACTCCCAGAGTGAACTTCGGAAAAGTCGTCACGGTCGGATTCCCAACCAGGTTGGAGTGGGAAATCGGTGAAACTATAAATGGGTTCGATACAACAATTTTCACCGACGGTTCTAAAATGGACTGTGGAGTAGGGGCGGGGATATTCTCTGCTCCTCTCTGTATTTCCAAATCGTACCGGCTCCCTGACTCGTGCAGCGTCTTCCAGGCGGAAGTTCTTGCTGTACGAGAGGCTTGCCGCCTACTCAAACAAACCACCACACCGCTTAGCTATCCTCATTGATAGCCAGGCCGCTATCAAGGCTATTTCATCTGCCAGTTCATCTTCGAAGCTCGTAGAACAGTGCAAAGAGGAACTTGCCTCTCTTGGTCATCGGTTCAGGATTAGCCTTCTTTGGGTGCCGGGGCACAGTGGCATTGAGGGTAATAAGCGAGCTGATGAACTTGCAAGGCGGGATTCTGCCCTTGATGGTTCCCTCGCGGAGGAGGTGAATGTCCCGCTGCGGGCCCTTAAGGGTAGTATCTTGACGCACTATCTATCAAAGGCTGACTGCAGATGGCAGAGGGTGAGGAACTGCGTCATATCTAGACAGATGTGGCCGAATTACTGCTGGAGTAGAACACAAGAACTTTTAAGTAGAAACCGTGCAGATATAGCAAGAGTTCTGGCAATTAGTACTGGCCACTGGCCCATCGTTACATTTCCTCAATGTAACGGGATGGATTTGAATAATCCTCCCTCTTTTCCGCTACCTCAAATCGCTAACACCCTTTTCTTTCACATCCATTAGATCACTTGAGTTGTGGTATTAAAACGGTGCTCTTTGCGCTAATTATGTTGTCAGCGCGGCTTGCTGACACCAACACTGCTACCTACCTACCTACCTAACATTCTCAAAAATGTCATCTTTTGTGGAAGGATTGACTTTTGTTCAGGTTTCGGGTTTTGAAGAAGGACGACCGATTTTAAAAACGAATCGTAACAAGGTGTGTCGAAAAGAACTTTGTTACCAAGCTCTGCAACAAAAGGAGTTCAATCTACAAATTTAGCAATCACACAACAAAGTGGTTCACAAATGGGTGTAGTGTACCATGAGTCAGTGACGCAACAGCGTAAACAAACAGTCAAGCGATTGCTCACCTGGTGTTGTATGACGACGAAGCGATGAATGATTTATAGGTCACTCGGTGGTCGTCACTTCTTAATAGAATTATTGTCAAAACTAAAAAAGGCCCCAAATAGGGAATACACGCAAGAATTTGTAGATAGAAGAAGAGCAGAAATACAAACAGCTTGGAGACATACATTGGAGAGCATAGACGAAGCACAGGTAGAAAAAAGCAAGAAATATTTGAAGCACTAGTGAAAGAGATAAATTGCTATCTAAAGGTCAAAACTAGTACAAACACAAAGATGGCAGACTTTGACTTAATAACCGCGGCCAAAGCGATCCCAAACTTTGATGGAGATAATAAGGCACTGTCAAATTTCTTAGGGATGATACAATTTTACGCGGACACATTGAAAGATGAAAGTGAGAGAGAAAAATTATTTAGATTCATCAAAATCTCCAAAATAACAGACAAGGTAAAAAATAGACTATTGACAATTGAGGAGCCAACAAACATAACAACATTAAAAAGTGCACTCCAAAAAGTTTATAAATCTAACAAGAACCCACCTAATGTGCAAAATGAAATTGCACGAACGCGACAAGCAAACAATAACGTAAACGAATTTGCAGCAAAAATTGAATCACTAATAGCAGAACTAAATGAAATACAAATAGCAGACCTAGAAGAACAACACAAAGAAGACAATAGAAAAGTCATTGTGAAATTAAATGACCAAATAGGTTTAAATGCATTTAAGACAGGCCTCAATGAACCCACCAGATCTGTGATCATGGCAGCAAGACCAAGCAATTCAAATAGCCTCGGAAATAGACACAGGTCCAAGCACAAGCAATGTGATGAACGTAAATACGTACAGAAATAGGTATGCAACTAGAAGGAGATTTGGACAAAATTGGAGAACAGGCACTACTACAAGAGGACGAAGTAAAGTAAACACCTATAACAACAGTAGATTTGGTACAAATAATAATGGATCGTTCCAAGGAAGAAACAATGTGCAAACGGGAAACGCGATGGCCCCCGGACGCCAGATACCGGCGAGACCACAACGAAGAAACTAACTCATTTAAGCAAAGATGACAATGTAACAAATTTCATTAGGGTAAGAGCAAAAGGGTATAATAAACCAATAACACTATTATTAGATACCGGAGTAGACATATCAATATGTAAGAGTAGTATAATAAAAGAAAACAACATAGAATATAAGGATATATGCCAAATAGCTGGCATTACCAGTAAAAAGATAATGACGAAGGGTGTGTCAAATATTGAATTGAGTATTGAAGGCAAGAGCATTATAGTCAAATTTGTTATTATAGAGGAGGAGAAGCAGTAGACGGCATACTAGGCCGAGATTTCCTACTGGGACATAACTGTAAGATTGACTATGAAACATATACATTAACGATTCAGGATGGACGAGGAGGAAATAGTAATACCAATGAATATGAACATAAAGAGCAGAGCAGAGGTAATAACACAAGTAAATTTGAATCTAGAGGAAGATAGTGTCACAATCAGCAAAGAAGTAAAGTAGGGCGTATTCATAGCAAATACAATAATACCAGCAGAAGGTATACAACATGTTAAGCTACTGAATACACTAGAAACATCTGTAACAATAAGCAACACCAGCATAGGCATTGAACCACTAAGGAACTACAAGACACTCTCCTATAAAGCATCGAATCATAACAAAAGAGTAGAAAGGGTAAAAGAGGAATTAAAAATAAACAACCTAGATAAAGAAGCCTAGAAAACCATTCTCGAAATTTCTGAGCAATACCAAAACGTATTTCATTTAGACGGAGAACCAATGACTGTAAACAATTTTTACGAGAAGCACATTTCTACAACAGACAACAGACGCCGGTCTATACAAGGAATTACAGAATACCAAACGTTCAACTGCAATAAATTGACAACCAAGGTAGCGGACCTAATGAGAAATGACATTATAGAACCATCAGTCAGCCCTTATAACTCACCATTGCTAATAGTACCAAAAAAGAGCACCGGAGAAGAACAAGAACTAAAAATGGAACTGGAACAGGAGTATGCAGGCCTAGAACCGAATATTTGGAATCCAAGTTGGTGTCTCAGCCTTGGCAAATCAAAATACTTCACACCATTGTAACAAAAAAAATAAGTTGCGTATACGACACAGTGGCCTGAACTGAATTTTCTAATAAAACTTCCTGAAAATAAATGAATCTTTCTAGAAAGTAAACTAAACTACTCCTTTCTATTCAATTCAACCATGTCGATGAGTCCTTGTATCTTCCTTAATATGCTAACGAGTTACATGGTGCAAACTTTATGTCATAGGATCCACAAAAAAAAAAACCAATCCATTGACCAAAAATTATTTCAATAAATCTCAAACAAAAAGCGGAAGCCAAAATCGTCTGCCCTATGGAAGGTTAAAAGTGAAATTATATCTCTTGTTACCCAACAATATGTGAATTTTGGGTCATGGCCTTTGATACTTGGTTGTTATTTGCATTACAACTACTATCTTAAAATTTGTTTTATAACAAACTATTCTCGTCTTTTCCTCTCCGGTTATGGCCTTCTTGGCTGTTAGCCAAAAACAAGAGAGTAAATCAAAAAAAAACAAAAAAAACTGAAAGAAACAACATTCATGGTTTTTCTTTTTGTTTTTTTTTTTGAAGTAAAACGGAAATGGCAGGTTCCTGCACTTTTATGGCATAAGCACTTTATGTTTTCAATTTCTAAGTCAATGATGATACTGCAAACTATAAGTACATTCAACTGAGTGTACTTGCGTTTCGTGTTGATTAATGTTTTTACTCGCTTCAGTGAATTTAAATTAATTAACTCAGGCATCAGACATTGGACTAATAGGCTGATATGCACCGATGTGGGTTTAATCAAGTGCGGTTACCAATTTGGTGTCTATTAGAGAGGAGAGTCTACTATTAATTATGATCCATTGTCGGTTTTGCAAACAAAATATAATAAAGTATCTGTGCTTGCTCGATAGCTAGTATCGAGATTTTTTTCTCGCATGACTCACTAGGAGTTCACTCTCTAGTTACAAGATTAAGTCAAGCACGATGGGACGATGGCGAAAGAAGATCTGCTGTCGGAACTGAAAAACACTACACTACTGATAGAAATGGAATTCAGAACATTGATACATTTAACTGATTCACAAGATTGGCGAAAACAAGTGAGGAATTTCCACACTCGAGGATGCGATGCATCCATGCCACGTAAAGGCGATGGAAATGGGAGAACACCGATGTACGAGTGCATCCCTAGACTGCAAACTGCCTGAAACTACGAAAACGCGCTCAGCGAGCAAGGCAAAGACGAAGAGAAGACTCCGAAGAGATACGGGAAGAATTCCTAAGGAAAAGAAAATAACTTAAAAAAGGGGAAAACCGAATCTTCCGAATCATAAGGAAAAGACCTCCAACATAACCTATGGGGAAGCGCCTACAAGATAGTTGTGGACAAACTTAAAAGCGGCATGGCAGCTGCACCGACAAGCCAGATCATGCTGAATATCATTGTCAGTAGCCTATTCCCAATACTAGCGTGTACATTTCCTGCATACTAACAGAAGCTATGAAGATTAATAAGACTCCCGGAATGGATCCCCAACTTTGTCCTGAAGGAACCTTAAAACTAAATCAAAGGCATTTGCAAAACCTCTACACAACGTGCCTGAAAGAAGGAAAATTTTCTCTGCAATGGAAACGACAGAGGCTGGTATTAATCCCAAAAGGTGAAAAGCCCCCACAGCAATCATTGTCATACAGAGACACAGTGGGGTATACTAGGGCATACTAGATACAGTAGGAATAAGTCTGGAAAGAATTATTCATGGCAGACTTACCCAGTAAATTGAAGGAGACAACGGGCTTTCCGTTTAGCACAAAAAACTCCTTAAAAACCGAAGTGTATCAGTCTCTTGTGGGAATGAGTGAAGATGGCCTAATAGATTAATGATAAACTAAAGTAAATTGAGATCCTAAAGCGAAAGTAAAAGCGATCCTGTGCAGTTTACACAGAGATGGGGTGAGCATCGGTCTGTCCAATTGGATTGCTCAGATGCTTCAATCGAGAGTTATATCCTCATCGCAAGGAGATGTAACAATCAGGCGAAACGTCTGCTGAGGAACCCCCCAAGGAGGAGTCTTATCACCTCTAATATGGCTCCTTGTAGTGGACGAGATCTTGGTAATACTAAAGGAAAACGGCTCCAACGTGACGGCCTATGCCGACGACGTGGTTATCCTGTTCTCGGGGAAATTCCCTTCAGTCCTAAGCGAAAGACTCAATCTCGCACTACAACTAGTGGAGAATTGGGTTAGCAGCAAAGGGCTAGGAGTGAACCCTTCAAAGACGGAGGTAGTTCTCTTCACTAGGAGGAGATCAATTCCTGCCTTCAGACCCCCAAGCATCAGTGGTACTGAACTAAGTATATCAGGTTCAGCCCGATACCTGGGTGTAATTTTAGATTCCAAACTAAATTGGAAGGAGAACACTGCTGAACGCGTCAGGAAAGCAAGCGTAGCTTTCTACTCTTGCAAGAAGGCATTCAGTAATACGTGGGGTTTTAGACCAGCTGTGGTGTACTGGGTATACACGGCGGTCGTAAGACCAATTCTTACATATGGTACACTGGTATGGTGGACGGTACTGGAGAAGCAATACCAGCTTTCTAACCTCACCAAAATCCAGAGGGCAGCGTGTATTGGAGTCATGGGATCAATGAAGACAACACCAACAGCGGCAATGGAAACCATGCTCAGTTTCATTCCACTTGACATATACTGTGGCAGTCTGGCGGCTAAAACCGCTGTAAGAATGTGGTCATCGAGCCTGTACGGCCATGCCTCAATTCTATCCCGATGGCGATCCACCAACTGTTTGTCAGAAACTGATCACATGACCCCCACGCTAGTTTTTGAAAGGAGATTCGCTATAAGAATTCCTGACAGAATGTACTGGAAGCGCCGAAGAACCATGAAGAAGAAGGAGTTGGCGTTCTATACCGACGGTTCTAAGATGGACGTTGGCACGGGAGCCGGAGTTTATTGTGAGGCCCTAGGAATAAACAACTCCTTTAGAATAAATGATGATTGCATCGTCTTTCAGGCAGAAGTCACAGCAGAACGATTACTGTGTATGTAGACAGCCAGACAGCCGTTAAGGCTCTGGACTCCGCTATAATCAGATCAAGGCTTGTGATGATCTGAAAATCAGTCTTGAATGAGATATCTAGAGCTAATGTGGTGACCATCTGCTGGGTGCCAGTTCATACGGATATCGTAGGAAACGAAAGGGCTGACGAACTTGCTAGGAAAGGGTCGGCGCTGCACCTATCGCGGGCTCTCCCTTTTGCAGTAACCCCAATCAGTTCCTTACAGAAGAAAATAGAGGATGAAGCCATCGGTCGAGCAAATAGTCGCTGGGTTCATCTGGAAACATGCGCAACAGCCAGGGCCGGGTATCAGCAAGAAGAGATCAACTTCTCTGGTGAAACTGAGTCGTTATAAAACACGGGTCGTTTCAGGGATAATTACTGGTCATTGTGCCATTGGTGTCCACGCGGAGCGACTCGGTGTACTACATAATGACTTCTGTAGAAGTTGCAGGGACGAAGAAGAAATTGAATCAGTTCGTCACCTGCTGTGTGACTGTTTTGTCCTATCCGTTAGAAGAATGAGGACTCTTGGTAGTTACTTCTTCTTGGATTTGGAGGAGTTGGGTAACGTAGAGCTGACGGACCTCCTGAGATTCATATCATTATCTGGGTGGTTCCAATAGCGGACTTTATAGGTTTCCGGGGTTAAATGATTGGGCACAATGCACCCGAACTGTGGTCTAAGTGAGCAGTGACACTGTCACAAGGCACCCATTTACCTAACCTAAATCTAGGTAAAGAACAATAAATTTCAAGTCGTAATTCATCAACCTTTAGTCGCATTCAAAGGGCATAGTCTTAACAAAGGCGTGTCAAGATCTCTAGCCTTGCTTAAATGACTCCTTTCAGTTCTACGAATTTCAGGATTCCATCAATTCTTTGCATCTTGTTGCTCTTTATTGCTGCCGCTACTTCTAAGACTGCCTCAGTTGTGACTCTCTGGTAGTATTGTCTCGGTTTCGAAGAAGAGTAGGTACTGGATTCATTCGAATGATAAATATTTCATTGGATATTCGATTTATTGTGCATGTAGGGGATAAGATTCAACCGTGGATGTAGTTCAGATACATTCCACATCGACGAGATACCAAATATCGAAAATAATCAACGTGATCGAGAACTCAAGAACCAGTCGCTAAAAGGTGAAGCAAATCTAAAATAATTTGCCTCCTAGATACATTGTATCTTTCCTGTTAATTTTTTTGTAAACCTAATTTTTTTTGTACACAGTGTCCTTGCAAATACCAGTATTTGTTGGTATTAAATAATTTCCTGTCACAAATTGTGTCAGAAACTTTTCGCATTGGTCACAAATGTAACCAAGAAACCATAAGTCTTGGTCTTTGTGTTCAGATTATTCAGATGTTATGTTCATCGCATAGAGAAACATTCAAACACAAACCAATCAGTGTTGCAATTCTGTTCTGTGCAATTTTGCATGTCTGCCAGAGGCGACACTACATCCATCCTGAAGAGTACAATCGTGTAGTTTATAGTTCACAAAGTTTTTCAAGTGACGGATAAAAACAAATACAAAAAAAAAATAAAAATACCCATGCAGATATAAAATAGAGTTCAACGACCATCCGTAACTTAAAACTCCTAGTTGATGATGACTACAAGGAAGGCTCTCTCTCTCCTGGTTTTTATGCTTAAAGTTGTTTGCCTTTAATTTAGTGTTTAACTATATTTTTTTTTTCTGTGATGTTTAAACCTCTTTGAAATGCAACTCTTTTGCGAATTTTTATTTCAATTTAATTATTCTAGTTTTTGTTTTTATTTCCTTTTACTGTGCCTTGCAGACAGACGCAGACGGAGGAGGAAATTAAACTTTTAATAGCTCAGAAGTAGTTGCACAGTGTTTTATTTTTATTCTCGTCTGTCTTTCACTAGATTGGACTTTGAAACTTTGTCTGTAATGTAAGTCATAGATACTTTGCTATAGTACAGATACTCTATGGGAATTGAAAATGAAATGAGAAGGTAACAAACAATTTTCTGGCGTCTAGAGATGGTGATGTGCGTCGATACCTTTGAACTTGTCTCGAATTACTCAATAGTGAGTCAATGTGGATGCTGCGCTTTACTCATATCATCGTTAAGAAATACAAGGAAGGAGGTTTGTTATTATGCAATTATGTGCATTACTATTGTTGGAGTGAACTTCAATGAACTCATGGGCCTTGAGAGTAGCATTGCAAGATATTTCTTTGCATCTGCATCTCTATTTTCATTTTCTATTTGTGAATCAAGATGTAAACAATGTATTGCCACAGCTGTAGTTGTTTGTATCTATGTATCTTCATCCTCTACAGATTTCCTTTTTCCTTTTTGTTTTTTGTACTCGTGATGGACTAATGGGATTTCTTTGAGAATGTGTATATGTATGTTTATAATTATTGTTATCCTCCCAATCTTAAGGAGACATCTCATAAAAGACGCTAAATTTAATTTCTTTTTGGTTTTATTTGCGCAATAAAATTAAAACATTCTTCTCGGCTTTATTTTCAGGTTTAATGTGCTACTATCCTTGGGGTGAGTGGTGTGAAGAAAGGCGAAAGGAAATGTATCACTCGCAAGGACTTACGTTCAGTGCTGTCGTTTGCGTAATTTTGAAGGTAGTCCGAGTGGGGAGTACGGCAAGTATGGTGATGGAAGTTTGGAAGTTTCAATGTTAACATTATTCAAGCAAATGTACATATAGATACACAATGTGATATGGAATCAGATATTGGTTGAAGTGCACACCATTAAGTATTCATGACGCCATGTGGTAAAATATTTCGGCGGTGAATTCATCTGTTCAAGAGAGGAATCCAACAGACGGGGTGAGATAAATGGAACGCTTATGAAAGATTTGGAATGGAAATCTGAGATTAGATATTAGAATAGAAGCCTTGGATTAAAAACAAGTGAAAGCAAGCAACGTCACAGCATCACTATTCCTCTTGTAGGGCTGCGAATTATGAGCTGATGCGCTTAAGCTAGAGAAGTTCGGGAAACAAATGGGAGCAAAACATAGACGTGTAGCCTTGCGCATCACAAACTCATACCGCACTGTGTTGGAACCATCCACTCTTGTCATCGCGGGTGACATCCATTGATTTCTTAGCAGCAGAAAGGAAGGTCGTGTACGAGAAGAAGCAAAAGTAGGTGTGGATGCAACAACTGTTGAGAAAAAACAGCTCACCAAACCATAATGGCAACTAAGGTAGATGGACCTCTATACTAATCAGAGATCTTGCTGAATCGACGGAGGGAGATCACTCCTGATAACATCCATCATAGGGAAGATGATCACAGACGAAGCCAGCTGGAACTAGTATCATCTTTCATCGAAATCCTGCAGAAAACTAAAAAGAGGGAGGAGAACCAAAACGCACCGTCATAGATGAATAGCAAGCCTTTTGCCTTGAAGACAAACAGCTCCCCAAAGTAATACAAATAGTGGTTCCAGAAGGCTGTAAGTGAGACGAAAAGTTTAGTCAGTAGGTGTACTGTACGAGAACACAGTATGAGTCTGATACACCAAAAGGCCGAAACCTCTTGGCAGTGTATCGTGCATTCTTCGCCTTACCTAAAGGAAAAAGGGTGCTTTCATGCCAAGTGACTTAGATAGGAGTCTTGACTTGAAAATCTTTGGTATTTTCCAGGCTTTGTCCGAGTGTAATAAATTGGTTTATTGTCGATCTTTCGAGTGAGAAGCCACACTGGCATTGGGCGATCAGTCGCTGAGTATATTGAATAGAATGTTACGTAAGACCTTGAGCAGGGATTTGACTCGATTATTGGGACATATGTCATATAGAGCCATTGACCACGTATGCAAATGAAAAGCTGTCAGACATAAACATCTAAGGAACACTACAGGGCAGAGTACTTTTGTCCTTAATGTGTCTCCTCACAAGGGTTCCAAATAAAATATTAAAAATCTGATAAGTCAGCTACTGAAAGAAACAATCGGTATCTGTCACAAGATTGTAAGTCCATAGACCATAAGTTTGATATAATTCTAAAAATTCTGAAGCACATCTACCAATTTTTCACAATTTCGATTTATGGTAAATGACTGCATACACTTAAGCTACTTCATATTCGGGCGCTCACCCTGTTCAGGCCCATAATTATCTCAATCCGGCAATGTGTGCCAATTCTCCAAGGCATACAAGAGGTTTTTATAACGTAAAATGAACATCATACATATGTATCTGTATCTCTTGCATGATAACTTCACACAGTTGTTGTGTGCGCACGTTTTTAATAGGAAAGAGAGTCCAGCCAAGGAAAAAAGAGAATCGAAAAACATATTTGGACTTTGAACACCAACTCAAGCCCGAATTGAACTTTGGACTTCAATACAATCGTCTACCCAGTTGAATACCACCATGCACATGAGTATTGTTACGACTTGCACTTGCATTACTTTTTTTTTTCTCTCTTTACAGGTGAAAGATACGTAAAATTGTGAGGTAGCTACCTACATTTTAATTTTCTTTTGTCCCTTCCTTTGTGTTTGTTTTCAGTGCAATAATTCGTGTTTCGTGAGTTGTCTTTATTTATAGATACGTAATCCGAAAGTGTTACATTGCGAAGACTACTCCACCTAGGTGTAGATACGTCATAGATACACTTATGTTAATGTAGATACTTTCATTAGGGTGCGGATATCACACTGAAACATATGTATGTATGCCCTTTCTCTGTTATCATCATGGCTATAGGCGAACAATGGATAAGGTTAACATAATTTTTGTTGCACACAAAAGGTCGAAGGCCTGACAAGGCCTCTTATCCACAGTTTGAGGGTTAGGTTGGGTGGCCTATTACATTAAATGGTCGAAAATTAATAGGTTTACGGGTTCCCTTCTTTTTTTTTTTTTGTATGCGGGTGCGGCTATATGTAATTATTTAACGTGAGCCCGTTGGGCTTCGTGAGAAGGCGTAATTTTTCCGACAGGTGACGATAATGGTGGTGGCAGCAGCAATATGTGTACGGTGGTGGGTTGCGTTCGAAAATAATAATTTTTTAGTCCCTAATTAAGGGGTTGCTGAAAAACCAGGAGTTTGGGACCAAATTGCGATTATGTCAGATTGCTGACATGGATATGAGTATTTGGCCTGAAGGTGGTTGAGGAAATATGGTTAATTGGTAAAATACAGGAATCGTGGTGCGTTTGGGTTTTTCATGATAAAATACCGGTGGGAGAAGTTGGCCGAAAATAGATTGCTGGCAGCGGAAATAATGAGGGCGGTGGAGCATAGATTTACGCCTACTAGTTCAGGCTTAAAAAACATGAATGTACAAAGAAAAATTAAATGTTGTACTTGCTATACTGCAGTCTTGCTTTGGATTCGAAATTTAAAAAGTTGGGATGCATCCTTATTTTTACAAAAATTGTCATGAGTAACTTACAGCTTTTATGCATTCATTGCCAGATCTGCATGACATTAACAGTCAAGTACAAAGCAGGATATGGGAAAAGGAGGAAGATGAGCTTGCCTATAGACTTCTAGGGAAGTACTACCGTAGTACTACCTATCATATTGCACTTTGCCAGAGGGATGATCGCTAGAGCTAGATAGAAGCATGCCTTCTTCGATCACAATCAAAACTTTCATCCCTCATGGGAAGAAAAAATGGCAAATGCCCGATGATTGGAATATTAGCACCATATGCCCGATCCATAAGAAAGGAGACCACCTCACCTTCGACAATTACAGAGGACTACGTGTCCTGAATATCGCATCGAAAATGATATCTTGTGGAATGCTGAAATCCCTGAAATGTCGACAAACTGGTGGCGAATACGATGGACAACTACAACTTCGAGGTAGTGAAGGAATTCGTCTACATAGACTCCGCTATGAACTCTACCAACGATATCAGCAATCTCGCCAATCGGTGTTACTATAGCCTTAAAGGTCAACCATCTAGCAGAGCCCTATAAAGAAGAATCAAGGAGACATACAAGACCCTCATCAGCTCCGTACTGCTGGATGCTGCTATGGCATGGATTTTCGCAAAGACACTTGGAATTTTCGAGAGAAAAGTTCTATGTTTGATTTATGGTCCCACCTGCGTTCACGGATCATGGAGGAGAAGATTGAACCACGAACTTATCAACCTGTACAGCGATACCAACTTGGTCGTAAAGCGGAACATCAATGTCCCAGTATAAAAAATCTTCAACTCCACCCCTGAAGGACTGTGCAAAAGAAGACGACCTCATCTCCGATGGGTAGCCCAAGTAGACGATAGCAACTCGGTGTATGGAACTAGAGACAGCTGGCTAAGGATCGTGCTGACTGAAGAGGATTGTAAGTAGAAGTGGAAGCCAGCTCGATATAAGAGCAATGTTTGCTGTAAAAAAAAAATCAATCAAACCAAAAGATATCTTTCATGCTTGTCAAAATTCGAACGAACATGATTCATTATTCAGATGCAACAGACTTTTGAATTGAAATCCGAGAACAACGAAGGAAAGGAAGCCTGTAATTGAACTGATTTCATTTACACAAATGAACTCCACCGTCGAGGACGAAAAATCAATCAAACCATATCTCCTTGTCATCACCATCGTCATCGTCGTTATACAATTGTACAACGTTCCTTTTATCATCCCGCTCCTGGCGCAGTGTTGACATCACACAGCTGCAAGGTTTTGCAATTTTGCTTATCCAAATGAATGGAGTACGAAAATTCCTTTTATCCTTACCAACCATACGTACTTTATTTGACATCGCGTGTGTTTCGTTATAAATTCGTTGATGTTGTGAACACAATAGGATATACCGCCATCAGCGGACGGATGCGAAATATTTATTTACACGGGACGGGATTGTTAGCAGGAAGAAAAGCGTAGGCGAAAGACAGGAGGCGTAATTAAATTTCATGAAATACTACAACACAGTGTTAGAGATCCTAGATTATTTGCTTGACATACTGTGTACACATTCAGCAAGTTGTACCGGGTGGAGAGGTCGTATCAAAATTTTCAAGAAATAACAATTTAAAGAGGCGCACACAACAATTTCGTGAGAGAACTGAAAACTTTATAATTAAGTTAAGGATACAATTTCGTAGAGTTTGGTGAGTATTCTCTTGTAAACTTAGTTTTAAATTTGTATTCTTTTTTTTTCCTGTTTTTTTTTTTTTTTTTGGTGAAAGGTTATAAAGTATAAATTGGTTGCGGTGGTGTGTTTGAATTTTCAATTTGAAAATAAATTGGATTTTACAAGTTGTTTCAAAGGAAGTACTAAGTACACGAAACCGCAGGGTTTTGTATTTGAGCATAACTATCTAGACAAGTCTTCAACGTGTTGTCTTCAAAAGGTAGCTTGTATTTCAAATTAATACAGTTTGCTACCATTCTACTCCTTTATTTTTAAGCGACCTTGGTAACACTATCATGATCAGAATTTGGAATTGAAGGTGTTAGATACTGAATGCCATTGGATGTCAGAAGGCGACATAACCAAATTGTGGATTTTTGGCCTTAAAAGCGCTTTTGGACTTCGGAGATAGTTGTCACTTTCTCAGTTTTTAAGTATTAAATTAGTACTTTTTGGTACTTTAATACTTTAAGTATTAAATTAGTACCAAAGTAGACTTTTATTTGCAAGATTCAGAGAGTAATTGTTTACTGCCGAAAAATGAATCTTACTGTATTATTTGAATATCTTGTGGTCTTAGAACACGAAAGTTCAAGAGATCCCCTGACGTATAGAGTTATGTGAAAAAATATTCCAAGTCGCTGCTTGAAACATAGCACAGAAGACAAATCAAAAAAATTAGTCAGATAAAAATGACTTACAATGAACCCAAATGAGCTTCAGTATACTTCTCGAAAGCAACTAGTTGAGTATGTCCCTTCACCGGCTCTCCAACCTGCATCCTTTCCTCCCAAAATGATCGATTTTTGCTTGTGTCGACATTTTAAAATCCAAACTAATGACAATAAGGAATCCTTGCTATTAGATACTATGTCTGATGTAACAATTTGGAACCCTATCATCCTTCGTCTTCAAATTTACTCCAACCATCATCAGTCAGTGATTTGATCCACTTTCAATATCCAGTCTAAGAGGTCCTCCATACACACACAATTGACCTTCTTTATACAACCCCAATGCGATCAATATTTATCCTGAGTGATTCATCTGATGGTTGTTGGCTCATGTGTCATTGACTTCAAATGCCTTGTCATATTAATGGTTTCGAATTCACCATGGCTGCTCCTAGGTGGTCGCTTTATTTGATTACTCTTTGGTCATTTATTTGCTTAGGATAAGGAGTGGCAAATGAAATAAACGATGTTTTCTGTATTTGGCATAATACCCATCGACTAATTGCTTGTAGATAGTTCTAAGTCATTAATCAAACCAAATCGGAAGCAAGTAACACTCTGCTGATAGTTAGGCAGCCTGGGTTGTAAGCTTCTTTTCTCTATAAATCGATTGGATTATAACGAAAATAAACGACATAATAGAATTCGTGATAACCGATAGTCGGTGTCAATATTTTGACGGCACTATCTTGTTTACAAATATAGACACTAGTGCACCTCTGAAAATAGCTTCAAAACGTCATCACCTCTCATGTAACTGCATGCAATCCATCCACCTTTGTACAGTGCCAAAGTTCTGATAAGGTACTTGTACTTCAGTCAATTAGAGATGCAATACGAGCGACTCAAGGTGCAATCATCCGTCAACGTATAATATTTTCATACAAATGAATCATTAAATAGTATTTCATTCATCACGGTGGCAAATCGAAGTATCGATTCGATCCACAAGCAGGCTCCACGTTAATATATTATAATTAGTACGCTAAATGCCACAGTGGTTTTGTAATTAAAATTGAACTAAATACCAAAAGAGATACATAGGTGTAGGTGGTGGTTGCAAATGAATTTTAAATTGAGTTGAGATATAGATACGTTTATAAAATTGATCATTTGTCTGTGGTATTGATTCAACCACAACACACTGATTGAATGGATTGATTCCTGAATGCAAGCGGAACCACAATTTCGGTGAAGGATACTCTACTGAAAAGAATCAGGTTGGGGGGATATAGATTGGTGAAAGGATAACAAAAGAAAGTATTATTCGTAGGATGACCGACGATAAAGATTATGGGTTTCAGATACTTCGTATCTTTTTGTTTTTTAAAAAAGTTTTTGTTTCCATTTTTCTACATATTCTCCCATAAATCGTCAAATCAATAAAACCCACAACAAAGGCAGGCCTTTTAGGAAAGGCGCAATGTGTTTCACGAGTAAAGCAGTAGATTGGTAAAATAGTTCAAGGGCTCTCGGTACTGGAAAACGAATTCACCCGTTGTGTACAGGTGAAACTATAAAATTGGAGAAAAAAAATACTATCCTTCTGTTTTTTTTTTTCCATAAAACTCACGTTTAACGAATAGAAAGAAATATTGATCACAGTTCTTCAGTAAGCGTTTGGTAATCCTTTTTTTTTTGTTTGTTAAACTGAAATGAAACCCAGTAGAGCGGAAGACCTTTGTGTGCGATGTCAGTTTCATCAGTTCATGATTTTGCATCCAATTAACAAACCTGAACTTTGTATTGATTTGGTGCATAGTTGGATAGTTAGTTCAACTCAGTATGTTATGGCAAGATACAAATATATTTACGGAATGTTAAGGGTACAAAGATACACCCTGACGTTGTCCTTGTAGACTAAAGTACCAATCAATATTCGTTTTCTGTTTTATTTTTCAAGACCTTAATGTATTTCGTATTGGAAATAATTGTGACCACTTAGTTAAGCTTATGTGGGCGCCGTGGCTCAAGCGGTTAGTGCGTTGGACTACGGAGCGAGGTGTTCCAAGTTCAATCCCCGAACAACGCCTAAAATTTCTTTCACGGCCCCTCCTCTCGCGACCGTTTGACAAACATCAGAGAGTAAAACTGTCATGAAGAAGCTTCCCAAAACAGAAAACTGCCGTTCGGATCCGGCATTAAACAGTAGGCCCCTTCCATTCGTGTGAAGAATATAAAACGCACAGCACGAGTGGTTGTGAGAAGCTAGGCCCTGGGTCCCATGGACCTGTTGCGCCAAAAATTCGATTCAAGTTAAGCTTATAATCTCCGGTACGTACCGAAAACCTGCATATTTACGCCGCCGTAATTGTAGTTCATTTTATGTCCGTCAAGATGATGATGTATGAAGAACATCACTGATTAGAACAGAAAATAATATAGGTGACAGTATGCAGCCTTATGGTAACCAACTTTTTAGTTTGCAATCATCATACATCTTACCGCGGGCAAAACACTGCCTTTAAAACACGCGTTTCATAAAAGAAAAGTCAGTGGTGACAGTTTGCAGTCTTGTGGGACCCCACTTTACTGCTCAGTTCAGGGAATCTTCATCTCATGATGAGATGGATGAAACCTGCCTTATATTTTGATAGACGCAGATTGATCTTGATTTAAAGATAAGATAAAGTATAGGTAAGTATGTATACGTTGACAACAAATGACAGTAAGTACTCAGTTAGTCAAGGTCGACTATATGGCCTCCGCAGTCAATTCTCTCAACAAACTATCATCATCCCTAAACTGCTTGATGTTGCAAGATCTTGAAATTTGTCAAGGTCGAATGAAGGCGTTCTTAGAGTACTTGTGAGAAAAGTTTTTCGAAAAATTTATAGTGCTAAGCGCGCTTAGATACGGACTATATGGCAGTTAATGGGTTGGCAGATTCTGCCTTAGTCCAGTAGAAGCTCAAAACAATGCATGCCATGGCCCTCAACGTGTGGATTGGAAGTGTTGTATGTATGTTGTACGAATCTATAGCAAGAAACCAGTTGTTGAGATTTTTTGTAAAAAAAAAATTGATCCGATCGTTGAAATATACTAAAAGTGCTCAATCAGGTGGATATAGATAGGTAAGTGCCACAATTGGAAGAACAACTTTGCCTGTAATAAGGAAATAAATGGAGTCAACGTCGACTAGTACGTCTTGGTCTTGGTTTGATGTGAATTCGACTATTAGGTGAATGCTAGACTCTTGCGCTCCTGAAGCAAAAGAGATAGTACTGTGTGCCTTCTTTGAAGGAGCATTCGATAACACATCTCATGAAGCAATTGTGCGAGCTCTAGAACGAAAAGGGGTAAATAACACAGTATCTAAGTGGATGTATGAACTTCTGAGCACAAGATCAGCAGAGACTCATACATCAGAAGGCATCATCAAGGTCAGCACAGCAAAATTCTGCCTACAAGGAGGAGTCCTCTTTCCCTTTATGTGGAGTCCTGTCGTGGATGAACTACTTGAGGATCTCACAAACTATGGAATCAACTGTCAGGCATATGCTGATGACATAGTTATTATTGCCAGAGGCAAATTTGAGGAAACCCTATGCGATATAGTACAACGGGGACTTAATATAACTCGCGAATGGTGTTTGATGGCTGGGCTAAGCCTTAATCCGGCAAAAACTACAATAGTACCTTTCACGAGGAAAATAAAACTTGAAAGACTGAGGCCAATAAGGCTGTCGGGTACAATACTGTAACCAGTCAAAGAAGTTAAATATCTGGGACTAAACCTAGACAGTGAACTCATCTGGAAAAAACATACAGAAGAGATAACCAGGAAAGCCACGCGGGCTCTGATGATCTGTCGAAGCCTGGCGGGCAAATCTTGGGGATGTAGCCCTACCATCCTTAGGTGGATGTATATTGCTATTGTGAGACCAATGATCAAATATGGAGCGATTGCATGGCCAAAAAGAACCAATCTGGTCACCACGAGGAAAACACCCACCAAGGTGCAAAGACTGGAATGCCTCTGTATCACAGGGGCCATGAGAACTTGTCCAACTGCGGCCATGGAGGTACTATTGGAATAGAAATAGGAAGGGACAAGTGCATTACATCCAAGCAATTCGATGCACTGCTCAAAAAACTACCACTCCTAGCTTTTTCCAGAGATGACATCATTAGAAGGTTTAACTTTCAAAAGTACTTTGTTGTCAAACTCAGTAACAAAAAAAGTTGGAGCAATGTATCCACTATCTACAAACTGAGCAATCATACAACAAAGTGGTACACAGATGAATCAAGAACTGATGAAGGAACTGGAGCAGGGGTATTTGGGCCCAGAACTAAATACTCTGAATCCATGGGCAAAAGTACCAGTATCTTTCAGGCTGAAATCTATGCCATTGATAGATGTGTCCAAATCAATCTTGATAGAAACCATGTCAACTGTGATATAACTATATTGTCAGATAGCCAAGCTGCTATCATGGCACTTGACTCCTACATCATTAAGTCCAAACTTGTGTGGGAATGCCTGCAAAAACTTAATGAACTAGGATACCTGGTCATGTGGGAATAGAGGGTAAAGGCCGACTCCCTAGCAAGAAAAGGAGCATCAGAATCCTTCATTGGTCCAGAACCATTCTGCGGAATAGAGGATCATACCCTCAAAGAAGAATTCAGGAAACAAGAAAGGGAAAACAGGGCAAGAACCTGGAACAACGCCCATGGAATGAGGCAAGCCAAGAAACTTCTAGGGCAATACAACCGAAAAAGATTCGACGCATGCATCAGCATGAGCAAAAATAACCTCCGTATCCTAACGGAAAAAGGAGCACCTAAGGAAACTAGGTATATCTAAAGAAGGACTCTGTAGATTCTTCAATGAGTCCAGCGAAATCCCGGAACATGTGCTGGGATCCTGTGGGGTATTGACCCACAAAAGACTGAAATACTTGGGCAAGTACCAATTATTAGATGAAGAAATACCGTCACTAGATCCAGCTCTCATCCTTAGATTCTTAAAGGAAACTGGATTAGAGAGAGAGCTCTAGGATATACTTCTTCCGCCAAGGCGTAGTAAGAGTGCTTTACCCTCGAAATAATTCCGAAAGGAATCCAAAAACGAGGGGAACTCTAATGAGGGCATGTGTACCTCCGCAAGGTGTTAGTTGGGGGCATAACAGACCAATATTCACTAGCTTCACCATACTCCCAACTGTTCGTAGGCAGCTTTCTTGTCGTGTACCTGTTGCATTTGATTTAATGAGGTTCACTGACTTTTTATGACATCTTTCCATTAAGGGGTCGGATAGTATCATATGCCAGCGTCTTGTTCCTAGGGACTCTTATATGAGCAACCGAAATCGGTCGAGCAAAATATGTCGATTATACATTAGATAACAATTTGTATGAATTTTTAGCAAGGATATGCCTCGATATCACTTGAAAGATACTTGCTCCTTGTTCATTATTCATCAACAAAATTTACTAAACCATCAGACTGTTCTCATCAAATTGGTGGAAGTTCACTCACCCCAAACTTCATCCATCGTAGCCAATCTATAGCCATTTGTTTGCATAAGGATTCAATCCAAACGCTTAAGCCTGACGCTGGAGTTCGTTTTCACTATAAAAGGACAACTTAACGACATTATCTCACCCTCCACCATCGCATGTAAGACATCCAAACATAAACCGTGTAAAGCACTAGATACTAAAACAATTGCCTCCGAGAAAGATTACATTTCCTTTCTACTTTGTATACTCCCTTGTCTCCCTTAGCAGCTTAGTATCTATTTATTTCGAAAGTGGCACTATTCACCAAGCCACAAGGTGAAGTTTCAGCTATTACCCGATGAATTCTAAATGGAAATTGACTGATGGTTATAAATTTACCAATGCGGTGTGAGGTAGTTAATTTTATATTTCTTCCCAAGAAAAAGAAAGGAAATAAACCCACGATTCTGATGCGATACATTACGTAGATACACTTTGTATTCGAAGCCGCAAGGTTAAAGAAATTAACAACAAAAAAAAAAGTTTTATTCCGAACTCCGCGCTAATAATGTCGCCAATCAGTAAATCACGCAAAAAGTTTATTTTTAGCTGAAAATTAAATTAAATTACGAATGGAACAAAAGTGAAGAGCATGAGATACTTTTTCATGAAACTTTTACCCACTTTATCAACGACCAACAGGATGGCTTTTCCTATGCTTTTTATGGAAAGCACTTAGGTTAAGTCATAAAAAACAAATTCGATCCCAGATAGCAAGTCTAAATCCGGATTGACACCGAAGGTTATGATGATTCATTGGTTAGGCGAGGTGATAGGTTGTGGGTTACAGCTTTGTGAATATATTTGAGGACAAGGATACAGATTCGGTAATATCACGGTAAAGTGAGACAACTCAATTCAATAGCTTTTAGAACTTCTAAGATCTAAGGTGCTTCGGCCCTAAAAGTACCAAGCATTGTAGCAGGAGCAAAGAGCCTAATCCTAAGATTTGTAGCCAACTCAGCTATGTAGACACAGACACATGTTGTCGATCACCTCCCATGATACAGTAAACAAAAACGCAGGATTACCATAAGGATCCATAATAGGACTCATTTTGGAGTGTTGACGATAATGCTATAGTTAAATGTGCCAAGTTCCAGGAACAAGTCTAAGACATCTGTATTGAAAGTATCTAAGTAGTAAGGCATTGGCTAAGTCAAGATTCAGATTGATGTGTGATGCCGTAGATCGAGAAACTCGGACGTATATAACTGAATGACAACAGAGCTAGTTTGCAAATGGAGATGAACATGGGCTAACCATTAGTACGGAGAAGTCAACATCTATATTCTGTACCCTATTCTGTCTTTACATTTGTACTCTGAATACTCTCGATTCAATTGGGTTCTCCAAGTGTTATATGGTCGATTTGGAAGTACTTGCGGACTTGTGTATCTGCAGCTGGTAGGTAGCACTTCTGTATATTGTTTACCCAGCATCAGACTGCTTGTGCTAATTTGAATAATATCTACGACTGTAAGTCGCTACAACCTTAACATCTCCTAGTACGTGTAGCCAAAGAATCCCATCGTTTAATTTTTTTCATAGAAGAAGAGGCCTTAACACCGAACCTTGCGGTACACGATTTGTGACTGTACTCTCTTTCACACAATAGCCGGAGAACTAATCAATCTAATCCCGCAATTGGGTCGTAATCAGTTTTCTAAAAGGTAGTAGATGAATGAGATAATGATGCTTCTAAGCAGGTTCCTCTAACGCCTGGCTTACATGCTAGCTTTCTTTTAGAAGAGGTACATTGCGAAACCTTCTGATGATAACTATGCGGTGGAAACCCTTTTTCTTTTCTAGATACTTCTATGAAGGTTTTCTTTTGAATATAGACAACAGCCCTAAAAGGTAATCCCTTTTGTTTTTGTTTCGCTATTCGAAAACGACAAGAAAAATGAAAACGACACACACAATTTCACACGGCATAGAGAAAGATAGACATACATACTCTGGTGTAGTGCAATTTGTTCTGCAAAATGGTTAGATCCTTCTTTTCTCGTTTTCACTTGAATTTTACATTTTTTTTGCTTTCTCCTGTTATTCATTGAGTTTCTCCAACATCGTCCTCTCTTGTCATCATGACGGAAGTGAAAAGCTGTTTCGTTTTTATGGATGACTGGCTATACGATGGCCACTGATAGATGGTGGTGTGTTGACTTTTCTGTTTAAACTAGAATGCCCAATGGGAAGTTAAGAATGAAGTTGGCTGCAATTAAAGTGAAACCCTGTCTCCTTATTTATTTATTGAAGTCGATGAACTTTTCCATGAAAAAAAAAAGAAAAGAAAGACGATATTGCCTGTCAATGTTCTTGTAATGAATACAGAGACAGAGGGACAGAGGTTATAAAACCATGTTTTTGACATTTAAGTAACTGTGTGTTCATTGAAAAGTGGAAATATATAATTCATAGATGAAACTTCATCTCTCTTGGCAATTGCAGATGAAATTTTTAAGGTAAACTTTCTGTTGGTTTTCAAGTTTTAAATTAATGACTTGTCGGTAGAAACTATTCAATAATTCAGTATTCGAAACGAAAGGTTTTTAACCTTCTGGTTGTGGTTCCAGTAAATAATGAGACATTTTTGGTGAAGGGTTAGTTGTGGATGGTTAAAGATGACTTAAATAAGTAAAATGCTTTCCTTAAAGCCTACAGCTAAGGAACTTATCGTAGCTGACCAGGAAGATACTTTTGGGGAAGTAAAGTGTTCAGTGTTTTAAGTACTCCGCGTATGCGACAAGTGACACTGCCTTGATGGTTTTTGAAATTATGCCGAAGCGTTGTACCTTGATCATCCTCGAAAAGAAGAGGTCCACAGAAGCTGCCGGATGAAAATCCACACCACATAGTAATTTCTTTGGAATTTATTGATGGTGTTGCCCAAATGAACGTTTATCTTACCGCCCGTCATGTACCATATGATATCACGAGGAAAAATTTAAGGCACATCCTAAGCAACGTGTTTCAATACAGTTTTCAGAATGCGTGGTATGGATCCGTCTGTGTAAATCTCTGTCTCAGATTCGTTTAAAATATCCCCCATTTCTCAAGCACTTCTGCTAGGAATCCTGGTTTTATACTTAAGCTTAAAGTCCAGATAGGCGACAATGCAGTCCGAATTGCTAGGAATAGTTTTATGGCCGTTTAAGAAGCTTGCGTGGCCCATATCTCTACAAGCCAGTTGCAATGATTCCCTAAGCCGTAATGCTGTTTTAGCCACTATCAGCTTCGACAAGATATCAGCGGCTAGAAGATGGAGCTGGAGATGTAAGATGGTTCTAAGGGCGCTGAACCTTCTCAAATATTGCAAATGTTACTTTTCTTGTCAAGTGCCGTGAGTCTGACGACTGTCCTTTATATCCAGTGAGCAATCCAAGGCTGAAGACCCCAGTTTGGTCCTAAGGCCTTTCTACATGAGAAGAGGGCAATCGAGGCGTTCCTAGCACGGGTTTGAATATTCACTTTTCAAATGAGTTTTTTAACAGGAATAACCCCCAAATATCTGACGTGATCTGCAAATTGCAATTCAATACCCTTGAGTTTTGGAAGAGTTATATTCCGCCACAAAGTATGCACTATTTTTGAAAGATTTTTCTAGTGCTGTAGTTTGAGATTCTCGTGTTATTTTGTTTCATTACTCCATGAGTGGCATCTGAACAAATCAGGAAGATTTTGTAGCGAATTTTTTGCAATTGGCTATCGGTGTCCATGCAAAGGGTTCTCGTCTACGTCCCCTACTTCGTGCATTTTTGCCTAAAAGCAGACTTTAAAAATTAATGTTTTGACTAAATCAAAAAAAAAAGAATGTTATCGCTTGCACCAACTCAAGAACTTAATCCTATCAAACCATTTTGCTGCAGCAGCAATTTATGTGAAGACCTCAACCCTACAAACTTTTATTCAATTAGCGAAATTGCTTTTTTTTTTTTGTTCGTTTCTTACAAAATCACCCTAGTAGAAGACACCACCATCATCATCCTCAGGAAAATTTATTTTAAAATTATCCTATACAATCGCAAGGATTGCAAACTTGCAGTAATTAGATTCAGCAACCAAAAATCATTTCAAATCAACTTAAGTCCTCTCAACTGGCATTAGTTGAAGTTAATGAGATATCTTCTGGTTGAGTAGCTAAAAACGTTATGACAAGAAGGAAACAGGATTTGCAATCTTCTATATATATGAGTACACATATATTCTAAATGTAATTATGTTTCCCATGTGCACCAGAAAAAGAAATCATCTAAAGTGAACCAAAAAAAAAAATAATAGTTTGAAGGAGTTTAATCCTCCAACATGATATTCGCCTCGTATCCTAGTCTTTATCGCTCACTTGAATGAGATTTTTGTGTGTGTTCGACCTTCCACCAACATTGTGAGAAGGATACAGTTTTCTACTTTTTATAAAAAAAAAAAAATGCGAAAAAAACTTTTATAATAAAAATTCTTTTCTCACTTATTTGTACTGGAGGGAGAACAAAAGAAAAAAACGACACACAAACTTGCGTCAATTTATATCCTGCTCATCCTTATCATCAACACATCAGCAGCACATGCATAAAAAATTTTTTTTTTTTTTTTTTCAATTTAAAGGCAAAAGGCTAGTAAAGTAACCTAAAAATTCATATCCATACGCGTGTGTACAAACAGTGTTTGAGAGATTGTTCTCGTATCCATCTTGCGGCACATCCAAAAGTTATATGAAGTGCAGATAGGCACGTTATGGAGTAGATAACTAAGAAAACATCATTCATCCGCTATGATATTAGGGAATTAGTTACACAGCCTCTAGGGCGGGAGACCTTAAAATTCATCTTGTAAGAAAAAAACAGTGTAAATCAGTTTGTGGTTGAAGATATTGTATCTCAAGCAGCATTATATATGAACCTTCTTTGATAACTAAACTAACTAGCTGATACTGAAAGATCCTCATCGCTGAAGTGCATTCTCGGCTTTCTCCGAAAGTTCAGTAAAAATCCCAGTAAAATGGGTAATGCTGGATTTTGCGTTCTGGTAGTACAATGGCCCAGTTGCGCCTGAGTGCTCAAACTGAGTGCATCCTTACCCAAGAAAAACAAAAGTACACAGCAGACAGTACTTCGATTCAATAGATAGATACATTGTATAGATCAACAAGGAAGATATCTTCAGCGAAATAAACGAAAAGTACTTCACTTTGCTAGAACTTTCTCAATAAACTACAGAATCCTTCGTCATTAAGCATTTAAAACCATGGAGTCCCTCAGGGGTCCACAATTTCACTAACTCTTTTTATCTTTTAAATTAACAACATGAAACAGTCACTCTAGTACCATCTTGTGTAAAGTACTATCTCATGAATACTCCAAAGATACAACCAAATCTATTCATTATGAATTTTTGAAATGTATCTATGTATGTATTGTTCACATTCTATTGTTCAAATTCTCTATGCTCCCCTAAACCAGATAGTAGTGTTGCCGATGACGATGATGATATTGGTCATATCTGAGCACTTATGGTAATGGAGTGACATTAAGTGAAGTTGAAGCTATTAAGCGATAGCCTATGGTCATCGAATAATACCAATGATCCCGATGATAATGAAAATTTCCAACATTCTCCATAGGACTTCTGCTTCGATATCCAATTATGTACGAGTATGTATGAATGCTGTGTATATTTGCAAGGAAAGCATTATTCGATTCATCCGATATGGGATTCTATGGTATATCTCTTCGGTTGGATTGGAGTGCACTCAAATTTGCAGATATCCTTGTTATTATTTGGAAGTCCCTCGGTTAGATGGACATTAGATTTTGGAAGAGAAGAAGAAATTGAAAATGGAATTGCTACGCAGAATTTTCGCATTCAAAATGAATCCAATGTGTACAACTGGACTACTTGTCTTTTTAAGTGATTCGATTGTAGGGAGTAAGGATCAATGTCCTGTGGGTTTTGTCAATTTAAAAAATAAATAAAAAGATACAATTAATATCGATTAATGGATGAAGTTAAGTACATTTGAAATCATAGCATCTCTACTGCTAGAGAGATGTACTATTGTTTTGTATCTTAATTTATGACAAACTAGTCCACAGATACGTGATAAAATTGCTTAAATAAGTGCGTATCAAGAAAGTGATAAGAAAAATAAATAACACAAGTCAGTATAAAGCTAAATGTGTAAATTAGGTCAGGTTTTAATGGCTTAATATTTACAAATAAAACGAAAATTGTTTACTTTATGACAAAGAACGTGTTAGCACCTATGTATCTGTTAGTGCTAATTTTTTATTTTTTGCGTACATTACAACTACATATGTTTATCAGAGCAGTCAGCGATTGAATTTTTGCCATAAAATATTAATTAATGATTTAAAGTGAAACATTCAGCCTGAGCCATTAGATTGCGAAAATGTAGCTAGACTCTAAATGACATATGTATGAAAGTGCGACGTAACATTCCACTTGACAAAAATATGTATGTTTACATGCAAATATGCGAACGCAACCCGGGTATAACTAACTATCAACCAATAAACAACTAATTTTTCTAAAAATATCCAAAGCAGTAATTAAGTTCTCCAAGAGCGTTGGAGTCATGAAACACTATGACAACAAGGAGGAATTATAGGTAGTTCTCTCATGTTAAAGCCAATAGAATATGGCATACCACAGAGATGAGAATTGACCCCAATACTTATAATTTCAACCAAAAACTATTATGAGTCTTCTCATAAAGTATTCGCTTCACTTACGCCGATGATACATTGAGTTTAGGTTAAACTTCGATCTCTAGATACTATAAACTGGGGACGCGATAACTTGCTATAGATTTCTTGAAAATGAAGCAAGATCGAACCTGTGCCCATATGGCTGCCATATCTTTGAAATGAAATCCTAATAGACGTACAACTTCATAACTCCACTGACGAACGTAGTTCTTTATGGAAGACACGTCGTTCACAAAAAATTACTTCAGATGCTTGTTTAGATGAAGTCGACATCTTAAACATGTCTCTTCTGATGCACTTCCTTCTTAAGGCCATCACGCCAAAATATCCACCAAAACAGAAGGCATAAGGAGAAGCATAAGGAGAAGCGCAGCCTAGAAAGATCAGGACATGATCATTATCTTCTCAAAAGGGGAAATGGAGTAGCATGAATGCAAAAAACCTATCAAGGTTATACAAACAAAATCGATGTCTACAGAGACGAACATCTGAACCCAGTGTTGGAGTTGCAGTTCATGATAATGATGCAGGAAGGAGCGCGTATTGAGATTGTGTAAGGGGTAGAAGAAAACATTGGTAACCAATCTCACAGTTTTCAAATTGATATCCACTAGCCTTGCCATAGTTGTCAAACTTATCCGATGGTCGCTGTTCCACAAGATCGGTGACACGGTCACGGAGATCTTTGATGTTAAATATAGAATAGAAACCAGTACTCGCTTCGAATTTGCTCTGGAGATACACGCAGCAGCAACCTCGCTATATAAAGGAACAGGAGAGACTTGGCGGCCGTACATTAAGCTCATCGTGACATATACCACCTAACTAAGTGCTAGGTTCAAAATATGACAGTCCTGACACCCTAGGACTTTTATATTATTTTTACTGATGTAACAGTTGTATTCTCAAGTAGCAGACATCATGGCCTCATTTTAAAACAATCACTAGACTAGACATGTGCCTTTCATCATTAATAATTTAATTCCTGTCACCATCGCATTTATGTATCTTCCTTCTCTGAATGACTAGTTATAGATGTATTCAGTCGGTCATTGCCGACGTAACCTTGTTGTCTACAACTTTTATTCCAGTTAACCAAGATTTCTTCAGTTGAATTCATTATTTTATTCAATTTCTCTTTCCACTGTTGGTAAGATACAAAAAAGGAACTGATTACTTTCCAAGTCGGGAGGAGCAGCTACAACATGTCGGCCATCATCCAAATCAGTATAGACGCTAGTTGCATCAAATTCTATCCAATAGATACATATTCTCCACTCACTCTGATCATATCCAATAAATAGCTTCGATTAGGCATAACGATTTGAAGTGAATGATTGTCAAAAACTCCTCCTGGCAATTGGTTCATCATTTTTTCACTTCGAAAAGTTTAGGTGCCTTGGGGTTTAATGAATTTATCGAACTGAACTTTTTGAAGCCTATGATTGATTTGAATTTTGAAACAAGCAAACCTTTTCATTTCAGCACAAGGGCAAGGACAATTGTGTGCGAACCCCTTAGGCTTAAAAGAGACTGATTGTTGTCGTTTGTCATAGGAATACTTTGGGTGACAGGTTTTTGTTTTCACTGTTGGATTGTGATTAATTTTTTGGGACAAGGACATTGTACAGATAAGAATTTATCTTTTTCAATTGCAGCTACAAAGAAATACGCCCCGAGGTGCAGGTGTGGTATAGTAGATGATAAGACGTGATGACTAATGATGGGCATACTCCATCTGCGTTGTATGACTAAAAAGGCGGGACTATAAGTAAATAAATCACAGACTAAGTGATTTATTTTGTGACGTAATGATATGAAAAAGAAATGAAGGCCTCTTCGATAGTCGATTTGCGATGTTGATTAAACGAATTAAAAAATAATAATTCATTTATGAGAAACTTTTCTAAGTAATACCGCTCCTGTGTACTCTGTTCAGTTCAACTAAGAGGATTAATTATTATTGTTTTAGCTTGCATTAAGCTAATTGAAAGAAGCGGAAGTTACTGTGAATTTAAATAGCATGTTGTCCATTCTCCTTGGTGGGTAAATTCTTTAGAAACCATCTCCCCTGAGATGAGATACACACATTTCCCGAACCTTTAATTATTGAGCACTTAAATTAAGTTTACTGGATGGATGTTTTTAAAAGGCAATGGGTGTGGGAATGGTTCTATTGGATGGACACGTGTCAGTGTCGAACATTTTAGGAGGAGTCTGTGTTGGCATGTATCTTTTGAGTTAAACGGTGAATGGTGCTAGGGCATGGACCTTATCAAAAAGATGCTCCTGATTCTTTCAAAGAGAATGTGTTCTTAGACAATGAGTGAAGGACTAGAAGAGAGTATAAAGATACACCTTAAATGACGACCACACCCGACCACAAACGTTTAAATAATGAAAAGCACCGGCACTAGTATTCATACGTATGGTACTCCATAATATTTCTTTTTGGCTCGCTGTAGTAGAAATTTGTTGTCCATTAACGCGTATTTTACTTATTAACGAAGTCATGAAGCCAAAAAGGAGCTGAAGATGATTGATTTTTCGATGAATTTCAGGATTTTCTTCAAACTCTTGCAGAGCCCAATCGGAGAAGTTACGGTGCTTCAAATGATCCAGAGGCTTCAGCTCTTGAGTTAATTTGATCGTGTAAGTCTGTATGCCAAGATCTTTACACATAATTCGCCACAATGTGGGCTGAGAGATTGCCAATTCCTGTAAACGGCGTGGAATCGACTGATTGCCTCATGTTGAGCTGAAGCATTTACTGCTGCAATACTTTCGATAGTTCAATCGGTGCATTGTCTCACTGGCACAGGAATATTCAATAGTGAACATTTTGACTCGATTTTTTTTTTGGATTTTGAATAGCACGCCTGCTTTGTATGACGGATATTACGACCGAAAATTGGAATAAGCGCTCTTAAAGTTGTGACCATCGGCTCAGAATTTCGGTATAAATTTTTAATAATTTCTAAACGTTGCTCATTCGTGAACTTCACCATGATAAAAACGTAAACCTAGACTGATATTTTGCCATTGACAGATCATAAAAAAGTTTAAGAGTGAGTTTGCAATAAAATACAAAAGTGTTATGTCTATATTTGACAAATTGTTTATATTCGTGATCAGTATCAACAGCGAAATTCATTGAGCTATTACCGTCTATCACCGCTTTTTGGGCCTTAAATTTTGAGCAAGAAGGATGTGATTTCATGTCTGGGTTCTTAGAAAAAGAAGCAGTACAAGTGTAAACATTTTCTTTTCAAAATTTCACTATTTTACATGGAATCGAAAAATTTTACAAAAACCAAACAGATTGTCTACCATTCACCCATACATTGTCTTTAGCCACGCCTACTTTTTGGGGGCGTTTTCATTAAGAAAAAACTATTTTGATGACATTTTGCAGGTAACATCCTCAGACGTTCGAAGTTATCGTTGTAATTCGAGGAAAAAAATGCGATGAAGGAGGATAGGACATCAAACGTTACGTTGCAAACGGATTATAGCTTTTCTGTATATTTTTTAATTCACGTCATGCAAATCGGCCTTTTTCATGTCGAACTGTTGATGTGTTTTAAACCAAATGAAATTATATCCTCTGTAGGAAGGAATGGCAATCCATCTCGAACCCCGTACAGGGTATTCCACATTTAATTGTTGATTTCTCGAATACCCTTCGAATGAATGAAACACGATATACATATGTAGTGCAGACGACAAAAATAGATGTGGAAAGTGAATCCAAACTTTTGACCATAAGTGTGCATATAATGTCACTAAGCAAATCGCATAAAACTCTAAAGAAATAAATTCGACATCCATAAGATACTCCATTCAAAAACACCAGCCACCCACTACCAAAATAAACACAGACAACACACACACCCAGAAGCCGCATAATTCGCCAAACACCATCCCAAATAGAATCTATGTGAGTTTGCGGCAAACAAACACGATTTTTCTCTTCGCCTAAAGAGACACTAAATGAATTTTCTCTTTCACAATTCATTTGTAGTTCATCCATCCAACGGGAATCTCACTACGGTTTGATTGCGGCGAGTAAAACTTGCAGTAGTATAAGTAACTTTCCTTCACTCGGCAACGTTGGCAAGACCATCATACACGACTCTATGACTCAATCATTAAATGTTTTTCGCGTAGTATGGACGTGAGCAGCTACTACAACGGTACGTTCTCACCAATACCAACAGCAATATCAATAACAATTGAAAAATTACAAATAATACAAACATTTCTCATACGGAAATGTCGAATAAGTTTAATCGGTCGTGCATTCTATATACTTTATCCGACATAAACTAGAAGAAACAGATAACAAATACGTATCTAGATACACGACCAGTAATAGTTATCTATTATAATTGGCATTGTATCGTACGTAATTTTATTGTTTAAAAACAAAAATCGAATCAAGTGATAGTGATAGTGGTAGTGTACAATTTTTTTGTTTTATACAGTGAGGTGTAAAAAAAAAAATAAATAAATAAAAATATTTATAGTGTACTCTGGCGAGTATCTGAAAGAAAATTTAAGAGAATCAGAATAAGTTTATTATTTGTTTTGTTTTTCTGTTTAAGTGAAAAATAAATAAATAATAAAAAAAAAAAATGTGGTGCATAGTAAATTTACCGAATGGTACCCAACAGGCTGTTAAATGGGATCCCAAGGCCATTGGGCAGGAATGCTTAGAAAAGGTAGGTCTTTGTGGACTGTTTCCAGATTGTTATTGTTTTGATAGCTTTACCTTTGCTGTTGTTAAGTTTTCATCTTTGTTTTGAAAAGATAAATGCCCGGCGTATTGTTTATTCCTATGCAGATGCAGATACTTCTCTCAGAGATACACCTTGACTATAAATGCATGCACAACACTTATAAGAGCCTTGAATAGGTTGCGTGCGTGGGAGAAGGACAAGAACGAGTGGCTGTGTGCGTTGGAAATACATATTCGAGACAATGTGCTTCTCGAGAATAATTTATGCGTTTTTTGTTCTGAAGTTGGGTTGTGTGTTGTATATGTTGTTTTGGTTGAGTTGAGAATGTATCTCGTTCATCTGGCATAAGAGCCAAGAGGTGTATAGCAGGAGAGTAATGTCAACACACATCATTTGCATTTTTATTTCAATTCTTTTTTTTTTTTTGTTTTGTTCGCCCCGTTGCATATGGGACAAGAATATGAATATGAATGGAGTGGCAAAGACGGGATGTGGTCTGGGAGTGGAAAAGTTTATAAGCAACTTTTTGAATATTTAATTCATCTTTTTTTTTTTTTTTTTTATTTACATAAGTACATATTTTGTTCTTAGAAATTCATAGCAGATGTTTGTAAAGGAACTTTTTGTTTTGTTCACTTGTTGAACTTTATGAATAGCAGTTTTGTGCTTAAGCCAAACCGGATGTGTTTTGTCTTGAGTAGGCATCGTGTAAACAAAGGAGTTTTGAGTTTTAATTAAAAAAATGGTGTTTGGGGTACTTTGTGTCATGAATGCCTTTGTGACAGTGATAGAAATGACATGATTCAGGTTCGTGTCTGAGCTGACAGTAATGCTACTAGATGTCACTGGGATTTTAGGTCACAGCTACGGTTGTCGTGTGAACAAGATCGTTCCTATTTTACTTCCAATATCTGCACTATTATCGTATCTTTTAGGTTTTGTTTCAAAACTTGGATGATAGTATCTCTATTCCAATACACTTGGACAAACTGTTCCATTGACTTCTTTATTTTTTCTTGCGCTATCTTTAGTAGAAACAAATGTCTCCAAAACACTGTAAGGACATCTATCTATTTGAAATTTTCTGAAGGACAACTCACACTATCGATGATTCGCCATCTGACGGAAATTTTGACTATATGTATGTACATATCTATGCAGCTCTGGCCCCGAGGTGTGGAGTTTCACAGGCAGCGAATGTCTCCTATGTAGCTCAACTTCGATACTGATGCAATCATCAATTGGGGTGCGAAAAACCGAGTTAAGTCAAAAATCCAGTGATGTCTCTGAAGCGGGTAGGCAAGCTAAAAATGGCTTGTCAATGCTTGGCATGCAAGTTATATAACATCAACTTTCCGAAGCTGCGAAAAGAGTTCAATCGCATCCAGAATACTAATAAGAGTCTGCGCTTTAAAGACTGAATTTATATGATACTTCTCCCTTAGTCATCGAGCCATCTTATTACAATTCAAGTCTTAGACAACCCCTAAGTGAAGCCTTTCCACATCACAGCGGTTGAAATGAGCAGAATTTCTAGATATGCCAAATTTGAGTTCCAAAAGCACCAAGGTCTTGAAGAAATCAGGAATGAATAGGAGATCGTTCTGAAATAACCTAGACACTGTCTTGTTTTATTCGAGAAAATGCCAGAAAGTGACGAACGAGTTGCAGATGATATCATGTCATATGCCAGAGAATCGATGATCGAAATCGATAACATGGCTAATATATCCTTAAACACTGCACGGAAACGGATAGAATATACAGAGTGACTGATTCTGCTCCCAAATGAAAGCTAAGTTCCTCAAGGCTCTTCTTCAGATAAGGCAGTTTGCATGTTCAACTCGATATGAAAAAATTCTAGAACCTAATATAAGTGAAGCCGGGAGACAACAATGGAGAATGCTAACATTTTCTAACAGAAAAAAAATCGGTCGTTGTTTAACACTATTGAGATTGACTGATAAGCAATACGAGCCAACACAATGGAGGAGAAAGTACTCTGTCATTTCCACGTTGTTTATCCTGCTACTACTCACTGGTCGTGTGCTTGTATTAAGTTCTAATAAATGTCCGGTGTTGACCCCCGGGCCTCAAATCAAAAAGGTCCCATCTCTTTCATACAAAAGTGAGAAGCACATCACCCGCGGCGTTCCACAAGGTTTCGTGCTAGGTCCTTTGCTCTTGAATATAATTTTCGAAAATGCTAAAAATTTCGTAAAAGAAGAAGAGACTATGAGAACAGTACTTAAACTTATTTGATCGTTTACAGAGTTGTCCACTAGTCGATAGCTTTTGGATGAAGCCAAGAGTTGAACCCCTATTAAGTATCTCGATATTTTCTCCAGTTTTATATAAATCTAGGGTTGTCCCTCGTCACAAGACATAAAACCACTGATTTATCTGTTCAAAATCAAGAAGGCATGATTAAGGTTAACTCTTAACTCTCTCCTGACTGCATGAATCCTGACAGCCTCCAACAGATGTGCAAATCGGTTATTTTATGTCCTTTTCGTTCCTTAAAAAATATAAAACGAAAAACATAAAATAAAACTAAAAACAATGAATTATATTTCAGTCTATTATCAGTGCCTATTGTGTCCCATATACTATGGCGGTACATTCTCTTCAGTTAAAAGGGTAAAATTTTTATGATGAGGGACTATGAAGGACCCACCCACGGATTATATCTTCTTTTTTTTATGATCTGTATTGTGGCTTATTGCTGCGGGATGGAATCCTTCTACGAGGAGGAGTAGATGGAGTAGAACCCATGTCAGGAAAAAGGATGAGTTTTTAAAAACGAGTTTATTTGACATATTTCGCATTACTATCAAAGTTTCTTCGAAATACATGTTCTGGTGGTGCTTTGAGGAAGGTATGTCGTTTATACTTCAGTGGGGTGGAACAGCAATTGTGAGATAAGAAGCTTAGTTCATGTACCAAGTTTTATGACTACCTATAAGGCAGCACCAAAGCAAGGTATCTGCAAGTGTGTGCTATCACTAACGACACTGCTGAAACTTTTCTGGTAGAGAACAACCAAGGATGTTGTATGATCCTTGGTGTGATGATTAAAGTCTTGAACTGAGGGAAATGTGGATAATTTGAATAAATTACAAAAAAAAAACAAAACTTGAGAGACCTGGTAATAAAAGTAGCAATCAGTTCTATTTCACGAATTTTCTGGATTTGGGCGCATCGTGTGGCACTATTTGTCTCCCAAATCTTTAGTCTCAATGCTGAATGGAACATCCACAAAATCCACTTTAAAAGTAAAATTAGTAATACATCCTCTATGATATCTTTACAATGGTACTCCACGTCCAAGAAAGAATTGTTTCTCAGGTATTCGAAACAGTGATATTCCTAAGCCTGTGTATACGGTCATTCTTCATCCATTTTTGAATTGACTGTCAATTTTTCCGAATCTGTTTGGGGTTGAGATCGAAATAAGGACTATGTTTGGTACCTTTTTAAATCTTTTCTAAGATTGCTTTTTTGTCAATGGATGTATGCTTTAAAGTTCCCGCTGTTTCCTGTAGATGGCGGTCAAAAAATTACTTACATATGAGATGGCCTTATGCATCCAGTGGACGTTGGAGGGTTTGAATGATTATACTTTGGCATAAATCCTTATTAATATAGTTTACTATAGTTAGTTCGCCTAGTGCAATGCATTGCGCTACTATCGATATTTGAAGTTGTAGATACACGTTTAGTTTCGAGGACATAAACATCGATATTATTAAACGAGATATTGTTAAATAATGATAAGGATGCACACAATCGTCTCTGGACACCACTTTCTGTTGCAACGTTTCACTCAAGTGGCACGACAGCGTTTGTAATCATTAAAAAATTAATCAACCCCGCAAAATTCAACCAAATGCCAAAGCCCCCTAAAAAAGAACACTCTGTACAAAAGCATTGCAAAACATAACGAAATGCGTACTAAAATTTAATTTTCTTTATCAAAACAAAATGAAATATCTCCTTCAACTAATCTCAACACCTAATTTTCTGGTTCCAAACTTCAAGAGGTCCAAAGGTTATATCGTAAAAGAAAATCTGATAATAAACCGGTGGGTATATAAAATGAAATTTTTGCGATAAAATTATTATTAACCTCTTTTAAACACAAATAGTAACTGTGTTCAGAAAAGTGAAAACAACAAAAAGATATGCGAAATCTTATCGTTTTGTAAATTAAAACCTTAAAACAATAGATACTGCAGTAGTTTTTTATATAAGTTTTGGACTTGAGACGTTAAGTAGTTTATGGACACTTCATTGAGTATATTAATAAGTGTGCTACTGCCTTGTTTATGTTTTGTATGCAATTCAATTGATTTTGTAATGTTATTGGAATGTGAATAGAGGACGAATGATGGGTAAAGAGATGGGAGATTCTAGGTGCAATGGTTTGAAACTCTGGCGAGGGTTTATGCTTAAACTAGGACGACCAACTTTCTAGCATTTATTGTATCTTTTCTACAATAAGTTTCAATAAGAGGAATCTAATTCTCCTTTAACCAGCATCCTTCCATTCCAAAAGTTTCAACTGAATTTCCATCCAACCATCTGTGCAGATAATAAATTCTTCTTCTCCGTTTGCAACTTTCGACTTTTATTTTACTTTTCTTTTTTTTTTACTTTTTTAAGAAGAAGATATTGTCAAAACGACGGAAATTCACACTTAAACATCTCACAACAGGCAGTACAGCACATTATTGATGATTAAATGTTCACTGAATTGGATTATCCACCGAAGGAGAGCTATATCTAGCTGGTACAACACTTGAACATTATAATTCACGAATCACTGAATTCGTGAAATTAAATAAAGTGTAACAAAAAAAAAAAAGCGATACAACAACTCGCATTGAAACCGGAAACCCCCCGGTTAGATACACTTACACAAAGCAACCAATTTAATGCTTGATTTAATGTGTGCGCATAAATTTTGCATTAAACAGCAGGGTAGCGACAGATAAGTGACTTTTTTTTTTTTTTTTTTTGGGGTAACAAATCACAAAATGTATCTAATAGATACACGGAGAAAAATATATACATACATATATAAAGTAAAGCATGGATGCAAATAGATACAGAGAACAGGATATAATTTCGTTGTATGACAGGCAATCATTTGAGTGGGGATAAACACGGAATACACGTGGAATCCATAAAAAAGGGATGATGGGGATTATAAGAACAAAATGTATCTATCTAGTCATATACATTGGATTGAGAGAAAAAATCGTAATTCTCTTTTTGGTTGGAAGAATTCTATGTGGAAAGATACATAAATCGATACTCACTGATACATACATTCTAAAAAATATGTTGTAGCTTAAATCTTGTTACGACGTTTTTATTTAAAAAATGTGTTCGTGCTAATCATTATGTTCATAGACTTTTCTATTGTCAGCCACCAGATGGTACTACAACTTGAAAGAGCTCTTAGAAGATATTTGATTCATTTGCTACAAATGTTTAAACATGTCATTTGTAGCTATAAAGCCCTAAAGATAGTCTACTGTATACAATAGTCGATTCCGTCCCTCTCCAAACGTTACGATTTTGGGCATCTGCATGAGGATTAATCGGGAAACTACTAATCGCCTAAAACATGGATTGAGCCAGTAGGGCAACAATCAAGTTTGTAATGTAGAGCTTGCTTTACCCAAAATAAAAATAAATAAAAGGTGCTATCGAAACCGACGCAATGCCTCGGATAAAGAATGACAACACGTTGACGACTTTTGGCTATCGTACCTGGACAAGCTTTGTGAAGGACTTCAAAACGTCAGATTCCTTCAATTGAAACATGAGATCATGCATGACCTAGGCAATCGCAACAACAACGGTGAAAGATTTGTTAATTTTTGGAACGCAAATCAGTTTGTCATAGATGGCACCATGTTTGAGCCTGCCATAAAATTAGCTGGGTGTCAACTGATAGGCAAGCGATCTCCAACCAAACTAACCATTTTGCCATAAGTCGCCATTTTGGAAGTAGTCTCCTAGACATACGAAATAGACGTGGGCTATGCATGGGGTTGGTAGGTGATCACCATTATTCCTACATACCATATGCCTACCTCCAAGAACGTTGTTCATACTTGTTTGTTACACAAAATCGAGTGAAAAGACTGCGACCTTTCGGTAGTAAAATGCGACAAAGTACTACAATTTCCAGGTAAGAGGTTATTTTTTTTCTTTTTTTTTATCACGAAAACGCCTCCAAAAACAGGATGTTCTCCAACATAATTTGTGTAGAACGTTGTCCATACTGTTTGTTACACAAGAACAGGTGAAGAGGTTGCGTATGTCCTTTGACAACGTACATATGTAGAAAAGAGAGAAAATAGTTTCGTGTGACACCCTGTGGCGGGGGAATTTTGTCATTTTTATATCCTTTTCTTTTTTGAAGGAAGAACTTGAAGATTATAGGCTTGTTAAAAGAAACCATGAAAAGATAGAACTGTGGGATACATATTCGTTCTTAGAATTAAGTCAACTATTTTTTGGGGTCCCACAAGGTTGCCTAGTATATGCATGTATTTTAACTTGAATTTGATATCATATCTAACAGCTGCCTGTCTTATGAAGTTTTGAATGAATGTTACTTAACTTACTTCGTGTCAAGCGAGGATTTAAACCTGATGATTCAAAGTGATTTCTGGTGTTCTTCTAATCATGATAATCATGATTGGGTTCTATTACCAGGAAATAGAAAAGTGGATATGTGAAATAGAAATTCCAATCTATTCAGTTTTTCCAATTTAACTATGTCGATGACAACTACAAAATTCATCCTATCTTATTTCCACTGTCTTACTAGCCTTGGAGAATACTTAAAGTAAACTATCTCCCCTAATTAAACCCGCCATACCTTGCCCCAAACGAACCCTGTAACAAGCCACTATGTATATGTAGGTGGGTACACTGAAAGATAAATCGAAAAATGTTGCGTTTTTGTTTTCTCTCTCTCCGTCAAGTTAAAAACCCAACTCACTTCTTAAATTGCTTAGCATGTCATGTCAAATACCTTGTTCAACTTTATTCACAATTTTGCTACCCTCCGGTTACAAAGGGCAGCGCAGAGATACAGGAGTAGATATCACTGTATCTGCTACATCGCTCCTCGTGAAGCTGTTGCTGTAGGAACATCCTCTTTTGTTTTACCCTCTTGTTGTGTTCTTTTTTTTTTTTTGTTCTCCTTGAGGTTAGTGTACATTCTACTATTCCCATTTACATGGCGTATATCGACCCCATAGCAATTTCACTTCTGGTCAAAACCACCCCCCACCGTGTACGCTGAAATAATCGATTTTTTTTTTTTGGATACGATGACAGAATCGTCTTCATCATCCTCATCATGGTGCTTTATACTGCAATGCTGCTGCTGTTGCATATTGAATTCTATCCAGGCATTTTTTTTTTTTTTGTACACTTCGAAACGAGGTTGTCATGCATATGACTCTCAATCTTAACACAAGGGATGTGCACTATCATGACGCGGGCGGGTGGCTTCAAGCACGTTTCATTTTATCCTTTTGTCATCGTTTGAGGGTTAAGTAAGGAGAACTAACAGAAGATAAAACTGGCATGTGAGAAAAAAGAAATTTAATTTTCGAAAAAAAAAAAAACTTCCACAAAAGAAACTGAGATACAACAAGCACTAGGACAGAGGGTAAACAATAAAATTATAACCCTCCGCGTTTTATTACTTTTAAATACTACAAAGTATAGTCCCAAAATGGGAAACGGAAAGGGAAAGGAAAAGCAAAATCCTGCAAACTGAACCGAAATAATGCGAAACATAAGGAAAAGAAATAAAAAAGAAAGAAGTCAGGTTTTATGACCTTAAGCCACCCTTACCGTGAGGTAGAATTAAATATCGTGACGAATCGATTTATGACGAAGACCGGCCCGACAAAATGGTGGTGTAAAAATTGTAATGAAAAGTTTAAGCAAATGGGGAGGCTTTTTTTTATTTTTTATGGGACAATTAAATGCTAAGTATATTTTAATGAGATTAATTGGCGAAATGTCTGTACGTGTGTGGGTGGGTCTATGAAAGTGGGTGTGTGCACAGAGAGATGTCAAACAAAATTAATTATTCTTTATTCTTTGAAGAAAGATTATCCCTATTAAGTCATAAAAATTAGGTAAGGAAATTTTACGTTTCTTAAGAACTTATGTGGTCGCGTTAAGTTAGTATAATTTGGCATGGGACCACGGAAGTATTTATAGAATATTGAAGTGAACGCGTTTGGACCTAATGCATTAGATACTCCTAACTTTTACTAAGAGATAAGACGGAGTACGTGTAGCCAAGGGAAGAGTCTGTATCTTACACCTGAGACCGAAGTAGGTATATATTTGTTTGCAAATGGCAGCAAGTGCAGCCATTCGTCCCGGTAAAGAAAAGAATTTGGCCACGCCTCCATTCTGAATAATTTCAAAACAATTAGAATTGGTTCCTCATGCGTTCATAGACTGCTTTCGCCATCTAGATGTACTCTGTATTTTTGTGGAGACATCTATTGTCCATTTTCTTATTGGAACTCATTTTGTGACATCATCTTTGTGACATAAGGACTCAAGACTTATTAGTCCGTCTTGTTTATAAATCATGAAAAACGAAATTCCACCCAAATCTTCAACACTCAACTTCCTCCCTCTTTAGCGATAGATCCTAGACCAGTATAGTGATACACGGTCAAACTGAAAGACCCCCTATAATCTTGGCAACATTATGGATTCGTTGCCAGGAGATCCGGCAACAATTCTGACTGAGTATCTCAATAGCAATAGTTTCAGCTACAAGCTGTTAGAACGGTGTAGAGAGCTCTAGATTCAGCTAAATTATCTTCCAAATTGTTTGACGAGGTTTTTAAAGTCTATCCTCCTTGCATAGCAATAAATAGACTGACTAGCTAGATGGATATCAACGCTCGGTAAATACTATTAGTTTCAACTACAAGCTGTAAGAACAGTGTAGTGTAAATTTAGCTAAATTTACCTCCAAGTTGGTTCATGCGGTTTTTAAAGTCTATACTGCAAAAACTGCAATATTCTCCGTTGAGGGCACAGGACGGCTACTGGAATCTGTTCGGTCATCAATCAGCAAACCAGTCTCACGAACTTCCATCACAAACTTGCATACACCAGCTGCAGTTGGTGTATTACTTCGACTGAAATTTCTTTTAAAATTTGCTCTGTTTCGGTAAACACAGCATCCACTTCGGAAGTAACTTTTGCAATATCTCCGAATGTTGTTCAAGCACATATTGATCCATTTCGTATGGCAAAAATATAATACTGAGTTTCTGTCAATTTTTTGATAAGAGCTGTCAGTGTCAAAATAATATATGGTTCATAAAGAAACCAACAGATGGCCTATCCTATAGAACAAGTAACAAGCCTACGAGTATGCACCTCTATGAACAACGTAGACCGGAAATAAGGAGATGATAGGTAAGAGATTGTGGTGTATTGGTTTAAAACTCCGGTGTATTCGGTTTCAATACTCATTGGATGGGGTTTGAACTAGTCAAGGAACATACATAGATACTACATCTTTTTGTTAATAGGACAGACCAGAATAAGAGAAAATCCAGCTTTACTAATTTTCTGCTGTCTTTTCTGTTGGCCTATGTACATATGTATGTAAATATATAGAGTTTTTCTCCAATTTGTTAATTAGCTTTCAAAGTTTTCGAAATTACTCATCATTTAAAATGAATTACTCTATTAACAAACTAAGATCTACTTGCAATATCGAAGAGCAGTTCATTCATGTGAAGTGCCCTTTGCCAGTGAACGTATCTAAACCCCTCTTATCTATTCAAAATGCAGAACAGACCACTCACACATAAGCATGCATCATTCTTCAACAGAAAACTCATTTCAAAGCATCCAAAGCAATTGCACATACCGCCCTATTGATTTTCCTTGAACCGAACAGTCCTTCCTCCTCATCTGTCATTCCCTATCTAAAACAGCACCCTTAACCAATTCACTTTCATATTCCTAATCGATTGTGTTACTATCCACCCCTAATAGGCACACAAATCAAGCAAAAATTTAGGGTGTATCCCTACTATATATGTAAGTAGAGTAGTAAAGCTCTCATGTAAAAGTATCTAACTAAACTATAGATACATAGATGAGGCGACAAACAGCAGCCAAACTATACTACACATTTTAAGATCAACAAATGTCAATATTTACATTCATTTCCAGTGTTTGTATGCGTTCTGGCCATTACATTTTCTCTCCCTAGATACACATTGGATACGTAATGTTTGAGTATCTACTAGCAGATACTTTTTTTTACATTTTCCCCTTTTTTTTCCATCTATTTCGTTTGCTTTTAAGAATTCGAAACCCTTAGAGATGTATGGTATGCGTTTTTCAACATTTTGAAAACTCACTCAAGCCACATAAGGACGAGAGGGAAGTTCATTTTAGTTCTAGTTTTTCCTTATCCTCACAGAGTGTAGGTATGGTGACTTTTCGAAAGTGCTCTATGGTCGATATGTACCTACATATGTATGGCCTGGTATGGCAACAACTAATGGAGATTGCATACTCCTGTTTGAGTAAGGAGGAAGGAAACCAGAGAAGGCTTTCAGACGACTAAATGTGAATCAAAAAAAAAAAAAATATAAAAATATTGGTGATGTGCATTGGACTTGGTTAGGAACAAGATTTTCTATAAATGGGAACACATGCAACTTGCAGATATGAGTAGGTATGTAAACAAATTCATAATTCTCACGTGAATGTCCATGAGATACATAGGTACATACATAAGTATGTCTCTATCGATTCTCCATTTGTGTGTTGAATTAAATTATACAACAAGGCTCGTGGTATATACTTGCAAACGTAACATGCCAGGTAAAATAACAAATGAAATCCAATAAACGTAATTCTTTTGTATTTCAAATGCCGCACAGTCATGCCTGCCAAAAGCAGCACGAAAGCGTTTCGAAAGACATTTTCAATACTGGTAGTGGATTTCAAAAGAATCATGCTTCTCGACACGTGCAATGGATACCAATCCGTAGCATTAGACTAAATCACATTGTGAAAACAGGCGGCTACTATACCTAGATACATACATACGTACAATATGTACATAGATACATTAGTACATGGTTTAACAAGGACCAAGAGAAGAGTAGAGAAAATTTAAGCGCGGCACCATGGATTAACAGATAATTAACACTCGGCCAGCAAATGTTGCCGCAGACAGCAGTCTGTATCTATTTCAGTTATGAATAATTAATTCACGGCTTAAAGATACTTCTGCAGCCATTCTGTATAAGCAGCATTCGTTTAATTAATTATTTAATGGAAACAAAGTTTCATTTACCAGTTGACATTGGTGTGTGTAGCTGAGAGTATCTGTGCAATTTCTCGTTGGTAACGTAGATACTTGATTTCGTTTCCATAAGAAACGATCGATACCCAGCCTGGATTGCCGTACTTGTCCACGTGATGTGTGGATGTCGGTTGGTTTGGATGTGATTGCGCTTGGTAATCAATTGAAGGTAATTTGTGACATAAGCACAAATGGGTTGATGAATTCCTATTTTTAAAAAGGAAATTAAAAAAAAAACAACAAAACACTAAAGATACTTCTTAAATGAAATATTTCATTTTGAAACAACAAACTGAGTCATGTACTAAAGTGTACGTGATGTAGACCAGGATATGACTTAACTGGTTTAACATGTTGTCACGTTTTGAGTGGCGTACCTGTTTTGTTGTGCCTTCTCTCTGTTCATTTGGTAAATGGGATCAGTATGGAAAGTCGCATCATTTAAAACTTTGCGTTACTTATGGATGAATTGGTAAAGAGAAACGCTTAAACGCTTTTGAATATCCCACTTGTCAGAGATTGGACACCTTCAGTCTATTCTTTGCTACTTTTACTTCTCGTAGTCCTAATTAGTCAAGACAAGTTAAGATTTAGCTGGATGATCTAAAATCAAAGACAGATACCGCCAACTCCTCAAAACCATCTGGTACTCTAAAGAAGTAGAGTACAAAAACAGTCTACACCCAGAATGTATCTGTATCTTCAGTGAAACTCGTAATTTTGAAAACTTTTAAAACTTTCTATTTCGAGCAGACAATTCATAGTTAATTGAGCACGGGTATACAATAAACAGTTTTGTGATAATAAGTCAGAGACTAAACATGCTCCTTGAGCACTGATTTTCTTAGAAAGCTTCATATCCCATCACATAAGTAGCTCGGACTACTCACATTTTACTCGAATTCGAGTGAGTTTACTCATGAGTATTTCCTCCTCTGGGAGTTTAGGAAACTCGCTCGCTCACTTCAGGAAACCTTTCTAAACTGTGAAAATGGAACTTCAATTTACTCCCGAGTGAAATAAACTCTCAAACTCTTATTTCTGTTTCTATCTGTTCTCGGTCAACCAATACCTTGATTCACCTGAAATCTCACGTTGGGTTATCAGAGGAAAAGTTTCCTTTCCTAACTAAGACTTGTCGCAGGGTTATTGGGTTACAAACTAAAAATACAAATACAAATATTTAGAGGTTAACTTCTCACAACTATTCATGTTTCGAGTGCTATATTCTATATATCTGATGGTCTTTTTTTTTTATCAAGAAGCCTTTTATGCCATTTATACCCTTGGATGTTTGTCAGACGTTCATAAGAGCAGAGACCGTGAGAAAAAACGTTCATGTTGTCTGGGAAGCGAGTCACTGTATCATGCACGCTTTATGGTGTGGTGTAAAGAAACCAATCAGCTTTACGTATCTTTTGTAATTTTTTCGTAAGTTTTCTGTAAAAACTTTACAGTTTCCGAATCTCAGCACTGTTCACTCAAAAGGCGGCTGGACCGAGTCCGACATAACCTCCACTTAAGGAGCGGAATTCCAGTAAAATTTTTAGCTAATATCAAGTAAAATGCAAAAAGTCACGTGCTGCACAGATATGTATGCATAAGTTGTTAGAAGAATTTGAGATCTAAAGTGGTATCCACTAAGGTTGCAAACTTACTATTTTAAGTGCTGATTAGTAATGTACTTCGCAGTGCTTTTTCCAAGGAGAATCTAAAGAATACTTGAACGACATGGTAGCTTATTTCTAATGAAACCCTCAGCTATATTTGTACCTGCATATATAAAACTTCCAATTCTGTACTAAAACATCAAAGTATTCCATCAGAATATACTTTCCTTGAAAGTACTCTGTGTCCAAAGTCTGTAGAAGAAGTTGAAACCTATTAACTCAAATTGCATCTAATATACAAAAGGGCCAAATGATGTAATCAGTTCTCAAACAATCTTCAAACAATATTTACACTTTTCGAGAGTGTATCAAATAGATACGAGTGCCATCCACTTAAAATCTACAAGGTTATACGCAGTTAAATAACCTCCTCTCAAGATAACCTACAGACAGACAGACATACCTGTCTAACTACTTTTTTTTTTTTTTTGTTGTTCTTCTCTTTAATTCAATTTTCACATATGAAGTATCTTTTCTCCCCCATCTACATACATAGCAGCCACTCTCGATAAAGATAACAAATTAGCTAAAAAGTGGGTGGTGCTGGTGCTGGTAAATGGCGTCAACAGGCATATATAGTAAGTTGAAATGATATCAAAACGACAAACGACGCTAGTTTATTTATTCGTGCCAAAATGCGAGAGATACACAATATGTACGCTTCTTATTAGCAATTAAAAAGAGGCACATAAAGTCAATAAAATAGTTTCTGGGTCTTGTTAGTCTACTTCTTCTTTTTCTTGTTGTTGTTTCTTTGCTCCGCTTTTTCGTTTATATATTTTTTTTTTTTTTTTGTTGTGTGTACAAGTATGTGTGTGTATCTACAAATTACATTTGGACTTTGGACTTCACGTATCGAACAAGTGATTGCTGCGCTCAGATACACGATGCTGATGAGCTACATCATCATCATCATGTTAATTTGTGTATTTGTAGAGCATGTTAATTTAGATACAACAGTTTGTACATGTACCTACATATGTATATACATATAGATACGAAGATAGATTGTAAGAATTGTGAGGTTAATTTTTGGAATTACGATCTAATTATATCCACAACTGACTTGAATGACAAGTTGCTCTAACAATAGTCTTGAACACAAGTAAATACATACGAAATAAATGTTTCTCTGTTATTGAATCAAATTTATCCTCAGAAAAGAAACTTTGTCCTTGTTCCATATTCCTTGGAATGCATATGTATCTGGGTATGTTTGTAAGCATATATGCGCCTCCTAATACTTGTGTGGTTGATTGATCAAAAAGAAATTTATCTTCTTTGCAGGTTTTGTGGCAAAAGATTTCCATAACCACATGAGTCTGTTGTAAAGAAATAGAGTATTCAAGTTTCACCCCTCACATTGTACTGGTTGGCAGATGTCATGTGAATCCATGACAAGGGGGGCCACACAAATGGATTCTTTTCAAAATTATTTGAATGTCCTTAGATACAGTTGAATATGTTTTATTTATTTATTTATTTTTTTTATGAGAATTCGTTTCTTTTGTAGTAGGTACCATGTTAAATGTGTAAAGTTTGGTTGGGTTATGGAACGATGTCAGAAACATACACAAATATCCACTTATGAGTTTCGATCCCAAAGGACTTACTATGCAATATGTTAAATGTGGGACAGATAATGAAGTATTTTCTATTTGATGAAGTCCAGTATAATGGTTGCTCTAGACCAGAGATTGGTCAACAAAAGCGAAAAAGCCGTCAAAGAAAGTAGGCGAAAGCTCGTGAGTGGGTTGAAAAGATACGAATGGGATGAATTCGCACCCAGCAATCCATTGGGTAGTATCTAGGGCATATAGTATTGCTAATTTTCTTTAATACGTGTGTACGTATATATGTATGTATGTTTATCTTTCTACATTTTTGAGAAGATCTGGATTAAATAGGCAAACGGAATCGTTCAGAAGCTATTACAACCTTAGATACAGTGAAGGAAGGGAAATATATGTATCTATAATGAAAAATAACCTTCTGGTATATTTGTGATGAAGGCTGTCTATGCTAGAAACGATTCTCGATTGTTCCTTACTTATTTTTTTCAAATATCTAAACTTGGGAACAGGTTTTTAAATAATTGGCGCCCAACACGAGGCTCTAACTTTGACTAAAACAAAGGCTAATAGATTCAATAAAGTTTCTGTTGCAACCTCTCATTGGACTTATTTAACGTACGTTGGACTTATTTAACGTACCATAGACCGCTAATGAGACTTTGCCTGAAATACTATCCCTTTCACCCATTCGTTGGTACTGAACTCTATTTTGGCGAACCTCCTGGTAGTACCCTCTTAAAAATAACACAATGGCAGGTCGATGGACTCGGTGATCACGAGGTTAACATTAAGGGCTAAGGACAAATGAAAAAGTTCATCAACCCCAAACTTAAACTCGGTAAGGAGGACTTAACAATTTTAACAGAATAAGTAACGAATTACTGCCATTTACAAGAAAATAAAAGTATCAGATACAAATATCTACTAACATAAGTATGTAGAGTGACAAAACGCGGCAAAACACATTAGACTTCAACTTCACAAAAACCCTGGGGATCAGCTCTCAAAATTATTCTATGGATGTACAAGTCTTGCTTGAACTAACTTATGGTGGCAAGTCTCCAGCAAATTCTTCTACATAATGGCTATCATGAAAGTACAGTCAGTCTGATAGCTAAACTATACACCTTTGAAAAAACAAAAATTTATCGTCATACGTTTAGTTGAAATGAACCTAAAAGTAGGCGTGTAGCTAGAGACAAATGAATTATCCTCACGACTAATCCAACGTTTTAACGCTAGTTAAACTCTTCTGAATTTGTCTGGAAACAGGGATTCGTCTACATTTAAGAGTGATTGTGGGCGTGGCAGTGTTCCAGTTTCAGGAAAATAAACAGATTAGGTAGTTGCTGTCATCTAGCTCAAATTTGAATGTTAAACCATTCTGATCCCTGGACAGGGATTTACATACCTATACTTCTAAGTATGTATCTAAGTATCTAAAAATATATATCAATTAATGACAAAAATAAATTTTGTGCCATTTGTGCCATCAAAACGGTGCCAGTTAAATAATAATAATAAATTACAAATTTTACACCACATCAACAATTTACCACCCACATCATTTTCCCTTCATGACTTGCCCAACGCCGACATCTATTTGTAGATCTTAAATCTAAATATTTCATAGATACAACAATTTCCTCCATTTAATGTCACACACCTCGCACGTGTACGGCTCATGTTTTTTTTGCATCTTTAATTCATTTGCTTAAACAATTTATAAACAGCAAAATGAATCAGAACAATCAAGTCGTCGCATGTCAAATTTATTATTCTTTATATATAAATAACTATATATACACATATATTATATTAAATATTTATATTGAAACACAGACAATAAATAAATCAGGTTTTGTGTTTTGTATAAAGAAACGTGCCGGATTGTGCTATCACATATGTATTTGCTTTGTTTATACTGTTTTTTTTTTTACATTTTTTAAAATCCCAATATGCTTTCTCTTCAAAAGAAAAAAAAAAAAAGATATAAATATTAAAATAAATAAAAATAAAAATTCGAGAAGTTCAAGGAGAATTAGTGAAATTTTCTTTTTTTCGTTTACTATAAATAGATGCACGCTTTGGTGGATCTATAGATATTTACTTTCTCAACGGGAGAGCTTGAACTAATTTAATGCTTTATTTTGGTTTATATAGCATTTTGTTTATAATTTTTTTTTCCTTTAAAATAAATTTTTTGTTTAAATATAGAAAAATACTGAAAGTGTCTGTTAACCTAGAAAACTCAAGTTTTCGGAATATATTGATAGAAATGAGCTGAAAAACAAAAAATCATGTTAAGCTACGCGAAAACTAAAAGAAATTTGACGGACTAAAACGATAAGTCTTTGAGAGACTGTCGTGCAGAAGTCTTTGGCTCCCGACTTAAGACTACTCATGCCTTGCCAATTAAGACAAGACATAGTCATCTCTCAACTGTTCCAAAACAAAGTTAGATTCCACAAACAAAGTTGTTCCTTCCAATGAGTGAGAAAATCTAAACAACCCCATGACCCAGTAGCTATGTATGTACCTCTCTTAGACTTTATTGTACTTACAGAGGGTTTAAGCAAGACTTGACGGATTTTGAGTTAATGAAATGAAACCTGTTCTAGAATTCGTATTTCAAACCACAATATTAAGTCAAGATATTGCCTCTACTATAAGACTTTTTAAGTTACCCTGATCTAATACTATTTCTTCTCTATCTTTTCAGGTAAGGAACTTTCGATGTTGCTTACAGTGATGCTGTGGTAAGGTTTTATTTGTAAACTGTCTTCTTTCATTATTCCTATTCCTTTCAAATAGCTTTTTGAAGCTATCTTACTGACGAGCTATCTTCAAAGATACTGGCTTCTACTACAATATGTTTTGTGTATTCGGACTACAGATACGCTACCTTTTGAAGCAGTTTTGTAACGAAGGGGAACTCTTTTTCAAATCATTTTAGGGTGAGGATTCCACGAATTATAGCACGGGATAGGGAACCCGTTAGGTTAGGTATTTTTTTATTTTTTTTTTAAATGTTCTACATCACTTAGGACTAAAGTCCTTTAAAGTTATAAACCCAGTGATGGAGTGAAATGAAAAGGTATAGGAAAGTTAGAAGTTGGTAGGAAAAGGAAAGAGAGTTAGGTGACGATGCGCGTTGACTTTAAATCTTTGTAAATCATAATTTGATGGAAATATTGAGGACGGCAAGTCATTCCACATACGTGTTGAATGGCTAAAGAACGTGCTTCTGAATTTGACTGTGCGACCAAAAATAGGATTCAAAAGATAAGGGTGTGCGGAAAAGGCCGCTCGTGTAGTACGATTAAACTGACGGACAGGCGGGACACAATTATAGGTTTCGTCCGAACAGCTATGATGGAAATATCTGTACAGAACCGATAAACATCCAACATTCCGACGATGTTCTAGCGAAGGAATTTGGTTGCAAATTGATAGGTCACCGATCAATCTACATGCCTGACGCTGGACACGATCTAATGAACTTAGACATGTCACGGGCGCTCCCGCCCAAACGTGTGAGTTGTATTCGAGTTTTGGACGAATGTACGCTTTATAAATAGTAGCCAAGTCTGAAGGACTGAAAAAACGTTTACACCTCTTGAGGAATCCGAGGCATTTAGCGCCATTTTTCGCAGCTTCGGATATCTGATGATTCCAGCGAAGGTCTGGGGTAACATGCATGCCAAGCATTGACAAGCCGTTAGAATCCTCAATATCAGCTCCATTCATTTTTAGTTTGGCTACATTGATATCCCGCTTCAGAGACAGGAGACAGCACTGGGTTATTGACGAATTGAACTCAACTCGGTTTTTAGCACCCCAATTGATGATTGCATCAATATCGGAGTTGAGCTCGGTTGACATTCGCTACCGGTTAGACTCTACAGCTTGGGGTCTCAGCCGTGGAGTCGCCAAAGAGTAAGTGAAGTCAAGAGTATTGTCATCCGCAAAGGAATGGATTGGATTGCGAGTAAGAGAGAGAAGGTCATTAATAAATATTAAAAACAGGGTCGGAGAGAGGACTGAGCCCTGGGGTACACCAGCATTGGTTGAGAATGGGGTAGAAGTATATCCGTCCAATACAACTTGTATTGACCGATTACTCAAAAAACTTGCAATCCATGAAGAGAAGATGCTGCCGACACCATAAGCTAGGATTTTGCTTAAGAGGACACTGTGCCACAATCTATCGAAAGCTTTAGAGATATCAAGGGCAACTTTGGTTCCATTTTTCTGTTAGGTACACCATAAGGTCACCTGTAGAACGTTGTTGACGGAAACCGTACTGACGGTCATTGAGAAGACGGTTTCTTTCGAGATATCTCATGAGATGGAAGTTAACAATGCTTTCCATGACCTTGGAGAGCACTGATGTAAAGGCAATGGGTCGGTGGTTCGAAGGGGAGGTTTTATCGCCCTTTTTAGGAATCGGATGGACGTGCGCGAGTTTCCACCTATCCGGAAAGATGCCTGTAGAATATGACAAGTGGAAGAGCTTACGTAGAGGTTTAGCCAGGGAAGAAGAACACCTCTTCAAAACAAGGGGAGGGATCCCATCTGGACCTGAAGATTTGTTACTTTTAAGATCTTTGAGGACTCGAGCTACTGAGCGGGTTCGGAAAAATATTTGTCCTAATGAATATTGAACCGGATTCAGTAATGGTGGTGGAAGAGAAGTATCTGGCAAGGTGGAATTTGCAGCGAACATAGCTGCTAGCAGATTGGCTTTCTCTTGGGAGTCAGTGATACTTTGATCATTGTGGACAAGAGCTGGGATAGATGTTGAGGCGGAGCCTTTAATTCTTTTAACAAAAGACCAAAAAGATTTACTGCCTTTAGGACATTGCAGTATTTTTTGCCTCACTTTTTGGTCTCGTAGAAATTTTGCACGCTTTAAAATTGAGTTGCAGTCATTTCTAGCCCGTTTATAGAGACTACGGTTTTCCTCAGAAGGTGTTTGACGCCATAACGCAAAAGCCTCTTCCTTCTTCCGGACGGCAATCGCACAGGTCGGATTGAATATGGTATATGGTTGCCCTAGCTTACTTAGACCAAAGAGAGACCAATATTGGTCGAAAGCAGCGGTCCTTTAATTTGAAGTTCGAGTCCATTTAGGTTTCCTTGCTGGACATAGTCCAGTTATCATCTGGTTTTCTAATGCAATTGGGAATAATTGCCCAGGTTCACCCAGAGCTGTAGCGCCACCTAAGAAGAGGAATAGTTGTAGATTTAAATAAGATCTTCCTTATCCGAGTCTTTTCTATATTTTCATAGAAAAGATACCATGAGGATCTTTGTGATTTCCTGACCTCTAACTTAAATTTTCTAAGACTGCTCTTATAGAGATCCCAGTAAAGAGGAGGGTCCCTACAGTGCTTTCCTTCCTACCTTCACGTCGAAGCTTACTTATTTCAGACTTCCACTACGGAGGCTTACCCCTATTCTTATATCTACTGATTGGGCCCAAAATTCATTGCTAATGTGAGTGCTTCCACCATCATACATAAACAGAATTCGTAAAAAAAATTGTTTTTTGTTTTAAAATTCGAATTCCGCGAAGTAAACATACAACATTCTGAATTAAAAATCTGGTGAAACTGAGACGAATGCTGAAAATCGACATCCAAGGACATTTACATTCAAGAAACATTACACTTACACATAGCTATACCTTTTCAAAGGCTTATGTGCGCTCTGTTTCCTTCTAATTATCACCTTTTTCTGTGAAAGACGTAAAAAGCAAACATTGCAATTCAATCCTGTACATCCTGTGCCGTATTCATCGTACGAGTGTTACCATGACCCCGTCATTTTATAAAATGATATTCACACGGGATAAGAAGGAAAATACCCTAATTTGGAGTAATATCACTCGCAAAAAAAAAATGAGAAGAGAATCCTCATCCTGTGGGATTGTATGTATCCCTCTCCAATTATAAACCAAGCGACACCAGCAGAGCAATGTATCATCAACGCAACAGACTGTCGTAATTGTTAGACACTGTTGCGGGACAAGTGTCCTTCTACGCTCTCATACTATCACCTCGTGTCACTGCACACAGTAGGCACCCTCCGGCAAAATGTATGCAGAGTATGTATCCTTACAATCTCTGTATAGTAGGTATGCAAACAGACCCATAAAATTACAATTTCAAATTAGCGTAGATACACATAACGTATAACCATTTTGTATGGTTACTGTAGCAGTCCCGTCCTCTCATTCGCCGCCCGCTTGAGATGCGAGTACTTACTGTCCACTTCATTAAGTATTATTTATGTGTGGCTAGGCATACATATACATACATATGTATCTATAGCATTCTACAACAGGGAGTAAAACTGATGTGTACAGGAATAAATATATCCTTCTAAAATTTCAAATTCAAATACGGCCAACCCGTAGCTCCTCTATAGCACAGCATAGCACAATGCTGGGTCAGATACAATTTATATATATCTGTTCACACACACAGCACTGTGTGGTCTAATCGTAACATTCTACAACGTTAGGGGTTTAGAGAATTTATTGTGGCACTGTATAACGTTATTCTATTATTATTTTGTAGCTAATGAAAATGTTGTCACCCCTTCCCACAGACGTACATATGTATAGGTATGCATAGGTATGTAGGTTTATCCATAAAGTTCATCGTTTCTATAATTTCATACAATCAATTTCAAATGGCATTAGGGAAAGGTAGTGCCAATGATTCTGTGTAAACATGTGGTAAATAGTATGCGGTTCACGTGTTTGGTTGTCCTTAATCCAATTTGTGTACGGCAAGGTCCTTTTTATTTTTGCAAGAATTTCGTACTTTAGTACACGATTTCTTGTAATTCCTAGCACGCAAGTAAAATTGCTAGGATTTCATCGTACCCTTGTGCTATTTGAAACTCGATTTTCTTTTTATCCAATAAGGAACATTTTTTTTTTCTTCTTCTTTCATTTTTATTAGACCCTGAAAGAACTTCAAAAGAAAAGGCCAAGAAATATGATGTGTGTTTGAAATAAAAGGAGCCTTTGATGCTATTTTCTATTTTCATAGGAGACACTGCAAAGGCGAAAGGGTTCGGAATGTAAGGGTATAGTATATCAGTGAAAATTCTTGGATTGACATTGGAGTTTATAGCACTGACCCGGATACTCGATGGAACAGGGACATATTATTTTTTATAGTTGAAGTTTGCGTAGAATAGAAAGGGGCTTACTTTTGCGGAAGTGGTAGATAGCAGTCCCAACGATAAAACGATAACCATAAAACAATTTCTGGTTATCCTACTGTCGGTGTAAGGTCACCTTAACTCTACATCGCCAGGCAGAGATATTGGGATATTTGCATTTAAGAAACATAGAACTGAGAACAAGATATCTATGATATCGTGCAACAATCAGACTAGATAGATGGTAAATGACGGTCTATAGCAATCTGAAATCATTACAATGAGCGTTGTTTAATGTCTTGCTGTCACTCAAGCTCTCAAATATTTTCATGCCATTAGCCTCAAGAGCAATCTAATTTACAAAGCAGCTGCAGGTCTTCGTGACATATGCGATGATGGGAATAAACTCTGTTGGTCGACCTTGCACATGAGAGGTATCCCAGAGTGACTCATGGCTTTATTCTTTCTTTATTAATTATTAAGGTGTGGAAGGTTTTTAAAGTCCAAAGTGGACTACCTCAGGGATGCACACTGTCACCACTGTTGTTCTTCATGGTCATCAGCGATACACTCTGTGCAAAATTTACGGAAAGGAACTATGGAATTCGATAAACTATTACATCTTTTCTCAAACACCTTGACGCTGACGATATTTGGCTAATTTCACATCGGATAATGGACCTTTAACTGATTTTCCAAAATCTAGAAGCTAAGGCAAACAAAGTCGGGCTTAAATTAAACTCAGAGCTAACTCAGACAAAACCGAAACCCTGAGTACTTTTAACACCCGCCATTCAACTCAACATTGCCGGCTGGAAGTCGAGGTAGTCGAGAATTTTTTTTATCTAGGAAGTGTGGTTTCAACTAAACCTAATGGCACCAAACTAGATTGCGTTCCGAATGATATTCAAAGTTTTGAGGAGCAATGGCAACACCATTGCATAATATGCCCTGCAGTGGAATTCACTCATCCAGACAAACAGAACTGCGGGACGCCCAAGGCGAACGTGGTGATAAACTCGTTGGAAATGAGTTGGAGGCAGCTCAAAGCGTTGTATTACTCCGAAAAATATGACCGCAGGCGTTTAATTTGGACAGGTTGGTGATGTGAGGACTCAAACTTGTATTTGTCTAAAAAGGTCAGTTCAGAACATCGCCGCCATAGCTAAGAATGTGACTGAAAACCCAGATGTATCCATTTCGAGACGATCACAGGAATTGGGCCTATCCACAACAACTTTGCACCGTATTTTGCATAAAGATTTGGGCCTTCATGCTTATAAGGTTTAGTTGGCATAAGAATTGCCAGCCGATTGTGTGCTAGAAAAGCATAAACAAGAACATTTTTTTGTTTACCCGAAATTATTCTGAGTGATGAGGCTAAATAAATAAACAAACAGAACTATCGTATCTGCGGCTCCGATAACCCAAGAGAAATAGTGGAATAACCTCTTCATATACAACGAGTGACAGTTTGATGCAGTTTCAGTGAATGGATTACATTACCGAACGATCTTGACTGACTTTTTTTTGCCTGAAATTGATATCATGGACATGGACGACGCAGGACGGCGCCACATGCCAAAGAGCTGGTGAAACAATGGCTCTAATGCGTGATAAGTTTCCTGGACGTGTGATTTATCGAAAGGGAGACTCGTGTGATCTAACACCATTAGACTTTTGCCTTTGGAACTATGTTAAGGATAAAGTCTACGTCAATTCTCCACCAATGATCGATGCACTAAAAGGAGCTATTGTTCGCGTAATACAGCCGCAACTATGCGAAAATTTGATGAAAAATTTCATCAAAAGAATGACTATTTGCAGGTAGAGTCGAGACGGATATTTAGCAGATATTGTATTTCATTACTAACTTCGTATGCGTAAACAAACTGCTTAGCATCCACAAATAGATCAAATGATCAGTAAATGTACTATGACTCTCTTACAGATGTATCCGCACTAAGAATCTGGTGGCTAAGGAAAGATTTATTACTGGATTTACCACATATCACCAATTTTTGTTTTAAAATAACACCTCTTGTTGGATGACGCCATGTCATAATTTTCTCAGTATAGAAGCTCATTTCTTGACGTGACAGTACGGTCTTCCAGTAGAGTTACAGACTAGAAAAGTTGATGTAACGAAATTGGGAGGAAGTGTAAGCCTTCATAAAATGGGAAATCACTGATCGATTTCGTTTATGTAGGTATCTACATGAGAGGTATATTTCCCACTTCACGATTAGATATGCTGGATAAGAGAGATGTCGCTCGAGGATAGATAGAGAAACATTTTTTTAAACAGTTCGTTACAGAATACCTTTTTCTTAAATCGGTCACAGTGTGATTTGTATACTGCCAATTCGCATTTTCTTTTTGTAAGATTTGGTTCACAAATTATATTAATTTTTTATTCTAAGTTCTATCTAAACATCTGCTGTATTTTTTCCCATCCATTGTCTAGTTTCATTGTCAAACTCTTACCGGTCAAACAAAATCCTCGCGATATTGAATTTATATTTTGCATTAATTTGCATATAAATACCAAACCGATGCGCAAATATTAATCCAAGCTCTAGCGAATTATACAAAACTATTATATATTCATCAACACACCCAATTGATTACGCATACACAAATAGATACGGATTTGAACCTAGAATACATACATATATTCACAAACACTATTTGCATTCCGATTAGAACGCAATTTTTTTTTTATTTTTTCTTCTTTTATTGATATAGCCTCGATAAATTTGCAAAACACTGAAGAAAAATGCTAAATAAGGTAGAACTATAATAAAAACTACGTCAACATGTTTACCTCAAAACTAACCGAAAAAGATACATAAAACGAATATAAATTCATTTAGTCTCCAAAAAATTTATCGTAAACTATAAATACAAATACATTTCGCCTGTCAATTCATGCAATCGGCTTAAACTTGTCGTTCTGTAACTGTTATCCACGCCCAAAATAACACAATGAATTATTTTTTTTTGTTACAAAAGTTATATATAACATTTTTTGTTTTATTTTAAATTTACTTTACAAAAAAATAAAATTTGCATAAACTTGTGGATAAAAAAAAAAAAAGAAACGCTGAAAGTGATATGATAACGCCCCCATTTTTCTTGCTGACTGACACTACCTGTGTGAATGTATCTATGTATCTATATGCATATGATCTCTATGTATCTTCTCAGCATTATCATATCATAAAAACATTTCAAAATAGAAGCAGCAAAGAGGCAAAAGAAAAGAAGAATGGAAAAATGGCAAAAGATGGAATGTAAACAACACGATAAGTCTACAACACAAATCCAGACGTTATTGCGTCTTAGAGAGACGGTCTATGCTTTTCTGAGATATCTGCGAAACCCACGAGCCACGACAGACAACATGTTTGGTATAAATCCAGCCACATGCTAATGGATTTGCCGCCATATGTATCTATGGATGAATTAATGGATATTTTTTCTTTTTTTTATTCTTCATATGCGGGAGTAGGGTAAGTTAAGTTTGGTCTATAGTTTCAAACATAGAGTGGTCATGGATGGCTTTGGTTATTTTGTTCAATTCTTCCAATTAAGCTCCATTCTGAATGGATTATAGCATTGCTTTATGTTTTTTTTATTCTACGCAGCGATGTATTTACAAGTACATGTAGATAGATTCCTTTGTTGTTTGCATCCATTCGATTGCGAATTGAAATGAAAAGAATCTCGAAGTACTTCCCCCAAGTGGATTATAATGATTTCAATCTTGGATTTAGTGTATGTATGTATTTATTTATTTTTTTCTTTCTTTTTTTTTTTGGAAGAATTATGCCTTATTGAATTAGTCTGAAGTGTGTTCTGAATTGAAATTGTTTATCCCAAGGCAAGATCTTGTTTTCTGCTGCTTCAAGTACGCAATTAGTAGCGACTGTGTGTAGATCTTTAGATGGTTGGTGAAGTTTGCTGATTGAAATGCAGATATTGTGGCGCCTTTTCGAGTTTATTTCCTGGTTTCAGATAGAAAATCATTAGATATTCAGTGGCAGATGGTGGTTTCAGACCATTTGTTTACTGAAATGAAAGCAGTTGGTAAAAGATACACGTCATGTGTGTGTGTATTTGGTGTAGAATGCACGTCTAGGGCGAAGAAGTCTGGCATTTTGAAGGCATGCAACCCGAGAGTAGAGGAACATATTCACATCCAGTTAAAAGCAGGTAGTCTTGATTAGGGGCCTAGGAGTTTTTCTCCAGAGCTAAAATATTACGAATGTTACTTTTCTCTCTGAGGTTAGTGCATTGGACTTCAATCTTTGCTAACTTCTGGCACACATCCAAGAGTATAACATCCCGTAGTATGCCAACACTTTAAGGGGAATCTTGTTATAGCATTGCACGTAGATTAATATAGGAATACTGCCGCAATATAGCCATAGATTAATCAAATCTATGATCAGGTACATAGATCAGATACATACATAGATAGTATCTGATGATAGATCCAAGATCGAGAAAAAATACTGAAAGGTCCCATTAGAGAGGAAAAATGTTGCACTGACTGAAAAAGCAGCTAGCACTTGCTATAGCTACACCCCATCGAAGGCTTTAAATTGTACCTTGCCGGACGATCAGCTAAGTGGCCGTTTTCCGATCGTAAACCTTATTGCGGAAGAAGGTATGTTCAATAAATAAATGTAACTTCTTGATGCCCAAAATTTCAGACAATCAATACCTCCCTCAACACGCAAAACATATAAGTCTAAAGGACTTGATACCATTCTCTCTCAATCCACTTCGACTTAGAATACTGAGGACTTCACTGAATACTGATTTTTCATGCTCCAAACATTAAGGAAACCGGTTTCTATTCAGGATACTCCTGCGTTGACCATATGTAGAGTATAACTCTCTGACGTACTTACTCTTTATTGACTTTGACAAGCCATTCAGTAGGTTAAGTTAGGTAGATGGGTGCCTTGTGACAGTGTCACTGCTCACTTAGACCACAGTTCGGGTCCATTGTGCCCAATTATTTAACCCCGGAAACCTATAAAATCCGCTATTGGAACCACCCAGATAATAATATGAATCTCAGGAGGTCCGTCAGCTCTACATTACCCAAGTCCTCCAAATCCGAGAAGAAGTAACTACCAAGAGTCCTCATTCTTCTGACGGATAGGGCAGGACAGTCGCACAGCAGGTGACGAACTGACTCAATTTCTTCTTCGTCCCTGCAGCTTCTACAGAAGTCATTATGTAGTACACCGAGTCGCTCCGCGTGGACACCAATGGCACAATGACCAGTAATTATCCCTGAAACGACCCGTGTTTTATAACGACTCAGTTTCACCAGAGAAGTTGATCTCTTCTTGCTGATACCCGGCCATAGGGCCCTGGCTGTTGCGCATGTTTTCAGATGAACCCAGGGACGATGGCTTCATCTTCTATTTTCTTCCGTAAGGAACTGATTGGGGTTACTACAAAAGGGAGGGCCGCGATAGGTGCATCGCCAACCCTTTCCTAGCAAGTTCGTCAGCCCTTTCGTTTCCTACGATATCCGTATTGCCCTGGCACCCAACAGATGGTCACCGCATTAGCTGTAGATATCTCTATTCAGCCATTCAGTAGGTATCCGGGATTTACAAAAAAAAAATTTCTTGCCCGGAGTTAGTATCTTTTACTCAATGGTAGCTTCCCGGAACAAGCCTGGCTTTGGATTGATTTTCAGAATGACTTCAGTTGCTGCTTTGGCGATTCGCACAAGGAGGTGGATTTTATCTTCCTCTTTATCTATACGTAACCGCAACCTCTGTATAGGTTTGTTGAGTTTACCATTTTTGTAAGGTTTAGGCTAGGTAAAGCTATGAGGTTATCATAAGACACTAGGTACACTAGGTACACTAGGTATAGTCGAATCATTGAAATCCGTAAAAGGTTTGCTTATAAAAAGTGCTTACGTCATCAGCTAGCTTTTGCAAATTCAAACTGAACTTGGATTCTAAAAGGCCAATTGGTATCAGGACCGACTTGTCGACCATAGATTGATTCACTTCTAAACCTTTTCCTTTACGTGGATAACCTTAAAAATAAGTCCGGAACCTAACCGAGTGCGGCGTTAGAGTTCATACTGAGGGCTGAGGAGTATGTTGTTAAATTTAAAGTGATATCTGACAAGGTTGCGTACTATGGCCAATACTTTTTTTTGGTGACGATGAGGGATGTATTTTGGATTAAGATTAAGAGGGGGAAAGCTACTGACCAGGCATATATATCTTAACTACTACGGCTACGAAATGCAACCCACTTTCTTTGGATTTTATTATGCTGCTCTTACTTCTTGAAGATTTTACTGCTCTACTGGATTTTGCCTTCTTGAATTTATGTCTGAAGTAGATATTGACGATCCCTCTCCTCATCTTCCCAAGATTTACCTTCCTAATCCATTCAAAATAATTCCGGATGCTCTACTGATTTGTTTGAATGAATTTCATGTGCTTTAAAATATTGAAAAAAAAATGTACTTTAGAATACTTGTAAATTAATTCTAAAACAACAATTAATAAGCCCATACAACAACAATCCATGTTATAGAACACATTTAACCTAAATTGCAAAGTTAATTCCCACCAGGCAATTCCCATTTTGTTTATCTTTCTCTCTGGACGTTTAAATGACCGGCGACACACATGCAAGTACTATTTGCAAAATGACTTTGTCATAAAAATAAACAAAACAAAAATAAATAAAAAAAAACAACTCTCCATTTGTACAGAATTACAGTGATTTAATTAAAAACAAAATAAATAAATCCTAATCGCACAGTTAAAGTACACAGCCAACAGTAGAGGTCATTTCTAGATAAAGTGTATCTAACAAATTTATTTTTCCATTTTACGAAACCCTTTCAGTCGTATTCCCCTTCCTCTCTAATGCAATTTAGCCTTCTATCTTCAATTTGATAAATATGTGTGTGCATGTGCACAATATCCCAATCCCAGGTGAATAGTTTGGCATGCAATTTAATCCATCAACATCCATTACAAAAGCCATGTATGTACATACGAATACTCGCGGTGTACTCGTATCTCATTCCTTTGCTTTATGCTGCAGGCGATATGTTCGCCTTCCCACCGCATGGCCCTTTCGAAAATTGGCAATAAAACGTTTTAACCGCCATACCACTCGTTCTAACGATATTTAGATACATGCCATGCCATGCCATGATGGTGGTAACACGCGAAAAGTTTTCATTGAAAACTTTTAAACACTAAACAAAACCCCTACATTCCTATATGACGGGACCACGATAGTAGATTTTCTCTTTGATTTGTTATTAATTAATGAAACATGGGGCTGCTCAGGTGACGAGAAATATTAAATTGCCCCATAAACGGGTAAGATACTTTATATCCCCTCGCTGCTGCGAGGTACGATATACAACAAACGAAAACACTAAGTGGTAAGGGGTGAAATTTTAGGGGGTGGCAACGATAAGTTATTTTGATGGCATAATGACTTGTTGGGTTGGATCTCTAAGTGGTCGTTGGCTGTTAGGGGGATGGGGGCAGATGTCTTCTTTTCGACAAATTTCCACATCTAAAGGGGGTGGCTATATACATACACTGGAAGGTATTTTGAATATTAATGTACATATATGTATGCATGCGAAAGATACACAAGATACATTCATATATAGAGCGACCGGGACACAGGAGAGACATTAGATATGGTGTGACAAATTGTTTGGAAAATTAACTTAATTGTTTCTTTAGCACATTTTGCTTTGAGGGTAATTTATTGTTATTGCTTTTACGGTGCTGTTATGGGAAATTGTTTAAGCGATGAGTTGGTAAGAGGGTGGAATGCTTGTTATAAGAGGGTAAATGTTGGTAATATTGGAATTCCATGGTGTTTGTGTGATTTATTAGTGATATTGATTTTATTCTCTTTTTTTTTTAGCTGACTCTAAGCTAAGGTATAGGAATTTTTTGGACATAATCATGCCTGATACGAGGGTCACCTAAATAAACGGAATATAGTCTCGTAAAAAACTTCTGGGTTTGAGCACTTAATTCATTTGAAGGCTGATCAGTTGTAGGAAATAAAAGGTACAACACATGCAAGTGTCAGAAGTGGATGCTTCATCAGTGACTAACAAACAAAGACACAAATGCTTACTTTGTTGCGACTAAAATGGGCAGTAATCTCAAGGCTACAAGCTTAAGACCAGAAGAAATCGTCAGAAGTGGAGTCTAGCTACCTTCGTTAGCTTTGGACCTAAAGGGGGTGTCAGAAGTGGATTAGATTTTATTATTCACAGAACAAATGTTTGCTTCCCATCGTTAACATACCCAGTGATGAATACAGCCTTCACAATTCGAGTCCTCAAAGCTACTTTCATAAACTCAAGGCAAGACAGAGGTGTCAGAAGTGGTTACTTATTTATTTTGCTTTGCGGTATGCAGTATGAGCAGTATCGAATTCGAACTCTCCTGTCGCATGTTTTTGATTGGATGTGGATTTAATTTTATTTTATGAATGTGGTTTACTAATTCTTACAACTTCTCTCTTCTTAAGAAGCTTGGTATCTAAAATCATTTTAAATGACACACAGCCCTGGTCTTGCCTTATATACTCAAACCGCGATACAATGGCTTGATGGTCAAAAAGCAGCGACATCTAGGGATATCGTCTCGATTGAAACTGCATCTAAGTTAGTCCAAATCATGTGAACAGTAGTTTTTTTTGTAATTCATATGGATTTGTGTATTGTGAATGTCCTATCATAACGCAGATACACAAAATAGGTGTTAAAGAAAAAATAGAATTCTCCAAAAAAAAAATAGGTACTGATGCATTGTTTGCGGATTGTAGTAAGAAGACAGAACGTATCTCACATCGGACGATAACCTGAATTGTTGAACAACCGCAATGGGACTGGTTATTTGCTTTAAAAATTTCGAACCAATGCCAGGAAGGTGAATGAGTTCAAAATGAGCAACGCCTTAGATAAAGTATTCACTATGGGAAGGAATCTATTCTTGGTGAATATGTAATCACGTTATCATTAAGTATGGAGTTTTCGGCCTTAGGACATTAATTTAATTTTCATAAAACAAGGGACTGACTGATATTTACACAGGATATCGCCTTATCCCTTTCTTCTGTACCACAATACAGGATGATATTCGAAGATGTACATAGTATGTCCATAAGATTTATAATATATGAAGGCCTCATGTTGGGCGCCAAATTACTCGAAAACCACAAACAAAGGAAACATAAACCTACAGTAGCATATGACTCCCATAAATTCAATATATTTGCAAACAGATACTAAATCCTTACATAAATCCAACCGAAATCTCCTACAAAATCTCTCTCAGATTGCACATTAACAAACAATTATAACTGAAACTGTCCATCCATTCACCCAAAATGAGTTTAAGACCTTCACCACAACTAATTTATTACTAAATCCAAGTCTCCTTATGTCCTTTTTCTACTCCAATAACTACAAGGGTCAGGGGCGGCGGGTTTCTTAAAAGACTTTCTTGAGTAAAATAAACTTTTTCGCATCCAATTTGGGATAGAAGCACGCTTTTCTCTCTTCCTCATCCCTGATTATTTGTTTTTGATTAACTTTTTTGCATGCTTCAATAAACAAGCAAATAGAAAAAAAAAAAAACTCATCTCCATTAATTGCAATTAGACAGGGTGGCGCATTAAAAATTCATACAAGTCAAAAGGGAGATCCCTTCTTAGTATGTATTGTATTTGGTTACAATAAAAAGTGATTAAACAATTTTCTGCTCCAAATAATTTTTTTTTTCTCCTTCAATACATTTCCATCTTCTGCTGCTTCGTCTTCTCATTCTTTAGATTGTAAGTCGTCCTTTTATTACAGACTACTCCTCCCAGATACTTTACTCGACCCACTTTTTCTCAACACTAAGCAATGACAGTTAAAATAAACAAAAAAAAAAAAGAGCTGTGTGTCCTTTTTCAATTATCGTAAAAGCGCGGAAACAAGAATTAATTAATCCCACTCCTTGTGTAACGAAGAAGGATCCCCTTTTAAGCTTAAATTGTAAGAAATCGACAGTGAAAAGAAAACGACTAACAATAGAGAGTGAAATCTATTTCATTAGTTCGCTATAATCATTGCCAACTATCTATCTATCTGTCGCGTCACTACAAGTAACCGAAGAAAAACCAAAAAACTTTACAATAGAAAGGATAACCCTCCCAGCGATACATGGTGTTGTTCTATATTCTTTCCTTCCCTTATACCACCACATCCTTTTATATTTTATTTTGTTTCTATAAAAAAAAAAGAAGAGAAACTATAACCATAGACAGTTGTCTGGATCCCATTATAGCAAAGCTCCTTTAGAAGAAAATTGATTTTTCTCTTCCATGAGCTTGTTGTCTTGTTGGTGTCCCTACCACCCCACCCATTAGGGGGAAACAAGGCTAAACAACAACAGCTACACAGGCAAAATGAAACCACACTAATAATGCCCATAGCAATGTGAACCTTGATATTGTTGGACGGAGTGACGGAGGAGGTTTTGAACTTGGCAGGTGTTTGGTGTAGGTGGTGATGTAGATTCTCCTAATCTTCTTTCCTACATCCATTGGTATGCTGAATTGCTGGTGTGGATCAATGAGCTTGTGAATGGAAGAAGAAAAAAAAAAAGGAAAAAAAAAAAGCAAAACCACAAACAATATGGCGGGTTCAACTACAAGACCTATTTGATGCCATCGGAGCCAGAATTCTCTTAATTTTTATTCAGCCTTGGCACGAGTGATATTGGAATTTGCTATGAATTTCTGGGATTAAAGTTGTAGGGTTTCCATTTTGCTTCCTTTTTTTATTTTCTCAATTTAAATGTTCCACTTGCAGACTTTAAATGCTGCATGTGCTGCTGCTGCTGCTACTGCTATGAATCGTTCTACCTCCTCTCTGTCGCGCTGACATTGCCTTGCCGTGAGAGGGATTACAATTTAGGAACTAGAATGTGTGTGTAAGTGCTTGGCAAAGGTGAAAATTGATTTATGCAAAAAGAAATATAGCACACAATTGGTTTCAGGGTTTCCGGAATGAATTACTTAAAAATTTCAAGGGGTTGAGGGTGGAATGGGTTGGTGTTGCGACCTCTGTGTTGTGCGTACAGTGAGGCGTATGTGGACTATATGAATTACTACTCTTTCCCAGGCTTTGAAGCTCCTTGACTTTGGGGTATCTTTGGGGAGGAAACAGGACCTTTTAAAGGTTTTGGGCTCGATATTCCTTGATGTGTCGAGTGCTCTATGTGGCACCGTGATATTTGATCATTTGTTTGAAGTCTCTGAACTTAATGTAGAACCAAGTCCAACTATGCGTGTAATACAGCAAACCAGCTTGATAGTAAGGAGGAAACAATATCAGTTTTAGTGTTGATTTTTGGAGAACTCTTCCAGTGTAAATTCTTCTCAACTTGAGAACACAAAACTGAAAAGAATTTCAAAACTTCCACGAAAAGATACTCACTAATGGTCTAAAAGCAATAAGAAAAAAGTTACTGCCTTTGCTGAACACCTAGCGATTACCTTTAAGCCTAATGATGCTGTTCGTGATGAGTTTCTAAATCTCAATGAAAGCTACAGTTCTGTAATTCGTTTAAACCCTTCAAAACTGCAGGACCTGACGAAATTATACCAGCTATGCTGCAACAGTCTCTGAGCAAGGTAGTACCCCACCTCGTTTACATCTTCTCAAGCTGTATGCGCACGGGATACATACCTAGCAAATGGAGAGAGGTAAGGGTAGTTTTCATTCCTAAAGCAGGAAAATCTAACCACTCTACCGCTAAAGACTATAGGCCAATTAGTCTCTCATCGTTTTTACAAAAAACCCAAGAGCGACTCATTGACCTTCATATCAGAGGATTGATCAACTCGCAAAACCTATGTGAAGCACAGCACGCCTACCTTAAAGGTAGATCGGTGGATAGCGCTCTCCATAGCGTGGTCAGGGAAATTAAGCATTCTCTAGATGCGAAAGAATACACTATGGCAGCGTTCCTGGATATTGAGGACGCTTTCAATAATGTAAAAACGAACTCAATAGTGAAAGCCTTGGAAGATTTGACAGTAAACAGGCTCGTCGTAAGCTGGGTTGAAAATATGCTTAACTGCAGGATCATCAACTCAACCATCGGGCCTAGTTCTGTAAGGAAGATGACAACAAGGGGCACGCCACAAGGAGGAGTCCTTTCTCCATTGCTTTGGATCCTTACCGTCAGCAAAATCCTTAGAATCTTCACAGAGAAGAGAATCAAAATCGTAGCATATGCAGATGACTTAGTAATACTGATTAAAGGCAAATTCTTGCCAACAATCAGTGAACTAATGGAATCTGCTCTCAAAGTGCTCTCTACGTGGGCAAAACAGAACGGTTTGGGGGTCAATCCTCAGAAAACTGAACTTGTCTTGTTCACTAGGAGAAGAAAGATACCCGACTTCACATTACCAAAGCTAGATGGCACCACTATAATCCTCTTATCTGAGGCGAAATATCTTGGCGTCATTCTAGATTCCAAGTTATCCTGGAAAAGAAATGTTGAAGAAAGGACAAAGAAAGGAATGAATCCTCTATATGCTTGTAAGAGGGCCTTTGGGAGAAGGTGGGGATTGCAACCGCACATCATTCACTGGATGTACAAAGCAATTATCATATGGATCCTTAGTCTGGTGGACAGCTACGAGTACAAAGAGCTATATGAAGGAACTCTACAAAGTGCAAAGGCTTGCAGCACTCTGCACTACTGGAGTTGTGAGAAGTGCGCCGCAAGCAGGTTTGGATATTATTCTTCATATTCTTTCCTTAGACTTGTTCATCAAAGGCTCTGTCACGAAAGGAGCTCTCAGACTGAAGACCTGTGGAAAGAGACCACCTATGGACATGCGGTAATACTAAACGCTACAAAGACAATGGGCAGGAAATACAACTCCGAATACTTCACAGCCACATCGGATTATATAGTCTCCCCTACAACGACTTCAATTTTGATATCCCAGTCCTATTCCCAAGCCGAGCAGAGTGGGAGTCCAATAGCATAGACAACGATCTAGAGATCACAGTCTACACAGATGGCTCAAAAATGGAGATAGGTACGGGTGCAGGATTTTACTCGGAAACATTGCAAAAACAGGAATCATTCAGACTACCAGAAGCATGCAGTATATTCCAAGCTGAAATCCTGGCAATAGAAAAAGCTGCTAAATGCATAGAGGACAGTCACCTTCCCCCGTTGGATATAACCATCTTCGTTGACAGTCAAGCAGCATCGATTCAATCTAATACAATTAAATCAAAGGCAGTTAGGAACTGTCGTGATGCACTCACTGATCACGATTAGACACCATTCGGTCAAACTCTGTTGGGTTCCCGGACATAGCAATATTGAAGGTAACGAGAAGGCAGATGCTTTGGCAAGAATGGAGTCGGAAATGAACATCAGTGAAGCGGACACATCCATATTGCCACCGATTGGAAAATTGCATAGTGTAATTGGCGGCATAATAGAGAAAGAGGCCAACTCGTCCTGGGTATCTAGGGAGGACTGTGCCACCTCTCGCACGTTATGGCCGAAATTAGATAAAAAGAAAACAAAGAGCCTTCTGGCACTTAATCGATCCTCTATCCGCATCCTTACTGGTATAATCACAGGACACGGCGCCATCGGAGTCATGCTCCGTAAATGGGGAGTTGAGTCCAACGACCTATGTAGAAGCTGCGGAGATGAGGAAGAGGTGGAGTCTATCCAACATCTGCTTTGCTTCAGCCCCGCTCTGCAAGAACGACGCCTTCGCACTTTAGGTTCTAGGTTCTTCACAAGCACCGCAGAGGTAGCAGGCTTCAAGATATCGGATCTTCTCCATTTTATCAAAAGTACCAACTGGTTCACATCCCAACCAGTGACGCGATAGGTTTCTGTATTTTGTTGTTCCCACTCCATCGATATAAAATAGGGGATTCACAATGGACCTTTAGGTCTCCTAGTGGACGTGATGAGTTTTTAACCGTCACACACCCCTTCTTAACCTAACCTAACCTACAGTTCTGTGATTCATCCGATCACCATGTAAGAGATAAGGCTAAGAAAACATCCAGGTTTTGACTTAATTATTGCGGAAGTCCTGAAGCAACTATCAAACAAAGGTTAATGAATAAAACAATCAGCATTGAGTATGTAGCGAGCTTTTGGAAAATAGCTGATGTAATCATGCTCCGTAAACCGTGTAAGGACTTCATATAGGCCAATATCTCCACTTCCCTTGACTCCGAAATTGTTTGAAAGATTGATTTTCAAGCTCTACCCTTCACAAAGACTGCAACCTTTGTCAACGATACGGCAATCCCAGGAGTGGAAGACACAACGCTAGATTCGATGCAAAGACTGCAAGCTGCTACAGATTAAATAGTCAGGTCACAAATAAGTCTGACTCATACTACCCTATATCAATATCAGGTACGACAATACCATATGAACCACATAAACAACGAGATAGTAACAGAGCGACAACAATACTGAACAAATATAGGTCGATCTTGTCCAGAAATATCACCTCGGTCTGCTAACTGAGGTTTCATTGTTCGAATCCTAGAAGACACAACAGTTTCATCTCTCATTGGGCAAGAGCCCTTTACATGAAAATTGACATTATTACAGTACAGCAAATCCTGCCATATAGAAACCTGATATACAAATACACACCAAGTATCTATCTATCTTCTAGTAATAATCGAGTAAAAACAACAATATTTCAAAGCCTATTCAAGCACAAAAAAGTCGTCGAAGTCATTAAAACACAATCTAATAACTTTTAATGGTTCATTATATCAAAGTCACTGAAAAAGCACATTAAGCAAAAAAATTTAATGAATGCATTGCAAAATGAATTACAAGTACATCGACAGCAAGTACGAATCCATTCACCTTTGAATCGATCGATGCACTCATCGAATTTGTTTTTTATTCTCCAACTGACAACTAAGCATTTCAATTGTACACCCAAATGGAGGCACCACTATTCCTATACTCACTCACTTATCAAGCAACGCTTGATTTTGTAAAATTGCTTACGGCGGCACCGCTGATAAGAGGGCAATTCAAAATTGCTTACAAAACACTCAGCAAAAATTTAACCAAGTCAGTGAGAATGTAGGGCTTTACTGCACGTGTTTCCTTCCGTTCACCCTACAATATATGTATTTCCTCCATTGGGTCATAGCCAAAATATAAATGAGACAACATTTCGTAACGAATAAAAATTACAACATACTCTTGGCCATGAACTTTTTCAACAAATACTCGTACATCCCTAAAAGAGAAATGAATGAGAACGAAAAAAGCAATCTCTTGAATATGGTAAGATACATTAATTGACTTCCGACTATACTGACTGACTGTTAGGATCAACGCAACGACTTTTGGTCGATTGAAGATGGATTTCATGTAACCACATACATAACATTAAAACGAAAGTGAAAGGAGCATAGACTGAGGGTATAAGAGGCAAGCAAAAAGATGGTGATTGTAAATTTCCGGTTCCTGACACATGGCCTAGTATTCTATTACACGCATCAGGGGAGATTTAATGAAAAGGAAAAGGAAAAGAAAAAGAGTCCATATTACCCTCTCCTAAGGAAACCTATAAATAATTAGGAAAGACTCAACTTATCATCAGTGCGGATAGTTTGTTGTAATTAGTTAGGCTGATGTAGGAAAATGGAAGGGCAAATGAAACAACCCGAGTGATTTGGTGTACGTGACTGAAGGGAGAAAGTTTGTTTGGTTGTTACGAGGAGTGAGAGGGGTTTCCTTTCGGAAGAAATTTATTTTGAAAGGAGTTTTTGATGTTCATTATTCTGAGTGGAAGGAGGAATAGGTATCCCTTCGCATAAGAAAGACTACTTCTTCTTTGTATCTTTTTATCCAAAACTTCTAGTGAGTTGCTTAAGAAATCCAAAGAGCAAAGGCAAATAAGATAGGGAACAAAAAACAATGCAAAAGATACAAACGAATTGAGATTTTTAAGTGTAAGGTCGTCATGTTTCTATCAGAGAAATCTGTATGAATGCCCTCCTGATACAAATGTTCAATCAGTATGAATACAAGTCTCGATAGTACGGTCTGAAAACTTTTAGATACATACCCAAAATTTTAGAGATTTTGTGGTTTGGATATCAAAGCTAAGGATACAATTCCAGTTTGTTCAAGTTCAATGGTCTAACACAATAAGACTCGGCCATAATTTTGGGACTAAAAAGAACAATTCCATCTCAGGAAGTTCTCTCAAAATTCATGGTATCACTTTGCAACTGAACTCCTACATATCACCACCACTTTTCAAAATGTAAAGTCGACTATAAAACCATTCTGAGAACTCAATTAAGTTCGTTAAGATCTTTAAATTATGATAATTAACAAGTGGTTGAATAAAACACCCATAATTTATTTTACAAATGAATTCTTAGAAGTACATATTATCAACGTGATATTCTAATTTGTTCGCTCATGCAACAAAAATCCCCTTAAACTTGTAACCTTTAGAAAATGTAAACAAATTATGAAAAATCAAGGTGCTACCGCTTGAACTTTATTCATAGCCTGCACTTGCAAACCTTTACAAACAACGTCACTAACCACAAAAAACTAAAGTGCACACCTCTAAACCAAACAAGTGCATTTGATCAATTAAAATATATTTATAGTCAATAATAATATAAAATAATTTATTACTTGTACTTGTATATTGCAATAACCATTAATGCGTCGTTAATTTCTGATCTAAAAATGCAATCAAACAACAGAAGCACGTTTCGCTTTCCATTTCTTATCACGGAGTGCTTGTACTTTGGAAGAACAACACCCGGTTTGTGCGTAACCTCAGGGGTCAGCTTGAGAGAGAAACTAAAAAACAAAAAATCAATGAAACAATAATAATTGTATTGCTAATTAAATTCATGTTAAACATTTGTAAAAAGATAAGCTGTCAATGAGGACGGAAAGTAGTCCTACGTCAGAGAATTTATAGGGTGTCGTTTGGGTGTTTTTTTCTATGAATTCAACACCAACTTAGGAAGCCTTTCTTATAAAAAAAAGTTCGAAGGATACACAGTGATTGCTCTAGATGACAAGTAATAGACTACTAGTCAAAGCAATCGATTGATAGGTCAAGTAGTTGGGTTGAGGTTCTACTGAAAGTAGTCGAATATTCCTTGAAATAGTTGACTACTAGTCAATGTAATCGAGTTCTAGTCCAAGTAAACAACTACTGCTCTAAACTAATCCAGTAATAGTTCAAGAAGTCGACTAATAGTTCAAGTATTCAAATATTGGTTCAACTAATCAAATATTAGTTAAAGCAGTCGAGTGGTAGTACAAATAATCGAATATTTGTCCAAGTAGTAGAGTACAAGTACAAGAAGACAATTATTCATCAAACTGATTAAACTCTATTCCAAATAGTCGAGTGCTAGTCCAAGTAGTCGAGTATTCGAATATTAGTCCAAATAATGAAGGTCTAGTCGAAATATTTGAATAGTTGTCCAAGCAGTTGAAAACAAATATTAGTAGTCGAATACTGTCTCAAATACCTACCTATGTACCACGAATAAAAATAAAAATTTTGTAATATCAGGAGAAGTTTTACAAGGATCTGTAAGGACATATTGAATTTTTTACTTTTTAATGGAAGAAAGGTATAATAAAGAAAACTTACATAGCTTAGAGTGACAGCATAGTAAACGACATACCTGAAATGAGAAAGAAAATAACAGGGTATTAGTTGAAGCTTAAAAAATTGGTTTCATAAAAAAAGTCTAAGTTAAAGACAGTTGCACAGTTTCATTCAAAAAATTGTTCATGGTCTGAATCGTTGGATACCTCCAATCCCAGAAAATACCACAAGTTTGCTTATCACACTCACCTTTCGCGAATTTCGGACAACCATCTGAGAGTATAACTGCCTTCTGTTTTCATACTGCAGACGGTTAGGCAAGATCTGTGGAGTCCGTAGTATCTCAAAACTTTAAAGACTATCTTTTCATACCACTGAGCATAGATCAGCTCTGGAGAACAATCGATAGCTACTCGCGGATACTCAGGGACGGTTTAAAAAAACGAAAACAACTTAGAGACCGCATTGCATAAAATAGAGTAAAACTGACTGAGGGAGGAGGAGGTAGCTAGCAAATGCGATAGAATCGCCAAAGAGTTGATAGGATCCACATCTTTCGTCAACACCAGACGAAGACTTTGGGTTATATTCTGCCAGAGTAACAGGCCGATCGCCTTGAACATAGTACAGAGAGAATCAGTATCTTTTCGTCGACGGAAGCTTCCCAAAACCATTCCAGTTTATGATTGGATTTCATAATACCTTAAAGTGACTTTTCTATGCGATAGGTGGTATCTTCCTCTGATCTTCATATGCAAGTTCTCGCAGACTCTGCATATGTAATACAATCTTCGTAAGCTGCACTTGCAACATTCCTAACTTGTTATGATGGTTATAAGAAGTGTTAAGTATCTGCTAAGGACAAAAAGATCTAGAGCCTACTAGATGTCAGTAGTGAATTGTCGACCAAAAATTGAATAACTTCTCCAACTTCTCGTTTATGTAGGCACACTGAAAAATACTGCCGTAACCTGACAGAGTATGATGTTATGGTTAAAATTGAGGACTGAGGAGTTTAGATACCAGCAATCTGAGACATTTTAGATACCAACAAGGTTGCTTACTATGGCCAATACTTTTTCTGGTAATGGATGATTAATGAAAATTCCTGTCCTGAAAACTGACACCAAAATGTCCACTGATTTGGCGATAAAGGGAAATATTTTGATGTCTGACGATAGGCTCCGCAGAAATAATCTTCCACAGTCGTATTGACAGTATATCTGCTCAACAGCAAGTAGATTTGCTGTCTATAATCTGGAGAAGCAATCCCATCGTAAATGCCTGTCCATCTGTTCAGTTCTTTTTTTTATTCAAAGTCTAGGATTTTGTTTATAAGACAGGCAGGCAAGCAACCTACGGATCCAATTATTTAAAATTAAAAATGAAGCTGAAGAGTTTGGGCGCATTATGAGCAATCGATCCATAAGGAGCAAATGAACAAAGTAACCTTTTCAATCCACTTCCTGTAGTTAGGTTGTGGTCTACTCTAATGGCATTGACATCGTTGAAGGAACTAATGCAGCTAATGTTACTTAATACTTCACCCATCCAAGTGTATTCTGGAACTTTTTTCTAATCTCCGTCCTTCAAAACGACAAAGATATGTTTTTGCCCAGCTATTCGGTTGGATTATCCAAAGTGTCCTGGTAATTTATAAATTAATCCCCCGCCCGTCATTATTTACACTTACAATGTCGAACAGGATAACACCTTGAATTCCTAGACACAACGCCCAAATACCACTCTTACCTAACCATCTACCGGGTAATGAAAGTGAAATAGTTTTCTTGCCTAACGAAATGTAAATATTTGTCTAATTAAGACGGCTTTGCGACTCACCTGCTTACAAACTTTTGTACGCGCCTAACTGTGATTAATTAAAAACGAAATTCTTACATAGGGTATGTAGTGATCTAGATGTATCTGTTGTAACATAGAGAACCATAGGCGGTGATACAAGGAAAGGAAGGATGGTGGAACTAGTAGGCACAATTTGCCGACAAAGGCTATAGAAAATAGCTGAATAGATCCTCTAAAGATACATGTAGATACTGAAAACATCTATTTAAGACGTGGTCCCTTTGGACAAGACAAAAGTTAAGGTATCATACAATCCTATCCATCATACCGGTACGTTTTTCTTTTACCACGTCTATCCTTATAAGCAAAGCTTATCTCAGTCGTGCTCCAATTGCACAAGGATGCCTGCATCCCACGTTGTCTCGTTGAAGGAAAATCATTATAATATGCAAGCACGCCCGAGAATTCTAACCAAAGTATCTGGTGTAAGAAATATCCTTTGCCAAAGGGACATTCAACTCCTAAGAGGATAAGTATTATCTACGAAATGCCTTCAAACCGTTGCGTTGCCTTGCCTTGCCTTGCCTTACCGCGCCCTCTCTAAATGTCAAAAGCTAAAACTTCAACGCGTTGAACAATATTTACATCCATATTCCATAAGGCATTTATTTTAGTCCTTGCAACGTGAATTTTCTTGGCAACTGGATCCATCTCTAATGCGGCCAAGACAAAATGAAAAGAAAAAGAAGCTCCACAAGATGGAATCTACTTAAAGCGCGCTAAAACGTAACGCCCCGATGATTACACATTTAGATCTCTTTAGAAACGTATCCCTTCTGGAGTTACACTCTGTCTACATGGGTATCCTTGGAGAATGTTTTGCATATACGCTTGGCTTATTCCTTATTTCGTCATCATCTCTGCATCGTTTGCATTCCCTTTTGGATGTGTACAGAGATGCAATATAAAGTACCAAGTTCTCCCAAGCCAAGTGAGACGAAAACTTTATTTCTCGCCTGACGTTTTGCTTGTTTTTGTGGTTTTTTCTGTGCGGTGTGTCCTGGTGATGGAACTTTCCTGCTCTCCACACACCACTGGTATGTTAAAATTAGTTAAACACAATGTGTGAAGGATTTTCTTTTTTTCCATATGGCTTATGGAAAATAACCGATAATTTAAAGTGGCCCATCCTTGGGGAAAAACTTTTTGACATTGATTTACGCAAAGCAATTCGGGATGAAAACAAAGTAAATCACTTCCGTTTCTTGTTTAATGGTGGGTGAAGGGAAATTGATTTTCATTCATCAGCTGGAAAATCAATTTCACTGTGCAATTACTTAATGCTTATATACATATTTATTTGTACTTATTTAATTTTTAATTTAAATTGAAATTATTTGTAATTCACGTACATATTTGCCTTTCACTTGGATGCTCCTGAAATGCAGTGCGGGAATTATATTTTTTTTTTTTTTATTTGTAAACATTTAAAATCAATTAAAAGTGAATGGCGGAATTGACAGGCATATCTGTTTGTTTTATCTGCTAAGTAAATGTATTTATTTTTTTTGGTAAAATATAAAATTTTGGAATCATTCATGGGGGATGTCTGATAGCGATTAAACCGTCTCTATAAGTACTTTCGAAGGATAGTTTAATTAATCCAATAAAGCAGACAAGGGAAATTGCATTTATGGTAATTAAAAAATGTCCCATTAGGAGTTCACGGAATAAAGAATTCTATGTCAGTGACAATTTAGCGTCCTTCATTGATCAAACAGAACGAACACGCATACAAGTTTGAGCTAATATGCTCGAAACCTCGTTACGGCAACAAAAGATTCCGAAAGATACTATCTCTGCGACGTATGCGACGAATTCTGAAGTCTGATGGTTCTTCGACAGAATAGAGTTACGTTACATTGACAACTCAAAAATGGATACGGATTGCCCCATAACAAGGTACCAATTAAAGTACCATCAACTGTATGCCTCAGGGCAGCGTTATAGCACCGCTTCTCTTTAAAAAAAAATATATTACTGAAATAATGCAGGTCTTGGATAATTCGCCTACGTTTGATGACGTGCTAATTCTGCATGCATATAGTATATCCAAAGTTATCAGTCCTAGCATATCATTCTGACTTAAGATAATTTTTGCATACTTCCTACTGCCTTTGTAGTCGAGGTACTTAAAGCGGATTGGCAGATAGCATACAGTAAGTTCTTTCTAAGATTTGACGAGTTTTAGACGAGTTTATGCCTAATAAATGGAATCGGAGTATCGTTTGACCGATTCACAAGAGATTCGAGAGATTCAAGAGAAAAGTTCTTCGTTCGCTATTCGGTGCTACTTTCGTTGACGGCCTTTAGAGGAGGAGATACTGTTTCGAGCCTAACACTGTAAGAAGTTTCCACACCAAAGAAATTTGAATGGAATACTGAATATCCAATCAAACCACCAACACTAGGTTCAAGAAAATTATGTTCAACAAGCACTTGAATCCGTGGTTTATTGAAAGATCGGATGGAACTGAGAAGGAGTCTATTTAAAAAATCTTTCATTAGCTTACTGCTAGGTAGGCTCAATTAGTACTCGGGCCACAAGTGGCTTTTATACCAGCATGGAATACATTAATAGACATTCTAAGCGGTATTCCTTCCATGGATGGTATCGAGAAACGAGATACAGATTTCTCAGTTTATATTAATTCACATCTTGTGATTCAGTAATTAAAAAGCAGAAAACTATGACTTGTCCGAATAACCAGACCGAGGTCTGTGTCGCCCATCCGATGCTAAAAATATCTGCATAGTCCGATTTCATTCTTTATGCCCTGATCTAAATATCCAGTATCGGATACGTGCAAAAAATACTGGAAACCATTTACCGAATGCGTTAAAATAAGAAAAAAATTCAATATAAACTACAACCAATCTAATTTGTATTCGCGACACCATGTGGTGGCAATGTACTCAAGTCGAAGATTTGTTGAAGTCTCCAGCCATTCAATTGAATTTAATGGTACACTTGCACTCCAGGACTCGTATTAGTTTAGACACAATCCTTAGACTAAGGAAATCTGAGTTTCGAACCACTCCCTCAATTGCATTTAAAAAGAATACTTTTAGGTGCAGGGGACGATTTTTATACTTCCCTTGTGATCCTCAGATATCACATGAAACTAAATTCTTGCCATCAGTCCTAATCTAATCTTTACCCAACTCAGTGCCAACGAGTCTACATTTCTACATGAGACGGAACATTTTAAAATTTGAAAAAAAAAACGTTAAAGGTATTTCCCAAAATTAAGTCTACCCAACTCCTAGTCTATTGCAAATGAGTTCATCGTCCCTAATAACGACTTCCCCTTACTATCACCACATTTTATGAATTTTATTTTTGCTATTATCGATTGCTTCGTTTGCTGATAAGCATATAGTTTCATTTGGCCAAAAATATAAAAAATAAAAGCCATTGACGTCATTCAATCAATGAGTTCAATAAAACCACCAAATTATTATTTTTGGGTCGCGTCGAATGTCGTTTTTATTGCGATGGTTACTACCCCATGTATTTCAGACGTGACGATAAACAGGTTACCAATATTACACATATCGCTGTTCTTTTTGTATCCTTTTCTGCATGATTGTGCAATAGAAAAAAAAAACATTTCCAAGGTTGTGATAGTATTTATGTGTGAGCAAAGAGTTGACACAATTTGCTGGAAAACAGCAATCCCATTCACTTGAAAACATTGTCTGTTTACACTTGTTTTCAGTGCCTTTTAGGAATTGCAAGTCAAAGGAACTACATACCAACCAAAGTGAGAAGAGAGGGTTCTTTGCACAAAGCTAAAGGAGAATAAATGCGAGAAAAAAAAGAAATATCAACAGAAATTCAAAGCGACGAATTGTCAAAGTGATGGATAGGATTCTAAGTGATCACAAACAGATGTAGGTAAAAACCTTTCGAAATGCACTTAGAGATGATAGAACGAATACGAATGGAATAAACAGCAAGGACACACTCGTTGAGTGTGCATTTGAGTGCTAGGACTATTGTATGTACTTTCCTTAAGATTGATATTCGGCCAAAATGCAACCAAAAAGCCGTACTCTATGATGTTGGAAACAGCATAATTTTCGAAACATTCCCCATCTTTTAGCCAACATTTTTGAACTCTCCTTATAAAGTCGTTCTAGAAATTTTGTATCTACTTAAAAAAAAAAAACAGTTACACAATTTGGATTTCGATGACCAGATAGGAGAAGAAGTGTGAAATAACTTTACAAAGTACTTCTATTTACCAGAGCTTCGAGTGAACTCAAATATCTCCCTTTAGTCATCAGTAATCTTCAATACTTAACTCGAGATACAGTTCACGAAGAAACCTGAAGAGTTTCGAAGCATGATGACATTGTCAAATATTTTCTGAAAGGAGTCATGCTCGACGACCTCAATAACATCAAGATAGAGTCGACAAGTAGCAGATCGATCATGATCACGAAGATCATGAAGAAATTCTACTAAGATCCTTAGTCACTTTCATTACTACCCTGGATCCTCAATTTGTTGCTTGTTATGTCCATCAATTTCTTCACTGATGGCATTGTCAAATATTTTCTAAAAAGATTCATGCTCAACGATCTCAATAACTTCAATAATGATCATGAAGATCATGAAAAAATTCTACTAAGATCTTTAAGTCACTTTCATTACTACCCTGGATCCTCAATTTGTTGCTTGTTATGTCCATCAATTTCTTCACTGATGGCATTATCAAATATTTTCTAAAAAGATTTATTATAGTTTCAGTAGTAAGCTTTCAAACACCATATTGCATGAAGTACTTGATCCCCACTAGGTTTTCGGAACAATAGTAGATCAGTGAAAAACTGGAAGTTTCCAGTGTGCTATCTTTGACTAACCATGGTGTTTTCTAGTTTGATACAGCTAATATGTAACATATGACGAAAAATTTAAGAAATTAAGCTTATCGGCACCAGGAAGGCTTCAGCCCACTTTCAGATGCCAAAGGAACAATCCGCTTTCTAAGTAGAATTAGAAAAATAGGTGCCATTGCAGAGCAATAACTTATCAAGACTAAGTTCGACACGCTGTAAGAAAATTGAGGATCTTCTGTAAAATATTTGCAAGCCTTAAGGTATCTTCCTTCCTATAAGCCTACATAAAGATGGAGACACTTAACAAAGAGCAATGACTCAAATCCCTTCGTTGCACTGAAATTGAGAAAACTTGCCCAACCGCTCTGCCTTGAAGGTGCTTCTCGAATTGATTCCCCGGCACATCTAAGAAGGAATTTAAAGAAGAGGTGCATAGAATCCCGATAAACTTACCATTCTCGCAATCCCTAGGGAGCACAATCTAAACGACAGTCTTTAGCAAACCACAATCTACAAACGGGGCAACCACATGACATATTGGTATACGAACGGGTCACAAGCGAATAAAGGAATTTCCTTTTTTCTGAATGTTGGGGTCAAGAACAAAACACAATTCATGGGTAGATTCACCATCATCTTTCTAATTGAATATCGTCAAGTCAAATAATATAGGACCACATACCATCGACTAAGCAACTATTAGAGACTCACCACCAAACTCTCTATTGGATCCGAATATAGAGCATAGAGCATCGTAGTCTAAATGAAGAATTCAACAGAATGCAGTAGAAAAACTGAACCCAAGCCAAGAAAAACCTTAAACGATTGAGTCAGCTTTCGAAGACTTGCATCAGTATGCATTTTTGCACATGATAACTCGATACTACGATACGATCGTGGGCACAGGTTCAATCCCCAAACAACACCTAAAATGTTTTTCATGGCCACACCTCTCGCGAGCGTCTGACAAACATCCGAGAGTAAAACTGTCATGAAAAAGCTTCTCAAAACAAAAAAAAAACTGCCGTTCGGATCCGGCATTAAAACAGTAGGCCGGCCCCTTCCATTCGTGTAAAGAATATAAAACGCACAGCACGAGTGATTGTGAGAAGCTAGGCCCTGGGTCCCATGGACCTGTCGCGCCAAAAATTTGTATTTTTTTTTTTTGGGTCAAGAACAAAGCACAATTCATGGGTAGATTCACCAGCATCTCTCTAATTAAATACCTTCAAATCAAATAATATAGGACCACATACCATCGACTAAGCAACTATTAGAGATTCACCACCAAACTCTCTATTGGATACCTCGCTCTATCCGAATATAAAGCATAGAGCAAATGAAGAATTCAACAGAATGAAGTAGAAAAACTGAACTAAAACCAAGAAGAAACGTCAACGATTGCGTCAGGTCAGGTTTCGAAAACATGCATCATGGTGCATAAGAATAAGACGGTCTATTTTTGTCCAGACAAGACAAGTATTAGAACTGGAGGGGGTCGAAATGGACCACGATCTGGCAGTGCAAATACCCTTTTCAAAAATACTATTCAATGAAGTAACTACAGATACTCTAGTGAGTCATAGATGCAACCACCAAGAGTGCATTCAGTTTTCATTGCTGGTTAACTTCTACATAGCGCAATTTTTTTTCTGAATCAATCAATCCTGTCTTTAAAAGCTTTAATAGATTATTCACTGATGATGCACTCAACGAAAAAATTTTTTACTATGTATGATGAGCATCAGAAGTAACACTGACTTGATAGCAATATTGAAGAATTGGTTGATTGCATGGTTGTCAGTGTCAACCAGTGCCACCAAAGTTCGTCCTAGTATCTTCCAATCCGCAGTACATGCCATGGAAATCTGCACCAGTATAGTCTTAGAAAATGTCGTTAAAAGATAAGAAGATTCAAGAAAGAAATATCTGGTGTAATGGTTTGAAACTCCGATGGTTATTAAATTTCATTGCATGGTTGTTGTCCGAACTAAATCGGTGAGAAGTAGTACAACATTTTTCTCTTTCAATATCATTCCTAGTACTTGTAACCCCTTCATGAAAAATACCTTAAGATACTCTTTAAAGGGTGGCCGAGAGTAGAGTATTGGTTTTCTTATGTGAAAGGGTATGGGTTCAAGTATCAGAAAACGCTGAAAGTTCAAGTTTTTCAAGGCATTGTCCCAGAAAAAGCAATGGAAAATGCATATCTTCTCTAAATCGAATAAGAATTGAAAAAAAAAACTACCCAAATGTGCCTAATTGACTTACAACTTCAACTGATGATACGTAAGATAATCGTTTGACCCATATTTACCCACGACTGACTCCCCCACTGATGACTACACTTACTTATATAGATTAATTGCCTTAATCACAATCAATTCTTATCAAATAATTATTATTTAAAAAAGCAGAAAATACAACTATCTACTGGCATTCAATCAAATCTCAGTGTTTTTGCCAATATTATGTACAAGTATCTGTCATCTATGCGTAATCGGTTTGCAGCGTTTAGCAACAGAAAACTGATACCAATCGGTGAAATCATAAAGCGGGCGTTCTGCGGTTAGCATTCTGTTTTAAAATTTTTTTTTTTTCCGTTTCATTAGGAACTATTGTTATGGTTTATCTACCAAGGAAACGCATATCTACCACAGGCAGCTACTGTTTCGTGACTAATGGCAATTTTGTTAAAAGGTGGTGCACCTACAATATTTCAATCATGATAATGTGGCAATCACGATAAAATGGCCAAATTAAGTAAGCAAACAAGCTTAAATCCGTTGGAGAGATCATCTGGTATTTTTTTTTTTTTTTAATATTTTTAAGCCCATTAAAGGTTGTTGTTTTATTTTTGTAACTGACCTTAACCGAGATATGTTTTTTAAAAGCATATTTAATGAGTGCATTTGCTGCGGTATTAACAAATAACTTTTTTTTATTATTTATTTCTAGGTGAGTCACAAGCATCCATCAAGGAAGTTCAGACCGGACTTATCTGTTCCTGGAAATTGAAATGAATGAATGTTGCAATCGCCCTAGCAATCCATGAAATTTTGTACTTTTTTTTCTTATTTACATCTCAAAGTCCATCTGACTAAGAGAACGGCGGCGCCTACTTGTAGATTTCCCTCTCGTTTACCTCGAAATTTATCAGATTCAATAGATCAAACCAAAACAACTGCATGTCAACAAAATTTTTTGTTTAAAATAAACGCTGGACGCCTGCGAAAAGTCACGTATTTTGTATTTATTTTCATTTGACACTGAATATGTATCTAAAGTAGTTTGTTTTGCCTTTTTTTTTTTTTTTTAAAACATATAACGCAATCTATCTTTAAACAACATAATCCTTCTACGAGCGCATTGAGAGACTAATCGGTAAATTTATTTATTTTCTCGCTAAAAGATACTTCATAGTCTGAAGCAAACTTTGGACTTTGACATCATCGGCGACAAACGCGAACACATAGGCGTTGTAAGATCTGAAAGAAAATCACTATGAGCACGAGACTTTTTGTATGACATAATGTAATAATATTGACAATTGATAGCTGATTGCGAAAGTTTCGTTGACATTGCCAATCATTGTTTGTTGCAAGTTGCAATTGAGGCGGTGAGTTGCCAGTTAAACGCACTGGAGAGAGCGAGATACGATGACTTTTAACGGTCCTCGTCTAATGACAGGTTAATGGGATGTAATTTTGTATTTTACCTGTTTTGAATGATTTGCGGTTTTGTGATAATAATGTGTTGTGGTTAGCACACGGATATGAAATGGAATGTCGGAGAAATATATTAACGTTGTTACGAGATATATACACTGCACTGTAGCCAATGTCAGACAAATGTTAAAAAGTTGTTACTATGATTGATTTTTAATCACAAAAGCAATTGAATGCACCTGTCAACCGCAAAATGAATTGTGATTGCTAAATTTACATAGAGAACTCACGAGTTAATTATAGATGAATCTATTGAATTAATTATTGTAATAGGATTGTCGCTGCCGATAGTGTATAATCAGTTCTTTCTGATTTTAAGCGGTTTGGAGTAGTTTTGAGCGCCTAGGGGTAATCATAATACATCCGTGTATTGACAAAAGTACCTACTCAAAGGGGAAAATAAAAAAAATCCCAAACAAAAGTAATCGCCTCAACAACAGATTCTGGATTGTAAGGAACCTCCTGGAATTACAGAATTAAGATGTTAGAGTCACGACGATAAAGACTGAAATGCTACCAAATGGGGAAGATTTCTTCTGCTTCTGTCAGATAACAATCGTTCAACCAGATCTACCATGTTTCGATTACCCGATGGTTTAGATGCATCTTGAAGATCCGAATGAATCGTCAATCCCATATCAACTTCCCCAAAGTGACAGCAATATCCAAGTTTAATACCAGCAAGTTTCAGCGCCACCTATCGCATCAAAAATTCGGTAGACACAAGCAAAAACCAGTCAAGACACACGACTAGATTGTAGGATTGTAGATGCCACTGCAGTAATGAAACCATGCATGACAGTGTGAAGGAGATCCAATCAATATCCAAAGAAGAGTTTGGGTAGTATTCTGCTAAGTTTCTGATACGAAAAGCCTTCGGAGATGGAAAGAATATCGGCACAAGGACATGTGTCCACGGACTTTGTCCATAATTGACTTATGTCTCAGTTCAGTAGAGTCATGTCACATAAATCCAGAATTTTTTTGTCGAACATGGAATAGTTCAGAGGAACAGTTTCTCGCGGCAGAGCTGGATCAGTTTCGCTTGGATTCCGAATTCAACCATAGTCGTGTAGAGCCCAATACGATCAATGCTATCATATGGGGACGTTCAATCACTTTAAAATAAAATTATTCTTAGACATCCGAATAGTTTCAAGGTTCTAGAGGCTGGTTCAAGTTCCATCTAATAAAAACCTTTACTTACACCGCCTTGAGAAGTCTGAAAAACTCAAAAAATTTGTATCGATTCTCTTATATTAGTTCGGATACCTCCCATGGAGTAGTAAAACCGTACCTGAGTTACAAACCACTGCGCCATAATTCACAAACTTATCTTACATATACGAAAGAATAGTAGCGAGAAAACCTTTGCCGATGTACATACATATGTATGTGGATTTGTCAGCTAATCAGTGTCGAACTTGTGTATCCGTCATAAATTGGCTATCTTTACACACTGCTTTAGGACACTAGATTGGAGGTCATAACTGGAAGACTACACGAAAAAGCGTCATCACAAGTGGTATCCCACAAGGAGCAGTATTATCGCCTCTTCTCTAGATCGCTAGTTCTAAATAAAAGCAGAAAAAGTAAAACAGAAATAAAATCTGGCTATCAACTGTACTGCAAACAAAAAATGTTTCTAACAAGTTGTGGGCCAAAAATGGAACCTTGAGGGACATCAACTTCTATGGCATTGGAATTTAAATTTGATCTCACCTGCTACGAGAATAAAGTGAGTTGTAAGAGTAAGAAATATAATAGAAATGAACGTCAAATTATCTAAGATTCATGGAGATAATAAGGGCTATGACTACACTACACTACTTAAAAAAGGTGACTCCTTTCCGACAGAATTTGCGATTTCATCAGTTTTTCAATGATTATAATCTGGCTATAAACAACGCCATTGAGTTTTACTTAGTGAAATCCCTGAGAATCTCCAAAAAAAAAAAAAAACAAATTGAAACCACAAAAAATATACTTTCAGATTCAACAACCAATTTGATGAGATTGTAAACCTCTGCGAAAGTAAAAAGAGCTTTTCTCTTACAAGGTGGTACAAACATCCCATTCCCTTCTCCTAACCATTTCATTCCATTATTGGCACTGTTTTTTTTTTTTCCTCCGCAACGTAACAAGGTTTATTTTTATTTTAGAAAGAAAAAAACCTGGAAATCCTCATCCTATGTATAAGCTCTTATATGATTTCTTTTTTGTTCCTTAAATCATTAAAATAAACCCAATTTTGTGTGTGTTATATTAAATTTATTGGCAAGTGTTTATGGATGTATGTAAAATAAATTGCTTTCCCATATTACCAATAATTCTACCCACACATCTTATTTTTTTTTATTCCTTTTTTTTTTTTAATAAAATGTCTAGAGGGGTGACGGTTTTTTTTTTTGTTCCTTTGTAAAATTTACATCGCTTGGGATAACAATGTTATCCAATTTAAAATAAAAATCGATTATTGCTTATAAATGGAAATATTCTTAATATTCATTTACGATGATATATGGAGTTTTTGCGTTAAAAATATATTGTTGCCCAAGGGGTTTTCAAACCATAGCATGCGAAAGTATGTTGTTAACAGTAGGGCGACGTACATACTTTGAAAATAAAGTCTTAAAGACTTAAAAATTCGATAGGGGTGTTGCTGGTTTATTAATTTTGTTTCACAGTTTTGTGATGCAAGAAATGTATCCAAGATGGATACCTGAAACTTACGTCGATCCTTAGTCATATATATTAAGCTTGAACTTAGTTTAGTCCCGGTCGCAATCTCTCAATACTTTTAAATAGAAGCATTCTTCATTCAATATCATTGAATCACTTTTCATTCAATACCAAAGTGAAAGTTTTCTTAGATAATTTCACCTGGATATGCTCTCAATAGGTCAACCAGTAATCTATCCCCTCCTTACTTTTCATCCTAAATACTATCTTCACTTTGTTCTAGTCAGGGGAAAGGAAGTTTTAGTTATTAACGCTTAGAAGGAATATTTTTCCGAATAAACTGAAACGCACAGTCGAACTCTGAGCACAATATTTGGCCTTCTATATTATTCCTAATAACTAGGCATCTAACTCGACCAGAAGTCGGGCTTGAGATCATATCAAATGTATCCCACTAAGCCGCCTATAAGGACTGCCATGAATAAATACTTGCATGTAGCCTATTACACTAGAAGTCATTTTCACACATACTGTCGGATAGAATCTATGGCTGTCATACAAGCTGATGACATTATTTCGTTCATGGACTGCAATCGATTCTACTCAAATAGAAGAATATCCAAAAGAGACGTTTGGGAGCTAGACTAAAGCGTATACATCGGCATAAGCATTGGGCAGGTTGGTCCCTGAAATATATGAGGCATACCTATGCCTACGCCTATGAGCTCAGACCTGCAACTCATGGTCAAACCTGAATATGTATGTACATATGTCCACAAAGAGCAATGTATCAAAAAATCCATTAAATACAACTTAAAACTCAAGTTACGACGATTAAACAAGTATCTACAAGCTCCTACTCCAACACGATAATCTAAAAAAAAGTCCAAACCACATCGTTAGACTCTGACGGATTACATTCCCATCAATCGCCTCCCAAAAAACTTTCCTCCTTCCAATTGAAATCCATAAAAGAAAATCCAAAAAAACTTTTGAATCGCCGGAAAAAAAAAAATATAAACGTCACCAACGCCTTAGTTGCTACTTAAAATGTCCAAAACTTAGTCTCGACATGGGATTAGTGGCGAAGATTTATCGCAATCCATTTCAACATTCAAATTTATTCAAATTAGCTGCAGTTCCGTGCTGTTTTGCCAGTTGACACTAATGACAACTGGAAATTGACTTTTTTTTTTTAGGTTGTGTCACAAAAGTTTCAAACCAGTCACACCTTAAGTGTCATCTCATTTCATATTTTTTTTTTTTAAAGTTTGACTGACAAGTAGGCAAGAATTTAATTTGAGAAAAAAAAAAAAGAAAAACAATACTAAGGATTTTTTTGTAGAAACAATGCAAGGTTATATTGTTCTTCGAATACAACTAAACGCATATGTACATATGTTCAACACTTTTTAAAAAAGTTATTCTTCGTTCATTTATAGACCAGTTTGTTGTTTTTTTTTTGCAAATTTAATTATTTTAAACTTTTTACTTTTTTTTTATGCTACAAGGCGAAGAGTAAAGTTTTTATAGTTTAAAGTGCGAGTACTATACAAATACATTTGCTTGGCGGTTTCGTTTTACGGCGCTGTTCTCCCTCTGCTTTGCCGCCAATTTTGTTTTAGTTTTTGTTTCTCGGTTTTTTTTTTTTTTTTGTTTGATTTGGTTTGGGCTTGGGCTTGGTCGGTCGCAATTTGGACTTTGGACCGTGAACATAAATTTTATTTCTAATGTTGTACATTACAGAGATACATACATTAAAGATGGATAGATAGACAGATAGATACATAGATAGATGGTTAGACTGTTATTAGGTATACGAATTGAAAATGAAAATGAAATGCGGAGCTTTGTGGGGTTGAGTGTAGGGCAACAAATTGTTTTTGGCGGCTAGAGTTTGTATCTATAGTGTGTGCACCTTTGAACTACTATAGAGTATATTATAGGTGGACTAATGGTGACTCAATATTGATTATAGCACGTTACGGAAATTGTGTTTGCTTTCATTCTCACTTAGCTTATGTAAGTGAAGAGTGTGTAGTTGATTTGCATTTGTTGTATTTTTATATTTTCTTTTCTATGTTTGATTACACCGAGAATTGAAAGGGGGTTTTGATTCATTTAAAAGGGGGAAAAGACCTTGAATTTTGTTGACAACACTCTTGCAAGAACATGATATTTTTGTTTCCGTGTTGATGTTATTTGAGGCTTTGGTTGGGTGAATAGATGAAGCCACAATGGTAGTGGTTTTACAAGAACTGAAGCACCATCTGAAGAAGCACATATGTAGCTTCGTTGGATCGATCGATCGAATTATAAGAAGATATCACATAAGAATTGTGACCAAGGAGCACTTACTGAACCAACAATAGGCCTCTCACCTTCGAAGTGCGTTACTTGCACCGATTTTTACGGTCCCTTGCCCAGTTTTGATTTCGAGTGTCCTTCGGAATAAGGTAAGAAAGTATCAGCATAGTTGATAAGCATACTACTCAACGCCTCGCCTGTAAATGGATTTCAGCTAATCGATTCTAAATATCTTATCACAAGGAAACATGATGGTCTACTGATCATAAAGCAATCAACCAAATTAATCATTGCGATCGGGATAAGATGTTTCTACCGTATTTCGAATCCTTTAAGCAGCCAAGATAGCCTCGGATCACTTGCTCCTTGCAACCAAGTTATGATTACGGATATTCCAAGAAAAATTACACAACAATCGCAAGACAACTGTGGCAAGACTGCCAGCACGTGATTATAAAAGCCTTCGCCTTGTATCCACAAGTACCCAGACATGCCTGACATCCCCCTACACTTTCGTATTCTGACCCAATTTGATTTTACAAAAAACAAACTTTCAAATCGTAAAGGTACTATACCAAGCTACTGTCAAACAAAAATAGTTAAAATTCATTCAGAAACACTCTAAGTAACCTTTGCCACATTTGCTGTTTTTGATAGACCACAGCAAGACTTTTAAGTTCTTTAGGTGGCCGAGGAAGCACTTAGTCACATGAATTTAAATTTTAAATTTATCTCAGTTTATTTAATGTTTGTCTGTACTTTGTATCGTTTTACTTTTTCTTTTGGTTGCTTTGTGTTAGCAAATGTGTCACTTTTAATTTAAATCCCTCGATTTAACGATGCACACGTGAACACCTAATAAATCCTTCTATAGGTTGATTTATTGCAATGCACTAGACGTCCGTTGACGTCAATAGTTTTGTACAATCTTTGACATTTTGTTTACATGAAATGAATCTCTTACATACGGTTTGATGCAAATTTAAAAAGAGAAACATTTTAAATTAAAAATAAAATAAAATTTTAATTAAATCTTTCTATTTGTATATAATTACATTTTTCATTCCGAAATCATAATGAAATTCTTTAACAAGACGTATAAACAAAATTAAAAAACAAAAGATAAAATTTTAATTTACTTTTGTATGCATTTTTTTTTTTGTTTTTATTTACCCAACGTTATTAAGACGTTCCCGTTATTTTTCTTCTGAGGGATTCGCTCAAAAAAAAAAAACGAAAAGTAAATCTGCTAAGGATATTATGAAAGAAAAAATGTTCACTTCGAAGGATTTCATGGAAATTACTCCTGTGGTCCTTGAGTCAGTAATCAGAGACTAAAAAAAAAGTCTTATACAAAATAATTATGTATATACATAGGTACACAATACAAACATATTTGACACGAAATAAGGTAAAATGAAACAAACCACAATGACCTACCTAAATACGCATCATGAAGCAGATAAAAAGATATAAATCTCCCTTAAGATACGCAAATACGCATCTGTAGATACATTTCTTATAATACATATTATTTGTTGATTCTTTTTCATTTATACTGTGTTCTGCAGCGGGATCACAGCGAGTGCATATATCTCACTTGTCGCATCTCACATGCGAGAGAAGCTAAAGCATACACACAAGCCGAAGCCGACGACGATGACAGCGGCAAAGTGTCTTACCAACCGCGCGCAACAACAAATCCTTCAGCGAAAAAGAAGCATGGATGAAGGAAAAATGTTTGGTTAGGTTTTTTTTTTTGTTGTTTTGGTTTTTTATTTGCCGTTTGCTTTGCTGTATCTCTTTTATTTATTTAACTTTTATCTTCTTTTCTTTTTATTTTTTTGTGTTCGTTCCTCTGTTATTTTTGTTTGTTGTTGTCGTCGTTGTCGTCGTTGTGGTTTCGTTGGCCTGGGTGCGCACCGCGTCAAATGGACAATTTCATGGCACGTGCTCGCCGAGTGATCACACAAAAACACGAAAGTGCTCCACTGTGTTGTTTTGGCGTGGGGGGGATTGCGGGTATTCGGGGGGCCGAGGCGTCTTCGCTGTCGTCGGTGTCGGCGACGAGGCGGTTAAAGATAGTGTTGCTTTGGCGTTAGGATTTTTTTTTTTTTTTTTTCGCAACCACAGCTGGGGGCAATGCAATGCGAATGATAGCGCAGTAGAAGATATAGGATGTCTGTATATTTTTTTTTTTTATTTGAAGAGAGTATTCCCTCTATTAATGGATACGAAATGTACACATTAAAAGCAGTGGCTACTTCTGGTGCTGTGTGTAGTTGCTTGGGGGGCTAGTCAGTGAAATAGATAAACGCTGGGGAATTCACTTGCTGGGCACCATCTAGATGAACTAGATTTGAAATAATTTTGATGCCTTTACAACGGATGTGGGCTTGGATTTTAATGGCAGAGTGGGAGAAGTTAATTTTGAATTTTAGGAAATGGAGGGGATATATTGCGGATGTAAATTGTTTGTATGTACATTTTCATCTGTACTTTAGTAAACAAGTAAGAATTGTCTGATTTGTTGATTTATAAAACTCATATCATAAGTCCCTGAGTTGTAAAGCAGAGCAGAGTGTAGATATGTATGTATCTTGTGAGGCGACTGGAATTTCGTTGAAGGCTATTAAAAATATTCAAAAGAAGGGTGCCACAAGGTTGTATTCCTTCCACCGAAATTATTTTCATGAATGATTGGCGAAGTGCTGAAACTGAGAAATTAGATGGACTCTTACAACGCAACCATTTGACTACGCTTCACTAAATGACAGCATATGATTTCTCTGACTGTAGACGATGTCGTGTAGACCCTGGAAACCACTAGGGTAAACTCTTAAACCTCCAGCAGCCAAATTCTCCTCCAAAGCGAATGGAAATCTTGTTTATGACAACATCTCCTCTGTAAGTCAAAGATCGGAACCTACTCCAACAGTAGAGATCTAGAAAATCGAATTTTGACTTAGTTGGCAAAGGTGGCTTGAAAAACACTTCAATTCTCGAAGAATTTTGAAGAACTTGTCCCATTTCTTTAGTCACTTCGATTAGGAATACTTATGTTCCGACATACTGACGAATGATGCAGTGTCATATAGGAAATTGTCGGATTTTTCGTTTCAAAATTTCTCTTCTGATTCTGCTTCTATGAAGGTGTCAATCATTGGAATCGTAAAGGATACAACGGTATATAGTATAGGAGAACTACGGTTTTATACGTCTGTCTTCGGTCTTCTATGATAGGGATGTGTAGAACAGTTCGGTATACACCAGGATTTTGAAGCCTTATGCTCAACAGTGTTCCAAAAACTCTACAAATGACTGTAAAATGTTCCCAAATTTGATTCCAATGCTTCACTAACTTGATGAATGGTTACATGCCTGTAAAATCTGATTTTTTCTAGTGCATTCTGTGGCTTTACTAAGTAAGAACCACTTCAAAGGTAAAGCTAGATAATATCAAGCTTACAACTCGGACATTGTCAGTGTCATCTCCACTTAAGGATATTGTTTCAAGGGAAAATTGTCCCCTTAGCGACTTTATCTGCTATCTACGTATCTTTGCAATGAAAACCCTCCCCTGGTGATATGATATACATTCATAAGACTTCTCTTTGAACTACTCCTAATAGCCTTCCACTTTTTCTCAAAAAAAAAAAATCAATGTCACTGACATTCAAAACCAATCCGCCCCCGAATCCTTACATCCATTACCGCAGTGCGTCATAAACAATCGAGATTTTGCTCCACTGGATATTAATCCATTTCCAGGCGGCTTACACAGTGTTTACCACCCACTGCTTTAAATCAAAATCTCATTCACTTAAGAGCCTACCTAATCTCTCTCCTTCAAATAAAAAAAAAAAAAATACTAACTAACCAACCTACATCAATTAATTTCACGCAATATCCATATCAACAATATGGCAGCCTCTCAATCATAATTAATCCGAAGCCTTCCCATTTAGAACTGAAAATTGTTATTATTTTGGCACACAACGGTTCACATATGTTTTCGGTTGTTTTTATCGCACAGCCTAACGAAAACCATTTTGGCTTAATTACATTTCCCACCCACACTCATGCACAACGACCAACAAAGACAAAAACAAAAAAAAAGAATCCTTTTTCTGTTCCTCCGCACTGTAAACCTATTAATCTTCAGCCATTTACTCTAATAAGCTCCCCGTAACCAAACATAAACCAACCCAGAATTCTGGTCAACCGACCGACCTATGTGACCCCTTTCACTGGGACAAAAAAAAAAGAAAAAAAGAAAAGAGAATTAGCACCTTTTTACCACCAGAAAAAGCCTACAAATGTGTTCGAGTAAATGTGTTACCCGCTGCCGCACCCACCACCCGCAGTTTATCACTCCCAGGGAATAGTAAAACGTATCCAAAACATCTGTGATGTATCTAGACATGTATCCATATGAGTTTGGTTGGATAAAAGACGTTCGGCTTGGCAATTTCCAATTACATTAACCCCCAACTCACGAAACCCATATTATTCGCTTGAATACAAATGAAAACAATACCTATACCTACTACAACAACAACAACAACAAAAGAAAGGAGTAAAACTCAGTCTCCTTTCCTCACACCTGCCCCACAATGCTTTGGTTTGGTTATCGTATATACATACATCCATATGTATATATCTTTCAAGATATACTGCATTGCAATCAAATAGCATTCAACTTACACACGACGATCGCCAACGAGTCCAAAGTTCAGTTTCTGTTTGGGTCGCTGTCCAAAGTCCAATCCGGCTTTCACGATTTTTTCTCACTCTGTTTTGTCTGTCATTTTTCATCGAGTATCTCTTTGCTCTTATATAGTTGGATTCTCTCCGACTTTTCAGAGATATCATCAAATGAACTATTCTGGTGAATTTTATATGCAAAAGATACAACTATCTGAAATGCATTCTCTTTTATTTAAGAGAGAATCTATAGTGGCTCTGGCTGTTTGCTTGCAGATACCGACTGCGGCATCTTCTTGATCGTTGCAAGAGATATTGTACATTGTATGTTTTTTTTTTTTTAACTGTACATATGTCTGTATCTAGATACAGAAAAAAAAGATTTTCTACAGCTGATTTTTATGTAAACGCATCTGTAGTGGAGAATTGGACTTTGTACTTTGCGGTTTTATGAGACTTGGAGCACGACAGATGTTGGTAGTTGCTGTGCTGGGCTAATTTTTGTTTGTGATTTTTTCTCATTTGTAAAAATTAATCGACAGGTTTGAATGGAGTTTTGTATTTCCCTTTTTAGTTGTTAAACACAAAAAAAAAAAATGAGTAAGTCAAGCTATATGTGTGTTGTTGACGCCGCTAAATGGAAATGTCCGGTTTGGAATTGGATGATGACATTTTATCTGGATATTGGATAAAGAGATGGGGTTTGCTTTTATAACAAAACAAAAAATGATGATTAGTGGTAGGTTGTACTGTCATTTACAGTCATTTACAGGGGCTGAGTGACTTCCACTGACAACCCAACATTTATTTCGTAATTTACTCCCTTAGGTCCCTTACTGATGTACTCAATTGCATATCGGTAATCCTAAATCTAATATGAGATACAGTGTACTGAAGTGGATAAAAAGGAAAAGTTCTTCTATTCTACTTATAAATTTCGACTCCAAAACGTTGTATCTTCTTAGACTCACTTAGGTTCTGTTATCATCTCGCTTACATACTGTCAATTTTGGGACAAATTCCAAACATTTTATCAATATAAGTTCATAACTACGTTTGAGGATATGCTAAACAAATGCACACATCGTATAGATAGTTTAAATAGGACATACCAGCATATAGTAGGTATACCACAAGAGTCTATGTTTGGGCCAATGCTTTTTATTGTATGATACATTAATGAGTAACCATAGGCATTATAAAAATATGTATAAAAATTAGCGTTTTAAATGTGAAAACAGTAGAGCAGCAAGCAAAATCGCCAGTATGTAGGATCCAAAGTCCCGATGACTTTGATGTGGAGATTTAAAAATCCTGAAGCAGACTAGGTTCGTGTCTGAAGAGCTGCATGGATACCGACGTCGGCATTGAACAGACTTGAAAGATCTTACTTCGATTCAACGGGAAGGAGGTGAAAACTAAAATAAGACCTATGTAGGTATTTTCCATTTTCTGTGAAAGAGAGACTGGTGTCAAAAATAAGGGATACTTGTATTTTCTAGTGAAGAACACTAAGGGTCCGGAATTTGACCCCCATCCCTTAGAGTGTCCACGTGTTTGCCTGAGGCTACAATAGCAATGTCATCCACTTTGGATCTTCGCCTTTCAAGATCAACTTGTACTACTAGATTAAACAGAAGAGGGGACAAGACACCATCCTGGGGTATTTCGCATCTGCGTTGCCCAGTCTCTTCGCCATAGCTCGAGCAGTCATTCTACCTAATTTACAAAACCAATGTGCTACTACAGTGCTTTCATAAAAACGAGTTCTAAATAGGCAAAATTCCTCTTTAAAAGTGGGCGTGGTTTATTGAAAAATTGTAGAGGAAATTTTTATTTAGTTTCTAGCGAAGACATTAAAAATCCAAATTATCTAGTAGGCGAGGTTTTTGTCTGAATTCTTCAACGATTGCATATGTAATACATACCTCTATCGAAGCTTAAGGCCGTAAAGTGGTTACATGGAGTAAACGCCCACAAAAAGTAGGCATAGATACAAGGTATTGCATTCACATTCTCTTGGCTCACTCCTTTTATAAAAGGTATAAACATGTTTGTCTAGTAATTTTTTCGGGAGCTTAAGTCTACTCGTTACTACCAAGCTATTCACTATAGTATCCCTTGCACCCACTTACATGACCGTTGGCTCAGCTTCATTGAATTTAAAATGTCATGTCATACTTTCATCGATCATTGATCAAAATGTTGACAAACTAGTATCCACAAAAAAAAAAAAAAACAAATTAGAAATCACAAGTTGAAAAACTTTCAAATAGATACTCTCTCCTGTATTGAAGTGTCATCCTTATAAAGTGACAAGAAGCGAGTTATAAGAATGCTGACAATTTGATTAATTTGACACTCCTGCGATATGTTTTTTTAATGATGAGTCGATGAGTTTGCTTTTCCACTTCACACGAAAGTGGTTAAAGGGAATTTTTCCCTTGAAGGCTTCCTAGTTTTTTTTTTTTTATTTTTCTATCAGCATCACTAAGTGAAAAAGCCTGATGGATATCAAAGTTTTTCATCTTTCATGTCTGTCACATGTACTTTATTCCTGTTCCACATTTTTTTATGATGATGAGATGATTTTGCCTTAAAATATTCCTTTCACATGGCTTCCGGTGAATGCGAAGCCGATTTGAGTTAAACGCTCTTTGTGATGATGCGCCCAGAAGTTACCTTTTCTATTTAGGTTACGTCTGGTTTCCTGTAGATTGTTCTGGTTTGCTTTTGGATGATGTGTGTGTGTTGGCTTTTAGATAAGAGACGATAAATCGACGGAAGTTTTTCTGCATATAACATCTTTTCTATTTTCGTATGAAAAGTTTCATTTTTGGCTTATTTGGGGGTGTGGGGGAGGGTGACTAGTTCCGACTTTTCTGTGTGTGTGGCAAAGAATGGAGTTGGAAAAAGTTTTCTAGAATGAGGTAGATGTAGCGCTTGAGTAAGCTAGTGAGGAGAACTTTACCCCCTCACTGTTTCACGCATTAAAGTAGCGTATTTAAAGTTAGTCAAAAGGAGGAAGGAGGTGAATATGGTGCTTTGCAACCAGAAATGACTTTGTCGGACGGAATTTTTAATTTTCCACTTTTCTTTTGTTAAGTATTCGTTCTTTGGTTCTAATTTTATTCGAGTCCTTGATGCAGAATGACTTGTTTTTTTTTTTTAACATCTCAGCGTAAAGCTTATTAACCTCTTGCACTGTTGTAGAGCACATAGTTGTATGATTAGCTGTGTTTGAAATTTAAGAGCGTACGCTTGAAACTTTATTTTTTTTCTAAACTGGAACACTACGATGTGTCTAATGCAGTGAAAGAGCTTCTTTCATTATTATCCTTTCATCTCCGCGCAGAGTAGTCAGGGTCAGGGAAAATCCAATTTTCGGTAATTGAATGCATAGTGGTTGGTCGGTTGGTTGTGAGGTTGCGGTTTTACATAAATTTTCTGTGGCAAGAGTGAAGCAGAAAGCGAAAATCCTGCTGAGGATGGTTGGCAAAAATAAACTCTGATTTATGTACGTGAAAGCAATTCCACGAGGTGATTTTAGAAAGAAAAAAAAAAAAAAACGGAAACAAAAAAATTACAGCGGTTGGAGGAGGTGGTGCTGCTAGTTGCGCACAACTCAAGCACACTTTGTGGTTGGCTCAATAAAACTATTTAAGTTGCTTTTGGCTGGTAGAGTGTGTTCCTGGAGAGTGCTGCTTTCATTTTGTGGTCTTTAAGTAATTAAATGTTGTTTATTCCGGAATATCCTTCAGATGCATGGAACGTTCACAAGTGGCATTAGGCATTTACACGCGCTTCAGTAATCATGTGGTTTTAGTTTCACAGACGGTCTGGCCTTAGATGGTTAATTGGAAACAGTGGGAGAAATACTTCTTGCAAGATTGCTTCAATACTAATTAAGGAATGGAATTTGTTGAATGTTCCATGTAACTTAGAAGAGCTTTGAGTATTAAAGGACTCAACTTAATCAAGCCCTTGAGTGGGCCAAAACCATGTTATTGATTGAATATGTTTTTGAAATCAACCTCTTGTACATCCAAACACTTCCTTTTCCACCATACACATACTGACATTTTCAATTTCGAATACATCTACACCCCGCATCTACATTTCCTTCTTGGCATTCTTAGACACGGAGGAAACGCTCTGCAGTCAGACCAGTATCTATCAATCCCCGTTGCTATCTTCGACGTCCAAACGTGTTCGTGACCATGACAGACTAGAGCATGGTCAAAGATTAGCTGATTTGAAGATATTTTAGCGTGATAATGTCTTCTGATTCGGTATACCTGTAGAAGTGCGAACTGGAAAAGTTGATGTAACGAAATTCGGTTACAGTGTCAAGCCTTCTTACAATAGGAATCTCCTAATGAATTTCGTTTATTTAGGTATCAACGTGTTGTATATGTATATCTCAAAATACCCAATTAGGTATGCCGGATGGGAGAAATGTCGCGCACAGAGTAAGGGTATGTGGCACAGAAAGTACGGAGAATCCCAGAAACCAAAAAGGTCATTCATCCAACTACAAGAACTGCCGGTCCCTCCAGTGCTTACATCATCGGCGGAAGATGTAAAGGATCTACAATGTTAATGTCACATGTCGGACTTTCTCACAACATAGCAGAGTTAGAAAAATCGAAAGTATCGGATCTAAAGTGCCAGGGGATAGTTATAGATATCGGATCTAAGGTCTGGTCGTACCAACACAAACAATGGTAATCGAAGAAGCCTTGTCTTAGTTGAAAAGTAATATTTTTTTGGAGGATAGCCAAGAGGCTTTAAAATCTATGCAGCTCTATATTCCCGCCCATAACTTGACGAATATAACATCTATAATGCTAATGGATGCTTCTCGGAATTAGGAAGCCATAACATAAATTCATTCCACTTACATACATACCTATAGTAAGGGCAAAATTCAATTCATAATGTTATAAAGTAAGGAAGTGCTTTTCGCCTACATTAGTTGCGTATAAATTCTAGGAAGGCTAAAAATAATGTTCATACCGGTCGTTGATTGAATTATGTGCAGGCGGCAATCCCCTATTCCTAATGGAACGTGCTTTAAATGCTAATGGATAGAATTTTACTCCACCAGTAAGCCCAGCAGTGAAAACATGCACACAAGCAGCTTAATATGGTAGAGAACCCTACGGGTGTTGAATAGCTCAGGCATCATCTACCCATGCAAAGCAACGAAACAATAAACACCCGAATAATAGTGAAACAATTGCTTTATAAACTGTTCAATGGTGGTTTGTTTTTCGTCGATAGATACATAGGTATGTATGTATGTGTGTATCTGCGTTGCTGTATCTATCCAATGAATATAACATTTCCCAATATCCATTGACATTTATATCGATAGATACACTGTGTATCTTTCTCGTTCCATTCAGAGATAGATTAAAGAAATCAAAGGAAAATTTCAAGTTACTCTCCCGCTAATAATGTTGCCCAATCAGTAAATCACGCAAAAAGTCTATTTGCGGCTGTTTCTTTTTAATTTGCTTTGTTCCTTGTTTGATGAAATTAAATTAAATTGCCTTTGATAGCGAATAAGTAATGGAAACAAAAGAAGAACGAGAAAGAATGCCGCCTTTGGTTGATGAAGAGGAAATTTCTTCTTGTAACTTTTTACCAATTTATCACCGCATTGGCAGGCAACGGATTCAAAGGTTTTACAAAATCCATTTAGCTTTATCCATTAAAAGGGGAGAAAAAAAAGTTAGAAAGTCTCCTTTTTTTTCTTTTCTAGATTTTCTTGGTAGTGGTAGACCGGATTTGCAATGAATGCCGCATCCGTGATGATTCATTGCTTAGTCGGTTGGGATTCTGTTGGTGTCGTTGGGTATGTAGAGATTACAAAGGACTGGAAGGAAGAGAGAACGGTTTTTAATTGTCCTAGGAAATCCGATGAAGCGTGCTTGCGCTTGGAGGTGGATGTGTAGGGAATTTAATTTTTCCTACTTAGAAGATTAAGTATGTGTTCTTCTTTTTTTTTTTTAAAAAAAGACATAATAACTCAGGCGCTAGTATTAAATTAAGAGTTTAATCTAAAGTGAAATAACATCGGAGATAAGAAGTATGTATCTAACATTTTAATTACATGAAGTTGGCGCTGTTGTCAGCTTTGATTTGAAAGCACTCTGGAACTCTGACCTCATTCAGAGTTATAGAAAAAAAAAACATGATTTCTCTCGGAACTTCATACAAATATGTAGTCGTATCGACGGAAAATGTCCAGAGATGATTGCAGATACTTCTTCAATCTGAAGAAATCTCAACAGTACCATTTGCCCACCACATCACAAAAAAATCTATGATCAACCGCTTCATGCACGTAATCAAAAATGAATGCTAGAACCATGCAATTCCATTACCTAAGACCGAAAAGAAGACACAGAAAGGTAATGCAAAATGTCGAATGAAGTTCCACAAGGCTCAGTCGTTGGCTCCATTGTGTAGTGCCTACCGTAATATAGCAAATTGGAGCAAGAAGGAATACCGTCAGATCTTTACAAAGCTGGCTAACATCCATGAGCCTCAATCTAGCAGAACAGAGAAACAAAAGCGGTAGAAAAAGAGGAATAAGAACCATCATGATCACAGTTGGTTAGACATTACTTACACGTTGATATACAGCTGACGTGCTTTAAAGGGAACCAAAGGAACCAAGATCATGCCTAATTCTTTTAGCCGGAGTCATGAAATCTATAATCTGAACAAGTAACAGTACTGAACAGTTCTGAACAGTAATTCAGTTGACTCAAGAACTGACTTGAGGCCAACAACCAATAGTACTTCAATCAGGCTCTCAAAAACTAAGAGCTGGACGAAGATTTTGTAGGAAAAATCATACTTTCGGACATTTAATTCGTTGCATCCGTAAAGATTCGATAGAATTATCGATCTTGGGACACAGCGAATCCGCAAAAAAGGCCGATGCATCCTCATACAAACTGTGATGTGGACTGAATGAGGATTAATTGGAAGGTTACATCGAAAAGATGAAACAATTCTCAGAATGGATTCCTTCAACGTTGCTATACAAATCGTAGTATTAGTATTGTGCAGAAAGTCATAGAAGAACAAACCTGTGATTCGGGCACAAAGGGTAGATACTATGTAACTCGACAACTATATAGATATTTAGATCTCCTTCCGTAGAATAAAAGCACCGCTTGATAAGAATAATTGTTGACTACTTTGACAGCAATATCACAGAGGAGTACAAGATCACATAAAGCGGTGCAGTAAATGTGAATTTACTGTCAACCAAACGTGGAGTTATGTATACATACATATATGTATCTAATCACCTTTTTCACAAGATCATGCAAAAAATTGACAACTCCAACTCGGCAATGTAAAGAAATCTATTTTTTTATAAAAACAACTCATGATGTTTCGAATAGTTCGCAAGACTAGGTTCAATGACATGAACCTCACTTTACACTTTGACATTTCGTTACAATTTTAAATGTCAAATGTCAGTGTCAATAGAAAATGACAAGCAGTCACACACTATCAGATATACATGATAATTGCTTTAATTCTCTACTCTCTAGTAAGATTTTGTGATTATAGCCTTGAAAATGCCTGTCAGTGGATCAGCAAATCAGTCAGCAAATGACTTTTGCTTTTTATCTCTCCAATTGTTTTTTTGCTTTACTTTTTACAACTCCACACACCAGTATAAGAAAATTTAAAATTTCAACTCGTCTTTCTCTGTTATTGCAATTTATTATTATCACAAAACATAATGAGTACAGACTTCTTTCTTATCTTGGATATTTACTAAAAAAAAAAAAAAAAACAGAAAAACACAGCCTACCATTACTCAAATAAGAAAATTCTCGGCGAATATACATATATCTTATACCGAGTATATGAGTAAACAACATTTGAAACATTTCAACCTTATCTTTGCAGTTGTTTACTTCACAATTTATCATACTTTCTTTCATTGCACTGACAGGTTTTGTTGCTTTTCTTCTTCTAATTAATTTAAAAATTTAAACTCTTGTCAAATGCTGTCAGACTGAATGGGTGCGTTTATACTTTAAAATCGCAAAATCGATCTTTATTGCAACTTGTAATTTTTTTGACCAAATAATGACATATATATATCTTAACAAGTACAATGTCAAACTTGAATGTCATCCTTGTGTCAATAGATAAATTACACTAACGTCTTGTAACAAACCACTAGTCTAACCACTACGACTATTTCAAGAGCAAGTCTAGTTTTCACACGTATCATATGTGACAGTTCTGACAGATCGATCAAATTACCCTTCTTTATATGCACATATCTACATACATTTAGAATTTTATGTTAAATAATTAAACAATGTAATAAATTGTATGCTATTTTGTTATAAAAGCGGAAAAATAATTGACAGGCTGGAAATGAAAATTAAATGTCATTTAATTTATTTCCAATTTAATTTCCGTATAGAATGAATGAATGTATCTATATATTTGCATTAGTGTTTCCTTTGTGCAATGTTTATAATAATGAATATGAATTGAATAAATGCACATAAATTGACGAAATACAAATGAATTGTCATTCTTTATCCACAAATGTCATTTTAACCTCCATTCAAATGGGGAATCATCGTACTCGTTTTGGTATACATGCACCATTATGGTGTCATCATGGGTTTATTGTTGAAATAATTTACTTTATCTCCGCACATTTTTCATCATAAATCTTGCAAAACATGTAAAAACTAAAACAATAAAAATTCGAAATTCCCATTGGGTTTGGAGGGTAATAGGAAAGACTCGTATTCGTATTCAACTCGTATTTCCTGCAACTGTCAATGACAGGAGGAGGATGTTTTTTTTCGTTTCGTTTTTTTTGTATCCTCCCTAGCAGTAGTATAGCGGTAAAGTACATCAGAATTGCATTGTGTACAGTAAAATGCACACAGAAATGTATACCTTCTCATTGAATTTTTGTTTGTAATGGAAATCGATGGGGGGATGTACATACCTACATATGTACATATGTATGTACATTGAATGGTATAAAATGGAAATATTTGAAAAGAAAATGCAGTAAACAAAAAAATGTAAATCGCAATTCATTCACAATTGCTGAATATGTGTGAAAATATGCAGGCTTGGTGATACAAGACTTTTCAAAAATAAATCATTGAATTATTCAGTGGAAATCCATGGTTTTTATAGGTAGGTAGGACTTTGGCAGGTGAAAACACGAAAAATATTCAACCTTCCTTGAATCTATGTTCGACTAAAAAATAAACAAGCATACGTAGGCAAACATTTAATGGTATGTAGCCCATTTCCTAATCAAAAAATAGCTTTAGATACAGAAACCGCAGGTGCGGACTTTTTTCATTTTATTTTGATTTTATTGTAAAATCATTTTATATTGGATCCTCGCAGCCACTCCTAAAATGCCTAGTTACCTCAAAAGAACAGATGGCTCGTGGACTACCTCTAGTGCGGATTCCCTTGATCTATTACTGGATTCCCACTTCCCAAACAGATGCAATGCCATTTCGGGTTCAATTGTGATCTCAGTGAGGTCAATGGTAAGCAGCACCTCTTATCTTCCGCCTTCAACTCCCCTGAACCAGATGGTAATATACCTGACGAACTTATTCGGAATGTGGACATAATCCTTTCTTGGTTAATTGTAATTTTCAAAAGTTGATTGGATTCAGTTCACATTTCCAAGCCATGGACGGAAGTCGACGGGGTTTTTATACCCAATGCGGCTAAAAGTTCGCACGTTAACCCCAAAGATCTAAGACCCATCAGTTTGTCATCATTTCTCCTGAAAACTCTCTAGAAATTGATAGATACCCATATACGCTGCAGTGTAATCTTCAGCCTCTCAACATGCATATAGTAAAAGGAAATCGGTTAAAATAACTCTACACTAACTAGTTAGAGTTCTTGAAAAATCTTTACATTCCAAAGAATACTTTGGTAACGTTTCTGGACTTTGAGGGAGCGTTAAACAACAGAGGCAAATTATAGGCGCACTGGTGAACCAGTTGCTTATTAACAGGTTCAGCAGCTCAAAACTGGCCGAGGTCTCAGCTCGGAGGTTCGTCAGTAGGGATACACCATAAGGAGGTGTGATCTCTTCTCTTCATTGGAACTTAGTGGTGAATGAACTGCTTCTAATCCTGAATGGGAAAGGGTGGAAGGTAGTTGCATATGCAGATGACGTTGCTATTGCTGGCTCAGAGAAACACCTCAATACGATTAGGGATTTTCTACAGAACGTCCTCTCTAAACTCTCCAAATGGAGAAAAAAATGCGGCAGAAAAAAATAGCCTCAATAATACGTTCCACTTTTAACTGCATGACTTCGTGAAGAAACAAAATGGTCGCAATTGGATCACAGGAATATCCTTGAGAGATGAATGAATTCTCAAAAAGCAGCTTGTTCATGTGACTTTTGCTTTTTTTTTTAATTAAAAGCAATGAAAAGTACTAACCGTGTATGACATTCTACATCCTCACATGACAATCACGTTCTTATGATTTCAACTTATCGACCTGTCATCCTGTACTAAAACCCACATTTTGTTGCGGCAGTAATCTCCAGGAGGTATCATCTCGAATCGACAACAATTAACCAAGAAAAACTAACGTCGAGACGTGAATTTTTTTTTTAAAACGTCACAAGTGTATGGATACTAGTAGAGGACCAACATTACTACCTTGAGGTACTCCTCTATACACAAATTTGGCCAAATGCCCTTCTGTACCTAACAGACTTATTATTCAGTAAGTTAGCTTCACTACACAATGACGACTTCTAGTCGCGCCTCAATTCTATTTCAAAGGAATGTATCCAAACTTTAGACGAAAATTGACTGCACCAATTCATTCTTAATTCATTTCATCGGAAATCTGGATTCCTGGTCTGTCTGATGTAGAACTATCCTTTAATGCTGAGCAGCAGCCTGTTGTGATTTTCTCTTTTTTTAAGACGGGCTACAGTATTTTTTAAGCCGAAGTTGTCACAATTATGATTATAGAGGAACTTGGACTAGATCCAGCGTTGCAAAACAGAAATGAGTGAGATATCAACCACCAACACTGGGCACCAGCACATTTGTATATCTCCTCTACTGAAAAACCAAATACACTATCTCAGCATAAACTCGTCCCATGTCCTAGTACAGAGGCTAGTACAAAGCATAGAAAAAATGATGTAAAATCAGTTTAGATACATGTCCTACAGCTAGATCTTTACGACTCACCACCAGTCCAAACCTTAGTCATACGAAAGTACAAACTATCGTTAGCAATCATGACTACTATCGAAGTTTTAGGGATGAAGAAGGAACAGGAGAGTTAGGAATACTAAAAAACCTCTCAAACATTAATTTTAACAAACTCCTAACTCCAGGTCATTTACAACATTGCCCTAAAATGCCTCCCCTATATGTAAATTTCAATCTTTAGTTCAATCTAATTGGACTTTAAATTGTCGGACTTCTTCTCTTTCATTGTACATTCTCTGGAGAATTTAAAGTTTAATAGAAAATTCATTTTTAATTGCTCTATATCCCTAGACAACAATCTCGTTTAAACCGAAAAAAGCAACCATAATTCACCTCTAAAGTCAACACACCATACCATCACAATTTTTGTTGTTTTTTTTTTTTTTTTTAAAGCAAAACAGCTTTTCACTTCCGTCATGATGACGACGAAAACACATAGAGAGAGAGAGAGAGAGACGATGTCATAAAATAGAAAAAAAAAAAACACCAAGGATTACAGAAAAAGGACCAAAAATCCAGCGAAAACGACAACAAAAAGAAAAATCCACAAACGTCTGTGTCTGTATAAATAGCCAACGTCTATCTGCTTCCTACAATTGTCTCAGTGCTTGGGTTAGGTACACTATATTCCGGTACACGACTATAGTTAGTTGAATGTGTTAAATTGCATTTCACATTTTTCAAAACAGATACCATCTACGAGATACCAAACAGCAGCATAGAGCCGCATCAGTAAAGCATTAGGAAGAACGTTTCGCGCGAGATTACACTGTCTGTTTGTCCATCCATCTGTCGTGCTCGAATGGTTCTTGAATCATCCTCTCTTGCTTCCATTCACTGTATGTGTTTGTGTGTGTGTGTGTGCAATAAGGATTCTAGCCACACTAGGATTCAGATCTGCCAAGGGGTTTAAATTGTCAACAATCGTACCAAACTCTCCAGCACACAGCACTTTAGCTAAGCTTAGCTAGAGATCTTGGGTAAACCTAGGTCGTTAGGGGGGGTTTTACAAAAAAAAAAAGCAAAACATTTCTTTTTTTTTTCTGTTTTTGTTGTTTTCTTTCTCTCCAAGGGGTTTTTTCTTCTTCTCATCTCTCTCATGTACTGTCGTCATTGCAGGAATTAAAGGACGTTAAATCGCTGTCACAGTAGGGAATGTGGGGGGTATCTCAGGAGGCCGCACATTAGGGGCTATTTGATGTGTCAAAAAATTATGATTAATTTTTCTCATTATTGTTTTTTTGTTTTCTCTTCGTTGTGGGGGTCAGTGAATATTTTATAACGGTATTCACGTCAGAAACATTTATTTGCATAATTTTTTTTTCTCTCGCCAACCCCATGGAGAGTTGAATGGATGATGAAACCCCTCCACTCGCCAACCGCTGCTGGTACGTCACAATTAATTTCATAGTAAGAGCTCGCGAATTCAACCCTCACCCTAGAGTGTTTGTCATTTTAATAGATTCCTCAAGTTCGCCCAGAGAAAAAAAAAATATATGTAGCCGTACTCTCCTCATTTGAAGGAACTACTCTACGCTATGCCCTGCTTTTGAAGCTAAAATGGTTTTAAAGTGACAATGGGGTGGAATAAGCAACACCCCCGTCACCACGCAAAAGGAGTGTCTGCGATGTGTGAAGGATGAAAAAACCGAAGGGCGGGGTGGTTTGAAAAATTTGAATAAAGTCAGGGGAGCTTTACTTTTCTTCCCCGTTTTTTTTTTTTTTTTGTCCTTTTAATGATATGTGAGTTTTATTTTCTTGACGTTCTTGTCATGCCTGTCATTGAATATTTAAAAAAGTAAACGGTATTTTAGGTGGAAGGAAATTCAAGGTGGGCTTGACAGACGTACCGTCGTCTTTGACAATTGTCAAGGTGCTTTTATTCGGGTATTAGGGGAAATCATGAATGTTTTCTGATAAATAAGAACATGTATTTACACAGTTGGTTTTATACGGAGGGGAGGGATTAGGTTGGGTGTTTCTGGTGGGAAAAACCCAGGGTAGTTGGAATTTATTTTCTTGAAAATATGTCTTCAACACACTTGTGTTTACAATGGCGTGAATGCCATGGTAAATAATGCCATGAAATATTGGATAATCAACTGGCAATTGGAATTTATTTTAATGTACATAATTGAAAGCAAAAAGAGATCCTCTTTGGGGTTTGTAGGGAAGTTTTATACTGATTTGAGAGATGTGGTGGCTTAATGTTAACGGAGGTACTGAAAGATACGCCTTCTCATCTGTATGTCAGTCTACCCATCTGGCTTCTAAATAAAGTTGCAGGCCTGATTTGTGCAAAGAGAGTAGAGTATTGGCGTTCAGAAATGTCATTCTAGGACTGGTGTTTGACCAAATTCCCGATGGCTCCTATAAATTTTGTATTAAATCCCTAAAGGAAGTCTTTGAAATCAGCAGACTATCTGGAAACAATTTGGATATATTTTCATAGAAAGAGTGTTGTTATGTATTTTAGATCCACGACCCACGATCTAAGTATTTTCCATTGCTGTTTCACGCAAACGATATTCACATCATTGGACGCCAGATAGGACCTGAAGCGAGTTGCTTATAAAGTCTATAAACAGCACTTTTGGTAACTATGAGTTGGAAAGTGAAATAACACCCTTGTTGGAAGAACTCTAGAAACTCGTTACTTTGTACTTCGGTGTGGTGAACCTACTGGATTCTAGACTTTACATAGAAAAGGATAACAGATATTGAGCTCTTCCTAGAGAAAGATGATGTTGATGCTTCATCTGTCGCCTTTACTGGACATTGGAGTCGAGAATCTCTAATGCTACAAAAAGTGTCTGACAAAGTCCTATGATATTCAGCTAGCATGCTCCACTTAAACAAACTGCAGCTTTGAGAAGGCTAAATACTGCCTTTCATAACCTAAGCCGCTATCAATGCCAGTTTTGTTGTATTATTTTTTTCTAAAATCAGCGAATCTATCGTTAAGCTGAACTGACTAAAACGATATAACTTTGTGTCACAGCTCTAGGTTCCTGGACAAGAAGGTATTCCGCGTATCGAAAGAGCGTAAGGCTCAGAACTTCCTCACAATATTTCATTATAAGCTTATCATTCCACCAGCGAACCTTACATTTAGACAAATTAAGCAACACATTCAATTGCTTCATCAAAGTCCCCTGTGGACTCTATAAATGTAACAAGCATATCTAACTTAGTGAGGACACGTCCCCAAAACAGATTCAAATCCGTGGATTTGGGATCATATCTAGAAGAAGCATTTGACAATTTGCCGGGAATGTAGAACCTGATGATGAAGATACTTCGTTTCGAAACAAAGTTATGAAGCTTTAAGTCTAATAGCTATTTAAGTTTACGTCAGTGTCACGGTGTGCCCAATTTTTCACGAAACAAATACTTAACTCTAAAATTTGAAGTAAATAAAAAGATGAACAGATACAATGTTCCATCTTCCATCGCCGATCAAACTTTTAAATTTTTTAAGCGCAAAGTGACTTACACCCAAGCGAAACCGGGCTAGTTCGAATTATACTAGGTAATACTGGCAGCCACGCCCATTTTCTTAAACAAAAAACTTCCATAACAATTTTGGAAACAATATTTCTAAAGAAAGATACAACTTTTGCTTTCAAGTTACTATGTAGTCAGTTAGAAGGGATACGCCTAAAATTGTAGATTTTAGGTAAAACTCGTCCAACCCATATAAGATACTTTGGTGTTACAAGAAATATAAATAAAGTTCAGTACTCTCCGTCCGTCCAGAGACCACAAACACACGCATGTATAAACCTCACGAATAAGATACATTGTTTAGTTCCAAAGTCCACCGAATCGACTGGTCAGCTACATATCTCGAGAAACAAAAAAAAAAACGTGACCTGCAGACCTGAACCAAGGAAATCCCGTATCTAAACATGAATGTGTATCAATGCACGTGCACATCATTTTCGTGCATAAGAAATATTAAATTCGTCATACACATGTGATAAAGATACCATAGATACACGGCACGGATGGCTCACTTTATTTTTTTTACACCCACACTTCTACCAACCAACCAACAGTCTTATTGGACGTTAAAGAGAATTCAACTATACTACATAAAAATGAACATTCTCTTTCCAATTCATTTCCGTGCGTTCATCAGCCAGCCACTGACACAACGATAAGAAAAAAAAATACGAAAAACCACTACAAACGTTCTGCTTGCTAAGCATAAGCAATATCAAACCAGACTAGCTAGCCAAGCACCAGTAAGTAACTTTCCTTCATTTGGTAACGTTGAAACGGCTCTTAAAGACTAACTCAGTCATTAAATGGTTTTCGCGTAGTATGGACGTGAGCTACAGTACGTTCTCACCTAAATCAATAACAATTGAAAAAATCATACAAATTATACAAACATTTCTTATACGGAAATGTGGCATAAGTTTAATCGGTCGTGCATTCTATATACTTTATCCGACATAAACTAACAAAAAAAAATATTCAAATACAATCTCCAAAGAGAAATAAGAAAAGAAGAAAATATTTTTTTGTCTAAAAATAGTATTCGGCAAATACTTATAGTTTTTCGTATCTATTTTACGATTTTGTGGTACAAATTTTAATTTAAAAAAAAATTTTAAATACAAATAAACGTGATAGTAGTTGTATAGAATTTTTTTTTTTACAGTGAATAAAAAAAAAAGTGCAAAAAATAAAAGAAAAAAAAGAAGAAGTGCCAGTATTTAAAAAAGAAAGGAAAATAAAAATAAATTTTAAAATTTATTATTTTTTACGTTTCTAAGTGAAAAGAAAAAAAAAAAACAAAATATAAATAAAAATGTGGTGCATAGTGAATCTACCAAATGGTACCCAACAGGCTGTTAGATGGGACCCCAAGGCCATCGGACAGGAATGTTTAGAAAAAGTATGTTGTATTTATAGTCAATCCCTATGAAATGAATTTCGTAATCCAAGATACTAGATACCACCATTTTGTGTCCACCTGTAGAACCAAAATCAATTTAGCTGACTTTAGAGTGCGTATTGGCGGTCGGTTTTGAACTTACATATATGTTTGTGTTTGTCCGGTACTTGCTTGGCTTCTCGTCGTTAATTGCTTTTTTCCTATTTTCTTTGTCCGTCAGGTCGACTTATTTCCGAATGAACAAATAAAACGGAAAAAAAACGAATAATTTTTTTTTGTTTTTTATTAACTGAATCGATTGGCCAGGCCAAGGGTATAAGTCGTTTGAATGCCATAGGGGCCGATGTAAGCACAACACAAAACAAGAATTGAAATTCAATTTCGTGCTCTGCTTAGTTACAAACTATTTTTGAGTTTGCATTGAGGTTTCTTTGACAGATCCTCATACAATAGGATCGAAAAAAACATGTCTTCAGTCACGAGAAATGTATCTGTCACATTTGACAGAAGTTTTAGCGAATACACGAACCCAAAACGATGAATATTAGATTGTTCCTTATAATATTTCAGACACCCTGAATGTATAGATACTAAAAAATGAAAACTGCCCTCTTTCTGTACAATATCATTACCACTTTGCCCTGAACTACTCTCCAATTTCGTAAAACAACAGTACTGATCCTTGACCCTACATTGTAACATTAAATTTAAATTTCTTTGCTTAGCATTACTAACTTCAGAGTTCCTTGGTTAAAGAACCTAACAAGTTCAAAGTATCATACTTCAAAGAATAGGGTAAAAGTTCCAGAATAACTTTACAGCATGAAGATCTTTTACCCAGTACTTAAAAAATTTATCTGAGTAACCTTGTTGATAATAATTTATTTTTTTTTATGATTTTGTTTAGAAGCTATTAAGGGTTTTTCTAAAGTTAGTTCAGCAAGGTCGATTCATAAATTTTTTTTGTAACCCCAAGTGTTGACTGTAGTCGGCTGGAAACTCCAGAACCAGATTTGTATCTGTCAATTGTGCTTTACATATTTTCTATGGTCGACTGAAGTAAAAGATTGTTTTGCCTAAAGTAGTGCACGAGGTTTTGAGATTTTATTCAAAATGGCCGATTAGGAACACCGCCATTCTGTATACACCATTTTGAATTTTTGACATAAGATTCAGTTTGAAGCCAATTCGAATTAAAATGGGCAATTAAGAACGACGCCATTTTGAATTTTCTTAAGATTGAGATTCAAGAGAGCTCGAACTGGTGGGAAAGACTTTTGTATCAAGGCCTCTTCAAGTATCTATGTATTCGTTTCCATGCCGCCTACCCTGCTAAGTGCTAATACACACTAAAAGCAGGTTAAGTTATAGGTTTATATTCCAATAAATCACTTTCATGGTGACAAGTGACGCAGATAGTGTTTATAGGCGGCACTTCGAAACAGCGTCGATCCAAAGATCCATCAGAATGTGATTTTCTGAATATATTGATATGCAAACAAGATAGACGGACTATTGAACCGAAATGGACCCGAATCATAATCTGAATTGTTTTTCTCAGATTTTAACCTTCCATCTACCATTTATCAATCCAAGGCACAAACCATTGTCCTCACTACTCAACACTTCTCACTTTTACGGTGTGATGAATTTAGTCCGAAAATGCTTAATTTCCATCTTCCGTCCCTTCAAATCCAATTTCACTGTCTACCGTCACACCCTATAAATACAGTCTTGTATAAACATTTCAACAACTTAAAAATATTGACATTTGCTATCAAAAAACATGTTCTCTTATCGATATTTTTTATTTAACTTAACTCAGTGTCATCGATAAGAACAGGACTACCACACCTAGTGAGCAAAAGTAACAAAGGTCACCCTTTAGCCTTGGTGATGAAAACAACAACCATATCTTTATTCCATTTACTATTTATCCATGGTAAATAAATAACACAAACCACTGATCAAATAATCGCAACAAACAAATATAAATGATGGCCGAGCGAAATTCAGTAGTCACACAAAGGACTTTAAATAAACAACACTCCCAGTTCACCTTCATATATAAGACTGACAAACCTACACTAAAAACAAGTAGGAGAAGGTTAATGACTGCAATTCATTCAAAATCATTAAATACCTTCTAACAGATAATATCGGGTAATAATGTGCCAAATAATGAACATGCCATTTGACATTTTCCTTTACAAGTCACGAATATCAACTGTCAAACGATAATTCCCACCCAACGTGTATCTGAATGTGCTTTTCACAAATAATTGCAGGTCTTTACATGATAAATGGTCGATAGCACTGTCTAAATGTCAAAGGTTGCATCTAATTCTGACAGTAAAGTGTTTAAAAACCTTTGAATACTTAAATTTCGTTTCACAATTCCATTAGTGACCCACTGAATTAAATGAAATCTAATTATGAGCTAAGTTAAAGTTTTCCCATTAAGGGTGTCCATTGTGCCGTTGGGTTGAAAAGACAAATTAAATAAAATATCAAGCTAAGTACTTTCAAACTGTCAGTTGATATCTGAAATGTCATCAGCAAATGAGAATTCACATTGCGAATTTCTGTCAAACTATGATATAATTGGTTGATTGAATCCAAAATGGATCCATTTGAATTTTGGTTTTTGACATGAATGTCATTTGAAATACATTTCATTCGATTTGTTCGTTTTTAGAACAAAAAATAGAACAGAAATCATCAATCTTGTTTTTTTTTTATGGAAGATTATACATGTTAACCACAACTGTCAACCTAACATTGATAACCATAACGAAGTGTGAAAAATCGGTGTCGCAGATTCTAATTAAATTCTCTTTGTTCAGCTCTTTTTACCGGGCAACAAAGTAAACAGATTCTAATTACCAAATACTGGAATGTGTCAGTCTACAAAATTATTATGAGTTTGTTGTTTTTGAGAAAGTCAACACGCACACATTTAATAGCTATCTTTAATTTTTGACATGTGTCACGGTACTTGAATGATAAACAGCCTAAAATTTTTTTTTGTTTTGTTATCATTAAGTTGATATCCATAAAAAAGGGGTTGGCAAAAGAAAAACATAAAAAAAAAGCGAAAAGCCTTTAATTTTCTTAAATTTATGTCAAGAAACATTTCTGTTGACATTTTGTAAAAGATGTCAGGGTTTCGTGTAAGATGTAATCTATTGGGATTGTCGCATTTTCTAAATGAATTTGATGGCTTTATAAATGTCATTGTTATAAATGCCAATGGATACAATGCCTGTCAATTAGAGAATATTGTCAAGCGGAAAATCTATTTTCTGTAGCAGTTTGTAACTTGCTGTCAGAATCAGATCGTGTGTATTTTTCAACCGGCTTGTAGGCAATTGTTTATAGACGAGTTTGACATTAACTGTCCCCATGTGACATTTATTTTCTTCTGGTTATATGTCATGATTTAGGCTTTAAAATATATTTAATGCTTTAAAGAATACCAATAATTAAACGCCCCGCTTCTGACACTTCCATATTAATTGCCATTCTTCTCTGTCTTGCCTTCACTTGAACTGATACTGAAGAACATGCTATTTGTACAGATGATACTCTTATTTTAAGATTTTTATGTTCCACTTCGGACACTTCCTCTAAACAAAACCCCCCTCCTTTTAAATTTACATTTATTTACTAATTTTCTTTGCTTTATTTATAGGTTTGCAAAGCTCTGGGTATAATCTGTGAAATGGAATACTTCGGTCTCGAGCACTGGATGCCCAATCAAAAGGAAACCCGCCCTCGGCAATGGATTAACTTACGCAATCGTCTAACACAAGATGGTAGCTGCAGTGGAAGCGGTATCCAACTTATGTTAGCGTTACGTGTTAAATTCTGGGTGCCAGTGCATTTTATCCTACAAGAAAGCGTTCGTAATCTCTTCTATATGCAAGCCAAAGTAGATCTTCTCGAAGGACGTCTTAACGCCAAAGATTGGAATAATGCTGCAAAATTAAGCGCGCTCTTATGTCAAGCCGATAGCATAAGATTCAATGAATTGTCACTGAAATCTAAATGTCCTCTACGCATGAAGCGTGAACAACAGGAACAATTATTAAAACAAATCCAACAACAACAGCAGCAGCAACACAAAGAGAAAAAAGAAAAGGACTATGTATTTACGTTGAAAAAACGTCGCCTATCAAAGCAGAAATCCTGTGAAAATATTGACAATCCTCATTATCATTCGATTAACCATCATAGTCATCCGCAAATAGCAATTGTTGGTGGTGATCATTCGATAGCATCAACATCATCCACCTCAAGTCCCACCATAAGTACACCAACAGCAACATCATCTGCATTGGCAACATCATCGTCGGCATCATCAACATCAACGACGGCATCGTCAGCCGTATCATCGAATTCAGCCGATGCGTTAAGCATCGAAAATTGTCTAGTCACGTCTCCACTGAAAATCTACGAAGACTACATCATTAGGCCAGCCAATGATATTAATGGTGAATTGCCCGATGAGTTTCTTCGTCAGATTGCAGTGGAACATGAAAAACTAGCCAGATTGAATATGCCACCGAAATCAGCAAAATATTGGCTACTGCAAGAGATTCAAGAGCTACCCGGCTATGGAGAAGAGATATTTAGTGGTGTAACCACGAATGAGAATCCGGTTCGTTGTGATATTGCAGTCGGTGCTCATGGCATTACGGTTTGCACTGGAGATGAGAAAAACAAGTAAGTACCATTATAATACAGTCTACTCGCTCTTAGTTACAGTTGATGTGGATTTGATAGGAAATATTGATGCAAGATTGAGGAAAGTATTGACAGTGTAAACATAGTCAATGGCCGTCAATAGTTGAGTAGATTTTCCATTTATGGCTGTTTGCCCATTGAATTTGGTCCTATCTGGCACTGATTTCTCTTATTCTTCCAATAACAATCAATTTTTGCACTTCGGACACCGCTTGTCTGAATTCAAAAGAAGATCGTAGTCCACTATCATTTAAAATCAGTTCCATCAATAGAAGAACATATCGTCAGTTTAATTGGTACGAAGTTTGTAACCTATCCATGAATTCCACCCTGCACTTCTGACACTTTGTCCACTCTATTCAGTAAATTGACATATACAAACTAATTTTAATGATTTCCGGGTGATGGATACCCATCTATCAATAATGGACGCTCTCTTATTCTGTCCCCTTCATAACAAAATCAAATCTACTAAAAAATCGTGATACACACACACAAATCGAGGTGTGTTAGCCATAACCAGCTTAGTGTCATCGCTCTTTAGAGAAGAACAAGGCGATGAAGAAGAAAAACCAAACAGTATTGTGGACAGAAAACACATTTTCTACTGACAATCATCAATAATGGATGAGCGATTCACCTGTCATCGTTCGTCTTCCCCATCTGCACATCCTCAATCATCGCTACCTGTTTGACCGGCTTAGAAGGGGTTTTTTTTAGATGGACCACAGCACAGCATACTATCCACAACCAACTAACCAACCAACCAACCAACCAGTATAACCTTATTCTTTGTGAATCAGTATTTTACACTTGCAGTTACCCACAGTTTTGATTTATTCAATTTCTCAGTCTTCCTTCTTTGGCCAGAACAACAAACAGGACGAAGAGGACCTGATTGTGCTTACCAAATTGGAGTAAGGTGACGACTTGGTCGGTTGGGTTTCCTTCTTGTAAGGCACCTCTCCCAAGGGGGTTCGATTATTTATGCGAACAAAAATCTCTTGTGATTATATAATAAGGTAGACTTTCTTCTCTCCTCTTTTTCTTCTTATTGTAGAAGAACAGGAAAGGAAAAAAAAGTAAAACAACAGCTGCCCAGGATGTGTATTGTAATTTCCCGATTGACCTTATTTGTGTTGTACGCAAGTAGAAAGCGTGCAATACGTGTGCTATGAATGCTCTTTTTTTTTTTTATTGAAAAAAAAACCTTACTTTGTCCAGTTTATTGACTCAATTCATGAGTAAAAACGACTCCTGGGAATCGGTTTCACAGGGCAAACAGGACATGGTGTCAAATGTTGAAAGTATCGACAGAATGATACTGAATTTATCACTTTGCTTGAGTGGAGATGTCCATCTTCTCAGAGAAAAAAAGTCTAGCCTTAGGCAATGTGGGTGGGTGTTATGCCAGAGTGAACATTTGAATAAAAGTAAGATACAAAAGATTATCCGATAAGCCGTTTGACCTTAAGGATGTTGCCAAGCAGAGAAATTAAGAGTGACAAGGATTTGGTGTCTTTGTTTCGACAGAGTGGTTATAATTCCTTACACCAAATGCTTCTTAATATTTAACGAACAGTTTCCATTGTTTCTGCAGCTACAGGTCATGTACGTTTTAATAATGTACTCAGCATCCATAGGTGATGTGTGCCAACCTAAATCAACAAGAACGCCTCTCCTCTCTCAATAAATAAACCACATTGTTAAAAACCAACGAATTTATGAAGTTGAACTTCTGACACTACATATATGTATACGGTTCTTCTCCTAAGTCTACATTTATTATTAATTTAACTCAATGAATGCATTTGGTAGACGGATACATCTGCCTAGTATTTTAGTATTTACCCCCAACTGACTTTCAAACTTCACTCAAAACAATTTCATAGCCACACTTCTGACACTCTTTGTGAAATTGACATGAAAGTCGTAAAAACATTCCTTAAGAGTTATTAATTCGTTTAAGATTGAGAAACTTAGTGCGCATTGTTGTGCCCACTTCTTGAAATAAACTTTTCATATCACACTTCTGACACTGCTTTTGAAACTACATAGTCCTATAACTTTAAATTGTCTTGCAATTCGCTTTGAATTTTTGTCATACTTCAGACAGTGCACATGCGTCTTCCCTGCAAATATAGCCTCAAACCCTTTAACGGTCGGTTAAAGCTATTCTAAGACGCGATAACCTTCAAAATGAACTTCAACTTATCGTCTCGACAGCGCTTGGGACTTCCTCATATAAATTTTATCCACAAGTGGAAGTTTATTTTCTGCTTATGTTGATTAGAATTCTCCAAGCATGTACTACATATGTACATATTTCAGATATTAGCAACAATTACTCTGCTTTTACGAAGCAATTTTTTATATTTTTTTTAGTTTCCCCAAGTTTTGCGTGATATCTCTATAAAGTTACACGAGATGCAAATTGACCCGGAATATCATGTGAGTTCTGGGAAATCCATTATTTCAGTAATTGAAAAAAAAATAACTACAACGCCGAGCAATTTCTCCAGAGATTGCATGTGGCGCCCATTACAAGTTGTTATCTGGTGTTGTTGTTTTGCAGCTACATCTGGTTTTTCTTAGGAATTTTCTCATGATATTACAGAGTGTTCACCGCGATAAGGAAAGAATTTGTTTGTGATTTTTTTTTTTAACAAACCACAACATCTTAACCGCAGAAATAATTGCCTTGTAGATATTTTAATCGCATTAAAGGGGAGTGTCCGAAGTGTGGGAACGGAGAATTCTTTAAGATTCTTTTGTTTAAGGCGGTAGCCGAAGATTTGGGATTGACCACAATATCCTAACCACAGAAATAGTTAATTGATTCGTGTTCTGATTAAAAAACATGGAAGTGTTAGAATGTATGTAAGCTAGAGTCTTCGAATGTTTGCTACTAGTTGGAACAGAAAAAGAAATGAATAATCTAATTAAGAAAATGCACAAGTGTCAGAAGTGTCATGGTGTCTGCTTTCACCAATTTTATGTACAAGAGCTCAATCCTACTCATCTAATTAGAAAAAAACCTGCAAGTGTTCGAAGTGCTGCTCAGATACTTTCTCTCAAAATCCACAAAACTTCTATACAACTGTTCATTTTCAAACCTCTTAACCTTACTTATACATTTTTTTTCTTTATTTCTTTCTAGCATCCCTTTCAGTGCGATTGCCGCAGCTAAATCTTTTCGTCGTACCTTCAAGCTCGAATATGTTGACGATCATAATGATCGCAAAGAACTCGAGATCAAGCTGCAAAAGCATGCAATCGCTGCTGGTCTCTATCGGTCGATAACCGAACGCCATGCATTCTATGTCTGTGATAAGGTACGCGGTGTGGTAACCAATCAATTTACACGTGATCTCAAGGGTACCATTGCATCGATGTTCAAAGAGGACACCGAATTGGGTAAACGTTATGTTTTCGATATTCAGCGTACATGTCGTGAGGTACACGATCAGGCGCGAAGAATTCTTCATGAACGTGGTATTGAAATTACGGCAGCATCGACCAGTACGGCCGATGATATTAGCAGGTTGCTGCCGAATAGTGTATCCGTAAAGGATGGAGCAATAATTGGTGGTGCGACAGGAAAAGTCGATATTGCCATTAAGGAGAAGGAGGAACGTGAAGCGGCCATTGAACGGTGTGTTGATACAAGGATCTCAGAGGCGATGACATGCAAAATTTGTATGGATCGTTCAATAAATAGTATGTTCAATCCGTGTCGTCATGTTTTGGCGTGCAGTCAGTGCGCAGCAAGGTAAGCATCGTTTAGAATAGGTTCTATGAATATTTTTTTCGACAAGAATGTGAAAATATGCAAATTGATAAAATGACGGGCTACTGTGTAGAAAGAAGATCTTATGCTGGTGCCAACGCTTTCTAAGCGAATACAAAGAGATCATGAAGATCACTGGGGATCGTACAAAGACTGAACAACATCAAAACTCAAGTTGTTCCTACAGTAGATGACACGCTTTTCTGCAGAGAATCTGTTTATAAACAGCACTTGTCCTGTTTCCAAGCAAAAACTCGCAAATCGCGGAGAATATCATCATAAAGCTTACTAAGCGATTATAAAGATCACCTCCTTAGCGATCGTACTGGACTTGGAATTTCAAATTCTACAGCGGATGACACCCTTTTCTACACTCGATTCTTCTATTGTGTCAAAGCTTAAATCAAAGGTCTTACGATAACTCCTCGTTTCGAATCGATTCCGATCCCATTTTCTTAGCCATTAAGCCTCTGAAGGTTCAATTAGCATATTTTTACATACTTCAAGTATCTCTCTATACTTTTTTTTAAACATCCCTCTAATCTATCATATTTTCTTTTAATTCCAGATGCACCAACTGCCCCAATTGCCGTGAAAAAATCACCAGTGTAGTAAAAATATTCCTACCACCCGAGTTGCGTGCAAATATGCTCGCCAACAATCCCACCACCACCACCACACCAAATGGAACTATCAACGCCATGCATCCAAACTGCGACACAAACCCCAACACCGACATTAGCGCCACATCATCCGCTGAGAACTCACCCACCAATAGTTCAGGCACAGCTCCCATTTCGACACCGAAAATAACGGCGGCTGCCTAGAATTGGCTTTTGTCTTGGCTATTTCGAATCTTAGAATGGGTTTGTGTGCCGGTTGTATGAACGCCTTTCTTTGGTTTCTTCGAATTCGAATTCGCCATCTGAATTCGCTCTTTGGATTATCACCATACGTGTCGTGGTTGAATATTATTTCATACCAAAGCCGCGCCAGGAAGTTGATGATACTTAGTTTTACTTTTATAATTTTGGGAACAAGCATCGTTATGCTTTCAAATTTGAAAATACCTACATAATACTGTACATACTTTCGAAATTCTCATGTAAAAAGAGAACACAAAGAAGAAACGAAAAGAAAGGAGTAGTAAAAATCGAATGCGATGTTGTGTCGTTTAATTTTTTTAACGCATGAAGATAACGTGATATCAGATGTGATTATTATTCTAATTTTTTTTTTTTGTTTATTTATAGTTTTTTTTTTTTAATTTTTGTTTCCAATTAAACACAGTGGAACCCTTTAAATTCCTTCAATAGCATTTAAGTAACAATCATTCCACTGTACCCAACACACAGTGGAATCCAACAATCAATGCAAATAAAAAATATTATTTTTAAAACTAATTTCAGTTTTTGCGAATACAAATATGAACGTGTGAATGAAATTAAACGAGCAAAACAACATAAATATATTTTTTAACATTTAATTTAAGCTTTGTGTCCTTGAATTGCAAAAGGAAATAATATATTGTAAACCCCAGTTACCTTACAAACACAGAAAATAATAATTAAAAAACAAATTTTGTATTGTTATAAATATAAGATTGTCCCAACGTGTAACTTTATTTATAAAAAAAACAAAAAACAAAAAACAATTTAAACAAAACTATATGTATTTCTTATATATTAACGTTAGTTATAAAGAAAAAAGAAAACAAAAACAAACTGAGTGCATTATTTTCCACAAGACTTCGCTGCGCGGAAGTGCAGAGGTTCTATAAATCTTTTCTTGTAGTTATGTTGTAGCTGTTTCTGTTTCTTATTTAAGTTTAAAAAAAATAAAAAATAAAAACACTTGTGAGATTCTCTTTTGCAAAAAAAAAAACAAAAAAAAACTTTAGAACCAGTTATACACATTAAAAATATAAAAAACATGTATACACGTAAACAATAAAAATTTCTGTAATCGTCTAGTGTAGTTTAGAAACAAATAGATGGTTATAAACTGAAATATACTTAAATGAATAAAACCTTGTGTGTGTATAAAGTTAGTGTTAAATGTACAAAACAAAACAAAAAATAAAAAAAATGTAAGAAGCAAAACAGCAGAAAAACAAAAGAAAGAAAATATATGTCGAAGTAGAGAATGAATGAAAATTAAAAATAATTAATTACACAAACATTTAAACAATTGTATTTTCTTATGAGTGGCAAATATTTCAGGCGTCGACTGTTAGCTGGTAAGTAAAGGACAGGAACTGGAAGTTGATTTAAAGGAGCATTGTAAACCCTAGCACCTTAGGAAACCCAGATGTGTGTTAAAAAGGGTGCTTGTCTATTTCGTCGTACGGAGGCCTTACGTCATAGAAAAAAGCCAATCAGCCTTGAAAATCATGAATCAAACAAAAAGTATGGTAGAGTGTCACAGGCGTTTTGAATAAAGGCGGTTGGACATTGCTTTAAAATATATAACCATTCACATTGGTCACGCAGTATCTTGGATCCAACGTTGAGTTATGAATACATGTGCATGGTGCAATAAGAATGGTAGAAGTCAACCGGTTGGTAGAGAACATCACAACCTATAGAAGCCACAAACTATTCACTTTCCCAGAAATTCTAACGCTTAAGCATCAACTATAAACTACTGCATCTGATGTGTTGTTTTCAAATGGTATACAAGAAATTGAAAGCTCCAAGTTTGACCAGGAGGTACATATATGTAAGCGAACAAGAGTAGCAAAACAGTATAGAAGGTAAAGCGAGGCAATAAAGAAAGAATTGTGCTGCTTTCGTGCCACCTATACGCAAAAAAAAATAACCCCTAGCTCATCTGAAGAAAATGAAGAAGCATGGGAACTGTGCAATAAATCGCTCGATAGATAGGTGTTATTACAATGTTGGCATTCAAAGCTTTAAATGATAAGAGACCATTGCAAACGCCCAACACTATGCTGTGAAGGAAGCCTAGAACTAGAGTAAAGTGGAAACGCTCACAAGAAAAGCGTGTAGTAGGAAAGTCGATAAATAGGTTAGTAGCACCTATCCTACCTAAAGTTACATAAGTATTTGAAGGGTTCACCAAAAGCAAATAGAACAAACCACCGATTCAAAAAAGAATGGTTATAGAGACACACGTGAGATCACCATAGACAGTGATCTCACGTGCGTCTCTACTATTTGAAAACAGATCCTGGTGGTGGAATACAGAGGTTTAGGAAGCGCTAAAAGAATTGAAATCGGTCTTTAAAGCTTGGCAAAACTCTAAAACAAGAGACCTTCGTGATGTGTATAAAAATAAGTGCAAGTATGCAAAAAGAAAAGCAAAGAACAGAGCGTATGCCAGGTTCTATGATAATTTGGAAACAAAGGCATGCCAAAACGAGATTTTTAAAATTTTGAAAACAAGGAATATGCTAACAAAAGGTACCTATCATCTTTCGAAACGTGAACGGAAAACTCCTCACTGGAAAGAGTGTTATGACCACCTAATGAATGAAGAGTTTGAGCACATAAAACCAGATTCACTGCCACCGACACTGGGACCGGTCACCATGTTTTCTATTAACGAAATTCAAGAAGGCACTCAGGAGAATGAAAAACTAAAAATCGGTAGGCCCAGAGAATGTGGAAAAAACTAGGGCTCACGGGAGAACAATATCTCCAGTTGGTGTTTAAAGCCCTGATAGAAGGAAAGAAACTACCGGATGCCTGGAGAAATAGTTACCTTATACCTCTATATGAAAGTAAAGGCAACGTCCTTATACCTAGAGGTGTAAAGTTGATGTCACACACAATAAAGATATGGGAACGAGTCATTGCAAATAGACTGCGCAGCATAATAGACATATCGAGAAGCCAATGTGGATGAGAAATCGACAACGGATGCTATATAAAGCTTAAAAATCCTTTTGGAAAGTCAAAAGAGAGCAATAAGGACCTGCACGTTGCTTTCTTAGACCTTGCAAAAAAGCTTTTGTTATACATACTTCCAAGGAACATCATTTGGCAAGCTCTTAGGCATCATAAAGTTTCAGAGCAGTATATTGCACTCATAAAAGTCGGAAGCATCTGCGGTATCTCTGAAAAAATTCAGGTAAAAGTCGGAGTGCACCAAAGATAAGCCTTAAGTTCACTGTTATTTATCGCAACGCTTGACTATTTGACGCCAAATGTGGAGGATGAAGCACCATCATGCACGTATGCAGATGGTATAGTGCTGGTAGCTGAATCGTTGGAATCTCTCTAATCGCAAATAGACAGTTGGAAGATAAGGGACTTGGTATAAGCAGAAGTAAAACAGAGTATATGCTTCTCCCCTTTTCGAATACGTTTGTTTTGAGAAGTTTCTTCAAAATTTATAAGTCGTCTGTGAGGCCTGCACTCTTGAGAATATTGGCACTGAAATAAAGTGCCCGAACAAAGACTCCATGTAGCGGTAATGAGAATGTTGCGTTGGGCGTCGGGAGTGACTAAAATGGATAAATTCCAAAACATATCAGAGGCACCCTGAAAGTAGCCGGAATACGCAAGAAGCTTACGGTGAAGAGGCTCAGATGGTACGGCCATGTAATGAGGAGAGACGATGAATGTATGTATGGTAAAGACAGCTCTCAGCATCAAGGTTCCAAGGAGAAAGCCCGAACGACCAGCAGCTTCCTGGCTCGGAACAATAAACAGGGAAATGAGGAAAACCTCAAGAATCGATCAAACGACAACCCAGGATAGATGCACCTTGCGCCTCAGGACTATTAGAGCCCACCCCAAGTAATTTGAGGTTCAAAGGTCATGTATGTACAGAGATAAAAGAAGAAGAAAAGTATCGTAGGACAGAATCGACAAAAGATTCTGTTTCAAGAATAACTCTTGTCAATCCATGTCTCCTTGACAGTTGAGTAGCAAAATCCTTTCTCTATACAAAACCCTGATCATCCCAGTCTAAGGAACAGAGGCATTGACTATGTCAAGTGTCGATAGTGATTAAAGAAGATTGAACGAATGAACTGTACGAGCTATATAGCGACATTAACCTAATCAGAAGAAAGGGTACTAGAATACCTAGGTCATGTGGAATAGACGGCCATGAGCCTTCCAGTCCGGAGCAGAAGATTTCACCTTCGGAGGTGAGCTTAAGTGAAAAAGAGATATCAACCAACTTAGACCTATAGGTTCACTCCCGACTGTAACGCCAACTAAATAACTTTCTGGGATGGAGAAGAGCTATTCGTTTTGAAATCATTGCCAATCTCGTTCATCTTTTCAGGATGATGTTAGAGAAGTCCGTGGACATGCTGTCTTTTAGCCTATTTAAAACCGTCTTGGAGACGATTCTGCAGAACACGCGACAAGAAACATGTAGAATCTTCAAAAGCATGCTTTCGAAAGTTTGCTAATGACATTGATACATTTGTACAAGTAGTTCGAAGATAGAAGCAATCAGCAAGTTTCGAGAAAAAGGTTATGAAGGTCACAACTTCGAAGAAGAAGGGCTAACTTCCTTGGAATCGCTGTAAGCTCTAAGAATGATACCTTCCCAGAGGAGAGACGAGGGAAATTTCTCCTTATTTGAGCTGGAAAGGCAAATGAGGAGGAATCGAGAATACTTTAAGGGTATTCATGGAAGAGAGTAAAATATTCGCTGTTTCTTTGAATGGATGTCGGCCCCGTGAAATGGAAGAGATTCGTAGTAAGCCAGCGGAAAGGTAGTCAATTAAATTCACCCCCAATGGATAGAATCGTTGGGACATGTCGAACATTTTTAGGGAACACAAGATTAAAGGTGACCCGCTTGATTAGATGGGGACTTCAACCAACTTACAGAGTGTTTTGGCAGGGAAGTCTCAAAATAAATGGGATTTGGTATAAAAAAACAAACGATTTGGTGAAGAAAACATCCACTCACCTGCAACATTACAATTTTCTTCTTAGCGCTCTTCTACGCGCTTTTGTCTTGATTTCAGTGCTCCTCAAACTTCTTGAATCTTGATGTTGCAAACACACTTTCATGTCCAAACACACGCGACCGCGAACAGGATAGTAAAAGAAAAGGAGCTGAAAAGCTAAGGAAAAACAAACACCCACACACATATTGCACTTTTTAGGAAGAGAGAGCGAGAGAGACACACACTACTAGACACAGCACAGACAAACGATTTCGGTCACTCGACTTAATCCGCGCACTTGTTCACTAGACTAGACCACTCACCTTGAACACTAAACTTACACTGTGCCGGCTGATTGGCCGTTTGCGCATAACAAGTGGTATAGCGAGAGTGAGGTAGGTTTAGAGTGGAGAAATTTTGGCAAGACTCGTAGTTAGAGCGAGCGCAGGATTTTGTTTTTTTGCCTAAGCACTGTGAGAGTGAGAATGGGATGCTTTTTGGTCATGTTTGTGGATATTATTCGGGTGCAGGAGAGGTTGGAACTTGTGTTCACTTAAAAATAAAGCATGGTCGTCAATGCTGGACATGTGCGTAACCATTTTAGACGTTGTTGACGAAGTTTCTGCTGCCTCACTATGAATCTGTTTCACAGCCCAATGTCCATTCAAATAACTTTCGAAGGAACAGCGAATGGCCAGTCTTCCCCCCCCCCATATCATACACTGGAATCGAGAAGATTCTATAAAGTATTCGTGATTCCTCCTCATTTGCCTTTCCAGCTCAAACAAAGAGCGATTCCGTTCATTTGTCTTCTGCACAGGTCTCATTATTAGAGCCACCACCGACAATTGGCCTCCATTGATGGTTGGGTTTCACCCGCAACGTTTAAAATGGTGTCATGTCCAAAATTGACGTCAATGTTGTATTTGTTATTGAACACAAGTTCCCACATCTCTTGGACCCGAATAATATAAAAAAAAATCCTGCGCTCGCTCTTGCCAAAATTTCTCCACTCTAAACCTACCTCACTCTCGCTGTACCACTTGTTATGCGCAAACGGCCAATCAGCCGGCACAGTGCAAGTTTAGTGTTCAAGGTGAGTGGTCTAGTCTAGTGAACAAGTGCGCGGATTAAGTCGAGTGACCGAAATCGTTTGTCAGTGCAGTGCCTAGTGGTGTGTCTCTCTCGCTTTCTCTCCCTGAAAAGTGCAATATGTGTGGGTGTTTGTTTTTCCTTAGCTTTTCCGCTCCTTTTCTTTTCCTATCCTGTTCGCGTTCGCGTGTGTTTGGACATGAAAGTGTGTTTGCAACATCAAGATTCAAGAAGTTTGAGGAGCACTGAAATCAAGACAAAAGCGCGTAGAAGAGCGCTAAGAAGAAAATTGTAATGTTGCAGGTGAGTGGATGTTTTCCTCACCAAATCGTTTGTTTTTTTATACCAAATCCCATTTATTTTGAGACTTCCCTGCCAAAACACTCTGTAAGTTGGTTGAAGTCCCCATCTAATCAAGCGGGTCACCTTTAATCTTGTGTTCCCTAAAAATGTTCGACATGTCCCAACGATTCTATCCATTGGGGGTGAATTTAATTGACTACCTTTCCGCTGGCTTACTATGAATCTCTTCCATTTCACGGGGCCGACATCCATTCAAAGAAACAGCGAATATTTTACTCTCTTCCATGAATACCCTTAAAGTATTCTCGATTCCTCCTCATTTGCCTTTCCAGCTCAAATAAGGAGAAATTTCCCTCGTCTCTCCTCTGGGCAGGTATCATTCTTAGAGCTTACAGCGATTCCAAGGAAGTTAGACCTTCTTCTTCGAAGTTGTGGCCTACATAACGTTTTTCTCGACACTTGCTGATTACTTCTGTTTTCGAACTACTTGTACACTTGTATCACTGTAATCAGCAAGCTTTTGAAGATCCTGTAGGTTTTTTGTCTGTGCGTTCGGCACAATCGTCTCCAAGAAGGTTTTAAATAGACTACAAGACAGCATGTCAACGGACTTCTCTAACATCATCCTGAAAAGATGAACGAGATTGGCAATGATTCCAAAACGAATAGCTCTTCTCCATCCCAGAAAGTTATTTAGTTGGCGGTACAGTCCGGAGTGGACCTATAGGTCTCGACAAGCACTCTAAGTTGGTTGATATCTCTTTTCACTTAAGCGCACCTCCTAAGGTGAGATCTTCTCCTCCAGATCGGAGGGTTGGTGGCCGTCTATTTCCTATGACCTGGATGTCCTAGTATGTACCCGTTCTTCTGACTAGGTTGATGTCGCTATATAATGTAGCTTGTACAACTCATGGTTCTATCTTCTCTACTAACCGTCTACGTAGACGGGACCGATCATGCCTCTGTTTCTTAAATGGTATGATCAGGGTGTGACCTATTCAATGCCACTTCCGTCATCTAATTGTGATGTCCGAGTCCATTCCCATTAAGAGCTGTTCGTTGGAGATATGTACGTTTGGGTCAGAATATCATTACGATGGTGCATAGACTTCTATCAACAAAGGTTTGCAGCTTATGAGTGACAGCGGTAGTCACCATTCACGTACAGCAGATCTGACTCTACATTAGAGTAGAATAGTCATAACTTTGTTCTTAAGCTGATAGGATACCAAAAGCTTTTCTAATTTACTACCGACATCGAGTTCGCAATTAACTTTCTCACTAACTAGCAAGTGAGCGAACTGATATGAAGCAATAGGTTGTTGCAAAATGACAAGAAGGGTGTTAAGCATTATAGGCGACATCGAGGAGACTTATTTCTCTATAGTCGGTGCAGTTTAGAAGGTCTCTTTTCTTGAGGATCGGGCAAACAATGATGGGATTCCAATCATCGTGCGTACTTTCATCTGACCATGTTTTTGAGATAAGTTGGCGCATGCTACTAACCAAGTCCTCATCAGTACTGCAGTTAGGCTATCAGCTCCAGCAACTTTATTCTATTTCAGTTTGGATATCGCTATCCTATGCGCATCCAGGTCAGGTGGATGTTGGTTATCATTGACTAGGTTGTATGGTTCATTCTGATTGAGAGCGGCAGCGTATCTACATTAATACTACTACATTTCATGTTCGTCTTTCAGGCTTCGAGTCCGGTTAATGCTTGATGAATTGTTATGACTTTATGAGGCTCTTGTTCACATGTCGGAAACTGAAGTCTGTCGCCAATAACAAATCTGCCTCCAAATAGACGCTGCTTCTGTTGTCGGTAGCAAATGCTTTAGAAGATATCTCAGTTTTGCATCCTCCTTTTGCCAGAACCATTCCATTGTACTTCATGGATGGCTATAATGTCTGAATGGCACCAATCCAGTGCCTGAGTTATCTATTCGACTGCAGCTGTTAAGGAACCTAACAATCCTTGTGCAGATTCAAAAGTTTATATCCTTATCACGTTTGCTGGGGTTTCTAGCTCGTATCATTCGTGTCCTACGTTACTAACGAACCCTTTCTTAACAGTTTCGGTGTTAAAGCAGTAAATTAAGTCGCACAAGTTGCTATTTCTTATATGCTTGACGCTGGACGGGAGAAGACCTACAGTTGTCCATCTAGTCCTACAGTTCATTTTACATCTTTAATGGCGGAAGGGATGAATACATTCCCAACCTCCAGATGACATACTAAAACCCTTTCAGAGTGAATTCCCCCATTGCAAACATAAGGAATAAAAGCACAATTTCCCTTTGTGCATCCCACCTAAGCCATTCCCCAAACATTCGCACCGCCATCTATCCATTTCACAAACACTTTTCTAACTTCGAAACAATAATGGCCGTTGACTTCTCTTTCGAATTGGAAATCCTCAACACTTTTCGAACATCGAAAAATAAACACAACTCAACTTTCCCATATGCGCGAAAGAGTCGACCCATCAGCGGCGGATAAAACAAAACGAGCCGACTACTGCCAACCGTTTGGCCTAAAAAAAAAAATACTTGTCTTGACAGAAAAAAAATCCAAGATGGACGCTCCAAGAATCTGCACAGTATCGTTCGTTCGTTGGGTTTTTCTCCGTTTTGGCCAATAAATAAACTTCATCCATCGGCGTGAACAACTAAATTAACAAATCCATCAATTATTTGTGTAAATATCAAAGGTTTTATGCCGATAAATCGATTACCCCCTCAGTTATTGGCAAAACTATACCCAGCACCAGAATAGCCAGTAGTGAACAAGAAAACGAAAAAAAAAAAAAAAAAAAAATTCCCATTCATCCATCATTTTTTGTTTGTCAAAGTGAAACACACGAAATAGTCGCCGCTGTCGTTTCGTCGTTTCGTTCGTCATAAATATTATTTCGCCGTCGTAGCCGTTTTCGTTGTACGTTGTGTTGCGGAACAAAAAAAAAAAAAAAAAAGTAAAAATTGTGCTCCAGCCTAGCGCCGAAGGAAGTGACAGGAGGAGCAGGAGAATTCCTCTGTCGTTCCGTCGTGGGTACTCGTTTCGTTATTTTATTTTCTTCTTTTCCACGTCTTTGTGTGTGTATTTGCAGCGCGAGCCCACCATCCCCCTTTCCAACAACCCACCGGAGGCCGATGTTTAAAGTGAATTTTGTGTAAAATTTAAATTTTCGTGCAAATTCACACGCAATGGCGCCCTAAATTGTGCAAAAATCACGTTCTCCTTGAGGAAATTTTATGTTTTTAATATCCAATGTTAAAATTCTTGTGTTTGTGATGCGAAATTGTTGAAAAAAAATATCGAAAGTCTCGATGAAATCAGTGAAAATGCAAATTATTGCAATCGAAATGAAGGCGGATGCCAATCTGACGAATTGCGGATAGTCCGTCGCCGAAATTGGAGGAATATCAGCGAAATTTATTGGACTGCAGTCAGCTTAGCAGGGCTAGGCTACTCTACCAACCGAACAACACAACAGGACTGAGGATTATCTTCTTCTATCGACACACGACCTTTGTTGGATTATAATTAAATTAATTTTTTGTTGGTCGGTGTCCTCCCTCCCCCCTTCATACACGTTTTTATTTTTCTGCACAGTGGTGTAGCCTAGAGGATACTACCTACCTACTGCCAGTCGTTTGTTGTCCCTGATCCAATTCGACAACGCAAACGACTGCGACGACAGACCATCACACACCAGGACACACATTATTTCTTTTTGGGATTATACTCTGGGAGAATCGAGCTGAATTGAGGGATCAATGCGAGGGATCTGCATAAGTGGAGGTTGAGATTTATTTTACATCGTTGAGGATACAATACGTCGAATAGAAGGTGAGTGTTGCATGCTTAAAGGATTACATTTTTCTGGGTGGATATGGGTTTTTTTTTTTTTATCTCCGATGAATGTTATCATGGGTATGTCTGTTGTGGGGCATCAACTGGCATTGGAATTCGCAGACAATCCTTAGTCAGATTGAGACTTCAGTAAGTCTTGCATACTGGACAGATATGGTTCTGTGTAATCAGTCTACATACACGCTACTATAGGCAACTAAACATTGTGTGGCTCCTCAACTACCCCATCCTGAGCGGTTTCTAGAAATATATCGCAGCCCTGCCCAAGAGCTTCCTAATTGCTGTGACTCCTCTTCGATTCTTCTGCCACATGTGTCTTGGTTAACCCGATCTTGCATCGCATGACAATCAATAGCGACAATGCTTCCAAGGAAACACTATGTATCCTTCTACCGGTTGTCCTTCAATAGTAACTTGTGAGGATAACTCAGTTCCAGCGCTGATGATTTTAGTTTCGTGTTAATCTTCTTATTCGTGTTGCATGTCACATGATGGAGCTTATTCTATGTCATAACAAGCAGACGTCATCAGCGTAGGCGAGGTGTTTGGGTTTATTTGTTAGAGTTCATCGAGTTCCTTGAATTACCGTTGATAGAGTAACACGGAGCTTATCAATAAGAACAATATTGGTGAAAGGATACATCCTTGTCGCACGCTGCCTTTTCAAATTCCTCTGACAGCGTTCTTCTATGCATAATGTAACATTTTCTTGTCTAGTATGTCCGTACTCTCTGTTGACACTGTCGAACTTCAACGCACTGCTCAATGATGATCCGCAGGGTGTTGATGTTATCGACACGGGGGGATCAAGACTGGCGAACTGCTTGCTCGGGTTCGAAAGTGTCTTCATAGGTCGAGAATGCAAGAACTCTTTGAATTCGGTCGCAAGACTGAACTCTTTGACTCTTGTCTGGGTTCCAGGTCATATGTACTGGGATTGCGAGAAAGGAGGACTCCGGTGAAATTGATTGAGAGACTAATTTCTTAGAGCCTGAACCTGCGTTAGGTCTTCCCGGGCCCACCATTGACAATTGGGTTCATTACGAACACTGTGTGTAGCACGGTTCTCTAGGATGCAGGCAGAAACTGCAAACGTCTGTAAGAAATCAGTGGCATTCTTGCTGTCTCTTAGCAGAAAATACTGTAGACACTTAACATCTTAGTGTGCGACTGCCTGCGACATTTGTGAAGAAGGCGACGATACTTCGGATCATTTCCTTTGCTATCGCCCTGCCTTTGCTCGGACCTGGTGGCAGGTCTTCGGTGCTGATGTGATGAATGTTGATACTGTAAGCTCCTCATCGCTGAAGTGCATTCTCGGCTTTCTCCGAAAGTCGAAGAAATTCCAGTAAAATGGGATTATACTGAATTTTGCTTCCTAGTAGTACAATGCACCAGTTGCGTCTGAGTGCTCCAGTGGATAGTTTCCTAACCCGACACACTCTGGTATCTGTTTTTATTGGTGTCGATGAGGGGGTAAGAATTCTCATTTATTCTGATGACTTCGTTAGTCTGGCTGAAAACCCTTGAGCTCTTAAGCTTCTGCGAACCAGAAGCAATCTATTTTCGGAATCAATGTTGCCAATATGTTCCACTTCTTTGCATATGACGCTTTTATTCTCCCAATCGATGTGTACTATGTATGAATGTACATGACTGACTCATCCATCAGATGCAGTAAATATAGTCAGGACATGTCCTTATCAGGCAAAATGTGTGTTTCGTTTGTCATCGACGTCGGTCTCAAGATGTGCGTTGTGTCTGACCTTGAATTGCTGGATATTAAAAGATTGTGGGAATATATTTCCTAGAATTGTACGTAGGGTGATACTTCAACTTATTTAGGCCAAAAACATAAGATTTCGCGAAAAGGAATTAGTTTAAGTGATGAACTAATTTTTTTGTCGGACTGTCTTGCCTCCGCAGAACTTCAAAAGTAAGAGCTATACTGAAGTTCTTTGTGTAGAAGGAAGATATTAGTCGATTTGAAGTGTTTACTTCCTATTTTGCTAGGTTAACAGGTTGCTCAGATTCTGGTTAAGTTGGTTTTGAAGTAAAATAAACGTGATGGACTGTGAATTGGTTTTTCCTCGGATTGGAATAAAATACTCGAGGATTCTCAGAAGATCTTCATTTAATTAGTGAATTTGGTGGAATCCTTAACTGTGCTAAGTGCTTTCAAGCGAGCAAATGAAAATACTCGTCAAATGACGTTCCACTTTCTTTCGGAATAGACAAAGGACCCTGGTTATTGATGGAATTATTGTGAACTATGACACTGGTTGGTAAGGCGTGTGACCCTTCTGTACAAAAAAAAAAAAAAGAAATCTACAATCTTCAGATCTGGAGCATCATCGTTTAAACAGATTTTGACGAGGATCCCTTCTTTGTAAAGTTGAAAATGCGCAGAGGGAAAGAGAATCAAGATGTCGATGTGAGTGATGTTTGTAAAGAAAGGGCATGCACCTAAAGATCGTTCGAAGACGCGGCTAGTCGAGGGCTCGCTGATAGTACTTTTATTGGATTTTTGCTTAGCAGCTACTTTTAACGCTTCAGCTCTCCTGATGAGACACTGAGTAGCCACAGTGTCGCTGTTACGTATCATTTTGGCCTTGGAGCTTGAAGTATTTTTCGGCCGGGCTGGCGGTTATCCACAGACGTTGCTTTGTTATGCCTCAGTCTAAGGTGGATAAAACCGAAGCTATCGCTGACCTCACCTCTTGTTTTTTTTAAGGTGTAAGGCTGACGTACGGTCAAGGACTAAGGAGACATTCATAACGGCTGCTCTGTGGAATCTGTTGAGAAGACAACTTAATGCGGTCAAAAAAACGTCGTATTGGGATGTCTTTATTTGGAAAGTACCCGGCGGAGATCTAAGGACGAGGACCCTCTCCTTTCGAACAGCATTCAAAAGAGCATCTTTCACGGCTGCATTTTGGGCACTTTTGCCTTAAGCCAGACCGCGGTAGCTTGATCTCTGCAGGTAATGAAAAGAAGAAAGGTTTAAAATTGCAGCTGAGGAACTGGGGTTTTGTGAATCGCTCTTTTTTTTCTTTATATACTAGATAGTTTGAGCTTGTTTCGCCTAAGCTGTTTCATCGTTTAGATGATTTTAGGGAATTCATCTTCATTAGAGCAATTTTAATGCTTCCCGTGACATCTTTATGGAGTACTGGTTGGTCTATTAATTGACCTTGAAATGGTTGGCCTCCCTTTTAGCGGTGTTATCTGGTTGTAGCACTGTCTCTTTTCTGGGCGGTTTAGAAGGGCCCTCACGGTCGAGTGAAGAAATGGCTAATTCCCGAGCCCTTTCTTTAAGTTAACCTCATATTCCAAGAGCATTTTACAACGTTTACGTCCAGCAATAGATAGCTCGACCTACTTTCTGTACTTTTTTTGGTGTCACCTTACTGAGCATCAATCACCGCCACGTTTGACCTGGGTGATCCAAGTCCATCTCCTTATCGTCCGTTGAGATGACACCGTTTTGGACGACATGGTGCCTGATGATGGCTTCTCGACTGACATCCTGTCAAGTGGTTCAAACTCCCCACCAGAACCAAGTGGCACAGCCAGTTCAGTGTTTCCTGTCAAGCACAGTTTAAAGCACAATCTCGCTTCGTTCATTATTATATTTAGTTGCTCTTCCAGCACGAGTTTGTTTTAAATGCGCTATCGGTTTCGGCAGTTAAATTTAAACAAAACTGCAATTAAATTCGATAGAATGTCCCGTAAGTAGGTTAATGAACGAACCCATTCTACGAGTATACTGCGACACTAGCCACTTTCTCATTATTTTATGTTCACATGTTTGCATGCAGAACCTAACGCGTGCAACCCCATTATTATTATCGCGAATAGCATCTGGAAAAAAAAAATATTCGTTTCCTTCTACACATATACAGCTCTCTAAAGGCGCGCTCTCAAGGTCCGCTTGTTGCTAATAAAACCCTGTTTCATGATATTGCGAAATATTCAAAAAACAAACAGAAGTCAAGTACAGCAAATACGCATATTTTTCATTTCCACATGTTATATGTATTATTCCTGTTGACTCTCTGATAAGGCGACGTTGTTAACAAAAAAAATTAAAAAAAAAAAAAACAATATTAATGTCGACAACTCATTTTATTTGCAAATAACAAGAAAAAGAAGAAAAAAAAAAAAAACAAGTAAACACTAATAACCCCGCTACATCAAAAGGCAAATATTAAAATGCAAAGTGAGCTTCACTCAAATTAATCGAAATGAAGCTCTGAGCACTGCGATGCACCCTAAACCAGGATAATCCCTGCCTGATGGCCACCAAAAGTAGGCGTAAGCAAATACTACGAAAATATGTATAAGCTCTGCATAAGTAAATAAATAAATAAATAAATAAGCTGTCATACAAGGGAGACATCTGAGAGGGAAAATTTCATAAAACAGACAAAAAACGAAAAAAATAGCAATTCAATGACAAAGTCTCTGAAATGCGGTTGCTTCCCCTCCGTGCATCATCTGTCTCCAGCCCTGCGCCAATCCAGTGGTGTACAGAGTACATAGTGCACTCGGTACTCATTCCAGGAATTTTCGCTGTTGTAGCCGTTGCTAATAACAAAATTACTCAGTTACGAGTTTTGCAAATTGCAAACATTTTCAATTTGAGTGCAACGGCAACAACAAAAAAAAAATTCAATAGACAGAGGGAGGCGGACGAGGAGGCATAGGGTTATGCCTGGCTGTCTATGGTGGATGGATTGACCTGACGTTACACCGGATAAGGTGTAGTTTTACGCAAAAAAAAAAAAACAAACAAAAACAAACAAAACTTTTAGTGCTATTGTCTTGTTTCAGTTGGTTTTTGAAAAAAGTTTTTTCGTTTCACTTTTTGGATGGCTTTTAATTTGTTTCTAGAATTGGAGTCTGAGTAGGTTGTGCTTCCCTGAAAAGTTATAATTGGTAGATTTGCAGGATACTTTAGCCCACTAACTGCAGTGAGCTTGATGCGGCGGGAGGATATTTTTATTCTTTAAAATATTCTGTATCTCGGGTTTTAACTCACGCCTAAGAGTATGCCGATTTTTGTTAAATGCAAGACAAGAGGATAGTGGTTTGAAACTCAGATATTCTTTGGATTCATGGTTAGAGTCTGAACTAATTAAGGAAAATCGTTGCTATTTTCTGGATTTATTTGGTGGATTTTTCATAGGAATCATCTATCGCCCTTTTCCTTATAAAAGAGTCTTGTGACAGAAACCTGAATAAACATTTTTACAAGAAGCCAAGCAACTGGCTAAAGGCAATGTTGAACAGAGGCTCTTCAAAACAGTGGATGAAACCTAAACGCACAGAGGGTATGTTTAAGGAGCTACTGAATAAGGATCAAACAGAGGAAGTGACGCCAGAAGAACACATCTCAAAAGCCAGTCAATGAAGTAGTTCTCCCTCCAAGTTTGGAAGAGGTTGGCGATGTTATTTTTAAGCTTAAGATTAACAAAGCAGCCGACCGAATGGCTTAAGTTTACGTTAAGGAACGGGACGATAGCGTGGAGGGTTTTTTAAGCCGAATAAAACAAACGCTAGAGATATTGGTCTGAAGGTCAGTGGCTTAGGACAAAACGTCAATATCGGCAGCTACCACTTCGAGGTACATAGTTAAGAAGTTCACCTACTTCGGAGAAAATGTCAACGAACGACACCTTAGTGGAGATTCAGCGAAGAATCATCGTAGCAAGCCGCTACTACTTCGGTTTGGCAAAACAACTTTGTTTAGAGCTTCCTAACACGAAGGACCAAAATGATGCTCTACAGAAGGCTGATAGTCCTACTGTATCCCCCCGAAATCTGGAAGGTAAGCGAAGGAGATCGTAGGCTCTTTTGAAAGAGAAATACTTTCTTGAATATCCGGTTGGTTCATATATGAGGAGAAGATTCAACCGCGTACTCTTAGAGTTGTACTAAGATCAGGTCGTAATACGGAAGGCGTCTGTTTATCAAGCAATCAAGAAACTCGCACTAGCGTGTCCGGTGTCGAAAGGAATGAAATGTCGGTGTATCACAGGCAGAGACTTTACGGGTGTGGAGACCGATAAGTTTCTAGTAGATAGTTTCTTTATCTGTGGACGTCTTTAAACGCCAGCTCATACTAGTCTAGGTTGTTTGTGTATCCACTTGGCTGCGGTACATGTCTCTCTCTATAGTGTTTGTCCAAAAATCCGGCGGCAGGGTTTTCCCGTGGCTGCCATGGAGTGATCTAGAGATTACCTCACAATCTGTCCATACTACGATTAAGATTTTCGATTTTCCTGGAACTTTTCATTAAATAGCGTCGCCTTACAGCTCTCCTTATAGAGTTATGCCTGCTTATGAGTTGTGTCCGCTACAGAGTTCCACAAATACTGACTCGGTCTTGGTTTGACTAATACGTAATTCGTGAGACTCTAGCGATGTTCATTCCTAGGTCAAGTTCTTTCTGCAGAAGTGTGGGATAGACTGTCAGAAGAGCGACATTATTGGCAAAGAGAAGGGTCCATGAGTAGATGCCTTGGTTCCGCTTTATCATTTGCGTTGGTGACAACAATTTGTGCCTCTTTCGATTCGTTTGATTGGGGAAAGTAACTATGTATGTACGGCAGCCAAACACTAGGCTTGAGCATAGTTAAGGCAATCTGTAAGTTAGGTGTTTCTTGCGGCATAAGCATATTGCCTTGTGAACATATTCATACTGATTGTTGATCTTGAACTCTTCGAGGGGTATACTGAGCATGAGTTCTTCAAGTTTTGACCAAAAGATCGGCTTTTGATCTTGATGAGTCGGTCCGATATTCTGCTGACGGAAAATACTCGTTGGAGTACATATATCGTGATCAACGACAATGCCCACCCCTGTGTAGAAGGGTTTGAATCCGAAACCAATTACCCTCACCTTTGCTTCCTTCAATCGTGTCTCTTGGACACATATGATGTTGATATATTTCGCCACTTGACGCCTTAGTCTTTGTTTTTTTGTGCTTATCACGAGTGGGGCACAGATTGGTCAAGCCGAGGCTGCACTTGCTTCGTTTTGACTGTGTATGGTAATATCTTAATTTTCCCCGAAAGGGCAATGTCATAAAAAGACCTTGCAATGGATGGAACTTCCTCTTAAAACACACTGCTCTGGTACGAAAGTCTAATTGATCGGATCATGTCCATCTTGTCAGTTTCGAACCCGAGCTTCATTTTTAGAAAAATTCTTTGACTAATACTAAGGCTTCACACTACGACAAGGTGAGGGCTAGATACTTATGTCCTGTATCCCCTCGTGGGTCCTAGGGGCTCTACAATGCCTACGCGCCATCGTGTGCGGTTTCTGGCAATGTGCCTCAGCTCTCCCCAACTCTTTCCCAATTACCATGCTTCCTTCTCGACTGTTCTGCGCCATGTACTTCTGGGACCGCCGCGTATTCTGCCATCCTGAGTAAGCGGGTTCCATTGCATCGCGTGGCTAGCTATGGACCTGTCACCTTTTCGGAGAGTGTGACCAATCCACTGCCACTTTCGTCGTTGTATGGTTGTGCCTATAGGTTCATGACCCGTTCTCTGATAAAGCTGTTCGTAGTTCGTAGTGGTTTGGCCAGAATGTTGCGTAGGCACCTATTAACAAACGTTTGCAGCTTCCTCGTGATAGTAGCGGTCACTCTCCAGGTACCACATCCATATAGCAGCACAGATTCAACGTTGGAACGGAACAGTCGTAGCTTGGTGTTTAAGCTAATTGCATTACTACGCCAAATTGTGGATAGCATCCCAAACGCAGATTTTGCTTTCCCTATTCGGCAGGCTATATCCAGTTCGGTTCCGCCATCAGTTGAAACAATACTCCCAAGGTATTGGAAACTCTCTACTCTCTCAACCGTTTGTCCAGCAATGCATATATGAGTTGTTGAGTTCGATCCTCGGCTGATCATTTTTGTTTTTGCCGAGTTAATTTTCAGCCCAACGATGTTAGCTTCTCTCTCCACATTTGCTGTCATTTGGTGCAGGTCCATTATTCTGTGGGACAGTAGGCATACATCGTCGGCGTAGTCGACGGTGTTTGAGTTCAGATGTAAGAGTCCATCGAATTCCTCCATTTCCTGTCGATAAAGCCGCATTTAGCACATCGCTTATCACAAATAGAAATAATATTGGTGAAAGAATGCAGCCTTGCCGAACCCCACTTTGGACTTCGAATTCCTCAGACAGCCTTCCTCTGTGCAAAACATGACATGTGGATCCATCGTATGTAGCCTTGATAATAGCTATTAATTTATCAGGAATGCCTCTCCTGCGCAAGGCAAGCCAAATACATTCCCGATTGACACTATCAAACGCCTTTTCGAAATCGATGAACAGCAGGTGTAGTGGTGATCGATATTCAACGCATTGCTCGATGATGATCCGCAGGGTGTTGATGTGGTCGATACAGGAGGATCCAGAGCGGAAACGTGCTTGTTCAGCGTCGAGTGTGTCTTCGAGGTGTTCTTTGATTCGCTCCAGGATAAATTTAGCTATTACTTTAGCCACAGCAGGTAGCACACAGATACCTCTCCAGTTTTCGCACTGCATTAGGTTGCCTTTTTTAGGGAGCTTGACAATCATTCCCTTCTTCCACTCATCCGGAAAACTCTCGGCTTCCCATGTTCTCCCAACAAGTGGAAATAGAAGCTCAGCCGATGCAGTTGGCGCAGCCCGAAAAAGCTCCGCGGGTATGCCATCAAGTCCTACCGCCTTATTGGTTTTCAGTGCTTTGATCGCGGTAATGATCTCTTCTTTACTGGGGTTTGAGGTGCGAATTCGGGAATTTCTTACCACGGATACTTCAGTCTGACTTGGTTCCATATTGCTGGCGAATACTCTGTTTAAAACAGAAGCAAAATGCTCCTTCCATCTCTTGAGTTGATCCTCATCCGATATTAGCAACGAACCGTCTAAGCCTTTCACTGGGTGTTGAGTAGAGCTTCGGCCACCTAATAGCTCTTTGGTGATTCTAGGGCTAGATGTGTGTAATTAAATGCTGGTCTTGTGACACAATAGTTGGTCGACACACCCTGTTTCCATTTTCCACTGCGTTGTTAGAAATGAGTGAAAGTTGATTAGTTCACAGGTATGTACCTATGTACATCTCAGAGTATCATTGAAACCCCCTTCGTATATTAGTATACCGTTAATTAAAAAGTAAAAACAAAAATTGAAAAATACCCAATTAAACTGCCCTGGAGGGCTTCACGAGTGTATATACGAGCATGGTTCAAGCGCAAAGGACTGCTGGATCATGTTCAGCCTGTAGCAATGCCATGACAACAGACATCCTTTATTGAATGTATCCTCTTTATGTTTTGTATTAGCAAATATAAGTATTTTTCATTCACCGCTCACCCTGAAAGCTAAATAATTAAATTCCATATCGTATACAAAAAAAAAAAAAAAAACCATCTACGAGCTTAATATCGAATCCAATGTCCACAGTGAATTTTTCTCGTTTTACTCGTACGTCCTCCGGACAAAATCCAGCACAGTACACTTCCGTATTTGATGTTGTTTCTATTTCATTCAGTTTTGCAAAAAAAAAATATTGTATATAGCGGTGTTTTGTAAATTCAAACTGGTGGCAGAAAGGATTTAATAGAAATTACATGTGCGTGTGCGCGCCCCCCCTCTTTCCAGAAATAGGACACAATTCCGGTCCAACTATACAGATGTGTTTATCCACAGAAGGTAAGGGCGTTGGTGGTGCTGGCGGTACATAATTCCACCACCAAACAGCGGTTTCTATCGCACCCATGTGCGCGCCGCTGCCCTGGCGGAGGCGTCGACATGGCGGCGGCGGCAGCAAGTAGGTGCAAGTTACGTATACATATGCGTTCAGCTTCAGGAAATGCGATTTAATTAAATTTATTTATTTATTTTTCCATCTTCTGTTTGTTCTTGTTGGTAATTTATTCGCTTGCAGATACATACATAGATACAGGCATACCTATACATACATCTCGCGCGAGGTAATAAGTTTACCTACGAGAAATAAATTGTAGTTTCCGCTTTAGGAAAGCGAACTTTTAGAGGAAAAAGTTGGCGTTTTGTTTTTTTTTTTGTTTTGCCTCACCCTGGACCAGTTTTGTAATTAGATGGAGAAAAAGTTGTAATGTTTTTAATTGGGTTTCGTTTTTTTTTGTAAATATATTATAGTTGTGGTATAAGGGATGTTTGAAGTTGTCACCCAAAAAAGCGGTTCGTCTGGATTGAGTTATAGTTTAAAGCATTTAAACAATTTTCACAAATGGTGTTCGATTTTTTGTTTGTAACTTGGCACCTGGTAATTTACGCTCTGTATTGGCTGAGAGTGTTTCGATATTCTGTAAAAATGCACTTAGTAATGCGACCTCATGATCTATGTACTGTGTTGGCACCATCGGTTGTGCTAGAATCATTGTTGGAGATACTTCTACTCGAGCTTACTTACTTACTTATGTAGGTGGTGCTCCAGTCCAGTTCTTTACTAATTGCCTCAAGTTGCGCATTCCAAGTCTGTTGAGGTCCTTATACTTGTGTGCGACATCTAAGGCCAGATCACCCTCTACTGGGTTGTAACTCCTGAGTTGATTCGGAGGGAGCCGGAGGGCCGGAGACCTAGTGTCCATTTGATCTACACATATCCTAGCCATCTCAAACGACTAATGCGCAGTTTTTTTTTACTAGGTGCATTTCATTGTACAGTTCGTATAGTTCGTCTTTGAATCTATTCCTCCAAGGCCTGTCAATTCAAACGGGACCGAAAATTTTACGAAAAAACTTTCTGTCGAAGCGATTCGTTTTAGATACATAGAGTCCAAGCACCATAAAGCAGGAGTGGGATGATCAAGGTTTTATACAGAATCTCCTTAGTTGTTCAGGATAGGACTCTACTACTCAATTGCTTTCTCAGTCCAAAGAAACAGCAATTGGTAAGAGTTATTCTTCGTTTAATTTTTGCTGAAATGTTGTTGTCAGAGTTTATAGCAGAACCGAGGAAGACAAAGTCTCTTCCTACCTCAAAGTTGTAGCTGTCGATTTGAACGTTCTGTCCAATTCGTTGATGTTGTGTGTCCCTACTTGTTGACAGTATATACTTGCTTTTGGCCTCATTTATCGCTAAACCCATTTTGGCAGCTTCCGTTTGAATACTATCAAACGCACCAGTCGCAGCCAGCTGAATTCTGATAATAAGGTCCATATCCGAGGCGTCTCTGTAGATGCTGTCATATGCGGCAAATCGATAAAAAGATGGTGGGTATCGAATGACCTGAAACCACACTAAAAGTGGCCAATTAGGTTCTTGTGGAAGGGTTTCACCTTTCTTCTCCTCCTTTCTACTCCAGCTTAGTGCCGGCAAGAAAAGTCCACTCTGGCCTATGATCGACATTTACACAGAATGGTACAAGCTTTGCTAGTCTATCAGCTGCTTCGTTACTCTCTAACCCGATATGGTCGGGTATCCAGCAGGGTGGGCAATATACTGGAAAATAGGAATTTCTTTAATGGAGTAGCGGACCTAATACGGAACCTTGGGGAATGCCACGCTTTCCGCCGTATCCTATCGGTGAAATAAAAATAAAATCAAATATTTGACATCCAGTGTTTTGCAACCATTTGTCTGCTTTACACGAATGGTGGAGGCCTTCATGAGTTTCTTCATGACAGTTTTACTCTCGCATGTTTGCTCGACCTTTGACCTTTTCGAACTTCGGTTCAGTTGTCGGATATACTAATCATTGAGCTCGGCGCTTACCATCTTTGTGAAATAGTCGGTTATATCTTCTTCAGGTCGACCGGCACTCTTCATGGAGATTTCTCTTAGGATTTCCAATGTGATGATGGGTTAGTAGAGCTTACTCCTGCCCTTTCTTCTACAATGTCATTCGTGGAGTGTAGCTTCCGAAATTCGTGTTTGTGATCTGCGAGGAGTCTGCCCATGATTCGTTCTAATTGTACATGCTTAGCGGTCTATAAGACCAGATATTCTGCGGGGGATAATCCTATACTTAACACCATTGGATGGTGTCAGTGTACGTGAGTCTAATAGTATTCTCTTGCAGAGCTGGAAATGCCACTGAACTGGAACGAGAACATGTATTGGAAATAACTTGTTGTCTTAAGACGCCCACTCTTTTTTTTTATGATAACCAATACTATAGTCAAGAAATTTTCAGTTCCAAGGAATTCAATCTCAAACTTGTATTTCAGTAGGTAAGACTGGGAAATCGTTGAAGATAGATTCTCTAATATCTTTTAAGTAGAGTCCGGACTCCACCTAAGGTCATCAAATGGTATACTTACTTCCTTACATATGTAGGTTCCGCTACAGTCCTGGCTATTTACCCAGTTCGATCTACAGCCAGCTGCCTCCAATTTCGCACATCAATTTTCGTTGGTTGAGGTCCCTTTCCACTTGAGGCGAGGTCTTCCGTTACTGTGTCGTCCCTTTGGGGTGGATTCGAAGACTCTCCGGGCCGGAGCGCATGGTATACTTTTCCAAAATGTCGCAATCAGTTGTCTCTGATTAGTACAGACACGACCCATCGAGTACGTGTTGAAACTTTAAAACAACTGAGTTTCTTTCTGTACTATCTTCTCTTTTCTTTTCATTTGAGAAATCAAGAAAATTACATTGAAGGAGTGAATACTCTTGTAAGTTACTTAAGTGGCGCCACAGTTCGGGGTGAACCTGGGCCTGCAACTCGGCGTAATAATATTTAAAAAAAAAGATAGACTCACGGGTTTGTGCTTTGGATACTTTGGTATTGCTTTGTGCCTACGTTAATGCTCATGGTCATGAATAAACACAAACTTTCTGATTTTTACAAAGCACCAACAAGTGATACGTTGAATAACCTCTTTCCCTGTACCTCGCCGTCATACCGAATTATCTCGAAATTGGATCCCGGAAAAGAGTCATAAATTTTTATAGACCACTTGACTGTGTTCAGTGTGTTAAATGCAACATTGTGTTGATATTGCATCAGGCATGTACTTATCCTATCCATTTAACATTTGTTAAATTGCAATTTATTACTTTGAAAAGGTTTACATGAAATGCTTAAATGAATTGGGTATAGTTTTGTTTTTTGTGGGACTTGTCTAGTGAAACGATCCTTTTGGGGAGAGTGTTTCATATTAAAAAATCCATCCAATGAGAGTGCTGCCGATGCTATACAGGAGCTATAGGAGATATTCACTGGGCACTATCTACTTTAGAACGAAATTAAAGTGGTCAACTAAAAGTGTATTTCCTTTCTAAAATTTAAACTCAACAGAGCTCCGTTTCCAGAGTTGTATTTGAGCTACATTGTCTCGAAGGTTATAAGGTCTTGAGTCCTTACTTGAATTCGATGTATTTTCCTTGATAAAGTGCACCCATTTCATCATTTTCATTTACCTTTATCACTTTAGTCTATAAGAGAATTATGTACTCGATTGATGAAGAATAAATTTGCCTTTATAACAAAATAAACATCTATTCGTCAAAATGTCCAGCTTAAGGCCCTCGCACATAAGATAGATAGCATAAGGATAGGCCTTTGCACGCTGATCATCATATACCTCGTGGTTTCTGTCAGAGATGGCTGTCAATCCTCAAGTTTTCAATAAGATATTCAATATAATGCTTTAAAATTGCCACAAATAACTACAAACTTAAAAAGTGGGCGTGTCCGCCCTATATAATAGACATATTCCAGAAAAACTGAACGTCATATGCTCTCTACTAAAAAAGGGGGTGTTCGTGAGTTTTTTATGGAAATTCTTTCGCCTGTACTAGGTCGGAGTCCAAGAAGCCTATGTGTCATCCTTCTAGCTTAAAATTTAGGACTTAGGAGGCGACTATATGACTTTTTTACAAATGTCTTCGTCTTTTTGGTGTAACTTTTTCTGTGCTTCGATGCTATGATCCTCTTAAAGTTCATCAGGTTACTAAAGTCATAAGCATCACAATAAACTAAGGAAACGTCAAAATAAACAAAAAGAACAAAGTATGACATTCACAGACATGACACGAAACCAAAAAATAACGCACAAGTTCTTTGACTTCCTGATTAATTTGGATGTACTCTTGAAAACTAACAATTCTCGTCAATAATGTAGATTCAGTTACAAATTCTTTTAATTGATTATTTTAAAATTTTTGGAAAATATCATTACCCTTTCGATTTTGAGTAGTATGTACGAACGCGTCAAAATGATTGCATTTATACGAGTTCGTCATTTCGATTGCAAATTCCTCGCATTACGTGGAATCACGGTTGGCATCGCAACCGACACTGCTGTCGGTATCTGTAAGTAGATACAATGACATCATGTGTGGAGCATGTGCCTTCATCGAAAGTAAGGCTTTATAAATCCTTTTTTCTCATCCCATCATGTCTCGCCTGGTCGAACGCCCAAATGGCCGTCAATTATGATGGGGGAATTGACGAATAATCAGTATCGGGTAAACGTATGTATGTAATTGCACTGCTTGCGTCTTTTACCAACTCAATGTGTTCATGACAATCCCCCAATATGGAGTACGTTATGCAGGGATTATTCTCCTGCTCCTACCTATCCTGCGTAGCCTATGGCTACTATGCACCGAGTTGTAACGCTTCCCTGTTTTATTATTAAACATCCATCAGACAATGTTATTTCGTAGGACATTCGAGAACATTGGGGTAAAGGAGATACTAAAAGGCAAAAATTGTATCTCATTATTTTTTACCCACTCTTCGATCACGATACATACACATATGTACATAGATACCGATGCCAAATTACCAATTTATATATAACTTTGTCTAAAGGAATAAATAATTTTTGCATTCAGTTTCGAGTTTGCTTGTCAATTTTTGATTTGCAAGCCACCAACTCAACTCTCCCCGAAGGAGCTCAACTCAAGTTTGCCCAAGTCTTTTGCACGCTCTCGATAAAAATTAAACTTTTGCACGTATACGTATGCAAATCAAATAACAAAAAAAAAAAACGAACAGGAAAACTAAAACGGAAGTGACTGTGAGGTTTACATGTAGATACTCGTATAGCATATTTCCAGAAGCAACCACCATCTTTCTCGTGCTACATGAACAAAATAGGTCATGGCTGTGTGGCGTGAAGGGGGTTTGTGCCCCTACTTCACCCCACACAGCATGGCTGCTGCTCTTTGTTGCCTATGCCAATGGACTACGGTCCAACTATGTTCGTTTTTTGCATTTATTTCTGCATACTTTTGCATATAAATTCCGAGTTCCTGAGTTTGAATATAAATTGCTGCTGCTGTATGCACACCGAATGTGAATCAATAAACTGCGATGAGAGAATGTGTGCAAATCGCTACACATATCTCAATTTCGCGCCAAAAGAAAACAAAAAAAAAAAAAAGAATCGATGAAACTCGTTTTAAAGAGATGACCAAAAAGATATCACATGCTGACCGTAAAAGGCTATCACATCCAAAGCCCTTTTGGCAGAGAGGAGAATACCTAACGAACACCCAAGACTGAAATTCCAAGGAAACAGGTAAAGCGAAGGAGAACCATACTTCAATGTACCGAATTTTTATTCCTTTTTCGAACTGGTAATTTATTAAAATCAAAAAAAAAAGAAAAAAAGAAAAGGATTGGAATTCGATCTGATAAAGGGCATGTCTGCAGCTAACCCCATAGTTTTTTTCGTCAGGCCGGATTTCGTGTGTCAAGATTAGGTGAATTTATTTTTTCAAAGATCTCCCGAATGGATAAGTAGATTAGGGAATGATTCCTGCACTTTCGATTGGAGAAAAGGGTAATAACGTGTCATTCTCACCTACAGTGACGGCGTGTACGATTTTCTGCAAAAGATTTCCAGTCGTCTCCTTAACTGTTTGGATAAGTCACATATTTTAGCAAGACCGATGTATACATCCTTGTATGCTGACCCCTTTTTGTACGGAGCTGTTTGTTTGCGATACAATTCTGGCAAAGAATTCTCAGTATGATACGTAGATAACACATTTGCAGTTCACTGACTATGAAGCGAAAGATTCGCAACTAAAATTCCGTTTTTTTTTTCCAAATTTGCACCACTTTTTCGACCTCCTATCCAACAACATTGTCCCGGTTCGAAAGGCACTTTCGGGAGTGCCTATCTACAGCCCTATTTTGTCTGTCTCGATTTGTCATTGTCTATTATATTCCACGTTTTTCCTCCATCAGTCTTGCTCTAATAATGATCACCAGAAAAAGTAGTGATGGAAGAATGCAGCCCTGATGTACCCCACTTTGGACTTAAACTTCTCTGTTAGGTCCTAGGGCTACTATGTATTAGCGGCTTTTGCAAATCTTAGGCAAATTTTTGTACATATCTTATTTTTTATTCCGATCCTGGTGTCCACATTCAGTTAAGTCAACGATTATTTCGTGTTCACTGTAAAAAGTAATGGTGAAAGAATTTAGCCCTGAGACATGCCAGTTTTGACATCTGACACAGGGTCCCAAGACCTCGGAGTCCGAAGAAGATTTACTGTCATTTCACCTAGAGTTGTGTTTGCGAATCAAAGTCTGGCTAGTTAGAATGGCTGACTTCGCTTGAGTATAGACTCTTTGAGACCGAGGGATGTTCATTGTGATACCATGAGATCTATCGCTAGACTGGACAAGTTCCTGTTAATTTGGAATTTTTTTTTGACATATTGTGAAACCCAAGCATCTTTCCGCTGTAACTGCAGTTTTCTTATAAGGCACGTAATTCGTACATTATTTGCATTCTGATCTGGTCTACAGATCTGAATTTATGTTACTTTGTCCTCATGATTCTGGCTCAGATTTGTTCGGTATAAAGTATTATAGATGCAAATATTATGACGACTCTGTACTAAAGTATTGGGAGGCGTAGGATGACATTGTACAAAAGATTCAATAGCAATGGTCCTATCACTGAGCCCTGTGGTACGACGCTGATTAGCTTATAATCTTACAGTATGTACCTGTGTTCGAATCTGTTAGTTCTAGTATTCTAGTATGGAAACTTTGATAGAAGTCAGTGCCAAGAAAGGATTCCTTATTGGTATCTCTAAAGGGAAACAGCCGCCGAAATCAACCCAAGGGAATATCTTTTATTTTCTTGCTGTCTTTTGTTTTGTGCCTTTTATTTCTTGGGCATTGTCTCCTGAGTTCATTTTCCGAAGTCTAACTTATGGGCTAATTGGACTAGACACAGCGATGTCAATGTTTGCCAATCTCTGTTCTTCTATTGAATAGTATTCTTCCCTGACACTCCTTCCGGCATCAGTTGGTGTTAGTTGATAGATCTATGTTCCAATGACGCTTTAAGGACATTTTAGCAAAACAATTCAATCTGGTTAGATACTTTCTCCTACTTGACATTACTAATGGTATCTACGCATAGTTAATGTAGTTTTCCCAGCAAAATATTACCAAGCCTTGCAAGGCTTTGTTGCAAGTTTTTATAATATCTCTGCTGTCTGGTACTTAGAACCTTCTTATTTTGTAAAATCAGTCGAGTGTCATTCGCTGTAAAATTCTTACTTTAAGTCATTCTTTAAGCTTATTTCCTTAAGAGGTAAATTTCTGAGTCTGAGCTTCATCGCATGCTTTACAAACCAGTGCTTAGTTTTATGCATTTTCGTCTTTTGTAGCAAGAGTGAATTTATGTGCTCAGTTTAATCACTAAAAAGATAGTTGGTGATAGAACAGAACCCTGTGGTACTCCAGTTTTTACACTAAAACTGTAGAAAATTGCAAATTTTCCATCCATCCGTTGCTATCGTTGTTTATACTCTTACTTACTCTTACTGTTTCATTACATTTCGACATTGCTTTCTGCTCTATTGATCTCATACATAGAGAGTTGGTGATAGAATAGAACCTTGTGGTACTCCAGTGTTTACACTAAAACTGTCGGAAAATGCAAAAGTTTCACCCATCCGCTGCTGCCGTTGTTCATGCTCTATTTCGATATATTTCGACATTGCTTTCTGCTCTATTGATCTCAGAGATAGAGATTTGGTAATAGAATAGAACCTTGTGGTACTTCACAATGAAACAACAGAAAGTTTTCTACTTATTCGTAGTCTGCTGCACTAGTCCAGAGATAGGCAATTCATCCACAAACAAAATACACTATTCTGTATAGTCGTTCCTATAAGACTATATGTCTACATAAGACATTTCTGGTCCAAGAGGATCTTCACGGTCCAGGAAAGCAACTAGCCATAGGATGTTTTCGGTGATCTGAAAGATTTTTGTGTATCCTTGTCGAAATTGTATCTGTGTTAACTAATATACTCCATACCTTTGTAGCTACACCAATTCGCCGGCAGAACTTTCCAATTTACCAGAACATAAAGTTCCCTAAGTTGATTACTTTAATTTTAAATCCTCATCCTCCTCCCTTTAAACTTCTTGCCTCTTTAAATAACTTTAGTTGGAATCTAAATTTCCAACAATTAATAATTAAAACTTCAAACAGCACTCAGGGCAGCATTCCATTAAATATTCAACATCGATTCGCTTGACTCCATACGGTCTACTTGGAAAGTTTTCACCTTACTCCCTATGCGCGCCTCATCCCCTAACTCTGTGCTTAAAGTTTTGCCAACTTCACGTATTCCTTCAAAACAACCACATAAACTACTCAATTAAATTAAGTCGACCGTCACTGTAATTTCATTTCGAATTGACAACGACGAAGACGACAACGACAACGACAACGCCAACGACGACGAGGCAAATATAAAATCATCCACCCTCTCCATCTAACCGTATTCAACCTCAAACATCCGCCGCCGCCGCCTGTGGTGGTTTAAAGCAAAAAAAAATCATTTTTATTACGAAAACACAAATTTAATAACCCACCACAAGTTACGCAGGACTTGTACATCTCAAATGTTGTCGGCATCAACGACGCGAGGGTGAGGTGACGAGACGGTAATAGTGAACGAAAAAAAAAAAAAAAATTGTGTGCAATCGAAATTTTAATATTTCTCTGCTTTTACTTGCCCTTCCAGGAAACGAAATTGACAAAAGCAATAGGGCGATACTATAGGTATACATATGTATGCGATACAACAAGGATATTCATGGTGGAGAGAAAGTTTTTATGAGATTCGACGGCTCCCCTTTGTGCTGAGTAAGTCTGCGTGTATCCCATTACACGCACGGACAAAATTTCACTCACATTTAACATGACATCTCTTCAAGGACGATGGGTGATGTTATCTCCCTCTTTCCATTTCCCTTTTGTGTTTATTTGTTTTAGCTGAGTGGAAGATGGATACGTTTGTGATTCTCCTTTGTCCTGAGGTACAGTATTTTTTGTAAAAGTAAAATCGATCCCGACACATGTCCTTTAACAAATAGATGAAAAGAAACGAAATGAACACGGAAGGACAATGAAACATTTGAGTTTTCAATTTTTAAACTTTTCTTCTTTCGTCTCTTCCAAGGGGGATTAGTCGACAAAAAAAAAAAAAAAAATACGACGCTTAAAGGATCAGTTTTTAGGACATCATTTATTTAGTTCACTAAGAAGGGAGTTCACTATTCTTCCACCCTCGTTATTTCAAATCATGTCAAAGGGAATGACATTAGGAAGAGGAGACAGAGTCAGAGTCGTCCTTAAGGAGATACATATACATATAAATATATGTAGTTCCTGCCATTTATTCCATTCAATTTGCATGAGGATTTGTTTTGTAAAACGCTGCTGTATGTTGGGGATCTTGGGATTACGTTTTGACACTGAGAATGAGTCTGTTGGTTATTCATGATAAGAATGAGTACAATTACAGTTTTGTCAATAAATGTTTAAATGTAATCGTTTTGAGCTATACATCTGCGGATGTAATTCCTTTGGGACTGCAAATTGGCCTTTTTTTTTTAAACTAGTGGCTGCTTTTTAGAAGAGCGCAAACCCACCCACACGAGATATCTTGCCCTAATCCTGGTCCTGTTCACAGAGCTATGAGCTTTGCATTAGATGTATCTGACACTAGTATTGGCAAGATAACTCTGGTTATTGACGTGAAAATTTCACAGTTTAAATGTTCTTTTCTTGGCCCACTCATCCTTACAATTCTAACAAAGGTCTAAGAACACACCCACAAATATCTCGAGACCTCTTGGTCGTGCACGTTTTCTTGATTTGTTCCAATCAGTGTAGCCTTGGATGTACATCCATACTTAGCAGTGGTATTATCAAGAAGCATCCACGGCTTTCCAAAAGTCACTTCACAACAAGCTAAGCCTATGAATGTCCGTACACCGATGATACGTTCGTGTCCAAACTTAGACGAATGTCGAAACTTAACTTTCCTTTTCCTTTCTCTTTTGTGACAAACGTGGTAGCCTTTATTCAGATTACATCACCATCTGTTCAAAGTCTGGCTTAAGCTAGACAACCTTGTTAAGGCCACAAGCTCGTAGAGAGTTGAGAAATATTAAAGACTTATCTTGACTTCCTTAAGTCGTTGGTGATAGGCAGACAATTTTACGTCAACAATATTCCAAAATTTACTTCGGGCGTCTATTACCTAGACTAGAGTATCTTGTGTAAGCAGTGTAGAACCGGTGTATCCTACAAAATACGATATAAGACAGTATAAACTAGAAGCTACATAGGGTTGTCTGTTTCATGTTCCAAGTTTCTACTGAATTTCTTTATTCACAGGTTAGATAGAGTAACCCTGTTCTTGAGGCTCTTTGGTATTTACAAAGTATCTGAGTTAAGGTCCCTAGCTTTGCTTTAGACCTTTAAGTCTACCAAGTTCTCACCAAGGTCTAGGTTATTTTAAAGATGCCACTGCCACACAGTCAGACCGGTCTTTTTTCCTCAAAAACTTTTTTCCTCTGCATGCATAATCTCTGAGTAGATGCAGACATTCTCAGATAAGCTTAGACCTCAGCGTATACGACTTGAGAGTCATTACCTTTACTAGGTTGGGTTCGTTACTACTTAGGGAGACACGCACTTAAACCAAAGAAAAGGTCAGTTGTGATACCACAAAGGAGAGAAACGGTCTGCCAGCAGATCCAGATAGGCTGCAACCTGTTTACAGAAGATTTCTAGTAGTTTCTTCATCTTCGTCGCCTCTATTAGTTCCATAGGTTCTACAGACATTGTTAAAAGGACAACCTAATCTACTCGCTTGCCTTCCTATCAGACAATCGCCAGTAAGGGTACCAACGGATTACCTTAAGCTTTCCCTGTCCACGGAAATAAGTCTTCTAATTATCTTCCAACCCAGGTTTGACTAGATCTTTTTAAACGAGATGGATGTACAGATATTCTGCATCTTGCTTAGCCAGCTGGTCCGCTTTGGAATTGTCCGAAACGTGCCTGTGTCCTGAAAGCCATCAATCCATATGTCGACATAGGTCTTCCGTCAGTTTTAGTTTTTTTCATGGGGTACCGCAAACATTTATGCCCTGTGCTGACTCATTCGGGTAGAAATGGATTACCAATCCTTTTGCATAGGCCTGTCGGTTCTTATTTTGCCGAAGCAAGGTCATATTATTCACGTAATGTCACACAAGTTTAGGAAGGTCGTTCTGTTGTTAACCTCCCTTAAAACCCTAAACTCTGCTTCGATCTTCAGTGAGCAAGGCGGGATGTTTCCTGAGGTGTCGACTTGTTCTGATTTAGGGCATTGCTTTACGAACTTGGATCGTATAATTCACATTCCACATTTGAGACACATGCCTTTCTACATGATACATAGATAGTTCAGGACGGTCTTAAAAATTCAGATTTTAACAGGTTTTATCGAGAATAAACCCCAAGTATCCCGTCGTGGGCGCCATGGCTCAAGTGGTTAGTGCGTTGGACTACGGAGCGAGGGGTTCCAGGTTCAATCCCCAAACAACACCTAAAAGTTCTTTCACGGCCCCACCTCTCGCGAGCGTCTGACAAACATCCGAGAGTAAAACTGTCATGAAAAAGCTTCTCAAAAACAAAAAACTGCCGTTCGGATCCGGCATTAAACAGTAGGCCCCTTCCATTCGTGTGAAGAATATAACACGCACAGCACGAGTGGTTGTGAGAAGCTAGGCCCTGGGTCCCATGGACCTGTCGCGCCAAAAATTTGTATTTTTTTGTATTTGTATCCCGTCGTGATCCACCAATTTATAGTTCTAGTTAGGAGTATCTCATTCATTACTACACCATGATCCACAGTAATGGTAATAGTATCCATACTGAGGGATACCCTCGTAAACCGAGTCGATCCAATAGCTAAAACAGTTGTCAACCTTAAGGCTAAGATACAGCTTCTGTTTTAACATTTTTTAAAGCTCCCTCAATGTCAAGAAAGGATACCATAGTGAAATACTTGTTCCCAGGGCAATGTCTAATGATTTTTCCTTGCGGCTGGATTATCGAAAAAAAGTTAAATTTCCAAATTTGTTTTTATCTAAACGTCAACGTGGAAGTCCTTAGCGGATGCGTCGGGGGCTTTCGGTATGATGATTACTTTGACCCTTTTCCAGAATGTAATCAAAGTTTAGGCCGCTTCTAAAGATAGTGTAGAACTTAGTCTAGAACCAAGGTAGGATCAAGGAATTTCGAATCAATACTGATTTGTATCTAGGAGTGGCCAGAAAAGGACTCATCTCGAGATACCAGCATAGGAAAGTTTGTGACGAAATTCACATCAAGCATGTTTTGCCTGTCATTAGCAATGAAAGTTGAGCCTGATTGAATATGAACTAGGTTAGTTTCCATTTTGTACTCAACTATACCCTCACATCGATCATTACTGTTGCTATTGTCCCATGTGGTGTGATCAGGACTGATATCAGTATAAATGATGGGAAGATACTGTTCCTTCGCTGCTTGACTGATCAGTCTGCGTATATTGTCTGATGGTCGAGGCCCCATTTCATCGTAGAGTATATGCAAAGAAGAGATTGAAACTAGCATCCCACTGCCGCGTTTCAAATCTCACGCACACGAGGTCAGAATGGCAGAAATTGGGTAAACAATTGTTATCCAAGCTAAGCATCCTCTAAAAACTCTCTTCAAAGGTTTATCAAGACTAAATCCATAACTGGATCAAACTATGAAAAGGTTTGTTTCTCCGGTAATTATCCGGGACACAATCCCAATGATGCAATACAAAGTTTCGGCTGATAGTCACAAATACTTTATAAGTGTGTCGCGATCAGAACTGGTCCAATGGAGGATTGGTTGCAAGTAATTGTATTGGAGCTTTAGTCCTTAATTAGTCCTGAAATGGTTTGTTTCTCCAATTACTATCCGGGATACATTCCCAATGATGCAATACAAAGTTTCGGCTAATAGTCACAAATACTTTATAAGTGTGTCGCGATGAGAACTGGTCCAATGGAGGATTGGTTACAAGTAATTGTATTGGAGCTTTAGTCCTTAATTAGTCCTGAAATGGTTTGTTTCTCCAATTACTATCCGGGACACAATCCGAATGATACAATACAAAGTTTCAGAATAAGCAGAATTACTTTACGAGCTTCTACTACAAATTTATACTTTACAATTACAAGTACATAATTGTATTGTTGGACTTTTAGCCCTTAATTAGTATTTATCTGAAGCGCCTTCCCTTGTTTCTAATTAAATGGTAATAGCATCTACTTCTCTAAGCCCCCACTGTGCTTAAAAAAAATTGTGTTAATGACTTATGGGATTGATTTTACAAGATCACGATAGGTTAAGCTCTCTGACCAGAGAGTCCAATAAGGTTATCTTCAATCTTTCCCAAGTCAAGCGGTTGCTGTCGGTGGCGGCGACGTTGACTGAATTTAATCGTCATTTGATTATATGCGCCGTATGTATACCCACGGCTTATGAATAACTCGATCGTCTTTGCGACTAATACGGGACTGCGATTGAGATGATTTTATTTTATTTTTTTTTTTTTGTATAATTTATTTTATTTTCTGATTGGCAATTAATTTATACGGACTTCAGTCGATTCGCGTTTATAGGATGATCTTTGGCTACACATCTATATTTATATACACACGCTCATGTGGGTGATTATCTTTCACATTCGCTTCCCAGTTAATAAGGACAAAAAAAAAAACCAGCCCATCAAAATATGTATCTGTGTACCATAAAACGGTGCTATATAAATATACAAGTTGATATATGTATCTCCAGAGAGATAAAAATGAATAATTTATGAGTGCAAAGGAAATGTAATGTTTTTTTTTTGTATATTTTCTGACGAAGAAGGCTTAAAGGTGAAAGAAAGTGTAATTCATCTCATTTGAAATTCAGATGTCGGCTAAAAAACAAAAAAAAAAAAAGAAATGCTAATCGTCTTGTAAATTGACTGGATTGACATGAGAACACACAACTCCTTGTAATTACGAGGGAAATTAATTAACATCCTAATACAATGGAGAGCAAGAAACAACAACAAATACAGTTGAATATGCTAAAATTTGTTGTTCAAATTTGTTATTTTAATTTTCGTTATTAGTTTATGTCTCATGAATTAATTAGAGGTGTAGTGAGTCACAGATGGATGGTGCTGAAGTGTCAGTGACTTTTCAAATTACTATATGTATCTATGTATCTATACATGGCCGAAGCATTAAGCTGTTGTTTTTGGTTATGGGAAGTTAATTAATTGGTTTCAAATCGGGACATTGGTGCCGTTAAGTGAGCTATTGGCGATTAGGCACGTTTTTTTTTTGGGAATAGTTTGTGGGTGCAGTCAAATTGTCGTTGTTTTTTGGTGTTGATTGGTTTTACCTCCTTGTGGGACTTTCCTTAAAAGATGAACTTGTACATTTGTTGTTGATTTGTTTATCTGGAAAAAAGCCTCATTATGTATTTATATATGTAGGTCTAGGTCTTAAGACTTCGTACTGTATCTATTAGTAGAAATCGCTGCAAATTGTCTCCTATAATTCAACCAAAATATTGACAGATTCGACGTTTTGGATACCCTTGTAAGGCGGTACTCTCTGAATGTAGTTCTGTTTTTAGTTCACCAAGTTTCACAATTGTTCTTGATCCTTGACGTGTTGGATTCCCTTGTAAGGTGGTATACTCTGGGTGTAGTTTTGTTCCCAGTTCACCAACTTTCGCAATTGTTCTTGATCCTTGACGTTTTTGGACTATTTGTTATATCAGAAACTTTATATGTATGTCATAGTTCCAGACGCACCATTTTGACTGGCTATTATGGAAAATCAATCATCCTTTGCCTTATGATGGGACGAGTAAGTGGTACTGTTTTGAGCTGATAAGCAAGCCTCACTTATACAATCCTGTAATCAGTACACCAGGGACTTAGGTCTGCTCCATCGCATAGGTCCAAAACACACTTCCTTGTCTCGAATTATATGTTGAAACTCTTTCTTTTCTGAATCCCTGCTAAATTTGGTCGTTCCACCAGATTTTCTAGGATTTTTTCGAATATATGCTCACAGACCCTGAAGATGTTTCTTGCTAAGTACCTATCCAGCTGGTGACTACACTTATGTAGACCCAGATAATCCTAGACATTACAAATGAACAGGACCTAGCGTTTAGTTAAATAATGTCATACAACAATATTTACAGATGAACATATCTTTGATTGTGAATGGTTCTGCGTTCTGCCTCCACTGGTAGGGTTTCCGCTGTTCGATTCCTTCCACTTAAACAATTTTGAGTCCACTTTCGACGCGATTTCTGCTCTAAGTAGAGCAGTATCAAGGATCATTTTGTTATTGTTGTTATTGTGAACTACTTGTATATACCATTTAGATTGGATCGTTCACAATAGGAAAGTAAGTTATAAGTAAAAATGCCATACTCCTTTCTACTGAGGCATGGTAAGATAAGTCAGTCGAATTGTAAGAAAAAGTTAATATTTTCCATTGTGCTATGAGGGATTTTGGAATCCCATTACATTTCACTCATAGTTTCTAAAGTCTACACAGATAATCTCTCAATTACGACCCCATTACGATCTGTCGTGAACGAATTTACGTCGTATTACCTCGATATTCTTTATAGTGTCTCCTTCTACAGCATTTAATGGAATGACAATTAAAATAAATTCATACAAGCAAAACGTGTGACAAAGATTATCAAACTGATTAAACAGCTCAAGTAGGTAATATCATAAATATAAATAAATAAAAAAAAAAACCGACAACGACAAGTCGAAAACCAGTTTTTTTTGTCACCGTACGACAACATTTGTGCACAATCAACACATCTGACCTCAAACCAGCAACTCCTGAAACCAGGAGACATAAAATTCCTGTTTTAAAACCTTTCCAGTTCCCGATGGGAACCGCTTTTAAATTTCGCCGACAAAACAAAACAAACTAACCTCAAACGACGTCATCGTCAGCATTAACCTCACTTCATCATGGCTGCAGCATCAGCGCACACCGAGGCATGAGGATTAAAGCCCACACAAAGACGAGGTGCATTGCCTGCAAATTTCATTAGGTCAAAGGGGCACTTTTGAAATGAATTAAGGGTCAGTTGCCTTACACATTTTTGCATGTGTAAAGTAAAAGGAAAAACAAAAAAACAATGAAAAACTTGTCGGCTCTGTATCCATGGTTCTCTATTCGACAAACTGGTTACGATTATGCGGTCTGCCGCCGGGGGAATAATAACAAAAGTTCAACATTTCCTGCAAGAGTTGATGAACGTGTCTCTTAAGTGAGGCAAGTAAAAGTTTCACAAATTTGATGATGAACTCCAAGCTCCTTGTCTGTGTCCCCCTTTGCAGCATCACCTTCTGGGTGTAAACAAATGATTAATCTTTAGCCTCCTTCCTCATCTGTTTGTCTGGCGATTTTTTTTTGTTTCTCGTCATATACCCCAGCTGTAGATAAGTTTAACCATTTTTCTAGTAATATTTCTCATTGTTCCTCATTTATCTGTGAGATAAATAGGGGCAAGCCAAACACATACCGACTAGGTGGTATGATACTACTACTGCGACGATGATGATGATGCGACCTTTTCGTTTCGTTCTGTATGAGGCAAAAGATATAGAGAAGCAATGTCGAGATCTTTACGGTCATAAAAAAGTTATTTGAGTTTTGTAACGGTAGGAGGAGGAATATTCCACTAAACTTCCATAAAACAATAAAAATTCATAAAAGATAAAGATACGACCGACGAATGGTAGTTGAGTTGGATGGATGACGACGACCGACGTACATAAGATGGAAGGGGTGAAACCTCTTGTTTTTTTATGAGCCAGCTAGAACAATGGCTTCATTCATTGACCTCAGCTGGTGAGTGTTTTTTTTTTTTCTTTAACAAATTAATGGATGTTAAATGTTTTAGGTTGAAGCTACCGCTTTAAGGTTATAATAGTTTGTTAGCCATTTGGATTGGTTGCGGTTTTTGTTTGGAATTATTCGCTTTAAGTTATTAGCTGGTTCTGTTATGTGAGGATGCAAATGAGATTTATTGGTTTTCTTTTGACCTATTATGGAAAATTTTACAGAAATTGGGCGCATTGTTTAAGATATGCAAATAAATCCACCGAGTATCAATGATATACATACAATGTATGAGATGTAATATGAATGGATAATTGTGTTTTGCTATTGTGAACTATTTTCACAGAAAACGAGGTTTTATTCTGATGAAATATACTCGGCCAAACTGCAGCATGTTATAGGTTATTGTCCGTTAAACTTAGTCAATAGTTAGATTGATTTGTATTCTTGTAACTAGTTCGCCTGAATACTGACTCGTCATGACCTTAATCAAACGCACATTGTTTCCTTAAAAACAAACTCACATATGTACATATCTCTTGATCATTGTTTGTATTTGCATTAGTTAAAACAATTCGAATGGCTGTATCTTTGATTGTGAATGGGTCTGAGAGGAGGTGTTTCGCTACGCGCATTTGTGGTAAAAACTCTTACAAATATGATAACATCTACTTTAGCTGTTCTTTCTTCCAGATTATAGGTAGCAGATGTTCTTTAAAGTGAGCACCATCAAGGATCGTGTATCTTTTAAGAATCTTAATTAAGGTTGGTATCGTGAATTAAGTCCAGAACTACCAAGAACGTATTTACACCGCAATAAACGCTTGATACCGATGAATAAACTTCTCCAAACTGCAACATGATGTAGGCAGGGTCGTTCTAAAGGGAATCTTCAGAGTTAACTTGGAATTGGAATACAAAGCATAGAGGTGTGACTTGTATTCTTGCAACTAGTTCACAATAAAATTCACAACTCAAAAATTCCGTATTAAAGCCATCTTTCGTCGTATAATTTTAACGTTCTTCCTGCTTTTTTGTTGTGGGCTAAACCAAGGCAATGCTTAAAAATATACATATCTCTTATTTTGAATGGGTCTGATACTGCATTGTGCTTCGATGGATAAGTTGTCGCAGTTTTATCTTTTCTGTTTAAATAAACCTCTACTTTAGACATCATTAGGGATCAAATATATTTGAAGGATCCTCATTTTTCGATTGTGAACTAAATATTATTTCGTTCACAGTAAGAAACTATTCACTTTACCCCTTTCCTCAGTAAGAAAACGTGCCATACTCCTTTTTGCTGGGTCATTCCATGATGAGTCTTTCTCAATGTGTATATGACGTCAAGGTGGTACTTATTTTTATCTGTACAACTTCAAATCAAACGATTTGTAATCTATGAACGAATTTTATCTTCAAAATAAACGAAAAAAAAACCTTGTAATTGTGAATCACCATTTTTAAGTAATCTCCTAACTTGATCGAAATCTTATCGTTCGCGTGTGTGATTTTGTTTTTTTCCATATACAATGATAAGTATTGAGACATAGCCAGACATCGGCGATTGCTGATTAGATGGCAATAGTGGAAGCGCCAGTTTTTAGGTTTTGATATCTCTTTTTCTAATTAAGACGGTTCTGAGTTGGAAAACTGCAAAAAGAAATGAATGGAACGAGGTGCTGTCGTCCCAAAATGATACACAATAGGTTCCAAATGTCCACCCACATAATCATTTAGAGCCCATCTTCTGCATGTTCACTCGGGAAGAATGTATTTGTATTTTGTTGTCTATATTGGGTTCTATCTTCTTGCATCCTTTCATGCCTTGCTTCCAGTGGCATAAACATCATTTCAATGAAACTGAGAATCAAGGACGTTTGTCAAACTAACAAGTATAAATACTGTCGAAATAGTTTTAAGTATAAAACTTAGGGTAGTATCCTCTAACAGGAATTATATACTCTTTATTGACGAAGCGCTTATGTATAAAAACTATCTTTACCTCGACCCTGATACTAATTATAATTCCAAGTGGCAAATAGTCTTTCAGAAAGCATGTCGGTTTCGTCTTCGGGGACTTGAATGGTTCGAAACTGTTTGCCACCTTGTTGTTCTGCGAATTTGAAACCCACAGATTCCAGACTGAGTTGAATACTTCCGGTGAGATCTTCCAAAACCTTGTCGACTACAATCGCACTATCACTTTTGGTGTGAACAGCTTCGAAATTCCGTCAAGTTTCAGATAAAATCAACAGAAACGGACCTAAAATGGAACCCTGAGGTACACTCAAAATTTTTCGTCTGCTGTATCGGTTACTCCGTATTCTTCGAGTTGAATCGAGGTCGAATGTCCAAAGTAATTACCTTTAAGTGCCTTTCAGTACAGTTTCTACACTTTTCTATTTTCTGCCTTGTAAGTTCGAAGCTGCCGGACCTCTGTGGGGTTAATCATCAGTTCTGTCTTATCGATAACTAAGGCTAGTAAAATATGATTGTCCTTGAGTATCCTCTCAAAGTACCTACCTGTATTGTCTATTGACTCCTAAATAAATTTTTGAAAACAGATCTGTATTTGTAATCGAAATCGATGCAGTCATCAAACGACTGCGTTGACCCCAATTCATTTCATTGTTTGAGAACTTAAATAGCTCCCTCCTTAAATTCAAATAGATTGCTTATATAAGGTTTCATAATGGTGACCCCCCAAAGCAAGCAAAGTCTAACCACTTGGTTAGGTACGTTTGCTTTTCCAAAGTCTGTCCACATGGAAATGGAAAAAGCACTTCGCAACCAGAAGCCATTATTATCCATCTTAACTCTCAAAAGATTTCTTTAATTGCTTTCCTCAAGTCGGAATACCCAAACACATTAGTACGTACACATTCCGACCCTCCTCCATTCAGCACTTACCTACTTGAACATTCCAACACACATCTCCTTTTTTTTTTTTTTTTCTAAAGGCGATCACATCCTTCTCTTCTATAAAAGAACCCAATTCCCTGTTCCACGTGTTGCTACAATAAGGACGACTTGTTTTCTCTTTTTTTTTTATTTTTATTTTTGGTTCTTCCTTTCATTTCCATTATCGTTCTCCTTTCATCGACATGAACACGAACTCAAAGCCAAGTAACCATGGCCGATATATTCCTTCCCCTGTAGTCATCGTCCCGGTAACAGCCGAATCATAAAAAATTCTGCGAATAATTTATTCCTGTATAAGGGAATTACTATGGATTGTTTTTGAAGGATGTGTGAAGGGTGTACTTTAAGGATATTACTTGTATCTTTAATGTTCTTGTGTATTCGTGTATTTTTTTTTTATTTTTATTTTTCCATCAATCATTGTGCTTAATCTCTTCTGACAACATCACAGCATGAGGACATACACAATTTTTTTGTTCATCCTTTGGCACGTGAAAGGATACAAAAATCAATCAAGTGTGTACATAATGCTATGTATACTTTCCAAGTTTTTCTTCTTCTTCGTCTACTTTTTTTTTTATCTTTTAAAGAAAAATAACAAAACTTCTAATTAGCATGAACTTCAATGAAAAGTTAAACAAAAAGAACGAAAACTTTAGAATTAAAAAGAAGGACGAAAAAAAAAATGTCTCAAAACTTTGAATTAAATGGCAACTATCTACTGAAAAAGTTTGGTCTTCTTCTCTTAAAGATAAAAGTCGAAGAAACACAAAAATACATACACACATACACCATCCACTTTAACGCCATTCCAATGTCCTTCGTGATGTCGTCTGTTTCTTCATCGACATCCTTAAAGTAGAAATTACTTTCGTCCCATCTTCCTTGTCCTCTCACCCATTGCCAAAAAAAAAAAAAGAGAAAAAAAAATATTGAGCAAAAGTTTTCTCTTCAAATCAAACAGCAAAAGGATACACATATAACGAAAAATAAGGACAAGAATATAAGTGCGAAAGAAAAGGAAAAAGACATGAAATTGTAAGAAAACTATTTTCAAACAAAAAAAAAAAAAATATGATGAAACTTTGATAAAACTTTTTTGCTTTCGTCCTTCTTTCTTCTCCATACACTGTTGCATACACCCCGGGTGTCTGTGCTGAAAAGTTTTCTCTTCAACGAGCAACACGGGGGGAATGGGGTGGAAGAGACAGGAAAACTCTATGGTGTAGAGTATGTCCTTACTTTCCTCATTCATATATTTCATTTTGGTAGGGTTCCTTTGCCTTTCTATGGAATCCATCTAAGTGGGTGTATACATGTCTTGATAGTTGTCTTTGCGCTGTTGGTACAAAGTTGCTTTGATAACTTTTAATAGAACAATTTATAGAATAAGAAAAATAAAAAAAGAAAAAAACAGAAAAAAGGAGGAAAAAATAAAGAAAAAGTAGAGAAATCTAGGACATCCCGTTGGGTGCTTAAAACTGACTTGTTTTGAGGATACATTCGGAATGATGTCGAAGGAGAAGATGCAGCAGTTTTATTTGTACTCTTTTTTTTTTATAAAGTTTTCTTTTAAATTGTCTTGAGTCTTTGGAAAAAAAATTTCGTGAGAGTGGTGGTAATTTCCTGGGTGAAATATTTGTCCTCGTAATGGATAGAAAAACAAAAAAGAGTTGGATGACAGAGAGGTAAAGTTGGGTCACTATAAAATAATATTAAAAGGAAAGGTAATTAAGACACATCCATTTGGGTAGGTGATTGTGGATATTTGTGGAACATCATTCTTTTGTCTGTTTGGTACTGTATGTTGGGATTTAGTGCTGATTCTACCACTGTTTGAATACCATCCACAAACCATTGAATCCCGACTTAAGCAAAGTTCCAAACCGGTGTATTAATTCCGATTACTTCTCTTCACTTACGTCATAAAATTAGTTGCATACTTTTAGATGAAATACAAAATATCTTAAACTAGAAAACACAGAACATAATCTCAAGGTTTGCCAAGATCATTAAGCCGGATACAAATATGACCTTCTTCATAGGAAGGACGTGGACTTTGCTTTATAGACATATTTCGTCACTCCTTTGTGTCGTTCTTAACATTTTTTTGCGAATCAAGACAGTTTTCAATATATATATATATATATTATATGTAGTCAAAAACTGCAAGATTGGTTTCATGACTGTCACTAGCTGAACTGCAAGGATGACAAAAACCTTTTTCTAGTTCGTGTTGCCACCTGACTGATTCTTCTACCTTCGAGGGGTACTCTTGAAATATTTTTAATGAACTGCGGGGAATAGTTGTTGGTCGTTATGGGTGGACTCTTCGACTACTTCCATCAGATGGATTTCCATTATTCTGCGAAAGACCTAGGGTTTATCATCCACTTGACCAGCTTTGTAAGGGCTGTTTCCATGAGATCCCGTAGTGTTTGTGGGTGTTTTCTACTGACTGCTATAGCAATGTCATCTGCATAAGCCATAACTTTGAATCTTTCCTTTTCTAAGGTGTGGAGTAATTCGTTCACAGCAAGGAGAAACAGTTGTGGTGATAGTACCCCTCCTTGTGGTGTGCCGCGTTCACTGTAGTGAAACTGTAGAAAATTCGGAACATACTCTTTCCAATTGGACCCCACTGGCAAAGAATTCGCTTGCCTCCTGAAGATGTACTCGTATGGAATCTAAAACTAAAAGTCTGTCCATCGCAGTAGTAGATACATCTCGATAAATCGAAAGTTGAAGAAAAAATCATGCAAATTCCCTCCAATTGCTTGAAGTCAAAGTTCAATCGGAATATTCCCACACGTATGAGTACGTATTCATTCTCGAACTCACCCACAATGTGCCATTTGAAATGTCAAATTTAATATGTCAGGGTTATCGTAATGTTTGACAAAATACATAAAAAAAAAAATTTCATTGCTAATGTGTCAGCTTTCTAGATAGGAAATAATCTAATAAATAATTGTTACGACTAACAACAAATTATTTAAAAAAAAAAAGTAATCTTCACATGCCGCTTTTAGGTTATCTCCGCTGTCAAAGTTCAAAAGTGTCAAACATCAGTCAATGATGTTACAGTGAAATGTTTACTACACTGATGTCTAATCTTTTTTTTCCTCTATACGCTATAAATGAATTCAATTCACGTTTTACTTTTCTACATTTTTTTTTTGTTTTGTTCAAGTGTTCCATTTTTATTCGAGAATACAAAAATAAATTTAAAAAGAATAAAGCAAAGCAAATAGAAAAAAAATCAAAGAAGAAGAAATTCAACACTCTAGCTAGACAACTTGAACTTATTCGACCTTCGATTAGTGGGGAGCAAAAAACGCGCGTTTCCTCTCTTTCGCTTAATTAATTTGCCACCCATAAAACGGAGATACGTAAATGAATAAAAAAAAAAAAAAAAAAAGAAAAATCAAAAGAAAATAAATAAATCGTATATCAGTGGTGTGTGCGGCCCCCGCAATTTATTTGCACACCGCTTTTTTTTTCTCCCGATTAGGAATGTAGTTAATTTTTATTTTCGTTTTTTTTTTTTGTTTTTATAGTTTGGCTTATATCATGCGTGCAGTTGTCATTTGATGTTTTAATCTGTCATCGCAAAGTTTGATGACTGTATTTGATTTCTTTGATGATCGTCGACGATGTACAGTGAATCACGTTGAAGTGGATCATTTGAAATGTCTTGGGGATTTAAATGTCAGGTTATGTGGTCTACCTGTCAGTGACGGGAACAAAAGGTGTCAAAACTTTATAATGCCAATCTGATAGGATTAGGGTCATGCTTGTATATCTATTACTCATACGAGATACTCTATTACGAAAAGCTTAAAATGTTTACAGAGGGCGAGTATGGTAAGGGCCTCAGAAAAGTTTCACTAGGGCCTCTATTTGTCTTCCTATTCCTTTAGTCTTCTATTCGACGAGTTTAATGGCTTTTGGGGTGTTTTTTCACTGCAAAGTCTTGCTCGGCTATCAAAATTATGGTCACTGATCTTGGGATACAGACGATGTTACCACATTTAACCCATTGATGTTTTCTGACACGTATTTCCGCCTTCTTTGAAGCTTTATGATATAGATACTACATTCTTTGCTTATCTCCGCAGTGGAGTCACAGGCTTAGAGGCTACAAACTTCGTGATAACAGATGATTTTTCTCGCTCAGCACACGATGACGATGCGGTTAACTAAGGATCAGAGGTCCAAAAATCATCATCTCACCAAATTGTTGAGGGAAGTGTGCACAGATTAGGTAGCCCTGAGGCTCGACAGTGAATCCCTTACTGACGAGATGGTCAGAAATCGAAATATCAAATCGTGGACATCAACCAAAAATTTGGCCTTCCAAAATCTTAAGTTACTCCCAAGCTACCAAAAACTTAAAGAATATATGCGGGAGAAGTACCCTCTAGAGGGAAACACATTGGATACCCTCACCCTCCCAAACCGACTAACCAAAACTTGAACCCTCTTTATAGAAGTAGAAGTAGAAAATCGCTCTTGAAACTAGAAACTAAAGCATTTTTCACATCATTGATTACTCTTGGTGGTCGATGGCATCACACTTCTGATTTCTTATTCTCGTTGACCAAGATTATCGGTTTTACACCGGGTTTCTAATATTATCGGTTTTACACCGGGTTTCTAGAAGGGTTCCACTCTTTCTACTATACGATGGTGATCTGTGATGGTCGTGATGGTGATCGTTGATCATAGGCTTCTCCTTAAAGATATGCATGGCTCCCAGGAGGGATTCACTCTTTCCACTATACGGTAGTGATCTGTGACGATGGTGATCATTGATCGTAGGCTGCGTGATCGCCATGTACGCAATTTGTTAAAAATTTCTTCTCAAAGATATACCTAGCTCCCGCGAGGGTTTCCATTCTTTCTACCTTATGGTGGTGATCTGTAATTGTCGTGATGGTGATCGTTGATCATAAGGAGCATGATCGCTGATAGCTTGATTGCTTTGAGCGGTTTCTATATTTTTGCTGCAGTATAGGTACGTCTAGTCTCTCAGTGTTATGCCTAGGTCTCAGAAGGGTTCTACGCTTTCCACTATACGGTGGTAATCTGTGATGATCGTGATGGTGATGGTTGATCATAGGCTTCTCCTTAAAGATATGCGTGGCTCCCAGGATGGTTTCACTCTTTCCACTATACGGTAGTGATCTGTGACAATGGTGATCGTTGATCGTAGGCTGCGTGATCGCCATGTAGGCAATTTGTTAAGAATTTCTTCTTAAAAATATACCTAGCTTCCACTAGGGTTTCATTCTTTCTACCATATGGGGGTGATCTGTAATCGTCGTGATGGTGATCGTTGATCATAAGCAGCATGATCGCTGATAGCTTGATTGCTTTGAGCAAGACAGTTTCTATATTTTTGCATATTTGCTTCAGTATAGGTACGCTAGTGTTATACCTAGGTCCCAGGAGGGTTCCACTATATGGTAGTGATCTACGGATGATGGTGATCGGAGTGCTAGTCGTTAATCATAGGTTGCGTGATCGTCATGTAGACAATTTTTTAGAACTTCTCCTTAAAGGTATACCTGCCTCCGAGGAGGGTTTCACTCTTTCAACCATACGGTAGTAATCTGTGATGGTGATCGTTGGTCATAAGGAGCATGATCGCTGATAGCTTGATTGCTTTGAGCAAGACAGTTTCTGTATTTTTTCTGCCGTATAGGTAGGTCTATTCTCTGTGTAATACCTGGGTCCCAGGAGGGTTCCACTATATGGTAGTGATCTACGATGGTGGTGATCGGAGTGGTAGTCGTTAATCATAGGTTGCGTGATCGTCATGTAGACAATTTTTTAGAACTTCTCCTTAAAGGTATACCTGCCTCCGAGGAGGGTTTCACTCTTTCAACCATACGGTGGTAATCTGTGATGGTGATCGTTGGTCGTAAGGAGCATGATCGCTGATAGCTGGATCTTGTTGAGCAAGAAGGTTCCTAATTTTTGCAGTGTTATACTTTGGTCACAGGAGGGTTCCACTTTTTCCACTATACGGCAGTGATCTGTGATCTGTGGTGATCGTTGATCGTCATGTAGGCAATTTGTTTAGAACTTCTGCTTAAAGATATACCTGTTTCCGAGAAGGGTTTCACTCTTTCTACCATACGGTGGTAATCTATAATGGTCGTGATGGTGATCGTTGGTCATAAGGAGCATGATCGCTTTCAGCAAGACAGTTCCTATATTTTTTCTGCGGTATAGGCACGTCTATTCTCTGTGTTATACCTGGGTCCCAGGAGGGTTCCACTCTTTCTACCATACGGTGGTGATCTGTGATGGTGATCGTTGATCATACGCTTGTTAAACAAGACAGTTTCTATATTTTTGCATTTTTGGCTGCAGTATAGATATGTCTAGACTCTCGGCGTTATACTTGAGTCCAAGGAGGGTAGTAATCTACGATGATGGTGATCATTGATCATAGGCCGTGTGATCGTCATATAGGCAATTTGTTTGGAACTTGTCTGTCAATTGAAGCTCGAGTGATTTTATGACAAGTCGGTCACTGTTGCTGTATATATACTCGTAAAGCACTCAACGTTGACATTACAAGTGTATAGACCATGTGTGCCATTTGGCCGGATTTGGCATTGCCCCCATTACAATGAACATTCAATACGTTTTCAATCAAGGAGTTCAAAAATCTGGCAGATGAAATCAAGAGTGAAAAATTCCCGGTGCGGATATACTTTATCGCTTTTCGGAACTGCTGCTGCTGTTGTTGATTTGTGATTACGAGTACAAAGAAGTTCAAAGAAAAGTCCAGTTTGTTTTTATGGAAAATCCTTTTTGTTTTATCAAAACAAACATTCAACTTGTGCCTGACTCACTGTCTAATGAAATCTCTTCCAACGAACTGTAATACCTCATTCTGAATTCCTGATTTAATTCATCTCGTAAATTTGTATCTTTGGATGTTTTTTTCCCCTCCTAATTCACTGGCCTCAATACTCAAATTTGTTTATAAAATTTATTCCAATTTTTTTTTTGTTTGTTGTGTTCTACTCTCTTGTTTTTGGATTTGCTAAGTGTTGGTAGTTCTCGAAGGCGTATTTATTTATGAACGACCCTATTAGAAGGAGAATAGTTTTAGAAAAAAAAAAAAAAAATGTTTATTTATTCAGTCATGAGCACATAAAACATTGGCGCCTAATCGTAATCTTATCGAAAGTCTATTAAGTCGCTTTTCATTAACTGACTTATGTTTCTGTGTGCCTTTAATGTATCCGCGCCGCTGTTTTCAATCAATCACTCAGCTATCTCTGTTTGAATACCAAAATGTTGATCACTACAAAATCTGGTTCTTATCCAGTTTAACTTGAATCTATTGCAAATAATTCAACGGGGTAATTCCATATATTAATAAATAAAATAAGTAGTTTTTTTTTTTTTTTTTATTTTGGTTTGGTTTGGTAATATGACTTCTATTAGTACGGGCGTCATTATTAATTCATCAAACATGTGAGGTCTTAATAATGATGAATGGATGCGGAGGGTAATTATTGTGAATTCTTGTTTCGATAATTGATTAGTTCAACATTGAGCACTGGGAGAGTGATAGGTGTAGGTATCTGTATCCTTTGTCGGTCTATTGAGACAACCGTGGGTTAGTATTTTAAGAAAGGGGATTCTCGCAAGTATGTATAAAAAAAAATGTAATAGAGTTTAAACCCGAAGGTGTGTTGATTTCATGGGGAATCAACGTCCTTACTCGTGCTAATTAAATGAATTAATATTTTTGTCTATACCGTAATTGACCTTTGTCCGAAACTGTTATTTGTTTGGTTTTTTAATTATCGGGTAATGCGATGCAAATATTTTTTTTATGAAATATACGTAGCTATATTTATATTTTATTACTTTGTAGTATGTTGATTGGTGTGCATTTATAGTCTAAATAAATATTTTTTTTTTCTTGTCTACGAATGTTATCGGGGTTTGTTGTTTATTGAAGCCTCACGTTTTTGTTGATTGCTTTCAGTTTTTGGTTTTACTTTTGCAGTGTGTTAGATACTTTATCTGGCAGCACTTTCCCTGCACAACTTTGACTTTTGCTGATGGAGGGATTTTTCAAAAGAATCGATATTCCTGCGATTGAATTCCATGTGATGGGGATAATCGGAGCTTCTAAGACTGAGATCAAACTGAAGACTAAGTCTAGCTTTTTGTTTTCTCATGGCTTGGACTGGAATCTTCGACTTAAGCGACGCCAATGGTGGAACTTAGTTCGTAAGAGTGCTGGTTGATTTTGACTGTTCACACTTTGTTTCTTGCTTTTTTGGTAGTTACAGTAAGACGAGTCTAATTCACTATTTGCTGAGCAACTTTCACTATATAGAAAGTCTGCTTTGGCGAAGGACTTGATGTATAGGACTTGGACGTAGAACTTGATGTGTAATCCAATACATAAAATGAATTCTCTAAGAACGGTGATTTCCTCGAAACCGGCCTTCTTTTCTATGCTAACCATTCCTCTGGAACACAGGAGCTCCACAAGAGAGGTGATTCTTTTACCACCAATAAGGCATTTTTAAATCTGAACAAGTAAGGGTGTGTTGCCTTGGAAACACCTCACTTAGTGAACTGTGGAATGTTGATTCATTTAATTCGTGCTTCCTCTATATGTCCTAGACTTCGGATTTTGCACAAAATTTGGATGTCATCGTATTTAAGTGTTAAGGCAAGTCATAGACACTGCGTACACTTGTGACCTTCACGAGGTATGAAGAAAAATGCATACAGTCGTTGAAAACATTAATAAGAAATGGTGCATTTACTCCATATACATTTTGGCATTTGTGAAAAATGTTAACCTTTACTTTAACGAGAGCTTTCTTATTGTCTCTTTCGTTTTAAGAACTCCCGCCCATAGCTTACCACTCTGGAATGCAGAATCCCCATCGCGTATGCAAGTCCACCGATCTTTGGCAGCATCCCGGAAAGCGCTACTTGCATCTTTGACACCTCATTAGTGCAGTGCCCGACGTGAGTTTTGAAGTTAAGCCAGTTGTCGAGCAGGTATTTTAACGCCTCTTTAAACCTGATTGATTAGCTTCCAACCGGGAAGTTTGCGTATTCCAAAGACGGAGGCTGTCTAACCAGCCGAAGGACTGTGAATTACGTCAGCTAGTTCTAGCTCTGCAGCCACTTCATCACTCTACCTCGTGGATGTGCTTGGCTATGGTACCTACAGAGATATCATCAACAAAGCCGATAACCTTAACTCCTTGTGGCAGTGTTAACGCCGTCATACATTATGTTCCACAGGAGAGGTTCAAGGACTGACTCCCGCGGAAACATTGCAATATTTAAAACCATCGTCCGTCTGGTACCTCAGCTTCCTGTAAGTGAAGTAGTTAAAGATTATCTTCACGAGGTAACGTGGTGTAACTATTCTGCTCAGAGATCCCCTAATGCTGGACCAGTTCGCAGAATTAAAGGCATTTTTAACGTCGAGCGTTATTACTGGGCACTGACTTGAAATGACTTCAAAAAATTGAATGCATTCACTGACTTCAATGACTTCAGTGGATTGAATGCATTCAGTGAACGCTTGTGACTTCACTGAATGGAGAGCAGTCAAAAGACTGCATTCATTTTGACTTCAACACTTTAGTTGGTCAGACAAAGCTCCTCTATCCTCTGCCATGGCGATTAGTCTGTCGTATATGACACGTTCTAGAATCTTTATAGCCCATGTATGTATAATCTTTAGATTAATTATAACCATTTGACGTACAATCATAAAAAATTTACACAAAACCCCGAAACGTCAGACTGAACTTAATTCATATTAAAAGTCTTAACGGAATTGATACTAATCGAGGTCGTCTTGACATAATCCATAAAAGCCTATATCAAAAGAAATTATCAGATTCCAGTACAATTAACAAAATTATCCAACAATTTACACATATACACAAACCCATTAGTAGTATCAGATACGACGACATTTATTTTTAGATACATTTTATACCCATCACCACACACCATAAGTGTACTATCTACCTACTTTAAATGGCTACCAATAAACCTTTGCTTCAGGTGTTTAAAACCAGTCCAAGGTCGACAGTTTTACAACTTTATGTGTGTGTTGTGCTTATTAAATATAACGCAACCGACTTCACCCTTATAACAACCAGGCAGGCAGCGGTTGGGTATAAATAAATTAAAACCGAGAAGCATATGAAAACGTTTTTCCGCCGCCCCTTCTCTTAAATTTTTTTTTTTTTAACTATTAACACATTCTCATTCTCACATATGTGCTGTGAGACTTGGAACAGCTACAAAATTTTTAGATAATGAATTCGATAAATATTTTGACACTTTAGTTCAAACAAAATGTTCAAACTCAAACCGAAAACCTCATCCCCACCCGCCACCAGTACCACCACAATCTTCGTCTTCGTCTTCGTCAAATTAACAATCACTTAACAAGTTGAGGGTTTTGTGGCATAAACTATTCTGAAAAACATATATCGTCTGTTCAAGAGGTGTGTATAGTCATTAAAATAAAATAGTGCTGCTGACAGCTCTCTAACCAAGCAAGCAACCAAGCAGCCACCATCACCACCACACCACCCAGGCGAACAGTTCACGAAAGTTCAAAGACCGATTTACCCTCGAAAATGTTTCTCCTTCTCTCTAGGGAACGTACTATGTGTGTGTCTTTACTGGTTGTAGGGGGGAAGAACAGAGGCAACAGTTCCATGTACTCGTATATAAAACAAAAAGCCGACGTTGTTCCATTTAATTAACACATTTCAGGTAATAAATGGTAATTTTTTGTTATCCATGGTTTTTTTCTTAAGAAAATAAGAAAAAAAAAAAAAAGTCACACCTACGACATGAAAGAGGAGAGACATGAAATGTATCACGTATTTGAGTTAAGAAGTTCCGAGTTGTTTCAGGCACTCCTGGTGGTGCAAACAAATTCGAATTGTTACGTTGTCTATATTTTATGGAAGCTTGTAACCTAGTTTGGCTTCAAGAATAAACCTATCCCACCCCGGGGGCGGTTGTCAGAAACTTTTGAATGCAAAAAGATTAAGTTGCCACATGCACGCCGATCCGATTATGGGGCGCACTATACATTCGTCCAGCATAACATAATCCCTTAAGTCAATTTTGCCACTTGCACTAAAACCTGTCCCGGTCTAAGCTTACTCGAGTTATTGAACGACAAAGTTTGGCGGCCATATGTGTTCCCTTGCCGATGTATCTGGTTACTCTGGCCGCACTTGACCAATGCAATTGCAAACAATCGATTCGCTCTAAATGCCATGATGCAGCAGCAACAACTGACAACCACCAACATTGTCGTCGTCGTTGTTGTCGTTGTCATTAGCGTTTTTGTCGTCGTAGTCGTCGTGAGGAAGGATTAGTCACATTCTGCAACACTTGCGAGCGAACCGCCTTGAGGGGGTGGACCGTAAAGACACAATTGTTTGGCTTCAGGTGGTCGCGTTTGAAGTTGAACATACAACACCAGGGGATTAGGGATTGTTTTCTTTTGTTTTTTTGTTTGCACCTCATTCCAAGGGGACTGACAGTGCACATAGAAGTAAATTTTACTTATTTTGCAGGGTTTTGCGCGCTTGAGGGTGATTAATTGTCAGCGTGAGGCCTATTTTTTCGCTTCATTTAGGTTTTGTTTGTTCCTTCGCCAACAAGGGCCAACACATTTGGGGTCATTCTGGAATTCCCTTTTTCAAAGATCAAGTGGGACCAGCATTGTGTGCAGCTATCTGCTTGTTTGTTCTTCCTCATTCTTTGCAATTGTAAGTCGGTACTTAAGTTGTTGTATGGAAGAAAGAAAGTGAAGTGGACAACATGGTTTGAAGTCGTTGCACCTACAATTTTGGAGTTCAGGAGTGGATTTTAGAAAAATTGACTATGAAGGAGCATTTACAGGAAAACAGGACCGAAACAAATTCTTACACTATAAGTAAATAGAGTAAATAATAGTACTGGTCATAGTAGGAATCCTTGTGGTATGCCAATAATTTTTTAAGAACAGTTTGTTGAAACAATATTTGATAGTTGTCCAAACTTACTACAGAGCTGACGACCATTCTGATCTTCAGTAGGTACCGGCAGATGATTGAGCAGGCAGATCTGCAAGAGTAAAGCCCGTTTAGTTCTCTGAAGTTGCTTCGTTTTTTTTTTTAAATATCTAAATCTGGAAACCGGAGCGCTGACATTGACAGTCCTGTGCATACTTATGTCCTGAATGAGGTAACCGACAAGTGTGCAAATGTAAAACGCACCAATGGCATTCAACCTAATGCTACAAACGACCCTGTCCCATTAAAACCCTGGGAGGACTCAAAGAACGCTCAATGTTTCTTCGCCGTTCAGTTGGTGGCGTTGGTCCATATGTAACATTCTTGGTAAGCACCGATGTGGTACTACCCAATAAGAGCTTCAAATGACATCACTGCTTCAAAGATAACCATGGGATCCTTAGGTGACTACGCATACGAACATTGATAACGACTTTGAATGGGGAGCCATTTCAAATGATTACAACAAGAAAAAAAAAACCTCAAACGACGATAGAAGTATGGATATGGATAGAAGGAGACCGAAGAGAACCAGTTTCTTAAGAGTTCCAGAATAGGCAGATTACCGAAAGCTCAGGCAGCAACTCAAGCCACTCAAGCCACTCAGTCACTCAAGGATCTGACAACACACCAAACAGTGAAGTGAGAAATGAGACGACTCACTAGTTATCTGCTAGCTATAGAAGCTATAAAAAGCTTCGTGGACATTGTGAAGGATAGGAGAAGGCGTTCAATCCACCAGCTCCGTGAACTGTCTGCAATTGAGATGCATGACGACAGAGCAAAGGAGGTTTTCAGGCAGAACAATGCTTTTCAGATATCGCCGTGGCTAAAGCCGGCGCAGGACGTCGGAAGGAAACCGTAGCCAATGGTAAAAACCACGAGCTTGAAACGCCAACAGAAGCCACCAGCAAGTGAAGGAAAGAAAAGACCCCAGGAAAACCAAGAAAGGAGAACCCAGAAAAAGTCCCAAAAGAACTTTTATCTAGCAGTCATATTCGTCGATGCGTCGGAGGTTTGCTTGTTTCCTTTGAGTAGTCACATCAGATGTTATTAAGGTTCAGGGAAGATCCTTTTTATAGGTCCGACCTCTTTTGGATTTTCGCCTTCGACCACTATGTTTGGGATGTGCTCGCAATTGATCCGGCGTGATTGTCCGGATATATTCTGTGCTGGTCTCCCTCGTGATGGTGCACAGGCTAAACGTTCTATGAAGGAATACATGCTTTACCATTGTTGGAGAGGATATTGGTGGAGACCTATTGCCATCCTATATGCCATCCCCCAGCGGTCTACATCTGCTTCGTCACAGAGATGTCTAGCAGCTCTATTTTTGTACCTTTGATGCATAGTTCTTGATTTCGTCCGTCTGGTTCTATGCAGTTCGCTTGGTGTCGCTATCCGTACATTCGTTTGGGTTTGGGCTTAAGCCTACGGATGGTTGCGCTGTATTTTGAAGAACCACGCTTAATCCTCACTTGTTTTCGAAGCTAACTACAGAAGTCCTTTGGCTAATGCACCATATTGTTAGACTCTGCTGATAACTGCGTTCTGGTCTTAAACTAGGAGTCACTGCGAGCAAGCTTTGCTACATACAGTCATAGAGTCTAACGTCTATCGATTGTATCGCTACCAGTTTTTACTCAATTAATTCCCCTTCAGATGCTCAAAAATCAACTTCAATCCTTTTCAAATCTCGGATATCACATTACGAAATTCTTTCCGCATTCGATACTCTTATTGTTTGCATGTACCTTGGAAGTCTGGACAAAGTGCCAAACGACTTGGCAACATGATAATCTTCTGTTGCCTCTCCCTTTACACAATATTCGGTAAACACAAGCGTTTTTGCTGTTGTTTTCTTCCTTTTCGTTTGAACTTCAATTTGTAACATGAGTTGCGGTGTCATGCAAGAACGTTTACCTCACCGAACACGAAGATGGGACGCAGAAACTGAAAACTGCAAATTATCATTAATAATAATCGCCAGGTGAGAAATTCCCTAAAAAAAACAAAAAAAAATAAAACAGAAAGGGAATACCAAAAAGCAGAGCCGATTAGATTCATCAAGTCATCGGCTTTGCCATTCCAAAAAAAAAAAAGAGACCAAACCTGATATGCCAGCGAGGGTCTTTTATTTTCCTCGTCCACACAAACACAGACACAGCTATAGAGAAACATGAAACGATATCGTTTAAATTACTCCATGACGGGGCAGCTTGTGTACAAAGTTACCTCATCATCGTCGTCATTATCACGACGAAAATAATTTACTGGAAGAAATTATAAAGGACACGATGACAAAGGCGTGACCGTATCGTCCCGAAATGCACTTAAAGTATGTCAGCGCTCGTGCTGGGTGCGGGGACTCAACAAAAAAAAAAAAAAACAAAGACTTGTCTAATCGAAAGCGACATTCAAGCCCGTTTCCCCCCCGCCTCCTGGCATGACAATAACTTGTAGGGAAAATATTACCAAAACAATAAGAGTTCCCCAACACACACCCCTAGACTATTGTGACAGGACACATAAAAATGAATACCTAAGGTCATGCGTGGTTAATGGTAATTAAAAAAAAGTAAACACGAAAAACCAAATCCTCGTGTGCAATCGAAGGACATGCAAATAAAAACAAAAAAAAAAAAAAAAACTGAAAGTGCTTTGTAAACGAACGAAAAAGAGTCGTTGTGTGTGTGTAGGAATGGGACAAACAAGACTCCTATGCGCTGCGGTACAATGTAAACACCTGTCGATTGAATGAATTCGAATTCCTACTTCATGGCCTCCAGTTGTTTACAGGGATGTGCGTGCGAAGGATTGTTTTCTTTTTTTCGTTTTCTTCTTTTTTGTTTCTCGTTAATTAATGGTGTTCTCTTCAAGCCTCTTCGGGTAGTTGACGTTGTAAGCTGTAAGGCGCATCAAAGCGCGCAGAATTAATTTTCGTGGCAAGTGGTAATTTAAACGTTTTATTTCCTTAAACATGTGAAACTTGATGAGGAAATGGAGGAAAAAAATGTATAGCGCTGTTGGCACGTGATTTACTGGAATAAATCATTTTTTTCCCTGTTGGGGGGAATGGAAAGTATGTGGACAATTTTGATTTAATGGAAATGGAAATTACTTGATATGTAAATAAAAAGAATATACATAAGTAGTTGTAACGCCTCAAGAGAACCATCTTAGACCAATGATTTTTATTTGACGTATTTTTTGAATAATGAAACCTATTTTTGTATGAATTTTCAGTCAATTGACTCACACTCTCTGAAGCAGCGTTGTCAAAACGCAAGTACAAGCATTGTCGTAACGTCTGGTGTGCCTCAAGAGAACCATATTAGACCAGTAATATTTATTTGAAGAAGGTGTTTCTGTATGAATTTAAACGTTTAAATCAAGGGACGAACACCCTCACAAGCAACGTTGTCAAAAGGCCAAGCACAAGCATTGTCGTAACATCTGGGGTACCTCAAGGGAACCATTTTAGACCAGTAATATTTATTTGAAAAATTAAAGGTTTTTCTGTATGAATTTTCAATCGAAATAAACTTTTCAATCAAGGGACTCACTCCCTCTCAAAAAGCGTTGTCGAAACGAGAAGAATGATATTTTGTGTCGAAGGCGAAGTCAGCCATAGACTTTTTAGATACGTTCCACCGGGTCTTGAAGTTGATATTCGTATATTAAAACCACTGCCCAGCTTTTGTCTTTGTTTTACCTCGACTGATGATAAAGCGCACGAAAGCTTCTGCACGTAGATAGACTTTCTATTTGCATGTGAAATACAAATTCATTTTCAACCTCAACAGAAACATTCTCTTAACAAGAACCGTGACTATCTATTGTCATCTGTAAAAAAAAAAACACCTCACATCGCTTGGAGACTGTCCTAGAAAACTCTATGTGTGGTCTATGCCCCGGAAGTGCTATATTTAAGGACAATATGTGCCTCAACCAACAAACCTCTGCAGTTATCCCAACTCAGCAGAATCACACTTAGACCAAAAAGAAGGTCCTTTGTGATACCAAAGTCTGACTTGGTAAGAACGATGGCGAATCAAGTGACCCAATCGCGTTAATTTTCTCATTTAATCGGACCACTGTATGGCGAGAAGGCGTATTATGGTTCCCGAAAAATCCACGACATTTTCGGACCGTCTACGCAAAAATCTCACATAACAAAATTCTCCATGACTTAACCTTAATGTCCACACATGACAGCTGTCAAACAACAACGCTGTACGACCGACACCAACATAGATGGCGCTAAATTCAAAATAGGCCTTACGGAGACCGAAAATCCACGATATTTTCGAACCGTTCTACGAAAAATCTCAGCGTAATTTCTCTACGTTGTTCATCCGTGTAATTCTCCATGACTAAACCTTAATGTCAACACATGACAGCTGTCAAACAACAACGCTGTATAACCGACACAAAAAAATTGTACTATATTCAAAATAGGCGTTACGGGGTGACTGAAAATCCACGATATTTTCGAACCGTTCTCCGCAAATCTTAGCGTAATTTCTCTACGTTGTTCATCCGTGTAATTCTCCATGACTAAACCTTAATGTCAACACATGACAGCTGTCAAACAAGAACGCCGTATGACCGACACAAAAAAATTGTGCGTTTTAAGGACTTTTTTTCGTCCTGTTATATTATTTATCAAGAACATGTCTTACACATTTTGGCAAAAAAATCGACAGGAAATATGATGTAGGATATTATTCGCTTGCTTATCTTTTTGAAGATGTCACTTGTCAAGTATCTGTCCGTTTGATCAATTACATTCATCATCCATTCGTAATCAATCCTTTAAAATTGGATATTTATTTTAACGAAATTTAATATCAAAATCAATTATACACTAGCATCCTTTAGAAAGGATATGCAATACACCTTTTTTTTTGTATTCAGTTACATAATATATCTAAACTCTAGTTCATGTTCAATGGATACATAGTAATGAATTCAAATTCACCTCCTGCCTCACATTGGTTATGTTAAATGTGTACATTACAACATTTGTATATATGTATGTATTTCAAATATGTAGGCATATAGGCATGTATCCTGTATTTTATTTCAATCAAAATCCATACAATTGCAAACAAGTCCGAGGATGAAATATTAATTTCAATTAGTCGGCAGAGGATAGGGAAAATGTTCACCAATGCATTGCTATTTCATTGTGATTGGTATTAATAATTCCCTGGGCTAAAAGAAACACATATATGTATATATGTATGTACATATAATTAAATATTATAAATTGTATACATGTACAATGGAAATATAATTTGCAAATGTCAATATGCAAATCATAATGTACAGGAACCTTTTTACGACTTATTACATTTCATGACAAAGTTGATTTATCTGATTAATTTTATTTAAATGTAAATATATACATATGTATGTACATACTCGTATATAAGTATTGTTTCAAAATTAAAGTGATGTATTTTTTCAGGAAATTAATTTTTTAGGTGTGGCAAGTGATTTAATTTAAAATGAGGACCACGTAGTTGGCGGTATTTACTTTGTTAAAGAATAATTTTCAGTTGTGTGTATTTTTGTAGTATTAAACAATGTTGACTATTTGACAACCAATTTGTTAAGTCCTTGAATTGCCGAGTTCAACCAATCCTTCGACTTCATATAAACCTCATCTATGCTCATAGTCCCAACGATTTTGAAGTAGCATCGAGCAGTCCCATAAGTCTTGAGTTTGGGTAGGTGACCTGACTCTAATCATAGTCTGAATACACTTCTATGCGTGGAGTGCCTGTACACTCCCTTTGGTCTGCTGTCCACTATGATCGAGACTTTTTTATTTTTAAACTTCTCTAGCCCAACGAATCATTGCTTCATTTGTGTACGGAATTATTTTCGCTACAGATGATATTTTGAGTCTTCGGACGTCATTTTACATTGTGTTCAAGAGTAGCGGTCCTATGACGGGCCCTTGTGGTACTCTTAAGGTAACAATATAATATTTCTTAAGCAGACAGACACTTCCAGGTTCACCCCGAACTTTAGCACAACCTAATCTAAGACAGACACTAAAACTTTTAACTTCGTTGCCGGTTTCAGAACGCCGTCCAACCTGTCGTTCAATAGAATAGGCCACAGACTATACTCTTGTGGAATGTCATCCTTATTTGTCAAGTTGAAGACAGTTTTGATGTCTACGCTGGTCCCAGTAAAGTTATCTGAGAGACTTACACTCATGTTATACCGGTGTCTACAAAAAAAAAAAGTTTCTTTAGTCCCTAAGCTACCCTTATAATCCAGAAAAATATCTACAAAGACCTACTTTTCCGTTTTATTTTGAAAGAAAAACACTCACTAACTTCTTGTTCTCTTTCTCATTCCAGTTTATTATGGAAAAAGCGAAAGCATACATAAAAAACGAATTACGTGGGGGTTCCTTGATGCAATCGGAACCCCCGCCGCCACCACCACAATCACAATCATCAGCGCCAGCATCAGCTCTACAACTGACATCATCATCAACGGGCCAAACACAATCGTCTTCGTCGGGCGTGCCACCACCAACACATCGCACCTCACCACCAGATAACCAACAGCACCAACAACAACAACAGCAGCAACACCATCAGCTACTTCAGCATCATCATCATTTGCAACAACAACATTACCAACAGCAACTTCACCAGCATCATCAGCAGCAGCAACAACAACAACAACAACAACTACAACACCACCTTCACCATGTAAAGTCCAACAACAGCCACAACAATCATATTCCTTCGCCTCCTGAGGTAATTCCACTTTGTTACGTGTGTGGTGGGCGTGGTGGCTATGAGCCATTGCGTGCACGGCCAAACCTCGAACGTTCATCGGAACCGTATTTTCCGTTTTTGGAGCGCCATGAAGCACCAATTGGGGTGCCGCAGCTTCAGTCTACGCAGCATTACGTGATGACATGTTTGCTTTGTTATCGCTCGCTAACGGAACAGTGGGATGCCTACGAGCGAGAGAACAAACCTATCCTCCAGCGGATATACCATATGAAACGGGTCGATGGGAAGAATTACATTGGCGCGGATATAGCCACCCAAGGGGAGTACGCGGCTCAGATGTTAGGACTTAGTGCTGAGCACTTAACTCCATCTGGGGTGGACCGCAGCTCCGGCGATAGGGGTGGAGGAGACCGAGGAGGCGGCAGTATACCCACTTATCCACCGTCATCAGCGTATTCCTATCCCAATTCTGTGCAACGACCAATGTCTCGGGATTACGGACTCTCACAGCAGCACTCGATGGGATTGCATCCTTCGCAACAGCAGCACTCAGCCGCGTCCTCGCTTCGCAACGACTCACCTCATCGGCCGACGTCACGTAACGATTCTCCCTCGCAGCACCACCAGCAACAAAAATTGGATTATTATGGGAAAAGTTCGGTGAATTATCCCCCTGGGCAACGACCATCGAGTCGTAACAACAACGACAAATCGCACAGTCGACCCCACTCCCGAGAGAATCCACACATCTCCCAGCAACAACTGTCGTCACTGTCACCCCAACAGCAACAGCAGCTATCTCGTCCCACATCGGCGCCCTATGATGGAATCAACATAAAACCGTCCTCCTTTGCTCATCATAAACTCAAATTAGGGCAGATATCCTACATGAACTCGATATCGGGTCCAAATTACCCATCGCAGCAGCAGCAGCATCAAGCGGCCGCGGCTGCAGCGCAACAGCAACAGCAGCAACAACTTCAGCAGCAGCAACAGCAGCTGCATCACCAGCAACAGCATCAACTGCAAATGCAAATTCAGCAGCAGCATCAGCTGCAGCAACAGTACCACCATCACCAGCAGCAGCAACAGCAACAACACCAACAGCAGCAGCAGCACCAGCAGCACCTCCAGCACCAGCAGCATTTGCAACAGCAGCAGCAGCAACAGTCTTACCACCATTTACCGCCACAGACATCACCCCACGAATACGGCAGCAGTAAGTCTCAGTTGTATGGTGTAGGTGGTGGTGGTAGTGGTGGTGGTGGTGGTGGTGGTGGTGGCGGCGGTAGTAGTAGTGGAATTCATCCACCACCTCCAGCTGTACCAACTGCGACACCAACAGCAATCACCACCGAAGATGATACGGTTCTCGATCTGCGAAACTCACATCACACCTCGCCACTGATACAGCAACCGTCTTCGTCGCGTACACCAACGTCACAGCACGCGTCCGCGAATACTACCCCAAATCCGGTGGAGGTAGGCATTCTCGATCTATCGATGCCCGATAAGAATTCCACAACCGAAGTGTGCTACGTCTGCGGCGATGAACAACGTCGCGGCAGCTTAATCGAGCTTAGTACGGTTAAACCGAAAGAACCAAAAGATCGTGATCGTCCGTATTTTACGATTTTCAACGAAACCCATCCGCGTCCTGCACGATCGCGACCCAAAGATCCCCGAGGAATGATCCAGGCCTGCCGACTTTGTCACGACGATCTTATACGTCAGTGGAATAATCATCAGGTGAGTGTTTGTGAAATATTTTTGTTAGCTTCTTTATCTAAAGACCACAAAAGTTATGGAAGGCGGGGGTTGTGTTTAAAAAGGAAGATCTAGTCCTGCTCAGTCTTTTTAGTGGTATTTTCAGATCTAGTTACTGGAACAGAAGGCTCTTCGATTATTCGATTTCTAGCTCAGTTTTCTATTCAAAACTAGAGCCAGTTATTTTTCTTGGTCTCCAAAGCTGATACTCGATCCTAGTCCTAGATAGTCTTCTACATCAGTGCTATGATGAATTCTTGCATGGATTTGCATACAGCGCGCATTCTACATTATATGTTTGGGAATGCGCTAGAATGAATATTTCTTAAGCCTCCCCCCAGACTTGTAGAACATGGGTTGGTAGGTAGTGTAGGGTTATGAGTTTTTCATAAGACACTAGGCACCATAGTGGGCCTATCACCGGAACATAAACCATCTCTTCCATGGATTTGATCTCTCTACAAAATTTTATTATTTCAAAAATTTGGTTCGCAGACTCAACTTCCTCTAAGTTGTCAAAGAAGTACCTTGGTAGGTGTTCAGTCTACACCGAGCTATGCCTTGACATTCACAGAGTAGATGTGCGATGTCCTCCGAAACGTGAAGGTCACTGCAGTATCTGCATATTGCCTATCATTTCCAGAGAGAATGTCTACCACTATTCTTAACCGATTTTCCGATCTACCATAGGCCACAAGGCCTTAGTAGACACCCTATGTCCACCTAGGACCCACCAATTCAGGTCAGGTGGTTTTACTCCTCTAACTGAATCACTTTGTGGAAACTCTGATCCTTTCTTGGTCAGTACGTCGTCTTTTTCGTTTCCCTCTATATTGCAGTGTCCAGGTATCCAGGATAATCTGACACAGTTCTGCGTACGTAATGGCCTGAGTATTGTGCGGCAATTCCTGACTAATACAGATTTTATGATGTTGGCTTCTAACGCCTTAAGCGCGAGCCTGACTATCAATGTATAGTAGATAGCGATATTATTGTCAGATACTGATGCCATCTCTAGTAATTCGCTTCGTTTCCGGAAGTCTCAGAGTCACTTGCAGGTTTATGTCTCTTGAGTATATATATACCTGAGCATGTACCATCACTGGTTTTGGAACCATTTGTGTAAATTGCAATCTCACTTTGGTGAGAGATGACTTATGTATCTCTTCCAATCCTCTCTTTGAGGGTATATTACTTTGTACGTTGTATGGAGGGTACCGAGGATGTCATCCGATTCATCAGGGATATCTGGAAGTGAATCCCTAAGAATGGAGCTATGTTCGACATTGTTGGACTTGGAGGGCTACCCGCCTGTAATTTTGTAATAGTGCGCAGAGCACCGGCAATGACAACGCAGGGTTTTCTTTGTACCTTGGTCAATATATCTAGTGAATTCTTCTTTATCGTGGTCTTCCACCATACAAGAGCCCCATATGTAAGGATGGGTCTGACTATCATAACTATCGGCTTGTAACCGAGAGTGGAACAGGACTGACGGACTGGATTTTTCCTTTTTGACGTTTACAGTGGAGAGGTGACTTGTTACGGCAATCTAAGATTTTCAAATTGTCTGAAATTTTCTGGATTTTGTTGACGTTCGAAAGTCTCAATCGGTGTCAGTCGAGAAAAAGGAAGAAATCATTTCTTGTTGAAAACCAAACAGTTTAATTGGCGCTGACAACTAATATGTCAAATAAAGTCTGTGGAAGTGTTCAGACATGACTATCAATCTGAACGCGGAAACGTCAAAAAAACAAGGTCATAAATTGCGACTTTCGAAATTTTCGAAATGTCATCTGTCGAGCTGTCATATTTGGTAGCTGTCAACTCAAGTCGAGTAATCTGTTCTTCCATTTTGGAAATGTAATAGATCTGTACTTCCTTGTAGTTTCTCATCGTTTCACGCAGATATGGGTAGGATAGCTAATATTTCAATTTAATTTACACTCCCAGCAGCTTGGTGATGTGACTCAATATCTTCATAAAGCCTATACATTAAACATCCGACGTGTTAATGACATCCGAAAACACAACTTGTGATGTTATTTTTAAAAATAATATTTATTTTACACCCAAAATGTTATAAATATCAAACTTAACAGCGCACGTTTGCTATACAAATACAAAAAAAAAAAAGAAAACAATTCCCAATGAATCATCGAAATATCAAAGAAATTTATACTTTTTTTTATTTATTCCGAACAACCATTTATTAGTAATTAAGAATTCTTCAAAATTATTTACTACCCGTTAAAAAATTATTCCTCGCCAATAAAATATTTTTTCTCTAAAGCTTCCACAATAAACATTTCCCCCCCCCCCCCCTCCCCAAAAAAAAAAAAACAAAATAAATCAACTGCAAGAATAATAATAAAAAAAAAATAATATTTCTAACACAATTCCCGGGTTATTACATTTGGCTAACGTCCAACAAATGCGCAGCACTAGCGAAAAAAGTTCAAAAACCTCTCCTTCCTCAATTCGCAAATTGTCAAAAAAAAAAAAAAAAAGAAAAGAAAAACCATAACATCCCATGAATTAACCGAAAAGCACAGAAAAAAGAATCTCGCGTCAGTCAAGTTGAAAGGAACCAAAATAAAATTTCAACTTAAAATCTGAAATAATAAACCTTGAACTGTTTGTTTAATAAAAAAAAAGTGCTTGAACTGAACCAAATCCGTATCCAAATCTAAGAGAACAACGCTGAGTTTTATACCACCCTCCCCCGACGTCGTCAAAATAATGGCCACATGTAAATAAAAAAAAAAATAAAAAAAAAAAAACAAGAAACGAAATTGTAGTGAAATTCTGGCAAAAATTCCTGCGCGCTCTCGGATGTCAAATAATAGCGCAACGGTATCTATAAATAATTCGAATTTATAGAGAAAGCTATAACAACTTACAACAGGGGGCGCACATCACTGTAAGCAATTCTGAGAATGGCATTGGGGAGCCACTATAGTGCGCGGGCGAACTTTTTCGTTTTTTTTTTTTTGTTTTTTTTGGCGGCCAGGAGGGAAGTGTGCGTTATTTTTATTTTGGCACAGAGAAAGAAAAACAGAAAAAAACAAACTGAAGACTTTACGAGGCTGACTTCCAATTGACACTTACTAATTAACATATTTGAAATGTGTAAAAATGTACGCGACCGCCATCGCCACCACCACCGCCGACGACGACGACGTGTTATGGTCTTCACTACGGAATGACAAAATGAATTACGTACCAAGATCCGGATGAGTGTCAAGCTAAATTTGTGTGAAATTTTTTTTTTCTTCTCACCCGCCACTAGAGGAAAGTCTTTATTAATTAAACAAGAAAGAATCATCTTCGTCTTTGGTTGTTTATTTGTGGGATTTTTGTCTGTTTGTGGGATTTTAGGATTCCCAAACGTTTTCGCGACATTTGATCGATGGTATCTGTCATAAAGATTTGTATACGCTTGAGTGGGCATTAAATCAGAGGTGCAAGGTATGGGAATATACTCATAGACCGAGCATCCTCACACTAGTTATTGCTTGATTTTGTTCATTTGTTGCATGTGTGGTACATGCTATTACATCGATATCTTCATACAGGTCTCTGTGTCTTCTATTCGTTCTCCTCTCAAATCAGGTAAAATATCCGACGACTTAACTTCCGTTCGAAGGCGCCTAGTATCTGCTCTGCATCCCTGCTTGTCGTCCAGCACCGTTTTGTAATATTTAATAGTTTTGCCAAACCGTAGTTGTTTGCGCTCTGCAGGATCTCTGCCAAATTTACGTTTACTCCTAGATATGTGAACTCCTTAACCACCATACCAGAGATACCCTTAACCACCATACCCTCCTTAACCAGGTAAAATTTGTCATCATGGAAGAGATGATGATGAACTCAATTGTTCTCTACGGATCGCGATGGGCCTACTATGGTTCCTAGTGCTTTACGAAATATTCATAACCCTACACTACCTTACCTACACACCTAGTTACCTTAATCACCATATAGTTGCAGCTGCCGATAGTGACGTTTTCCTCTAATCGACGATCAAATGCATCATGGTGTGTCGAAAGCATGTATTTGTGTTTTGAAAACCAACATTTTGAGTCGTTTTCACCAATTGCCATAAGATGAGTGGTTCACTGAGGGTGTACCATGATATCGATATCGTCTGCGTATTTTAGTTGGACTTGTGAAACAAAAAATCTATCAATTCCAGAGTAGCTATCTTAGCGCGCCGTCTAGCATCATAGGCTTGTTTTTCAGAAAGAAGCAAAACTTAAAATCCTTTCTGGTTTGATGCCAGCCCGGTGGCGCTACAGTTCGGAACGAACCTGGGCCTCAACCAACAAATCTCTCCAGTTAGCCCAGTCCTTAGCTAACTGCCACCACTTACGCACTCCAAGTCGTTTGAGGTCCCCTTCTATTTGTGCGCACCACCTAAGGCGAGGTCTTCCTCTACTGCGTTGTCCCTCCCGGTTTGATTCGAAGACTGGGAGCCGGAACTTTACATGTGATGGCCATCTCAAACGACTACTGTGCAATTTTTTGACTAGGTCGATGTCGCTTTACAGCTCATATAGTTCGTCGTTGACTCTCCTCCTACAAAGCCCATCAACGCAAAAGGGACCGAATATTCTACGAAGAATCTTTCTCTAAAAAACTAGACATGGGTCTGTATAGCACGTCTCTATAAATGATGTCATATCCGGCCTTGAAATCGATAAAAAGATGGGAGTATCGATGTGGATTTTTTGGGATTTCTCCAGGATCTGCCGAAGTGTGGAAATTTGATCGATTATGGACTTTCCTGGTCTGAAACCACACTGAAAGGGATCGATCAGGTTATTGATGAAGGGTTTCAGACGTTCACACAATATGGCAGATAGGATCTTGTACGCAATGTTGAGAAGACTGATACCTCTGTAATTGGCGCAATTAAAGTGGTCTCCTCTCTTGTGGATCGGGGAAACCATGCTGAGGTTCCATTCATCAGACATACATACTTTCCTCCGACCAAATCTTAGAAATGAGTTATCACTTATCACCAAGTCATCCTCCGTTTCCTTAAATAGCTCGGCTGGTAGGCCGTCCGGTACAGCATCCTTATTGGACTTGAGTTTGGATATTGCTATCCTTACTCCATTCTGGTCGAGTGGAGGGAAGTCTTGGTTTTCATCGTCCAGGTTGAATGGTTCGTTCTGCCTGACAGCGGAATTTGGTTCGTCATCCCCATTTAACAGAAATAGTTTTTCCATGTCCTCAGCATCGACTGTAACTCAACTTCAAGGTTTCCTTGTTCATGTCTACAGGTCTTGTAGCCTCAACACGTTTGTTTTTACCTTTTGGTAAAACCTTCGAATATTGTTCCTGGAGTAGAACTTCTAATTCCTCGATTGAGCGCTTCTCCTGCTCTTTATTTGTCCTTCGAAGAAGAGTATGTTCTTACCTCCTCTTTTGTTCATGTAACTCATGAACCGCTCTCGTCCTCCTGAGGCGCCGCTTTGTAGGTAAATTGTTTTGGTGCATGTGCTTACCGGGATTCTTCATCATACCAGAGGTTTCGTGTGGGTGGTCGGGTGATATCCAGTACATCAGTTGCGGCACTTCGGATGGCATGTTGGAAGCGTTGCCACTGGTCTTCGGCACTTGATGTTGACGGCATAGGAGTCGTTGAGGGATTTCGGTATACACGTTCGGTAAAGGTTCTGGCGGTCTATGGGATTGCAGATTTTCGACGTCAAATATTCTCACAGAAGTTCTTCTTAGTTGTGGCGTTTGGCATATTCGCATTCGTAACTTGGCTGCAACAAGGTATTGATCCGACTCAATGTTAGCTGCTCGAAAGGTTCGGACATCTAGAATACTGGAGGCATGCCTTACGTCGATCGCAATATGATCAATGACCGTTTGATGATCAGGAGACCGTCATGTTCCCTTATTAATATTGAGATGAGAAAACCGTGTGATTGCTATTGTGACGTTACGCCGCGAAGTCAATAAGCCTAAGTACGTTGCCAGACGTGGTGTCGTGTAGGCTATGCTTCCCAACTGTTCTACCAAAGATGTACTCCATTCGTATCTTGGAGTTAAAATCGCCTGTGGTGTACTAGTTCGGTATAAAAAATACTTAAGCCCATTTTCAAGGTACCGAGGAATTCCCACTACATACCTTTTTCCGATACCTTTCCTTTTTTTAGGGAAAACATCGGCACCGACTGCCCAATGTCTGTAATGTAATGCTATTCTTTATAGATTTTTGCAGTCTACTCTGTTTGACCTAACATATGTACCTTTCTATTAAATCTACGATATCCTATGCTAGTCTATCCGGAACATGTGTTTCAAAGAAGAACTCTTTGTCCATTCATGGAATTAAGTTGAAAATTATTATGCCTGTCAAGCACCTTCCTCTTAAAGAAAAAAAAGGTGTGTATCCATTTTTTTAAATCTTTCTATCAATTTATTTAATATTTGCCTTTTGCCCTCGAAATGGGATACAATTGAAAACCTTTTTCGTGATTGGAAACGGAAAGCGAAAGTACAAGAGTTGATGGGAGAATCGTTTAACTTTTAAAAGCTACCGGCCCAAGAGGACTTATTTGACAGATCATTGGAAATATTTCATCAAACCAGACACATTTATCATCTATTATCATGCATAGATGTCCTTTCTATCCTCAGAAACTGTAGCCCGATCGTAGCTATTATGTCGGTTATATGCCATGCTTGCATCGACTCAGACTTACGCAGAACGACAAACCTCTACAGAGGCTTGCGATAAACAGTTGTTTTTGAAGATGTGGCGGTATTTTTGATATACTGTAGGTTGAAGGTAATACTCCGACCTTTTCTGTGAACTGCTGATCTCGGACCTAAACAAAAGTCAGAAAGTTTGATCTTTCGACTGAATTCAGTAAGTTCTAAGTTCTTCAGCAAGCCTATGGGTAATGGGTACGAGTGTTTCCTCTTCACCAACTTATTGAAATTCTTAGTTCTTCTATTAAAAACTTCTTGTTTATCATAAAATGTAGTTTCAAAATTGTAAGAAAAGAAAAAAAAAACTTGTTGAGAATATTTTAGTCTTTTGCCCAAAAGTTGGGCTACTTCCTGCATCCCAAGGAATTTTCTGATTGTAAAATGGCGTATCTCTCTTTTAGTAGGTATAATCCACTGATATCTTCAACTGGATACCATTCTTTTACGTCAGTGCATCTTCTCATGATTCCTTCAATGTCTTTTTTTGAATACAAACGGCACTGCACATATGACCCAATTTATGGCACTTCTATACCCTCTGTGGGTGGCCCGATCTAAAGTGAGTCTTCCTTCATCAAAATTGGAACTCGATCTTCTATTTTCCCACTAAAATGCACAAATATTTTACGTCACAAATTAAAGCAATAAAGCCAGCAAATATATTTATTTCGGTATACTTTCCCCAAAAACCTATTAATTCAGAACGACATAAGTGTTCTTTTTTTTTCCACTCTGGCTATGTTCCAATTTCTTTTCTCGAAGACAGACGCTTCCGCAAAACACACTTCACCTCCTCAACCCACTCAGTCATAGACTTACACCTCCTTTCTGGTCTGTGTTGTGCGCCCACTCACACTCAATTTAATTTGTAAAAAAAAAAAAAAAAAATAAATATTTTGTTTAATATATACAGCTACACGACCACCACCTACGCAATTAATTAAATTAGGTTTCATTGCAATTAATAATTCAAAAATTGATTTGCCAAATGAGATGCAAAATATGAATGTTGCCCCGCCAACTCACCCCATTCAACTCGTTAATAGATTTATTTTTTTTTTTTTTATATTTTTAAATATATTAGAGAATATTTTAGGGAATTTAAAATATAGTTAATAAATAAATTTATGGGATTTTATTTATTTTGTATTTTGCTTTTTCTATTTAAAATTAGATTGTGCATCCAATTGTGCTGCATGTTGATTTTAGTGACGAAATATTTAATGGAAAATGGAAATTTTCTAAAAATATTAATTAATTTCGAAATTTGTTCGTCATGATATAGTTATATTTTTTTTTTTAAATATTTCTATTATTATTTACTTTGAAAATATGCAGTTTTATTTAGATTGGATGTGGGAATTTAATTAAAAATATTGATTGGATTATTTAGAGGAATACAAAAAGTAGATTGGGAATTTATAACAAGTTATAACGAAACAGGACAGTTGAGTTTTGAAACTAAACTGAGTAGTTATCCTATGCAGAGTTGTTATAGAATGTTAAATGCTATCCGTACTTGCAAATAGGGGGTATCTTCTTTGAAAAACTTAATGTGTGTACCTCCATCTGGTTCATAAATTTGTGTGGGGAATATTAAAGACTCAAAAAGTATTTTCAGGGCTGTCCTACTGTTTTTACTAGTAAGACCTTGTAGTCGTACACATTCACTTCAAAGGTCACCCTAGATCGCCGCTAGTACCTTGTAGAAATGATAAACATTCATCCTTATTGAAGAAATTCCGGCATACTACGAGATTGATAATTTGGGTTCGACTCTAGCTGGCAACAAATAAATTATCAACTCAAACAGCGAGCCCAACATCAGATGAAGGATAGTGCGATGTACCACAGTTTCAGACAGATCTGGACTAGACTAGAACCGATCAGAAACACCTTAATATTTTGGTTTTGCTATAGCTTTCACAGATCAACACTTTTATAAGTATCCCTAATGAACACAGTCCACTACCAAAGTTTAGGGCTATCCATTTCTTTTGAACGGGCTATCCTTAAGTATCTTATTTTTTAACCGACATTGGGAACCTGAACCATCCTCTGCTTTTTTTAAAAAAAAATCTTTTGCACTTATTGGTCCTTGGGTAGATTGGAATCTGGTAAAGGTTTGTGGTGTCTGGATTCAGTTATAATCACCCTAACCTAAACTTACATACCATGGATGCAAAATTGATTTCAAATCGTAGCCATCTCTAAACTATAGAGTACTTCGTTGACTTGTTGCTTATAGTTACATGCTTTCAGTAGATTCTCTGCATAATCATCAGGTTATAAGTCGGAGGAGTTGATGTACAGATTACTACTTATTTGCTTAGGTGGGGCTACAGTCCTAGCTAGGGTCTTTTCTAAAAGCTCATCTTTGGTATCGTCATCTTTTTCCTCTGTGGGGCAAGAGCGCACATCAGCAATGGTTACTAGATGCTCGTTCACATGCCTGAACTCTCATATATTCACATCACTACCCTTTGGCTGTAGAGATTACTAAATGGGCTTTTTATTCTCACTCAATCAAAAGGACTATTGTTGGGCGCCACTTAAGCCGAAGTGTTAAAGGTGGTGTACTTAGTTCGAGCTCAGCCTGGATGGGCTTTTTATTCTCACTCAAACAAAAGGACTATTGTTGGACGCCACTTAAGTCGAAGTGTTAAAGGTGGTGTACTAAGTTCGAGCTCAGTCTGGATGGGCTTTTTATTCTCACTCAAACAAAAAGGACTATTGTTGGACGCCACTTAAGTCGAAGTGTTAAAGATGGTGTACTAAGTTCGAGCTCAGTCTGGAACAGTAACTAACAGCCACCAAACTATAAGAGAAACAACTCGAATCTAAATTTCTCGAACCATTGCGTCACATAAGGGAATCTAGGACACTGCATGTCCTACTTAGACAGAATTAGACCCGAATGGCTAATGTGTTTTATTTTTTTAACTAAGCTGATGTCCCTGTATAGATCTTGGCATCCGTCGTTGAATTTCTCCTTCAAGGTCTGTCAATGGAAACGGAAGCAAATATCTTACGATTAATTTTTCTCTCGGAATGTCTTAAGGACATTTTCATCCACCTTTGATAGAGTCCATGGATCAGTGGTGTAAAGCAGCACTAGGATGACGAAGGCCTTAGAGAACCCATTATTGGAGCTTCTCTCTCAATACTTGCGAACATGCTTGGTACTAGAAACAGTTCGCTAAGTTTTGTCAACTATGTGACACAGTGAAGGATTCTCGTTTTTTGTGGATCGAGCATTCTATTCATCGGACATGCACTCGTCTGAGCAAATCTTAGAAGTAAGTCGATGAAAGCGATCTAATTGGATGCCATTTGCTCTGAATAGCTCGGTCGGTAAGATGCCAAGTCCAGCAAACTTGTTGGGTATCAGCTGGCTATCATCTTTGAATGCACAGTTCTACTTTCATGCAGTAATGTGTTTCTTTCGTTTTTCGTAAAAGAAAAGCAGCAGACGAATCCTTCGACTTTTTATAAATCATTCGAAGATTTGGTAACGAAATTGAAAGTGGGCCGCCACTGTATACGATTTTCTTTCAAGAATTGTCGTCTTTCTCTTGGTTCTCTAACGGAAACCTTGAGCTCTACAGCTTCAACTGTATTGGCATGGTGTTCCAGCGCCTTTTTTGGGAATTTACTGCAGCTTTTCATTGATGTTTCCAGACTTGTAGCGACACTTTCATATTCTGAACCAATGTTTATTGGTTCATTGGTCCATATGATCAGCCTTGAAATTGTCATCCGAGTTAGTGCATTTTATGGACTGAAGATTGCGGAAATCTCACTAAAAGTGCTCTTGTCTATCTTTGACAGCAAAGTGGGTGTTCGTGTTCGTAGTTCGTGGTAGTAGTCTATGAAGTAGATGTCGCTGTTTTATGTTGTATTGATTCATTGCACTTTGACAGTAAAATGGCTGTTTGTGTTTACGGTAGGAGTCTCTGAAGTAGATGTCGCTGTTTCATGTTGTACTGATCCATTGTACTTTGACAGTAAAATAAGTCTTCGTACTCATGGTATTAGTATATGAAGTAGGTATCACTGTTTTGTGTTGTACTGATCCATTTTTTTTTACAACCCTCTAACCGTCACGACAATCATTTCACATCTTCTTAAGTAATTGCTTTCTAACTGGAAAAAACATAACAGGAAACCATTCAATTTTTGTAAGAATGACAATCACATGTGTTTTGAGGCTCGCTAAGGACTCGCAGATCGTTGTGATTCGTTGTATGACTCACGGCATGGTTGGTGGTTGATGATGATTCACTGGTTTTTCTAGTATTCAGCAGTCACATAAAGACTGCTGTATAATATGCCTCCTACATGCAAACCAAAGTGCAAGTCATTAAAAACTATCAGCAACCAAATCGATCCACGTAATCCCTTGCACACAAATTCTTAGTCATTGTACCACAGTGTGTCAGAAACGCACAAAAACACATCAATTTTGAATTTCTTCAAAACTCTTACATAACCAAACGTGACGTAACTCAAGCCGCTACACGTTGTCAAAAGCACAACATATTGTTCGGAAATTCCATTTGTACATTCCCACACCCACGTTCATGTCTTCTCTGCCACTACCACCTCCTTTCTCTGCTTCAACAACAACCACTTAGATATGACATTCTCTGGGCAAAACAAAATACCATACACAATCCGATTGATTTAGCAAATCAATTTCCTCGCCATAAACATCAACCTTCACGCCTTTAAGAAAAAAATTTTGTACTCGTACTTTACTTCTCTTTCATCCCCTAGCAGTGTTTCTAAAAAAAAAGTAAAAAGGAATTTATATTTTTAAGTGAATTTTAAAGTAGCCTCCACTGTATGTACACTCGCCCCATAAAATACATGCACACTACTCACACTGAGCTTGTTGCAAACTCACACTGTGATTATAATTTTATTTATTTATCATTCCTCTGTCTGACTAGGATCAGTATGCCGGGGCTATAAAACATAAAACAAAAGAGTGTGCGGAGGAGAGTAATAAAAATAAATATAAAAATAGGAAGAAAAAAAAAATTGAGGGGGCGGCGACAGGAGGAACAAAAAGTGGGCAAAACGATTGCGTTGTTTATGCATCTTGCAGTGTGTCCGTCTATTTTTAACCGTTTTCCTTGTCTCGTCGTTTTTATCTTTATTTATGTATAAGCGTACGTTTTTGTTGTTTTTTTTTTTTTATAAACAAAATAAACGTGTATCGTTCTAATCTGAGCCATTGTGAATATGTCAGCATAAATTTTAAAGCTGAGGGTGACACCGGGATAGTTTTTTTTTTTTTGGTTTTTTTTTTGTTTGCATATATGAAAGGGGGGTGGGAATGTAAACATAGAGAGAGAGAGAGAATATATATTTTATTTTCACTATTTTACGCAATGGTGAGTGTAACAATGTTGCACGGCTGAAGTGTACACAACAGAGTGTGCCACTTTATTTTAAAGAGGTCGAAGAGGTGGGAATAAACGTAGTCGCTACGGTTCACTGAGAATGGAAATGGTCTGCTTCCCCCTCTGGGAATATTTTTTTTTTTTTTTATTTATTTGTTGCACCCCATGGTGGATGGTGATGGTGTTGGTGGTGGTAGTGCATGTGCAGGGGTGATTTCCACAAGTGTCAGGAATGTGCATATAACGATTTAATTTAAATGGAGCATTTGATGGGTTTCCGGAATGTTATGTGCTGGAGCTTGATGGTGTCACCTAACATAAGATGGCTATAAACATCGTGTATGGAGATTAAGTTGGGTTTTTTTTTTTTTTTTGCGAAATAGTTTTAGTGGAGGAATTGAGCATATGACGTAATGATGATTGGGAAGGACATCTTTGGATGACATATATACATACTTATGTATGTGCGACTTTAGTTGTCATTGATTAGGAAGGATTGAAAAGTTATGGAAAAATATGCCCAAAAAGCACATTGCATCTACTCAACAGATTCTAGGAAAAACAGAAGGATGAAGTCCTTTCGTAACTCATAGGGATCTTGGTGGTTAGTTTGAGACTATAAATAATCCATTGTGAATGGAATGAATTGCCTTGTACTCGCCTTATTCGAGTCTAGTTTGTAGGCAATTATCTCTTAATAATACAGAGCGATAGACTCGACCATCTTAATCCCAGAGTTCGTGCTGTTCACTAAGAAAGGTTCCATAAGAAAGGAGATATTACCGTCACCGAACTTAAACTTTAATAAATCCATTGTTTGGCCAGCTGTTCGGCATGTGGCACCGTCTTGTTGAAACCACATACGTTCCAAGTCATCCTCTTCTAATTTATCTCAAAAATAGTTAGTCAACATAGGCCAAAAGGAATCTCGAAGTATGGGTCAATTTATACTCCAGCAACCTAAACCAAACAGTCAACTTTTGTGGTTTTAATGGCATTTCGTAAATGTCTTCAGGTTGTCGATAACGTAACCTAAACTAACGAAGCCCATGCACCGGAAATCTGCCTCATCGTTGAGAATGATTCTGCGATAAAAATCGAGATTGTTCTCGTGTATGTTTAGGGCTCAATCACTGAAGTTACGCGGCAGCTAATGGTCGTTATGCCTCAGTTCTTGATTGAAAATGATCTGACAGGGATGCAGCCCCAAATACTGAGATCAACGTGGAATCGACTAATTTGGAAGCTTACTTACACTCGCGGCTACAGCTGCAGTATTCTCGCCACTACTTGCGTGTCTTTGTCTTGTTGGCACGAGAACATTATGAAGTTGATATGTTGACACAAGTTTTGTTCTTGCTTCTCAAAAGAAGTCAAACATTTCGATTTGACAAATCCTAGTGTCAATCTTAAAACAACAAAATTTCTCTTCCAACTGTATTTAACGTTGTTTATCTTCACCATATTCAACAGCATTATCAGTGTTGCGAAACTTTTAACCTGCAGTGTATACACACTATGTCGAATCTATATGGTTACTATACAAACCATACTAGTTTTTAATTTCGTAATAAAAAGAAAAATATCTGTGTATATAGAAATTCCCAGAAAAAAAAAAAAGGGCAAGAGAAGTCGCGGTCGTACGACATTTTTATATCCAAACACTATAAATAGGGGGCGATAAAAAAGAAACCAAGATTAGAAGCGTTAAAGTATCATACTTTCCGTTTATTTTGGAGTGAGTGTGACCCATTAAAGTAAAATGTTAGACGACTTTTGTTAGAAATTCCCGGTCGGATATATTTTTTTTTATTTCTATTTGTATTTACTTTTGATAATGTCAGAGGAATATTGTTGCGTTATAAACAGTTAATGTGAAGAGCTTATATTTGGGTTTAGCACTAAGTGAGTCATAATAATGGATGTTTTGGAGGGGACATAAAACTCGTCTGGAATGGAATAGTTAAAATGAAACTTCATGTGGTACTTAGAGATGTTATTACATGTCCGAAGTAACTTCTAACTGAGTCAGGGTTCTCAAGGTTAAATTAAAACTGCCCAGTCAACAAGGCGACGAAATATTGAAGTAGTTGGCAATTTTTACAGTGTTCATACAAAAGACACTGTTCTATCTACTTTTCGAATACACAACACATCCATTACATTTTTCTGGCAATAAAATTGGACTACGTTCGTAACTCCACCTAGAGCAGGCAACTCCATGCTCCCAAGTGACGGTTAAAATTGAAAATCGTCCGTTTAATGCGGACATCACCCATTTAGTACAAAATAGAACTCAATAACACCTGTGTTTTGAACCTCCATTTCCTCTCCTTTCCAACTAGCGGCTTGCAAGTATAAAGAAAGACTGTAACTCCTTATATTTAGGCGGAATTTTCAAAAGCATGTGGATCTTGTACTGATCTGTACTAGTTGTCGAATTCGTGTCCCCGTCAGGCTGTCAGAACATAATTCCTGATATTTAGGCGGAATTTTCAAAAGCATGTGGATCTTGTACTGATCTGTACTAGTTGTCGAATTCGTGTCCCCGTCAGGCTGTCAGAACATAATTCCTGATATTTAGGCGGAATTTTCAAAAGCATGTGGATCTTGTACTGATCTGTACTAGTTGTCGAATTCGTGTCCCCGTCAGGCTGTCAGAACATAATTCCTGATATTTAGGCGGAATTTTCAAAAGCATGTGGATCTTGTACTGATCTTTGCTAGTTGTCGAATTCGTCTCCCCGTCAGGGTGCCAGGAGATAATTCCTGATATTCAGGCGGAATTTTCAAAAGCATGCAGATCTTGTACTGATCTGTACTAGTTGTCGAATTCGTGTCCCCGTCAGGCTGTCAGAACATAATTCCTGATATTTAGGCGGAATTTTCAAAAGCATGTGGATCTTGTACTGATCTGTACTAGTTGTCGAATTCGTCTCCCCGTCAGGGTGCCAGGAGATAATTCCTGATATTCAGGCGGAATTTTCAAAAGCATGCAGATCTTGTACTGATCTGTACTAGTTGTCGAATTCGTGTCCCCGTCAGGCTGTCAGAACATAATTCCTGATATTTAGGCGGAATTTTCAAAAGCATGTGGATCTTGTACTGATCTGTACTAGTTGTCGAATTCGTGTCCCCGTCAGGCTGTCAGAACATAATTCCTGATATTTAGGCGGAATTTTCAAAAGCATGTGGATCTTGTACTGATCTTTGCTAGTTGTCGAATTCGTCTCCCCGTCAGGGTGCCAGGAGATAATTCCTGATATTCAGGCGGAATTTTCAAAAGCATGCAGATCTTGTACTGATCTGTACTAGTTGTCGAATTCGTGTCCCCGTCAGGCTGTCAGAACATAATTCCTGATATTTAGGCGGAATTTTCAAAAGCATGTGGATCTTGTACTGATCTGTACTAGTTGTCGAATTCGTGTCCCCGTCAGGCTGTCAGAACATAATTCCTGATATTTAGGCGGAATTTTCAAAAGCATGCAGATCTTGTACTGATCTGTACTAGTTGTCGAATTCGTAATCCCGTCAGGCTGCCAGGAGATCATTCCTGATATTAAGGAGGAATTTTCAAAAGCATGTGGATCTTGTACTGATCTGTACTAGTTGTCGAATTCGTATTCCCGTCAGGCTGCCGGGAGATCATTCCTGATATTAAGGAGGAATTTTCAAAAGCATGTGGATCTTGTACTGATCTGTACTAGTTGTCGAATTCGTATTCCCGTCAGGCTGCCGGGAGATCATTCCTGATATTAAGGAGGAATTTTCAAAAGCATGTGGATCTTGTACTGATCTGTACTAGTTGTCGAATTCGTATTCCCGTCAGGCTGCCAGGAGATAATTCCTGATATCAGGCGGAATTTTCAAGAAACATGTGGATCTTGTACTGATCTGTACTAGTTGTCGAATTCACATCCCCGCCAGGCTGCCGGGAGATCATTCCTGACATTATGGAGGAATTTTCAGAAGCATGTAGATCTTGTACTGATCTGTACTAGTTGTCGAATTCGTATTCCCGTCAGGCTTACTTACTTACTTAACGGGCTCCCGACCCGTGAAGAGTCTCTGCCTGAGACACAGCAGCCTTCCACTCTCTTCGATCCCGGGCACGCTGCTTCCAGTTATCTAGACCAAGCGCTCTGGCATCCGCGATAGCTTGATCCTTAAAACGGAGGTTCGGTCTTCCTTGTCTTCTCGAACCTGGGGGCTGTGATTCGAAGATCCTCTTTGCTGGAGCATTATTGTCCATTCGCTCGATGTGGCCGAGCCAGTGTAGTCGACGTGTTTTGGCTTTTTGGACTACATCCACATCCTGGTACAGCTCATAGAGTTCGCGGTTATATCTTCTCCTCCATTCGCCCTCCTCGCATACGGGACCGAATATCCGACGAAGAATTTTTCTTTCGAAAGTGTTCAGTATTTGCTCTGCTTTCCTGCTTATCGTCCAGCACTCGGCTCCATACAGCAGAACTGGCAGGATCAAAGTTTTGTAGAGCAAACATTTCGTCTTCCGAGTTAGGAGTTTTGACCCCATTTGTTTCGCCAAACCGAAGTAGCAGCGGTTTCCTAGGGTAAGTCTTCGTCGAATCTCCACTAAGTTGTCATTCGTGGAGTTGATATTTACTCCGAGGTAGGTAAACTCCTTAACCACTTCGAAGTTACTGTTGCCAACAGTGACGTTTTGTCCTAGGCGGTGGACAGATGCTTCTTTGTTTGTTGACAACATGTATTTGGTTTTGTCCTCATTCACTTCAAGGCCAACACGTTTCGCCTCTTCTTCAATTGCCGTAAAAGCCTCTAACACGGCGCGCTGGGAGCGACCGATGATGTCGATGTCGTCTGCATATCCCAGCAACTGGACAGATTTGTTGAAGATAGTGCCTTCCGTGTTTACACCTGCCCTGCGCACTATCTGTTCCAGCACAAGATTGAAGAAGTCACATGATAGCGCATCCCCTTGCCGAAATCCGGTGCATGTTTGGAATAGTTCAGAGGAACTGTTGCCGAATTGCACGTTGCACCGCGTGTTATCCAGCGTCACGCGGCACAGCTGGATCAGTTTAGCCGGGATCCCGAATTCGGCCATCGCCTTGTAGAGCTCAAGACGATGAATGCTATCATATGCGGCTTTAAAGTCGATGAAGAGATGGTGAGTCTCGACTTGAAATTCGTTGGTCTTTTCCAGGATTTGCCTTAGTGTGAAAATTTGGTCGATCGTCGATCTGCCGGGCCGGAAGCCACACTGGTACGTGCCGATTAGTGTGCTGCAGAAAGGCTTCAGACGTTCACACAGTACGTTGGATAGGATCTTATATGCATGTAGATCTTGTACTGATCTGTACTAGTTGTCGAATTCGTCTCTCCGTCAGGCTGCCAGGAGATAATTCCTGATATCAGGCGGAATTTTCAAGAAACATGTGGATCTTGTACTGATCTGTAGTAGTTGTCGAATTCATATATCCGCCAGGCTGCTGGGAGATCATTCCTGATATTCACGAGGAATTTTCAGAAGCATGTAGATCTTGTACTGATCTGTACTAGTTGTCGAATTCGTCTCTCCGTCAGGCTGCCAGGAGATAATTCCTGATATTCAGGCGGAATTTTCAAAAGCATGTAGATATTGTACTGATCTGTACTAGTTGTCGAATTCATATCCCCATCAGGCTGCCAGGAATTAGTTCCTTACGTGCCTCTTCTGTAGTCAGAGATACAAAAAAAAATCATTTTATTTTACGCAGTTCTATCTTGGCTTCAATGGAATCAGAATAGATAAGTTTATCACTAACCCCTTAGTTTCTCCTCCCTCCACTCCCCTTTTACAAAAAAAATATTTAGTCAGGGAAATGAAACAGGAAAAAAAAAACAGAACTGAATCCATTTTTATCCGAGTGATGCCCCAAATGTGTAATCTTTTGGAAGACACGCTTTCAAGACTAAACTCACAAAAAGGATCTACAATGATCCCCATATTAACAAATAGCTTGTCCCTAATTCTGTAGTCCTTCCTACTCAGATTATGAATCAGTTTTCCTGTGTTTCTATTTTACCATTGACTCTTGTTCAAACTAGACAGTACTACTTAGTATAGACACCATATGGAAGTCGAACCGGTACAAGATTCAGTGTCGCACTCCTTTTATTAAAAGCCACAACCCAGTCCCTAAATTAGGCTTGCGATATTCCATTTATCGCCTCTAAATACTGTCGTTATGAACAGTCAAGAAAAAAAACTTACGTCTAGAGTGCATTAAGTATAGCTTAGATGTCACTACAAATGTCGATGCTTCTATCATGACATCTCTCATGAGTTATCCGGTTTACTACTTCAAGTAGTCAGAAATACAGTCTGTCATTCTTCAAATACTAATCAACTCCCGCCTAGAGTCGTTATTGTTCGCTACTCCTAGTGTCACTAGTGATGTCAGCGCTGTCATGAGAGAAGATAATAGTGTAGTCTAGAGGAAGTCTGTTTGTAGCAGCGACAGTTGTTTGAAAACAGACTTTTGGTCTTCTTCTTATGGACTTCTGGTAATGATCGACTCGAAGATTGCCAGTATATCAGGATTGGCAGTCATCTTTGCTAAGACAAACACCAATCCTTGTGGTAGCCCAAAACTTTTAACCCCTAGTGTAATTATTCATTCAACTATTCTCGTATCTGTTAGTACAAAATAAAACTTTCATCATTTTGTTATAAAATTAATTATGACTTGTTTTTTCTTTTATTACTAATACTAGGTACTTGTAAGTGCTCTCGTGCATGACAAGACCGACTGGCGGGGGCAGGAAAATAAACGGAAAATCACTATCGACTCGGAATTGAATTTTATGCTTTTATTTTCTTTCTTTCTTTCTTTCTTTCTTTCCGCAGAAAAGTTCAATAAATCGCGCGATAACCTTAACTTAACCCCAATCCCAATGTCTGTCTATTTGTTTTGTTCTGCTATTCTCCTCCCCTGTTTGTAGCGAAGGTACATGTACAGACTTGAGTGCTGTCATAAAAAAAAAATATCGATTGATAAGCTTGGAATTATATGATGTAAACCGCTGGGGTTGTAAAAAAATTCCAAGCTATAATCATTCGAATACGGAAGGGTTTTGCCCTAAGATGACACCACAATGGATATAAAACCTCTTGCTAATTACAGACGTTTGCATCTATCTTCTCTCTGTCGGTATCATTAAAACTCCCACGAAACAGAGTATCATTAGAAGTTATTACAGCAATTGGATTGCTATAAATATCATTAAATTACCATAACATTGCGTCTTCCTATTGGTAGGATAGAGGGATAGATGCCAACCAACCAACATGTGGAATGTACAGAGGCCATGTTTCGGTGTTTGAACGATTTCCGACTAAATGTCTGCCACTCGTGTTTTTTTTCGAACTCAAACAAAACATTCTGATGTTGAATTCTTGTTGACTTTCAAATTAGAATTTTGTAATTTAGTTGTGGAAATAGATTCTTTTTTTTTTTTCTTGAATTCGTGGAATACGTGAAGCGTCCTGAAGCGCTGATGAAAAAACTTGTATATGTTGCCATTAATTTTGACATGGGCGCCACGAGCCAGCATGATATCAATCCTCTGAGGTAGAGATAATTTTTTTTTTATTTTATTTATTTTGATATCTTAATGCTGCCGATAGATTTAGATTGAATTATGGGAGCTATTTTAATTTTCACGCCTTAAATCATTCATTGTTGAAGGTCATTGTGGAAACATTGACTGTTTGATGAGGAAAAACAGATTTTTGTTTGCTTAGGTGTACCTTATGGTAATTTATTACATTCTTGATAGAACACTTAATGAAGAAGAACTGCAGCTTACCTTAAGTCATATACCACGCACAACACGAATGGTTGTAAGACCTTGGTTCCATGGACCTGTTGCCCCAAATATTAATCTGTAAGCATCTGCACCACTTTCTGCAGCATTTTGACAGTAATAACAATAGCGGTCTATAAAATAGTGACTCTTGAAGTATAACACAAAATATTACAAAGTAATATTGGACCCAACACCGATGCTTGTGGTACCCCACCGGTGATGTTGTGTATCTCAGGGTTCATGTGATTTCGTCACAGCTTTGATGAGGTACGTACATATGTAGATGTTCCGATAATTTTGAGTCCTTACCTTTTTGTATTGCTTAAACTCTCCTTTCCCATTTTAAGGAACTGGAGCCTTAGTTTAATCCTTAGTTTCTTCTATTGCTCTTTCCACCTTATAGCGACTCATGTGCTTTGAAGAATTTTTTTCAATCGTATCCAGCGAATAATAATGATGAGAACATTTCTAGTTTCTTTTTTTTTTTTTTGGAAATGAGCTTGACTTAACAGAAGTTTTGTTGCTACAATAATCGCTATCCCACCGACTATGTGTCTTTTTTAAAACTAAACTGTGCATTATGGCCCTTACACCGGACCCTTGTGGCACTATTAAGAAATCAAAACCATCAATCTCTTTCATGACTTAACGACCTAATTAGCTTTTTATTCCAGTCGCCGATATTTTCTATGATTAAAGGTATTTCCCAACTTAAACAACTCACTTAGCTGGAGACTCGTGTGTACATTTATGCCGACAATTATATTGAAATTAATCTCATGACTCATTTGTGCACAAAAACAAAATCAAAACCCCCAATCAACATTACCAAAGTTATATAATTGCTTTGCCAGCCCATCGTAAATAACCCATCTCTTCTGCAACTCGACTGAAGTAAATTAAATTCCTTCAACAAATGAAATGTATCCCGACGAAATTGATTTATAATTGCGCTCGTATTCCATTAAAAAAAAATAAAAAAAAAATATCCTCACGATTCTTGAATGAAACACGAAATACTTATACATACTCGTACATACTCGCATAAAAATGAAAACAAATCCGTGAAATACAAGACAGGATGGAACTATTTTAATAACCAAAAATAAATCATCTCTCACTGGCCTGTGCTCGTCCAACGATTAAGAGTGAACGCGACCCAGTAACTCTAAATATAAAACGAAGATAGAGAAGTGTCGGGATACAGGAGCGAAGCAAAGGATCTCGCTACATATGGGGGAGAGGTCAACACACACATTCGATGCTCGGTAGTAGTTTCCTCCTTTTTAATTGGATTTTCAATTCCTTTCCCCTCTACTGTTGCTCGTCGCATAGATATACTATACAAGTAAAGTAAAAGTTAAAGAAGCACCATGAAAAAGTGGCAACCAGCGATGAAGTCTGTGGTGCAAAAGAGTGTGAATACAAAAGTGAATTCCATGATCCGAACCGAGAGCCAGAGATAAATATTAATGCGACCACGGTGGCGGCAGAGATGCAAAAATCCATCGTATCTCTCATGGGCATCGTTGTCGGTGAAATGCCTAATAACACGATTTATTTAGCCATGGAAACTGGGTGCTTCTTGCCTTCCATCTGTGTATGGAATCCAGTTTGAAACAAAAAAAAATAAAAAATATGGAAAGGTTGATGTTTATGTTGCCGTTTGCATAGGGTGGGCTGCGATTTGTGTACCTTTCTTGTTTATGACATTTGATTTTAAATCACATTTATATTTGCTTTTAACCACAAACTCGTGTCTAAACAATATTTTCTTTTTCTTTCCAGGTGAGTGCTATTTGCAATGTGTATATCCAAGCTACGATAGGGTATGTAAATGAATTATGTTCAATAGTTTGTATCGTATAGTAGTAGCTTTGTATTTACTTATTTCACAGTCTCTTGAGCTTCTTACTGAAACCTTTGAGATGGCATTAGTACTTCACCGTTTTATAATGGTCTTTGCTGAATATATCCAAGCCTTGTACTCTGACTTATCTTCCGCAAAAATATTCCACTTTAGCCCACTCTCTGGTCCCAATAATTACCAGAGTTGGGCATGATTCGTGCCAGTGCAGCACACTTGTTGGCACCTTTCCTTCTAAAACTCAGGTCTGTATACAAAATACTCGTATTTATTATCCACGCCTATGTTCGTCGATTGTCACGATTTCCATCTTCCATCTTCTTCATCTTCCTGGTGCTAATAAGCCCTAATACGGTCTTATGCTCATGGTGAGATATTGACGAAACTTCTTTATGGTTAGCACATCCGTCTCTTCCAATATTTTTAACAGTAACTTCACTTGTCTTATTTTTCTCACATATTTTGTGTAGAGTAGAATTTCGTTGTACAAAATGCTCAAAAGTACTAGACCTTGCATAGAACCTTGTGGCAGGCCATAGATGATCTTGCAGCAGTGTTTCTTAAAGCCTCCGCTTAATTTTTCCGCTTGTCTAGATTTTTGTCCCCTCTTAGCCAGAATGGGTATCTATTGTTAAGCGTCTCGTTCCAAAGTCATGTTTGTAGACCTTACAAGTCCCCAGTGTCTTCGAGGTTGCTTTTTGGAGTATAAACGCTAGAATCAAGTACTTTTGTCTATTCTTAGATGAGTCAATTCCATAATTACGTCCATACCAAAGGCATGATATTCTCCAGCGTTGTGATTATGTTGGTCCACTCTGCTTACTCTATTGCTTTGTCTTAGAATATTCGGTCATCTTCACCGGGGCTTATACAGTCTTACATATATCTGACAGCAACAGAAGCCTGTTCGTTTTTTCCACTTAAGTTCATCCATTCTTAGCACTTCAATTGAAATCCTTTTTGAATGATGACACAAATAGGTTCTTCAAAGCTTTCTCTGGTGATCGAGACTATGTTCTCAGCATAAGCTTGTCAATTGATAGCCCAGTTTGTTAACCAGTCAAGTTCACCCAGACTCCTTGAATCTGTTGGGGATCGTTTCGTTGTCTTGACTTCGACGATTTTTAACGAAATTTGAGTGTCTCCAGCTTAGCATCCACACATCCACTATGTCATTGACTGCTTTTCTATCCATTGCTCATTTGAGGGCTTCATAAAAAGTGACCTTAACCAATCTCAAGAGAATCTTAAAAAAGTTTGTTCTTTGGGCTTGACACCAATGACCCGCTACATCTTAAGAGTCGGAGTTTATAACGTTCTCAAACTTTGGCCAACCGTTCTTCCTCCTTCGGAGCTTGGTTCCTAAGACTATGCTCACATATTAGCTTATTCCTATAAAGTAGTAGACTTTTACTAAAGAAGACTTGTTGTGTTAAGGAAACTATGTCAGACCGTCATGTTAAGGTCATGATTTCCTCTGCGAGATGCAGATACATATATGCAGTCCACTGGCCCAAACCCTGGGACGTGTGTGACCTTTGCATTTTGATACTACAAGTCAGGATTAAGTGAGGACAAGAGCTAGGATATTGCTCTATAGAATTTGTCAGTTCCCCGAATATGAGCAATCGCATGGCATGAGCTACGATAGCACTCAAATGGTTTGGGACTTGGATGCGGTTAGGTTCTGTTACTTAATTGGTGGTGTCCGAACTAATCAGATGATTTGAAGACTCTCTTACATGCCATTAAATTTCTCTCTGTGCCTACTGATTTATGTAGAATCCTCTGAAGTACAGCCAAAAAGATCGATGATGCAACACCGGTCATTTACTTTCATCTTCCAATTCTATTCAGACTTGAGTATGTGAAAAGAGCCCCCCTCCAAATACACTCGAAACCCAAAACCAATTAAGTATCTCACGGTCAACAACGTGATACAAGATTATTATCTAGTACCCAACTAAACTTGATTTTGAAGTCGAAACTTTTTTTTTCTTCTGTTCAAGTTGACTTTTCTATTCAAACTGTTAAATACCATAAAATTACAATATCTAGTATCGTTCCATTTATCATCATCAATGACAGAAACAAGAGAAACAAAAAAAAAATTCACAAAATGCAAACAAAAAGATACAAAAGCGAACATAACACTTTAACGATCGCGCGCGCAAAAAAAAATCAACAAAAAAAAAGTATCTAAAGCAACAAATTATTGAAACAACGACCCGTGTCTGGCATTTTTCTCCCATTCACCTCTGTCTCTCTTGCGGTTCGTAATGCCCTCAGGGGGAGGGCGACAAGCGGTGTTCTGTAAAAAAAAAAAAAAATACAACCGCCAGCCAGAGGTAGCCAGTTGAGCTATAGCCAACTAAATAACCAGACCGCAACTTAATTTCTAATTTGCAAATTCCTTGAATAAATTTTTTTTATTTTATTTCAAAGATGCAAAAAAGACTTAGTGATAAGTTATAAATAAAACAATTTGAATTGCAAAAATAAAATGAAACAAGGAAACAGCGCGGTTAATCCTACTTGACCCGTCTTTCCTTTCCTTTTTGCTTGCATTCCCTTCCCTTTAAGAGTTGAGTGTTTAGTTTTAGTACTATTCTCAAAATTAGATGCGCGAAATGATTGCCTCTATTCGCAGATACAAATTGTAATAAAAATAAAAACCCGCTGTTTTTGGTATTTTAGCCCCCTCACAGTGCATTTTTGATGAAACTTGTTTGAAAGCAAAAAATAATAGGACACCAATTGGAGTGTGACAATAGATTCAGTTTACCCTATGATGTGGTTGAACAAAAAATAATAATATTAGAAGCTTGACAAAAAGCCTAAAAAAAGATAATTGTCGGAATGGCCTAGTGTGAACATGCTGTTTCTACAAGATAAGCCGAAATAGTTCCCCAAAAAACCCCGAAATGATACAGCAGATCAGGTCAGATATGTATCTTTTTTACTTATTTATCTTCTAATTCATCCTAGCAGTCTTGCCAGCCGATGACAATAATACATTCATTGAATGATCTCGTGGAAGATGCACGAGAACCATTCCGATATCAGAGTGTTCTATGTAGTCTGTTCTCCAAGGCAAGCTCCTCTCGAGCAATTTTGATTTATTTAACTTTTTGTCCTTTATCCCAGTGATAAGGCTGGATTTTATTAAAGATTCATTCAAGTCACGGATCTAAGCGGAGCTGGAGTTTCCTACTTCGCCATTTCTCCGTCTTAAGCTCTACTTTTGTAATGAGTATCTAAACTATTTCACATATATGCACCCCATTCGATAAGTACACGATAAGTAGTAAAGCGCTGCATATATTGGACTTTTTCAAGAGAAAGATACGTCAAGTCTGCAAATGCAACTACATGAGCTGCATGCAGTATGTCCGCATCGGGCGCCACTTAAGGCACTAAGTTAACTTTGCCGTGTTTACCCAATCCGTATTACATTTAAGCACGTAAAGTGCATATAAATTGAAAGAAGAGTAATCTCTTTAAATACTAGGCTTGTAGAATCAAGAGAAAGATGGTTGGTGAACACCCTTAAATCTACAGTATTTCGAAATAAAATCGGAAGGACCTGACAAACGTTAGAATAGTGCCTTATAAAACGTATAACTCGTATCCCCCCACAAATCAAATGCAAAGATAAAAACAATCTTAATCCTAACTCGTAATTGTCGGCATTTTTATTTTCTATTTGCATCTAACATGCGGATCACGAGCACATAGTACGAAAAAAAAAATAAATAAACCACAAATGTATCTTCTTCGATCGAGAAATTAAATTCAAACTTTTTGACTACGACTTCGGAATTTATTTAACACTTCTCTGACGTGTGTGTGGTTCTTTTTTTTTATTTTTCTTTCTTTTATTTCAAGTAAGAGGTGTAAATTGACATGGCAATGGTGTACCGTTTGTTGTACATTATTAAGAGAGAGAGAGATAGAGAGCAAAAAAAAAGAAGATACAAATCACCTTCGTCTGTCTCGATGTATGAATGAAATTTGTATTTGTTTTCTTGGCTCCTTTAGGGTGTGAGGTGTAATGTAGCAAGCAATAAAAAAAAAAAATAAACTAAAGAACGTGTTAATTATTTCCGCCTCGAAATAAGGTTGAATAAATAGTTTAGTTTTTATTTTAGGGTGAGTTATCTCTACTATTTGACTTGTGGATATGTTGGTTTAGGGTGAGCTGACTTTTTGGGAGATTTTTTTTGATAAAACTTTTGTACACAACGTAGTCGTAGAATTGGTTGTTGTTAAGTCTTCTTCTGAGGCATGAAAAAGTACTTTATTTATGCGGTTGGATGGATCACTTTTTGTGTAAAAATTTCTGTGCCATTTGAGTCAGTGAGTCACAGAAGTTTCAATATTTACTTTTTTAAGTCAGTGACTGTCTTACCTTGTAGGTACTACCTTCTGGCAGACAGAAATCTGTCAAACTCGATCTAGCATAGACCTCAGTACAGCTACTTACTTAGACCAACAAGATTGGATCCATTGAGTCGCTACAATTAAACTGCTGCTTAAGATCAATACTGTGAATTCAACCAATCGTAGATCATTGAAATCCAAAGCGAACGGCTGTACAACTTTTAGAAAACTGACTTAAACCAGCCTAGATTGATTAAATAGACAGATCTTTAGTTTTCGGATAGAATTGAGGGTACCACGCCTAGGTAGGTAGGTAGGTAGATGGGTGCCTTGTGACAGTGTCACTGCTCACTTAGACCTCAAAAAGGGTCCATTGTGCCCAATCATTTAACCCCGGAAAGGTCATTTAACCCCGGCAGGACAGTCGCACAGCAGGTGACGAAGTGACTCAATTTCTTCTTCGTCCCTGCTCCTTCTACAGAAGTCATTATGTAGTACACCGAGTCGCTCCGCGTGGACACCAATGGCACAATGACCAGTATTTATCCCTGAAACGACCCGTGTTTTATAACGACTCAGTTTCACCAGAGAAGTTGATCTCTTCTTGCTGATACCCGGCCATAGGGCCCTGGCTGTTGTTTCCAGATGTTTCCAGATGAACCCAGCGACTATTTGCTCGACCAATGGCTTCACCCTCTATTTTCTTCTGTAAGGAACTGATTGGGGTTACAGCAAAAGGGAGAGCCCGCGATAGGTGCAGCGCCGACCCTTTCCTAGCAAGTTCGTCAGCCCTTTCGTTTCCTACGATATCCGTATGAACTGGCACCCAGCAGATGGTCATCACATCTCATTCAAGACTGATTTGCAGATCTTCACAAGCCTTGATCTGATTATAGCGGAGTCCAGAGCCTTAACGGCTGTCTGGCTGTCTACGTACACAGTAATCGTTCTGCCAACGATATTGCTCTCGCAGCCTGTATGATGGCTGTGACTTCTGCCTGAAAGACGCTGCAATCATCATTTATTCTAAAGGAGTTGTTTATTCCTAGGGCCCCACAATAAACTCCGGCTCCCGTGCCAACGTCCATCTTAGAACCGTCGGTATAGAACGCCAACTCCTTCTTCTTCATGGTTCTTCGGCGCTTCCAGTACATTCTTATAGCTAATCTCCTTTCAAAAACTAGCGTGGAGGTCATGTGATCAGTTTCTGACAAACAGTTGGTGGATCCCCATCGGGACAAAATTGAGGCATGGCCGTACAGGCTCGATGACCACATTCGGCCTTCTCTCAGTCTTATAGCGGTTTTAGCCGCCAGACTGCCACAGTATATGTCGAGCGGAATGAAACTGAGCATGGTTTCCATTGCCGCTGTTGGTGTTGTCTTCATTGATCCCATGACTCCAATGCACGCTGCCCTCTGGATTTTGGTGAGGTTAGAAAGCTGGTAATACTTCTCCAGTACCGTCCATCATACCAGTGAACCATATGTAAGAATTGGTCTTACGACCGCCGTGTATATCCAGTACACCACAGCTGGTCTAAAACCCCACGTGTTACTGAATGCCTTTTTGCAGGAGTAGAAAGCTACGCTTGCTTTCCTGACGCGTTCAGCAGTGTTCTCCTTCCAATTTAGTTTGGAATCTAAAATTACACCCAGGTATCGGGCTGAATCTGATATACTTATTTCAGTACCACTGATGCTTGGGGGTTTGAAGGCAGAAATTGATGTCCTCCTAGTGAAGAAAACTACCTCCGTCTTTGAAGGGTTCACTCCTAGCACTTTGCTGCTAACCCAATTCTCCACTAGTTGTAGTGCGAGATTGAGTCTTTCGCTTAGGACTGAAGGGAATTTCCCCGAGAACAGGATAACCAAGTCGTCAGCATAGGCCGTCACGTTGAAGCCGTTTTCCTTTAGTATTACCAAGATCTCGTCCACTACAAGGAGCCATATTAGAGGTGATAAGACTCCTCCTTGGGGGGTTCCTCTGCAGTCGCTTCTCCTGATTGTTACATCTCGTTGCGATGAGGATATAACTCTCGATTGAAGCATCTGAGCGATCCAATTGGAGAGACCGATGCTCAGCCCAGTGCTTACGTTGTTAAACGCCCCTTCAATGTCTAGGAACGCCCCGAGAGTGAATTCCTTGAAGTGGAGGGATCTTTCTATGTTTGATACGACCCTGTGGAGGGCTGTATCTACCGACCTACCGCGGATGTATGCATGTTGTGATTCGGATAGATAGTTATCGCCAATCACACTTCTTATGTATACATCTATTAAACGTTCCAGTGTTTTTAGCATAAAAGACGACAGAGTGATAGGTGTCAAGTCTTTAGCATTTGTGTGGCTTGCTTTTCCCGCTTTGGGAATAATATCCTAGCTTAAGGCATCCCGTAAAGATGCGCTTGAGCCATTGAATAGCAATATCCACTGACTGTTGCAACATCACAGGTCGAATGTTATCCATTCCTGGAGCCTTATAAGGAGCAAATGACTTAATTGCCCAAGCTATCTTATCTTCGTCCACTATATTACCTACCTCTACCGCGCTTATTCCCGATGTCGTCTCTGGAATGGGTAGATCATCTCCGGAGACTGATGTACATCCAGGAAAGTGGGTGCTTAGAAGTATATCCAGCGTTTCCTCATGTGACTCTGCCCGAGTACCATCACTTTTCCTGATATTGGATGCCGGTGTTGATGTCTTGGCCAGGATCTTCCTTAGACGGGACGCTTCGTTTGTTGATTCTATAGATGCGCAAAAGGATCTCCAAGAATTCCTCTCTGCGAACCTAATCTCTTTCTTGAGGAGCTTTACGCTTTCTTTATAGGTGGACCACTCGACGACCCCCTCTTTAGCGAGGTTCCATCCTACTCTTGAAAGGCGAATGAGTTCCGCTATTTTATCATTCCACCATGGTGGACGTTTTTTACCGCTATGTCTACTGACCGGGCAGAATTTTTCAAAGGATTGCGTAAGGGAACCGGTCAGTGCATCGACTGCATTGTCAACTGCTTCTATAGAGTTGAGGTCCTCAGTGGAATGATTCACTGATTTCCTCAGTTCTCTAATGAATTTTGACCAGTTAGCCCTACGCGGATTTCTAAAAGTCCCCTTCCCACGAGTAGATACTTGTAGTTTGAAGAGTATCCAACAATGATCAGATAGTGACGCTTTGTTGGAGACTCTCCATTCAACAACTTCAACAGAGCTCTGTTCAGGGTATCACGCCTACTTTTCAAGTCGTTTACCTAAAAAGGGAGTACCACGACCACTTTTTGAAGACGTTTCTTCTTAGGTGGCGCTAAGGAGACGTTCACCTAAAAAAAATTGTTTGCTTACCCAAAGCTATGTGTAGTGATATACAAGTCTATTCAAAACCCTTGAATTTTTGGTTCAAACTGCGAACAATTCTCACTTTTTTCAAAATACATATGTCGTACGTGTCATGTTTGTGGGAAAATGGTTGATCCTCTATCGATTAAGCCTGGCTTACAATTTTTTTAAATCCATCACATTGATGACTCATGGAAATGGAAAGCCTACTTTTTAAGAACGCGTTGGAATATAAAGGTCCCTTAAGACTAAGCTTGGGTCACCTCCACTACCGCGTGTTATTCAAAACCGTGATCAGACTTAAGAGTGGAAATCGCAAGATAAATAGGCTAAAAGGTTTTAAAAATAGCTCAGAACTTGTAAGCGAGCTATGACATTCTTGGATGGCTCAAAACTGAGATTGAGCTTCCAAGGATTACTCTTAAGGTTGTGTAAAGCACTGATCCAACCTAGAGAAGTACATTTAGAATAAAATGCAGGATGTGTCCCGAAATGTTTCACTATAAGGACCTTGCTTTGTAAATATTAAATATTAATCTTCATCATATCTTAAGCGTGGCTTACACTATTCTTCGCTCGTAAACCTCATGATTTAGAGAATTAGGGATGCGTTCGTAAATAAGGAATGTGGTCCTTTTAAGGCTATTTGGAGTGTTAACTCTGATGTAGACTGGGGAAGGAATTGTCTGATAAGAGACGAAAATGTTCAAATTTATGGACCTTACGTTGTAAACATATGTATGTATAACTCGATAAAATTTTAATCTTTTCTAATTCTACACCTCTCATGACATCTCTCATGACATGCTGTCATCTAACATCTGCAATGTCGTGACACCATTTACATTCCTTCAAGGAAACATTGACACCACAAAAACAATATCTATATCTATGTATCTACATCCATATGCTAAATGTTTGAAATGTATTTTCAAGCACTTTTCTTTTATCTTTGATCCACGTGAAAAAAAAGAATGTGACATGTCTGCGTGCCGGGTTAACAAGTACACATGTCAATCTTCGTAAATTGTATCTCTCGGCAAGAAATTCAATTTCGTTTTCAAATAAATACTATTCAGTACGAGAAGCAGCAACGTGTCTATTTCTGTTGGGGATTTCGAAAATTATTTTTATACCTACTCGCCGTCTGTCACATATCTTCTAAGAGTTAAGGCCAAAAGAGGTTAAATAACAATGTGCCATCTTTTTTTTTTTTTTGTTACGAATTTAAATGTGGCACGAGGGAACTGCAATCGAAGGACGTGTATTTATATGTATGGATGTAGGTGTATAATATTCCACCGACACAAATCATAAAAACTCATAATTGATGAAGGTTCATGGAGGTAGTCTAGAAAAGCCAAGGAAGAGATGGTCGTCGAGATGGAGATGGAGTGAGTATATATATATTTTGCGCGGTGCCACAATAAAGCACCGCGGGATATCTATTCCTGGTATGATGCTATAAATTGTATTCTTGTGAATATCAAGTTTGTTTTTTTTTTTTTTTGTTGTTTTTGATTTTGCTTTTCTTTTGCGGTTGAAGCTAGGGTTAATGGAGTTTTAAGTTCACCGACAAATGCACGAAGGGAATTCATTTCATGGCCTGATTTCTGTGTGCGGATGGGTTCTCCTTCTCTTGGGATTAACCTAAATAAAAAATTCACATAAAAATATTTGCCTTGCCTTTTTGTTTTAATGTGAAAAATATTAATAGCGCGCGTAATTTGTGTATTATTATAACAAACTCACACAGAGGCTTAAACTAATTAATGAATTTTTATGTCTCTCGCATGATAAATGGTACCAAAAGGTCGTCTCACTTAAAAACAGGTCAGCATTTAAATTAAATCGTAGAGCAAGCATACATAAAAAAAAACCATGCTCTTGTCTAGAAAAGCATTTGCAGAGCCACCGACCTTTGTCTGTTTGGGTCATGTTTGCGGACAGTAGGCAGGAAAATTTATCGGACTAGTTACTAGTTGTCTACAAAATGTTAAGAGCCACCTCAGGAGGATAAAGTAATTCTGTTGTGAAAACCTTTTACAACTTGCTTTACTATAAGACAGTGCCCCTGCTATCTCCTTTAAAGCCTAAGCCTCTCTGATCTAGTTTAAACTCAAAAGATACAAATTCAACTGATCTTCCACTTAAGCCACAAATTCAGTAGCTATGATCAATATTATCTCATTCATCAGTGAGTATCCAGGGCAGTACTAGAGCTTAGTTGATATCCAAACCCTGTAAATGAAAAACGTTAAACTTGTACATGGACTAAGTAGCGCAACCACACTGAGGCTCTAGCCGGTGAATAAACCGGACTTTCTGAAACAGATTTGTCCTAGTTGATCGTTTCTTTATGAATTAGTGGTTAAGATTCCAGGATGGTGCACTTTATCAAGATCCCTACAGAATCTGCGAGATCTGTCCCTTTATGTGCCCATTTTCCTGACAAGTCTGTTATGACTCTTTTTTTGCCAATATTTTCTATTTACGTACATTTTACTTCTATCCCAGTTGGAGTTTCCCAGAAGTTCTATCTCAATTGGGGAATACTATCCGAAAGCTTGGCCCGTTTGAATCCTTTTTTTTCAGTTTGACACCTACTGTGTGTGATTCCAGTGAGAAAAACGGTTCCAATTCAACGAGCCACTCGAGTCTAATATATAAGCAGGATCTGAAGACCCATTAGATGGTGACTTTGAGTATCTTCAACCAGTCGGTTAATTTCAGTGAATCACTCCCATATTAGCTTGAAGCTGATTTTTTTTAGTTCAGCGATCGGGATCTATTGCTATCTAATAGTGTTGAGGTATTTTTTTTTTTCCGTAGGAAGGTGGGAAGGGATTCCCACCCACTAAACCCACCTCCCCTTCTATCCCTGGTCCTCGCGGCACTGCCGTCAAGCATTTCATCGCGAGTAGGGACTTCAGCCTTATGTGCTCGGCTCATTTAAGTTAGCAGCCTGCTGCGCAACGTTTCGTTGCTGCTCCTGTCTTCGCTGCTCTTTCATTATTGTAGTCACAGTGTCGTTAACTGCGTCCCAAGCCTCTTCGCTGATCGTCATCTGTCTGGTGAAGTTGTCTGGGGTTAAATCCTCGCCTAATTGGTTTACCAGAAGGTGCCGTTCTACGTAGTATCGTGGGCAGTGAAACATGGTGTGTTCCGCATCCTCCACTGCTCCCGTGCACGTTGGACAATAGGGGTTGTCGTCGTGTCCATGGCCAGTAAGCATCTGGGTCAGGTAGAAGTTCAGCTCCCCATACTTCCTATTAATCCAGGCGCCTATATTGGGTATCAATCTCTGCGCCCACCTGCCTTTGTCAGAGTGACACCATCTCTCCTGCCATTCTTCCAGACTTGTCCTTGGTCCTTGTCCTTCAGTATTGCTTCTAATCGTTGCTGTTGCCGTTGTCCTGCTGGCACGGTATTTCTGTTGCGCTTCTTTTGCAAGAAGGTCTATTGGTACCATGCCAGCCACTATACATGCCGCATCGTAGAAAGTTGTTCGGAAGGCGCTGCATACTCTCAGGGCGTTGGTTCTGTAGAATGCCTTAGTCTTCTTTCTGTATGCTTTTGTTTTGACGGCACTAGCGCATATTTGGGAACCGTAGAGCATTATTGATGCGGCAACTCTTGCTAAGAGTAATGTCTTCTTATATTTTGGTCCCCCGATATTTGTCATTATCCTTGATAGGGCAGCCGTGCTTATAGGTTAACCTTGCATCTAAGGTAATGCCAAGGTACTTCAGCTCTGGTTTGGAAGCTATGACGTGATCGCCCACGGTTACCCTTATAGTCTCCATGACTCGCCTGCTGCTGATGAGCACTACTTCAGTCTTTTCTTCTGCAAGTTGTAGGCCCATGCGTACTAGCCAGTCCTGGACCATCCCAATAGTTTAATTGCAGTCATGCTTCAACTCCTCAGTGTTGAGGTATGTCTAAGTTAAATTGAGCGAATCTTTCGATCGCCTTAAGCTCTACTTCAAAAATTCTGAAAAATCCCATAGAATCAGTTCAAAAGTAAGATCGATTTGAATAGAATAATGCATGATCGGTGCAGCATTTTATCAATCCCGTCGTCCATCTTTGAATAGTTCCAGTGTGGTACCCTTAGTGACATTCTTTTTACTACAATGTGTGTAGAAGGTGAGTGAGCTTTATTACAGCTGAAACCTTTTTTTCTTATACAGGCCAGTATTTGCCCTCTAGGTACTTGTTGCACTTAGCCTTGTTCTGCTGACCACGCCGGTCCTGTAGGTTATGCTGGATTGCACTAGAATCATCCACATCCATTCAGTGATACGTCTTTAGATCTGACATTTAATATTCCTGCACATACAAAGTGTTTGGATTTAACTTGAGTACATCTTCATAGATTCACGGAATTATCTACTAGAGACACAACAGCCAGTCTCTGTGAATCGATAGACACCATTCAATCTGATGTCACAACTATCTGTGGCTACTCTATCTTGCTCTGTGACATTCCTCATGAGTTCGTCTGCTTTCCAGTTCATTTGTCTAAGAAATCATGTCATGACATAAATTTAACTAACACGCTCTAGTTGAGAGCTGAAAAATGAGTATCTACCTACATACATGTGATTTTTTAAATAAATACAATCGAACAGCGCCATCTAAACGGCAAAGGAGCTTTTTAGCAGATGTACAAACCTAGTATATTCAATTTACAACACACCACGTCTAAAGGCTGTAAGGTACCTTTGAGGAACCTGGCTCTACGCTCTTAAAGATACTTTACACCGTGATTACGTCGCTAGAGGCGTTTGTTTTAACCTACGTTAAGGACAAACTTGAAATACATATAATCGTACGTGATTTTTGAAATAAATACAATCGAACAGCGCCATCTAATCGGCAAAATAGCTTTTTAGCAAATGTACAAACCTAGTAGATACAATTTGCAAGGCACCACTTCTAAAGGCTGTAAGGATTTTCCAAGACACTTGGCTCTACACTCTTTGAGATACTTTACACCGTGCTTAAGTCGCTAGAAGCATTTGTCTTAACCTAACGAAAAAATTCCAAACAGTAGCATCCAATACCAAAACCTGATTAAGTAGGATGTCACTAGCTACTGGATTGTTGCTTTCCGTTTTGGTACGTTAATTTTCCGGACACATTGTTGCAAGTGCGCGTCGTGTACAAAATGAAAACATTAATGTGATTACTGAAATTCCGGTTGCATTCACTCATTCCGCGTAGAGTATGGAATGCTGACTGGTACGGATTTTTCCTCTTATTTCCCCGTTGGGCTTTCCTCATCGTTCTGTGTGTGTATATCATTCATCCGCAATGAAATGAGCCATTTAATTAGCCCGCGTCTCGGTAAGAGGACAACGACGACAACGACGGCGACAACAAAAATACATACATACGAGTACTCGTACAACGCAGTCTAAAGTTAAAATAAATTAAATTTTGCATCCATCCAGCAGCAGGCACACCACATCACACACTGTACTGTGAGATCATCCTTTTATATTTATTTTTTTTTTTTTTTTGGTTTTAATGTGTGTATCTAGAACATTTTTAACCCCGTGACCTCATCTCTGGCAGTCAATCGAGAGTGGGTAATATATTATAAATAAATCCACTCTCTGATTGAATGATAGACAATCGTTTATTTAAATTAAAATGTTGTTAGTTGGCCGGTCTACAATCTACGTGCCAGTTCCATTTATAGAATCACGCTCTAATCGTACACACATGGAGTCAAGTTAAGTCGTCACGTATAGGTATTGTATCCCTATGGCATCGTTGAGTAATCAGATCAATGTGCAGCATGCACACTTAATCGAGTTGTGTTTGCTTGCTACTTGCTATAAATGTTGCACACACACTCTTCGGCTCATTGCGAGTATACATATGTACATATATTACGGTTTTATTTATTTTACCTTGTTTTTTGTTTTTTTACTCATTTTGTTTAACGCTGTTTTTTTTTTTATGGAAAAATGTAATTAAAAGGGTGAAATGTGGAAAAATATTTAAGTACAAAAAATTGTTGTCATGCCATAAACCCTGAGAATTTACAGACGCGTAAAAAAAAAGATGTTTAAACCACATGCGGGCATGGACGTTGTAGTTGAGGAGGTTTACTTCTCTGGGCATTAAATGGGAAAATAAATATGCGAAAGATATGTACAACGGTGTAATGGTGGTAAATAGTAGATACAAGTGGATTTATGTCAACGGTATAGCATGTAAGGGCTTCCAGATACTTTTACTTAAAGTAAGACTTTAAAATTGTGTACTCAGATGTTGTGAAGCAAGTTCTGTTTTTCAGTAATGTACTCCGATTACTTAATCATTTGGGGTGTACCCGGACAGTGAAAAGTCACAATCTAAGTTATTACTGATACACGGATGTGGTTTCGCTTTTCCCAGCTGGGATTTGATTTAGTCATCGTCTCCATTTTTAGTGCTGTCTCCTACTTGTCTGGCCAGGTTAGTCGTGAACGAAACATTTTGTCTATCGGAAGAATGAAATAGGTACTCAGCTTCATATAAGCAAAACCATGTTGAAGGGTTTAATTTCAATAAATAAGGACATTTGGCTTAGAAGAATTTAATTGCAGGATTATGAGTGGAAAGATCAGAGTAACCATCATAATCAATCATATAGTCCTTTCAATAATTGTTCACGTGACTGTCGTCTACTTCCCAAAAATTGTTGAATATCAATTCTTTTAAGAGAAAAACAGAGAATCATATTTTTTGAAAATATTCCATTGCTACTTTTAAGTGATTGTATCTTGTGGCAAACTGATTAGGCTCAGAATTGAGAATCTACAATTTTAACCCAATGAATCATTCGTAGTCAATAGAGGCTGGTAGACTTACATGAGATCTACAAGATTGGCATCGCTAGAACCCTATATCTGTGGATAGATGTTGTCAGCCGTTGTGTCACTACTCGTTATCACGTTAACAAAGTATCTACTAGTTGAAGATTTGAAAAACTTTTCCCTCGCTTTTGTAGACAGCCTTGTTCTAAAATCGTACAGTCTAAGCCCAGATTCGTGGACACACACAATCTCTTATGCTGTGCACTCTTAATACAACTTCAGGGGTTGAGAAAGCCTTATAGCGATTGCTATAGACAGACTTTAATTTACACGTTTAAGCTTATTTCAATCCTACAAATCGAGTTGGAACTAAGAATTGGTCATTGACTTCTCCAATAACCGACCAATACCACACCATAGTGGATCTACGATTTTAGCACTTTAATCTCTTACAATGTACTCGTAGATTATTGATTTTTTCACCACTTATCTAATTCAGATCAATGGTCATTTTAATAGCCTGAATCGCATACTGGAGCTAATGTTTATTGACAAAGAATTTAATATTTGTGTTGACCTATCCGATTCTTCTATAATTAAAAATTCAATTCACCATCTAGCTTTAGATGCTAATATTAGCTTCTTTAGTTATAAAAAGAATGTAAGTTCAAAGAACAACAATATTTATAATTATAAAAATGCAGACTTTGATGCAATTAGCTTTTATTTAACTTCCGTTCCATGGGAGATCACTTTTGACGGCTCTACTTTAAATAACGCATATAAATCTTTTCTTCTCCTTCTCAATAGCGCGATTTGCCGATTCGTCCCTAAAAAAAAGGTCAGGCAAAACTCGAATCCTATTTGGTTTAACAAAAGATTATCTACTTTAAAAAACCAGAAGAATAAAGCTAACAAACTGTATAAGTTTAATAAGGATAATATGGAGTTACGCGAGAGTTACCTAGCCCGACAGCGTGAATTCAATTATCTTAACAAATTTTTATATCGCTATTATGTCCTAACAGCCGAATCTAGATTGCAAAGTAATAGCAAATATTTTTGGAATTATATAAACACTAAGCGTAAGACAAATGGGCTTCCTAACTGTATGTCCTACGAAGGTACTTCTACTAGCAATGTATCCACGATTTGTAAGATGTTTGCAACCTATTTTAAATCAGTATATTCGTATGATCTTCCCCCCTCGCAAGACTTACCTAATATGACTGAAGTCTTTGACTTAGGGTCACTTGTGCTGGATGTCGCAGAGGTGGAAAATGTGTTAGCACAATTAGATTGCTTAAGATCTGCGCTAGCGCGATTTCTAAGCCTTTAACGTGGATTTTTAATAAATCTCTTACAGAGGGCACTTTTTTAAATATATGGAAAATATCTTTTATTACACCAATTTTTAAATCAGGATCCAAGCAAGAGATAACCAACTATAGACCTATCTGTAAAATCTCTGCAATTCCAAAGCTATTTGAAAAAAAATATTTATAACAAAATCTATTTTCTTGTAAAGGAACATATATCCATCTATCAACATGGATTTGTTTCTGGAAAATCTACTACTACAAATTTGTGTATTTTGACTAACTACATAGTCACAAATTTTGAGAAAGGCTTGCAGACCGATATTGTGTTTACTGACTTTGCTAAAGCTTTTGATAAAGTCAACCATAAGGTCTTGTTACATAAATTATCCTGCTTAGGTTTTCATTCCAGTTTTTTTTTAAAATGGATTGCGTCCTATTTGACTAAAAGAATCCAGTATGTAAAAATAGATGAGTGTTTGTCTGCTCAAATTAGAGTGACTTCTGGAGTACCACAAGGCAGTCATCTAGGACCTTTACTTTTCCTGCTCTTTATTAATGATATACCACCAATTTTTAACCACTCACTTTGCTTGCTATTTGCTTCTATATATGATTGTGTAGCTAGATTAGCTCAATGGTGCAAAATTAATTACCTGCACTTGAACATCTCGAAATGCCAAACACTGTCAAAGGCTCTCTAAGCCTATTTCATTTAGACACAGCATTGATAATATATTCCTCGAGAGAGTAGATCGAATGAAAGATCTCTGCGTTATTTTAGACAGAAAGCTCACATTTTCTCTGCACTTTGAATATGTCATAAACAAAGCTAATTCAATGCTTGGCTTTGTTAAGAGAAACACGAGGGAATTTACTGATCCATACGCATTGAAATCTTTATATATATGTATCACTAGTTAGATCGGTTTTGGAGTACTGCAGTTCTGTTTGGAGCCCATATTACTTAACTCATTCGGTGAGAATAGAAAGGGTACAAAGAAAATTTACGAGATACGTTATTCTCAAATTAAATTGAGAAACCCAGATGCCAGTATACAAATCCAGGTGTTTGTTAATTGGTTTGTTATCCCTAAAGGAGCGCCGAAAATACTTCTCCATAATGTTAATTAGAGACCTCTTAACGTACCGTATAAAATGCCCCCCATTGCTTCATCTTGTAAACTTGCATTTTCCTTCAAGAATTTTGCGGGACCAGTTAATTTTCTATGAGCGTCTGCATCGCACAAGCTATGGTATTAATGAACCTTTGTCGCGTTGCGTCAAAGAAGCAAATTCAGTTTGCAATTCTATTGACTTTTTTATAAATTGTTCACGTGACTCTTTTAAATGTAAACTTTTATCTGTACTTGCTAGTCAATCATTTTAACTTTTGTAAATAGCTATATTTCTCTTCTAAAATTTATTTATATGCCCATATACAGTTAATCACAAAAGTAAGTAAGCACCCATCGTTTCCGCATTTCATTTGAAACAAATGAAATCCTGTTAAGAATATTGGCACCACTATACATTCAGAATTATGTCTACCATCTGTACATTGCCTGTTGAGCAAAAATAAGTGTTCAGCGTTGGTAGTCGACGACAGTTTTCCAGCTGGGTACATTTTTTATATCACAAAAGTAAGTAAGCACTAGAGGCATTTAGAGGTTGATTTTACACTGGTGAATACGTCTGCTGTTATATTCGGTATTTTATTATATTTTCTTATTTTTAATCCTTGTAAAGTAATATTTCTTTTAGTTTGGGTTAAATTACTTGTAATTTAAGAAAATGGCACCAAGAGGAAGGGAGCTCAGCTTAGATTTAAAGGAAGTCATAATTAAACACTTTTTAGAAAACATGTCGGAGCGCGAAATAAGTAAAATTGTGGACAAGAGCCCATCAACCGTTCACAAAATTATAACTAAGTACAAAAACACTGGGAACGTGGAAAATAATGACCGATCTGGACGTCCTCCAAAGTTTACAGCACAAGAAAGTCGGTAAGACATGCAATCCCCAAACCGTTCGTCGCATGCTTTATGAAGCTGGGTATCATGGTCGAAACATTCGAAAGAAACCGTATGTGAGTAAAGTCAACCGTCAAAAGAGACTTCAGTTTGCTAAAGACCATCAACATTGCCGTGCAGACTTTTGGAATATCGTTATTTTTTCTGACGAGAGCAAGTTTAACATTCGCGGTTCGGATGGACGTGAAAAAGTCTGGAGAAAAAAAAAATGCAGAGCTGGATCCCATAAACATGTCAGGAACAGTAAAGCACGGTGGTGGCAATGTAATGGTATGGGGGTGTATGTCAGCATCCGGCGTCGGGAACTTAGTTTTTATTGATTCCTTGATGGATAGATATGACTACTTAAATATATTAAAGAACAACCTGCAAGAAAGTGCCCAAAAATTAGGTATGGAGGGGTCATTTGTCTTCCAGCAAGACAATGACCCCAAACATACTTCCCACGTTGTCCGAGAATGGCTGTTGTATAACGTTCGAACTCAGCTCAAAACACCACCACAATCGCCGGATTTGAACGCCATTGAACATTTATGGGAGCACCTTGACCGCAAGATCAGACCGCATGAAATAAAGACCAAGGATGATTTAAAACGTGTTCTTCGGGAGGAATGGTCCAAAATTGATCAAAACGTAACCCAAAAATTAGTGGAATCAATGCCATCACGCATGAAAGCTGTTATAAAAGCTAAGGGCTATCCATCAAAATATTGATTTTATAAACTATCTATAATAACTTTCAACAAGTTTAAGTTTTTTATAAATGCTTACTTACTTTTGTGATATGAATTTCATACTGTTTTTAGTTAAGTCCAAATATTATTTTTTCTTAAGTTATTTTTTAATTCTGAACTACATTTTTCGAAAGAAATATATGAATTCTAAAAAAAAAAATTCTTTAATTCATTAAATTCGTATTTAAGTTATGTTTTTCATTAAATATTCTGTTACTTGAGGGGTGCTTACTTACTTTTGTGATTAACTGTACATGTTATGTTATTAATTCATTTATTCATCCATTGTTTTTATTTGTTTATCTTAAGTTATAACAATGTCCCTTTTCTTTCTTTTTTCTTATGACTTTCAGCCTATTATGTAAACACTAAATTTATTTATGTTGATTATTATTTATATTTTATATTATATGTGTATATTGTATTATCTTAGTCTATAAAAGATAAATGTGCTCTGATTGACGAAATAAATAAATAAATATATAAATAGATGTCGCACATCGTACAAACTTGATTCAAGTAGTCCTAGAGTTCCTTCAGCATTCTTTGGGGCAGCATTTATCTGTCAGTATCCCTTGCCGGAACTATTTTCTATGTCTGGCGTAATGGTGTTGACCGTGTCCACCTTTTTCTCTGCTACTACCATTAGTACCTATTGATGGATCTGTGGTATCACGATGGATCTAAGTGCGTTTGTGTCATTCTGCAGACAGTCACCATAAAATTTTTAGTCCTCCATACCCCTTTATTGGGTACAACTCTGTACACCAAACTGCCTTTGTCATAGGATTCCATCTCTTTTACCACTCATCTAGACTTCACTCTTGATTTGGTCTTGTTGGTCTTCTATTGTCCAAGTACGTAAAGTGTGGTTGCTTTGCTAGCATGTCTAATGAGACCAGCTACAACAACTGATGCATCGTATGAAGTGGTGCAAATTCGTTCTAAGAATATTGATGAGGTATACCACCTTTAGTTTCCGGGTTATATTTACAATCCACAAGGCATTATCGATTCTAAAACTCAGCAAACTTCTCCTGTTCTTTCACTAGCAGATCTGTGTGATTATTAGTGATATCTTCAGTGGCAGTGCCATCGTTTTTGATTGCTTTTATGAACTTATCGTGAAAAATAGACCGACCTCTTCGATTTGCCTCTAAATGTATGGATTCCGGCTACAAAAACGTATTAGTTTTCCATAGCTTGTTTATTCCTCGCCATTTTGTCATCCTGAATCTGAATATGTGGCCAGAGTAGAGTGGTAATGAGTTCAGGTCCTAGTCCCAAACATAACAATCTTAGTGTTCTTCATCAATGCAAAATTTTCCGCGAGTAGTTATGGACACTATCCAAAACAAAAAACTCGGATTATCAGAGTTTCAAACCACCAAATCCTATACCTTCCTAATAATTGTTTGCAAAATGACACTATACGGACGATATTTCGACTGGGCTTCGTATTCGTGTTGTCGAAGGTAAAATTCACATAATCACAGACCCTAGCAACACGTTCCATCTGTACATCAACGTACATTTCCATGACTAATCCACTCTTATAGGCAATTTCTAAAAGCCCTCCCCTTCTACATCATCTGTACAATGACAAGCAAAAAAAAAAAAAAAAAACTAAACTAACAAAACTTTCAAATGACTCCCGAAACAATTCACAACACATTGACCTCAAAACCCATTGCGCAGCCGACAGTCATTATTGTTGTTCACTCTAGCAAAACTATTAACCCGTCCGTATCTGATTTCATCTTTACTGCCCACACTATGCATAGCACACAATAGGCATACGTTCATAAACTCATATCAATTCAATCAACAATTCATCTGGATAAAAGCAGATTCTCTACAAAAAAAAAAAGACACACAACAACAGACAGCAAATAAACGTCAGAAAAAAAATATTAAAAAAAACATGGAGAGTGCAGAGTGGTCTGAAGTAAGTTCACACAATCACCAAGAATTAGCAACAATTTGAAATATCATCAATCAAAGTTAATTACCAGCAAAAGTATTGAGAAACACGAACCAGTCACAGTAACTGATTCAACACATAAAATGTTAAAAGCCAAACTTATAACAAAAAGTAGTCACAAAAACAGTCTTTTTTTTTTTTTTTTTTTCATCATCATCAATTATGGCATAAACGCACATTGACAACACAACGAAGCTATACATATACTGTCAGGAGCTATTGATCTTTTTCGATCGAATCATTCAGCAATCGTATGTGAATTTCGTCATTTTTGGAGATATTTTCTTGTTTTTTTGTTTTTTCATTTTAATTAGTTGAATAATGTCGTTGGGAGGTTATTATTTATAAATTCTTTTGGGATTATTGTCCGCTAAACGATTAGCGAAACAGAATGCTGATGCAATTTTTATTCACAGAATTCTATCAACTGTCACGTTTGACATTTACTTGTTATAAACAAGAATCAGTATTGACTTTGAAAATTAAAAGTATCTTTTAAGTTTCCACTGTCAAGGTTGTTGGTAACTTTTTTAATTTCTTTGACAAACAATTTTGCCAAAAAGATAAACAACTCTGGAAAGGACAACACTCGTGCATGCGAGAAAAGTTTTAATTTCCGTAGAAAATGTAAACCTGTGTTTAGCACGATACGTGGATTGCGTGTATCCGATAAATGTTTAAATGCGACAATGACGACGACCTCGGAAGGAAGTTAACCGAAATAATTACGGAAAGTTATACAATCGTTTAAGGAATGAATGGAATTGGAGCGCGATTGGTAAGAGGAATACTGTCATTTATGCTTTAGGAGAGAAATTATAATATGCTTTTGACACGATATGTTTGAAGTTGTAAATGGGTGGGTTATTTCTGAAGTATTTCTCGAAATTTTTAACAATCGTTTAGAAATCACTGATTTTTGACAACATGAGGGTGGTTAAAGAGTGGTGACTCCTGTTTATGGTTAAGTCCGAAAAGAAATGTTGGTATTAAGTTCTGCCTACTAATTGTTTTCCATAATAAGTATCTATGGTTGTTTTTTTAGAATTTTCAAATCACCTTTGCGAAAGATGTCCTCACTTTTGTTTTATTCTTGTTATATTATTATATTCCCTGGTTTTTGACAACAAGGTTCTCTAGATAGATCAGCAGTACTTACATGGATTCTTGTATATATTTTAAAATATTTATTTATTTCTAGTCCGATTTTTTTATTCTATAAACTAATCGTTTTTTATTTTCTATGTTTCAGGTGAGTGTATCTTCCAATGCAACAACATTTTGTTTTTTCTGTAAGTTTTTGAATTTATTTTCTAATAACATGATGAAAAATCTGTTCCCTTTTCTGTGCTCCATTATTCTATCTAGCTTTTCTCTTTTAGTGCCGAGTCTCTATACGTCTGCAATGTTCGCTCCAACTCGTACCTATTGCTTTTTTGTCTGCTTCTTAGCATTATCCACTCTACATGTAGTTCATTTGCATCGCCTTCCAGTTACAGGACATCCCTTCTTTAGGTCCTTAGCAGCAGACTGTGTTTTGACGCTGAAGCTCTTTCACTTTACCATATTTTTGTGTCCAATTTTTTACATGAATACATAAGCCGTGAATGTACAATAATGTTGTTTAATAATCTCCTAGTTAAGACGGAGACCAGTTTTGCTGAACCACTTTTTAATCACTTTGGTTATACTTATTTACTTAACGGGCTCCCGACCCGTGAAGAGCCTCTGCCTGAGACACGGCAGCCTCCCACTCTCTTCGATCCCGGGCACGCTGCTTCCAGTTATCTAGACCAAGCGCTCTGGCATCTGCGATAGCTTGATCCTTAAAACGGAGGTTCGGTCTTCCTTGTCGTCTCGAACCTGGGGGCTGTGATTCGAAGATCCTCTTTGCTGGAGCATTATTGTCCATTCGCTCGATGTGGCCGAGCCAGTGTAGTCGACGTGTTTTGGCTTTTTGGACTACATCCACATCTTGGTACAGCTCATAGAGTTCGCTGTTATATCTTCTGCTCCAATTGCCCTCCTCGTATACGGGACCGAATATCCGACGAAGAATTTTTCTTTCGAAAGTGTTCAATATCTGCTCTGCTTTCTTGCTTATCGTCCAACACTCGGCTCCATACAGCAGAACTGGCAGGATCAAAGTTTTGTAAAACAAACATTTCGTCTTCCGAGTTAGGAGTTTTGACCCCATTTGTTTCGCCAAACCGAAGTAGCAGCGGTTTCCTAGGGTAAGTCTTCGTCGAATCTCCACTAAGTTGTCATTCGTGGAGTTGATATTTACTCCGAGGTAGGTAAACTCCTTAACCACTTCGAAGTTACTGTTGCCAACAGTGACGTTTTGTCCTAGGCGGTGGACAGATGCTTCTTTGTTTGTTGACAACATGTACTTGATTTTGTCCTCATTCACTTTATGGCCAACTCGTTTCGCCTCTTCTTCAATTGCCGTAAAAGTCTCTAACACGGCGCGCTGGGAGCGACCGATGATGTCGATGTCGTCTGCGTATCTCAGCAACTGGACAGATTTGTTGAAGATAGTGCCTTCCGTGTTCACACCTGTCCTGCGCACTATCTGTTCCAGCACAAGATTGAAGAAGTCACATGATAGCGCGATCCGGTGCATGTTTGGAATAGTTCAGAGGAACTGTTGCCGAATTGCACGTTGCACCGCATGTTTTCCAGCGTCAGGCGGCACAGCTGGATCAGTTTAGCTGGGATCCCGAATTCGGCCATCGCCTTGTAGAGCTCAAGGCGATGAATGCTATCATATGCGGCTTCAAAATCGATGAAGAGATGGTGAGTCTCGACTTAAAATTCGTTGGTCTTTTCCAGAATTTGCCTTAGTGTGAAAACTTGGTCGATCGTCGATCTGCCGGGCCGGAAGCCACACTGGTACGTGCCGATTAGTATGCTGCAGAAAGGCTTCAGACGTTTACACAGTACGTTGGATAGGATCTTATATCAACACTTTGGTTATAGTATACCAAAAATTCTTGGTTTCTATCAAGGCACAGTCTTACATGATGTGTAATAGCATCAGACTTAATATTGAATCCTGTGGGACCCCTATGATGTAGTATTCTTGCACTCCATCTTGGGTTTCAAACTGTTTTCGAAATAGTTTTCAAAAGATATCATGCTATTCTCTACTTTAGTTCAGGACGGGCTTATTCTCAGACTTCAAACTTCGGCATCTTTATTTTGCATGCTCATCGTCGCGGATTTCGATTTACAAGTTCAAATAGCTGTCTTAAGTCCAGGTTTACTGAAATCTGTACGCCTTAGTAGGGAGATACAGTTACACCTCCCTGGTTGAGTCCTTTTATATTTAGCGATCCACTTCTGATCCACTATATTTTCTTTCTAATCATCCAAAATGTCTTATGCTTCAATGAGTTGAGTGACATGACTAACTGAGCTGTCATTTATGATTTTTTGTATAGATTGCTTCGACTTTCTTAAGATTTAATCTTTGACCAATAACTGGTCTATATCCAACAGGCTGGGCTAACTCCCTCCAATTTTACTCACCAAGTTGATGAGTTTCGTACGATTCCCAATGCTTCTGTGAAATCTTACCGACGACACTAATATAACAATGACCATCAAGTTTTGTAGGGATATTACAGCTTTGAACAACTAGTCTCTATACATTTTGTCATACACGACCTTAATATACTTAAATAGGCAATGAGTAACGATTTGAAATTCCTGGATCTTCCCCTTTCCCTTCCCCTTACCAGGCCAAATCATGTATCTTGTGAAAGTTTTCAGCATTTCAGCATTCGTACCAATATGACAGTAAGGATGTTGTACACGATAGTCAGAAGCTTTATCCCTTGAGTTAGGACTTGATCCGACCATGCTTTACAAATTTTTAAAAATGATCAGACTACCAAGGCATTGTTGGTCCTGAGGTTGAGTATTACTGCTTTCACTTTCGGACATGCGGAGGTGCTGTCTGTCTTCCCATAACTGCGACTATTCTACGACAGCTCCTTCTTTTATGTACAATGGACCGCTTTGTTCCAAAAAAATGTCAATGAAAGGATCCTCAGAAATATGATATTTGGACGCCCGAGCACATGATAGCTGCCAGGCCAACAAGTTCTACATGCAACAATGCGAACATCTCCATACCATAAGCAGTCCGTGCTCGTAGAGTTCGCAAGCAACGCTCGTCTTTTCCTCGTTGAGCTCGCGAGTTGCCCATTTTTGCACTTTCATGGTTCACGAGCAAGCAGCGCTCTTTTTTGCTCGTAGAGCTTGCAAGCAGCCCTCGTTCTTTACTCGTTGAGCTCGCGAGTTGCCTAATTTTTTTGCTTGCACGCTTTACGAGCAGTATGTACTCCTAGAGCTCGCAAGCAGCCCTCATTTTTTGCTCGTTGATGTCGCAAGTTCCGTCATTTTTTTGCTTGCACGCTTCACGAGCAGTATGTACTCCTAGAGCTAGCAAGTAGCCCTCATTTTTTGCTCGTTGATGTCGCAAGTTGCCTCATTTTTTCAGTTGATTCACGAGCAGTACGTAAAGTTCGAAAGCAGCACTCTTTTTTCCTCGTAGAGCTCTCCAGCACCTCTCGTTCTTTGCTCGGTGAGCTCGCGAGTTGTTTAATTTTTTTACTTGCAGGGTTCACAAACAGTACGTACTCCTAGAGCTCTCAAGCAGTCCTCTTTTTTGGTCGTAGAGCTTGGTAAGCACGCGTTCTTTGCTCGATGAGCACATGAGTTACCTAATTTTTTTATTTGCAGGGTTCACGAGCAGTACGTGTTCATAAAATTCGCAAAGCAGCACTCTTTTTGCTCGTAGAACTCGTAAGCAGTCCTCTTGTTTTGCTCGTAGAGCACCTTTTTTTTTGTTCGCAAACAGCCCTCGTCCTTTCCCTTTGTAGAGCGTCCGTTGAAACAAGTTTTTCGTTGTTGCAGTCTAGTGAAACCCAAAAGGTGCTCCAATTTGAATTCTGACACCAGCCATGTTTCCAGCATTTACTTGCCTTCATTGGCACTTCCAGATATCCCGAATATTTAAGAGTGTTTTGCGTTTGCCAGAGACATCAAACCAAATTCTTACTGCTACAGGCGCCTTTTAATGTCGTAAACCTCTAAAGATACTATACTAAATAGCCGATAAGAGGTCTAAGCTAACCTAAGTATCTGAATGAGTCTTAGATAAATGATACAAATCGTCAACCTTTGTCGATCTATCCTTGTGCTACACATTCACAGTCTTTTACAGATCATTAAACAACATTTAACGACTCACTGGCGGCGCGGCGTTTCCCAGAATCACATTAAAACCGAAGACAACAATCAAAAACCCTATGCCGGCGGCGGCAGCCATTTGCATTTGAAAGAATCAAAGAGAATACATAATGTTAAACCAATAAAAACCTTAACATTACAACACCTTTTAACAGCTTGCTATAATTAACCAGATAATAAGTTCTCCCACACTCGACCGCATTTGCAAAGTTTAATTAAAATGTGACTGAGACCGGGTCTCTAAAGCCGATTTAAAAACCTCAACTTATTACACTCTGTGTGTCTCTCTCTCTCTGACACATTCCATCGTTTATAGCACATGCACCCCATATAATGCAGGCCTGTTGTTGTGGCCCCCCCTAGTGCCCTGCTCTTAACGAGAATGACTCCACTTTGTTGTCACACTTAGTTCCCCATTTAGGGTATCGGAGCGCAACTTAAGTGTTGTGTGTCGCGCTGTTTAATCAAAATGGTAGTCGATTTGATTATTATGCGATAAAGTGTATTTTTCTTCCCCTCTGCTTCTCGTTTAGTTGTTATGTTTAGTTTACTTTGTCCTCGTGTCCCCCTGCTGTCAGTTTTATTCAATTTTATTTGCTTCCACACTGTTTTTCGGTGTCCAATTCCATTTGTGGTGGTCGGTCTGTCCTGTGTGTGGCTGGGCTGGCTGGCTGCTCCGTTCGTTGGTCGCGCATATTAAGTAATAATAATCGATGGATGGATGGATTGATTGCCCCTTGTTTATGGGGTCTATGACTATAGACAGATACATGTGTGTACGAGTATCTCTGTATCTTTGAATAGAGCTGTGTACTGTTTGCTTTCATTAGTCACATGGATTTCGAGGGGCTGTCAGAAGGGGGGGGGGGTCGGTCTTGTACACATATGTATATAATTTATGTTTGCTGATTTTGTACGATAGTCCGCGGTGCTGCGGTGACTTGTTTTCCGATTCATCTTCTTTCTTTCATTTTTTTTTTTTTTTTTTTTTGTTATTTGCTTTTGGACTGGCTGAAGCTGGTTTTATGTTGTTTCATTGATAGCATACCGCCACGATCTCGGCCTCTTTTCTCCAGCATGGTCATTGTGTGTGCCTCTGCCTCTGCTGCTACTGGAGAAGAGTAGGTAAAATGGAGGAAAAACAAAACTTCTCAGTCCTCATGATGACTTTTTAAAAATATTCTGTTTGTTTCTGTTTTGTTGTTCGCTTCATTGTTATTATCTCGCTCGTTTCTTCCATAATAATGACAATAAAAAGTAAAACAAAAAAAAAAGCGAAGGAAAAACAAAGGCATGCAGATATTAATATACCATTATAGATGGGTATGGCGTTGCCAGATAGAAATTTAACTTGGCTTAACTTTATCATCAAATGTCGGCGAAAAGTGTGGGATTCTTTAAAACACAAAAATTCACGGTCGGATCGGTTGAAGGAATGAGGTTTGAAGTTTAAATCACTCCCATTCATTCTGAAAGTTTTTCAGTTTAACTATGACTACGGTTCACTCGTATGCCTAGTTGCGACATATTGTCATTTTCTTAATCGGATTGTGATTTGTGTATAGATTCTTGGTTTACCAAGCCGTTCATAACACAGATGCGATTAGGCAAGAAAATTCTGAGAATTGTACTGTACTTACAAAGAATTGCGGTTTTAATACTCTAGACATAACTCTTCCAGTATTTGTAGACACCATTCAACTCCTCACATCGAGTTCAGATCTATTATAGGCCGAGACAATGGTGGTATGGTTCGATTAGTAGGCTGCAGCAAGTGCAGCCACACTTAGGCCAGAATAGGCCCATTCCGATAGGATCTAGTGTCCTCAATTTACCCAAAGAACACATCAAACAGAAACTTGGATCTCCATACAGTTCAGAACGAACGTTCGAATATGCTTGTTAAAACCGTCAACATTCACTTATTGTTTAGATCCTATGAACGTAGATTCTGAGCCAGCCCTAGCTAGTTCATCTGCAGATTCGTTGCCTGGAATTCCTTGATGACCAGGGACCAACAGAGTTTCATCCTGTTATGTGTTGCAAGAGATTGTTGTGAATCGTAGCAGCATTTAGCTGATAAAGAGTTGTCGACAGAGCTTTAACTGCTGCCTGGCTATCTGAAAAGATGTACATATATCCTAGCGCCCTTAATACCTTTACTAAGGTTTAGCCTTTCGCAGATCTCAATAGCATGTAGTTCAGCCTGGAAAACCATAGGACGCATTCCCATAGGTATCGAAACTTTGGTGTTAGGCCCAAAGACGCCAGTTCCAACTCCAATTTCCATCTTCGATCCGTCCGAAAACCAGATTTAGACCTCTAGGCTCCAGTGCCGGAACATCATTAGACCAGTTTGCACGGTACAATGTTTTTACATCAATAACCTACCGAAACAGTACTTCCATGATGTCGGAGATAGTGCAAAACATGTACTTTTTGGAATTGAGGCAAGAATTTTCATGTATCCATGGTTACCTAGTTAATACCTGTATTCTAACTCCAGCTTAATAGTGCATCTAGCGGCCGTCTTCCTAATGATGATTTGTAGGGAAAAAAGCCCAACAACAGGTTCTAATCCTGCCGTAGGGTAGGTACGCATGGCATCCGTAATACCGAGACAGGCAATTCTCTCGAGCTTAGTTGCCGTTGTCCGTTTAAGAAATTTCGACCACCAAACGATGGTCGCGTACGTGATTATAGGCCTCACCACCATTGTATACATCCAATGAATCATTTTTGGATTTAGACCCCAAGTTGTGCCGTAAAGGCGTCTACTGGCCCACATGGCCCTATTGCTTGTTCTTACGCGACATGGTTGAAAGTAAAATGTCCTCTAACATAAAGTCTGACATAACTAGTACATCTTGTGCAGAGACGGTATAAGAGACCCTTTTTTTACAAAATCCTCCAGCATACGATCTGGCAACACTATGCTTGCTCCAAAAAGCGAATAAACAAAACTGAAAACCAGCAAAGCCATCGTCATTCAGAAGCAACTACACAAATAAACAAACGAGTGTCATGTTCCCTGTTTTAATTCTGCTTCTTCTTTCTTTTTACTTCTTTTTTTTTTGTGCTTCCTTAACACTACTCCATCTTTCTTTACCTTCTCATGTGTTGTTTTTTTTTTTTTTTTATCTGTCAAAAACCACATCCGTACCATGTATACATATCTATATACTTCTTGTGTTTTTATTTATTTTTCTTGTTTATCTCCATTTTTCTTCTTTTTCACTACCAATTCCATTTCACCCGCCGCAACCCCCTTCGGTTTATACAGACTACAGAGTGTATGATGCCTTTGGCTTTGATTTTGTTTTTTTTTTCTTCTTCTGGTGCTATGTAGTTCTTCGTATGAAGTTTTATTTTGTTTTGTTGCATTCTCATTCACATTCTTCCAACACAACAAGATATTCCTGCTTTGTCTGCGCCTAAAATCGAAAGAGCCCGACAGTTGTTGGCAGAACCGCCACAGCGCGCAACATAAACATTTAGAACCCGACACATAGAATAACGTACGATTACGAGACGAGACGAGATTCGAGAGTCGAGAGCCTTCTCTCGTTTGTATGATATGACGGTATTCTGTCGAAGTTGTTACATTAACTAAACTTGCTCGCGTTCGCCATCACCAACCAGAGTATCTAACTTGCGTGTTCCTTTACATTTAAAAGTATTGTTTTTTTTTTCTTTTTTTTTTTTTTTTTAGGGGTGCACAACCCCTCTTCGCCTGTCCTCCAGCATTCGGTGTGTTTTTTTTTTTTTTGTTCCTTTTTTCTGTTTTGTTGTGTTGTGTTGTGTGTAGTTACATGCTGTTAGGCGCATAGTGTTTTGCTCCTGACACAAAAGACTGAAGCACCAAATAAGCTTTATCTCTTCGTAAACACCATACACATAGATACGAGGTTGTGTATCTGTATCTCAGTGAATACAGTGAGGGAAATGTGAATAGATTCAGTATATAAATATTTTTTTTTTGTGTATCTTTAAGTTGTATTGAGTATCTATGGTAATGTTTTAGGCTTTGTAGAAAATTATAAAGAGGGAACTGTGTCAGTGAAATCGGTTACTTAGGACCATTGTGAGTTAAAATTCTTGCACTCTAAGCATTTTTGTATAATGACGTCGCTTTCACAAATGCTTTTATGTAAGAAGGATTCCCTCGCCTGTGAATAACTCCAATTAGATACATTTTTAGTGGGTAAAGCCTGGTATAACCTATTCCGCTTTCCTTACACTTCCAGGGCCTGAATATGTCAATCTAGGGTTACCTATTATCAAAACCAATCAGTTGTCTTGACTATCTTCTATATCAGTACAGACGTTTTGTTAACTGGATTGTTGATATTTTATGACACTGGTTCTGGTGCTTTAGAATTTGAGAAGAAGAATGGAAACGCGCTTTTATTTCTATTTTATTCCATTTCACGGAGATGTTTTCGTTTTAACTAAAGCCACCAGTCTTTATGTTTTGTAATGGAACCGGGATTTGTCACCTAGTGACACACTATTCATTAACGTTGCAGTTCATCTTCTTGGTTCAGATACATATGAATGTACTTACTGTTAACCAGAGCTGTTTAGAAGTAAGAACTTGCTTCTAACGATATTTCTTTTGAAGTGAATTCCAAAGCAAATTAAATTTTGATTATCTCTCGTTCAGAGCCCTTCTAGGAGATAGGCGGACATAATCGACAAAGATCTAAGATCTACTCTCATTAAAGTAAAAAACAAACGCTGACTGTTTAGGAGCTTCATTGCAGGGCATTGTATCCTCCAGCGACACATAATTCAGATTTGTAGAGCGATGATGTTTAAGTTATACGATGAAAACTATATATTAGGGACTATGAGGCATCCTGTCAACCCAATGTTTCAATACAATTTCGATGGTTTCGGCCTCTATTTGACGTATAGCTTGACCAATATTGTTCTTGAATGCCTGAATTGTCTCTGGATTGTTTACATAGCATTGATCTTTGATCAAAAAAAGGCGTCAAATCGTAGCTCCATGCCGGACAAGGACATAACCAAAACGACTGACTACACGATTCTTGAACTTAGTGTGCAATAAATCGATTGTAGGAAGACTTGTGTGGCACGTAGCCTCATCTTGCTGGAACTATAGCTCGGACAAGTTCAAATTCTTAATTTCTGGCCATAAAATACGTTTCTTCCATTGTCAGAAGAAAATGGTCCAATAATGCCACCACTCCAGAAACCTGCTGAAAGCTGCAATTTGCTCCTTTGAGTGCACACGACGAACATGGGAATATGTTCGGTTATCAAACACTAAACCATCTGCAGTTTGTGCATTTTTTCGACCGAAATTTCTTCTTTCGCTTAAAAGCTGTCAGTGTCAAAAATAACATATGATTCAAAAAGACACCAACAGATGGCTCACATACTCTAGCACGAGAACAGCATCGGTTGACTTGGCACCAGGAGAGTCACAATATATCTTTTATCCCGCAGTGCGTCCTACTATTTATTCATTTATAAGACTTCCGTCCGGTTGTCATAAAAGCTTGGAAGTAGTGTGCCCCGCCTTTATTTATTAGTTTTTTGGCAGAACCTACTGGTAATGTCTAGGTATACTAGCTGTATCTATCATAAGAATTTAAGTTTTAAAGAATCGAATTTAGTTGCTATAACTTCATCATTTCGGGTACCTTTTGTCTTATGATTGCACTTGACAGCACTCAGTTCATACAATTAAAGCCGAATTGGGTGAAATTAGATGAAAGGGGCATCATTTTGTTACTATCTAGGTTGCAGATACTCTCAAATCGTAACACGGATTGAATCTACATTGGACTCTTCATCAATGACTGACATTTGTTTTGTATTTTTTAAACAAAAAAATTAGCCCTCTAAGGAGTTTTTGTTTCTAAAAACATGTCATAGTTCCACAGCCCAATCTATTCCATTTGAATCTCTACTGAAGATGGCTATACGACTAAAGGAAAATTCTTTTTTTATTTCGAGAATAAGTCTGGCACTTTCAGGAGGTATCTATGGTGTTGAAATCCTTTACCCAAATGTTTGTCGCCCTCTTAAGTCCTCCTTTTAAGTAAGAAGCCTTCATACAAAATTTCAATCTAACTTGATTCAAAGTCTATAAAGATTTTTTTTTAGTCCAAGTGTATCTATAAAGACTACGCTCACTGTATTCTATTTTGTCGTCATAGTGAGCGCGCTAACGATTGGGAAAACTCATGGTACATGATGGTGTGTGCGCGGCCAAGTGTGATGATGTTGAGGATGGGGGGGGGGGGGGGGGGGGGGGGGTGTATATGGTGCGAGCGGGGTGCGATTTGTGATAGTGATGGCAACGCGGCAAACAGCGGTGATGGAGGCGGGCGGCGACGGTGGTGACTTTATCGCTTCTCTTGTATATAGTCGCTTTAGAGCAGTGAGTTACGAACTGCTGTAGGCTGTGAACGCGCGTCGCGACAGAGTCTATGTGCGCAAATTTTATTTGTTTAAACACAAATCGTCTTCGGAATTAATTCCGCGTGTGTGTCAATTAAAAGTAAAAGCAAAAACAAAAAAAAAAAAAGGAATAAAGATACCCCTCCTAGCGAAACGAGATAGTACAAGGCCTTGCCTAACCTAATAGGCTGTGCTTTGGTCCTAATAGATTGGTGGAATTAATTTTTTTTTATTTTTATTTCTACTTTCTGGGTCATCTTAGATTATTTGTATACATTATCTTGTTTATCGTTCGGATTAAAAAAAAAAAAGAAAAAAAGATACATTTTGTTCGGAGGTATAATAAATCGTCCTTGCTTTGAATAAACAATATAAATTCGCCATAAAAACGCAAACTGCTCGTGTGTGTTGTGTTCTTTTCCACCTCTTTTTCTCTCTCTCTCTCTCTGCGGAATTTGTGGAATAATAACAAATTAGATACAGTATCTTTTATACCTTTCGGTATTCCATTTTATTCGTATCTAAACAAGTCAAAGAAGTTGGCATAGCAGAAGAGGAGTGAAAATATTTAAATTATTTCGGTATTGTGTCATCGTTTCTTGTATTTTATTAAACAACAAAAAATAAATAAATAAAAAAAAGAAGCAAACCAAAGATAAAATCATAAATCATTTGGAAGAGTTAATTTGCTTAATGAGTTCGTATTCCCGTTCATGCGAGGAGATTTATTAATTTTCTCTTTCTCCCAACCCGGGGAGGTAAGTCATTCGTGTGTGAGTAATTCAAAAAAGGAATGTTAATACCTCAATTAGTTGATACATACAACGTTTCATGTCTATAATTGGGGGAAAATAGTGAAAGATAAAAAAAAAAAAAAAAAATTAATAATAATAATTGAAGTGTGTAATTAGTTGGAAGATAAAGAGCCTATAGTGTGTGGAAGAATAATTTGTGTGAAAATTTAGGTTAACGGTATCCCGTATTACCGCCCCACAATGGCGGGGATTGATGGATTAATTACACCGCCGACACAACCGGCCGCTAATCGGCCGGCAACAAGTAACAAGGATTTACATAACGTTTGGAAGGATTACACCAAACTAAAAACGTATCTTATTCTAAAGGATAAACAAAATGAAAAGGTACGAAGTTTGTGGATTGTTTAAGGTTTTTTTCTTCTCATACTACAAACATACACATGTATGTACATATTTTGAAATCGAAAATGAATGTGTTTCGTGCTGATAGCATTGGCCTTTCCTATCAAAAGTTCAAACCGCAATTTGCTTCTACCAACGGTCAACAGATTAAGGCTGACGTGTTATTCGGGCATGCTCTATGCAGTTTTTTTTTTTTTTAAATTCTGGTTATAAGTAGGTACATAGATACAGTCTTGTGGTATTAGTCGGGTTTTTGTGTTTTGCTGAATGTGAGTGCAGTGACGCATTTGCAGGGAGGAGGGATCACATTGGATATGGTGTGTTACTTTAGGAACTACTTCACTTATAGTGAAGGGAAGCTAGATGATTTGTCTCAATATTTCTGGGTGTGTCCAGAGTTCATGGACTCATTATAGTAGCCGCGATACTACATAGTGTCAGTCAAGTTGTTCACTTCCGATTGACCTTTGGAAGAAGTTGCTTTTCTATCTCGATACAGATGTACATACATATGTTAAAAATAATCATGGAGTTCAGTTCAAGTCAAACAAGCTATGATGACTTATGACCCATTGAACAAGTTTTAATAGAGATTGGTTTAAATGTTTGTCCTGGAATGTAGAAGATCAGATTAGAAGTCACACTGTGCCTTCACTAAGCCCGACATCTTTTATGTCTGGAAATCATTAAAATTTAACTTTTTGTCGCGTTTAGTATTTTTAATTTCTATACTGCTGGACTAGGTTTCTACATTCCGAAACCCTCTGTAAGCAGGCAGCTATTTCCTTGAATAAATTATTGCGAAATACTGATGTTGATTGGTCTAACACAGAATGAAAAAGCAGCACTCTTTGTAGAAAAGATTATCATCGACAAATTACAAAAGAACTCTTGGTTACTAAACCAATGTTCCCGCAAATTAGTTCTCAATAAACTGAAGTTGCACTTGCTTTAGGTTCGATGAGACTAAGTGGAATTTTTAAAAGATCTCTGACTAAAACAACCTTCCTGTCCATATCATGTTTCTATTCTTTCTCACAATAGATACTCTCTTAAGATGGAGTTATCATTTTGAATTGATTTTATCTGTTCATTGCGCTCTCCTTTCGTATAATTCGTATAGTCTATCTTTATCCCTCGATGACACCATATATTTCACAATGTTTTCTGACGTTTTACTTGATAAAATGATTGCAAATGACAGATATCGTCGAAGCCTTTGTTGATTCTACATTTTTTTGACAACATATCAAACGTTTTTTTTTTCCTTTGCATATCTACTGCTAAACTACAACCAATTCGATTGTTGAGACAGGGCTGTCGAGCAATATTTACTTACGACCACCGCCACGGTTGACGTCTGAACATGTGTCAAGTTTGGGAAATTTCTAATCGAGACAACATTTACGTCAGAGTTTTTCGTTTGTCATCTGTATGTGTCATTGAATTTGCCTTGAGCTGTCAGTTCAATAGAATTTTCACTGAAAAAGTTGAGGGATGCTGTTTTTTTTTTATATTATGTGGCTACAGGTTGTCAACCAATAAAATTTTGAATATTTGTTGTAGTTGTGTAATTAAAAAGGATGAGTTTGAGGTTTCAGGCCAATTATTCTATACGAAAGCATGAACGTCAGTAATGTGATAGGGGTGTTTTATAAATCATTATTTTTATTGACGCAGAATGTTACTGAAAACGCCAAAGAACAGAAGTGACAGTTTTCTACCCTGTGGCATCTCACTTTGGAATTCAGAGCATTTGGATACCTTTTGGTCGGAACATAACTATGGGCATAACCATGGTTAAAAATAATGCCAGGAATGAATGGGCGCTTCCTACATAAACAAGCTTTAACCAGTTTTACCGGCACGAATTTTTAATTCTTGTTGACGCCGGTAACCACCTTTCAAGAGCTTTCTTTCAGTTTTTAGCACAGTAATGCCAGGCGTAAATGTTTGGGATCTCAACTGAACAAAAAAAGTGGCATTACATGCCTGATGTTCACAATGACCATAACCTGTTAGAATCAAGCTGTCTCTGAGTAGCGGCATGTACCTCGTCGGAAAGAAGCCGGTTCACTGTGGCCGTACCCCTATCAGAACCTGTTGGCCTCTGATTCGAATTTGGCGCCATGAGACTGAGTTAACCTTCATTCAAGACTGGTTCTAGACTATGTTCTACTGTCGCATCTATTTGCTTATTTCCCGACTTATAACGTAAGCGATTTCGTTTACACTTTAACAAATGTCTTTCCTCTTCATGTTGACTACTACACTACAATGACTATCTCTTCTGCTTAGGTTGCTGCAATTGGATTTTTGAGTGTCAACCCATAGTCCACCGGCTGTTATAAATGTCTACAAGGCGCCTTCTAAATAGACTGATGGCTAAGTGGTTAATCTCAGGTATCCGTTGACGTCCGAACGCCATTGTAAGGAGTTTTCAAGCATTCAAACAATCTTACGATTGAAGCTTTTCCATCTCATCGTTACGCTCAGATTCTTCAATAAAATAATAATGCCGCCGTTACGCGTCGCATTGCTGCACTATCAGTAGCTATTGACTTCTACATTTTGGGTATTTGGACAGTATCTGAAAGATTCCTTCTATTTTTTCGTTGAAACACAAAACTGGGTTCTAAACATTGTTCTTGAATTTGTGTAGTGTTTTCTTCCGAACGGAACGTTTATGTGAGTTCCTCTCATAGTGTCCACTTTGTCAGGGTTAAAGGCTCCCTTAAATCCACCCACACTTCAGAGTTTATTTACAAAAACTAGAAATATCTGTCTGTCAAGTGGGCTTCGTGCCTCAGTATTTAGGGACTGCGACTACTACTAGTTCGATTCGTAGACAACATCGAAGATTTTTCCACGGGCCTTACCTTTCGTGACCTCCTGACCCCGTCCTGCCCAAGTAACATCACCACAACGGATAAATACACGATTATTGAAATTTGTATACAATAAATTGATTTTTAGCACGTATCCTGCTGGTACCATAGCTCGTCCAAGTCATAAAAAAATCGGTTATGCCTCGGTAGCGCTGTACATTGACTGTATCGTTTCTTCCATCATTTTCGTCTTGAAAGAGAAAAGAGTTAAAAATGCCGCCACTCCACAAACCATACAGCAGCTGCAATATTTTCCGTTGAGCAGACAGGACTAACACGAGAGTATGTTCGGTTATCAATCAGCAAACCAGTCTTACGAACTTTTATAATAAACTTGCATTATTTTGACCGAAATTTATTTTCAAAATTCGCTTCGGCAACATAGCATGCACCTTGGATGTAACTTTGCAATATTTCCCAACGTTTTTCAAGCGTAAATCGATTCATTTCGTGCTGCGAAAATATAATACTGAGTTTCTGTCAATTTTTTGAACGCGTAAGAGCTGTCAAAATAACATATGATTCAAAAAGGAACCAACAGATGGCCCAGCCTATCCAAGCGTTTCAACTTGCGTGAACGTGGCAAACGAACCGGTATCGAGCACTTCAACTCACTTGCAGATTGTACCTATCTGCAGTGAATAAGAGTGACTTAATTTTACTTCACTGAACTGCACAGCGATTTGCCAATGAAACCCGTGAAATATAGCCCATCACTGTCATCTATCCACTTCCTAGTATAACAAATTCTAATGTTAAAACTTATGTCATGTCTACAATATCAAATCCTCAATCCGTGTGAAATCGCATACATCTGTAAATGACAACAAAAGAGACTTCAAGTGGAAAAAAGAAAACAAAACTAACCCCTGCATACTTAACTAGACATCACGAATTCAACAAAATTAACGTGTTTCCCAACAAAGCTTTTATGTAATTAATCTTAATTTTCACAGAATTCCCGCATACAATGCAATTAAATGGGTGCTAATAAATTGCATGCTATGTGTGACACGAACAACGCGATTTCTCATCTAAACCCACTAAAAGAGAGAAACCCACTTAAATGTTCGACCGAATAAAATTCACATAATAAACTGCACACGAACAATGGCATTCTACAATATTTTCTGTATTTATAATCATAACAAATTATAGTTTTATTAATAGACTTTAATGCCCCCGCGTTCCTGTTCTCCTCCTCTTGTATCCGCATGGGCTTTGGCAATGTGAATAGCTCACTTAAGCACTTTTGATTTATCTATGACTATAAAAAATATACGTATAGATACGCTCGAATGTATAGTGTATCTATACATCAACAAATCACTTTTAACGAAACAAGATATGAGTAATGAGATCATAAAAGAAGTATACAAGTAGAGTAGAAAGAATAAAAACCAAAAGAATTCTCTATTCTCCAATAAAAACGCCGGCGAAACCAATTGAGTTACAATAACCATGGCATAGCCCCGCACAAAGATTGAAAGATACTTTTTTACTTTTTGTTTGTACTTTCAATGCAAGTATACCACTTTAATACTATATATCTACCTCTTAACCGATATATGTGTACATATATGGAAACTTTTTCCAAGTGCCGACTATATCTCAAGAGCAATAGATACGAGTACAACCGCAATAGATACACACGAACATACGGATGCAAACAAGCAAACCACTTGAACGTTTAACAATTTCAAATTCATTCACTGTAACTAATTATAATTACATTCAAGTGTGAGATACATACACGCAGAACAGAATAGATAAAAAAAAAAAACAAAAAAACAATTTGCAAAGCAAGAAAAACATCTGCTGTGCGCTACTGTTGAGACATGAAAATAAACTTCAAGTGAAAAGACTGTCGTCTTTGGTTTTGGAGTTCTGTTTGTTTTGCAATTTGTGGTGCATACTTTAATTTCGTTCGGGAAAAACAGTTTGCCATTGTTCGTTCGTTCGTCGTTTCACAGATGACATGGAATTTCTTCTTTCTTTGAATTTTATTATTTTCAAAAATTATTCTTAAGTGGGTTGGCTTGTTTATATTTGAATGAAATGAGGTGGAGAAAAGTTTAAGGTGTTCTCCTGGCGGGTCTGTATGGAATTTGTTTGCGTTTTATTGACAGGCATTGAGATGACATTGTTATTCTTTAGAGAAAAAATTTATGGGGCATCTGTGGGCGAAACACGAGTTGTTCACAATTTATTTTGTTTTTGTTCTTTGTGTATACAGATGGACAGGAAAATTTGAATTCTGTAAGGAAATTCTACTGGATATATGGAGGTGATTGATTTAGTCTATTGTTATGGATTCTTGTTGTTCTGCATAATAAGTAGAAAAGTTGACTTTTTAAGTCGTTTTCTTAAGTTTTGGGCATCATTGAGAAGGTAGTAGGTACTGAGTAGTCTTAATAGCTCACTTAAATTTTTTTAAATCCACAAAATGAATATAGGGAGTGGTTAAGACTGTTTTGAAAATGCCATAGAAGTAGCTTTATCAAATTAAAATTGCAGCTGTTTTGAATCGGAGCTCCTTGGAGGTAGGGTAGATGTCATAAAAGAAAGCAGTCTGCTCATACTTATTTCTGTCTTAAATAGTTAAGAGTAGACCACAGTCAGCATTTGCTTGTCTTTGAAATTCGACCTATTTCCAAAGACATAGACGAAATATTATTTTGACACTGACAGCTCTTAGGCGCTGGTTCGTAATGTATCCTCAACGGAGAATATTGCAGCCGAAAGTGTGCGCCTAAACCCGAGAACCTCAACGCTCCAAATATCTCAGCAACTGAACACCAGTCGCACTAGCCTGAGGAGACTTTTGCATAAAGATCTCGGATTATTCACTTACCAGGTCCAATTGACTCAGGAATTGAAACAAAATATTGATATTGTTTCTCTGTGTGAACTTCAAAGCAGCTCGAAATTGACGACGATTTTGCTCAAAAGATGAGGCGCATTTCTATCTCGACGACTAGGAAAATCCATAAGTAGTCATAGACAAGCCACTTACTCCTGAACGTGTGACTGTTTGGTGTGGTTTTTGTAATGGCGGAATTGTTGGCACATTTTTCTTTCAAAACGAAATGTGAACATCAGTCATCAGTACTGATTGGACTGGTTATTTGTAAAGCAGATGTCCCTGTCTTCGCCTAGATTGAATTTCTTCTTGAGGCATGCATCATGTTGGGAGTTACTTTGAAATTATTTAACATGAACACCAATGGTGCACATTCCAGCAATGATAGCAGATGATATCGCTGTTCAGAGTGTTCACAGCATTGTGAATGTCCAAAGGATGCTTCAGGGTCTCACTTGTTATGCATTTTCGAGTTTTGTCTTCCAAAAATCCAGTGAATCTAACATCGACGCAAACTTAAATGCTACTTGGTTGTTAAGGTTCAAATCTATTACGTTTTTTAGTAGTTTTATAGGGCTTTGAATAAAATCACTCTCATAGCTTCAACAGCTTCTGTGGAAATGTCTTTCTTCGATTCTGGCTTTCGAAAGTTTTGGGTTGAATCGCCAATCACTCAGTCAATCAAATTTTTCCCCTGTGCTTGTTGACCACCATAATTCTGTATGTTTTGTGTCAAAAAGTCATTATTGGGCGTCTTTCTAGGATTCTTAGGATTTCATGGAAGAGGCTGTTTAAAGGATCACCGGGCTATCGAACAGTTTTTGTGCGTGACTTTAAAATATTATAAGGAGCTGAAGGAAGTTTTTTTTGTAATCGCAGTTTGGTTCATCTATCATTCAAGTCAACTTCTAAATGCCGGCAGTTTGAACCGATTCATCCTTGTCTATCAGGCGGCATTCAACACATCGTTAAGAATGCAAAGTGCGGTCTTAGTTTGTGACATTAGATTTATTGACAACTAGATGACAGCCTGATGTATAGAACAACCTGTCAGTGTCGGTTTCCTTTTCTTTATTCTATCTAGATACATATGTATGTATACTGGGTTCTCAAAACGTGTACGCCTTTCCATATACATATGTATGTACGTTTCTCCCGTATCTATATGTAGTTCACTATGTACATTGACCTAATTAATCAGAAACCATTTGACACATGACATCATGTCAAACGTGAAACACATTATTGTTCTTTTAATTAATTCCCCGTTATACTCCGTACTAAACAAACATACCCATTTGTTGTAGATATGTATAGTATGTAGGCATCTTCAAAAGTATCTCTACCTCGAGAAATACAAAGCAAAGAAATAGGAACAACAATGACAAAAAAAAAGAAGTAACATTGTTACCTACTTAAAATGTCAAAGAACTCCTTAGGCGGCGTTGTTCGTCGTTTAATCTCTACACTTTATTCGTCGCCCCTTTGTGTTTTCCTCCCCCCAAAAAAAAAGCACTAGTTTGTTTTGTGATCACGTCACATAATTCCTCAGTACGTCAACTTCTTGTTTCTTTACGCTTTTTTTGTTTTTTTTGTTTATGCTTTCCTGTCTTGTCTTTCTTCTTTCAATTACATACTACTTCTCATGGTATGCTATTATCTTAACTGTATATGTACATGCATACATCATGTTGCGGTGGTGGTATTCTCTCCTTACCGGCACAATTAATGCTGTCCACAAGGAAAGAAAAAAAAAACAAAAAGAAAAGAAAAGAAAGAAAACAGAGACCAGTTGTTTGGTATGTCTTTTATGAGTGCGGTTCACCACAAATACCGCCGCGCCCCCCTGTGGAGTTTTGATGAATCTGTTTGAATAGTTGTCATGTTCTCTTTTCGCGTTTTTTTTTTTTTTTTTTTATTATTATCATTTTGTGGTCGATCATTTGGGCCAAGTCATAGAGCGAGTCATAAGCCATCTAGGGGCAGCAATGGCGTGTACGAGGAGACACCAAAAAGGTGAGGTACTTGGCCGCCCCTCTTGTTAATTCGAAGAGTGATTGAGTTTTTTGTTTTTTTTTTGTCTTTTACTTCATCTTCTTTTGCTAACTACTGCTTGTCCATTGAATACCGGTAATTTAGAGTTTTTCTTTCTTTTTTTTTTTTTTTACGAAAATAGAGAATTGAGATAAATTGAAGCCTGCTGTGTGGAGAGTTTGTGCAGTGAAGAGGGCCTTTTGTTTGACTTTGTGAGAGCTTTGAAGAGTTGAACAATTGACATTTTGCTTGCGTAGGCTGTTGACACAATTTTGATTTGATTTAGAGACAACGATGATGATTTTGAGATTTATTGATGATTTTTTTTTTTGTCCCGATAGTGGGTGGAAGAGGTATGTTTGTCTTTCATTTCGCGAGTTGTCCTAGATCGGGTGAAGAAAGTTAGTTGCTGTGGGAAGGTGAATATTTGAAAAGAGGTATTTTTCTTTTGAGTAAGGTTTGGAATTTTATAGGCTTTTGGGGTGGTTTTATGCATTCATGCATTCATAGAAGCGAGTTCAGTCTAAAAGTCATTAACTCAACCAAAGCAAGCAAATGCTTCTGCTCAAAATATCTTTGAATCCCAATCCCTAAGTTCAAGGCCTCTCGCATAGGTCCAAGGGTTTATTTTAGAAGGCTTTTATGTTTCAGTGTGTCATAGCATTTCTAAAGTTTTACTTGAAAAATGCCGCTCATCGAAAGTTTTGACAGTTCACATTCTCGCCTCAAAATCTAGATCTGTTTCCATGTACCTATCTACATAATTTTAACCATGAATTGTTCTAGACGGGATTTCAAAAGTTTTAGTGAGCTTTGTCTAGAATACCTTCCGAGTTTTTATTTTAAGGTCACTGATCGCGAAAAGTTCAGAAGCAGCATTCTACCCACATGTAAATACCATTCATTCACCTACGATCGTTGTTCTGTCATAACTCTTTATCCCTTTCCTGTGACTTGGTTAATGAACGACGCCAAAATTCTGATGAAATCGTAATCCAACAAATTATATACCATCAGCATAAGATAAGATACCGTCAGTCAAAAAATATCATCAAAAATTAATGAAAGAACATCCCTTCAAATTCCCCCCGCGTTAGATATCATGACAAACCACCTCGACATCCTAAAATTAGCACACAATCTTATCTGCACAAAAAATAATGACAAAAAAAAAAAAAAAGCAAAAAAGCAAACAAACCCACATCTGTCAATCTATTTCTTCGACCTCTGATCCACATGATTAGAGCTATAATTTAAGAGCTGTAAACCCACACTCATGACACTCGAGTCAACCTCTAAGTTTTCCAGCTACCACATGATATGTCATAATACCTGTCATTAATCTTTGCTTCTTTCTGTCTACTGTGTTTGAGTCAGAATACTTGTGTGTTTGTGTGAATCATTTAAATTATTATAGCAACGCGTCTACTCTTGTGTCTATCTATCTGTCTGTCGGTTAATTTTTTGTGATCCGCAAATGCTCTAAATCTTTTATGTTGGCCTGTGTGTGTATACATATATGTATATGTATACCTTACGTAGGCACTCGGTTAGACCGGGGCTTAGTTGACAGTTGTTTGACATGTCTGTGGGGGCAATTACCCACTTTGACGGTAGTTCATACTAATTTAGTACTTAATATAATAATTACGGTCCCGGTTTCGGTGAGTGAGCGTCTCTCTGAGTTCAGCGCGCCGTTCAGTCATCAGAGAGGTGACTGACTGGGGGGACTTACGCGTGGGGTCGGCTCAGAAAAGCCACAAACAATTATTATTATTATTATTATTATTGTGAAATGCTTGGATGCTTGGTTGGAAATTTAAATGTTCATCGCCGGGCCGGTCGTGTGTGGATGACTACCTGGGGATTTCATTGTCGCACCTCGGTTAATTATTTAAATTGTTCAGAGGAATGGGTTGGTGGTATTATGGGATATATCAATTTTAGAAGGAGATGATTTGATTTGAACTGTCAAATGCTTTTCATAACCATACAAACTCAAATAGGTATCAGTTCTCCATTTTTGTTGATCTTGTTTTGTTATTGTGGGCAACAGCTGACCATTGGACTTCAGGATTATATTGAAAGCAAATGTCACATTTGTCGTTTCCTGCATTTGTGATCCATTCAACCCAAGTTGAATGTAGACTAAGTTTATGGACCCGAGTCCTTGATTTGAGCAGGATTTTTCAAATTTCAACTTGAATGAATCACCTTGAATGACATCCAGGTCGAAACTTTTGATTGAATATCAGCAATGGTCCGAAACAAATGGTGTTTATACAGCACTTTCTTGAAAGTTTACTGTGGATCTTAAATTTTCGGGACTTCAAGTTCTCTATTCAGAAGTTTCCTGTACAGTTTTCTGAGTTTATAAAGTTCAGTATTCTTGTATTATGTAAGCAGCAAGTAGCGTATAGTTTCCACTCCATCTAGAGCTTATATTTCAAACTGCTGATTGGAGGTATTTCAGGTTCTCAATGGCTGAACTAAATTCTATATAACCATGACATAAGATAATTTAGAGCTTTCAACTTCAATCAGATTTCAATTTCTAAGTTTCAAGCTTATGCTCATGCTCATGTACACGTGACTTGGAACCTATAAAAGTAATGAAGTACTAAAGCGCATTGGTGAAGTGGATCGTATTACTCAATGTATTCTACTGATGCGCATTGGTTTTAAATGTTAGTGGATCGTATTCGTCAATGCATTCCACTGATGCGCATTGGTTTTAAATGTTAGTGAATCGTATTCCTCAATGCATTCCACATTCCCGCCATGACCATGACTCCCATTCTCTCATTCCATTATGTTAATAAACCATCAAAAGATGACAGAGAGACAAATAAAAAAAAAAAAAAAAAAACCTTCATAATAGAAAAGGTGTTAAATTTATCTCCTCTGTTTCAACCTGCTAAAACAACTTCCTCTTAATCACCCGTTAAATTGAATTTTTAAAGTCAAAACGTAAAACTACAAATCAACAAATCAAACAACTAATTACTATAAATTAAAAAATTTCACCTTTATTCATCTGAACCGGTTTAAAGCGCTGCTGCCACTGAAAAAAACCGCGATTAATACTTCAGGTTAAATATGTTAATTGAGATCCGTTTTTTTTTTTTTTTGTTTATGCATACATACATATGTATGTACATAACTCTAGCAGTAATAATCTGAACAAATGTTTGAATAAATTACCATTTAGTATTAATGAAATCATTTACTTTAGTGACAGTAAAATCTGAGCGAGCAGTTATAAATTAAACAAATGATCTATTATAAATTTTCATTCTAACAACTTAATATCTATTGTAATTAGCACTTGTATATGCATACCACATGATGTATGATTGATGTTTTATAGGAAACCGGAACACAAAGTCTATCTCACGAGGAGTTTTGTTTTTTATTTTTATTTTATTTTTTTATTTTTTTATTTCAAGTAATTAGACTCGTTTAGGTTGAAAAACCATAGTAAAGTATCTTTTGTCACATTTTATCACCTTGATTGTGGTCAGACAACCTAAGCATTGGCGGAAGCGTGTAATAATAACAAAATATGTAAATTGCATTTTTATTGCAGTTTTTTTTTTTTTTTTTTTTTTTCTTTATGGAAATGAATACCTTTATGGAGATGTGGCACTTTGTCTTCTTTTTTGTCTTTTAACATTTTTATGACAAGTTTGTTCAGCCTCATAGTGGTGGATCAGGTTACCTACTGGTAGCCTTCGGTGTGAATGCGTTAAAGTATCGTGTTAACTCTGCATTCATGAGATTTAATGCGTGGCAGTATGAGGTATGAATCAGGTTTGAAGAGTGACATCAATTTTTAAAGGGATTTTGAGTGATTAGATTGATGGGATATAAGTCGGAGCTTCAAAAGTAGATCACATTGTTTGAGGTACAATCTGTCCGCTTTTCAAAGCTATCTATTACGTATCATCTAAATTTTTCAGCGTTTTGCAGCCTTATAACGAATAAATCTGAGAATGTGAATGAAATTCCACTCGATAGAGTTGATATTTCAGCTACAAGTTGTCCTGAAATAAGTCCAATGCTCTTGTTTTAGTACACGGATTCACTCTAGTTCAGTACGCAGACACATACGCTCAGCAGGGACACACTTAGACCAAAAAGAAGGTCCATTGTGATACCACTATAGAAAAACCGAATTACCAGCACTGGAGATCTACATGAAGACTTCTCAATGGGACAGGAGGCAGTCAACCAGCTTCATGCCGAAGTATGGTTCACCGTTTAGGCATTAAACCAGTTTGTCAAAACTTTTTATTTTGTCTAAGTCAAGTCTAGATCGTTAAGATTGTCAAAGAAGTACTCGCCTAGGGTTTACCTTCTCAAGACCAATAGGGCAGGACCAGTACACAGAGAATTCGTTAGCTTTTACTGAAATCGTTGAAAGAAGCCACAAGCCTTCTGGCATGTCTGCCTACCAGATAGTGCCCAAGTATCTTTCTCAGATTTGTTCTATTGACGGAAATAAGTCTAAGACGGTTTTCTTACAATCCAGCTTTGGCCAGATTTGTTTCGAAGAGAGATACATACATATATGGTGATATTCTTCCATCTACTGTTTGCCATTCTTATGACTGCGGTATCTAATTGGAATCTTATCGATTAAATAGGTGCTGACGGTTTCCCCCTATTGTCAGGGAGGTTCTGGTCTGCACCTTTTTTTAGGTAGCTCGTCCGCTTTGCTGCTTGCAACTGTCTGGATTATCACTGTGGCCAGGAACCCAGTACAGAGATTCGACGCACCTGACATCGATCTCGTTCAAAAATCCGTGGCATTACTTTACCAAATTGGATTGAATTATTGACGATTCCAAGGCTTTTATGCAACTTGTTTGAAACAATTTCTGTACTCTATAGATTTATTCGAAAGCCAGATCGTGGCTTCCTGGACTGCTGTGACTTCTTCTTGAAATACACTACAGTGGTCCGGCAGTCGTGTGATAATACAAATATTCTGTGCACTGGAGTAAACTCCCGTACCTGTTTCAGACACTGTCTTGGATCCAACTGTGTAAATCTTCTTCTGCTACAAATCCTAGTTTTTTACTTGAAGTTAAAGCTCAGATAGGGGACCATTTGTTGGTCAATTTTTCCACGAACCAGTTGCAAGGATTTTGATGGTCATCAGGAAGTTCCATAAAATTTGACCTTATTCAAACTAGATCTCACTTCTTTTCATAAAACACCTCTAGTTTAACAGTGAATTTCCTATTGTTCAACAGTTTTCAAAAGACTTTTCAAACACAGCACCCATCATCACCCTCATGATGACCTTTCAAACGTGTTCCGGATATTAATTTCACAAAACTCTGTATGTATGTATCTCATTCCATGACCACAAAAACCGCAGAGCAATTCTTTCATTCGTTAATTATTTCTCGCATAACGTTCCATCATCGCATCGCATGCTATTTAAAATTTTAATACATCTGCCAAACATGCATATTATATGTATGTATGTAGCTCTGTCATCACCTACAAGAGCGCTCGTTTCCCATGAAGAGGCGAGATCTCTACCGCGCGCCATGCGGAATAGAGGCAACGAAAAACTTATCGCTTGTCATAAATTAGCTTGGCCGCAAGCGCAATTTCCCTCATTACGATTACTTAATGCAACGCAGTCATGCATTGAATTCCTCTATGAATACCGCCATCAATTACCGTACATACCTCCAGATACATACGGGATATGAATACGAGTATCTATCTCATCATAAGCACCCACCCACCACCTACCTCACTGCTGCTGGTTCCTTCACAAAAGAATTAAAAAAAAAAAAACCGAACTCGAAATATGCATAATTTACTTTTTTATTTAGCCACACTAGAGGGTGGATAGCTGTTCGTGTCTGTACACACAACAGAGTGCTATAGATACTTTTTGACGCACACACACTCGAGATAGATGAAGATGCACACTTGTATGCGCTCTCTCGCCTAAAATAGGCGTGAATGCCAGCACCATCAGCAACAAAGCGAATACGTCGTACTCCATACATAGCTCATCCATCGCATCCGTCTGTCCTCGTGGAATTGCATCTTTATTGTTATTGCGGCAAAAGATACATTTTTAATGGAATATTTGCGTGCCAAAAGTTTATCTCTCTCGCCGCCGATGATTGCTGGTCGTCGATTCCTCTCCTTGAATTGGACATTATACACAATTTAATCTTGTTCTTGAGTTGCTTTATTTTTTTTTTTTTTTTTGTGTCTTTCTTCTGTCCTCATTCGAGGTTTTGAGGAATTGAGAACAACGTTCTGTTATTTGTTTTTATACGAGTAGACATATTATTCATTCGCTGAAGGAATTGAATTATGTAGAACGCTTTAGGGACTGAGAGACAATACAATAAACAATCTGCACACAATGCAGCTGCATTGATGATGTGAATGCTGATGCTGATGCTGATGCTGATGATGATAATGATGATGATGATGCTTTGTTTTGTACACACCCCCGGTGTGTGCACCCTCAAGGGGTGCACGCGATACGATATAAAACGAGAAAAAGACTACAAACTAAAGAACTGAGAGAGTACAAACAACAACAATAATAAAAACAGGGTTAAGGTTAACGATTCTCGATCGTTTCATGTGAAACAAAGTTCCCCCCCCCCCCCTCCCATACACACACAGAAAAACCTAATGGAGGAGAAAGACGGCGAAGGAGCCTCAATAATCATACAATTTAATTTGCTGACGTAGAATGTATAGTATCGTGTGCGCTGAGCGAGATTATTTGCATATCTTTTTGTTTTGAATTTCTTTTGAATTCATTTTCAATTCTTTGCTGACTTCTTTTTTTTCTTCTTTTTTTGTATTGTTATTGATGAATTTATTGGTGTTATTAAATTTTTTATTGAATCTAGTTCCGTGCACACGAGGTTCATGGGTCAAGAACCTACTTTAAGAGCTTAGAGACAAACAAGAGTTTTATTATTAATTGTTTGTTGAATTAATTTATTGTGGATTTTATGAGTATAGTCAGACCCGGTGGCGTATACGTACTATTTTTAGTTTGTATACATTTTATTTTGTCAATGATGAGGTATTGTTAATGGCTTGTGACAGATCTATGACTATTCTTTAGACAGTGTCACTGCAGATATGGAAGATATTGAAAACATTGGTATCAATTTTTTTATTTAACAATAGAAGTCCTAATATACTTTAATAGATATGTGCGTATTCAAGGATTTAATTGATTTGGAATCATTGACTTCAATGATTTCATTGGCGTCAAAGATTTCACTGACTTTAAAGATTTTAATGCGTTTAAAGAGTACAATGACTTGGATGGTATTTGCTGACTTTAATGATTTTTATTGACTTCAAAAATATCATTGACTTCAATGAATACAAACTAGGTACTTTTGCCATCAAGCTTATGATTACTAAAGTTCTTCGTTGAAATATGAACAAAATTTTTTTTAGTGTGACTTCGAAGATTTCATTCTTTTGAAAAATCCTCCTAAGTTAAAGAAGCATTCTTTTCTTTTCTTCCTCACTGTATAGCACAAGGTATCTTTGTCTCGAAAGAGTTCGAAATTTGTTTTCTTTTGCCACTTGTCGTCTCAATAGATAAGTACGTATTTACATTCAAAGATTTGATTGATGCGGAATCATTGACTTCAATGATTTCATTGCCTTCAATGACTTTAAGGTACTTTAAAGCGTACAATGACTTGGATGGTATTTGCTGACTTTAATGATTTTTATTGACTTAAAAAAAATCATTGACTTCAATTTATACAAACTTGTTCTGGCGTTGAAATATAAACAAAATTTTCCTCAATGTATGTAGAGGTGTAACTTTTCATTGATGATAAGCACTCGATGTGATGGAAGATACAGCTCATATACATAGTTCATTGTTAAATCGTTTCCTCCATTTATCGTCCTTGTATACACTATGTACCTTTGTGACGAAAAAGTTCGAAATTTGCATTACTTTCCCTCTTGTCTCGTCTAGCACTTGACGCTTCTATAAAAAAATTCAAAAATATTAACTTAATTCACTTGAAAATTCAAATAAAACACAACAAATACCAATGTCGAATTGCTTCCTTAAAATCGAGTCAGTTACTCGTGTAGTTGCACGTTTTAGTATGCAAATATGGTTAATAAAAATTACACATACCTGCATGCATTTACCACTAAAATTCAAATGAATTAACACGAATTCCTGATGATAGCGCACCACTTTTTCTACACACAAGACGTACATATGTATTCAAGAATACCCTCTCCTCCTTCTGTAAACATACATCTTTTGAATTGTTAATTAAACACACAAGTTTAAAGCAGTAAACATTCACTGGATGAATTAAGAACGCAAACAAAACAACACACATGTAAAACAAAATGAATGAAAACTCGTAATGGGTGTTGTTCTCTCGTCTGGGTAGGGGGGGGGGGGGGGGGAGCAACCCTCGTTTGAATTTTTAATTAGGCATCATTTTAAAGCGAATACGAGAAATGCTTCAATGGTAGGCATTGGCCTGAACCTAAATGAATTTGTTGCGTGTTTATGATTGGGCAACTTAATAGTGATTAAATGACTTCTTGAATATGAAATGGTCGAGGGTGACTGTGGTAGCCATTTAACGTGGTTTTTTATGCGAGGAATGCATGTCAAAATGAGTTAAGGTCTCCTAATGCACTTTGTGGCTATGATAGCATCCTGTTGGTCATGTGTGATGGCGTAGTTCTTTAAAAATAGAATTTTGTTCAAGTTCTTTCTTGGATTCATGAGAACTATGATTTACTTAATAATCGAAATGAAATACTTGACCAAGATTAGTCGTATCGCACTATCAAATACACGAACTTAATCTCTTCTTATCAAGCTGAGCTTAAGATTGCAAAACTTTGAGGTGATAACGAAATCCGTTTCTTGATGGATCGCAACCTACTCGAACTAGAATTCGCGTCTAAGCCTAGCTTAGTATGGAATTCCTTTCTCGATCGCACGACACTTATGTACCAATTTATTAATGAGCTCAATCCTGTCGCCTGGCCAAGGAGCGTTTCCAATATCTTTCTCGTGTCCCACTTATCATTTAATGAACTGAAATTTGTGACTAAGCCTGGCTTAAGTCTCAACACAAGCTCCATTCGAAATGAAATACATGACCAATATTAGAATCATGAGAAGAACTTCTTTCCCAGTCGTATCACACTATCAAGTACACGAACTTAATCTCTTCTCATCAAGCTGATCAAGCTGAGCTTAAGACTGCAAAATTTTGAGGTCATAACGAAATCCGTCTCTTGACTATGCCGAGTTTCGAATGGAGTATTTAAATGTTTTCGTCGTAACCTACTCGAACTAGAATTTGCGTCTAATCCGAGCTTAGTATGGAGTACCAATTATTATTGAACTCAATCCTATCTCCTGGCCAAGGAGCGTTTCCAATATCTTTCTCGTGTCCCTCTTATCATTTAATTAACTGAAATTTGTGACTAAGCCTGGCTTCAATCTCAACTCAAGCTCTGGCTTTAGATGGAAAGGGATAATGTGTTAAAGGAAGATCATATTTAAGATGATTGCACGGAGATGGAAAGGGATTTCAGCCAACTCTACGTTCGAAATTGAATAATCCTGACTTAGGAGAGGAATGTTGTTTTAGGCCACGCATATCAATTTAAACTGTTCGAAGTCGGACGAATCTGTGGCAGGTGGTTTAGAATCTCAAAAATATGGTGATCCTAGCTTTGATCATTGACACATTCGAAAATAATTTCTTTCGTGAGAAGTACAGCTTAACTATCAATGATGTACGAGACCAATTTCGTTACGCTAGATACTCAGCCACAACACATTAGTGTGTGTCATGGCGTCCCTAAGCATTCTGTTTCCAGATCTCAAGGCTAATATCTCTCATTTGACATCATAAACCATAAGTCTTACTTAATATGTAGAACACATTTCACCCATTAGTATGTTACGGAATCATAGCATAACAACAGCTAAGCAATAATCATTATCATCTATCGTTAAGCCAAGTTCAATAATCCCATTCCGTGATAGATTCAACTTCCATAAATCAACATTCAGCGGAATAAACTGCTTTACGTAACTAAAAACTAAACAAAACACGCGGCATTTAGAGTTATGATTTATACTTAACTGCCAAGTGCTTAACCTTGCTCGGTTCCCCTCTGTAGCTGCCACCGACGCCTGTATAATTGTTCGCTGTCGTCAGTAATAAATCACCAGCTGTCAATCAAAAAATTGTCTTACTCTCTTATTTGTTTTTATACTAGACATTCGCGTGATTATATTAACAATTATTTGGTATTTTTTTTTTTTTCTACTATAGTCTCTCGCATTCACATCCCACAGCCGACCGACCACCTCGTCATCCGGTAAATCATGCGAATCACGTCGTCGAATATGTGAAATCGACACTAAATGCATTCTAATCATTCGTTTCGAGTTATACAGTCTGTATGTCTGACTATGATATGTACTCGTATTTGCAATTTAAACATCACACCGTCGTCGTCGTCGTAGTCGTCTGTCGTCGTCTACGATTATAAGGAGTGGTGGTGTTAAGTTTGTAGATACTTAGATACACATAGGTGGTGGTGTACAAGTTTTATTGGCAATTAAATCGAATTGAATTTACGAGGCTCATTTAAAATACAAAATAATTGTATCTGGTCGAGTGTATCTATTCGATACATATCTAATTAGATGATTGTTTTGTTATGTGTCGATACGTGAACTGGGTTGAGATGATAATGATGATGACTGCGCACACGATGGTGTGATGATGATTGGTAGTTTGGAGAGTAATTGCCGGCAAAACAATGCCACTGCTACAGTGGGGGTGTTCACTTTTTTTTTAACCAGTACACATTAGTTTTGTCTTGTACAATTTTTTTAAGTGAATTCGCAATTTAGATTTCGATTGATTGTTCATTGAGAAGATGTGTACATTGATTGATATGTTTCTGTCGCGCAAAGGTATCTTTGCATTCCGAGCATTTTTACTCGTAGAGTTGTGAGTATTTTGCAAAGTAATTGGAAAGTCATAGCACAACGGAATGGTGACAGTCAAAAAAAAAACCCTCAGCTTAAGTTGTCTTTTCCGTTCTTAGTACTTCAGACCAGTCTGTCCTATGCTACAAGGTTCTGCAAGTTTATGTATAAAACATTGTATGTATCATTCCTTTAAAAAAGACAAACTTTACCTTCCTGACAAATGTATCTATGGAACATTCTCGTAACTAAGCATCGCCCTATTCTTTTTTTTTTTTCCCAAAGCTTCGAGACTTGTGAATGTTTTAAATGTGTATGCATAATGTATAGTACTTTAAATGCAAATAAATTTCAAACGCACAGACTGCTACAGATACTCGTAAACCACCAGATAAAACCGAAAACTATTTCATTTGAGGTCATTTGAATTAAATTCAAATCTAATCGATTTTACATTCCACAAACAGGAGAAATGATTAAAACATTTCTTCATACTCGTAGCTCTCTCAACATGGACCGTATTGAAAAAAAAATCAGGTCACAGAGGCAGGGGTGAAAGAAAATTCAAATGGCGCAACAACTTGATCAGAAGAAAACTAAATAAATTTCAATTGACCCAGTTTCTTCTATGACTCGTCCTTCCTCCTCTAAAGGTGTGTAGTTTTAGTCTACAATTTTATTTGCAAAAAGTCTTTGAATATTGTTTATTGTGATTGTTTGTGATTTTTTGAATTGACTTAGCAAAAAAGAATTTATATGTTTTCTTAATTAAATTAATGTTTTCTTTATTTATTTTCATTGCAGGCAGCTCGTACAGCAGAAAATGAACGGTTTTATACGCTACGGAAGCGGCCAGCACCAGTGGCAGAACGTACAACATTTGTTTGTTATACATGTGGCGGGGATACGCCATCATCTCAATTACGCTTAGTCTATTGTTGTCCAAATGCTGAACGAGAGCCTTATTATCCTTTTATAAAAACAATGAAACCATTTAAAAATGCTAGTCCCATTAGTCCGCAGGGTAAGTTTGTTTTTATAATTTTTTTTCTAAATATTTTCTGGGGGCCTTTCCTTTATTCAAAAATACCTTTTGTCTGAATTTCTTCCGCTTGACAAAGCCGAGCTTCAAATGAAGTTGTTCGGATTACTTTCTCGTACCGCACTATCCAATAAACTAACTGAAATTTGTACCCGAGCCGAGCTTAATATGGAATGTTTCTCATTTGTACAAGACTAACCAATATTCGAATCCAATCCTGTCAGTCCAAGCTGAGCTTCAAATAAAATGAATTCTGAGATGATAAAAAAAATCCGTCTAGTTTCTCGTTAGACAGCAGTTGCCAATAATCGAACTCAATCTTGTCGCGGGATCAAGCCGAGCTTCGGATACAAAAAAGTTATTCAAAAAGCCGTCTATGACTCAAGCCGAGCTTTATATGAAGAGTTGTGATTGCCATTCTTGTATCCCATTTACAATTAAACGAACTGAACTAGCTTCAATCTCAGCACAATTTCGCCTCTCTATCATGTCAAGCTTCAAATGAAAAGGGATGCTGTGATAAAGGAAGTTCACACCTAAGGTGGCATGCACAAAAGGAAAGTGATTTCAAGCTGGCTTAGGACAGAAATATTAGATCAACCCTAGACCGATTTTTCGTTCAAACAGCTATTCTATCCACGTTGTAGCTGCTTGTTTGTATTAGGTAGAATGAGTGTCCTCCGAATCTGTAGAATACAATTCTTACACTATTTAGTACATTTACTTGACTACTGCCTTACTATACGCAAATGAGAAAGTCTGTGCCAAATCCTATCCATGGATGTCCAGAGGTAGAAAGGATCGGAGTATATTAAGTGTTTCCTAAGAGGCTATGTACCTGACTGACTGGTTCAGAATTCCATTATTGTGGGTCTCACTATAGCAAAATAATATTTGGCGCGGCAGGTAAGTCCAAACAAGTTCCACAAATGGATTGGGGCTATTGTTTAATAACATATCCAAACGGTGGTTGGCTACACTTCACAATCGCAATACTATCACTGCGAACGAAGCAAACTCTGATTCTGGCTATACTTATTTTTTAAGCAATTTACGTCTCACTACCCGAAAATTGCATAACTGTCACTCACCGGTAGCAAAATGGCACTCGCCACAAAAATGGCGTTTCAAGGCAACAGTTTTAAAACTGCCCACACCTCTCTCTGAAGCAATTTCCGCTCCATTGGTTATTACTAAAAAAATATAAAAGCATACCATGAAAATAAAAACCTTCCCTGAAATGTGGTTTGTGGTTTTTAAAGTGACATTTCTTTACCCGGGATTCCAGCTCGAAATTGACAGATCAAACTTTGATTTTTGACATGTGACATGTGTCATAAATGTCACTGACATTTAGATATATTTTAAATTTTTAATAGCTTGGACACAGTAAAACAGTAATTCTTGAATGCTATCGCCTTGCATAATATCTAAGTGCTGTAGGCTGTCTACTACAAGAGTCATCCGAAATTTCGACAGCAAAGGACACCGTCGTCCTTCCAAAAATATATATATTTCTGTACTTGATTAATTTCTAAAAATTAATTTAAATTCTCATTATAGGCATGGTGCAAATATGTTCCTCGTGCTATGATAAGCACTCACATTTAGCCGAAGGTGGTACACCAGCTATAAGCAGCATAGACGGTCTTAACAATAGTAATAGTAGTGGTAGCGGTTTGATGTACAATGCAAGTGGTGCGTTAATTAGTACCGGCGGCGGTATAAGTAGTGGCATTCCAAATGCCACTACTGGCAGTGGCGCTGGTCAACAAATCATAACACCAACCGGTGGTAGTAGTGGCAATGGAGGAGGCTGTGGCGGCGGACGATACACACCCTCAGAGAAATCACTAGCCAATTCGGATTCAACGAGTAATGTTAGATTTAAGGTAAGTCATATAGCATGTACAAATTATTATTATTATTTTTTTTATTATTTTAACAAATGCAATTCAATTGGTTGTACAACAGCCACTGACCCTGACCCTTCGCTGTGCTCTCTGAGTAAATTATGATTCCTCATTCGTGTGTACACAGAACTGGAATGTGTGTGCTTTGACAACAATGAAGTTGACCATTTGACACCGAACAACCGGGACAAATTTGTTTTTTTTTTTTTTTTTTGCAATTCCTTCTATGGTTGGTGTGGATTGTCCCGTCTGTGCTTTTAATTGCCATTCGTTGTCATTTATTTGTTTTTTTTTTTTTGCTTTTAAATCAATGAATCGTCAATTATAAGACTTGTGGCTGTGCCTGTCTGCCTGAACTGCCTTAAATGGAAGTCTTTAAGTTTCGTGAGTCGTGAGTACGAGTATTTATTGGGTCATCGCCTACATGTTTTCGTGTGTGATGCCATCTTGGGGAAAAGCATATCGTAAATCATAATTCTTTTACTGTTCTTTTTTTTTTTTTTTTTTATCGTAATGGGGTATCACGCAGGGGCGTACCCATAACAGTGACAACAGATACATACTCGTACATATAGCTGTGGAATTAATGATTTTGAAAATTATGTTTGCTTTAATGTTCTGGCGCCTTGTCTCTTTATCTCTCTGTATCGAGTGATTTGATTGACGTGCTTTAAGTTGAGTCATCTTTGGGGGTCAATTAAGCCGATAAATGAGGTCAGTGAAAGATGATTGAAATACGAAAGATAATTATAAATTTTCTGAGTGGGTATCAAGTGGGATATCTAGGATGGGGACTTGTTTATGATTATGTTTGAACAGATAAAGCATTTCACCGCGGAAGTTTAGCTCGCAGGGGTGTAGTGGAATTCGTTAAAGAATTTTCCAATTTAGAATTCTCTTCACTTGAAATATAACAGATTCAAGCCAGAGGCTTTTTCCCTAAATCAAAGAAATGCTATTACCATTATCTGGCCAACAACTTCCACAACAGATTTCAGTTCCCACAACATCTGCTTACATAACGTCTGACGACAAAAATCCATTCATTTGACTGGATTGCTAAAACCAGGAATATGTCATTTATTCCAAAAGACTTACCACCCATGTGCTTGGGCTTTATATAAATCCTTAGGCAGGCACGTTGGAAACTTTCTTTAACTGACTCCTAACGAACACAAGTTGCGTTGAAAGGCTCGTACAACTAAATCAGGAATTGTTAGGACTGAAGTATAATATTTATTTTTTTACAAATCTCAACTAAACCTTTTAGGAAAGAGCCCAAAAAATGTGGGTATTCCTTCCAAGAAGAAAAAAGGAGACGAATCTTATTTTTGCCATATTTCTTTCATTTTTTCCACAAATTTTTTAGATATTTTTTTTATAGATACTACTGCACCGCTGCGCTGCTCTATTCACAGTTGAGATACGTCTATTTATTGAGATTGTATCTATTTATAATTCGTCTGTATTTTTCACAATTGTTTGTCGAATATTGTTTCCATTCTTTTGTGTTTTAAGCATCACATCTAGCTAAAAATGTAAATCCTATTGGACACTCGATAGTGGATATTGTATCAACTCTTGGCTTTTTATTTTCTTTGGCAAGTCACATCAAACATGGTTTCACTTCCACTATCTGTCCTTGTGTTCCATTTCGGGCTCTATTTGTTTTTATTAAAAGCAAAACCTCTGCAAAAACCATCTCACTCCATCTCACTGAATGATAATTTTTTAAAAAATAAATATTATTGCGACATTGTTCACGTTCGTATTCTACCTACCGACTGTTTATCATCTCCATGCACGAGTGCTTTATTTAATTATTTTATTTTACCATTTAAATAAACAAATACAAGAGACAGAGAGAGAGAGAAACGTTGTGAAAATATGTATAAATTACAATATTTTGTATAATTCACTTAATTAACAACAAAGTGCAAACTATAGTCTTGTTGAAGCCACCAAATGTTTATTTGTTGTGCCAATCCACCAGCTTAAACTGGCTTTTTTATTTTTTTTTTGTTGCCTTCTCTCTAATTATTTTCGCAAAGTTTATTTATGTCCATATACATATATACTATGATTATAAATTAAGTAAACAATAATGATGTAAACAAATCCAAAACCATAAAAAAAAAATAGAAAACACTTTCAATTCTATAAAATAAAACAATCGCTTTCAACATACGTATGTACATAGATATGTATTTCATATAAAATCCATCCAAGCTATAAAATAAATAAATAAATAAAAAAAAAATATTATTTTGCCCCCAATAGCGAACTCCGTCAATCAAATTGACAACACGTTCAATCGCCCGAAGGTTAAAGATGGAAGATAATCGTTGAATCGTTAAATACAAACAAAATATCTTATTATCGGTTACACACCGAAAAAAAAAAAACAAAATGTTTCTTTGAACATATAGCTCCGTCTATCTATCTATCTACAATGTACACTCAGGCTATCAACACCGAATCATCATCAATACGTAGAACACGCGAAATAGCCGAAAGGTTAATTAGGTTTCTGCGATAACCCCTTGAGCTTTGTTTATTGGATGAGGATGCTTATACTTTTGAAATGTGTTTCCTCTCGTGTTGCTAGAAATTCTCTGTTTTTTTTTTTTTTTTTTGTGTCGCAATTAGAAAAAGTCGATGAATCGTGTTGTGAATTTTTAGAAACTCAGATTTTTTTAGAAGTATTTCCAGAACAAAATTTTTGAATGAAAAGATAATGATGAAATCGGAATGAATATTTCATTATGAGATAGACGTGCTTAGTATCTTCTAGGAAAGGTGTGTTGAATAAATGAAAAGGAAATTATTTGAACATTGTTGAGATTGTTACATGCATGATCTCTCATGCACTCTGTCAAGCGAATTGAAAAAAAACCTGACGTCCTTGAGATGAATGTTGGTGTTTTTACCCCCAAAATACTCTTGTATCTACTTTATCATCTTTCGCAACGAATACTAATACTGAACGAAGGTTGGTTTAATATTTAGAAGCTACAGTTGTACAGAGACTGTATAACGGCGACGAAGACCAACATCCCGCTGTCAGGCAGAATGAACCATTCAACATAGACGATGATAGCCAAAACTGTTCCGTTCACCTGACCAAAACGATGTGCGGATAGCAATATCCAATCTTAAATCCAACAAGGCTGCTGGACCTGACGGCTTACCAGCCGAGCTGTTCAAGGCAGCTGGAAATGACCTGGTAGAGAGCATACAGCAACTCATTTCTAAAATTTGGTCAGATGAGTGTATGGCTGATGAATGGAATCTCAGCACCGTTTGCCCGATCCACAAGAAAGGAGATCCCCTCAATTGCGCCAATTACAGAGGTATCAGTCTCCTCAACATCGCGTACAAGATCCTATCTGCCGTATTGTGTGAACGTCTGAAACCCTTCGTCAACAACCTGATTGGGCCCTATCAGTGTGGTTTCAGACCAGGAAAGTCCACAATCGATCACACTTCGGCAGATCCTGGAAAAAACCCAAGAAGTCCAAATCGATACCCACCATCTTTTTATCGATTTCAAGGTCGCATATGACAGCATTTATAGAGACGAGTTATACAGAGCCATGTCTAGTTTTGGCATCCCTGCCAAACTCGTCAGATTGTGCAGAATGACGATGGAGAATTCTCGCTGCTCCATCAAGGTCGGTAACGATATCACCGAGACCTTTGATGTCAAAAAAGGATTTAGACAAGGTGACGCGCTGTCATGTGATTTTTTTAACATCGTTCTTGAAAGAATTGTGCGAAACTCACAAGCCAACACCGGAGGCACAATCTTTCAAAAGTCTGTGCAACTACTAGCGTACGCCGACGATATCGACATTATTGGAAGAACACAGCGGGCTGTCACCGGTGCGTTCGCTAGTATTGAAACAGAAGCCGCCAAAATGGGTTTAGCGGTAAACGAGGGCAAAACCAAGTATATGCTGTCAACCAGAAGGGATACGCAACATCGACGAATTGGACAGAACGTCACAATCGACAGCTATAACTTTGAGGTAGTAAGGGACTTTGTTTACCTCGGCTCTGCTATCAATTCTGACAACAACACCTCAGCAGAAATAAAACGAAGAATAACTCTTGCCCATCGCTGTTTCTTTGGGCTGAGAAGGCAATTGAGTAGTAAGGCCATATCCCGAACAACTAAGGAGACTCTATATAAGACCTTGATCATCCCAGTCCTGTTTTATGGCGCTGAAGCTTGGACTTTATCAAAAGCGGATGAAGATATCCTCGGTCGTTTCGAGAGAAAAATTCTTCGTAAAATATTCGGTCCCGTTTGCGTTGACGGGCTTTGGAGGAGAACATTCAACGACGAACTATACGAGCTGTACAGCGACATCGACCTAGTCAAAAAACTGCGCATTAGTCGTTTGAGATGGCTAGAACATGTAGAGCGAATGGACACCAGTGCTCCGGCCCGAAGAGTCTTCGAATCACACCCGGAGGGACAACGCAGCAGAGGAAGACCTCACCTTAGGGGACTTGAACAAGCTTGGAGTGCGCAACTGGAGGCAGTTAGCTAAGGACCGAGCTAACTGGAGAGGCTTGTTAGTTGAGGCCCAGGTTCACCCCGAACTGTAGCGTCACCTAAGTAAGTAAGTAAGTTGTACAGAACACCCATCTCAAGTTGTAACATCTTCAATTAGGAAGATTTTACTTGACAATCGTTTTGATAGAAATGCTTTTTTTTTTTCTACTGTGACTTATACCAAAAAACTCAAGCTTCACAGTCCTGTTGAAAATCCCGCCTATATAGAGGTTGGAAACGGCGGTTACGAAGCTGGAAATTATTTCTTTATCAAAGAGGCCTTATATAGGCCTTCAATCGACTCTTTACCTTGTTTCAAAATACTATGTAAGCGATAGTATTCTCAGGGCCGTAAAACCTTTTTAATCATTGACATATTTTGCAATATCAATGGTCATCATATCCTTAACTAATAACTGGTATTTGCCCAAATATTTCACTCCTGTGTGTGGTGTGTCAGTGTCCCACAAAGACTTTCATCTGATATATGTATGTACCAACTTATCTCAAGAGGTTTTGGTTAGTTACGGCTTTTGAATCGGTTCTAATTATAGTTCCCTAGGAGCTTCTAAGCTTGCCTTAGACCGTGATGATTTTTCAAGTTCCTACCTTGTTTGCCTTCTCGATCCTCCTGAATTCTTCTTTTAGGGTATGATGCCCTATTTCACCGAATGGTTCAGGTCCAATGAAGGGTTCTGCTGGTTAGTGTCTTACCTCTATTCCCATTATGGGCTGGTATTTAGTAGTATAGAGTCAAGGCATTCTGACACAATTCTTTTTTTTAGTTTAAACACACCTACACCAGTTCCTCAGTTCTTGATTCGTCTGTAGACGTCTATATTGTGTGGCTGCTCATTCTATAGACTATGGTTACCAGTCTTTCCTGTTATTAAGCTCTGTGAACAAATTCTTTCCAAATTTTCTAATTACAAATGTAAATATGGACACACGCGACAGGTCCATGGTTTTGATAAAATTTTAGAATTCCGGAAATTTTCCAGTTCTACTGTCCATATCGAGATTACTGATATCTTGGTTCCTACAAACAGATAATTTTCATCTATGTACCTCGTCGTGCTAGGCTGTGTTTCGTGCATTACTTTGTTTGCCTCTACTTCCAATTGTAAATCATTGGGTGGAAGTTCATTATCCTAGCAGTCGATCGTAGTCAATACTGCGCAAAGTACATCGCTAATGATCGCTCTGAAAAGCAGTGGTCAATACATACAATCCTGTGGTACTCCACTTAAAATTTGAAAGTCTAGTACCTCACTCTTGTGCAAAACATGACTATCGCCTTATGTTGTTAAATTCCAAACTCACTAGAGTTATACGGAACTATCTATGTATATGGATCACGTGAAAATCACGTAGTTAATTTACACATGAAAATCAAACAAAAACAAATGCTTAACTTAGATACAAAATTAATGAACAAAGTTCGAATAACAATTTTTGTTTGTTATTTTTTTTTTTCTCTGTTTGTCAAGTCATCATAAATATCTTAAAATAGATCTATTGTATCGATTAGCATTTATCAGCAGCTTTCTAGTAGAATGTTGGAAATAACCCCAAGTTTATCATTGTTATTAGCATCGATAATACTACTTTATTTTTTTATTTATTTATTTATAAATTATTAACACAACTCATTTTTCGAGTATTTCGAGGACACTTATCTAATCTACAGGAGCGTTGTGTTAAGCGCACTTGATACTATCTCGATTCGTCGGCCATTTTATCATTTTAGGAGGGTGGGAAATGGCCGGTGATATTGTGATTTAAGGCATACCTACTCATATGACATAAATACCTATTGCCATGACGACCGACGGTGTGTTTATTTAAAGTTTGACGTGTCGATTTTCGGCGAAGTATTAAATGGGTAAATAGACGTACGTACGCTTAGTACAACAATAGATTTATACATAGGTTTAATATCTGAGAATCTAAAGGCAGTTTAGGGGATTGTGGCATAAATCTTAATTGGTTTATTTACACTGTGCACATGAGTGGAGAGTAACCAGATAATAATTTGATGAAATCGATTAGATTGATGGTATACTTGAGATATTGCTAATCCTATTTGATTTTGTTGATTTAGATTATGTAAGGAATTCAGCAAAAAATTAAAACCCCCTTTAAAATGTCACGGATTGCCTTATCTGAAAAGGGAAATGGAGACTCCAGAAAAATGATCTAAAGCAGTAAGAGCTTGTGTCGTGTTCCTGTCCTATCAGTCAAATCAATGTCAATGAATGATTAAATGAATTTTTTAAGCTTAAGCATTCCATTTAAATGAGACTGTTGTACGACTAATTTTTGGAAATCAGAAACAGTATAGTCTTGTTTTCAACTTATTCTGGTGTGACCTAGGGTTACGTGCTGTGTACTATTCTTTTTCGTTGTTATTTCTTTGGGTATGACAACAGACTTTTGAATCTAATTTTGATTTTCGACAGAATCCATTTATAACATAGAGTACTCAAGGTTACCTGCTGAATATACAATTAATTTCTTTGACACTAATTCACCTAATCTTCAACTGTCTCTCTGTTTGTACTGTTTGTACTGAATAAAATTTCTTCTGTTTACCACCAAAATTTTAACTTCCATAAGCTCAATGACAACAGTGGATCACTATGTGTACTATTTTATTTACCAACCCCGACTATGTTAATCACTTTACGGGACTAAGTTAAATATTTTCTTAACGAAAACATGTTTGTTAGGAATCTATTGTTAGGTCCTTATCTATTGGCTTGGCTACACTTGTATGAACTGACGCAAACTAGATTGACAAAGAAAACAAAAAATCTAAACAAATATTTTGAAGTATATTCGAAGAACATTTACTTAAGATATATGTACATGATAAGAAATCAGCTTCATTTGTGCTTCTAGCCATGACTGAACTGAATCCATTTCAAAGCTGTAAGAATGCAAGTGCAGCAAACTATTGCAGCTATTTACAATCAAACTTGAGATCAATATTCAATTCATTGATGCAAAAATAACGATGGCACTTGAACTTTGTGTAAACAAACAGAGAAAACTTTCAAAGTAGACAGAAAAAAAAAAAAAAACCAGAAAAAAATAAATCTTAAACAATCCCCAGCAGCAGGCACACGTTCAGTATTTTCATCAGCTCCGCTATCCATTTCTCCCTTTCGATATCAATTGAAGTTGAAGTTCAAATATTTGTTGAATGAAATTCGCTTAAAGTGCACTTCCTTTCAATTAGCATACATTTCGCTTGCCGCGTGGATTGAGTCATTCTGTTCAACATTTTTTTTTTTTTTTTTTATTGGAATCACAAACAACACAGACTGCATGTTAATTAGTTCATAATGAGTAGTCTTTATTTTTTTTTTTAACTTTTTGTTTCGTTATAACAGAAGTACCAGGTGTGGGTATAGCAGCATGTGCTACATGCGTTGTATCTTTCGTTTTGTGTGGTTAAAACCGCCTAAAGTTTCGTTTAGTATCATAGATACAGTACATTGTAAGAGGGATGAGGCGTTTCAATTACCCCGAAGATGCTTTTAGTCAGTAAAGAACGTTAAAGTTCTTAATTTTTGTGGTAAAGAGGGATTCTTTACTGTATTTTCAACAACACACAGTCTTGGATAGAAAAATCATTCTTTGCCACGAATCTGTTTATATTTATTTAAACTTGGTGCAGTTTAAAAGACGGTGCTGGGAAGGTCTCGTTTGCCCTCTATTCATGTAAGAAGACATTAGGTTATCACTGGATATACATATGTACGTGGCAGTCGTTAGACCCATCCTTATGTACGGAGTACTAGTCTGGTGATCGACACTTGACAAGAAAAGCAACATTGCAATACTTGACGAGTAGGTCCCCAGTGCTGGTAATCCGGTTTCCATAGTGTTATCACAATAGACCTTCTTTTTCGTCTAAGCGTGGCCCTGCTGAGCGGGGACAACCACCCAACCCAATCCAGTGAATTTTACGCCCAGATGTCGCTGTTTTTCCTTGTTCCTTTACATCTTAACTTCGTCTTATATCTTATGACTAGAACGAACCTGTCCTAGCTAGTAAAATATTGTGTGCTCTGTTCGTAAAGAGTTCCGATGGTAAACCATAACCTTACACTGTCGGTTTTAGACTTTCATAAAGCTTCTTTAACCTCTACTTCGTTTTGGTTGATAAAAATGATTCTGCCGTTTGGATCAAAGAAATAGTCTCCACTACTTTTGAAACATACACGTTACGACAAAGAAAATACAAGCCTTCGACCACCATTTAGTCACTCCCTTTACCTGTTCAAATCCTCTATTGTAATTACAGTTAAAATAACTGCCGATACATTTCCATAGAACTATTAAATCTAATCTATCTTTAAATAATTACCTAAGTGACACTCGACAACTTACTGGTCTTCAGCGAATAAAACCCAAAAATAAAGTAAAGATAACGACACTGACGACAATGGTCGTTACAAGCTAAGATAAGCAAAAACCTATCAAAAGGGGAAGCCAACGAAACTTTCAATAAATCAACAATGCGCTCACACGGAACAATGACAATGAAAGTCTCCAAAACAAAAAAAGAAAAAAAAAAAAAAACCAGTCAAATCCGGTTGTCCGATAAAGTCATTCTCAGTGTTTTTTGGTTTCAACCGCCTCGAAAAAGTCAACACTTTTTCCACTGAAATTTGGCTTATCTAGACAGGATTTTTATCGCAATACATTATAACTGGGTACGCTTTTTTGACATGCACTCGAGAATGTGTAGATATTGTTATTGCGATGTTGTAAGTACTCGTTCGTGTGTGTACCCTTGTTAAAGTGTTCCTCTTCTGGATTTTGTAATCTTATCACGAAATTGGTATATTGCGTTGTCAATTAGGTACTTCAATTAGTTTTGTTGTCGGTTTTTTTTTCTCTTGGCCAGATAAGGAGTACGCTAAACTTCCTACTTGACATTTTTGACACTTTGACATTCTTTGACAGTTCAAAGGTTGAGTAGGTAGGTGTGTTATCTGGTTTTATTTGAACTTGTTCATAAAAAGTGTCTGTTCTATATTTTGAAATAATAATAACGTTTTTTGGGGTAACCTTGAATTATCAGTACATATAGAAATAAAGCGATAACCACACAACGTCCGTATTTTTTCTCTTTTTTTTCTAATCTAGAAACAAGGCCTATAAAGTATTGGTCGTAGCCTTTAGACATACAAGTGTTACGTATTTTTTTTTTTTTGTTTTATGAAATTTATTGTATAATTTGGATTAGATTTTTTTTTTATTCTCGTTGGTTCCTTATTCAAAAAATTGTTTTTACATTTTTTTTGGTTGACGAACACACCCCAGAGAGTTTTTCCCCTCTTGGTGTGTTGAGTAATTTTTAGTTTCAAACTGATAGCGAATGGTTTAGTCGAGTTTTTGGTCGTTTTTGTTCGTTTTTTTATGTTTTTTTTTTGCTTCCTTCCATATTCGCGAAAACCTTTGTTGTAGTATGTGTATTAGAAAGAGTATTCAAAGAATTGGCAATACGATTACGAAAATGATTGAGTGTTTATTTTGCATAATTCGCCAAGGAGTTCGATGATATTTCGGGAGTAAATGATTGAGTTTGTTTCGCGTGTGCTTATTTATGCGGATTTATTTAATAAAACGTAGTATTCTTGGAAATGCCCAAGTGAAAAATTGATAAGATTCGTCTCAGTGTGGCGTAGATTATTGGCAATGGAATAAAATAATAAAAAAAAACAAAAAAAACAATCGAATTGAACTTGAAAACTCTTGTGGAGACTTTGTAGTGGAGATTGTTAAGTGTTTACAGTCTAGAAATGAATTAGATGATGATACAAAGTAAAAGTGTGAGTTTAGCTTATCATTTATTGCCGGAATTTTCAGTTTGACGGTTACTCTACTATTGCCGGCTTATGAGAATTTGTTTTCGTAAACAACTTGGTTATAGTTACGCAAAGAGGATACGATTAAGCAACCGTAAGTCCTTTTCAGTTTAATTTGGAAGACATAGTTAAACGAAGGTTCCTTATGTGGCATTTGAAGACTAAACTCTTGAACTACTTAGTTAATTAGGGAATCTGCCAAAAGAAATATACCACTCTCTGATTAGATAGCACAAGTAAAGAAATTGTAATTGTACAATCAAGTCCAACCGTTCACATTACACTCTCGTGGCGGAAAGTTGCTCGGTTCAACATTTTTTTCGAAAAACACCGCATTTTATACTGAGAAACGAGGCTTTTATCTTTAGAGAAGAGCACCCCATTATGATTATTGACTCTAACTCTCCACTGTATTCCAAATTTTACTCGTTCTGTAACAAGACAAGTTTTGATAGAGAGGAACAGCTGGGCGGCCCTATATGGTTCTCTGGTCTGGACGCTCAACAGTTGTGTTTCTAGCATCTGCTGACATAGTTTCTCCCGAACAGTGGGAACAGACTTCAATTCCCCGTCTAACTTGTGCTTTAATAAGTTGTTCGTACATGATCATAGAATTGTGTATGAAGCCAAATACGCTAAACCCTCCACATATGCGGACGATGCGTTCCAAAAAAGAAAACCGCATATGTAGAGACTAGAGAATATATGTATGCAAATCTAGAAATGCGTTCCAAGGACAGCAAATTTGATAATAAATATTTTATTTTAAGACTATGAGTGGCTTTTATTGATTTTCGACATCAATTTTTCTATGTTTTTGATGCTAGGTAGGTAGGTAGAAGTGGTGGTTCTGTTAACACAGAACCCAATTAGCACAGCTGTGCCGTTTTGATACCACGACTCATGTGACCTGGATGTTGGTGTGTGTTGTTGAGGAGAATCTAGAGCCAACCTGTGGAGTTCAAAAAGAGGATTAGTTCACTAATGCTCTTACCAGAGAGCTCCTTGAGTGAATTAAAGAAGGGTTTTCCTAGTGCTTGCTGTCTAGCCCTGGCTAGTGCTGGACAATTGCACATGTAGTGGATGATGGTTTCTTTTTCGGTAGGAATATTGCAACTACGACAGTGTATATTGTATGGGATGCCTAGTTTGACTGCGTAATCTCCTGTCGGCCAGTGTCCCGTGGTTATCGCGGTTATTCTGGAGGGCTGAGCCTCGCCTGGCCAGTTCGTCAGCGTGTTCGTTGCCTACAACGTTGCTGTGACCTGGAACCCAGACTAGGGTTACCCATTGATCATCTAGCGAGTCCAGCTCCTTTTGGCATTCTAGGACTAATTTGGATGATGTGGTTACCGAGGCAATAGCATTGATAGCAGCTTGGCTATCAATAAAAATAGCGATTTTTTGTCTTGGTGATATGTTTGGGTGTGACTTGATTTGGCGACAGGCCTCGCGGATTGCGAGTAGTTCCGCTTGAAACACGCTGGCAGCGTCCGGAAGTCTGAAAGATTTTGAGATGTTTAGGGATTCCGAGAAAACACCCGCACCAACCGCACAGTCCATTTTTGAACCATCAGTGTAGATTGTTAGATCGAAATCCTTAGTCACCTGTCCATCTTGCCATTCCTTTCTTGTAGAAAATTGTACGTCGAAACGCTTTGTGAAGTTCATTGTGTTGATAATAAAGTCTGTTGGCGTTGATACAAGTTCTCTTGGTAGAGAATTCAGAATATCACTGTGTCCATAGGGTTTCGCAGTCCAGCACTTGGACTCTCTGAGTCTAATTGCGCTGTGCGCTGAAATGTTTATTATGTGTAGATCTAGGGGTAAAAGGTAAAGCAAGACTGTTAGAGCGTCTGACGGGGTTGACCGTAGAGCGCCTGTGGTGCCTATGCACGCTACTCTTTGTACTTTACTCAGTTTGGTTATGTTATAGGCTTTTTTAAGGGCCGGCCACCACACTATCGACCCATAGGTGAGGATTGGGCGTACTACAGCTGTGTACATCCATAGGGTCAATTTTGGATGCAGGCCCCATCGTTTGCCGAAGGTTCTGTTGCAGGCATAGAAAGCTATACATGCTTTCTTCACTCGCTGGTCTATATTTAATTTCCAGCTAGGTTTAGGATCCAGGATGACTCCTAGGTACTTGGCACTAGACGATAGGGAGAGTAGCTGACCGTCTAGTCTAGAAAGCGTGAATTCAGGTATTTTGGTTTTGGTGGTGAAAAGCATCAGTTCAGTTTTGTTCGGGTTTTGATGCTCAGTTGGTTAGCTTTTTTCTTCTGAATCAGATTTATCTTTACCCGATTCGTGCTGCCCTTCCCGATCTATTAGTTTCTGAACTGACAGCTCATCACCGTGTGCTTTTAGGATCTTATTAATATCACTTAGCTTCAGGTCTTGAAAGCCATCCAACCCAATCCGTCTTCCAAGTAAAGCCAAATTTTCTGCACCCCATTAAGGAGTGTGGCCCGCGATGCTTTCTAGACACTCAGACCACAATGGTTTCCAAACTGCATTCATCGTCGTTTTTTTTTTATGTCACCAGAATGGTTTGATGTTCCTTATTGCATCCGTAGTGTTGTACTTATGCCAAAACTCCCGACGAGTGAGTTTACTAGGTCCTGTACCTTCTAACATCGTGGCTTACTTATTTTTTTAAATTCTTTGGTCCATTGGCTAAATTTTTAGTAAACGCATCTCGTATAAGAACCACGAATGTAGAGAGAAGTTCGTAAAAATAAAACGCGTATGTGGAGGGTTTGGTTTAGATGCATTCTTCATGAATTTAATTATCCTAGTCTAGCTTCTTAAATAAAACATTGTTCTTCGGAAACGGCATTAAACAGTAGGTCACTTCCATTCGTGTAAAGAATATAATGGGTCCCATGGACCTGTCGCGGCTTCTTCAGTTGAACTTTCAATCAAACTGTTGTCTCTAACCATTACTTCGGTGCGATACAGAGCGAAATTGTCTGAAGAATTTGAAATTCAGAGTGGAGTCAGGGTCCCATCCTATCAAGTCAAGGTTACATCATATCGCCAGTATTGTTTCTATTTGTGATTTGTGATGTGCTTCACTCTGCTTTGCCATCGGGTAATGAAGGAATGTGGCAAACCCTTTCATCTCATTTAAAACACCTTGACTACGTTGACGACGTATGCCTACTTTCTCGCAGAATTATGCACCAAATGACAAAAAACTTGGAGAGAGAGGCTATGGGATATGTATATTTCCACTAGTGTCCTCATTTCATTAGTCCAAGTGTTAACATCAGTCAGTAACACTACTCCTTAAAAAAAAGTTAGTTTACGTATTCTTAGAAAATTTAAACGACCAAAACCGTTGTTTTAAATAATTCAAACGTACATTTGCACGTACAACGTTAATTCGTTCATTCACTTTGTAGGTACATATGTATTTTTGTTTTTTATGACAACAGGGCAAATTCCTTTTATTATTTCACACAAACTCATCCACGGCTGATGGGGTACTCTGGTTTTTTGTGTGATTACCTGAAAATGCAATTACGGTTGCCATAAAATCATTGTACACACCTCTCTCCAATTGGGGTGGTGTAAATATTTACACATCGTTTTTTATTATTTATTTTTATTCCAGATCCCCATTGTTTAAAGTACACAACTGTGTGGCACATTTAATTGTTTATTCAACATCTGTTTGTCAATGTTTACGTTGAAGTGTATTTATTTTTTTGTTTTATAACAAAAAAAGGTTTTTTTTTTTTCATATGCGCGAATGTGTCAATAAATTTTTGTTTACACACTAGACTGATAACAGAATTTTGTATTAAACTTATGTAGATACTTTAACAATATCCGATAAAGTACTATTTTAAGACCATACATGATTAATTCGGGGAATCATCATCGTGTTTCAAGTTATGAACATGTGGGTGTTATAAATCAGAAAAAAAAAACCAAGAAACAGAAAAGAAAAGGAGTGATATAAAATATTGGGGGCTTGCACGTGAGGTTCATATAAGTATATACGGAGATAAGATAAGATAGAAGGTATCTGAATTTTCTATTTTAGCCCATTCGGTAATAACGAGATTTTTCCAGACGTTGTTTGATTTCAACTGAAGTTGATTTATTTTGACAAGAAGATAAGACATGACTTGGCTAAGGCTTGGGCTGAGTAAGAAAAATGTGCAAGTGGTTCTGGTTAATAAGGGGAAATAACCAGAATCATGACGTAAAATAGACTTGTGGCAAAAAAGTAGGATCTGACGAATCAGTGATTAAGAGTTGTTGTCTCTGGATTAGATTAACACTTGGAATAGGAGTCGTTCTTTGTTCCCACTCGTGATTTGTGTCTCGGAATCTTTTGGAATTGCATACGCCAGAGAACACGTCTAAACAACAGATGGTTTGTAGCTTCTTCGGAGGTCATCTTTTCATCGGAATAAAGGTATAGAGTGTAGTTCAGAACTGCAGGACTATTTCATGTTCTCTGGACCAGAGAGACCCCTCACAACATCAGCAATGAAAGTCTCTTCTTGCTGCAAATTGTACATGAGGTGTGAGAGTCAAATCAGCTCTGTCGTTGTAGTTCATCTCCCATAGTAGCATGTCATCTCGTTTCGAGTTAAGCAGCCTAGCTCAGCATATGTTCAAAAACTGTTGCCAGCAGAGGTGAATACAGATACCATCTCTTGTCACCTCTGTGTATCATTATCAAACTCCGAATCCGTAGTATTTTGGATTGGATATTTATTTTTATTTTTACTCACTAATAATTCTAATTTTTTAACGAAGAATCCAAGACTACATTACCTACTTCATCTTCAAAATTTTTCTAATAATTGTTTTCTCTATTTTTTTTTTCTAGCCCTACGAGTCCAATTCCAACAACTCCTCATCGGCACATCGTGATCTAAAACCATACAGACGTGATTCCAGACCAAATACACCTCCATCGTCCCAAGGTACCATTGAGAATGGTCATGGGCAGTATCCGTAAGAGTCAATGCCATCGCCTATCCAATTTTTCTCTTATTAATAAATCATTTTATTCCCCCCTAACAGTTGCTACATTTGTAAAACGCTTTGTGCAACAAACAAAATGGAATGGTTATCCACCAGTGCCGAGCACATGAACTCTCATGCAATGCATTTTCCATGCTTGAAAGGCAGCAATAGTAGTGATCCGGCTGGTAATTCCAATCGTGTACTAGCATGCAAGGATTGTGTTAATCATTTAGCACGCCAGTGGGATACAATGGATGCGGAACGTGTTCCATTGGAACATAGAAGGTAAATTTTGAATTGTAATCGCAACTAAAAAGTACTAATTTTCTTTCTTACAATACAGATATAACATTCCATCACCAATGATGGCATCTAGTTCACCAAATGGCTCAAGACATGGTGGCATGAGCATAAATACACCACCATCAACACCATCGGTTTCAACAACACCAGCTAGCACCTCAATCTATTGCTTCCTATGTGGCTTACATTCAGATTTGACTCTGGCTAGAGTCCTTTACACCAGCAAGGAGGTTGAAAATTTTATTTCTTTTCTTTTAACTTGTGTGTAGATGTTTTAATGTTTCTCTCTTTGTAATTTCAGGGTAATCGACCATACTTCCCGCATTTACTTAAACATAAATCACCGACAAATGCCGAGCAATTGCGATCCGATTATTCAGCATTAGTCTGCACATTCTGTTATCATTCATTGCTGAATCAATGGAGGAAGTAAGCCATACATTTTGAATTTTGGTTTAGATCTATAAATAAATACCGCTTCGGTTCTCTTTTACAGATATGAAGCACAAAATCCAAGTGTGAATCCGGCAGAACGTAAATACAATTGGCACGATTACATATGCCATTTATGCGGAATAACAACGTACAGGAAACGTGTTAGGGCGCTGCCCGTTAACGAATTCCCATTTGTGAAGAGTCGTAAAAGCGACGATGGTCTTTTACTGGAGAATGGAGAATATGCGGTCGTTTGTTTGGATTGTTATGAGAGTTTAAGGTGATTATAGAGATATAAAAAGGAGAGGGGGCTGCCTTGAAAAAACCGATGCAATTTCAAGGATATTTAGATCTTGAAAAAGGGTAGACGGTTTGGTTAATACTTGTTAATAGCACGTGTGGTGCCAGTAATATTTCTAATACTCTCTGTTGATTGGAATGTAGCTATTTAGCATTCTGTTGAACACTAAGTAGTGTTCATGCCATAAACCTACTTAATCATATCTTTTTGGTTGCAAAAGTGAAGCAAATAATAACATAGTAGTGCGACGACATCATCGCCTTCTGTTGATGTACCATCAACTATCAGACGTTCTTGCTGAAAAAAATCACAATTACACTTCTCAAGTTTGAAGCGATCTAGCAAGATTAAAAATGCGCTCCAAACAAGTAATGACTAAAGAGGATACTTATTCTTTATTACATCCTGTCACTGCCATTTACACAAATCGAGTCCACTATAGAGTCCCTTTATTGGGACTGATATAGATATCTCTAGTGAAGGCATTCTTTTTAGCAAACCAAGAATATACAATATATCTTATTCTGCTCACTCCCATGAATATTGCGAATGCAACAATCTTATTTCCTCTAACTAAATGCTCGGAGAGAAAAAGCATTTAATATCCTGGCTGATGTGTCTCAATGTAGCGTCAGTTTAGATGTCGAATGGCTCTGCCTAAGCCCTTGCTCTCATACCTACCTTTCGAAACGTTGTGGTTGTAAGTATAGTCACTTCGTTTTTTGTTAACTCAACGTCCGTAACACCCTGACAAAGCAAACTATCTTGCGAAACATACATTTTACCCATTGCAACAGTTCGAATATCACGTATTATGACTACAACCGACCACTGTCGTGCACGCCTTGATGACTGTCCATGCTATAATTGGTTTAACAGCTGTCATGATTCCCATGAGACTTTTACAGTATTATGGATTAGAGATGAAAGTATAATTTTCCCAATTGGATGCCATAATTGATTTAACAATTAAACAGCGTTATGTAAATTACTTCCGTATAGGCATCATTGCGTTGCAATAAGCACATGCAAAATTTTGCAAGCTCTTTAAAATGTATCAAGCTGTACACAGCTCATTCTTAATTAACATACATAGCCCGATGGTGTTTGCTTATTGCGTTTGGATCCTTGTTTTCTCATTCAGGTTGCTTTCAAGAGTCATATATTACATTACTCAAGGATATAGTGCAGTGGTTAGTTCTCCCGCCTATGAAGAGAATTTGTCTGCTTTCTGTTGAATTTACATCTAAACCATCTTATAGGATTTCATTCAGCTTTCCTTGTATTTTTCAATGTGATACAACATGTCCAACTGGATTAAAGTACGTTTAAAAGAAAGGAAGGAGAATTAAATTTATGCCTTTGCAAAGTTGTTTCCTATTGTTCCTTTAATTAAAATTAATTTGTTTACGATAATTTTGTTGTTTGAGTGATTTAAAGTCAACACAGACCAATTGCATGTTTGACCTTGAGTTCCAGTAAACAAAATAGCATATTGTCAGAAATGATACGCCTTAGGAATAAAATATTTAAACGCAAATGAAATGTTTCAACCTCACCCGCAAATGTGAGGTTTTAATGTGTATATTCCCGATTCATTTGCATTAAGATGAGGGCTGCTTGTTAGAGTTTAACTTTCCTCTTTCCACATTAAATTCCATTTCGTTGAACATTCCAACATTGAATGATTCCAAGATTCAAATTAAACATAACTATACTCCTGTTTGTCAGTCTTCCACTTAAACTGGTCTTATTTTGGCACACAATTCTTCGAATCTTGATGTTCTGTTTTACTTGGTGTTACTCGAAGAGCTCTACAACTGATGTAATACCCTCAGATCTACTTGAAGGAACTTCGTATTACCACTTATTAACACATCATATGCTTACGGCGTAGTAGTATTTACTATAATCCAATTGAAATCGTCTCAGATACCTGTTAGTTCCCTTTTGCCTGTTACATGGCAGTACACGTCATTCACTCAATCGACGTGCATATGTATTTATGTTGTACCCACTGGTACTGGTAATAGGCGATGTTATCAGGATAAAAATAAGAGATATACGAAACAGATTGGCGGACAGGATCTTAGTCCCTTAACTAACAGCATACCTTAAAAATCACTTCGCATAAGTTTTTGGTCAACGGCAACGGCAAAGAGCAACATCCCGCTGTCAGGCAGAATGGATGATTCAATCTAGACGATAATAGCCAAAACTTCCGTCCACCTGACCAAAACGAAGGGAGGATAACAATATCCAAGGTTAAATCCTGCAATCCTTGTTGAACCAGCCGAGATTTTTAAAGCAGCTGAAAAAGAGGGAGTGTTAGAGAGCATACACCAACTCATTTCTTAGATTTGTATGCTTGATGAATGTAATCTTAGCATTGTTTTCCCTATCCACAATAAAGGAGACCCCCTCAATTGCGCCAACTACAGAGGTATCAGTCTCCTCAACATCGCGTACAAGATCCTATCTGCCATATTGTATGAATGGCAGATCCTGGAAAAAACTCAAGAAGTCCAAATCGATACCCAACATCTTTTTGTCGATTTCAAGGCCGTAAATGACACCATTTATAGAGACGAGCTTTACATAGCCTGTAGTTGGACAGAATGACGATATTCAACTCCATATATGTACATATGTAGAGTGTTCTAATTTAAGACTTCCAAAGTATTTATAAAGTTTCGTGGCATTCATCTACAAAACATCAAATTTAGTATATTGCGAATTACTTTCGTTATTGTGAACCTTGACGGCGCAGTTTAATAAGTCCACAGACCATAAATCCACAATCGCAATGTGAACTTATTACCCATCTAGCTTGGTCTTAAGTCCATAATTTATTGGCCAATAATTTCACAATTTACTGGAGGTAGGGCGTCACAAGTCCGTTATTATAAAATAAGCAATCAATTCTTCCAATCTAAAATCGGTAGTGAATAAGACTGGATTAAATTAACATGCACTGCAATAAACTGAAATGAGTAATTGTACATTATTGCACTGTTTCACTCCACTTCATGCTGCATTCACTTTATCTTAAAGAAGTTACCGGTACCAGTAGTTTGTTGTCTAGGCGACTCTTTAAGATAAAGTGAATGGTATGGCGAAGGAGTAGTTTGTATGATTTGCAAACATATACTCTATGAATCTATCCTTACACCTTAGATAGGATTTTCTGAAACTATTGGAAATTCAAATACACTTCACAAAAGTGACGTCAAGTGAATCATAATTTTACAATACAATTTGGTTTGGTGGGCCATAAGTCCACAATCATTTTATTTGGCGTTATAACCCATCCAGATGGGTTGGAGTCATCATTGTGATTGTGCTCTTATGACTTACCAAATTCCACTGCAGATTTATGGCCTGTGGACTTAAGATCCTGAGCCAACCTTAAGCATTTGACAGATTGGAGAGTTTGGTGGTTTTTTGTGCCGCAATTTTCGAGGTCTAAGCAAAATATGTACTGCAAGTTTTCTTAAATTTGACAGCTCATAACGGCATAACGTAAATGGTGTGGAAAGCATTGTTCCTGATTGTTCTTTCTGTAATATTCTTCTCTTCTACATGGAATCCACATCTATTTATTCACTTACTAATCACAATTTTCTTCCAATACAGGCAACAAGCATCTCAATACGATCGAGTTGGTGTACCAATATCAAGAAGAGGTTACAATTGGGTACCACAGCCACCACCACCAGAAGATAGTCCCGATGTTGCTGTAGCCCGTCTGCCCTGTGGCGAAAGATCTGATAAAATAGTAAAAGAAATAATTTCTAATTGGTTGAATAAATTGTTAAATAATTTTTATTTTTTATCTTACAGCAAATTAATTCAACTTTAAGGCCAATACCAAATAAAAAGAACAGCTCACCAAAACAATATGCACACGATAAGCCAAGAGAAGTTGGTGAGTACTTGAATCTATTATTTTTCTTTATTTAATATGATATAATTTATAGATTAAGAATAATCAATTAATTATAAGTTAGACTAAGTCAATTTATATCGGAATATCACATATATTGACCTGCCTTAGATTCTGATAATCTAGTTAATTAAATGGACATATTGTCCAGAGTGGAGCTAGGTTTCAACAGGCCCCTCCAATCAGTTGTCTTAAATTAAGCAGACCACGTCAAGTAGATTTTTCCTCTGTGCACATCATCGAAGGGTAAAACTTTATCTTTCGTTTCGAATGAGCTACTTGTCTCAGTCATCTTAGTCGTTGTTTTCGAAGTTTTCTGACAATTCGTTGTTCTATCTGCTCCTCCACCCACCATCAAAGATCTCTTCCACTTTTGATAAGTTCCATTCCTCTGCAAATTAGAGCAGGAATGGTGATCAGAGTATAGGTCGAGAGAGACCTTGGTAATTGATTCCCCCTTTGCGTTGGTATCAATTCATATGCGGTCACTTGCAATTGTCTGTCCAATACCTATAGCTCGTACTTTTTTCCGCTACTGCCTCAATATTCACTAAAGTGCCATAAGCAACACGCTGCAATATTCTGAAGCTTTCGTTTCTCCTGCTGAATCACTGTAATGGATTTCAGGCGACGATAAGAGCGATTCAAGAGGTCTTATCGTAGCTATAGAGTAATGCAATATTTACTCGGGATATCTCCATTCGGCATTTTTATTTTTGTAGAACATCAGGCAGGCGAACAGCAGTGATAGTTTTACTATTTGCACTTTGCCGAAATGTTCAATGTTTCCTGCAGATTTCACTTTCATATCAAAGCATCCGAATCGAATTTTTCACGGACATTCTAATGTCCTCCTATCTACTAAGATTGACAATGCCAAACGCACTTATTATCGTCTAATTCACTGACAAACTAAGAGCCATTTGATGTTGATGAATCAGACAAAATAACTTGAACTTGAACTATTCTCTACTGTTTTCGTTGATAAGTAGTGTTACTGGGTTCTTAGTCATAGTAGACACATGTATGCATAGGCGTAGATAGAAGAAGCTTTGGAGTATTTCATATTTACCATTAGGTGCGCTGATATTGATAATCGTGGATGTCCTTCATACTAACACATCCTTCGATTTTCTTTACCTTTCATTTTTCAAGGTGTCAAATGAAACTTTGTTGACGGTCTAATCATTCCATCTGACCGCCTGGACTCTGTTCAGAGGATGGACGTAATCAATGTTCTTTTCTTTGTTTTTTAATTGCTTGTCACTTGTCAATTGAAACAGATGTTCGTATGGGATCTCTTGCTCATTCTCTCAGTACACATCACCTATTCGCTTTTGTAGTTATTTATCTTAGTACCAGTAAATCTATTCCTTACAACGATACATCGCATCCTTATAAGCTTTTTCACATGTTAAAATTTTCTGTCATTCCTCTGTACCCGTGGCAATTAGCGAATAGGTTTCCAATTCTAAAAGAAAAGTTGAAAAATATTGTTTGTTACGTTCAACTGAATATTCAGTGACTTAGTTCCCTCACTCGCATAAGCTATAACCAAGTACTTTTACTGCGCTTCCCACGACAGTTGGGTCTTCGCATTAGAATCGGCCAAAGATTGTCACACCTCAGCTCTAACATTCGCATATCATCAAACTGCTTCTTTCCAGTTCCTCAAGATTTTGATTTTTTCACTTCTGGCATTAAATTTACTTAAAATCCAATCCCAAGTTTCACGTACGGTTGCATGCTTAATTTTATGTGGTTATATGTAGTTGACCCTTTCAGTAAATTGATAAGATTCTCCTCTGGAGGAAGGCTTGTCGAATAACACTATAAGTAAACCATTTACCACTCAATGTACTTTCGACACTTGTGCATTTCCTTTTTAACTCATAGCTCCTGCTTGCTTACTCGTCTTTCTTGTTATATTATTATTTTGCTACATGAATTCCACTTTCCCAATTATCTACACAAATATACTTATTAGTGTTCTACATTAACCCCCAAAATATGTAACACAATTCTACGCAATGACGCACTTGCCTCCCAGACTAATCAACGTTCTTTCTATTAACTTCTTCTTTTCAATTCGAATAGCGCATTAATCAGTAGATCCTTTGTATTCAAAAGAAAACGTAAAATGTGTCATTGTTGGAAGTTGTTTCTAGGGTTAATTCAATACTTTAGACACCGATTCCAGTTAAAGAATCCATTATTCTAGAAAGTAATTTCAATTAGTCGTCTAAGGTTTCTTCTATTCATACAATCATTTCTGGCTTCTACCTCACAGGGATAGGTCGTTGGCACTTCAATTTGCTTCGATTGTCGTTTTATTGTTAATTGTTGTTTTGCGATTTGAGTAACATAGTGACTCTTAATGTAAGAATTGTTTTTCCCGTGATGTCGAGTGTGTCTTGGCCTTGTGCCAGTTTAATAGTAGAGCTTCCAGTGGCCATACGCTGACTTACAGAAAATCCTTAAACTGTGGATAAGCATTCCTTCTTTTGTCGTTGTTCCATCTTACGGATGTATGGGCGTTAAATGAAGCCTATGTTTCTCCTCGGTTGCTTAAGTTTTCAGAGGTGCTTCTGTCCTTTGTCTTTTGCAATGAAAGCATATGTATAAACTATGTACTATGCTTTATTTTGATTCGAAGTCGCATGTACCTTTGTGCTGCTGTCCTTTGTCTTTTGTGATATTTTGTAGCCCCCAACTTGGCCTTTCAACGTCATGCTAATTCTACACACGGCGGCACCCAGCAATGCAAATACGTAATGAGCCGATATGCTGATTTAAAAATAAATCAAACTACTTCCTTAGAAATCGATTTTTTGTCACGATTATTTATACTTGTAATTAAATGTCATTAATATTTAATTTTATTATGGAATTGATTGCAATACAAAATGCAAATTGCAATTTGATTTAAAATTTATGGGAAAATTAAAACAGTTTTGCTGCTGTAACCCCTGACTCCGAATATTACAAGTAGGTATGCCTTAGTTTGCTTTGTTTCACATTCTGACCTCTTATTTGTTTAATTCTACTTTGTACGGTCTTGGTTAATTCATTCTCAAAGTCATATCAGCATTGTTATTGCGGATGCACCTTCTATGACATCGTTATTTATAAGTAAATGTCTTTCAAATTCTAATTCGAAATCTTAGCTAACTTTGTCTGTTATACGAATGGCTTTAATATGGTTACTGGGCAAGTACCTCAGTCAGACTTGTGACCCTTAAAACACTATCTAAAAGTCTCGTACTTATATGCAAGGCATGCTCAAAAGTTTCTGCAATCTAATCAATATTGGCCGCCCTCCTCATTGAGGACAATATCGAATAAAATTTTGCCGTAAGAGTTCAAACTTTCTCGTGAATCTAGCCAAAAAAGATCTAGTAATCCTACCTGAAGAAGTTCAGGCTACTTCTCATCCTACGTCATCGTTTCAGTTAAGAATTCGAGACATTCTACACAATCTACTGCTACATGTTTTCTAGGAGGTCATTGACTAGAGAGCATTCGAAGCATTGTACGTCTCGTCATTCTGTCACCTTCAATTCGTGATTCTAGTTGCAAATCTGTCGTGAGGTACAAGTTACAGAATACTAGTTCAGCAGCATTCATTGACGAGCTTATTTCGCTTTTGTCTTCTAGAACTCTATTGAAAACCATTATGGAATATCCATTCACCGTGATAAATGCCGTTGAAATTCGAAAAAGATTTATACAAGAATCTGTATGTACTATGTCGGAATCAAAACTGAATGCCAATAACCGAGAGAACAGCCCTTAGTAGTCTCTTCAATATGCAATTTGTGAAAAAATAAATTTAAAGGATTTCAATTCATGCGCCAAACGGAAACGTAACAGACGAAGAAATTGGTGCCAACAACATGAAAATATTTATTACAAGCACCCCTAAGGTAGTGCTGGTTACACAGAGCCTTCTTAAAGAATTTTTTATATTTTTTTTTTACTGTCCTCCTTGAACTTGTTAACCTCTTTCCCCACCACCGCATGATGGGGTTAAAAATAAACCAAAAACTGAATGCAACAGCAACATTTCAATCGAACCGAACAGCTTTTCAAATTCCTTAAGCCTTACAGGGACTCTCTTTTCACCACGCAGAGAGGTTCAGGAATACCCTTTCTCTCTGCAGAAAAAAAAAATTATTTCATCTCCATCGATTTGAAAATTTATGCTTCCAAAAACAACAAAAGAAAAAATCATGTTCTATAGAATTGAAGACAGGACGACGACGACGACGTCGAGGACGACGCTTGATGACGTTTTCCACGACACGAGTGTGCCAATAAGAAGGATAATATAACTGTTATTATTCGCATTGACACTGAGAGCGGGTTTGGGGTGAGTCTTGGGGTGGTCTATGCATGACAGGATAAGCCAGGATCGCTGTGGGTAAAATAAGCGTAAACTCAGTGGTTTTATGAATACTTCAAGCGTTATATAGTATGTGTGTATGTATGTGAGTGAAACAAGGAGGGTGCAAGCAAATATTTGGCAGTCAGTCAGCCGTAGTTCAAGGGGCGGTCGGGTGGGCGGCAGTGGAAGAGCAATTCAATTCCGAAATCCTTTCCCTAAGGGATAAACGGCAAAATAAAGATGAACAAGCAAGCAAAGAAAAAGAAGGCAAGGCAAGGCAAATAAACAAACAAAAAAAAAAAAAAAAAAACCTGAAGAACCGGAGAAGAAAATGTAAAAAGGAAATTTCAAAGAGGGCTGTAAATAGTCCCAAATAGTCCGGAGGGTGGTTACCACCGGGTTGTACTTATTTATTTATTTCTTCTTCCGTTTTATTAGTCAGGCATTAGTAAGTGGATATCCTTTAGCGCGCATAAAACCCTTCCTATTACTTATGTATGACTCTAGAGGGAAACATTCGGTGGGTGGGGGTGGACTGATTTTGGTTACTTGCTTGCTCTCAGCTGCGTTTTTCTTCACAATTTGTGTTCTCGGCAATATGCTTTGGATTCTATTTTTCCTCTTAATTCTATTTCATCGTTTCTTTTTTTCTTTCTTTATTTTTTTTCTTTCTTTCTTTTTTGTCTTGAAGAGGAATGTGATATGGAAGTTTGGGGTAGGAATTGGGTGATATGTATACTTACGACTGGGCACACGCATTCGATTCTGTTTACTGGTGTTAAGTGGCAGTTGTGTTGATGCTCCTTAGGGCTCTGCTGCCAGCTCATGTTACACATTTTTAAGTTTTCCATGCGATTTGTTTCGTCTCGGGCTTATAGGTGTGTGCGTGTGTGTGTGTGTGTGTTGGTATTGTTTAGGATTTGTTGTGACACACCACATATCAACATCACACACCAAACACAGTCAGTGAACAAAGCAATGTAGCACAGGGTTTGGTTTTTTGTAAAATAAACGAACCGTTATCGGATTAGGTATGATCGTAAAAGAAGCTGAAACTAATATGTTTTGTGTGTAAAACTGGGAGGGGATTTGTTTTGACTTTACGAACTTTGGGTGGTTGGGCCTTAATCGTTTTCTCTAGAATTTAGTGGTTGAGTTGGAGAATACCCTGGGAGGGAAAAACAGAAGCCTTAACTCGCATGAAGGTCGTAGAAGTTGAGTGGTATTTAGTCAAATCCTATTTTTGTATTAGTTTTGTTTAAGTCCACACAACTACATAGAACTTTTGTAGAGATATTAGATGGAACTGTAAGAAAGTAAAACTTCTTCGAAACCCCTTTATCAGATTTATACTGGGAATGTGAATGTATTTTTAAATCTAAACTACTTTTTGTATATAAAAAATGTTATCAATTGTGCACAATGGATTCATTGGAGATCTGAGTGTTAGAACCGTTTGCAGTTACCCCTCCTACCTATAGAAAGAAGATTTGTCATCTTCCGAGACATGTCTCAGCTCAGAGACATTTTCCCAGTGAGCCAGACGAAGTTTGTGTTCCCAATCGTTAATCAGCGCTGTGGCTGCATCTCAGTTGGCACCACAGTAGGGTTCAGGTGCTATGAACGCAGATTCTGAGCCAGCCCTAGCTAGTTCATCTGCAGATTCGTTGCCTGTAATTCGTTGATGACCAGGGACCCAACTGAGTTTCACCCTGTTATGACTGCCAAGAGATCCTTGTGCCTCGTAGCAGCATTTAGCTGGTATAGAGCCCATTAAATTGGATGTAAGCGCTTTAAGTGCTGCCTGGCTATCTGAAAAGATATATTCTTTGACCCTAGTACCTTTACTAATCCTATCCCAGATTTCAATGGCATGGAGTTCAGTCTGGCAAACCGTGGGACATATTCCCATAGGTATTGACAGCTCCAACTCCAGTTTCCATCTTCGATCCGTCTGTGAACCAGACCAGACTTCTACGATCCAGTGCCGGAACACAATTAGACGGTCCAATATTTCTACCTCAAAAAACCTACCGAAACAGTACTTCCTGATCATAATGTCGGGAATAGTGCAAAACATGTCCTTTTTGGGAATTGAATGAAGAATTTTTAGGTCTCCCATATGGTTACTGGGTTTGTACTTGTATTCTAGCTGCAGCTAGAGCATCTAGCGGCCGTCTTTTTAGGAAAATTTCTAGGGAAGACAGCCTGACAACAGCTTCTAATGCTGCCGTAGAGCAGGCAGGCATTTCTCTGGAACTTCTGAAACTTGGTTCCCGTTGACCGTTCAAGAACTTTAGGCCACCAAACGATGGGTCTCACCGTCATTGTATACATACATACATTCAATGTATAATTTTTGGACTAAGACCCCAAGTTTCGCCGTAAAGGCGTCGACTGACCTACATGGCTGTAGTGGCACGTTCGATGGCGGAGCTAATGTTCCAGCTAAGCCGTTTGTCAAGGATGACCCCGAGATATTTAACTTCAATGGAATAAACTAAACTGGTGTATTTGATGGCGATAGGCCCTAGATTGATCAGTCTTCTTCTTGTAAAATGCACTAGAACGGTCTTGCAAGGATTGATGGATACTCCTTTTTTCCTGCACCATTCTAAGACGTGTAGTAAAGCACTATGTGTGAGACTAAAAATGTCAAATCATCCCCATAACCAATGGCGATGTAGCCTGATCTCTGTAGATCGACTAGAAGATTGTCAATGACTAGTGACCACAGAAGGGGAGAAAGGACTCCTCCCTGGGGACAGCCTTTAACTGCGGTCACAGACTCTGATACTTCCCCAGTGGAGGAAGAAATAATTCAACTTTCAAGAAAGGCCCTTATCCATTGGTTGGTCGAATCCTCGATACTTCTGCTACTAATGCCTCTTGCTATTGAGACGTAGCCAATGTTATCGAATGCGCCCTCAATGTCAAGGAATGCACACAGAGCTATATCCTTGGAAGGAAAAGTTCCTTCTATCGTCATCACAAGATAGTGAAGAGTACCTTCTGTGGAATTACCTTTCCTATATGGAAACTGACTTCAGTGCAGAGGGATAGACAAAATTAGCCGACCTCTAATATGAACGGCAATGGTTTTGAGAACAAATGACGTTAGACTTATAGGTCTACATATATGATTTAGGCAGGTCACTAGGCCTATTGCCTGGTTTGGTGGTGAGGATCACATTTGCCTGTCTCCAGGTAGTCGGGATGTAACCTTAGATGTAGTTGGCTCTACCTATCTCTAACCTACCCCCATCTATCCTCCACCGTTTATGGAGCATTTATCTCTCAATATGATGAGCTATCAATATTATCTAATCATATTCTTCTTTTTTTTTTTACAATCACTTAAGTGTCTTCTGTTGTTTAATAAAAAAAAAATAATCTCTTAACAACCGATGTTCTACTATAAAATCCGCAAAATAACAACAGAAAAAAACAGAGAAAAAAAAAAACCCCAAAATACCCATAAAATGCACACTCTTGGCATTTGTTCTTGGTACAGGACCACCACCCATCAAAAATTTTATCACTGTCCCTAAACACTCAAATAAAAATGCAATTTAGCTGTATGCCTTTTATACTACTCCTCAATCTTCATCATCCGATAATCGTTAAACAAAATTATTTCCCTCTAGACAGTGCTGCCAAAGTCTCCATCCCCAAAGATATCTACAAACAGAGACACAACACCGAAGAAGAAAAGAAAAATAAATAAATTTGTAATTCAAAGTAGCAAGTACTAAAACAGATTCGTATCTTTTCTTTTTTATAATCCTCCTATAACTCAATATAATTTATGAGATAATCATAAAAAGTTTAGCAACTTTTTACAACCCTCTACCACCACCACCACCACCCTCACAGAATACTTAATTTCACTTCACTTCAACTAGCATACTACCACATTTTGTATCTCTCTCTCCGCAAAATGTTTTTTTAAAAAAAAAAAAAAAAAAAAAACCCGTCCGCAACCAACTTCACCCAAAAATACTAAAAATAAAAGGAAAACAGAAAAATTACACTCATAATTCTTCCGCTCAGCAATCCCCTAAAATCCTCCCCTCAGCAGGGGGTGTCGAACAGAATGAGAAGTGGATGGGAGAGTAAAACCAAATAAAATAAGTATCTCTGTGTGTATATCTCTGTGTATATCAAAATAACTCGGCATTCGGCCATACTACAGGATCAAATGAACCAAAAGTAAAAAAAAAAAAAAAAGGAGGCCCACAACCACCACCACCAACACGCGCCCCCGTAGGAAACATTAGCACCCCCATACTCTCGAAAACATCATCTAATGAGGTGATTTGCTTTATATTTGAATGAATGAATTGAATAAATGAATGAATGAGTAAGTGGTTGAATAATGGGGCGTCGTTGCCGTCGTTGCCGTCGTTGCCGTCGTCGACGTCGGCATCGTCGTCGTCATCGTCCTTGCAGGGATGAGAAAACCCGAATGAAGTTAAGTGAAGTGAAGTTGAATAGTGGGTATTTTATTTGTAGCCCTTTTTTTGACAGCCGCCTGTGTGCTAAAGACGAAATCAAACAAAAAGTTAACTCAACTATGCATTGAGTGGTTATTTGCGTGTGTTTAGAAGGTTATGGGGTTCGATTTCATATGCGTTATACGTACGTACATATAGTCTATGGGGAAGGATGTTTTGTAGGGTTGAATGGTGTTCGGTGAATTGAATAAGATTTTGGCATACACAGATTGGCTTTGGAGTGCTCTTTTGTGGTTCGGTTTTGTAATTTAGTAAATGCGGATTAAACGGGTCTCTCTCTCTCTCTCTCTCTCTCTCTATCTCTCTCTGTCCTCTTATTGTAAGATGTATCCCATTTGTTTGTAACCACGTGAGGTAAAATTAAGTGGCCTTAAAGATTTTATGATGCTTATTCCGTTTTTGATGTTAAGTATATCTTTAAATGGCACCCATTTCCTGAGTGTCCGTGAATCCCATTGTGAGATTGTTCCTTTCATCATTTCGTCATTTTGATGTTCAACTTCCTTGAGCTTCAAAATTTGTATAGACCCGGTGTTTCTTGTCAATTTAAGGATCTGGTATTCGGTTGCTTTCTTTTGTATCGAAACTTGGCTGTCTAGACTACATCCTCATCTCAATGAATTTTCTGTTCAACTCTCAGCAATCGTTGATACATAGAATGACATTTTTCAGAACTTGTGCCAAAATTTTCGCATTAAAGCGGGGGATCTTGCAGGACATACAACATCCTCTAAGCGTAAGCTAGACGACCCTTCCTTCCTTCCATGTTGTACTGACTATCTGTGTTCTAGAGCGGTCTAGCAGTTCTCCAGGCTCATGTCTTCCAGAAGTCCTCAAACATCTCTGAATAGCGATAGGACTTGATTTAGTAAAACTCACCGAGCATTTCGTTTTTAAAGCCTAGGAATACCGACATTGGTGGTCGATGAGTCACCTATTTTTTCCGTAGAAAGAGACAAAACTGAGCCCGTAACAGTGTTGGATTTCCACCCACGGTTACTCTCCAAGTAGGTACTACATCCATATAGCAACTGTTGGAACAGAACAGCAGTAGCTTGGTGTTTAAGCTTACTTACTTACTTAGGTGGCGCTACAGTTCGGGGTGAACCTGGGCCTCAACTAACAACCCTCTCCAGTTAGCTCGGTCCTTAGCTAACTGCCTCCAGTTGCGCACTCCAAGCTTGTTCAGGTCCCCTTCAACTTGTGCGCGCCACCTAAGGCGAGGTCTTCCTCTGCTGCGTTGTCCCTCCGGGTGTGATTCGAAGACTCTTCGGGCCGGAGCACTGGTGTCCATTCGCTCTACATGTCCTAGCCATCTCAAACGACTAATGCGCAGTTTTTTGACTAGGTCGATGTCGCTGTACAGCTCGTATAGTTCGTCGTTGAATCTTCTCCTCCAAAGCCCGTCAACGCAAACGGGACCGAATATTTTACGAAGAATTTTTCTCTCGAAACGACCGAGGATATCTTCATACGCTTTTGATAAAGTCCAAGCTTCAGCGCCATAAAGCAGGACTGGGATGATCAAGGTCTAATATAGAGTCTCCTTAGTTGTTCGGGATAGGGCCTTACTACTCAATTGCCTTCTCAGCCCAAAGAAACAGCGATTGGCAAGAGTTATTCTTCGTTTTATTTCTGCTGAGGTGTTCTTGTCAGAATTGATAGCAGAGCCGAGGTAGACAAAGTCCTTTACTAACTCAAAGTTATAGCTGTCGATTGTGACGTTCTGTCCAATTCGTCGATGTTGCGTATCCCTTCTGGTTGACAGCATATACTTGGTTTTGCCCTCGTTTACCGCTAAACCCATTTTGGCGGCTTCTGTTTCAATACTAGCGAACGCACCGGTGACAGCCCGCTGTGTTCTTCCAATAATGTCAATATCGTCGGCATACGCTAGTAGTTGCACAGACTTTTGAAAGATTGTGCCTCCCGTGTTGGCTTGTGAGTTTCGCACAATTCTTTCAAGAACGATGTTAAAAAAATCACATGACAGCGCGTCACCTTGTCTAAATCCTTTTTTGACATCAAAGGTCTCGGTGATATCGTTACCGACCTTGATGGAGCAGCGAGAATTCTCCATCGTCATTCTGCACAATCTGACGAGTTTGGCAGGGATGCCAAAACTAGACATGGCTCTGTATAACTCGTCTCTATAAATGCTGTCATATGCGACCTTGAAATCGATAAAAAGATGGTGGGTATCGATTTGGACTTCTTGGGTTTTTTCCAGGATCTGTCGAAGTGTGAAGATTTGATCGATTGTGGAATTTCCTGGTCTGAAACCACACTGATAGGGCCCAATCAGGTTGTTGACGAAGGGTTTCAGACGTTCACACAATATGGCACATAGGATCTTGTACGCGATGTTGAGGAGACTGATACCTCTGTAATTGGCGCAATTGAGGGGGTCTCCTTTCTTGTGGATCGGGCAAACGGTGCTGAGATTCCATTTATCAGGCATACACTCATCTGACCAAATTTTAGAAATGAGTTGGTGTATGCAGGTCATTTCCAGCTGCTTTGAATAGCTCGGCTGGTAAGCCGTCAGGTCCAGCAGCCTTGTTGGACTTAAGTTTGGATATTGCTATCCTTACTTCGTTTTGGTCAGGTGGACGGAAGTTTTGGCTATCATCGTCTATGTTGAATGGTTCATTCTGCCTGACAGCGGGATGTTGGTCTTCGTCGCCATTATACAGTCTGCAGAAGAAGTTTTTCCATATTCTCAGCACCGACTGTGACTCTACTACGAGGTTTCCTTCTTCATCTCTACAGGCTTCAGGTGTTTAAGCTAATGGCATTAATTTTTGGTTAGCAACTGCCGACCCTAAGGCCTGAGAGATTGAGAACTCGAAGAATGTTTTAGAAGGATGAGTTCGTTCTTGTTACATAAAGGATCGCCTATTTTGAATTTAACGTCATTGTTTTTTTTTTTTTTGTGTCGGTCATACAGCGTTGTAGTTTGTCAGCTGTCATGTGTGAACATTTATGTTTATTTTACAGTTTTCGTCAACACTCTCTTTAAGCCTTTATAAAGAGTTCACCTATAACCAGACTCCAAATTATTGACAGGGCCTTTTCAATAAAAGTCTTTTGCATCCTGAATTGTACTTGTGAACAAGTGGACTCAATTTGTATGAATTTTCTGTTGATGAGTTACCACTTCCATTCAATTTCATTTCTATCAATCACATCGATCCCCACTTCTTCAAAATAAAACAGAAACTCATTCAACCGAGTTGCCATGTTAGCCCACAAGTTTTTGGCACTCACTCATGTGGAAGTATTCAATCTATGAAGCGTGGAATATGTATTAAAATTTTGTAAGCACTTCCACATACGTTTGACAGGTGCCTCCTGTAGGTATAAACTTTGTTATGAAGGATGAATTTTTTTTTTAAATTTAAATCTAGTATAGGTTCCAAATTGTTTGTGAAATAATTTGTTTTATACAAAATTCTCGTAGAAAATAAATTTTTTTTATTAAGTTATATACGAGTACATACATATTTTATCCTTCTAAGGCAGGCAAAGGCAACTCACTTATATATTGCAATATGGCGTTAGACTTTAATGAAATTCCTTTCCATTGCAAGTAGAAGAGAACGACAATTTCTTTTATAGTTTACAACTTTCATGGGGTTATTCTTTTATACCCTATACCCCGCTATACACCTACACCCTTTGGCATCTGTCATTTCAAACCAAGAAACCAAGTAAACCAACTACCACCCTGTGTGCGCGGCGAAAAGAACAAAATGCCCGTAAAAGTTTTCTTCAGATTTTTTATTAGCTTTTCTTTTTATGGCTCATAAAAACACCTCTTAAAACCAAACACAAAGTTTTTTACGACACCCCTTTAACTGGGGGTTGGTTGTTGTTGTTGTTTTTTTTTAATGTTATGGTGGATTTTTTTTTTCTATCTATCTCTCTGGTTGGTGTTTTTTTTTTCTCTACTTTTTTTTAATCGTCTTTGGTGTAGATTTTATTCCTAACATTAGGGGATGGGTTGTTTAAAAAAAAAATAAAATAAAATGATGACCAAGCTTGGGTCATTATTTTTGCATCTTCGTAACTTGGTGGGTAGTCTCTATCTCGGTATGTCTGATATAAAATTGTTTGCAGATAAATTAATTAATAGATGGAACTGTGTATAGTGGGAAGAGGAAGAGGAAGAGGAGAGAAGGTGACAATGTCTCTTAAGTTTGTAGACACGACACAATTAAAGAATAATGACGAACGATTGGTCGAATGGGGAAATCTTTGCTTTCTAATTAAAATAGTTTTACAATCATTTAGAGATTGTCAAGGTTGTCTTTTAAAATATACACAATCTGGCACCACTCACGATTGTTCAGTCACTTTTGACATTTCTTGGAGATCTGTGGGCATTTCTTTGTACTTTACCTTAGTTATTTGCTCTGTCTGACAGACGTAGCTACTCCTTATAGCTCTTGGACGAATATAGTTATGAGAAAATTGTACATGTGAACTTTAACACTTCCTCCGATTGACATTTATCACTTGATATTTGAAGGATGTATTTTAACCTTCGCCAAGTTTGACCATTTGCGTTTGCACTTGACCTTTGGTATTTGTCACTTCGGATGGTTGCACTTTAACATTTTGTTTCTCCTTAGTACCGTAGGTAATGTGGTTTGCTGTTTCCGCCTTTATCATGTTCAGCCATTTAGCATTCGCTTTGGACATCTTATTTTTTGACATTTCACATTTTTCTCAGTTTCGCAGTGTCAGCCATGTGGACAAGTGTCTGCAGTACACAATAAAAAAGAGTCAGCCTTTAGTTGTTAGTGTGGACCAAGCTTGGTAGAATGTTGCAGTCATCTATAGAGCCAATCTGATACTACTCCTTCTCCTTCTGACATGTATTCAAGAATATAACTCTTAAACGAATAAGACTACATAACGTTAAATTGAGAGACCTCACTATTCCTTATTAAAGGCTGAATAGGATGACTGTTCCAATCACACCCTAAGGTGGAATTCATTAGGTAGCAGGAGCGTGGATTAGGGCCCCCGATACATTGCCTGAATTAATCTTGTCACTTTCTTATATTGGGATTTAATAACAGTACAAGCACGATACAATTTACAAGTACAACATCGCAGTGTTTGTACCTAGACCGCCTCTATTGAAGCATTTCAGACACTTCTCAGTGACTGACTTGGGTGTCGTCACAAATTAGTAGAATCTAACATTGACCGGCCTATAGAAGTTCCAAAAAACTTGCAGACCTCTGCATAGGCTTGTGGTGCTGATTTTCATTCTTCTGAGATGGGCCGCGATTGAGTTGTGGCCTATGAGGATACATATGAAGAGAGTCAGCTGTGGTCTGTTCAGCGAAAGAAGCTCTCTAGTCCTTTTTTTTTTTCTTGTTGGGCCCAAAGTTTTCTAGAGATGCGGCATGAGGAGAGTGTACTCCTCCTTACGTTGGTTATGTTGTGAAAATCCGAGGTTTTTTTTTGGGCTTTAGGACCAGTCGTTTAATTCTGCTCCTTTTCTAGCTAGCTCATCGACCATTTCATTTAAGGGATTAGAGTTCCTGTCTACATCTCTTGACCAGTTTTTAATTGGTTAAGATGACCGCTTGGCTGTCTGTGTAGATGTCTATAGGATTGTTGCTGTTCAGAGTGGATATACTCTTGAAACACACTGATGGTACCTCTGAGAATATTCCTGAGTCCATACCCTTGTCCATTTTTGACCCATCCGTGAAGTTGGATATGGAGGCATGGTGAATGACGTTACCATTAGTCCGGCTCTCTCTGGCCGTTTGACCACTTAATGATGGTGCTGTGTCCGATTTGGTTACATTTCCAAATCCAGGTTTTACGGAATCGTGGGGCGATTTTTGCCGCTACTTCTTTAGTGAAGAGGTCCAGTGGTAAAGCTTCTTCTATTATCTTTTCTCAAAAGAGGTGAGTCCATAACGTTGCCGTAACGCCCAAAGATGCTATCAGAGAGCTACTGATTCTGGATCCACTAGTAATTAGCCTTTGGGGTGAATCGAGTATTCCGTATTCAGGTTTTTATACATATTTTTTTTCTCGACATTTGGCTACCTACCTTTTTCTGAATCCTTTTCTAACTTTAACTAGAAAAGACGGTGCAAAATTCACAGGCAAACACCTTTTTACAAGCCTTCGCATGCTACATTTCATTCGGACATGAGAGAGTTTGTAGAGTGCATCTATGCTTCCAATACAGATGCTTACCATCGTCTCTTTGTCCAAAACGGCACAATGAAACTATGACTTCTAAACTGCTGCAAAATTTGTTTAATTAGGTTTAGCTTTTAACCATGACATGAACACTGAGATCTGATCAGACATGACATAAATATCATGACATATCCAGTGTCTAAATCTCAGTGTTCTTCCATTCTCGCTTTTCATTCTTGGTCATTCTCGTTCTTAAGTCAGAGATACAAGAACGGTTTACATTTTGAGTGATATATCGTCCAAGGGTACTACGCCTCTCATGGGACATCTAGCTGACATTTGTTTGTCTCTTATTGCAAATCCTAACTAAACTACTTAATGCAAGTAAGTGTTTTGTCCCCTTGTAGGTCATTAATGACTATTTGATGAAAAAAATCTCTAGACATACAGTCGATAGCTAAATCCTACACTTGATCATGACGACCATTGTGTGAGAGATGAATCTCAAGAAAATGGTGCGAGAGGCGTGGTTAGAAATTTACGACCAGACGTAAATTGGTCAGGTGAGACGTCCCTTGGGGTTAATTTGAACCGAATGTGCTTTGCTTGGTTAGGAGACGCTACAGTTACGGGTGAACCTGGTCCTCAACCGATCCAGATGTCTAATATTCCGAATGTAGATGGCTAATATTCTTTCTAGGGTTTTGAGCAAGAAAGATGGTAGATGATCGGCCTAAAATCCTTTGCTGTAGTGTGACTTTCCCGCCTTGGGGATAAAAATAACGTTGACTTCTCTTCATGATTGGGGTACATAGGTCCAGCTGAGGCAACCTATGAAAATTCGTCTGAGCCACGGAACGGAATATGCAGTATCATAGGAATAATGCCGTCAAGTCCCAGTGATTTGTAGGGGAAGAAGGTGTCAATGGTCCATGCTACTTTCTTTTCGTCAAGGATTTGATCGCCCGTTTGTATTCTATTTGGTGTCATTAAGCTGCTGACCCTCTCTGTGAAGTGTGAGTTGGTGAAAACCAGCCAGGAAAGTTCTTTCAGAGGTTTCACGGTGTCAGAACAGGAATCAGTCTAGATGTCGTCTTGTTTTTTTTTTTAAACACCGGAGTTGTTGGAACATTTGATAGGACTTTTTTGAGTCTGGCAACGTCTTTGGTGGTTTCAATGTCGATACAGATTTTTTTCCAAGCTGCTCTCTTTGCATATGTCGTTCTGTTGTTGAATCTTCCTTTGTTTTCTTTGCACCAGTCCCAATCATTAGGATTTTTTGTGTTTTCAGCTACTTTGTACAGCCTTCTCGGTGGGCTTAGCAAAGGTCATTTTCTTTAAGACTTTCTTAAAATTGGACAATCCCGAATGGTGGTGCTAAATTATAGCTGTGCTGTAGCTTATTAAACTGGTTCCGCTGGAAGGCAATATCTTAAAAATTCCCATTTAACCCGACTTACTATCTGTTCCGAAATTCAAAAGAAATCGTCTAGCATTGGAGTACCACAAGGGAATCTAATTAAACCTCTACTATCACAGGGTTTTCTTTTTCTTGTTCGAAATCAATAAAGTATCAAGTATCGAATAAACAAGGCGCCAATTTTCTACATCGCTTCTCTTCATTCCCGTATTCAGACATTCCTTTGGGGTAAAAGTAATCGTTCACTTTTTAATCTCCAACTTACACACATTTTTATGGACTTAAATTGCCCGTACATCCCTCTTATATGGTATCTTTCCTGCAAAAATGGAAAACCGCCATTATTCTCTCATTCTATTGCTCTCTCGCTCTATTCTCTTTCTCTCGTATACACTTTCTCAGTATTTTCTGTTCAGTGTGTGGAAACAATAAATTCACAAATTACTGTCAATATGGTGAAAAAGAAAAGCGGATGAAAACTTTGCTTCGGTAGGGTATACCACCACCCATCGTCTCTCTCTCATAAGAGTTAAGTACCCACTAAACGATGACCCTTGAAAATTATGTTTAACCTTAAAGTTTTCGTATATTTATTTAATTATAAATACATACGTCTATATTCGTGCAACAGAAAGTTCTTCTACATACATATATCCCGAAAAAGGATATACTATTTCGAACAAATGTATCCTTCTCTCGCTACACATACACTCGTGCATTTTGTAGAAAATGAGAGAAAAACCATCGAAACAAAAAGAAAACATTTTGTGTTGCATGAAAAATGATTTCCTAAGTTAATCTTGTTGTGGGGAAATGTTCCTTAAGTGACTTGCTCTACATCGGTTTTTCTATTCGTTTCGATGTGTTTGTGAACACATTTTCGGGAGAGTAATACAAGTGTACACAAGGACTAAGGATAGGGAGAGGGAGTGCTCCTTTCCATTTTCATAGCTAGGAACAGAGAGAAAGAGAGAATTTCTTGCCACCTACCTACCAGCCTCCCCGAAAAATTGTTATAAAAACATGTGTTAGTCTGAGCATTCAGATTGTGTATGGGGGGTGAGAGCTTGGAATGGTGGGCCACCCACGTCCTCCTAAAAGGACTGGAAAAACCTCACAGTCGACCGCACGGAATTTTAATGCAATGAAAAATGCACAGCAATTTTCCGCAAACTTTTCCACAACTTTTATCACTTTTGCCTTGTGGGTGATGATATAGAATTGAGTGGTGAAATCTTATGGGTTGGGTCGAGGGGTCGAGGGGAGGTCATAAGGCGAGACAGGGATTCCACAAAAAGGATGAGCGGCAGAGAGAAAGAGAGAGCGAGAGAGAACGACAAAAGCTGATATACAGAGCTAACCACATTTTATACGAGTGTATAAGTGCTGACATTTTGGCACTTTATTTGCAAAAAGTGTTTTTTTTTTGTGTTGGTCCTGTTTTTGGTATTTGCAATAAAATTTATAGGAAAGTCCGGAGCATGTTGAATATAAGTGTGGACGGTAGGTAGAGGGAAAGTGATAGTAGTTGGCAGACTTTGTTCAAACCAAACTTTGCTAGTAAATAACGTGTGTGGGTTGTTATGATATGTAGGTATGTGCAGGCGATATTGCAATGTGAAATTTTATTTGAGATTCATTTTGAAAAAATTCCAAAAGGGGTTTGTTTTGTGTTTTTTTTTTTTTTTTTTTTTTGTTTAGAGAAAATCTTTTGATTGGAAAAGATTATGCAATACAAGTGTTTGTACTCTAGAATGTGTAGAGTTTTCAACGTTATATTTGAAACTAAATTGTTGATCTTGGTCCTTTCTGCATATCTATGAAGAAGTTGACATTTATCATTGTATCTCATCAAATCTAGAATCCGATTAAAATGTATGCATAATCAAACACTACCATACAAACCCTTTGACTACTGCACCGCTTTTGGGGATAATACACTCTGGAGACCCTACAAATGTGATTTAAGGTCGTTACTAAAAGGCGTCTAGTTTATCATATCTTATGTACCTTACCACTTGTGATTGTTTTTTTATGTTTTAAAGGAGTTCAGGGCCTAGCTTGACTTAGCCATTTAAGTCATGTTAATGCCTTAAACCTCTTCAACGTCTAACTATTACTTACTTACTTACATAGGTGGCGCTACAGTTCGGGATGAACCTGTGCCTCGATCAACAACCCTCTCCAGTTAGCCCGGGTCTTAGTTAACTGCCTCCAGTTGCGCACTACAAGTCAGTTGAAGTCCCCTTGTACTTGTGCACGCCACCTAACGCGAGGTCTTGCTCTACTGCGTTGTCCCTCCAGGTTTGATTTGAATACTCTGCGGCCCAAAGGGCTGGTGTCCATTCGCTCTACATGTCCTAGGTATCTCAAACGACATGGACAGTTTTTTTAATTAGTACATGTCGCTGTACAGCTCGTATAGTCCGTCCTTGAATTTCCTCCTCCAAAGCCTGTCAACGCAAACGGGACCTAATATTTTACGAAAAATATTTTTCTCGAAACGACCCAGGATATCGTCATCCGCTTTCGGTAAAGTCCATGCTTTAGCGCCATAAAGGAGTATTGGGATGATCAAGATCTTATATAGAATCTTCTTAGATGTTAGAGCCTTACTACTCAATTGCATTCTCAACCCCAAAAAACAGCTTTTGGCAAGTTTTTTCGTTTTATTTCTGCTGAGGTGTTGTTTTGAGAATTAATAGCTGAGCCAAGGTGAAGATTTGATCGACGTCCAACTATTGCTACTTGAAAAACATGACTTATCAGTACCAGGAATAGTAGTGGTGATAACATGGAACCTTGTTGTATCCCGATTTGGATATGAAAATTCTCCAACACCTTTTTATGGTGTGGAACGCAACTCTGCATCCTCGTAGGATGAATCAGTTTGCGTTAATATCTCAACTCTACTTGTATACTCAATCGAAGCCTTCTCAAAGTCGATAAAGATCGGATGGAGCGGAGACCTATTGTCGACGCATATCCTTGAAGATTCAGAGAGATGTACATATCCGGAGATGTAGGTGCGAGCTATTCTGGCAACCGCAGGGTGATCACACAGTTTCCTCTCTGTTATGGAACCATTCTTGGGGAACTTCATGGTTATCACCATTTTGTTTAGTTGGAAAGCTGGTCTGTCTTCGTTAAGATTTATTTGAGAACTTTAACGAATACTCGTGATTGCTTGAAGAAGTTTTGCCTGGGTGCCGTAGAGATAAAACGAATTTGGGAATGTTACAGATCTCGTACTCCTTCCCTTTTGAGCTGAAGCTCATCATAAACCTAATCTTTTCGCAGTGCGTGGGCTTGGGCTTTGGCGAACTATTGCCTCCTTTGTATCCTCTGTATCCTTCACTTACCTCAAACATTGCCAGCTTATCCTTATTGAGGTGATACTTTGATGATTTTTCTCCAAACTCAAGCCAGTTGGTTTTCGCATTACGTCTTCTATTGGAAGTTTGCCATTCAGTTTAAAAACAGAGCTTATCCAAAAGTGTTTCAAAGCCGTTATAGACAAATGCTGATTGATTTATAAAGTTGACTACATCAAATCCTCTCTTCAACCCAAAGTATGTGATATTCAGATCGTCGACGTAATTCAAAAAGTCGAAAATGTATCATACAACCGCATCTATTCAGCAATGGCTGCTTATATCACAAAATGGCGTGTATCTAGCGATTTTAAGGGTCTAAATATATTTCCATTTCAATAACCACCCCAATACATTGCCTAATCCATCAGCGCAAGTGATGAAAAAAACAAAAAAAAAGATAACAAAATGTCCTGTGGTTCTTTTCACTACTAGTACATTGCGTAAAGAAACCGGAAACAAAAAGATAAAAGTCATATAGACACACAAGCTACACATCATAATTGGGAAACGAACAACAACAACAACAAAAAAAAATACAAAAAACCCTTCGATATAACAAAGGATGACATGTCGCTAGGCTAAGCGCATGCAAAAAGGATAATTTGTCAATATGTTTGGTTTTAATGCCGTTTTGTTTCTCTCTCTTTACTGCGGTGACACAAGCGCTTAATGTCGGGAACTTTCAGTGGTGTGTGTGTAGTGTGTGCTGTTTTAAAGATGACAGATTATGTGGAATTAAGGAATTCGTTACGGTACACATAACAATATAATAAACAGGATTTACTTCAACCATTGTTTGTATTGTTAACTAATTCGTTCAGGTGGAAAGGATATTAAAGTTGATGTTGGTGTGTTGTTTTTTTTCTTGCTATGTATGTGTGTTGCGAATTCATTTAGGGCATTCACAGAAGCTAGATATAAAATCAACCGAATGTGTGTGGTTTTTTTTTTTTTTGATAATTCTGGATAATAGTGTGATGAGGATTCGGATTAGTGTTGTATGTATATATGAACATAGTATCTACTTTACTTACGAGAAAAAGGGTAATGGTTTCATATACCGATCATTTCTTATTTTAGCGAAATTGGACATTTATTTTGAACACTTGTGCTGCCTACTTAACAGCCAAGTCAACGTACCAAAATTGGTGCAGGTCTTATTCATACAACTCCTACACGAATGCCATGTCCTAGATCTGTTTATACTCTTTTGATTTTGTCAGAAATCATAAGTTAAAAGTTCTAAAATGTATTTTTGCATAATTTGATGCTAGGGGTGTCAGAAGTGGGAAGTCATTTAATGAATTTTGTTTTGTATAACACTTCGAGGAATCGCCTAAGCATTCAGACTAGTAAAACCGTCTTTATTAACAAATATTTCATTTCGAAACAAGATTCCTTTTCAGACAAACACTTCATTCTAGCTTCTGGTGTAAGAAGTGGGATGTCAGTCATAGATTAGATTTTTACTAAACTCTCAGCTGTTAATACTACCCATAGCTCATTTCTGTTGATTCTGTCAGAAACCATAAGTTGAAAGTTCTGAAAATGTAAATTTTTCTATAATGTGACGCTAGGGGTGTCAGAAGTGGGAAGTCATTTATTTGAATTTTGTTTTGTATAACACTTTAAGGAATCCCCTAAGCACTCAGACTAGTAAAACCGTCTTTATTAGCAAATATTTCATTTCGAAACAAGATTCCTGTTCAGACAAACAGTTCATTCTAGCTTCTGGTGTAAGAAGTGGGATGTCAGTCATAGATTAGATTTTTTACTAAACTCTCACCTACCCGTAGCTCATTTCTTTTGATCCTGTCAGAAATCATAAGTTCAAAGTTCTAAAATGTCTTTGCATAATTTGATGCTAGGGTGTCAGAAGTGGGAAGTCATTTATTTGAATTTTGTTTTGTTTAACACTGCAAATTATTATTATTATTAACAAATACAATTTCATTTCGAAACGAGATTCCTTTTCAGACAAACACTTCATTCTAGCTTTTGGTGTAAGAAGTGGGATGTCAGTCATAGATTAGATTTTTACTAAACTCTCAGCTGTTAATACTACCCATAGCTCATTTCTGTTGATTCTGTCAGAAACCATAAGTTGAAAATTCTGAAAATGTAAATTTTTCTATAATGTGACGGTAGGGGTGTCAGAAGTGGGAAGTCATTTATTTGGAATTTGTTTTGTATAACACTTTAAGGAATCCCCTAAGCACTTAGACTAGTAAAACCGTCTTTATTAACAAATATTTCATTTCGAAACAAGATTCCTTTTCAGACAAACACTTCATTCTAGCTTCTGGTGTAAGAAGTGGGATGTCAGTTAAGAATAAAATTTTTACTAAATGCTCAGCGCAATCAACCAAGTATGTACTCGGATCTTCAAGATCAACGGCATTAACACTCATAGATTGGTCTTCGAAACAGCTTGTGTGTTAGAAGTGCGACGCCATCAAATAGGTAGCAGCCGTGTTTGCATTAGTCATCTCTTCTTACTAGCGCCCATGTTGTACTATTTATCAGTTATTTCAGTAGAAACCTCCATCTTCGTTTTAAAGGTTACAGCGAAATCTTTTGTGAGGACTTTTTTAAACACATCTTCACACACAATATCTGCCCCAAGGTATCCTCTTCGTCTTGATAAATTCAGCAACTTGTTTGGTAGTAGGTAAACCGTATTAGCAGTCGGGTGCTTCACCCTGTTTTTGTAGAGTTAAACAGTTTTCAAAAATCACAACATTCGTAAAATTTCTTTCTTTTGTCCTGAACTTATGGATGTTCATACATATGTATGTATGTACATATACTCCGAACACCATCGAAGTAAGCATTCGAAAAACCTGTATTCAAATGTACACTCCACTCCAAACCAAAGCCGGAATAGTCAATCAAAAATGTCCTCTCAAAAATCTAATCAAATTGGTATGGCACTATGCTCTTGCACCTCAAATCAACTAAACACCAATCCTATACCTATGTAGGGTACCTTGTCAATTTTTTGTGTAACCACAGGATATCCTTATTTTGTGTTTACCTCAAGTTCTCTCTCTCATCGGTTGCCATAAGAAATACCAAATGACCGACAGAGACCAAAAGACTGTCAGGCACCCAGGAAAACATACAAAAAAAAAAAAAAAACTGCATCAAGATGACATTCGACAAACCACCGACCCTTGCACAATTATTGCAAATACCAAAGTCGTATCCATTACATATTTTCACGCCGACCCTTCACCGCATACAACCTTATCACCACCACAAACAATGAATTTACAACACCATCGAGCGACAGGGAGAAGAGAGACAGGGTAAACTTCTTCCTGTATACCGCTTCTTAACCCTTGTTTTGGCACTCTGTATATTCTGGCTTCACCATCCAACCCGCTCTCTTTTAGCTCCAACTATTTGGGCGACGACAATTGCCGCCTGCAGCAGGACATACACTCTCGACTTAACTCTCCCCTGCCATACCGTCGTCGTTTCTGTGTGTAAAACTAAAGTTAAACTGTAAATATGAGACCGAAAAATTTGCACAAGTGCAAAAGAGCTCAAGCGGTACACCAATAAAATACAAAACAACAAAAACAACAACGCCACAGCACAACAACCCCTCGAGCTTCGGGGGGCAAAAAATATTATAACAACCCAAGCCAAGCCAAACCAAGCCGCCCACCCAATGAAGGTATTTAAATGCAGGGTCACGTATCAATTTACTTGATATTAGTTAAAAACCCCAGCATCCCTGTAACACCCCATCATACTGGTGACCTCCTCGCACCACCACCATCTGCCCGGACTCTTACCAATCACTACGCCATCAAACAGAACACCCACCCACCCACCCCCGTCATCCCACTTTGGGTATATTATAACTTCTTCTCTTCGGGAGTGGAAATGATATGCTCTTCGGCCTTTTTGCTCGGGGAGCATATTTTCTTGTTTGTGTTTGCTTTCAACTTTTTTTTTTTATTCCTTGCAGGACACAGAAAAACCACCAACGCTACCACCCTTAAAATTCTGTGGGTTGGCTGCCAGCTGAGGTACTATAGATTGTGCGACTTGGTTGTTGTTGGCTGTATTACCTTCTCTACACTCTGTTTGGAGTGGGCCCCCGATGACAAGCAAGTCATTTTGTTTCCCACCACATTTTCCGTTATGGTTTTCAAGTTGTTTTTTTTTCTTTTTGCATTTTGCACTACCAATACTACAGCAAAAGGACATGGTACTTGGCATTACCTAGCGTCTAACGCCCCCCCCCCTTGTCATCGAAATGGATATCACAATACACTGTGGTTTTGTTTGGCATCAAGGATCTCACGCGCGTGCTTCGACTTTTACTTGAGAGGCAATTTCCTTTTATACAAACACAGCAGGACACAGCAGCTAAAGGCAGGTGGAGAGAGAGTGTATGAATTTGTGTGTGTGTTCAGGCATAAGAGGGACAGAGAAGTGCTGTAGAGAGAAAGAGATATTAAATTATTGTTGTTGGTAAACTTGAGTAAGTTTTTGAGAACTTGTAAGAGTAGTCGTATGATAGTGTGAAGTAGTCATTTTTTACATCAATTTTTGCCGAACAGTGTTGCCGTAATTATTTAGTACTACAAGCGAACACTAGAAATGTTCCTGTTTGTCAAAGAAAATGGTGCCTTATCGTCATTAGTATCGAGTGATACTACCTTCTTTGTTAGACAAGATTAGATTCCTTTTTGTACCTTTCCGATCTGTCTTACTTGAAAAGCACAAATATTTCCATCTTCTGCGGAATTATAATGTGATGTTGGACTGTACTAGACTCTGTTCTAGACTACCTTCTCCACCCTTACAGGTTTCTGTTCAGGTTTTGTCAACTTTAAACCTAGCTTTTATGATAAAATTCTTATATATTGACGTTGCTGCTGTTGTTCGCTTTGCCAGACGTACAAGAGATTCACCAGTTCAAGGTGACAGATGACTTCCTCATCTCCATATCTACGACAAAGGTATTCTTCCGTTAGTCTTAATTTTTTTCATGTGGTACCCCATGGTGACTCCTATCAGAGTAGAAATGGATTTCCTATCCTTTTGCATAATTCTGTCGGTCCCACTCTTTTCGAAATAAGGTCATAAACTTCTTATGATGACACAAGTGTTAAGGGAGGACCATGTAATGTTAATCCCTAATCCCTGAACCTGAATTCGTCTGCCTTTTCATTACCTGGAATATTGTCAGCAAAGTTGAGCTGTGTTCCAAGAACCTTAAGCTCTCCACGACAGCACTTCAGAAGCTTGGATTTCATTTCGATAGCGTAAATCACTTATTGCTGCCTGGCTGTCGAAAAATAGGTAATACCTTCCTGTGGTATTGTGATTTCCTCGACTTTGTTGTCGATATCCGAGGGGCTTTGGAAGTCACATTCTTGAAGGTGTCCGCAACTCTTACTCACATCCCAATTAGCCGTTCTGGGACTCCTATATGGCTTAGGAGAGTCGCAGGTACTGGTTGAGAGAAATTCAATAATTTTATGATCAGAGTACGATTCCATTTCTCAATGTTAGGAGAACTAGAATTGCTTGCTAGGGTTATGTCTATAATTTGTCCTTTTTGACAAAAAAATATTCAAACAAGAACTCACCGCGGGGTTTCTATCGCTGCTTCCCCATTGCGTGTGGTGTGGATTTGCCTCACATCCCATGTCTTGATGGCGTGCTCTTTAATATCTACCTCTCTACCTCAAAGGCTCGACAAATGTGTTATAAGTTTGGGCTCTGTGACGCAGTTCTAGGCCCCACTTCTCGCGAATATGACGAAGTACGACAGAACTATTGTAAAAAAGGCCAAGGACCCTTCATGAATCTGTTGCTCCAAAATCCATATCTAGTCGTTACATTACTTTTATGGATATCGATCACGATAGTCTTTTACTTAAGTCACAAGATTTCTCCCGTCTGTATGCACATACGTACATATGTATGTAATACTAAGTACCTTCCTATTGCAACGCCAACACTTTTTTTCCTCTTTCAGCCCCTGCTATCGCGGGCACTTATTTATTTTCTTCAACACTTCCATATAGCAAAGACACGCAGTCCGCTCTCATCTACACTCAAATGTCCTTAACACTTTTGTAAGAAGAAACTTTCTCTCGCACAGTTTCGTGTCCTTTTTGATGTGAAATTTGAAAATGAGAATTTCTCAATTGCTCTCTTTCTCCTCCCGCTCTCGAAATGGACATAATATCCTTTTTTTTTTTTTTTTTTTAAACACCGTCACCGTGTCCGTGTGACAGTTTACATATTCAAATCTCAAAAAATTCTCCAAAACTGTGTGCGTCTCTCTGAGAAAACCATACGAATAGGTATATCCTCTCTCACACAGTGATATGATAGGAAAATTCATATTCCCATGTCCTGACACACAGGATATTCATATAGAGGGGTGTTTTTCATTTTTGTGTCGTCGTTTATTGTTTTCGCCCTCTTATCTGTTGTGTTCACTGCGTGTTATCCTGTTTCCTTGCTTACTCGTTGGTTATTTTCTTTCCTGCGTGAGAAACATCGGCCATAGTTTATTTAATGTGCACAACACAGCACAACACAACACAAGGTGGTGTGAGAAGAGTGCGTATCAGTGTGTTTGGTGTATACCGACCACCCCTCCTACTGATGGGGTATCGATAATTATAGCCTCACTCACTAGTGAACCAACAGAACAACTGACGTCGCCGCGCTTCCTTCTCTGTGAAGTAGAACCACACTGCACCAAACTCCATGCGCTTCGATGTTGTGTTGACGACACCGTGTGTCGTTGTGCTCTTCTTAGATACTAGTGTGGGTGTTCTTGTGCCTTTGTGTATATCTACTGGCTGACACATAAGGAAATTTGAAAATGTATGTATGTAGTCTCGGTGTGGTGGCATAGGGAAAATCTGAAGGAAAAACAACCCAAGATTGATGTCAGTCAGTTTATAGTGTGGTCGTCTTCGGTTAACACCACTAAATGTGTGCACACAGATAACGAGCAACACGCAACAAAAAGAAAAAAATAAAAACTCTAGGATATTCAAAGGAGAGATACCTTTTTTGTGTGGTAGAGGTAGATAGACAAAAGCCATAAAGGATTTAAATCATTAAACCCATCTTAACCCCTATTTAACATCCGGGTGAGATTAATTATAACAAATCGATGGGTGTATCCGGTTCCGGTTCCGGTGTGGTGTGAATTTTGAATTAAATTTGTTAAAGTTTAAGAAGAAAAGGATATTTTTTTCTGTCTGTTGGTATCCTGTGTGATTCCGCGATTCGGGTTTTTTCTCAGATTTTTTTCGTGGTCTCGCCAAGGTGTAGATACGAAAAATCCTAAGCACCCTCCCACTCTCTTAAGTTTGAGCTTGAGTGTACCCGAGTTTTTCGACATCGTCGCGGCAATTTTTCGTCCTTGTATTCGTGTCATCGTCGCACTATAGTTTTACATACATATTTCACATTTCGGGATATAGATGCAACCGCAGTAGCAGCAGCAGCATCAGCAGCATCCTTTAGCCGTTGTTGTCCTCCTCGTTCTCGTCGTTGTCGTGTGTCGTCGTTTTCGTTGGCATCGCTTTTCGTCGCCGTCGTCGTCGTCGTCATCATCATCATCATCGTCGTGGTGTGGTGTTATCCCTGGTATTATGTGTGTGGTGCTCCTTGCGCCATTGATCCGATTTTAAAACATATATCTCAGAGAATAGTTTTCCTCGAGTTTTTAGTGGTGTATGGAAATTTTCTTCTTCGAAAAAAAAACGACAAATCATCCAAAAAGTGTAACGAAAATCGTTAAAAATGATCTCAAACGAAGTGCTTAGTGATTAGATTGATATCCTGTTTTTTTTTTTATTGCAAATCCTTCAGGTTATTGTGTGAATAGTCGTATTAACAGTGACTAGGGATTACTTAGGTTTACTCTTTGTTAAACAAAAAAAAAAACAAGAGAAAACAAACATCAGGATAAAGAAAGGATAATACCGAGTTCGTTTCTTTTTTTTTTTGTATTCGGAAATACAAAAATACCAATTTAGTACGAAAGAAAAAGGCAAAACAAAAAAGTTTTTATTTTTGGAACATTTCTTTGATTGGATTAAATGATGGAATGGATACCAAGAGGATTACCAAGCATTCATGCTCCTATACCCATTTGTGGTGAGTCGTTGGTACTATATCGGATTTTATTTTCAATTTTTCGTGAATACATATGTTTTTCTTTTTTTTTTGTTTGTTTCATTCCATTTTTGAATCGCATTTTATCTGTCAGATTTGTAAGTCAAAAATTACTTTGGAAAAAAAAGTATAGGTCCCATGGGAGTCTCCTGTGGTAGTCCTATATACTTCTCACGTTTATGGATTTTTCATTCTCTTACTTAGAGGTAAACCTTAACGAAGGTATACTTTGAAATTATATTATCTACCTCTCAATACTTACATATCTGCAAGTACAAGTGCCTTTACTGATTCAAGCCTCGACGGCTGTGGTTACCATGAAAGCTTAAGTCATGCATTCACGTTCCAACTGATGAGGGCAACTAGTATGTAGTTCCTTTAAGTGTTCTACCGACTAGAAGAACTACTACATTCTGAAATGCAACACACAAAAGCCAATGAAATGATCAGTTCTTCAAAGGCTGCAAATTTGGACTAGAAAAGCTCTGAAGTTTTGATTAAAATAAAACGGAGAACCACAAAACTGTGGACTTGGTCCAGTTCTATTTTTCAAAGAGAATCGTTTTTATTGATAAAAAGTAAAACAGGCCAGTTTCTTACCTCAAATTTGTTCTCAGTGTGTTATATTTTTTCACAAATGAAAGGAACGTATGTCTCTTAAGGACTGTTTTTGATTTGAGTAGCGTTTTCAAGATTTTTATATGTACTCTCAAACGTTTGTCATACACTAGCGAGAGTTGGTGGCGTTAGTACAAACTTTTTGGAATATTCGAACCTTAAACACTTTCGCTAAGTATCTGTGACTCAATCACAAAGCTTTAGATTGTCTATGCAGAAAATATAGAACACATTGCCTTGCATTAAAAATATTTAAGAATCTGTCCCATTTGGATCCACATAGGTACCAGTTCTATTCGGACCGGTAATTCTGTAATAAAAAAGAAAAGGTGATTGATATGACTGAGGCAGTCTTGTTTATCCTTTGCTTTTCAATTTCCAAACTGTTTCAAACTCCTATCACCAAAGCAAAGGCGCTGCCAATGATCGGTTGACCTTTACACAAAATGGACCAAGTTAGAGAATGATAAAGGTTCAGTTCTTGTACCTAAACTCACGTGAACTTTCAGGAAAGTCGACAATATTTTTGGGCTTGCAGGTTAAAGTCGACACACAGCTGAGTCGGCTGTTCAAAAATCGGTTGCTAGTACAAAGTACACTTTGATACCAAGTTGCGCTACGCACATTCTCGTACTTGTTGTCTTACCTGGTCCTAGTCGCATTGAGTTCTATGAAGTCCAAGGTTTATGCTGATTAGTTTTCCTTTTTGAACTGAACCTGCTTTAGTCATTTTGGACCTCTTTGCGTAAAGTTGTTTGGTTTATCTTGTAGGCGTCTCGTTCCTTATCTAACCTTGTAGTGTTGAGTTTATCGAAAACTTTTCAGTTACTGTGGGGAAGAGTATTATAGCCGCACCCTAATGGATCGTTTTTCAATGATAAATTTTAAAGTAGAATGTTGTCAAAACCTTTTATAAGTTCTTTTTGGACATTCAATGAATTACACTACGGGAATAGTGCGAATTTCATGTTTGCCGTCTTGTAGGTGGTCGGCTTCACAACGAAAAACTCAAAAAACTTCAAAATCTTCGCATTTATTCAGTTTTTCGTTGCTGAATCCGAATTTCATGTTTGCCGCCTTGTAGGAGGTCGATTTTACGACGAAAAACGCAAAAACCTCAAAATTTTCGGACTTTTTCAGTTTTTCACTGCTGAATCCAAATTTAATGTTTGCCGCCTTGTAGGAGGTCGGTTTCGCGACAAAAAACACAGGAAACCTCAAAATGTTCGCACTTTTTTCAGTGTTTTTGCTACTGAATCCGAATCCGAATGTCTGCTGCTTTGAAGTAAAACAAAAAACGCTTAAAAACCTCAAAATTTTCGAACATTTTTTAGTTTTTTGCTTATATTTCGAAAACTATGCGTTTTTTGAATATGACACTCTACAAATTAAAGTAGATAAAGTGTCCTTCAACATTGATTTTCTGACGAGCAATTTCGGCGCTTGAGCGCGCTGCAAAACAGCGATTTTTTTTAATTGTTTTGCGAAAACGTCGGAAACGACCACTCCCACCCGCTACATGTTATCAACGAAAATCCTTATACCACGTAAATTTCCTGCAATAGGCATCTCCAACATTTAATATTTGCATTCGGAGGAAGAAGCAAAGCGAAAATGACGGCAGAATCACAGGCTTCGGCTCACAAGAGTGTCGCAATTGTGGGGGAAGATGTTGCCCTTCTGGCCACAATGATGGGTCCTTCACATTGCCTCCAATGTATATTTCCTCAAGCCAGGGAAAGCTAAAGCTCCTTAGCTCCCTCTAGCATGCGGAAAGTGCAGTAGAGTAGAGTATTGGAACCCAAATGCTCTTCTTCCACGCAATGAGTGATTGCGCCTCTACGTCCGCGTTATTCAACCAAGGTAGAGTTACATTTTTCAAGACCCTCTCGAAATATCCGGATCTCGAATCATACATTACAAAATTCACTGATCCTTCAGTTCATCCAAAGAAAATAAAAGTTGCTGATGTGAAATTCCTGATTGCTTTGTTATGGTGGTAACCACATAACTACAACACTCAACAAGCTGAGATATAAGCAATATGTGACATCAGTCTATCTGCCATCAGCAAACACTCCTTATCTCCCACTGAAGCTGCAGCTCAACGACACGCCTTCAGAATTTTCCATCAGGTGTACCAGTGGATCAGAAACTACTTGGATTCAGAGCATTGAGAGTCGGAGTTGACAAAAAGCGGCTTGGTTGCAATTATCACACTCAAACCCCCGGCTTCCGAGAGGCTTCTTCACCTTATATCTTGCAAATGTATAATTTTCGATATATAAGCGAAAAACTGAAAAAAGTGCGAAAATTTTGAGGTAATAGTGGGCGCCGTGGCTCAAGTGGTTAGTGCGTTGGACTACAGAGCGAGGGGTTCCAAGTTTAATCCCCAAACAACACCTAAAATTTCTTTCACGGCCCCACCTCTCGCGAGCGTCTAACAAACATCCGAGAGTAAAAGTGTCATGAAAAAGCTTCTCAAAACAAAAAACTCTACCGTTCGGATCCGGCATTAAACAGTAGGCCCCTTCCATTTGTGTGAAGAATATAACACGCACAGCACGAGTGGTTGTGAGAAGCTAGGCCCTGGGCCCCATGGACCTGTCGCGCCAAAAATTGTTTAGCGACATTTCTTTTGTTCTGCCTTTGTTTTGAGTATGACCTTTGGTCAGTTGGCTGTAGAGAAGGACTGAAGCGAAACATTCTTGAAGTACACATATATACTTATGTAAATGATCAGTTCCAAAAATTTATTCGGCTGTCGGCATATTTTATTCACATTTTCCAAATCAGCTTTAGAAGAAATCGCCTTCGATCCAAGATGGATATACGCAAAGTTTTGAGCCTCCTTATATACATATGTACCTTGATGATTAGGGCTTCCAGAAAAGACTGTCTCGTGATGATAGGAATTTTTCTAACACTTTGACGCCGAGAGGACATTTTTTGATTGTTTATGTTCACAATGTGACTGAAAACTTCCTTGGATTTCATTTCTCATTTGGAGAAGACAGTTGAAGTTACAACTAGGTGGGATTCGGTGCCATTAACTGCATCCACTCTTTCCTGAATGAGGGAAATAGAATAACTCAATGGTATTGTACTTTCTTATTGAACTGAAGCCTTAAATCGTTCTATTTTCGACTTAAATTGATATTAACGATGAATACGCAGTCCAATATGGAATATTTTTTGCTAAAGTGGCGCCCAACGTGGGCCTTTTTCGGTCAGATCATAACTCTAGAGGTGTACGTTATGGGTAACCAAACTGATTGCTGTGATAAGCTTGATTGGCTTTAGACCACAATTTCAGAAATGAAGACACTAATTCAAGAAACAGAAACCTATCTATTCGAAAACCCGCGAAATTGTCGCCCTAACTGTTAGAGTGATTGAGTTATCTCACCTTAACCTTGTCTCTATCCTAACCACAAACCAGGTCGTTAATGAAAATAACTTAGCAGAAGGTAAGAGCCCTCGAGAATACGAAATATCTGATTTCTGCTATTCACATCCAATTCAATTAAAACAAACAAGAAGGACGAACAAAACAACAACTACGTTAGGGTATACATTTTACATTTTTGTTTTTTAATTCACTTGTTGAAGGCAAAGTTTTTTTTTTTTGATGGTCGAAGTAAAGTGTACTTCTTTGCAAAGATAATTCTAGTCTGGCTGTACATAATAGTCCTCCTCAAGAAGTAACTCAACTTCAAAAGTGTACATACCGACTACGTGTGTATATAAAACCCCTTTTCTTATCACTTGTTTCGCCACCTCTCTGTTTCCTATTTAATAATAAAACTTTCTCGTCTCGTTTATCACATCCACTTTTGGTAATTGCGTGAACTTGAATGACTAATTTTTCTTGATCACATTTCTTTGCTCATGCCTCACGGCGCTACGGCTACGCCCACGTCACAACATTTCTATTTTCTAAATAAAACCCAACCTATCCATGGCAAACAGAAATAAACAATCCGTACGAGCAGAAAAACCAACTCAACGTAATGATGATAGTCTATCCTTGCGATGAAATACGACCGCAGTAATCCCCCCACTAAAACAGCCAGCCTTCTCTATTCCATTCTATTCCCCATCCCCATTCCACTTTGTCAAATCGTGTCGTTTAGCACAAATTTTCGTTTCAAATTTCCAGACCAACACAAAAAAAAAAAAAAAGGAAAAATACTTTACGATTGCTTTCTACTCGATTGAGCATTGCTTGTTGGTCGGTGCTCCCTTTCATACATACATACATACATACTCGGATATCTATGTTCGTATTTATATCCAAATGTGTTTTGACACAATCCTTAAATACCCAACAAACCGGATAAATAAAAAGAAAACGAAACTTTGGCTCGAAAAATAAAACAATTTACATCAATTTCCCTTGATAATATAATGTAATCGATGTGATATGGTTCCCCCCTTTGGTTGGCCCCGAAACAGCAACCCCATCCTGGTATAGAGCCATTTTCTGTCTTCATTTCTGCCATCATGATTTGGCCCTTAGGGGGTTGTGACTCACTGTAATGTGTGACTGTGTGTGCACACCGGGTTAGGATTTATAGGACACACTGTTTTCGGTTCGGTTTAGATCTATAAATATATGTATGTATGTACGTACGTTCGGTGTGTGTACCTATGTAGGATGTACGTGTGTGTGTGGTATTATATTATTATAGCCAATGGTGTGGTATACAGACAGAATTAGGGTCAAGATGTTTAACATTTTCAAGAGGAATTTATTAAAATTTTATTTGCTAATTTGCACATTCCAGTGAGTAGTTACTACAACCACCAACAGCAGTGACTCCTACCGTGTGTGTGTTGTATGCCAGAAGTTGTTACCTCATTTGAGATTCTAATCTCCTTTGTTATTTCAATTTGCCCATAAGCAATTTGTAACGTACCAGCTGAAGAAGAAGAAGAAGAATAATAATAACAACAACAACAATAATAGCAGCAACGACAAATGGCACCGACATGGAAATTGTCATTTCGCTTACTATTTCCGGCTTTTGGACTTATTGCATGCCTTTAGCATTCCCAAGACGATTATGGGGATTTTCCCGAAGAGTATATATTTTTCTTGCCGAAGAAGTAAAACAAATAGAGTAGTAGTCTTTGGCAGTGGGTTGGGTAAGAAAGGTTAAACAGGATGATGGAAGGATTGCCTGTTGTTGGATTCAGGAATAAAGCACACTCATGACATTTGATGTTTCAATTGAGAGGGAAATTGATTTCTGTTGACAAAAGGGTTTACGAGTCGATCAGAATTTTGTTTTTGTGAAATTTATTTATAAATAGTAATCTTACTTGACGAGAGCAGGAGTTACATCAAAAATCATTTCACAAGTCTTCAACAGGTCTAAGTGTATGTATTACAAGTCACGTCGTCTATCAATCAGTAACGGCTTTAAAGTTTTATTTTCTTATTGAATTGAAGCCTTAAATCTTTTTCGAACAGATCATAACTCGAAAGATGATTGTTGATGTGATAAGCTTGATTGGCTTTAGATGCAATCAGCAAATCAGTCTCATGAACTTTCATCTCAAACACCAGCCGCAGTTGGTGCATTATTTCGACCAAAATTTCTTTTCAAAATTCACAGTGTTTCGGCAACACAGCATCCACTTTGGAAGTAACTTTGCAATATTTCCTAATGTTCTTCAATCGTAAATCGATCCATAAAAGAGGAGCGCATAAAAGAAAGCCGTCAGTGTCAAAATAACATATGATTCAAAAAGTATCCAACAGATGGCCCACCCTATAGATTTGGATTTATCAGCAATACCGTTTCAGTCTCATAAACTTTTTTATCTAAATTTCGTGACGGAATACCATGTTCATATGTTTTGTCAGCAAATGGTAATCCCTCTCCTTGAACTAAGTATCCATTTCTGTTCGGAGTACACTATCTATCAAAGCGCTGACCTGAAATTTGAATATACATATTTGACACAAGGCTCAATATGCATGCTTTTGTAGATTTTCGACAACAAATTTCAATAAAAACTCAAAGGTGCGAGTAAAAGTACAATAGAAAGAATTTATTGAAATATGCACTTCGAAAAACCCTCGACTTATGACGGAGCTCTCCCATGACAGCTATGAAAAAAGAAAATTAACTTTTTAACGAACATTTCCGTCAATAGTTTAATTACTTTTGACCACGTTCACACAGAACTGACGGACTAGATATTTTGACGTTTCCGTGTTCAGATTGATAGTCCTGTCTGAACACTTCCACAGACTTATTTTGACATACATATGTAGTACATATTAGTTGTCAGTCCCAATTAAACTGGTTTGATTTTCAACAAGAAATGGTTTTTACAGCAATTGACTTGGTTTGCTTTCGTTTTTCTTTAATCTTAAATTTTTTATATTTTTTTCACATTTTCGTTGAATGATGCCGACTGACATTTCCAAACGTCAAAAAAAATCTAGAAAAATTCAGAAAACCTGAAAATCCCGATTATCGTAACTTGTCACCTCTCACTTGCCTGTAAACGTCAAAAAAGAAAACCAGTCCGTCAGTCCTATGTGAACAGGGTTTTTAGATGATCAGTGACGATATTCTTGACCATACTGACAGTTTGAATCATTTTTGAAGCCTAATTGATGGCTGTGATCCCCTGTGTAGTCCATTCATCACACAATTCTTTACCCATATTTGTCTTAGGTTTACTTCGGGTCGAGTTCAGAGAGCTTTTCTAAAAAAAAAACCTCCAAACAACCCCATATGTCAAAGAATAGTTCTTATGATTTATTTTGTCCGCGTTACTCTAGTAAATGTTCTACTGTGTATATTTTAGGACATATAAGGTATTTCCTTAAATCTCTACACTTTTCGATTCCATTTTTATTTTCCAAACTATTTTCCTTGCATATGTCAAACAAATGTCAAATTTGACACATTTATTACACCCAACCAAAAAAAAAAAAAAAATGCTTCTGTAAATATAATTTTAATAATCTCCCACACTCATTGACAAATCGAAAGAAAATTCACAACAACAAGAAAAAGAGACATAAAAATACTAAAGAAGATTAATGGGTATGGATACACAGCGATGACATTTACACAACATCTGTTTAAACGAGACATGACTGCATCAATTGACATTCGATGTCATTTGTTGTGTGTAGCTACAATTTTTATTTCTTTCTTTTTTTTCGGTTAACATTTCGTGTGTTTGTGTGTGATCTTTGTAAAACGTTTGCGTGACAGGATCAATTACATGACATTAGGGTCTGCTCTGCTATGTTTGATATTTTTAGTTTGTTGTTCTGCATGCATTTTATATTGAAGGGTCTAAAGATAGATGAAAGTTCTTTGACAGTAGTTTTGAAAGTAAAATTCAGCATGTTTTTGAAAAGGTTATACATATACACAAAAAAAAACGATTTACATATATAAAATATAATCCACCCTTGTGTAAAGCCACAACAAAAACCCTTCATCATTCTATCGCTATCGCATTGTTAAAGTGCTTAATCGATACCGATTGAACTTTATGACCCTCTAATCCCTATAATCTCACCCCAAATGTGTCACACAATCGCTCTCTTTAGGTCACATCGCAACAACTACTTTCCCAAGATTACATACAACATTCATCATATTTCAAACACAAATAGATAGGGAGAGAGCAAGGCAAAAGGGATCTTCTTGCAGATTTGCCATAATTTCACAGGATAATCCGTAGATTTCATCTTTTTAGCTCTTGGAATGAGTTTTTTTTTTATATATATGTATAGTATTCCTTTTTTTTTTCGTTCTCCCTTTTATACAAGAAGGACGAACAAAAAAAAAAAAAAAATCTCCAAATCCCTTAAACGTACAGCCACCACCATAGTAAATCCATACCACAGAGCATCATAATTATCGTAGTCCCTCACACCAACAGATTGGGTGTATGAAGGGAAGGAAAATCCTTTATTACCGGATTCCTTTCCTCCACTGAGATAGCATTTTCTGGATTCAGAAGCCATTTCAAGTGTTAACGACGGCGTCAAAACTATACTTTTTCTTTAGCAGGATTCACTTTATCCTTTTTTAGAAGTTTTTGCGTTTAGGAAACGATAGGGAACTCTCGTATCTTTCCCTTGTGTATACATACATGTGTGTGTGTATACTCACATTGGAACGCAATCACATTGTGTAACGCCTAATTTACTTATTTAAGGGGCGGCCTCTAATCCCCTATTTATATGCTATTACGCTTTCCTTTGAAATGTGTCTTTCACTTCATCCCTTGTATTATCCTGTTCTTACCGCAGCGCAGTCGGGTATATTCATTTAGGTTGTTGCGCTCTTCTTTGTGTTTGGTTGTTTACATACGGAAAATTACCAACACATAGACGAGGGGCGAAAACCAATATCTTGTCGTAGTCGTAGTCGTCCTCGTGTCGTCGTCATCGTCATCTTCGTTACCATTTAAGGGATTAGAAGACGTCTCAAAGTCTTAAGGATAATTTCTCATCTGCCTCTGTGGCCGACATCTTTCTACGAATTTAGGCGAAATCCTGCCAAAGGGAGCATTACTGGGATTTGAGTTCGAAAGAAAATCGGAACCAAAAAGGAAACGATAAACAAGAAGAGGAAACGGTTAAGGAAATTGAGGCAGAAAAGGACACACCAATTATTATGTTGGTAATTTGCTTGTCCAGTTTTTTTTTTTTTTTTTTTTTCTTTATTTTTTTTGTATACCTCCTTTCACCGTTTGAGTTGTGTATCCTTTTTGTTGTTTGTCGGTTGGGGAGGGGGGGGGGGGGGGGGGGGGGGGGGGGGGGGGGGGGGGATAAAATTTCTACAGAATTTCTGCCCTGGTGAAAGTCCCGTTTTAATTCTTTTAATTTTCCCTTTTTAGCCTTTGAAGTTTTTCCTATTAGTGTTTTCGGGTGGTTTGGGCGGGGCGGACGGGGGAGTTCATCAATTTGCACCATTTTGTTGGTCGACCCCAATTTCTCTGTAATAAGGGCGGCTGTGTGTTTGCTTTGGAGCCATGATGATGATAATGATGATGGTGGCAAGGAGAGGATGTGAAAGTGATGCTTGTTTTTATTAACACAGGCTATGTGAGACTGAGAGCTATGGTGTTTGGGGAGGACAATTAATTTTAAGTAAATTAGGATGAGATTTTACAGGGAGTGAGTTAGAATTGGTTATTTGCTGGATTGTTAAATGGATTTTCGTAGTTTTTTTTTTACTGCCTGCGGAGCAAAAGTGGTATGAAATAAGTTTTAATTGCTGGTTAAGATACCCTTTGGTTGGGACGGCTTAAATGTGAGTAGGAATTTCACAGGAGGTTGATTTAAGGAGATGTTTTTTTTTTTTGTGGAATCCACAAGGTCCTTTTCTTTGTACTTCTTGACTAAACACAGACAGACGAGAATGATCTTAAATTTGAGTAAAGGGGGATTTCGATCGTAGTTAAGAAGTTGAAGGGAAGTTTCTGTTTGTTTGTGGACTCCCAGCCTTTTGTGATCCTTTGGTTTCTAGAAATATGTTTCGGTTACTTCTGTCATCTATTCGTTTAATGCTTTATCTTCAGTCAAACAGTATCGCTTTTGGTCGAAAGACAGAGGAATGTTGACAAGTTCCCAATGTAACCGTGGAGTTTATTGTAATTTTTATTACAGTACTTGCCATATCGTTTCCTGAATGCTTCAATCACTTAGGGGAAGCAGTTTAAATCTTTGTCCTGAAAACAATTAGATAGAAGCAATGACATGAAATAATAGCCTCTGCATCCGACGACCATAATCTAGTTGATACTTGATTGGACACTTCTATTTTCAGATTGGCCTTGTACTTGTACAGGAACTCATGCACAGATGTCAGTCATCTGGACTTGTTTTCGTGTGTCAACGTACTGGCCATTTTTTTAATCACATGTTACCAATCGCTAGGACCTGATGTCTTCAGCGAAGATCGTTATCCAATAACGAAGAAGCATCGATTTTACCGATGAAAATTCGGTGAACAAACTCAACTTTCGCTGAGAACTCCAGGTCTGTAGGTACTAGGTCTATCTATGAGATTTTTATGCTCTAAATATCTTGAACACTAAGCTTCTTATAAAAACAAATGCGTCAGTAAAAATTGTACTCATTTAACTTAACGGGCTCCCGACCCGCCTGAGTCATGGTAGCTTTCCACTCTCTTCGATCCCGGAGATGCTGCTTCCAGTTGTGTAGACCAAGTGCTTTGGCATCCGCGATAGCTTGATCCTTAAAACGGTGAGACTCGGTCTTCCTGTTCGTCTCGAACCTGGGGCTGTGATTCCTCCTCCTTCCAGGTCGAAGTGTTTTGGCTTGTTGTACTACATCCACATCTTGGTACAGCTCAGAGAGTTCGCGGTTGTATCTGTTCCTCCATTCGCCCTCCTTGCATATGGGACCGAATATTGAACGAAGAATTTATCTCTCGAAAGTCTTCAATATGCGCTCTGTTTTCCTGCTTATCGCCCAGCACTCGGCTCCAAATAGCAGAACTGGCAGGATACAATTTTGTGGAGCATGCATTTCGTCTTCCGAATTAGGAGCTTTGAACCCATTTGTTTCGCCAAACCATCTCTCGCTCAGGCGGTCTCTGTAGGCTCTGGGTAAGACTTCCAACGTTGAATTTCTTTTTCTGGGCAGTTCGCAGCTTCTTCTCGATGGATTGTCGACCTATGAATCTGGCTGGAACAAGAAAATGGTCAAAGTCGACTTTTGCCCCTCTGAAAGTTTGAGCATTCAGAATATTGGATGCGTCAGCAGCTTGACGAATGGCATTGACTTCAGCTTGGAAAACACTGCAATGGTTTGAAAGGTTAATGGAGAGATATCAACCAGGTTTTCTGAGAGGATTCAACACCGACTCCGTCCTCGGTTTTGGGCGTGTCCGTAAAAATTGACAGCGATTCATGGTACAGGACATCGCTGTGTGTCCATTCCGTTCTGTTTGGTATTGAGAAATTGTAGTCCATATTGAAGTTGTGTTTATTGGGAATGTGGTCGGTGATCTGTGGAAGATGATGTTGCATCGATAGTATTCTGGAGTATCGAATGTGTCGCTCCTTTCATTGTTTGGAGCTTCTCAGTCTTATTGCTGAGCAGGCAGCCAGTTTTTTGCTAACGATGTCAATTGGGGGTGCATGGTTTGTAGCGTTGTAGTAATACTGAGACAACCAACTCGTTGATTGTTTCCATTGTAGTTAGGTTGGAATTCTTTTCCCAGGGCAGGCCACAAGACCAGTACTTGGTTTTATTACAGGTGTGTATAGCCAGCGCATAATGTTTGGTTGTAGGCCCCAAGTGGAACCTACTACCTTTTTGTATACATACGTATAGGGCAGCCATGGATTTCCTGGCACGTTTGATTATGTTTTCTCTCCAAAGAACCCAAGTTTTTGGTCCTAGGTGGCACTTTCATTTCAGAGGATAAGCTGGGTGCCTCTTAGCTTTGGGGGCTTAAAGTCAGGGAGTTTGTGTTTTTAAAATAATATCTTAGTTACCATTGACTTAGTACCCACTCTATCGTTCCGTTGAGCTAGGGTCCGTTTAGAGAAAGATTCGAGTTGACATTTCTTTTTAGGGCCAAGAACTAGAGTGTCCGCAAATTTTCTTCCAACTCTGTTCCGCCGAAGGTAAGGGTTGTTTTAAAAACCTTAAAACAGTGACTTAGTTGGCAATCTTAGAAATAAAAAAAAGTTTTATGTATGATGTAAATAAAATAAGAAAAACGCCCACTCAAGGCGTCCCAGTTTTAATATCAATTTAATCTGTCTACACCAGAACCTGTCTGCACAAGGATAATCCTTTCGAAAAAATCATTTACAAAAAGTTTCTTACAGAAAGAAAACGATTTCGCTTCTAGTGTTAAAAAAAAAAAAAAAAAAATCTATGCCATCCATACTCATACACTTTCCTAACCTCTGAAGCATGTATGGAGAGATGCAGAGAATATGTGGTCGAAAGTTGTGTACATTATACTACTATGTACATACTATTCGCTTACCAACCACCTCATCGTCATCATCTCAGGTTCCACTTTAGTTTCACACTTGTTAGTTGAAAAGTTATGTGATACTTGGCCTTATTTCGTGGAAAGGTAAGAATAAGTTGGAAATTTCTGTGAAACACTCCCTTAACATCCACCCCACTCCATAGCTGTGTATATGAAGAGAAGAATATGCTTCAAGATGAAGATATAAGCTTGCAGAGCAAGGATACAAAAGTAAAACTTCAGACTTTAGCATTAGGCACTATCGTTTGGCTATTATCATCAAAGGACGAAGAAGTTGTAGAGTGGTAGTAGTTTGCAGTTGTTATTTCCGTTCACTTAAATGCCATTTTCATGAAGTTGGGTGTATACCATCCAATTATGCTCAGTAGGGTATGTTTCTCCTTAGTTGTCTGAGAAAAAGCAAAAAAAAAAAAAGGCGCATAACGTGCACAGTGCAGCTGTCAAGTGAGGATTTTTTTGTTTTTTGTTTTCCTTTCTTCGGACAAGGAACGGGAAACTATTTTATTTTCCATGTGAAGAGACTGTAAAAATTCTTGAGATGGTGTGCTATGCAATAAAAGGACTTCAACGTTGGTAAAGGAATGCAGAACATGCAACTCAACACACCAACCACTCGGGCTCATTCATTTTCTCGGTGTATCCGTTGGATTCCTTTGTCTGCGATGAATTACAATTCTGCATCTTTATTCGGTTCGGTTGTATAACATTAAAATTATTATTATTATTATTTTATATTTTTTTCTTTTTTCTCCTTGTTCGTTTTTCTCTCCTTTATTTTGTTGTCTGTCTTTTGAAGTCGCATGGGGCGGATGATGGACTTTTTTTTTTTTTTTGCTTTCCGCATATTTGCATCATAAAAAGGATTTCAATTAGAGGATGATCTGTATCCTAGTATCTATACATGTACATATATCCCGTAGTTTTTTTTTTCTCCGCACTCTGTTGTGTTCACTTTTTTTTCGAATTCCTTTTGTGTATGTTTTTTTTTTTGCAAAGGCTAATTAAATTTTGTAGGAAGGTAGAAAAGAATTCTTAAACGTCTGGGCGTACATTTTTTTGCATAAAAATGGTAGTCCTTTGAAAAAAGGCGATTTCTTTTTGTTTGGGTTTTTAGTAATAATGTTAGCAAAGTCTAGGGATTTGCAATAACCACTTACTCGTTAAGAATAACTGGTGAGAGCCCAACATAATCCTACCTTTGCTGGTTTAAACTATTAAAGTTCTATACGTCCTCAGAAATTTACAAAAAAAAAATGTTTTGAAGGAGAAATTATTGCAGTCGAGGCTTCAAACGAACGAAGTAGTTTATTGATCTAGGAACAAACCCTTAGCACTAAAGATCTCTATGAGACCGTAGTGCTTCTCGAGGATATTTTAAAGCCTATCACAACATTTATCTTTAAAAACAAAATCTTTAAAGAAAAAACACGACGTGACAGTAAACAGATGCTTCGAAAATTTAAAGTTTTCTTACATAAACCATTGTGGGTTCCACATGACATCCCTGAGGTATTCCAATCAAAAGATTTACCAGCATTGCTATTATTCTTCTTGAGTTTCTAGAAATCCAAAGTATTCTTACACGTTCTTTTGTATACTCAAATACATATGTATAACGACAAACTTTAGCAAGGTTTTTCATTTAAATTCCTAAAAGTGCCTTCTGCGTGTTTTGGCACTTTTGACCACATACATAAATCATACACCGTCATCACCTGTCACGATTCCTATCGTTTTTCATTTCAAAAGAGATACTATTCCCCTTACCCATTCCCATCACAAAAAACAGAAATCTACACGTCTGTTATGTGGATGACACGACAGTTTTAGGTTGAAAAGTTCCTCAGTTTAGTGTCAATACACGTGCGTCGCCCTCTTTATATATATTAAACGCGATTCTCATCCTTCTTCTTCTCTATTCCTTCTCAAAACCATTTTAGAATTCAACAATTTCATTTAACGGTATATCACATCCATCCTTGCCTTGTATATCCTTAGTTTCGCCATCAACACAACAGAAATAAAGTTGAAAAGAAAATAAGAGAAGAAGGAGAAAAAATAAAAAAAAAATAAAATGGCCAACCCCAGCGGTAGAAAGATAGGATAAATGAAAACGTCATCTGTTGGCGTTTCCACACACCAGACCAGAGTTTCTTTATGTCCTGTCATCTTTTTTTTTTTTTCGCTCTGCATCTTCTTGGAGTTGTGGCTGTATGTTGGGGGGAGAGGTGCGCTCTTGGTTGGCCCTTTTTTTTTTATTCGCCCCAGCGTTCTTTTCATTTCTCGTCGAGTTTTCGTTTTGCTTTTGAATATTGAATGCGATAAAAGTGTGAAGAGAAAGATGGAAAGGTAAGATATACCGGAACGGCTGGGGAACGGTTTCCCTTAAGGTGGCGATGAGGAAAAGGCGTTTCCGCCCAAAGTCGTTTCGTTTACCGCGGATCGTTATTTCCTTCACAAGGAGGATGCAAACACAGAAAAACTCCACCCCCCTTCCCTAAGGGATATTCGTCTTCCTTTTTTTTCTTCCGTTTTTCCTTCGTTTTGTGTTTTTTTTTTTTTTTTTAATTCAATAACACGGGTTGGGGTTGATTCAGTTACACATACCGAGATTCAAAAAAAAAAAAAAAAGGAAAGAAAAAAGACTGCAAAGATAAAGATTTTTCCTTCTGCCGTTAGTTACTTCCATTTCCTAATCCAAAGGATAAAGAAAAAAAAAATCGTATGTATGAAACTTGGTAGGGCAACAAACACACACATCCATACAACACAAGGATATTGCATAGTATCCGACATTTCGCTTTTTACCTCTTAACTTAATTTCGAATCTCTTTTCGTTACCCAAACCCACTCACCAGATTCTTTGGAGGTGGTTTGAGGTGTCCTTTTTCACTCACAAGTTACAAGAAACAACAAAAAAAAAACAGGAATGATCCTTGTTGAATATTAGAAAAGAAACTCACGAGAAAGAGATGCAAAAGCACTAAAGTCTCGCGGGTAGAGAAACAACAAAAAAAAAAAAAAATAGTAACAACTACCATTAAGGATGCAAAGGGAGAAAGGATAGTAAAAAACGAAATGGCGAGAACTTTTGTAAATTTACTCCCAAAGGGGATTTTTATTATTTCCTTTTGGTGTTTTTTTTTTTTGTTTTCCTTTTTAGTATCCACTTGTGCTTGTTCTTTTTTTAAAAAAAAAAAAAAAGTGTAAAATTTATTTACTTGTGTACGGTGAGGGGATTGCTTTTGTTGTTTCTTTATGGTGTACCCCTCCAGAGGGAAAGTGCAAAGAATTGTTTATATTGGTGGCAGCAGTGAAATGGAGTTTCTTTTTGAGAGATTTTTGGGTTTATGTTGCATTGAGAAGGACATGCAAATCGTTTGTATAATTTATTTGTAAGGATTAAGTAAGTGGACAGGTTTGACAGCAGTTTGAAGTGTATGCAAGTTGTTGATAGCTTAATGAAAAAAGGAAATGAAAGAGAAATGTGTAGAACAGGAACATGGAGTCTTGGTTGGAATTATGTACTTTATTTGGTTCTTATGTGTGTTTAACGTACTCTTTTTGTAATTATAATCTGCCACTTTGTCGTAAAGAACAAATTCAAAGCTCCACTGTCTAATGAAGAGAAACGGCGAATGAACAAAAAGAAGATGGTTAACGTTGGACGCCTTATCATGACTGTAGTAGCCAGAGACTACAAATAGCGTCTGAGTGAGAGACTTTCCGCTGTGTATTCACCCTCCACCGACGCCATTCGATTCAGCATCGCAACATCATCCAAGATATAGCCGAATCCACCTTTGGATATCATGATGATGTTAGGAAATGTCGGAAAGAGGTAACAAAAGATGCATATCTTAAGGCGCAACAAAATAACAACTGTCCGGGAAGAATATCGAGCCAAAGCAAGAGAGAAGAAGAAAATCCTGCGTAGAAATAAGAAGCCATACGCAGAACGAAATCGAAGAGCCGCAAGACAGGAACAAAATCTGATAATTCTATAAGATGGCCAAGCAACTAGGAGCTGACAATAAGGCCTAAAAGTAGGCTCTTCGAAATAGTGAAAGGATCCAAATCATCGTAGTTACTGAATGGACATAATGTTGATAAAGTGATGGGACAAGAAAAGCGCCCACCTCCTGTCAACAAAGAAGTAATCCCCCTTCCAGTTTAGAAAAGGTTGGCATCATTAACCAAGAATGCACGATAACTGGAATATCAGCTCCATTTGCCCCATCTACAAGAAAAACGATTCTATGTCTTGCACCAACTATGGAGGCATATTGCAAAGTATTGTATGAACGTGTGAAACCCTTCTGTAATACACTAATCGGCACGTACCAGTATGGAGTCGAATCTTCAAGCTTAAACAAATCCTGGAAAAGACATGACCAAGGAATTTCAAGTCGAGACTCTCCACCTTTTCATCGACTTTAAAACCGCATAGCCGATAGGGGTCATCGTTTAGAGCTGTCCAAGGCGAAGGTTGAATTCGGAATCCCAGCAAAATTAATTCAGCTGTATCGCGTAAACGATGGAGAACACGTGATGTGGCGGTGTGCAGTTTGGAAGCAGCTCTTCTGAACTTTTGCACATGATTTCGTCAAGGAAATCTCTCGCATGTAGTGCGAAAGGAATGTGTTAAGACAAAAGGTACTATCTGTAACAAATCGTCCCAGCTACTGGGATATGCAGACGTCAATGATTTCAATGGTAGCTCCAAGCTTAACAGACAAAACGAGTTGGTACCATCATTCCACCGCCCCGGACAAAATCTCACTGTTAATAGCTACAACGAGGTAGTTAAGGAGTTCATTTATCTCGGAGTCAACGATCGGACGAAGGATCACCCTTGGAAACCGTTGCAACTTCGGTTTCGCAAAACAAATAGCGTCATCACTCCGTACTCGGAAGACGAAATGTCTGGTCTTTCGGAGTCTAATCCTACTAGTCACGCTATACGGAACCGAGTGTTGGACTACTTATCGAAAGCAGAGCAGCAACTCGCGACTTTCGAACGAAACATTTTTCGTTGAATATTTGGTCCTGTTTGCGAAGAGGGCTATTGGAGAAGAAGATACAACCGCGAATTCTATGAGCTTTGGCAAAATGTGGACATAGTTCAAAAATTCAACTACATCGGTTCGGCCATATCAAGCGAATGGACAACAACGCTCCAGCCAAGAGGATCTTCAATTCCCAGCTCCCATGTTCGAGGCGAAAAGAACCTCCGGTCGAAAGACCAAGCGATTGTGGACGCTTGGTCTAGAAAATTGAAAGCAACGTGCCTGGGATCGACGAGAATAGAAGGTTGTCTCAGGCTGAGACTTCACACGGGTCGGGAGACTGTTAAGTAAATAAGTTCCACATTCATCCAAAGAGTGTCATGTAAAGTGTGGTATCAATTCAGAACTTATAAATCCGAATTTATCACAAAAAATAGAACCTCGATGTCCATCTTGACTAAGACTCACACTGTTTGTTGCGTCCTGAATTAGTTAGTTGTAAACACAACTCCCAACCAAAAAATATTTCTTTCAACAAGTTCCACCTATTTTCTAAGTATGTAACCAGGCACCCATAAATAAATAAAAACAGTTCACAACAGGATCATTGCATTATAAATATGAAAAAGCCATCGAGTTAATCTGAAATCCTTACGATACGTGTCCCTACACTCCTGGTATAAATAATATGTTAAGTTAACAACAGAAAAGCATTCATTATTATAATCTACACTACTAACACTGCGACACATTAAGTAATAAGTTAACAATCAGGAAATTCAACCACCTGTGTCAGTGAATAAATTGAATAAATATTTCACAATTCAATCAGAATGAATATAAATGAATATCAATTATGGCCAATCGTATTCTACTGCCCATCATTGCCGACGTGTCAGTTACCAGCCAATGACTGAGTATGTGTATACAAGTACGACGGACGATGGTAATGAGTGTGGGTAGTTTGTGAAAGGACGACAACGAGTGTTTGAATGTCATCATTATCGTTGGGTGGCCGCCTAGAGCAAGCAAAGCAAATAAAGGGGGAGAATCTCTGTCTAAAAACAAAATACAACATTTCTCACAGCCTTATGGTAGATTATGGGGAAAATAAAAATTTACATACATACACGACACGCGGTGGGCTAATCACCGATATCTGTAGCATAAAGCTCTAACCAACCCAAAAGCCAAAGTTGACATATGAGTCCTGGACAAATGGGATATTTTGAAAATGATTACATGAATTATTAGCGTAGGATATTGACAAGCTGGGTAATTATTTATACACTTTTTTTTTTTCAAATATAATGCCGGAGGAAAGTGTCATACAGAGATGATTGAAATACAGGGTGGCACATAAAAAAAAAACATAAATTCTTCTGTACCAGTTTCAAATGACGTGGCACAACAAAACTATTTGACAGGTCTGTCTGAAAATTTGTGCTTGTTCAAAAGCAAAGCATTGGACTTGAGGTGGCAATGCCATCTGTTTTAATTATCAAGGACTTATTGACCAACCTTCGTAGGTGCTTGGACATTTAGCTTAGACAGTCATTTTCTTTTCTTTCTAATCTGGGCTGGGTATTTTTTAGTCAAAATTCATATAGAGTACAATGCCTTCCTAACATTTTAAAAACTCGTCAAGCCAAGGTTGTCAATTAGAGTAACTAGCCCCTTCGATTCATTCGGAACATCTTTGTTCAAGAATAGAAACTGCTTGAGCCTTTTTGAGTATTTTCTAGTAATGCTACACATTTCTGCAATAATTGTAAGTGCTGACTAGAGTCTCTAGCGGATGAATTCAGCTCCACTTCATTATCTTTAACTGCGTTGTACAAGTTCCTATTTTTTTTTGTTCTTATCGATGCCATAGGCTTACGACTGTGTCCTACACTACAATTTTCTTAAAAAATTTATTCTAACCATAACACGGACCACCCTGTTTCCTAGTGTTGAAGTTTATGTACACAATGTGGTCAAGTTTGCTAACCTGTAACTAAGCGCCTGATATTTGTGTATTACCACAGGGAACACACAGAGTTGTCCCACTCTCAACAGAAAACAACAAATATGGGTACGCTTAGACGGGGCATACACAAGGGACTTATATGCGCCATGAAGGGATGGAGTATACTCGCATGCCCCCGAGTCGAGGACTAACATCACTAATGACAAATTATAAATAATTATTATGTGGTCGTTGTGCTTGTGAATTTAGATTCACTTCCTTTCTCTCTCTTTCTCTCTTAGTCTCTAGCCAGGATAAATAGATTTGTTTGCTATGTATGTATATCCCGATGTGTGTGAATAGGCAGTGTTTGAATTTGTGGAACCAGTGTAGGGAGAGAGTGAGAACGTATATTGTCGTTGTGGTTCAGAAGGTTAAGTGTAAAATTAATCGGGGGTGAAATATTATACATTTGACCATTGACTTTTTTTTTTCCAATTGCTAATGAAATATGCATTAGGAATCGAGAAATCGAAACATATGTGTCCTTTTCCTGTGGGGGGTTTCGTAGGAAATCTTTGATGAGGGGTTTGGCAATTTGTTTTGCGGAATTGATTAGGTTAGATATATTGATTTGGGGTTAATTGTGCAATGAATTATGGTTATTGGTTTTGTGGGGGTTTTTCGGTTGAGAGTTGTAGTGAGGAAGACAAGATTAGGATTGAGAGCTTTGTTATGTGTACTACATTTGCATCAAACCTTAAGAGAATAGCCTTTGTTGTAGAATATATACCTTTAGGGTGACAAAGGGTTGTATTCGGAACTCATCGTTTGCTTCTACCCGCGGTGCTCTCGATCGATCATTGTAGAAAGTGAAGTGACACTGTTTTGGTCCTTCGAGCCGCATTGTACTCATTTTGAAATGTATTTTACTCAGTCATTGGCCTGATGCACGAGTAGAAAGTGGAGTTCTACTGTACATGCTATCTGAACTGATTTGAATGGTCTGCAAATTTGGTATTCAATACTTAATTCCGTTTCCCCGTCCCGTCGGCTATGTTAAAATATTTTCTGGTGTACTTAAGTTTGTTTATTGCCATTTCTACGCCTTGACAATGACCTGAACGAGTTTTTCTATACAAATTCGATCTCTTTTTGAAGGTGTACGGCCTTTGTTACTGATTTGCTGGATAGCTCGCTTCTTGCCACTAAACCGCCAGCACATATGTATGTATATTTTGAAGAACATGTCACTAATTTGAGTTTTTAAAACACATTTGTAGTGCAACTACACAAAAGAATCACTTGTCCGTCAGCGCCATCTCTAGTTCATTTTATAATACCCAAACATATTGCCCTAATATTTCCCAGCTCATCGCCTTACATTTCTCAAGCAAATAAATCAAATCCTTTCAAATAAAACTATCCTACTAGGTACCTGGGTAGATTCCAATTCAATGGAATGTTCAAATCAAATTCTTGCAACCCATCTCTATCGAAGGCTCTGTCTCACCTTTACTCAGGTCTTTCAGCATTCCCATCCCCAACTGCCGACAACTGATAGTTCTTCGATTCCCAAAAGAGTAAATAAAATCTGCATTTTCCATTTACATGCAAAGCCCAGAAGTAGAAGTAGTAGAAACAACTACAGCAGCGATATCAACATGCGGGACACTAGTGCTCCTCCCTTTGGTATTCCACCCACCTCCACCTCCACCTCTACCTCTACCACCACCACCACCACCACCATCATCTCCCACTGGTTACACACTGTTTCATTATTTCTTCTCAGCAAATATCATTTATTCGAAAATACCACTTGTAGTACTGATGCTAGTCGAACTACTACTCTCAACTGTATAAATCTCCAATACAAAGAGCACAGAAAGGACGAGGTAGTGCGGAGCAAAAAATATATATGCATCGCATATAGTATATACAGGCAAGTGGCGCAAATACAAAGGACTTTGGCAAAGCGGGAGTTTCTAAAATTCTCTCTCTCAGCTTTCATTTGGTTCGGTGCTAGTTTTTCAGTAAACAAACTCTAGTCAAGCACCTATACACAGTAGGGGGTACACAATAGTGGCCGGTGTGTATGGTACTGCGGGTATACTGGAGGAGGAGGATGAGAGCTTATCCTTTATCCTTAACTTTGCATATTTGAGTGGAAGTTGAGAGAGAAAGGGCGAACGGAAAGGATACAACTGTTTTTGTACAATTCTGTGTGTACACATGCAATAGGGTGTGCCTGCTATTCGTTTACAGAAATGACTCTAGAGTCCACCATCATCGTTGTCGATTCGGCTCGATAGGTCCTCTTTTTGGTTCCTTGTTCTCATGCATTGATTGTATATGCGTTGGCAGGATAACTACCGAGTATCAAAGAAGACGGAAGTGGAGAGAACACGATTTGGTGTTTTTTCTACCGACCGACCGACGAAGGCCGGGGTTATACCGGGGAAAGATTTTTGTGATGATCCTTGTTTGATTGTGTTGGTGGTGGTGCCTACCGAGATAGGAGAACTTCGATTTTTGGTCGATATTTTGCTGGCTAAGTGCGTACACAAGGACAACGGCCACTGAAGCATGATGGGTTCGGTTCCACTACTCCATTCGATTATTTCTCTCCTCCAGAAATGATACATCGAATGCTGGTGGTTTTTGCGATTTGTACTGCATCTAATGTATAATAGATGCGTCGTCTCCTGCATGTAGTACATACATATGTGGGTTAAACGCATGCAATACACCAGGATGAAATAATAACCATCCATCTCTGTCGCTCTTCTCGAGCCACTCCATCTCCTCTTTTAGGGTACAAAGTGGGAACATTTTGCAGAAGCCATACACCGCAGGATGTCAGATTTCACTGCAATGGTGGTGGTGGTAGTGCCGGTTGCCACTTGAACCACCTCGTTATTACATTTGCCAATACACGCACGCACACACCCATTCGTTGGCGGTGCATACTTGTATATGCACATTTTTGGGGTCCTTCAAGTCGAAAAGTATCATTCCTGCCATATCATATACACCCACCAACCGATAGGCAGTACCCAGTGTGTTGTCATAGTTGAAGCGGCAGATTTCTGATGAAGAATTTCGGTCACACACGAATACTCTCACACACAGCTAATGGCTTATTGATGATGATGATGGCGATGGTGGGAACCTGTTATTAAATTAAAATCCTGGAATTACAAAGGCTATACCACACACTTGAGGGCGAATATGCTCGAAAGTAAATTCTGAAATTGGCTTCAAATTGTTTCCAAGTCATGGGTGTGGTTACCAACTCGAGGCTATTTTCAAAACAAACTAGGATTGGTGTTAGGAAAATCGAAAATGCCCATGAGATGATCACGTATTGTGAACTTCTCCATTTTGGAATGGTTAACTGCAATCCACTGAACCAAAGAAACACGTATCAACATTCGTACTGCGTACATATCCATACGTAATGACAATGGAAAAAAAAAACGAAACACGAGTGCTGAAAAAAAAAAATTAATTAAAATTCAGGACAAAATGGTTTGAATCCTACTCTCATCTTCTGTATACCACCCTCCAACACAGGATATTGACTTGCGAGTAAAATTCGTGGCATCGTTTCATTCCCTATCGGCTCATTGTGCGCATTCCAAATGTGTGCCCTACAGGAGCAAACATTCAACAACAACAAAAAAAAAAAAAAAGAAACTTCGACAACCTGTCGGTTGGTGGGTTATCATATCCTTGTAGCGAGGAATGCAGTTTCCTTCTGTCTTTTTTTTTTTTTGCGTTGCAATACTGCTGGTAGGTTTTTATTACCCCAGCAGGAGTGTAAAGATTTTCCTATACCGTTGCCCAGGGTAAAAAGGGACGCATTACAGAGGTATTCCAAGTGAACTGCAAAAATACGTGCATTCCAGGCACACATTGATGTTCGAAATGTAAAAAATTCCGAGATACAATGCGAGGAATTTTATTATTTTTTTTTTTTTTTTTTTTCTGTTAGCCAAACTGCATTCTCCTTTTGCAGAAGGTAAGGGCTCATCGATGTGGATTTATTTGTCTTGGTTGAGTGAGATTGTACTTGGCTGACACTGGGCGAAATCAATGGCTTATTGGGATAGGTCAGGGGTTTGTTTTGGAAATGAATAAGTTCATGGTATGTGTTGTGGTTTGTATCGAATATAAAATGTAGCCCTATTGTCACCCCTAGCTGTAGCATATTTTATCTCACCATTGTATTAGAAATGAATCAGTCTACGCGTCTCATTGTTTGATTCACTCAAGAACAAATATTTTGACTAGTGAATCTCGTTGACTTTACGACCGCAGTAGATTTCCCTTAAAATCCAATGAACTCTGTTTTTCCAGCTAGACTCGTACATACCTGTTTATATTTCCACTAACCAAGACTAGCCTGTTAGGAATTGATGAACTTCTGATCGTCTTCATCGAAAACGTGTTTGTCTCCACCGAGAATATGAAAGCATTGTGATTCACAGATCCTATACATTCCTTAAAGAAACCATTTTCAGTTGAAAGATATTGTGCTAAAGTTCATCCAACGGCCTTTATTGAGTTTGTCTGGCTTGGAGACCGACCGAGCAATACCTTTGCTACAAAGCCCCTTGTAAAATCTATTCCGTGACATATACCTAAACATTGAACAAAGAAACTGTAGTATTTAATACAAATCAGACTCGACTACTCCCATTGCGTCGGTACCTTTCCACAATCAAATTTGATTTCAAATGCATCCCTTCACATTTAAAAAGGTTTCCCCATTGAACTTTCAGTTATTAAATTTTCCTTTTGCAATTCCCAAACATACCTACATACATACATATATGGATTTGTTATGTAAAATTGAAAATTTCGTTGCATACAAATTTATTCAACTGTTGGCATTCGAAAAACAACACACACCCCAACATACAGGAAACTATCATCCTTTTGGTTTACGATGAGCATCTACTCAGCTTGACATAATGAACCCAAATTCATTGTGTATGTAGGAGGTTAGGAAGAGAAGAAGTGATGGTCATCTCCGGTCACCTTTGATCACCTCTCTGCCACTACACACATCTGGCTGGCAGAAAAGCTCGAATAAAATATGCTCCTTGTGGCTTCTGTCTCTCTTTTTCGCTCCTTGTATCCAAGAATGTACAATAAAAGACTAGCAAATATAGAAAGAGAGAAAAAAAAAAAGAAATAGAGGAGTGAACAGCTAGAAAGTCGTTTGTCCATTGTGTTGGTCACTTGCGAACTCTGTCAGACAATAAGGTTAAAATTCAAATTGTCCTATGAACTTTAGACGGACTTCCTCTGTGTACAAACTTATCTTCATTAATTTGTGTTTGTAGTAAAATTTAATATTTTTTTTCTTTTTTTTTTTTTGCAGTACCACCAAAAACCGGTCAAAAGCGTCCCGCAACAAGTCCAGCTCCGCATATACCATCACCGCACCATTTGCAGTCACCATCAGCGGCAGCGGTGGCCGCAGCCGCAGCAGCAGCTGGGCAACAGAATTCAGCTCATGGGCTTAGTAATCATTCGGCCAGCAATCACATTGGAGCTCAGTCCCCCTCGATGCAGGGACAGCCGCAACAACAGTCACAGCAAGTGTGCGGAGTACCAGGAAATTTGAATCAACCCTTTGCATCAGCTCTGCGAAATTTAGCCAAACAAGCCGACATTAAGGAAGACGAAGAAGGTGTCGTACGAGATCGCGGCGGTACACAAGGTGGCGGTGGTGGTGGCCAGAGGGATGGATCCACATCCTCTTCGGCCGTGCAGAACTCATCCTCGCGTGTGCCTTCGGCAAATGATTCCAGACTGGTGGTGGACAGTCGTTTAGGGAGCAGTGCAGATGAAAGGTCTGTAACGAAAAAACGTTCAGCTCCGTCACCGCAGCCGGCAGAAAAAATTGCTCGCATGAATTCAGGTCCAACGTCCGGTCTACAGCCAGAGCTGTTGGCTCGAAGTGGCTTTCAACCGTATCGATCAGATGAACGTCTAATGCATCCGGCTGGACCGTTCCCCTTGGATGCTTATTCTCCATTCACTGGGCTATCGGGACTACCACCGGGCGCCATCTTCAACCCAGCTGGTCTACAATATCCCGAGCAGTTCTTGCTGGATCAACGTCATCAACTGCTTCGTACCGGTGTACACTATTCTCATCCCCATGCACACTCGTTGTACGGGCCGTTAGCATCGCCGTACTCACCACATATGTATCCGTTTATCAGTGTACCCGTCCTGCATGAGCGTATGAAACTAGAGGAGGAGCACAGAGCTCGGATTGCTCGTGAGGAAGAACGCGAACGCGAAATGCAAAGGGAAAAGGAGCGCGAGTTACGCGAACAGAGAGAACGAGAGCAACGCGAAAAAGAACAGCGAGAACGTGAACAACGCGAGAAGGAGCAGCGCGAAAAGGAGCAAAAGGAAAAGGAGGCCCGTGAACGTGAGCTTCGGGAGAAAGAACGTGAAGCGAGGGAACGCGAGCGTCTTATATCGGCTTCACATCACTACTCCAATCCACTGTATTCACCTTTGAATCGAAATTTACTTGGCCCAATGTTGCCACACATCGGCTTAGGTCTGCGTCCGCCACCACAAGGCGGCATGCATGGACTGCCTTCCATGTCGCCCTATCATGCCAGCAATCAACGTCAGAGCCCCCATGCTGCTATGAGCTTAAATTTGGGTCTCTCATTGCCCGGTGTTCCAAATCTCCCACACGGACCGAATATGTCGCATCACTTGCAAACGTCAGGCTTGGGAATGAGTCACCATGCTGCAGGACTGGCACATTCAAGTTTTTCCGCAGCGGCCTTAGGTCTGCCCCACCATGGGCTGAATTTGTCTCACATGTCACCCCATCATCCACCGATCACGGCCGCTCATCAATTGCCACCGCACTCGACGCCACACTCGCACGTGTCAACAAATAGCTCACCCCACGGCAGTTTGAACTTGACCCAAAGTTCCGCTGGCAAACATTCTGACGCCACGATTATTACATCCTCGGCGTCTGCCCTGCAGTCTCACTCGTCACACAGTATAACTGCACAACCGCCAACAAGCATTCCGAACAGTTCTTTGTACTATGCCCATCATCCGGGTCATCATGCCGCAATGCATTCAGTCAGCTCAATGGCGCCCTCTGCCGCTCATCAGCAGTCCTCATCGATTTCGATGTCCTTAGCTGCTCACAATCACCATTCTTCCCCATCGGGTGGTATGAAAATTCCCACGCCCACCTCATCGGCTGGTCAACAACAGTCCATGCCACCGAGTACGCACAATCAAAACGGCGGTCGGGCATCAAACAGTCCCCGGCATCCACTCGAGAAACCACAACCCAGCGTTGGCTCACTCTCAGCATCAGTAGCGGCCAATGAACCAACCACTCTAGATCTCACGGGATCAAACTCAAATCACGCATCTAGCCTTGGAGGCGGCAGCAGTGTTGGCACTCCGGCAAATAACCGCACTCCACCATCGCACGAGTTGAATGGCACCGCCACAACAACAACCACAACAATGGTCAGCGATGCATCGGAGTCTAGCAAAGATGCAACTTCTGTAGCCCCATCCACTGGCATGGTTGTCGGCACTCCCAGCAAGGAGAGCGACAATGCGAAAAACTCACCCATTGATGATGCCATGAAGCAGAAACCATCAACACCAGTCACAGCCACTCCCACCACAACCACAATTGTGAACTCCTCACCAGAAGATGCTCGTCGCAGTCCCGATGATCAGTCATCTGCTGGTGTCAACCCCTCTGCAGGTAATACTAATAAACCATCCCCTAATAGCACTGTCCCAGAGGGCATCACACAATTATCACCTCCATCTGCTGGTAATGAGCAGACTTCTCCCAAGCCTTCTGATGTTACCGCAGCTTCAAAGATTTCCCCTTCCGGTGATGCTACCGGTGTCACCTCAACCACTGGCGGCACTATCAGCCCCCCAGTGGTCAGTAGCAGCACAAACATCTCGGTAACGCCCTCCTCAGAGGAGGTTGTGTCCAGCGCCAGCGCCAACGAAGCGTCTCGGTGAGAATAACCGAATGCAAAATTTTGTTGTAAATATTACAAAAACCCGGTCAGGACTTTGAAGTCCTCACCTCCTTGTCTCTTTTTTTCTTTTAATTATTATTTTTACGATATAAAATTTAGTTCTTTTTTTTTTTTTTTTTTTTTGTTTTTATTTTAATTTTAACAGTTCACATTAAAAGTAAACAAACAAATATAAATAATAACCACTTAGAAAATTGTGATGTTTAAGGATAACAAAAAAAAAAAAAGTAAATTATTTCCTTTAAACTAAAGAATTGAAATCAATTCGTTCAACCAATAATTAAATAAAAAAATGTATTTAACTATAAAGAAACGAAAAAAAAAATAATTATTTATACAAATCTTGCATTAGAGTAACACACGTAGTAAGCAACACGCTCACCACACATTTATCCAACACCGCATGCGCCTTATTATTTAAAATGTTTGTTTTAAATCATTCAAATCAAAAAAATAATAATAATATAAACTATATTATGTAGCATATTATTTTTTAAAAAATATACTTTATTCTTATTTGTATATAAAAAAAGAAATTTAAATTGAGAAGAACCCCTATATACACATACAAAAAATAAGTAAATAAGATTTTACTAAAATAACATTAAATTCATTCAATTTTTACTGCACTTAACTAGTTTTTTTTTTTAATTTTACAAGAAAATTTCTTTTTTGTTTTATTTAAAAACAAAATATATAAATATATAAACTTGTTTCTTAATTTTCATGATGCAAAACATAGCCGTTAAGTTTTCTTCTTCTCTTCGCAATTACATATTATTTTTATTTCTTTTTTTTTTTTTTTTTTTGTTTTAAATTGTGTCTTATTGAATGTAGTAAAAAAAAAAAGTATAAAATTATATTATTAAAACACCTATACCTACATACATATTAATAACTTTATATAAGAATAATAAATAACTCTATGTAAGAATAATAATGAAACAAAAAAAAAAAAAAAATAATATTATTATTTTAGTTCAATTAAAGGCAAACAATAAAAGTTATTTGATTATTTTTAAAAAAAAAAAAACAAAATGTTAAACTATTTCTTTCTCTTTGTGTTTTGTTTTGGTTTTTGTTTTTGCTTGCTGTGATATTGGTTTGTTTTCGTTACTTGAGTTTACCTTTTCGTTATAGATTCTTTCCCGCCCCCCAAAAATTATCTACAAACCCACAATTTCTTCGTCCATCTGAAACCATTAAAAAAAAATGTCCTCAAAACATAACCTCCATATATTCTTACAAAATCACTGCAAAAAGTACCCAAAATTGTTCCTACACCATCACCGTAAAGCACATTTCCATCTTTTGAAAAAAAAAAAAAAAATATCAAAAAAGTCAACGAATAAAATTTTGCTCGAATTTTCGTGAAACACCAGGCGAGCAGCAAACGCAGTAGGTATACCACCAACTATGACAACCAGCGGTATGCAATGATTTTTTCCTATTCGTTTGGAGACAATTATCCGCCCGAGAGTATGCTACAATATATTTTGACATTACGATCTGACGTAGCAACCGATGGTTTACTATGAAATTTTTCGCAAATCGTCAAGATAACCTTTGCAACTCAGGGTATGCAATTACTTTTAGTAGTACTACGCGCTTTAAATGTCAAAGTCGCAGTTCTAATGCATTTTTTTTTTACATTTCTAAAAAACGTGTACCCACCTTATTGACGATGAGATAAAATTCAAATAATTATAAAAAAATAATTTTCTAACTCTCTTCGAGTCCAATCTCAAGGGAGAAAGACCAAAAGACCTTTATTTTATTTACAATTTACAAAATAAAACTATTACATTGGGGCCATGTCCATTCGACAAAATTGTTCAGCTGTTCAATCGAATGTATTCCTGCACCGTGTTAAAACAAGGACTCATTATCTGTAACCTTTTAGGTTTTTGAGTCATCCGGCTTCGATGTTTGTTCTTGTTTGGTGCAAAATTATGACGACGAGTTAGGTGGTTACAGAACGGTGCACTTGATTGCTGAACCATGACTTTGATTGTTCATCTTGTATTGCGTACCGATGGTAGTAGGTAGTTACAGAACGCTGCAGTTGATTGTTATAGCTGGGCGTAAGAGCTTACATTTTACGAACCATGACTCCGATCTTGTATTGCGAATATATACATACATGCATACTTCGTTCAACATCAATCCGTGAATATTTCTGTAATGAAAACTGAGGCTTTATTAAAATTGTTTGAGGTGGAAGATAAAAATATCGTTTTTTTATAAACCTTTTCACTTATGAACGAACTTCAGCAGAGAAAATATTGATAATTTTGTGCCAATCTTCAACTTAACATATTTTTTTGAGTCTATCATATGTACTGTAAAGAGATTTGATTCACTAGTTGCATAAGCCAGATGCATTTGCTCTTTCTCTTCTAGTTCATTTCAGATTTAAGAGGATTAAATAAAATCCTATTAGTAGAGAATCGATACACGTGCACCTAGAACCTTTTAGATGGTAAATGACTTTAAGTGCCTGGAAAACAATATTTAAGCAAGCACTGTTTTCTGTATGCAAAATTTGACTTGTGTCATAAAAATACAAAAGGTCCTACAAATTGTGCAAAATAGTAGAAATTAGCACTGATCACTAGTTAATTGGCACACATGATGTTAAGCTAGGTATTTCATTCAACAACTTCTACTGTAGTTGCAAAAATAAACATGAAAAGGAAACTCTGCTTTAGTTTTTTTTGTAAATGCCCTGCGTTACCCAGAACAACATCACACACTAGGCAAACCATTCTTTGATGACCTCTCAGAAATTTGGGACATCAAATCCCGAAACCAAATCAGATCTTTCTTAACTCTTCGGAATGGACTTGATTAACAATTTCCAACGAAAATGAACATACACCTACAATCAGGTCACGCAAGTTGTGGTATCAAAAGAAGGCATCAGAGCTATTTGTTTAATGCAAAGAGGCGTCACAGCTACCATAGTGCAAAGAAATGGTTGATCAATTCTGTGGTGTCATCCAAATCAAATCAAAACCAACCAAGGGACTTTTTTTTAAAAAAAATTCTTGTATATGTAGGAACATCTCGAAAAAATAGTGGTCACTGTGACCTAGAAAATCATCATGCAACCGCTTAAACTCACTAAGCCGGCAGAGTTACTGTTCAGATTTTGTCATATCCCCTCTCATGTTTTAAAAAGAATTTCCATTGTGGAGATGTTTTTGACAATTTTCGCTCGACCCTGACAAGATTCGTATTAGAAGTAAGATGATGACTCTAATTGCTAACACAGTAAGCCTCCTCCGCTTAATAGAATCGCAATGAAGGCCAATTTTCTCCTAAATCCGTCAGGAAAAGTATTTTTTTTTAAGCTTATTGCAAAGGAAAGCCGTCTTTCTACAAAATTAGATTGCAATATATACAGAAGCGAGTGAGGACACGAGGTGAGGTATAAATATGTATACTCCAGAGATATTTATAGATCTGCAGGTGGTTTTGAGACTTCTGGACTGGTGCAGTGCGTTTCAAACAAACGTTCTACTACCTGTGCTCAAAACTACGGAATAACAAAAGATGGGATTAATATCCGATAGGAATATCGCCATCTACATTGATAGTCAGGGTGGCTCTAGAATTCTTCATCACAAAATCTGAACTAGTCAAAAATTGCTGCACAATACTCAAGGCATTATATACGCAGAACCGCGTCAGATTATGCTAGATGCCTGTACACTGCGATATAGAGGGCAAAGAAAAGATCGACGTCATACTCAAGAAAGGACCAGAGTACCGAAAAATGGCTGTTTTCCTAAATTTAACCAAAATGCGAATTGTGACTGCACATCGCATCTGTGCTGCAAACACTCGATGCTTTTAGTATGCGATGCGCATTCTGTTGTGTTGTGAATCATGACGTTTAGGAATGTTATTCGATGCGCACAATTTATTTTTTGGAAATCTGAAACAATGTGTGATAAATTAATTGCAACTCAGATAATTATTCATTTCCTAAACAATTGTGGTGCTGGTGACAACAGAATATTCACAAAATATATTTTAAAGCTAATCCAAAAAGGGTAGCAATAACAAATATCATTTGCATCGTGTTAGCTCACGATGCGCTGTTTGCAATGCATTTCGGAACGCAATGCGATGTGTCATCATTTTGAGTTTGCATTTAGGAATGGTTGCTGATTCACAAAGCAGGCAGTATTGCATTTAGGAAAGCACCCAGTGATACAATTTGAGGCATGAAATCACCATACTTTGTGGCCAAGACGATTATTCTCAATAAGATTATCAACATGGCTTACCTAAGATGGTCCAACTTAAGAGGGCATAGGCTTTCTAAGGCCATGTGGCCAGTATTATTTGTAGATCAAAAAAAATCTGTGGAGATAATAAAATTAAATAGGTCACGGTTAATAGCGATAGGGATTCTTTCATGTCATTGTCTTCTGAGAAAGCACAATATGAGATTAGAATTATCAAATACGGATAAATATAGATACTGCAGCGACCTACATGTCTCAGAGCACATCACACATCTACTCTGTGAATGCCAAGGCATAGCCTAGCCCGGAATAGATTGAAATGACTTGGGGAAATACTTCTGAGATAACCTAGAGTAAGTTGGGTCCTCGAACCAAATTAGTGAGAATTTTGTAGGGATATCAACAAAAAAAAACAAATATTTGGCGTGACAGGTCCTAGCTTTTCGCAACCATTGTTGCCTTCTTTCCACACGAATAGAAGGGACCTACTGTTTAATGCCGTTTTCGAAGGGCAATGTTCTATTTGAGAAACTTTTTCATACAAGTTTCTCGAATGTTTGTCAGAAAGGTGGGGCCGTGAAAGAAATTTTAGGAGTTGTCTAAGGTTCGAACCTCGAACCCTTTGCTCCGTAGTCCAACGCACTAACCACTTTAGCCACGGATATGAAATGCATGGGAGAAATGGTTTTGGTTTGTCACCGGTAAGGTTGTCTAGGGATCGCGATAAGCCCTCTGTAGTTCCTGATGTCTTATGATGAACTCATAACCCTACAGCACCTATCCATCTACCTAAGCTTAATGCAATCGATGTGATGTTTGTGACAAGTTTTTCCAATTTTTGAGATTTGGTAACAAATACGTCGAGACGGTATAATGCAATAAATTTAACATTCGACTTCGGCAAAACCTGGGGGGAGCTAGAGTCGAATGAGTAATTTTTGGCCGAAGGTGGCCTAAAGCCGAAGTTCGGTCAGATACTCACTAGGTTCAAAGAAGGTGCTCTGGACTGCTTTGGATGTCAGTGAAAAACTTTTTCGTTTGAATGATCCTTTTAAACGATTTTCTACACTTACCCTTGACATGGAATACTGCTTTGTCTGGCTAATTATTGGTTTACAAGTAGTTTGCGAAAAATAAAATTAAAACTCTGTTCCCCTGTTATTGTGCTGCAAATTAAAGAAAAAATATGGAAACGAAAATCAAGTAAGACGCATTGCTGTCTTAAAATAGAAAATTCATTGCAAAAAGTTGGGGTTAACACAAGCTGATAAGAAGAATCCTTTGGGACATATCCTGGTACATTTTATACTGTACTTCTCTATTCGATTCCATTCTACTTGTTTGTCTCAAAATAAGACGAGTAGTAGTACATACCTACTACAAAACATTGCTAACCAAAGTTATTCAATTTTCTACTTTCAGATGATAAACATGTGAGACGTAACAGTGGCGAAGAATCAGCCTTATGACATCATCTCTTCAACAACAATAACAATTAACTAATGCAACAGTACATAAATAATTTCAGCATGCATTTGCTAACCGAGAAAGTCTATGGTAGAAATCATCTCTTTGATCAAATCCTTAAATCATAGAAAATTAACAAAAAAAAAAAAGAAAAAAAATCCACATAATTTAATTTAACAACAAAAAAAAAAGAAAGAAAAAGTTTTTATTAAAAAAAAAAAATAATAATAATAAACAACAAAAAAATCTGTGTTCTGTAAATGTTAATTAAATAAAATACAACTCAATGGAAAAGTATATTTAAAATAAAAAAAAAAAAAATTTAAAATAATAAAATTTAATGTATTTTATGCAGTATAACCGCTAATTACTTTGTATTATAGACACACACCCACACACTTACAAGAGAAAGAAACAATTCGTTCTTTTGCAAAAGCGAATTTCCAAGAAAAGACTTTTTAAAATTTAAATGTTTATATATAAAAAAAAGAAAAGAAATTAAAAAAATAATAATATAAAATTAAATTTAATATATGTAATTTATTTTTTCAACAAAAAAAAAAATAGGAAAAGAAATATTAAAATAAAAATAAAATTTAAAAAAAAAAGAAACATAAAAAACAAGAAATTTAAATGGACTTAAAAAATTGTGATTTGGATATAGTACGAAGCGGAATATGAAACGGATAACGGATGAAAAAAAAAAAAAAAACACACACACACTGAAACCATTTACATAAAAATAAACTTTTTAACTATAAAAAAAAAATAATTCCCTTAATAGAATATAAAGATTATGTATGTATATGTATTCTAAAATAAATATTTCATGTTCACCACGCCCAGTAAAAACAACAAGATCAATATTATAAAATAGACAACAGCATGTAATGTAATATATATAAAAAAAAAAAACACACACACACACACTTTCAACTGTCTTTCAAATGTAAATGTAAATTTTAGGAATCATATAAAATAATTTATTCAATATTTTCGTTTTTTTGTTAAAAGTTTTGTTTCTTTTATTTTTTTTTTTTTTTTACTTAATAAAATGTAAAAGTTTTTCAGAAAATGTCATGAATGAAATTTTTTTCGAAAAATCTGTGATATGATATAAATAATTAAAGAAAAATAAAATTAAAAATAAAATATGTAAGCTATAAAACATAAAATAATAAATTCACTAAGAAAGTTAAATTTTACGGAATTACATATAATTTAATGAAAAGAAAAGAAAAACAAAAAAAAAAAATATTTATAGTAACGTCTAAAGAGTTCATTTATATTTTGTTAGCAACATAATTTTTTCTCTGAGTTCCAAGTGATAAGGTAAGAAAACAAAAACAAACAAAACAAAACAAAAAAAAAAAAAAAAATATTGTCTTTTTGAATTTTAAATATATGCAAAAGTAAATTGCTGTACATGATAAATAATATAAATTAGTTTTAAGAACCCGAACAACAAGAACAAGAATTCAAAAGTGATGTGGAGAATAAAATAATTAAAAGCAAATGCCTTTTGTGTTTTCTTAATAAGTTGTAGACAACCTCAAGTAGATTAACCAGTGACTGGTGATGGTAAGTAAAGTTATTCTTTTAAGAATCAGAAGTCTAAGTGGGGATTGCATGCCCGAGGTGGATAGGGTACTTTGCAAGTCCCAACCGCACCTCATCGGCGATGCGCACACTGATAGTACCAGAGGAACCTTGTCGATATACATAAATCTTGGGGCGTCCTGGAACCTAGCAAGAAGTGTGGTTATATTGCTAAAACAAGGAACTCGTTTTACTAGTCTTAGAGAGGAAATCAAGGCTAAATTCGTCAACATAAGCTTAATATGTGGTCATGCATCCATAGAAGACAAGGACGACGCCAGGAGTTTCTACGACAAGACGAATTAGTAATGTACTACGTATGACGTCAAAATCGTGTAAGGCGATTTTAACGCCAAGATAGGAAAGGAAGACATCTTCGATAGGACAGTTGGTAAGCACAGTCTACACTTCACCATGGCTGGCAACGAACTTAGGCTGATTGACTTAGCTGCACACGGTTTTCTCATCTCAATATTCAAAAGGGAACATGGCATGGCGGTCTCCTGACCATCAAACGGTCAACTAAATTGATCATATTGCGATCAACGAACCTTCCGAGCAGCTAACATCAACTCGGATGACTACATTGTTGCAGCCAATGTACGAATGCGGATATTCCAAACGCCACAACAAAGAAGAATTATTACTGCGAGAAGATATAACATCGAAAAGTTGTAATCGCAAGAGATCGCCAGAATCTTCGCCGAACGCGCATCCCGAAATTTTTCAACAACTCCTATGTTGCAACCATCAAGTGCCGATGATGAGTGGCAAAGCTGCCAACATGCCATCAGAAGTGCCACAACTGACGCAGCATATCCAAGAAACCGCTGGTTCGACGAGGAATTCCGGCAAGCACATGCAGCTAAACAAGAGACATACAAGGGGCGCTGCAAAGAAGGAAGAGGGCTGCTCGTGAGCTCTATGAGCAGAAGAGACAGAAAGAACATCGGCTTCTCCAAAAGAAGCAAAAAAAAAGAAAAAAGAGCACGAGAAGCGCGCGCTTGACAATATTGAGGGGATTATACTCCAGCAAGCTTTACCAAAACGTACAGAAGCCTGTGGAGATGAAGAAGAAAACTTCGTAGTAGAGTCACAGTCGGAGTATAACGGCGACGAAGACCAACATCCAGCTGTGAGGCATAATGGACCATTCAATGTAGACGATGATAGCCAAGACTTCTGTCCACCCGACCATAATGAAGTGAGGTTAGCAATATCCAAACTCAACGGATGGCTTACAGGCTGAGTTGTTCAAAGCAGCTGAAGGTGACTTGGTAGAGAGCGTACACCAACTCATTTCTAAGATTTGATCGAATGAGTTTGCTCAATCCATAGTAAAGGAGACTCCCTCAATTGCGTAAATTACAGGGGTATCAGTCTTCTCAACATCGCGTACAAGATTCTATCTGCCATATAGTGTGAACGTCTAAAACGTTTCGTCAATAACCTGATTGACCACTATAAGAGTGGTTTCAGACCAGGAAAGTCCACAATCGATCAAATCTTCACACTTCAACTTAAAACTCAAGAGGTCCACCATATTTACTTCTCTTTTCCTCGAAACTAACAACCAATGGAGCAAAGGACTTAAGGATAATACGCTATTCCTTTACTTATTCGTGCAGTACCTACTAGTGTAAAAATACCTTCTTACGATCACTACAAGTTATCACATTTTTTTAAAATTGACGAGATACGTTTATTCTAAAACAGAGCATACAAAGCTCTGGCAATACTCCGTATTGAAATAGCAACACCGTTGTCAACAATTTTCCTTTGACTGACATTCGCAGAGTACTGCGAAAATGACATTTTGACGTTTCCTTTTACTCATTCTTTCTAAGCATTTTCAAAAACACACACTTCACACGTGTTACCAGCCGCTTCATTTCTTTAGTTTTTCTTTATTTTTACTGTAACTACACCGGAAACGCAACAGCAACTATTTAAAAAATGGTTACGAAGAACCTAGACTTAATCGCAACCATAGAAGAGGACGCTGAAGTGGAAAATCTATCCGAGGATTCAGATGCCGAGATTGAGGTGAGTTGACCTACACCAAACACATAACCTGGAAAGATTCACAATAAATTGCTCTCGTTCCTCCATAGTATCAACCAACAAAATTGCGGAACAAAAAAGTAACTGAATTCGAAAAAGGTTTCGAATTTGTATCCTCGGTCAAGGAATACAATAAGGACACATGGGACGATCTGATGAAATATGTCAAGCGCAAAGCGCGTACAAAGACTGATGACAAGATTGCAGCTCGTTTACAAAACCGTGAAACTAATGGTGGAATCAAGAGTGACGATGATGATGAGGTAAGAATGATATTCCTTATAAACAGGAATAAAAACCAACTCATCCTTACCGTGCCCTTAGGTTGATCTCTCCGAGGATGAACTACAACATGATGGCATTCGCATGCGAGAGAAAAAACTCAAAAAGAAGAAGAAAAAGTCTGGCGATGATGAGGAAGAAGTTGAGGATGAGAAAATGGATTTCGAAGAGATCGAATCGCATGAGCAGATTACATCATTCTATCAAATGAACTTGTCTCGTCCTTTGATGAGAGCCATTGGAGTGCTGGGATACATATATCCAACACCAATTCAAGCGTCCACTATACCTATTGCTTTACTGGGACGTGATATTTGCGGTTGTGCGGCTACAGGTACTGGCAAAACAGCAGCGTACATGCTGCCTACACTTGAACGTCTACTTTATCGACCAATGAACAACAGGACTATCACAAGGGTACTCGTTTTAGTGCCAACTCGTGAGTTGGGTGCCCAAGTGTATCAAGTGACGAAGCAGTTAAGTCAGTTCACAAGTGTTGACACAGGACTGGCCATTGGTGGATTGGATGTAAAGGCACAGGAACTAGTACTGCGACAGAATCCTGACATTGTTATCGCAACGCCAGGTCGTTTAATTGATCACATTAAGAACTGTCCCAGTTTTAGCTTGGACTCTATTGAGGTAAGTTCAATTATGATGGCTTTGTATGTACTATATTATTACGCCAATTGTGATGATTCTAATCCTTGCGCTCTGAGGTTCCAAATCCAAAAGAGGACACTTTTATGGTGACGTCGTTTTTGTTGTATTAAGAAAGGCGTCCTGATTCAATAAATTTCGTTTCATTCGCTAATACTCGATGAAACCTTACTAAAAACTCTATTTCCCATTAAGGTACTCATTTTAGACGAAGCCGATCGTATGTTGGATGAGTACTTCGCTGAGCAAATGAAAGAAATCATCAACTCCTGTTCGAAGACTCGTCAAACAATGCTGTTTTCGGCCACAATGAGTGAACAAGTCAAGGATTTAGCTGCTGTCTCGCTCGACAAACCAGTGAAAGTGTTTGTCAACACCAATCAAACAGTGGCCTTCAATTTGCGCCAGGAATTCATTCGAATTCGTGAAGACAAGGAAGCCGATCGCGAACCGATTTTAGCCAGTTTGATCTGTCGTACATTCCACGATCATTGCATGGTATTCGTACAGACCAAGAAGCAAGCACATCGTTTGCATATTTTATTGGGTCTGTTAAGCGTTCGTGCAGGTGAACTGCACGGTAATCTCACACAGCAACAGCGTTTGGAGTCGCTAAAGAAGTTCAAAGAGGAGCAAATCGATGTGCTGATAGCTACTGATGTTGCTGCTCGTGGTTTGGACATTGTCGGCGTGAAAACTGTCATCAATTTCGTCATGCCCATCACAACAGAACATTATATCCATCGTGTGGGTCGTACAGCACGTGCTGGACGTGCTGGTATCTCAGTTTCACTGGCTGGAGAGAAGGAGCGCAAGATTGTGAAAGATATAATCAAGAACGCAGAAAATACGGTAAAGAATCGTATCATTCCACCAGAGATCATCGAGAAGTACAGGAAGAAGTTGATTGCATTAGAACCAGAAATTCGTAAGTAGAACAGGAGTAAAATTAAATGTAATTCTAACAGTTGTAACTCCTTGCAGAGAATATTCTTGATGAAGAACAAACCGAACGACAATTAGCAAAGGCGGAGCAACAGTTATCTAAAGTAGAACGTAAACTAGCAGGCACACAGGGTGATAATCGTTCATGGTTCCAAACGAAGAAACAACGTGAAGAAGAGAAAGCTCGGCTGTCTCTGACAGACGAAACTGAAGTAAAGAAAGGCAAGGCAAATGGCACTGGTGGTCCTGGTGGCCCCCCTGGTAAGGGTAACAAGCGAAAACGTCCTGAATACGGTGGCGATGGTGAGGATGGTCCACCAGTAAAGCAAGTCAAAAAGAAGAAGAAGGAAGAGAAGAAAAAATCACCTGAACAGTTAGCCAAGGAGAGAGCCATGAAGGAAGTGGAAAAGGTTTCTCTAGTTCGAGCGAAATTAGCTAAAATTCGCAAGAGGCCTGGTAAATTAAACACAGTTGCAGATAAGAAGAGTGATGGTCCGAGGAAACCAAAACGAAAGTTACAGTCGGCCTTTACAAATGATTTAACGGACGTCAGTCGAAGTGGGGCACTGAGATTAAGGTAAGATCAAGTCTATATACATATTCATACTTATTAATGCAAAATGTTTCACAGATCGGAGGCGAATCGTCATAAGAAAATGAAGAATATCAATTCAAAGAAGAAGACTAGCTCAGTTAAGATTGCCAACAAAGCCGGAAAGAATAAGTTCAACAAAGGAAAGAGCTTTGGTGCACCACGTTTTGCAAAGAAAAATAAAAAATAAAAGTGTTGTTGAGTGATATACGTTAGGATAAGTTTTTGTTTGAATAATAAATAGAATTTTATTATACCAAAGTGAAGACTACAAGAAGTTAAAAAAGGGTTTAAGCAAGACCAGATTTGTCATTAATCACAAACAGTATATAGCCTCTATAGGAGTTGTCAACATTAACTCTGTGAGCGCTTGTCTAGCACATGATGCCCTGGGTGGAGAGTAAGCTCCAAGTATACACACAGTAAATACCAGGTGATCAAGTCAGAGCTACAGCCCAGTTCGACTTCAAGAGACCCATCACCAGCTCGTTCCCGAACAGAGAAGAATAAAAAAGCAGTCAGCTTACCAATACACGTACCACATGTCTTCGCAGATGGATCAAAGATGGATGGCTTAGTCTCAGGTAGATTTCTGAACTACACCTCGGTACACATTCCGCCTTACTCACTGAAACTTGAAGCAGGGATTAAGGCCCGTAGTGGTGCTCACATCAGATGATCCTCCCTAGAGACTTGTGTCATCAAAAGAAGTAGGTATATGGCCTTGTTTTGATCAGAGTATGACCGACAGAATTATGTAAAAGGATAGGAATTTCTCGGCGACACTTCTTCTGTGACCTAGAAGAATTATCCAGCAGACCAATCAATGACATCTTGAACTACTTTAAATCAACTAGATGGTTTGCTAGTTCATAGGAACCATATTTGTAGAACTAGGGTAATTAATGGGCAAGGGACATCTCTCCCCTATGGGTATCACAAAGGGCCTGTATTGACTAGAGTGTGGTGTTCTTGATTCTTCCACTGGCCTACTCACGTACATACCTAACCTAACCTAACATTGAAAAGACAGCAAAACGCTCTTAGAACTCTATAAGTACATACTTATTACTTGGAAGAATGGAGTCAGCCGTTTTTAAGGTGTTTGCGAGTAAATATTGAGACTGACTCTATAAAGGTGGATTTAGCGCAAACGATTAACGTGGGCTGCGTCGAGTTTCATCTCTGTTGTGTCCTCTCAACATTGAATAGCAAAAACTACAAGTTGAGGACATCCATACATTATAAGAGCCAATTCTGTCTTCTGGGTCTATGTTTCCACTGTGAATTGCTAGAATGGGTTCAAGGAAGTTTGGGTGGCAAAAGGGATGGATAATTGAATGAGCATCGACCATTAACTTGACTCCTTACTCTCTTCGACATAGTATTAGCTAACTAAACTAGAACTATCTACACTTGTACTCACTTAAACCATCCAATACGATAGTCAACAATATGGTTTATAGGCAAAAACCTAGCAAGAGGGCGAATCCACCGGCCAAAATCCACAACTGTAAAAGAAATGCATGGATTTGAATACAATTCCAATTCGAATTCAACAGACTGTTCCACACCTTATCTCCACTACCAAGAGAAAATACCTACTTTTGAAGTTCTTCAAAACACCTTGTATCTAAATTTTTTCCAAAAACCTTACTTTTCCACTAAACACCTCACTAATTGGCGGAATACAGCATAACCCAACAGTACTAGCTGCAGTCCTCGTCAGCACAAAATGCACGTGTTCAGCACACCACATCCGGTTAAACTTTTCACTAAAACTGAAACTTAAAATTATAAGCACTTGTCCAGTGCACAGAAAACAAATTAGTGTATCCTTTTTTACAACGGTATCTTTATTTAAAAGCACATTGCTCGTACAATTATTGAATTATAAGTATGCTCTGCGCCTCGAATATGAAATCTCCAGATATAACCATGGGGGTGTAGCGCGCTTACAACTTCAACTTGGTACGCCTCCAGTGACGCCTCTTAGCGTTATATCGGATCGTGTTTCCAGTACGTAGACGGACCCATTGTGGTACAGATCTATTTTGTTTTAGCTTTTTCGCTAATTTTTGTTTAATTCTAAACGATTTATGGGCAGCCATTTCGTCCGCACTTGACAAAGTTTGGAAAAGAAAGAAACATGTCGTCATTCAGCGCATCATAAATGGTGAAGCTGCTAGAATGGGTGCGTCTAAGTGAACTGCGATAATAAACTGGGTTCATTCGAAGTTGAATAGTGATGTGTTCGGAAATTAAACAGTTTTACTGAATTGATTGAAAAGAAATCAATTCTCTCAGTATTTGGATAAGCAACTACACAATACCGCTAGAGGACGTCACGTAGAAATAGGGGAAACTTGTGGAAAAATGTATTTGCTAAACGAATAAAGCTTAAAAATTCTGCAAATTGCCTAATTTGCCAAATTGCAAAGACTCTACGAAAGGCCTTATCTTCGTACCGTCCATATTTTTCGTTTCGCCACGTTTTTTTGCATGGACGTTATTAATAAGTAAAATGAATATACCACTTTATTGTTTGAAAATAAAAATTCTTTGAGTTATTTTCGGTCCTTTTTGATGAGATATGGAGAAGATATGACGACTACATGGTTGGGCAGTATCCAATGCAGAGATACTCGTACGAAACAAAGTACTGAAACCAGAATATTTAAGACATAGTAACAGAAATGAAAAGCAACGTCCTGATCTTACTCACAAACGAACAGAAAGAGAGAAACACCTACCCGTAACAGACAAAATATTTGAGAAATCGGAGCACCTGGTGCTCGCCTGCCGTGGAAACTCAAGAATTGAAGAATGAATTAAATATGTTCTAAATTAAATATGTAACTCACCTAATCAACAAAACACGCACGAATGGAAGAGGCTTACGATTTTAATGCCGCGTCCGCAGGGCAACTTTAGTTTGAGAAGCTTTTTCATAGGAGTTCTACCGTCGGAGGTAGATAAAAGACCATTGGTGTTGTTTGGGAATTGATCCTTCCTTTTAGTAGTTCGACGCACTAAACACCCACTTAATTCATAAAAGTCTTTTTTGACTATACTTTGGAAATTTGTCAGTTTAACTAATCAATCCGTGGTAAGATTCTCTGAATGCTCCGCAACAAGTTTTCTGGCACATTCGCTAAAAACCACTGATAGTCCCTCCTATTACCCAGTAGGTGGGATAAATCGACACTCGCCATTATCGACTCTCAAAAGTATTTGTTTCGCGTTTGTCAAAATATGACATTTCAGTTTTTTTAATTTCTTATTCGAAAATTGGTGTGCGTTGTGTCAGCTGTCCGCCGCGGGATTTTTTTAATTTAGTGTTCTTCTTTCAAAAAAATAATGCACTTTTGGGAATTGTTAAGTTAAATAATTGAAACAAAAGCAATCGGCATTATTACTTAAATTCATACGATACTTATTGTTAAGTTTAAGGTATGTACTCGCAGCTTTTTTCCCCCGAATTATGTAATATGTTGTGGCAAGAGCTTGAGAAGTTTTGTAATTTATGGATTCTTTTAATTATTCTTATAATAAATTAGACTGTATTTTTAGACATTTCAACAGTATAGCATCCTGACATCTCCAGTAGGAATACAAACAGAAAATCCGATTATATCATTGTCCTAGACAGGTCAGGTTTAGGGATACAAAAGTAGACAATTCACGTTTGATTTCGAACTTGCATCATAAAAATAAAAACAAAATAATTAAACTATAGATATGCATACGAAAGATGTCAAACATTTGGATACTATCTTCCTTGGATATGATGTCATCGACGAAAAATTTTGCGTTATGCTTGCAGTCACTCGAATAGCAAATATTTGTTGAGAAAATAGTCTCGCCGAACTAATTCAATTACAATGAGACAGCCTTGAAAAATATAACTCTTCTGGTGAAGGCGTTAGAAGACTTTAGTTGTATGTGTGCTCTTCACAACAACAACGAAACAAGGGAGTTAAGGACTTTTTTAAAACTGAACATTAGTGTATGCATGAGGAGTGATCAAATTCCTGACAGAAAGGCGGAAACCACCAACTGAATCCAATCTGCTTGCCGGCTACTTTTGGAACCAATGGTCGTCCGTTTTCAATTGTGATATACTGAGCAATCCAATTTAGGTTTGGTGGAGAGTCAATGGGCAAAGATTTGGTTAGGTCGTCTTATACGAACAAACATCGTAGGAAATGTTAAATATCTTGTGATGGAGACTGACTATTCGTCAGACAAGTTGTGTAATAATCCACCGGGTCGCATATTGCATTGGGTGTCCTTAAGGCGTGGTACATAATGAATATAATTTAGTAGAGACGAACTCTAATCAAAGAATGGGAGAACAGCAGCAGGGGTTGATATATTTATCGACTTAGAAGAAACGTAGGGTTATGTAAAAAAAACGCCCCCATGCCGCGTTTTATCTGAGCCAAAGTTTAACTTGACCTGGGTACTTCATCGCTGCAAATGCGATGAAGAGTAGGTTAGGTGAGGTAAAAAATAAGTGCCCTTGTTGACAGGAATACTCAACGGCTCATTTGTGCTCAATTCTTCGAAGGCTGAAATAAACCGACCAGATACGTGCATGAATCTAAGAAGTTTGCTTAATTTAGTATATTATTCCCAAATCATCCAGTTCCTTAAAAAATAGGTCCCAAGAGTGTCTTTCCTTTTGTTAGCTAGTGCTGTAGAATCGCATAGCAAGTGGCGAATGTACATATTCTATTTCCTCTTCGCCGCTGCAATTCCTATAGAAATAGTTATTAGGTAGTTCTACCCGTGCTGTTAGGTTATTAGGTAGTTAGGTAGTTCTACCCGTACCCTGTCACGAGACCAACAGCTGTCCGGATATCCCTACGACTGAGTTTCATGAGATCTGCAGATTTCTGGCCATAGACTGGCCATAACACAGAAAGACACTGAACTTTTGTCACTGATTGCGTTTTACAGTGGACAATAGAGTCAAAAAAATTAAGAGTCGCTACAGACTAACTATAAATGACTGCAACGTGTTTTTACGATGCGAAATCAAGGTTCAATTTCGCAAAAAATTGTGTATTTTTGTTTTTAAGTAGAAGGTTACAAGTTCACATATCAGCGGGGGACAGAGTCGAAAGTTTGCAACTTACACTTCAATTAGCACATTGGCCAAGTTATGTAATTGAAGAAAAATAATGCATGTATGTAGTATGTATGTATGTATGTATATCAACCACTTCAGATAATAAAAAAACAACTACAGCTGGAATAAGAGCAAGACAGTAGCATATTTTAAAGGAATGAATTCTGGAGCCCAATGAGGGAAAAGGTAGTATATTGCATTCTTTAAGTGGAAGGTTATACGCTGAATTACCATCGTAGAAAGAATTTGTTTTTATCAAGAAAAATGAACAAAATCTAATAAAAAAAAGAAGAGACAACCCATCAACGTGTTCTTTTTCGATATCCCTAAAATAAAGAAATAAATGTTCTTCCGAAATAAAAAAATTAAAAAAAGATTGCCGTACCGACCTAATTTGTCAACCCCAAGCGACACCGATTGCCTGAAGTCAAGACTTATATCGATGCTCCATACATAAGCGGTAGATATAAACATTTACAGTATGACTGCGGTCATATGAATAAAAAAAAGATAAGACTTCAGTAGCTCTAAATAAACATAAAGACATACATAGAGGTATGCATGACATTATTGGCAGGTAGTCTGATAGGGATTAGAGTGTCAGTAAATTATAGCTTTGTGCAATACACGAAAAGTAGTACAGAAGAGGACAGATCCGTACAGATTAATGAAAGCAGTCAGAAACAATGTGAACAGAACAGTTCAATACGCCAGGATATGTTTTAGATTACTCACATTAGCTGTTCTTAAGAAGTGGTGATAGTTTTGCAATGAATTCTTCAATATACCGCACAATGATGCCAAACTAGAAACAAATAATAATTGGTCAGACAATCCACGTCAGATTATGAACTGTGCTGTATCAGGGTATTCTAATTGGATTGTATTTTATTGTATTGAATGCAAAAACCTGTAATTTTCGGTGATGAGCTCTTCGAAAAAGGGGATTGAACTTAGCTTACGTATATACAGCCCTATCATGGTATTCGTTCCAAAAAAGTTGCAAGATCAGCAAAAATTCGCTTTTGTACAAAAATTTTCAAAGCTTGTAAACTAAAGATCGAATAATTTCTCCGCAACGAATTTCTGTTGGAGAATCTCGGGAAAAATATAATACATCGCAGCTAGTCATTTCTTTTCGGAAAATGTTTCTAATAAGTGTGTTGGAACGGATACAATGATAGGAAATTCAATAGGAATACAATTAGAAAATTTTGTTCCGATCGGATACCATGATAGAACTGATCATTCCAATGTATTACGCTTACGCTTACTTGCATGTGAACTCCATTCCTCAGCACAAATTCTTACGCAGATTAACAATTATCAGATGAGTGAATTTTGTCTTGAAAAATTAAAATCTTGACTTGGTTCCTATAATGAAAATCTAGTTTAACAAGTTTTACTAAACGTTTGGCAGCGATATACCTTAATAGTTTTTGTAACAGACACTGGGCTTCCATTTACTCATACTTGTGTATGTAATACTAAAGCGTATTCTTAAAATTTGAATAAGCAAGAAATCAGAGGCTTCATTGGTTTTTTCTCCATAAATCAAGTTACATTTTGACGGCGTTTATCATTTGACGAAAGTTTATCATTATGAGTATACGATTCTTTTGTTTTGTTCAAAAGAAGTAGGAAAAGAGGCTTGTCGGTCCATTTGAGTGATGAGCTGAATGAATGAAACGATCCTGAGTTTTGCTCTTTTTGAGGTAGATTCCCATATGTATATATTATGTACTAGGTTAGGGGCAGTAACTGCATTAAACTTCAGCTTCCATTGGGATCAGGCTTAGCGTCCTTTGTATTTTGGTCAGTAACGTTCATTTGCTCATCTCCACCGGATTAAGCATCCATACGTAAGGGCTGAATTCGGATAGGTTTCCAATTAAAGTTAAAATTTGGTTCCTTCTCTTTTTGAAAACCACAAATTGGTCTCCACTTTTCAAGCTCGCTCGTTTCTCATTATCATTTTGCTCCCATTCTTCCTGATTTTGCTTGAATTTGTGTAAGACTAACAACTAGACAAGTGGTGATGGAACTATTGCTTGCCTGTTTATCTTGTCGATCTTGTCCATCCGAATTGCTGGTATTACTGCTATCCGCCATCGTATATGGGGGTTACCTCGTTCGATGTCCCTTGTCAATATTAATTGGTCCATTTCTTTGCTTTACGTGTCTGAATTCTTTACATCAGCCACGAATCAGTCGGATAATTGAACATTCTGTTCCTCTTCGTAAAAGGTGAGTTATCATTTTTAACTCCCTCAACACTAAAACAAATTATAAAGATGTGTTCACATGGGGGCTTATAGAATCTTGAACGATTTTCAGAGAAATTTTTGAAGACGAAAAAGTGAAACGCAAGTGGATACCTTCGTCCTCAGCGGCACACCAGTGATTACATTTGTACTGGTGTGACTTGTGTACTTGTGTTGTGTTGTGTACATTTTGGGGCTTGAATGTTGTTTCTCTTGGAAAGAAATGTTTTATGTTGATTTTTTTTCTTCCGTTTTTATTGACTCGAATGTTGCACACTTAGAAAAATTAGTTTTGCATTGATTCGATTTTTTCGTTTTTCTTTTTAATGACTTGACTTGACGGCAGTAGTAATGAGATGACATTTTATGTTAGTTGCTATAAACCGATTTTGACAGCTTAATGTCATAACACATCGAAGGAAATACCTTTTTATTGTCACTTTCAGGAAACTGTATAAAGAAACAAAATGTAAATAAACTTTCCACTCATTAAAATTAAAACCTTACCTTCCATCGATTAAATGAAACATTTTCTCAAAGTAATATTGAAATTTTTCGTATTTATTTAAAGTTTTAGTTAGTATCATATATTTATCTGTGTATACACAATTATTTATCTACTTCTATTGTTTATTATTTTTATTTTTAAATTTTTCAATATGCTCATTTTCTTTTTTGTTTTTTACTTTTTGTAACTGTAACCTTATAATCTTTTATATTTCTATCACATAATTGATCGCCAGCATACTCTGTGTCTGTGTGTATATGTGTGGTTGCACTAATTTATAATTTGCGCTTGATTCTATTTCCTATAAAAAAATAATATTTAATATTTTCTTTAATTTTAAATTGGAAATTTTCTTTGCGTCTGCTATTTTGAATAATCAAACACAAAAATCAACCGAAACACAATAAAGAGTTTTTTTTTTTTGTTTTATAAATTTAATAATTTCTTTAACTTTTCATTTTTTGATTTGTAAATATGTATCGTTAATTTAAAAAAAAAAAAAAAAAAACAACAAAATGTTTATAGAAAAATAACGAATGTATGTAGTTCCTTTTTTTTTAAATAAAAATTAGTATTCTCATGTTCTTCTCTAAATCTATTTATTCTATGCAAATATTGCAAAATAATAACACTTATAGATTTTTTTGTTTTGCTTTTTTCTATTTTGATTTCTATTGTTTAAAATAATTTGCACTGCATTTTTTTTTATCGTGTAAGTTAAATATAGTAGAGTGAATTTTTATTTTTTGTTTTAATTAACATTTATAACGCACAGCGGGTGTCCCGTGTCCCCTTGGAATTTTATACGCCCCGAGTGGGTAGAAAGGGTAGATTGTTTTACCTTGTCAGTGAGTTGATCCGCATTTTGGCTCCTGTACTAGTATATCAAATTCATGTTCCACCCTCGTTGCAAACTATTAATTTCTAAGTAGTCGTAGTATTTTTTTTGAAGAGTGAGTTGTTTTGCAAAAAAAATAATTGAGTTTAAGGGTATGACGCTGTTTCTCTGTCGTTTGATCTTTTAATCTTATGAATTATATTCTTAATCGAGTGATCTCCGACGCTGTTTGGAGTAACCACCAACTCGAGTATCAAGACGAGCGAGTAGTGGAAGCTCTCGCATTGAAACGTTCACCGATGGGAGTGGTTCAAGTGCTTTTAACTTTTTAATGGCAACGGAATGTTTGTCCGGTGTTGCTGGAAGGCTTACTACGGCTTCACTTAGACTACCACTCAATTCGGCCGCAGATATTTTTATTAGAGGACCCTTAGTCGCCTCAGCACCCAGCACTGATTTCGGCCTAGTCGGTACAGCTCTGTCATTGAGTTTACTACTCATCGCAGCGCATTCCTTCATCATCATAAGGTGATCTAACTTATCAACTGTGGCATTTAATTCACTCTCCCAGACGTCCTGTTCCTGCTGGCCATCGCCGCCTTCCACTGGGCGGACAGCTAATGTTTTCACTTTCTGCCGTAGCTCTTCGACCAAATCTTCGTCAATTTGTGGCTGCTCTTCTTCGTTGTCCGTCTCCATGTCGACACCATCGCCTCGTTCGCTACGCATTGAGCTGCTGGTGGTTAGAGACATTTCACTACCCATCGATGGAAGATCACAACGTTCTAATTCTAAATTGAAATCAGGCAAGGGTGCTAATTCAGCACCAACACCGGGCTCACGTGGACCCGGTGGCGGTGTTGTCATACCGACAAAATCACCACGTTGCTGGTGAATTTCATCGCTGATGCGTTCGAGATTGCGTAAAGCTGTTGAGTAAGTTTGTTTCGCAAATTGAACTTGTGCTTGGAGCTCCTGAATGCGGTTCTTTTGAGTTTGCAGTTGATCCTGGCAGATTTGTTTCTCCTCAAAGTAGGGGCGAGACTTGGCTATGTTGCGACGGAAGCGCTCTTCTAGTTGTTGGACCTGCAATCAAATATTACATTTAAGTCGAATGGTTGGGGTGAGATGTATTTATGTACTCATTTATTTTTACCTTCATTTCAGTAGCATTGAAAATCCTTGCCTTCATTTGATGCTCTGCGTGACATTCGGCCTTTTGTTTTTCGGCGTCCATCACCTTTTGCGTGGCATGATTGAGCATCTCCTGCCACGCATTATCGAATTGCCATTCGTGTGAGTTGGACATGAAACGTTGTTCAGCTAGTGCCACTGTTTCCTTAGCTGCCGCATGGATTTCTGTAAAACAAAAGAAAATAAAAACATCCATTGCATGATAAGATGAATAGTAGTTAATAGGTATTTATACTACCATTTGCCCGTTGAAACTTCACGGCTGCCTTCTGACATTCGATTTGTGCCTCGCGTGCCTTTTCCAACGACTCATGGTATGGACGGGCCTTCTCAATGCAATTGCCTAGTTTCTTTGATGAGAGTTTTAATCGCCGTGTAGACTCGTTTAATAGGATACGGAATGTTGAGTTTGCTTCCTGTTAATTAGAAATTACATTCAGTCACACGATATATAGGTTTTTACTTTCATTTAAATTGTATTGTGTGCGGAAGAGGAATTCACTTTTTTGTTGGATCTCAAAAGTGAAAATTTCTCCTGCATAACTAACCTCCAATTCAATCTCAAGTTTATTGATTTGATCCGTAGCTGTATTGAGATTCTCTAATTCGATCTGCAAAGAGAAGAAGAATGTGAGAAAATTTAGTTCTCTTTTTTTTTATGAAGACATAAAATCGGAATTTCAAAGAAAAAGTGAAAAGTAATGGAAACTCAATGGTTAGAACTTGATAAAGTAATCGAAAGCGAACCAAGAAGTTCCACCGACACTCATTAATCGTCACAGTCAATAGTTTCTCCTTCTCTCTTTCGTTTTTTTTTTAATTGTTTTCTTTTATCTAGTTGTTTGTCATTAATTACTTATGCATGCAAGGTTTTATGGGTAGTGTCAATAGCAGTTATTGTTTTGAAAGAATTTCTTAACATTGCAATGTAAAGAAAAACTTTGACCACCCCTATTTGGAGGAGCGGTTTAACCTTTAATTTTATTTATTTTACGATGAATATTAGAAACCTAATCTAGTTGGTGGTGTTGAGTAATACATATATGAAACAACCTAAGTATAGAAGCGGCTCTTGTTTAACTTCATTATTTACTTCGGTTGCATTTTACCACATCGTTACAAAAACCCACACAATAATCATGCTTCTATTCACTTTTAGGATTTTTTTAAAGCAACAAAGTCACAAAGATGCCACGAAATAAACAGAATGTACCTGCCACCGAGGCGAAAGTGGACCTTACAAAGCTGCCGGTAATAAAACAAAAATACTCTCAAGCATTGAGATCTTAAGAAAATTGTTTTATTTTTTCTTTTCTTATTTTGAAGGCTCGCGTGGAACGTGTTATTGTGTCAGGCCTATCGAGAACACATGACGACTATGTTATGAAAGCTTCCCAAGGACTGTTTAAAGCAACAAATTTTCAAGATGTCATGCTTGAATGTATGAAGTTAGTACAATCGCGCCCGGTCTATTCAATAACAACATGGTAATACCTACTTCTATTGCAGTGCAAATTCCTATCTACACGAACTGGGTATTTTCAAAGATGTTAGAATTAAAATCGATGTGAGTCATGGAGAAGATGCCTCACCAAATGGCTATGAAGTTACGTTTAAAGGCAGAGAGCTCTCCAGACTAGTTGGATCTGTTGGCACAGAGGTTGGGCAAAACGAAGGTTCACTTAGAACGGAATTGACAATACCTAATATCTTTGGACGAGGAGAGAGTTTATCACTACAAGGAGCATATAGTAGTACACGAGCGAATGATGTTACGTTAAAGTTTTGGAAATCATTTTTTCACACAAGGCTATTTGAAAATAGACCTGAGTAAGTGGGCATCATACAGACAATGTCTGTATTTGAGTGGTAACTGTTTTTTTTTCGTTGTAGATTTTCATTATCAGTATTCCGACATATTGACCGAATGGATATAAGCTCTTTTCAAAATTCCAATCTGGGTTTAATGGGGGATTTATCAATCTCAACGTTTTTTCCATTTCCGGTAAAGAAACACAATAAAAAGATATACACAGTCTTAACCTCTTTCTCTTTATATAGCTCCGTCACTCCTTTCAATATGAATCCTCGATACGTGAGATCTCACTCCTAGGGAAAGCGGTTCCGTTTGCAATTCGCGAACACTGCGGCCCGAGGTTAGCGTCTGTCCTGCGGTACATAGTCGCCTATGATCAGAGGGACAATCCAGTTTTTCCCACCCAAGGTATAATGGTCAAATCAACAAGCGAATACAGTGGACTTGGTGGCAATGTTTCCTACATGAGCAACAGTACGCACGCTGAAGTCAGTGTGCCTTTAATTGGTGGAATTGTAGCACAGGTTTGCGGGCGGATAGGCGTTGTAAATCCTACAAAATCACCGCTAGATTTGCCTATTAGTAATTTGTTCTATGTGGGGGGACCACAAACTTTAAGAGGTTTTCGATTTGGAGGCGCTGGACCAAGAGTGGATGGTACAGCGATTGGTGCACAAGTAAGTGACTATAACTTACACAACTTACGAGACTTAATGACTTTTTATATTTTTGTTTTGCACCTCAGAGCTACTGGTCAGCAGGATTCCATATATGGAGTCCACTACCATTCAGTGGAATTTTCAAGGGTTTATCGAATAATTTCCGAACGCATGCCTTCTACAACATTGGCAATTTCAATTCATTCACAACAGGTATGTTTGTTGTGACCCTCTCTAAACACGGTAGCCAATTTTAATCAAATGTTAATATTTCTTTTCAGAAAATATGCGAAGTGCTGCCGGTATTGGTCTTGCATTTAAATTAGCCGAACGTGCTCGAATCGAACTAAACTATTGTGTACCGATACAAAAATACGACGGTGACAAGGCGATTAATGGTTTCCAATTTGGAATTGGCTATGAATTTGTTTAAAATAATACAAAATCCCGCGCTCTCCTATTTGTTAATATATTTTCTTTTTCTTTTTGTGTTCCATGAGGCGTTGTACTACCAATATTACCTGAAGCTTTTCCATTGCATTACACATTACACTGCTTTATTTTATACAAGAACAAAACACAAGAAAAAAAAAAAAAAACAAAACAATGCATTTTTAGAAAGAAAACAAAAAAAAAATAGTTTATTTCCCTACTTCCTACTCGTATGTATTGCATATTGTATAAAAAAAAAGAGTAGTCAATATAATTTTCAAAAAAAAGAGAAAAAATACAAACAAATGCCTATAAAACAATTGAGTTGTTAACTTATTTTTACACTTTTTTATGTCCCAACAGCCATGCTTTAAGAATCGCACTAGACGGTCTTTAATTTCGTCAAGAGCTGTTGCGTCTATAAAAGGGATCTCATGTTTCCTTGGATTTGTTAATGGAAACACATTTATCCAGCTGTTACCTTCGTGTGAAATCAATAGAAAAGATAGTCCTGAACATAGAACTAATCTTCACGGCAATAGGATTGAAGAGTATTCATCAAAGAAAAAATAACGCCCTTATCTCAAGTGTAGGCAAGTTCGTGAAGTCGAGCGATTGCTGAAGCTTAAAAAATTACACCATTCCTCCCTTTCTTGTGATAAAAGAACTATTTAACGACGTGTAACTAAGCTCTGAGCGACATATTATGAGGCATGCACACTCAGCGTTACTCTAAGAGCACACGTGTTTAGGTAAGTACGCATGCAATCGCGTCCACTTCATTCATCCAAGGAGTTACATTATACTGCGACTGGCATGATATGTAAAATAATAAAATTCCAACAATCGTGACCGCCACGTACTTTCCCAGGTCGCCCAATATATAAATAGTCTTCGTTCCATTTTACCACCTAAGTGATAGTATAGGGGAAAAATGTCCCAAAACTTTCTTAAAAAATGGTATCGTCCACTTCACCGTCTACTTGACGGATTGTCACCCGCTCAAAAATGTAGTTGGCACGATAGAATACGGTCCAGAAGCGGAAACAAACCCCTCAGCTAACAAGATTCTCAAGTCCGAACCAAGCTCAAGTGTTCACACAGTTTTTTGTAGCAGTTCTGACGGATCTTTACACTGGCTTATACCCCGTATCCCACTGGCTTCTGAATAATACATATTTATGATCAATTGAGCGTGAGAGTCAGGTCATTTTTAAGAGGGAAGCATCTATTCTCCCAACCACTTAAGATATAAATTTATATTGCACTCATATGTATCTCTTGTTGTAAAGTACTTGCATTGGGTTAATGCACTTCCCACAGAAAATTTCTGTGCATACACATGCCAACTGCAGTCAAACTGCGTATAAGTGGGATTATTTCAATCAAGTAAATGACGTCAATTATACCACAGCAGACGGGAGGATATTCCCGTTCAATTAATTTGATTAGAATACAACAAACAAATGGTGTACATGTCTACTGTAAATCGCAACTCGTGAAGCTTTAAGATTATTATTTTACAATGTTTCTTTCGCATTAAATTCTATTGACCACAATGAAAATGTGTAAATTAACCTAATTCAGAAAATTAGAAGTTATGGGTTGAGTGCGACGACGAAAAATAAATCGGATTGAACCATAAAAGCACGTGAAGTAGAATATAATTTCCGTTTTGGCATGTTTCGTAGTCCAAGTAGTAATGAAAAAAATTAAATTTTATGGATCTGAGCCATAAATTTAAATCACATTCTTTATGCATATAACTGTAAGGAGGTGTGGAAAACAGCTCCAGGTAATTGGACACATCAAAAAAATGATTCTGAAAATTCCTAAAGCTGACTCAGAACATTGAGTAGATTTAACGGAAACGACAAAAATGTTCAATCCGCAAATATGTAGATAAAAACGATTTGTATGCAACAGGGGACTACACTTTTTGAACAATAGTTTCTATTGTATTCACTTTTGAGAGATTTTATTGTGGTCGTTACATACTCGTTTAATTAATAGCACTTCATTCAATCTTAGCAGTTATCGTATGAATTCTATAATCTGTCTTTATATTTACTTAGAATCGGATTTCTTTTAGATAAGTACTTATGCAGCCCTTCGTCATATTTGCAAAAAGAAGATTAACTAACTCTCTTTGGAATGTCGTGCATGGGATTATTATGAAGCATGATAAATTCTTATCTCTGGGAATCATTCAGGTTTAGTTTCAATTTTGCACTAATATCGTAGCAACTTGTGTCCGGTTAGACATAATTCCAACTAAAGCAGATAGAGAGCGTTCGATATCTATTACATAGTTGTCACCTTGGCTCTGCTATCAATTCTGAAAACAACAGCTCAGCAGAAATAAAACAAAGAATAACTCTTGTCAATCGCTGTTTATTTGAACTGAGAAGGCTATTGAGTAGTAGAGCCATATCCCGTACAAATAAGAAGGTTCTATATAAGACCTCGATCATCCCATTTGGCTCGAGAGAAAAATTCTTTGTAAAATATTCGGTCCCTTTTGCGTTCACGGGCTTTGTAGGAGGGCATTGAACGACGAACTATACGAGCTGTACAGCAACAGTCAAAGAACTGCGCAGTCGTCTGAGATGACTGGGACATGTAGAGCGAATGATCACCAGTGCTCCGGCTTTCAGAGTCTTCGAATCAAACCCGGAGGGACAACGCAGTAGAGAAAGACCTTGTCTTAGATGGCGCGTACGAGTAGAAGGGTACCTCAACCGACTTTTCACTTCCTATGCGACAGCCCAAGCCTGCACAGAACTAGGAAAACGGTCCTCGGTGAATACCAATTAGGATACCTGGAGGATCTGTCAGGAAAGCCACCATTAACTTTCCTAAAATTTATAACAATACCGGGTTGACTCAGGAAGGGCGCTTAGCTGAGCACCAAAGCCATAATCGAACTTTTCGTCTTCTTTTAGGTTACTCCACAGGGTTTCACAATGGATCCATTGCTGATCCGAGTGCTAGCCTTTATGCACACAGTAAGCCTTGAATATTTTTTTTTAATTCAACCTTTTTCACAAGTCGACTGTATTTTAAATACAATATCGATCCTATGATGAATTGTGTTTGAATGCAAATGCCACTTTAAAAGTTCAAGAACAATGACTTCATTATTTCAGTATTTCCTTTTTTCACTTTTTTTTTTAATTAAATTCACAATTCATTTGTGAAGAGATGTATGTATGTACATACATAACATCCAAATCAAGTTATTCTCCGGCTCATTCCAAAAGTCAAATTCTTGGTATCTATGTACATATTCGCAGTTCAACAATTTTCCTGCCTCCCCTCTTGTACATCACAACGAATACATTAATAATAAAGTGCTGGTATCCGTAGGTTGTTTTTTTTTTTGTTCGTTTTGTTATTGTAATTCCAGGGGAATAGACAGATAATAACATAAGCCAACAGTTAACCTACATATTTCTCTAATATCACGAATTTCGTGAGTCGTTTTTTTTTTTGTTCTCTTTTCTATACCTCTTCTGTGATGACGAAGGGAGAGGTAACGATTTGGACAGACTATCTGGTGAGTCGACTGTGGCAGCGTTTGTCTGTACGTTTCGCTGTTTTCGATGTTGTTTGTGCTCACTCTCGTGTCTGAGTTCGAATACCAACGGGGGAATATGGTTTTTATATGAAAAAATTCAATTTGTGTAATTTGCCCTTTGAGCTAACAATGAATCGCGGTTCTGTATGCGATTTTCTGTGATTAGGGGGCTAGACTGAAGGGCTTCTATCACTCCACGGGGTTGCTTTACTTACAAACATGGTACTTTGACCCCACTAACGGAATCCCACATTTTTATTTTAAGCTTTGCATGTTTAAACAATGAGTTTGGATCGAAGGGGAGCATAATCATCGGATTAAATCCATAGAACTTAGTACAATATTTGGCCTATAGGCTTTTCTTTTAGCCTATCACTGGATGCTTTAAGATGGTGACCCAAAGCGCTTCTATGCGACAGTAAGACAGCTAACTAGTAACTAACAAAGAGAAGAAGTCCACATCGAGGCTTCTTGGTTTTTCTCCAGGTTCTGCCGTAGTGTGAATTATTGTTGTCGATTATGGACTTACCGGGCTCATTGACAAATGGTTTCAAGCACTCACACGTTACGGCCGACAGGATCTTGTATGCAATGTTAAGGAGACTGATGCCTCTGTAGTTTGGAAGTTTGTGGACCTCCTTCCTTGTGAATCGGGTAAACGATGCTGAGGTTCCATTCATCAGGAATACTTTCCTCTGACCAAATCTTGGAAATGAGTTGGTTTATGCACTCTACCAAGTCGTCCCCGGCTGCTTTAAATACATAGCTCGGCTGGTAGGCCGTCCGGTCCAGCAGCCTTGTTGGACTTGAGTTTGGATATCGCTATCCTATCTTCATTCCGGTCGGGTGGACGGGTGGTCTTGGTTTTCATCGTCCAGGTTGAATGGTTCATTGTGCCTGACAGCGGAATATATGTAGGTCGTCGTCGCCGTTTAACAGTCTACAGAAGTAGTTTTTCTATATCTTCAACACCGACTGTGACTCAACCTCAAGGTTTTCTTTTTCATCTCTACAGGTCTCTGTTCGGGTCTTGTTGCCTTGACAGGTTCTTTTTACCTTTCTCTAATTCCTCGATCGCGCGCTTCTCGTGGTCTTTCTTTTACCTCCGGAGAAGCCAAAAGAAGGACCTTTTAATGTCATTTTATAGACTTCGAGCTTACAGGATACAGAAGTAGGTTAGGTAAGGCCTTCGCCCTTTATCGACTGTGTCTTCCTGGGAAGGTCTTCATTAGCCCTGACATGGTATGATATGGTATGAAGGATTGTGCACCATGAAGGGTGCTTGCACAGGGGCCTATTGGTCCATTGTGATTCTCTATTGATTGTGGTATCATATCTAGGTTGGTTGCATTACGATTGGTCTTGAAAATGAATAGCCTTAGTTTAGTGATCAGTTTTTTCTAGATTCTAACACTCTATTGACAAATCTATTACGACTCGTATGCATCATGAGTGAATTACAATTTACCTTCATTGTAATTGACTCACAATAACGAATAGATATTCCAATTAGTCCCCTCTCTCGCTTCGATTGCTGTCTATGTATGTATATCTTCTGTTAAACAAAAGAAACAATAAACCCAAGATCACATGAAACACATGGACATACGAGTACTGACGTAATTGCAAAAAATATTCGCAGATTAATACTTTCTGGGATTAATATTACGCTATCGTGTGACAAACTAATATCTGAGTAATTATGTTGATTAAAATTTTGGCACATCGACAAGTCAAACGAATGCGATAAGACATTAGTACGAGAAAAAAAAAAAGAAAGTAATCAAGAAGCCCAACCGTAGATTAATTATAATTACTTCAGTAAACATCAATGACTTAATTAATTTGTTTATATAACAGTTGGGTATATTTCATTGTTGAACGACTGTGATAACGTCACTCGTTGGGGTATTTCTGTATATATACTTCGTAAGCCGGTCGGGAGTGGGTTGTTTTTATAAATTACGAGGTAATTCACATTCTTTTCCACGATTTCGCTTACATCCAATTGTTTGCAATGAAATTAGATGGATAAGAAACTAGTATAATACATATAGTGCATGCAATTGTAGCACTTGAGTGAACAATACATTAAAAACAAGTTGAAATAGTAGATTGTTGTTGATATTGCCATTGGACCTTGATAAGGTTGTCACGGAGTGGTAGACAATATTTCCTTTTTTTTTTATCGGGAAGATAAAAATGATGTGTATAGCGTTTAATTGTGCTTGTTGTTACGTTAATTTATCAATCAGTTTACACAGTATGTTTCCGCGTAATTTCTGGCATCATATTTGCAATTGTGAATATATTTCGAGAAATGGTCAAGGTGTGTCAGGAGAGTACAAGGGTGCGGCAAAGATCTCATCAATGAATCAGATCAAACAAAATCCATTGCTGTGATAGATTTATTTCTGAAGTAGTGGAACGTCAACCATTTTACTATGTAGTTATTTCGGAGAAGGTTAACGCAGCGTATACAAAATTTGGAAGCCAAAATGTGAAGTAGATGGAATCCACAAAATAACATTAAAAGCAGCAGTCCGGCACTACCCACTCACTATGCAACGGGTGCATAAGTAAAGAGGTATTTTCTGATCTGTGGAAACTACAAAGATTTAGAAGGTCCCTTGTCGCATCCACTCTTCTTCATACAGGGCACTGCTAGAATGCTTAATGTCTGAAGATGAGTAGAGTAACAAATTGTCAATACGTATACTGAAAGAAAAGCTTAACGATGTACACCATTGCACAAAAGGGTAAGCACTTCTTTAAAGAAAAACATTATGAAACGTTGTCAGTATAAGTTCCATAGTACAAAAGCCTTAAACACGGCGAATCGGCAGTATACCACTACTTTCAAAACAGATACAACCTACCATACGATGGCGGTGTTAAGAGATATAAAATCACGTGCGGGGTTCCACAAGGTTCAATCTTAGGTCCCCTACTGTGGAACGGAATGTATGACGGCATTTTAAACTACAATTAGGAAATCGGAAGGATTGCTTCTTCAGGACTGCACCCTCACTCGGAACTCAACAGATCCATTGTGTTCCCCGGTGTGGGATACCTAAAACAATGAACAATACAGTTAGTCCAACAATCAATTTATGGCAAGAGCGGTGATGAATTTTAAGGTAGTTTTAGGTGGCGTGTGTTCGATTCGAACAAAGTGGACGCCTATTGTCGTCACTAGAGAACGACGTTGCACATCAAATTTCATTAAGTTATGTTTGTTACCCTTGTTTTCATTATCTTTTCTTTGAGCAGATTGACGTCTTACCTGAAATGAGAAAGAAATAAATAAGACATTAGATTATGCTGTTTACTTGATACGAATTTTTATTTTATGGAATATAAATAAATTCCGAACAAGATTGCAACATTGCCGAACAAGACAATGCATCCATAAGGCAAGACATAACAAACACAGAGAGAGAGAAATGTATACATATGTCATCACCTGCCAAAAAAATGATAACCGGATTGTAATTTGGGTTTAAGTCGTCAAAATTTAGCATTCATTATGGTCGACCTTTATGGCGAAGCACTAATTGTGTAATTTGTGTCAAGAGGGTTTGAGATGTCTTTAGAAAAAAAAAACGACTAATGCCATCAAGGATTGTTCCCACTTGTATCTCGACAACCTTGAGATACGGTCTGTCTTGAGTGTATAGTACTAAATAGCGTCAACATCTAAAAATTCCTTCTTACAATAGAACAGAGAACTGATGTACTTTGCTCCTTAATAAACCTGCAAGGTGGACCAATAGTGTTGCCAGCGATGTTAACCGAATTGGAATTGTTCAAGAAAATACCATGCATCTGTATCACTGAGAGCCTTGTTAAGAATCCTTCCAATTAGTCTGCGGTTTCAATCAACATCCTAGTGTCCTAGTACCAAGAGTCAGATTTAATTCATTCCATCAACTTTAAAACCCGACTACAATGATGCAGTTTAATTTTTTTTAAAACAAAAAGCAATCACCAACAGCAGCAATAACGTCAGAAAGAAAATTAAATATATCATAGTTTGGGTGAAAATTATTACGTTTACCTTGAGGAGAAAATAGTTTGTAGTTTGGTTTGTTTGCTTATTTTCTGTGGAATTTTTCATGACTAATTTGCATTCAAATTGACTTATAATTGTGAATAAAGTTGCGTGCGTGTCTGCCTGCATTGTGAGGTAAAACAAAAAAAAAATTAACAACAATAAATAAAAAACAATTAATGAACATGGGAAATATTTCTGAGAATGAATATCTATGAATAATAATTGTATTATCATTAATTAGTTGGGAAACTATAATTTTTTTTTTTATTCAAATTGCGAATATGCTATAAATACGACTACATACACAAAGTTATTCGTTCAACAAAGTAATGTTAAGAAGGAAGATCTTGACATTGAAAAACAAAAATAATAAAATAAACAAATATTTAAATCAAAACAAAGTGTGGGTAAAAATACAACCGCAAATATATAATTGTTTATTATTTGGGAATTATTGTTTACTTAAGAGATTAATTGTATAAATAAACAAAATAACAAGTGTGTTTATATTCGCTTGAAATTATGGAACATATCGTATAGCACCTTATCCCGAATCATCCAACTCATTACCAAGGCGTAGCGTTGTAAAATTTTTAATTCAATCTTTCATTTGGTTCATTTTTTCGAGAAAAAACAAATGTCGGGCCTTCGACATGCAGACTTTGACATCTAGCCAACTGTGTATGCGTTCTTTGTAGAGTTATTAACAATAATGTCTTGTCCTTCCGGCATACGCCACCCATATTAGTTTGTTTCGAATACCACAGCCCATCGATGAATAGATATAAGGTTTCGAAATTTATTCGGAAGCAGGCATTGGCGGAAGTACGAATCAGTGTGGATCCTGAGTAGGATCCTGTACACGTTCATAAGTTCACTACGATTCGAATCGATCTTTTACTTCAAGTCTGAAGTCTTCTTCCGGATGTTGCTGATCGCAAATTATCAGCATGATCAGATCCTCAATTTCCTTCAGCTTGTTGAGCGCATTTCTTCTTCTAGCTTAAGACTCTTCCTACTACAACACAGCACTTGTAGGTTCGTATCGTCAATTATTATATAAAGTGCTCGTGGGTAGCTAATAGCGATCACTACTTGGTGCTTATGGTTAATGTAATGACTTTAGTGCACTCTACATACTTCAAGACCGTCAAAGCGTCTAAAGTTGTATTTAATCTTATGAGCGAATAGTTGGCCATTTGGATGGAACAAGGTGTCCGGGTTAATGGAGAGATTCCGACGCACTCTGTACGCTCTATAAAGTCCGGGAGCGTCATCGGGTTCAAAATTGAAATTCTTCAGATCGAATCGTTGGCCTTTCGAGCTTTGAATTTGGATGCATTTCTGGGAGTTCTAGATACTATCAGTGTGTTAATTATTATGAACGATTCGTTGGCTATTTGAGCTTTGAGTTTAGATGCAACAAGGTATCAGCTGTTCCTTAAGTAACTTTGGCGCTATCTGTTGGTTCTAAAGCGCGTCAAAGCATCCAAATTTTAGTTTTTTCCTCATAAACCTTTCTTTTTGTAGGAACTCTTGGTTATCAAGAGATCCGAGACACAGTTGTCCAATTGCTTCTCGACAGAGTTAGCCAATGGGTAAGAGACATCTCTCCCATATGGGTAACACAATGGGTCTGTATTGACCTGAGTAAGGCGCTGTGGATCACATCCAGGCACGTACCTAAGCTAACCTAACCGACTTCAATAAAAGTTGGAGTTTTTTTTCTAATACTATCCATCTTATCTCTAAGGATCTGTCTCGGTTCCATCACAATTTTATGGCGGCAGAAAAAATTCAAGCAACAAACAACGTACATATTTTTAAGTCGTTTCGCGGATTGTGTGCATAAGTTCATCTCTTCCATCACAAGGCCCTGTTACAACACTCAAGGAGAAAAATCCTTATTTACACTAACTGATTTCTACTGACTGCCAAGAATGTGAAATCGTCGACGACAACATTACTTAAATTCATAACCAAACCTTCTTAGATCAATTTTGAAACTCTTAAAGAAAATGTTTACACTTGTCCGCCCTAAATACAAACTCCAACAACTCATCTCCCGCGTACACACAACAACTTGAGTGATTACACACAGAAAGTCGTAATTAAAAATGCAAAAAACTGAAGCGTCCCTGTGTACAGTACTGACAAGCAAAAAGGATTTAATATAAATTAATCATTCGGCCATTACTCAACTTGTTTAGGGCTTATGATTTCAACCCGCTTTTCACCCCTTTTTGACGCTCCACGGGTGGTTTGCTTGATTTTCACTTAACACTTGAGTTCTATCCTTTGTCAGATTGAAAGAAAGAAAATTCCTTCCATTAGTGTAACTTAATTCCCAATCAATTACTATATTCTTCCAACCTTCGTTCGACCTTTGTTTCCACTCCTTCCAGCAGCAAAAGAAAGCAATCACTTTCAAAGCGTCTTACACAATCCAAGAGTAATACTTTAGCAATATCTCAAGTTCATCTAGAAAAATCGAATTATATTCGTATAACTTATACGTGAGTATGGGAGTGTGTCTACTTTCTTTTTGCCTTTTTCCTACTACTTCTACTACTTTGTCCATCAATTACCTTTCTATCAACTTTCAAGTGTTGAGCTTCGCGCAGTGTTACATGTGAGACATTTTATAATCATCATCAGCAGCGTCCACTTGAAATGAGTTTCACTTGGTACCAATCACCGTAGCAAACGGAAGACTAAATGTACGAGTACAACTGCACCTCAAATGGCATTTAGCCATCAAATACGCGGCAGTAGATACATAGTACGTTTGGATGGATTTAGCAATTCCTTTTTAGCAATAAAAAAAATGTTTAGGGTGAACACAGATGGCAATGAAACCAGTTAGCACACGCTGACAACTCATGAAAGCGTTGCAATTTTTTTTTTTTTTGGACAGAAGCTTGTTCGAAGGCCGCCGGGGTATTAAACTGCTATTAAGCCAGAATATTAAATAAAAAAAAGACATTTAAATGACAGTTTTATGTAATCAACTATTCAATCTACTAGCGTCACCCGGTACGACGCGGTGCCTTGCACTGACATTTGCATTGCATTTTCCAGAAAGCAATGAAGAATTTTATTTTGAAGTTTAAACATGCTTTTGACCAGTGGCGTGTCAGTCAAGTTTAGATTCTTGTATAAATTGTCGGACAGAGGGAATAAAAGTGGGAAATACTGGTGCTACTAATTTATTAAGATTTATGGTGTAACGAAATTGATTAAATTTTCACTTCTGAAGGTCATGTGAGATGATCAGTTTCTTTAATCACGAATAAGAGAATATTCGCAAATTTTGACAGTTGCATTCACAGACACTATTTTTCTTGTCACAGCAATCTGCGAATTTTACTTGTCACTTACGAGCACTAACCAATCACCAAGAACAAAGCAAAAGAATTGTGAGGCTAAACCCTTGCGAATGTTTTGGTTGCGCGAATGTGGATTGCATCTTACATTGTGTGGAATGTGAATAAAATTTGACAGTTCGCGAAAATCATTCACCTATTCGCGGAAAAATCAGCGATTTGTTGAACTAATTAAACTTTTTTTTATACCAATCGATAGATAAATTAAGTTCTGTTCTTTTGGATTTGTATAATTGCCAATGATCCGTCCAAAGCAGGAATGTCCAAGGCTGGTTTACTGTGAATATGTTGCAAAATCTCCAAAGTCTGGATGCCTTTGTCTAATGATCATTGGCTTTCAGTTAGCCCTCTGCTTGCTTCTATTAGCTACATACATACCACCAATGTTGTACCATTTGATGCAAGTTCATGAACTTAGTAAGAAGATAAGATGTTAGTGACCGATGTTCTTCGATGTTGTAGAAGAATGTTTCATGTTACAACCAAAACAATAGCGATAAAAAGACGCACCCTTGAGGTACCCCAAAATGGTTTAAGTATTGTGTATTGTGGAAGATGGTTTTTGTATAATACGCTCATAGCCACCACGACAAGGCGATTCACACTCTCGAAATCCCTCTTAATGTCGACAGGATGTGAAGTGGAGACTTATATTTTAGGTGCTGCTCTGTGTTTATGTTATCATTTCAGTTTCATTCTTAATGGAAGTCTGCTTAGTGACGCTAAGACTTGAATCGAGATGTTCTATAATAATTTTACACAAAAGGACGAAACCCTTAGCTCAATCTTGAGGGTGTCTCTATATGAATTTCATTTCCAACAGCTTCTGAACTACTTAAGGCATCACCACTCCTTCAAAGAGTCTAATATCAAACATTTTACTTCTCCTTTACACGTGCCATTGCCGAATTGATAGACAACGGTGTAATGAAGTCAAAAAAAAAAAAGTTTCAAACTTTGTTCCTTTCAATTCAAATATGCGATGAGAATTTCTAATAATTTATTGCCTCTCGTTGTGAAAATTGCTTTACAGTCAGTTGTGAGGAATTTTAATCCGAAAAACGAAAAAAACAACAAAAAACCCTAAATAAAGCATCTGAAGAGGCATCCCAAACATGAAAAGAAGACAAAAAAAAAGTTTACTAACAACGTAAAGCTACAAAACCGGTCTGACAAAGTCGTTAATTTCTTTTGATTAGTTTAATTCACCCGGTTTTTTGGGGGGAAGAAGAGTTCTAACTTATTTTTTTTTGTTTTTTGTTATTTTAGTTTTAACTGAGGTCACAATCTCTAATCACGAGTGAGTGAATCAACAAGTGGCAATTAGTAGAGAAATGGAGCTGAATGCAGATGGAAAGAACTATCTATAAGATAAATAGATACAAAGCTCTCATTCAATGGTATCTCATCATTCTCCGAATAAAGCAAAGCATAACATGAAAACCGGTTAAAAGTTGTATTCATTTCCACAACAAAGATCAAAAGTCAAGTTGAACAGATAGACATGATGGTTGGTTGGCTTGGTATCTGAATGGTTCGATGGTCACCGCTATACCGTTGAGAGCCACGCAAGACCGAATAGTACAAGCGATTGCATAAAAGGGCAAAACAGCATTTTTTTTTTTTTGTTTTTCAACCCGTTTTGGGCCTTCTTCAGCGCTTCTCTACTGAATGCTATTTCGTTATGTTTCCTTAGAAGAGCATGACGAGAGCATTGACTCATGATTCGAGTAGACGCCTGGTGCACACACAAAGTGTTGTAGTCAGGTAGCTATGTAGATATGCATGTGCCTACAGCAACAAAAAAAGGTGCAAACATTTGTATTTGTTTATTTATTTTCGTTCTTTTTCGCTTTGTACACTTAATTTTATTTTCTATGAGTGCTAACAAAGCAAAGTTGTTTTATCCTCACTGCAAGTGGAGTTCCTTTGTGCAATGCACAAGCACAACCAACCATGTGGTGTAGTAGTCAGAACGTGCGAGAAAAAGGCAGACAGAAAAATCATCCGCAACGCTTGGAGGACAAAGGATAATAGTTTGGAAATGTGTGTGCTTATGTCTCTGACTCGGGGGGGACTTAATCACGTTCGACAAAGAAAATGATCAGTACGCCAAGGCATGGTGCAAACCAACCAACACCAATTGACAATAAGAGATGAGTCGTGCAAACAGCACATATAGGAAGACTCCAATGGTTTGGCTTAAAGCAAAGGGAACATGGTTGGACTTTGATTCTGTCTGCCGCGGTTGGCAAAATACATACATACCACCAATCGGGCCAATTGAGACTCAATGGTACACCACTCTAAATCTCAGATAAAACGAGATTCTTAGGCTGTATAGACGACCAAAAGCTGACTTGGAACACGTCTGAAAGGATTTTGGGGCCTAAGTCTGCCATCATCCACTGGTTGTACGCAGGCAACGTCAGTCCCATTCTATCGCATGAGTGGTGCCTAGTCTGGTGAGACTTGCACCTAAACAGCTACGAAGAGTGTCCTAAGTCAACGCATTATTGCGAAATGGGCACACCTGGGTACCGAGACAGACTTCTTCCCTTCAACAGAGGATTGAGTATACGGCAGGACCATCAACCGGAATAAAATCTCGATCTCGGTTGATGCCATTGCATTTACTGAACCCGAGTCTTAGACTTCCAAACCACGGTAGTTTGTTCCAAACAGAAGTCTCAGCAATCGCAGAAGCGACACGAGAAGTATCCACGAAAGTATAGTAAAAGAACACATTAAGCGCTCTTCACGGGGATTATTATCAGGGACAAGCTCCTGGTGGCCCATCGAAGAAGAGTGCATATAAATACAGACACCCCTGCAGAGGCGATACAGAGGCAGAAGAAAGCACATTCCACTTCCCATTTGAATGCCCTACCCTATGCTGAACCAGGAAACCGGCCTTCGACGAATACCACTTCGGAGACCTGGGCGACCTGTCAAGAAAGTCACCATTAGCCATCCTAAAATTTATAACAATCTCGGGGTGGTACAGAGAGGCCAACGAACTTTTTTTTCGATTTCTCCACGACAGGTGTACACAGTGTGGTGATCCAAGTGCTAGCTGCACATGTAACTCCAACCTACTCTCTTCTGGCAATATACTCGAGACGTCTGAGTTAGGATGTTTGCGATTAATACTGGAGTACAAGTACAAGCTTAAAACCTATGCCCAGTACAGAAGACTAAAAATGAAGAACCGACACATGACCCTCATTCCAATTGAGGAACTATTACGAGAGACTGATAGAGACGCAAGCAGCTTTATTACAAAAAGAAGCCCAACCACGGTTGCTATTTTGGTGATTTTTTGTCATAAACACGCTTAAAACGGCATCTGAGCTTTAGAAAATTAGGCACGCTTAAAACGCTTAAGGAATAAGAAATTCCTTTTTACACAGATAGGAGTCATCATGGAGCATAACACTCTGTGGTACTACATGCCGATTTCTCTGTGATTCTCAAGGCTTTTTAAGTTGAAGAGATTGAGGCGGTCTTAACAGGGAGGCAAGATAAGAGAGTCGTTCCAGGATCGACCTTGAAGAACAAATCGTAGAAAACGACGTTAAATGTTTTCAGGGGGAACCAAGTTTGACTGGCATGCACAAGGAGTGGGCGAACGAAGGCAATGTAGAGGGCTTTGGTCACGTAAGGGTTGGAGAATTCTTTGGAACACCGTTTGACAAAACCAAGTGATGAGTTAGCTTTAAAAATTATCTCATCAATGTGGGAATGGAAATTGATTTGTGAAGAGATTGAATTATGGAAATAGGTTGGAGGTGGAGAAATGGCAATAGATTGGGATTTGGCGATGTTGAGTTCTACGTAATTTTTGGAGGCACTTGATCGAAAAACTATCGAGGTCTTGTTAAAGGACTATAGTCTAAATCATGTGGTGAATAAATGGATTTGAAAAATGTGGTGCCATCAGCCTAACACTCCGTGTTTAATGACCTTCTCAAGATCGTTTATAGCTAGAATGAAAAAACGAGGTCCTAGATGGCTGCCTTGTTGGACACCAGAGATACCCGGAAAAAGGAGCGGTGAGGACACTGTAAAAACGTTTTCCCAGATAAGAAGATATCAATTTTAACAATATGGGTTCAAAGGACAGTTTGAAGAGGATTAATTACTGAGATATCTTGTTGAAAGCTTTACTAAAATCGGTGGCAATATCATCGACTTCGTTTCCGATTTCTTAAGTAGGGCAAAAGGACACAATTTCGACGAGGTTCGTAGTAGTTAACCTACCCTTCAGGAAGCCATTTTAGCTGCGGAAAATAAAAGATTTGCACTGAAAGCTTAAGGTCTCGTATAAAATACGTTCAAAGAGAAAAAGTTTGGTAATTAGTAACTTCATTCTTTAATCTCTTTTTAAATTGATAGCATGCAAGTACTAGCGCACCGCTGAGGCTAGAGTTAGGTTTGTAAATCCTCAGCTTCTGAGCTAGTAAAACAAAAACGAACAGACCATATTCTCTTATTATAACTTGGACCTTGGCAAACAATTGAAGTCAAGCAGTTCGGTATAGCTGGGATTGACAAGACATAATGTTAAAGTCCACTTCTCTGTTAAACCCCAAACCAAACCACTCACACAAGTTACATGACATAAATGTCAATAATTTGTTTACTATTCCAAGAATATATTCTCCACCACAACCTCCATTTAACCAGTTTGACGTCTTTTTTTATTATTATTTTATTCTAATTCAAAGAAGCTCGGTTCATTTACCCTACGATAAAAAAAGAAAAGAAATAAAAAAAAATAGTTCAAAAGCTCTACAATACTTATAACGGCCTTTTGTTATAGAAATTCTGCAGAAACATCATTTTCATGGCATAGATACCTTTGCGCAATAAAGACCATTTTACGAGTTCGCCATATTCCCCACCTCCCCTTAGGCGTTAGTAACTTGCTTGCTTGCAGATTGCCTCTGTTATATATCAGGCAGCACTCCCACCACCACTTTGTGAGTGTGTGAGCGAACGATCGATAGTACTCATGCAATAATGAAATACAAATCCAATCTGAAAATTGTTTAACATAGCCCCACCTGTGCCCGCAGCACGTGCAAATTAATTTGTATCTTCCTGGAATACCTATGTACATAGTCGTCTACTCATAGCATAGTGAGTGTAATGCCCTCTCTGTGTGCGCGATTGTCCTGTGACCTAATAAAATGTCACTGCCATCTGATACTCGGACACAATTGAAATTACTTGTCTGGTGTAAGGTGCACAACATTTTAGTGTTGTAATGAAAATTTAATTTCACTTTACTTTTACAAGGAACTCTCTTAATTGGTTACGATGAGGTGAGGGCAGAGGTCCTTTTCATAACGAAAAAGCCGTATTACATTCCACCATGTCTAGTGCATGTAATCCTTGTTAGAATGAACTTTATCCGTTGAAAAAAAAAAGGTTACATCGCTGGCATATAAGTTGTTCGCCTGGTTTCGAGTGTGTTGGCATGAAAAGGTTGGAGGTTATTTTCAAAAAGGTGTAACCTTGGAATGGGCTTATAAATTACTTTTTTTTTTTTTGCTTGTCTAATGAAGGATACATGTATTTTTTTTTGGCTGTATAAAGGAATGTCAGACTTCATTGTACGGAATATGGTCAAAAGGATTTCGAAATAAAAAAGGAACAAGTGAGTGACAAGGTTTCCCTAGGCAAAACTGTTCAAACTAAAAAGTTATACAGCTGTGCGATGTGACTGTGAGTGGTAAAGGTTCCTCATGATTGAGGAGATTTGGATAGTATTATGTAACCAAAGTGCTGATTTGGAAAACGAATAAAAAAAATTCAGAAAAAGTTTTGAAACAGATGAGAAAATGTATGGTAGTAATGGACATCCATCTTACGGTCGGATTGATGGACGATTAACTTGAGATGAGGCTATGGCTATGAGGGGCAACTGAGTGAAACGTCTGTCAATTAATCAATTCGATTTAATATACTTAAAGCGGGACTGCTTAATGTCAAGGTGATATCGAACGAGAACCCTCGTTTCCATTTTCATCCAAACCATCAGAAATATCATTGGCAAACATATATAGGTAAACAAAAGCCGCAAGACAGTAGAATATATGAATGTGCACGTAGGAGACCCAATTATTAAATCTAAACAGGTAATCAAATACTTCGGTGTTATGATAGACAACTTCAAGCCACACCTAGAGTATGTAGGAAAAAAGACGTCGATGCTACAAACATCGTTAGCGAGGATACTGCCAAACATCCGTAGACCTAAATATAGTTGTAGAGTCCTATTATCCAGAGTAGTAACACTACTACACGGACCACCAGTGTGGGCTGAGGCTATGGCAACAAGAGAATCAAGACGGACGCTGTCGACTGTCTACAGACTCAGCGCTCAGATCCAAACTTATCGATTCGACGTCGTTTACAACAGCTTGGTCGTCCACTTTGCGGAAAATTTTACGCAAAGATCTTGGTTTGAAGGCTTACAAGATCCAGCTCTGTCCAAATTTCGGTGAATGGGCCCAAAGTAAACTCGCATCCTCGTTTATCAAAAAATTGTGTTCAGCGATGAAGTCATTTTTGACTCAATGGGTGTGTCAATGAGCGAAATTTTCGTATTTGGAGTGAAGCTGATCCACATGAGATTATCGAAACGTCACTAATCATTGGACCATATTTTTTTTCAAATATGAGGCCAATCAGCTTACGGTCAACGGTATACGCTATAGAGCCATGATTTAGGACTTTTTCGTTCTCCGATTGAATGACATGAATATGGAACAGATGTGGTTTCAGCAGGTTGACGCTACGTGCTATACAGCAAACGAAACAATCAACTTATTGAAGAAACATTCGATGAACGCATAATTTCACGTAATAGACCTGTAAATTGGCCTCCAAGGTCTTGTGATTTGACGGGTCTTGATTATTTTCTTTGGGGATACGTAAAGTCGCTAGTCTACGTTGACAAACCAACAATAATCGACGCATTGGATGGCAATATTATTCGTGTTATTGAGGACATTGTATGTACATGCCTCCACAAATGCTTGAAAAAGTGGTCGAAATCTTTGTCTCTCGGATGACATTTATCGGATCCGTGATAGGGATATGCCCGAAGTTGCATTCTCTCGATTGAGCACAAATAAATGGCTACTTAATGAAATTTCATGTATTTTGTTCAAAATCAAAGCTAGTACTTGCTTGAAAACCACTCTTTACAATGGACCAGTTGTGTCTAAGTGCTCCAGTGGAGTGTTTCCTAACCCCACAAAAAAACAACACTCACTGGGTTGCGTCCTTAGTAAGAACTATGTACATCCGAGACTTCTAACTTCACTTATCGTAAACGTGACATCTGTAATATGCTCCAAATTCTAAAATCGGAAACTTTGGAGGCGCCTAGTATTCGTACATCCGTTAATTTATGACCTGTGCTCCTCTTCTACAGTGAAAGACAATTTCTATAAATACCCCCGCCCAGCTATAAACCGATTAACATTCAATTCACCTTTCTCTCGATTTCGTGAGTGGTCAACTGATATCTTCTCGACATACGTTGTAGGGTAGCGTGGCCGAGCGGTCTAAGGCGCTGGTTTAAGGCACCAGTCTCCTCGGAGGCGTGGGTTCGAATCCCACCGCTGCCAGTGATTTTTTTTTTTTATATTTTTTACTTTATTTTCTGCCTTGCACGTTGGTAATAAACAATTTATCTAAGCCATTGTATATTTTGTTGTTTATAGCTAAATAAAGACTTGTCAGGTTTATTATCTCTAACCTCTGGCACCCATAAATGGTAATTTTATTTTTTTTTTTTTGGCAAACAACGATTATTATGTGTTTTGAGTCATTTGACGTCATGTCGTGTGATAAAAATGTCTTTTAAGTGAGTCAGCAACACTCACCACTTGAGAAGTTGACATCGATTTTTTTTTTCGTTGTTCTGTTCCCTTTTTGAATATTTAAAAGTAGAAAACTAATACAACACGTGATGGAGAACCAACCACCACCACCCCATGCCATGTGATGTACTGGAATTAGAAATGAGTATCAGAATCAGACCACCACGTTGCAGTTCAGTGGCAGCTAACTTGCTCCGAATGTCACCACAGAAGAGTGCACATAGGAGAACGTTTCGCTTGACTGCCTACAACGAGACACCAACAAGCAAACTGAACAGCAACCAACCCCACTTAGATCGATTATTCAGAATAAATTTTGAAATTTGCTGTATAAATCTGAATTTTCTGTCTCTCTAAGTTGGGTGCACTTTCGAAAGTGGTTCTTGATGGCAATTTTCATACTGACGTTGGTAGTTAGTTTCATACACATGTGCATAGTTTTTATTTGCGGATTGAAATTGAATTCTGATATAATTTCCTTGGTAATTGATATACGCTGTTATACAGTACTCTTGTGGGTATTTAAACTGGCAGGTTTCAGGTACTACTATGATAGATACTTGACCTGACCAAGGATGACGGAAGACTTAACGCCGCCGGTTCGAAGCAGGTGCTAAGAAATGCTATTATGAGCCTCGTCCAGAAATTTCTTTGAAATATTATTCTTTGGAACCAAAACAAATGCTAAAAAGTTCAGATTCGTGACCTATTTCACAGAGTTCTTAGCATTCATGACCTGTTGTATGGTTATGGCTATAGACCCTCTCAATATACATATGTCCATATACATATGTAGCTCTTAGCCTTTAAAATTGCATAGGCCTCCGTTTAGTGAACCTTTGCTTAACAGTAGTGAAATCTTTTTAACAAAGACATCAGCCGTGAAAATTCGACCATAATCCTGGCTTAGATTCTAAAAGCAGTTTAGATCACATGAGGATCACATGCCGTCACATGTAAGACGGCATTTTCATGAGATTAGGGACGTAGGATAGGATTATACCAAAGGAAATTCCGACTAAGCCTAGACTGCTTTAGTAGAAATCTTAAAGCCAGGCTAACTCGGAAAAGCTACTGTTCAGTCAAAATCGAACGCTTTGAAGTTTGATGCAAAAGACCGATTACCTAAACAACCGACACATATGTAAGAAACCATCTTATCATAGTCGTTTAGTTGCAGAGGTGATGTGACTTGGATCCTTTGATTGAATTATTTATTTTTTTAACATCACTCCTAAATGATATTTGGCCTCATAGCAGAACCATATGAAGTAACGCTCTTAAGCACTGGCTAAGACTTCTTTTCGTTAACCTAACCAAAGTTTTAAGAAGGCAGACCGAAATCCGAATTCTCGTGTACTAACTTCTGACCCGACATATCCCCATACAAATACAAATATTTGGCACGACATGTCTATGGAACCTAAGGCCTAGCTTATCGCAACCATTCGTATTGTACGTGTAATATTCTTTACACGAATGGCAGTTTTACTCTCGGATGTTTGTCAGACGCTCGCGAGAGGTGGGGCAGTGAAAGAAATTTTTAAGTGTTGTTTGGGGATTGAACCTCGTAAAACCATCGTGTCTTCCAACTGTTCGGACGTGTTTCTTCTTCTATTCCGGCTCCGTAATCAAGTGCAATTCATTGCAATATTTGCTTCTTTCTTCCAATCGCGAAATACTTCCCCAACCAACCCGTAGTGCTTTTCGTCAACTTGCAATTTTTCCGGTCATCGCCTTTATTTCGCGAGCTTCATATTTTTTAGTTGACTCCAATCTTGTTTTTGTCTTTCTTTACAGACCCACCCCAAAACTCATACAATGTCGCTGAGTGCTGACTTACAGAAAAAATAACGTAAGGCAAACACTGTAATACTTTCAGACGTTAGTCAGACGTTCGCGAAATGCGGAACAGAACCCAATCTTATGTTTTCCAGGATTCAAACCTATAACTATTGCGCCACCGCGTTCACACCATCTTAGAAAAAGTCAAACGCAAGATCGATGCTTAATTTTGAAATTTTTTTGGAATGCGCTTCACCGAAATGTTTGCAAAAAGGCTCTTCAAGTTGCTAACAGACAACCCCAGTAAGAGGAGCGAATAAATTCCAACAAAATTGACGAACTATGGAGTTAGTCAAGTGTTCGATGACTAATTCTCTAAAACTCTGTCCCAAGTTACGCGTCTATAACATTTTACAAATGGCTACCAACAGCGTGAAGTTGGTTCCTCAATTTTTGACAAATAGATTTACAAATGCTGCTGTCTCAAAAAGTTGCGACTATGTACATGTCGGTCTCCATTTATGCAGTGCACTGGCATGAATCCCATTACATCATGTAATATGCCAACCAGACATTACATTCGTTTCTTTAAACAAATGGTACTGTATCTGTAATTGTTGTATCAGCATGTAGAACATATTTCGTAAAAAAAAAAAATAATTTCATTGTTCAGAGAGCTGTCACATCTGTGAATGCATGAAGTAATGTTCGTTTTGAACACAACTGGCATAATGAGTGTTCAAAGGTAACATTGTCACTCCACCAATTGTCCAAACACCTTGTACGTGTAGTATCGATACTTAAATTTATTTGCTCTCAAAGTTCATCTACACCTTAAGTTTATTATTATTGCGAAAACGGTTTAAGGCAAACAATGCAAATTTTGCGTCGAACAGTCATATCAATCGGAGGACGTGAGGCGTTAAAACTTTCTTTCCAGTCACATGCCCACGAGCCGGGAGTGTGTTTTTTTTTTTTTTAATTTCCATCAAAGTTGACTATCTGAATTGTTTTTAATAATTACGCGATATAGTGACGTTGACGTCTACTGATATAAAAGAAATCGAATAATTAAAAGAAAATCGATAGTGATTTGGCCTTTGATTTATAGCCATGAAAGCATTGTGTAATCTATGTCTCGACTGTTATCTTACATTCAATTCTATTGGGACACCTTTACTACCTCCAAGAAAACATCATTTGTAGCCCATCCTTCCATGTCTTATATTCCCATGTCACTTCTGGGTGTGGTAATGTCTGACCTTTGGGTAAAAACTTCCACCGATTACTTTTCTTACTTCCGATAGAGCAACAAAAAAAAAAAAGGAGCGGAACTTGACTTACATCATGATACTCGTACACAGACCACCCAACCCCCGAAAAACCAGTGCTGAACTAATTTCATAACACAGACTAACCACTAAATTATTTCCACCGGAAACAGCCGAATGTTACTACCAAGAGGATTGTATATGAGATTACCTTGGGATGGTCATACCCATCCTACCTACATTTATGAACAGGTGAGTTTCGCAAAGGAAAACAAAAAAACAGGTGTATCCAATGAAAATAAATGGAGTAAATGTGGAAAAAATTTATGTGTGTGGAGTTGATCCTTTTTTTTTGGTTTTATACATACGAAACAGATAAAACCGGAAAACGAGCAACAAATGTGCAGATTTAGGTTATAAATTGAAAAAAAAAAATGACGGTAGGACGACCAGGGGTTTTGAACTTTGAATTTATACCTTTTTTGGATAGAGGGGACGAACAACCATACAAAAGCGTTAATACGACTTTTAGGGACAATAGGGGAGTTTGTTGGATGAAAGCGTTTGAGTCCCAACCAGATGTGTACAAGAAATTGTATTAATTTCATCCTTTTTGGTGAGTAAGTTAGACATCGCGAAAGTCCATAATTTGGAAGACAAAGAGGAGTGACTTTCATCCCCAAGCCAGGCAAAAAGCCTAGTGAGCTACCTAAATCAGACTCAGACTAAGTTTAACCTCTTTCATTCTAAAAACAAGGCGACACACTCACCTTTGTCTACCAAGAAGAGGAACTACACAGCCTCTCAGCTGAAGGATATCGAGAAGTCATGTGACAGAAACATTAACCTGAGGTAACCAAGCAAGTCTAACTCCAGGCTTTTAATTGGGAACACAGGCTTAAAATTAAAAGTCTCCGAAAGCACAGGGAAGATGAGTTTAAGGAACATTTTCGGTTGCGTCGAAATGGGAGATCTCATAGCCAGTCAATAAAGTAGTTTTCTCTCCAGTTTTGATGACTTTGCCTTAGCTATTATGAAGCTAGAGGATAACAAAGCCACCGGCTTCGATGTGTGGGGTGGATTGGCTTATGTGGATGTCTCCGCTTAGGCAGATCTTAAAAAGAAAAAAAAAACTTGATTACCAGAACCGGGACCTGGGTTTAAAATTCCCATATGGGATAAGAGGTAGGGTAACCAGAGATAATTTGCCGGTCAGGCATAAAACCAAAACTTCTATTTTTGGTTAACTCGGATCTGGCTAGATCACTAAGATCTTCGAAGAAGTATTCGTCAAGGGTTTTCCTTCTCAAAGCCGATAGGGAAGAATAGGTTCAGAGAAGGTGGGTGGGTGAGTTTTTTTGCTATTCCTTCGCTCAGTCTTTTGGCACGTCCGTCTACCAGACAATGGCCCGTGAAGACTCCAACTAAAGTTCTTATATTCCCAACGGGTTACGTTCAGAGCTTTTCAAACATGGAGGCGCTATTTTGATGAGGAGCATGTATCTGATCTAAGTTAAGTATGGAAGGACGAAAGTATTCCTGACCCATTTACAAAAAAAAAATCCCTCGTATGTCTTGCGTTTACTATTGAGGCATATCCATGCGAGGTTGAGGAGAATAAGATCCACCACTACATTTGTGGACAGAATAATGAATATCAAGTCGAACCACACCATCTATTTATTGATTTTAAAGCCGCGTATGACAACATTTATAGCTTGCAGCTCTATAAGGCGATGGCCGAGTTCGGGATCCGAAAAAAAGAGATCCATCTATGCCTCGTTGCGCTGTAAAACAGGCGGTGTGTGGGAGTGTAGTTTGCAAGTTCCACTTTGGAACTACTCGGGATATACAATGGATTTCGGCAAGGAGATGCATTGTCATGCGATTTGTTGAATTTAGTGCTGGAGCAGTTGTCAACACAGAAAGAACTACCTTTCATAAGTCCAGCTGCTGGGATACGCAGACGATATCGGCATCATCGGACGTTCACGACAATTCGATGGATACAACCTTAACGAGGATAAAACCAAATATTTGCTTTAGACAAACAAACAGCTACCTATTCCGAAGTAAATGTTTACTCTACGAAACTTTTGTGGAGATTCGACGAAGAATCACCCTTGTAAAGAGCTTCAGTTTGCAACGTAACCAAAAGACTAAAATGATGCCTTGCAGAATGTTGATGCTATAAGTCCTACTATGCGCCGAGTGGCAGCAACGTCTAAGAGCGTCCGATAAGCAAGTAAGTAGAAATTCCATGATGTCCATCCCAATTAAATCCTCCCCTGGAGTACCTGCAGGCCGCTATATTGGTCCCTTATTATTTATTCTCACAATTAATGATGTTGCTCGTATTATTGTAAGTTCACATTTATCTGTTTATCCAGATCATATGAAGATCTTCAACCAAACTAAGGCACGCGCCTTCAATTCCAATTGGTCTACAAGGTTCCGAATACCCACAACACATGAACATGGTCGTAGTATTCAAGTATAAAAGTTGACTCACCTTCTTACAGATTGCCAACAGATTGTCTAACAAAATGTCAGCACAGAATAGCATACTTTCCTCCAATCAACTTGCTTTGCCAAGAATTTAAGGCAGAAGAGAACTATATCATATGATAAGAAAACCACACCTTGAAAACCATTAGTTTTGAAGCATATGGCAATTTCAATTTCCTAAAAACTAATTACAACCTCTCTCGTAAATTACACTACCATATTGGATGGGATACACTTTTCCATGCAGGTGCAGTACCCCACTTAATCACCACAGAAACACAACCCGCATTCAGCATGCACTACTATCAGTAATTTTTTATCTTTATGCTTCCATTACCCTCGTCTACTTTACCTAATGGCTGTTGCACTAATAACTTTTTCCGTGTACATGTGTGGGAGGGAGAATGTCCAAAACGCACGTCGATGCGGAACACTAAAAGATACCGAGTGACGGTATGTTTGTGTTTTCATTTTGTCACACTTCGTCATAAGTTTCCCCCCCATTATCTTGATTTAAGTTTGCTTGCATTCCACATGCATGTGTGTTTCTAGAAATTTTGCTCATTAACCCAAAAAAATTTAAAACACTAGCATATGCCGTATTTTTCTTTAATCTTAACTGCAGCCCCGGAGGCAAGAGAGGTCATGGGAATTAGTTATAGAACGTTTAGTTCGTCGCAGGTGGTGTGGGAAGAGAAGTAGGTGGTGATACTATTTTAAGGTTAACTTGTCTTGTTTGAGTTATTTTTAGGGCACTATATGACAAGTGCGTGTTTCATTCCACATCAATTAACTCCTTTTCTGTGTCATGGCAAGTGAGTTATCATATCTCGGAGATTTGTGTGCTAAGGTTGGGGGGAATTGATATTGTCAATCGATACCCAACACAACGGACCGCGTGTGTAGAAATATGAATGGAATTCCCCCCACTTATCGTCATCGTCGTCATTCGATAAGGAAGCACACAGTAGAATAATGTCAAACAATCAAATGAATTAACGAATGGAAAGAGGAAATGGTTTTTGCGATTAGTTTTCCATTTTCTGATTGCAAAAAAGAAAAAAAAAAAACCAAACGAACACAAATATAAAGAAGATATGGAAATCGATTGAATAAATTCACTCACGACCAAATGATATCACACATGGAAATAGTTGTCGGCTAAATAAGCTGATTAAAGCCGATTAAGCTTATGGCTGGCTAACAAGCGAAGTAGTCGTCGATTAACAACAATGAAGGACGATTAGGTGATGAACTTCGTGGAGGCGTGCAGTATGCACGTTAGTCGATGATGCATACTTATGAAGAAGCTACTTACTTCAGAAGTACGTATGAACATATTGTCAACTCCACAAGGGTAAGGAAGTTTTGGGTGAAAGTCTACAGTCTATCATCGCCATCGACATATGATGCCGAGAATTCGTGGCATCTTTATCACCTAGCCATCGGCCATCAAGAATGACACGACAATTTGGCAAGAAAAACGAAAGCAAACAGGAGGAGAACTGGGAACTTTGTCTATCTACCCTCTGCTGTTTGTTCAGACCACATCTGGGATCGAACGAAGTAGAACTCTTGCGAATCGCTGTGTAAAGCGGCTCCATATCGTACCATATGTTCACACACACATACTCTATGCCACCTTATGCTTTTAAGGTCCAACAAGGTCTAAGACAAACTAATGGATTAGATTAGCTATTTTTAGCTTTTTGTTGGACATTGGTTTTTGAATGTTTCGAAAGCCACTTCAAACTAACCAACCATCGATCTTTGAATGAAAAGCAACGATTCAGCGATTCGTAGGTGATTAGATAATACGCTGGAATCACTCCACACGCAAAAATCAGATCGTCAAACATAGATAGACATCTTTACTAGGAATATTCCAGCTTAGGGACAGACTACCGGAGAAAAACGATTTTGTTTCAAGTGAGATAGGTGCTAAATTTAAACAATACCAAACTTCACAACGAAGTGTAGTGCGTGGAAAAAGTTCCTACTGGCTTGGCGTCGTTTATTGCTAAGTAAATACTTTATTGCTTCCATACGACACACACCATCAAAAATTGGATTTCACTTGATCCTTCCTCAATCAATCTGCGTAACATAGGTATACTCCAAATACGCACTCTCCTATTAGCTTTGGTGCGAGCATTACATCATACATGAATAGACACTTCTATAAGAAGGCAGTTGACCACGGTTTATAGTCCACCTGTTTACTGACGAATTAACCAACTTCTTGCCAAGGAAGTGTAAATTTTCGAATGACTTCTGCAGCATCTATAGAAACGAAGAAGAGAAGGAAACTGTCGTTTTACCTCCTATGCACCTATCCGGCAGTGTTCCATAGAAGACTGCTCCATCTAGGGGCTCTTTTCTTCAATGGCATCAGCGAACTCGGGTCTCTATACGTCATAAATACATACATGCTAAAAGGTTAGGCATCTTTTTAAATGACATCTGCAGAATCTGTAGAGACAAAGAGGAGGAGGAAACCATCATTCACTTCCTATGCATCTGTCCGGCCCTGTCTCATAGAAGACTGATCCATTTAGAGACCATTTTTAAACGACCTTAGTGCCCATGAGCATTCTTCGTTCCGTGGGATCGCTAAGGACCTATTCTGGTCTAAGTGAGTCTGTATTCTAGTCCAGACTGCCACCCTAATCCAACCTGAGTACAAGTATCACTTGCACCGAACTGCATAGGCGCTACAAGTCAATACTGTTACATTGATACGCTGCACCAATCTGACTCCAGGTCACCGAATAATGCAAATCAAACGCTTCAATACAGCGTAAACAATAGTGCGACTGCAATAGTCACCGAGAAAAACTAGCGAGGACGAGAATATGATAAAATCGCTGTAACGCTTCCGAGAATGGCAGGTTGGCAAACAGGCAGACGCCATGAAGAGTTGAATTTCCAACAATTTCAGGTATGCACAACGACAGCCCCTATTGTTCCCGAGGACTGTAATGAAAACACGAAAGATTCATCGAGGCAAGGGACCTTCCGAAGATATTGTAGACGAAATGCCTAGAAGCCATGAGGCATTGGATATACCCATTCAGGGCATAACAAGCGAGATGAAAGAAGAATGTATTACGTATGTAGTTGTTAACGTGCTGTTGAACTTAAACGAAGGACTTTGCAATTAGACTCACTTTTGTTGCTTCGCCCTCCAGACTCTTTACCAATTGATGCAAATCTACTAATCTGTCCCACTGTATATAGAATGTCTGATAGACTTCCTCAGACAAAGAATCCCACAAATCTAAATAACACTCATTCCCAACTGCGCGTCGACCCAGACGAGCCAAACGAATCAACTTTGCGCTGAAATACAGCCCACACTCCCTAAGGAATTCCGCGCAATTGGACAATAAAACCCAAAACAACCTCTATACAATCTCCTCCTACCACCAACATTCCTTCAATACAGAATGCTAACGACATAAAAATTTCAAGGATAAATTTCGAAAAGAAAAAAACAAACAAACACTTCATTCTCGTGAAGTGTGCGCAATGACTCTTAATCTTGTCTAGGTATTTTCTCATTAAATCTCTCAACTAATGGTATCATCATGGACAGGTATTTTAGCAAAATCAACAGAAAAAAAAAACAAATTTTTTACCTGAATGCGCGGGTCTAGCTCGCCATGGTCTTCTTTTTTCGACATGTTTCCTCTTCGATTTGGAAGTTTCCTTCAGCACTCGTCCTCGGCTATCCTTTGTTCACAGCTAACTGCACCACATGAACAAACAATATTCAACAATACATTGCACTGCACAACACAATGGTTAATTGGAATATTTTTACAAAAATTTTGCAAAACTGCATTCACTTTCCACTGCTAGCTACTACACAACACTTGTCACACGAAACGCCTGACGTTTTTCTTTCTCGCCTTTTTTTTTTTTATTTTGAGATTTTGACACAAACACAGTTATTTACATTTACTTGGGTCGAGAAATTATGTAATTAAATGAGATTCTTAATTGTTAATTGTGGCTGAATTACTATTAGTGAGAATATTATTTTCACGACGAACTGTTTGCGGGTACAAAAAAAAAAAAACAACAACGGCGACACAAATAGAAAAACAATCGACGACAAACCGAGTTCCAGTTAGCAAAAATAAAGGGAGACAGCTAAATACACCTCCTGGCACTGCCAGCACAAAGAGAACAGAGCACGATGAAGACCAGCGAACGATTGAAATTGAACGTCAAATGGATGAGTGGAATAGCAAATGGTTGGGCAACTCTACAACGGGAGAAATGCGTACTTTTTCGTTTTCATGTTTGTGCGCAGGTTGGGAAACTTTCAGACATGAATGCGAACACAGCGGATGTTTTATATTTAACACTTTAGGGTGTCGACATACTTTGAGTTCGAGAGAATAAATCAATTTTGGTAAAAGCAGCTATAAAATGGGTTTTTTCAATGGTTCCAAATGTTGTTGGAACACCACTCAAGATTGAATAGAGAAATCTAGAAGGAAGCCCACCTCCAAATATCAGAGAAGGCAACATACCTAGAGTGGATTTTATATCGAAAAATCTAACTGGAAATATACACTATACTATAGCTATACAATATACTTGAACGTACAAAGAAGGCCTCGATTACTCTTTACGCATCCAGCAGTATCTTCGGTAAAAATGGGGGATAAAACCAGCCACCATCCACTGGATGTACACCGCCAACGTTAGACCTATACTCACGTACGGCAGTCCAGTCTGGTGGCCTGCTGCCGCAAAGACCACAAACCTGAAAACCCCCACAAGGATCCAACGTCTAGCGTGTTTGGATACCACCAGCGCAATTAGGAGAACACCCATCACCAAATAGTCAAACGTCAAAATAAATCGCAGTTGAGTCTCCTCATAGGTATTCTCATAGGCCACAACTCAATCAATCAATCAATCAACTTAGAACAATGAGAATCACCATCACAGACCTATGCAGAGGGAGAGGAAGACTCAAAACAATTCCTCTGCGAATGCCCAAACCTCAACAGAACTCAATCATGGGAAAAATATCTTTCAACGACCTTAGCGTAGTAGTTGCAGTCATTCCCCCAACCTACCTACCAGAAAGCAAGTTGTACCTGTTTTATTGGAATTTCCTCGACTTTTGAAGAAGACTCACATTATCAGCATTCACCACAACAGCACTGAAGATATGCCATCTGACTCAAAAGCAGGACTATCATCACAAATCACTTACAATATGATGATCTGAGATGTTCATATCTTGCCAAAAGCCTCCTTATACTGTCAAAAAATGAGATGTCTCCGACTTGAAATTTTTTTTTTCCGAGGGTGGGTGATGAGACCAAGCTCAATCTGAACATCTCTTTCCGTAGGCGGAGATAATGGCGATCAAGGAAGCCTTGTTCTGAGTGAAATGTAATCCAATATCTGTCAATGAGTAAACAGTCTGGAGATGAGTAAACAGTTCACCATGCACCTATGCTGGGTGCCAGGCCACAGAAACATGAAAAAACCAAATGAAAATCTCTCTACTTGCAACATTTCGAGACAAATCTGGCCCTTTCAAACCATCGTGGCACACCTTATGAAAGGCTTTTGAGACGATAGGAATAACGCTTGAGTATATCTTTTTTTCTTCAAGGGTTTTTTCGACTATGTCAGTAATTCTGTTCACCTGGTTAATTGTCGAATGCTTACTTCTAAGCCCAAACTGGTGGTCAGGGATGAAATTATTATCTTCTATAACCGGTTGTAGACGCCTTAGTAATAGCCTCTTGAAAATGTTGGATAGAATTGGACGAAGCGAAATTGGTCTGTACGATTTTACCTCATTGATTTCCACAACTTTCATGCTTTGCCTAAAAGCATACTTTTTATCAAGGATCACTCACAGATATATATGGCTTTATCAGAGATCTGAATACTGACCCCCTTTAGCACTGGCTGAGTCAGATATTCACAAACTTTCTCGGAATAACCTCAGTTTTGGGAGGATTAATCATCTGTATTGCCAATATTCAGGAACACCGAGATTCAATCCAAGAAGCATTTCGCAGAGCATGCAAATAGTAGTTAAACCCGTCCGGACCATCGAGGTTAAATATTTTTCATCCGTGAAAACTACTTTTTGCTACTGCTGTCGCTATGCCATATGCTGACGTACGAAATCCAAACACTTGATTTTTTGCAACGGATTTTAATGGTGGTTTTTTATTAATTTTTTTTAGTTGCAGGTGTGAGGCAGTTTTATTCAATCGTTTAAAGGTCGATAAACTAGCACTTACTCCAACTTTTCCAATGACCGTGGACAATTAGAGGCTTTCAAAAGATTGTTTGTTTATCTTAAGCAGTTAGCTCTCCCCGTGAACGGCCTTTCATGCTTTTTTGTAATAATTACTCTTTTTTTTTTAAACACAAGAGACTTGCTTTCTGCAATTTGTTTGACTATTCTATATGCACTGTGACCGTCTTGCCATTTCGACATTTAATCACTCTTATTCTGCGTGCGTGGCGTGTTATGTACTAAAACGCCGATTGTCTTTTTTTTTAAGAGAAAAAAAAAAAACGCCAATAATTTTGTCATATATTATAGAAACTGTTTAATAATAATTCTAATACATTTCTCAACATTATGATTAATTTACTCATTGTATATATATTTTTTGTTTTTCTTTTTTTTTTCATATAGCATAGTAATAAAAATAATAGCATTTCATTATATAAGGAGGATTATATTAATCTGGATCATTACATAGTATTTTTTTGCTTTCTCATTAATTTTCTTACTTTCCTCGACAAATAAAAAATAAAAAAGAAAAAATAAAACAAAACCGAATAAAACTAATGAAAATTAAAACAAACAAGTTTTTAAGTATTAAAAAATACTCTTTTATCTTAACTAAAAAAATAATAATAAAAAAAAAAGTTAAGTTGATTTTTCTCATTCGCTATCGATATTCAATCCCACCCGTTTCTCTTCCTCTAACATGGCATCTAGTTCGTCTGTTAAATTAGCTAGCATATTGCCAATATCGTTGAGTACATTCACCGATACGGTTTTTGCTTGTGGTACACCACCAGCCTCAGCACCGACAAGGTCTGTAGCATATGTAACACTGCCACCACCTGAGGAGGAACTCAAATCTGAACAATCGGGAATAGCACCAATTGATACACTGCCACCGACTCCGACACCAACTGGCGGATAGGTTAGCGTTGGTGATCGAAGATGCACAGCACTAGATGCTGCTCCTGATCCACATCCTCCTACTACACCTCCTGCGGCACCGATGACGGTGGGATCAACGGATGCTGCATCATAGAGCAGTGGTCCGCCGGCATTTGAACCGGTACTATCGCTGCGAATCAATGTGGCATCGTGCAATGATGATGATGATTTTAACGAATGGAAAGAGTGTGCGATATTGGCGATTGTGTTGGTCGACGATGATGACGATGATGAGGATGATGACAGATGCTGCTGTGGCGGCAAGTCTTGTCTATTAAGTAGTCTTTGCTTAATGGTTCCGGTATTTTCATTAGCGAAGGGAATAGTGTCGATGGAATCGATGCTTGATGTTGACTGAAATGACAAAAAAAAAGAAAAGAAATTCAATGTTAAACCAATTACAGGGTGAACGTTAAAGTAATAAAAAAGGGTTGATAAATTAATATAAGATGTGTGACAAAAAAACTAGGTAAAATCAATTAAAATTTAATAGTATATATGTACTATGTAACAATTTATTTGTGTGTGGGGACGACATGGTGGCAGGATGTCAGTGCTACAATTATTAAAAAGAACAAAGATGTTACCGCTTCTGTTATCAGGACTTTCTAAGTCTGTTTTAGATAGTCAAAAGGAACAGCTACTGTGCTAACTTGATCTTCAGATGATGACCAATTGGCCAGGCAATTTTATAATCTAAACGAGAAGATCGACTTGGTTACAAATTTTACACCCGATGCCCGAAATAATAGTTCTCTTTTACTTTACCGCTTAATACGCCAACAGCCGAAGATTTTGCCAAAAGCTGAAGCAAACACACAGATGATGGAGGTCAGAATCCAAGCGACTTAAGAAAAACTCTGAACAACCACTATGTACATATGAGCAAGCCATTGCTACTAAAAACGGACCCTACATCTACGATCTGGTAAACATACATAGATATCAAGAGCCTCTTACGCTTTATCAGAAGTTCAAAATGGTTTAACGAGTAGGTAGAGAGAAACTTTTTTCTATGATCCATGTGGTGACATTTTTAGACATGTGATCAAATCCACACAATCAATGAAGATCTGCAGAAAATATTGCAAGCAGGGAAAGCGAACCTAGTAGACATCAATGGAAAGATCACAAAATATAGGTACATCTGCTTTATCTTAGCTTCAAACGAATACCCGATAAATTGAGTCCGATAAGGTCTCAATTACTTGGTATTATCGTCAAAATTATTGTGCAAGCTACTTGTTCAGTATAGCTCCTACTATTATACGAAGCGGAAGAAAACCGTATGATGTCGTAGTGCTTCATGAGGCTATTTCAAAGTCAATCACCCAAAAAAAAAAAAAGAAAAAGACGAAGACCAGTACTAGAGTATTGTTCTCACTTTGGAGTTCGATTAGACTATTACCTACAGAAAACCTCCAAACACTTGCACATCGAGCGCTTATACTACATAAACTGCTACGGCAGATGTCCCAAAGAACTCATTGGCGTGGTCCTTAGAAATACAACCACTATGTAACCAATGCACATTAATACAATATATGTAATGCAACAGCGAGAACATCTATAAACTAAAATTCCTTTTGTTCGAGAATAAGAGTTTGCTCACTACCAAGGCCTGAATAAATAAAGTCACCTGGGGCCCAGAACTGGTTACTAGCTCTACAGGCCTTAGAAGTGTGCGATTTAGGAAACAGGGAAATGTTATTGGAGGAATGGGAGTCACAAACAACTACAATACCCACTACATCCTTGCCTCACTTAACGAGGAAACATTGTAGTGAAACCGGACTGGATGATGGTGATTTGAAGGGATTACTTGAAAAGTACGTCAGATATAACTTTGATATAATTGTGCAGTTTGTCTACCTAGGCTCCGACATCAATTCAGACAGTCACACGCCCACTTAGATTATGCAGAGTAACTGAATTGAGTGAATAGCAAATAGCATGGAATCTGCAAAGATATTATTTTGTTGATATCAGGCCATCAATGCAAATGACTTCCAATAAATGTGTATGAATGAATCTAGGAATCGGCTACAGTTTCTCTTATGTAAGAAAACCACTATTTAATTACATTTTTTTATTTTAAATCATTTATTTGTTTTAACGTTCGACATAAAGTACAAATAATTGAATATATGTATATGTATGCATAAAAGTAAAAATAAGTAATAACACGAACCAATATATTGGTCTATACATCACAAGTTCTTACTTGCCACTCAAATTGTGCTGTTCTACCGGGGTTACCTTTCCATGTAAAAATGTTTCTCATATCGGGTGGATCTATCAACATAGACGATATTAAGTACTCATCAAAGTGGATATTCTTAAAATAGCAATAATCATCGTTAAGTTCGATTCGCCATGCATTTTTTATGCCAGCATTTCCACCGGGTACCCAGGTAAATACGTAACGAAATTTTTCATTATAATCAACATCAGATGCATACATAAATTCCGAGTGCCTTTCGATGTTCTTAAAGAACACATTTCTACCGAGTTTAACGACCTGCCAACGGCTTCCTATTATAGGTATGCCCGGTACAAAGGTGAATAATCTACGCCGTTGTTGATCATAATTGTACGTGGCATTGGCAGCAAATAGGAATTCTTCACTTGCATGACTCCATATGCAAACTGTCTCTGTGAAGAATAGATGTTTAGCGCACATTGGCATTGCAGCCGCTGCCAAATCAATTAATTCCCTGTACTCGTCGGTAAGATATTTGTAATCGGTCATATCTCTCATACCACTCAAATCCGCTGCTATGTCTATTATAACGTCATCATTAAGCTTGCCATCTTCTTTTAGTTTCCAAAATAGTTTCGCAACTGCGGGTAAACGCTGGACAAGATGTTCATGGCTATCGAGGTTCCTAAGTATGACTGCTGGCGGCATCTTACCGTATACATTGTCAATGAGCAATTCCATTACCTCAGTATTAATGTCTGGCAAAAAGAAGTAGAGATCTTCGCATGCCCTTATTCTTGCTGCATTTTTCGGATATTTATCGTTACTCATGGCATCCGCTAAAAATTTCGCGAGTGATACCTTTACTGCCTCCACAATTTTTATTAATAATTCTTCGCTTTTCTCTTTCGGTTCAGGTCTAACATTTGTTTGGTTTAGTAATTCCGTTTGAAGGAGTGTGCCTAGGATCATCAATTCATCTGGATCTGGTTCTTTTTCCTTCATCATTTCCTCGAATACGCCCTTTACAATATCGTAAACTGGAGTAGTGAATACTAATGCTCTCACAAATCCCATAGCCAATTCGAAGCCATTTTTGTGGTAAATGTCTCTAGCGACTTGGTCTACATCCCCTGTAGGCATTGATATAAGCATCTGTTGTGCATAGGTGTGTTGATATCTATTTATGGCTGTGACAATGTCCTTTGGCATATCTTTAGTATCATCACGAATTGTATCACCATCTGTAATTTGATTAATTTAATTTTTTTTTTACTAGTTCTTAAGATTATGTATGTTCATATGTATACCTCCAAATTTTTCCACAGAACTATAGGAATATAAACTTGCAAAATTTAAACCAGCATGCCAAGATAGGATACAGTAAGCAATCAAGGATATATGCAAGGTAGACAACATTTTGAAATTCAAAAGATGTACAGATAATGTGACCTCCTCCTGAAGTAAGTTAAAATATTTGAAAGATATCGCTTATCGGTGGAAAAAAATTTTGTTACTCACTTCCACTTTAAGTGTAAACGGGAACTGCGTACGATTGGAAATGCGTCTGAAGAATGACTGTAATTTTCTATTGAATTTATATGTATGTAAAGGCATGATATGGTACACAGTAAGTATGATAGGAATTCCTTTATGAAAAAATCCACGCCCTTATCGTCACTTTTTTTTTTTTGCAATTTTTCAATTTTAAAAGTTGGTATTAACATTTTGCTATGTTACCAGATATTTCATACTCTGTAAAAAATACAAAAAAAAAAATGCACTGCAGTTTTGATATCCTTGCGCGATACTTATCCTACGACTCTGGTTCCATGACACCATAACTTCGGCTGCTGTGCAAATTTAGAGTTGATTTTTCTTGCATTCTGGACTAGATTCGGAAAGGGTTTAAGCCTGTACTGAATTGTAGTCCAATCTTCACGGTCCGATGCTGGTGTTTTCGTGGATACCGACGACACTAGGCTCATAAAAAAAATCGCTGTACTTATCGTCAACTGTATTGATTGACTCTAGTAAAGAGACTTTTTGACGCCCATGTGCTAAGACACGCTCTACTCTCCACAGATCAAGTCGAAAATTTAAACGTAGAACGCACGGATGTCGGGTACTCTGCTTTCAGAGGTTTACCCAATGTTCGCATCATGTTAAATTTCATAGAATTTTCCGTAAATGCTCAGTATTCGACTAAAAGGATCACACAACTATAATGTATTCATTTCAAATAGTTGTCTGAGGGGCAATATTCATCGCCACTCAGAGATATGGTGAAGAACATGCCCATTAGGCTTCTTCGTCCTCATTCACTTCACCACTTCAGATAAAAATCATTTGCCCTTGAAAGGCATAAAAGTATTTGACTACTATATCGTGGGTGTATTCTAGCGGCTGACTGTGAGATTTTGTTTGCAATAAATAATTGATTGGAACCGCCTTGAAACTCTACTTTATATCGCAACTTGTACAGTGTTCAGCGACAAAAGAAACAGCATTCCTTCTTATGGACTTAAAATAAAGTTGAAAACTACTAGACTAATTGATTGCGAAACGCATGCTACTCTTATTCATGGGACAACTAAATGAAGAGTGTTATTACCTATATTTTGGACGTGAACAGGCAAATAAACACCGAATCCAACGAGGAGGCTGAGAGGGGATGGTATCTAATACATACATATACTAAATCCAAATCGTTATCGCCAGTCTATGACAAAAAGAGATCTGCAGATCTCATGAAACTCAGTCGTAGGGATATTAGGACAGCTGCTAGTGTCGTGACAGGACACCGATACGACTTCTCTAAAAACTGCAGGGACGAAGACAAAATAGAATCCATTCGTCACTTGCTATAAGATCGTCCAGTACTATTTCCTTGCGGAACTCGACGATCTAGGAAATATTAAGCTAAGCAAACTCCTGAGATGCGTACATGCATCTGAGTGGTTTAGTTCAGGGTTCGACGACTGAAAAAAGGTTCGCATGAGTCTTATAATTAGGCATAATGGACCGTTGACAACTTTTTGTCACCAATTTACCTAACCTAACCTCGGGGTGAACGAGAATTTATTGAAACTAAAGCACCGTTTCTCAGTGGTTAGTTCTAGAATCGTCAAAACCTTATAATCGAAATAGCCCCAACCGCTTCTTCCGAGCCGAGATGTTTGGACATATGGTCAGACAGGTCATCGCACTGTCAATAGATGAACATGTTCTCTTCACAGATGATTTGAAAATGGATATGGAGGTAGGTCCTGGAATCTTTTTGACAGAACTCGCGCTTGTTCAGTCGAAGAATTGCCATGCATATAGACAGTCAAATAGCCATTAAGTTTTCAAATCCAAATTGATTAACTCGGTATGGTTTCGAGACTTCATTACCGACTGAAAGGCATTAAATAGGAAAACACAATGAATCCATAGGGTTCCGAGTAAGACTGCCAACTTATAGCACAACTTCTTGTCAATATCGAAAAGATTTCGAATTCAATCGCTGAAATTCGTTTCTAAAATATCCACAGATGTAAAAATTTGGTCTCTCATTAATCTCCCACACCACGGACAAGCTTCAGACATTCACACAGAATTTTACAAGCAGGACAATGCCTCGGTAGTTTTTAAAAGAAATATGATCTCCTCTACTTGTTAAATTTACATTGTTTCCGATATAGTCTAGGTTAAGCGACGAAATATTTTTAAGCCCGCTTCAGTAAACTTCTCTTTTATTTCTGAATTTTAAATTACATATATTCAAATGATTTAAGAATGCTTTATAGGCTTCTAAATGCCATCGGAATCGATGACTGAGTGATACGATACCACGACTGTCGATTCATCTGTAACTTGTATATGTAGCTACTCTACTTTCGGTAGTAAACGAAACATAACTCATTGAATATTGAAAGGATTCAACCAACTAGAGACAAAAAAATCATAACAAAGACTTGAAACAACGGTTGTGTTTGCAGAATTAATATTTTTTTTTTATTATTTATTAATATACATGCATGTATGTTTGTAGTTACAAGTTATGTAATAGTAGAAGTAAAATTTAGATTTGACACTCTCTAACCTGCCACTCAGCTATTAGACCATCAGGTACAGAATCTGGACCTTTTAGTGTAAAAACATATTTCATACCCTCTGGTCCTACCATCACCGACGAAACTAGGTACTCATTAAAGAAAAGATTCCTAAAAGAACAATAATCGCCTTTAAGTTCAACTTTCCATGCAACTTTTGTACTTGCTTTACCGCCTGGTAACCAAGTAAACACATTCCGGAATGTATCGTCATAATCGATATCAGCAGCATACACATATTCCATATGGCGATCAAAATTCTTGAGAAACACATTTTTCTTAATCTTGTCGGCAACCCAATGAAAACCTATAGGAGGTTGAGTTATAACCCAAGTGAACACACTACGCCGTTCTATGTCATAGCTATAAGTTGCATTTGCAGCATATAAGTATTCTTCGTTTGCTCGACTCCAGATGCAAATACCTTCTGCGAAGAATAGATTTTTGGCGCACATCGGAAGAGATTCTACTACCTCTCTTACTCGTGCCTTCAGATCTGCGTCAATAAACCTATATCCGGAAAGTTCTTCATGCCGTGCCAATTCAGAAGCAATATCAATGATAACGTCGTCGTCAAGTTTACCAGTATTGTGCATTTTCCAAAATAGAGCTATGAGTCCATTCAATCGCTGGTTCATATGCTTTTGGTTATTGATCAATTTAAAAATGGTTGTTGGCACTATTTTACCGTCTGTCTTCTCAACAAGCAGTGTCATGACGTCTTCATTGATGTCGGGTCGAAAATGGAAGAGCTCTGTCAATATTTTATTTGTTCTTGAATATTTATCCTTAGCCATGGCAGCGGCCAAAAAATCCGATGCTGATTCCTTTAGTTCGTCTATCATTAGTCCCAATAATGTACTATTAAAGCATTGCTGTGCCATGAGGTCGTTAGTTTTCGAGTGGTTTAGCACTTCATGTTGGAGGGTTGTAGCTAAGACAATCATTTGATGTGTATATAACTCTGCATTGTCTTTGTTTTTCTGAATTTCTTTGAATAATCCTTCTATCAGATAGTAACTTCCATCAATTTGTATAATTGCATCTATAAAATCAATGACCAAATCGAAGGTACAATATGTACAGATGTCCTGGATGGTTTGTAAATAGTCGTCAGTGGGCGTTTCTGTGAGCATATTCTGAGCAAAAGTAAATTTGCGGTTTCTGATCGCTGTTATAATATTCTCCGGGTAATTTTTACTATCACTGGCATAACGTTTAGAACGTGTATCACTATGTTCCAGAAACTTTTCACCTGTTAAATCATTATCTATTTCATTTTCATAATTCCTATTATTTTCGTTGATAGCTTGGGCACAGCTTGATCTGATATCCAAAGATAAGATGCAACAAAGGATCAAAAATAATCGCAAGTATGACTTCGATTTCATCATGGGAAGACGTAAATTCCTGCAAAAAGTTTGGATATTTTAAAAATTATCTCGAATCAATTAAAAGGATAAATATTTATGTACTCACGTATATATTTCTCAAAATGTTTTAGCTGTGATTTAAAAATGTGTCCTATTCGAAATGCTTCCGTGGAGTGACTAGATTTTTTCACGAGAATTGTATCACAAGCTGGTACAGTAAGCATGATTGGAATTTGCATTTAAAATGCATAAACCACGCATTAATCGTTTTTTATATAATATTTTATTTCTTTTTGAGTAGTTGGTATTTACATATGATATCGAGTGTTGATAAGGTTGCCAGATGTACTACTTTCGGTAGGATATTCATAAATTAAGTTCTTTATATCTGGAACAGCTAAATAGTAATAAACATGAAAACACACAATAAGTCGCATGACAACCAACACCGGACTGTAACACTGGAAGAATAGCCTGGGTGGCACAAAAATATTCTTCGGTAAAGTTAGATTGCTTGGGGCAAACATAACCCAAGCCATTAAGATGCTTTCTTCTCCAAATTAGAAGAACATTTTCTTCAAAATTCATTTTAACAATTAAACACTGACAACTTTGCCGTACGAAATTTTACACAGATATTCTATGGCTAAATTGTATATCAAAAACTCGCAGTGGAGACATTCCTTGTCGATAGCCACAGGACACAATCTGTTTGGCAACCACTCATTTTTTTTCATGTTAGGAAACACTCACTTGGAGCAGTCATGCAACTCATACAACTGATCCATTGTACTACCAGGAAGAAAAAATCAGTATTACCCATTTTACTGTAATTTCTTCGACTTTGGGTGAAAGCCGAGAATGCGCTTCAGCGATGAGGAACATCAGGCGGCATATCTAGTATGATAGTACAGTCCATGACAAAACTATCAAGGAGAGGTAAATCAAGCAGAGCATCAAGAGTAGATCCAGGCGTACTCGAGAAAGCTCCCGTGCAGACGAGACAGCCCGTTCTTTGGTGTTATGTGCTGAAGGCAGTCACACATTTATTTGAAAGCCCCCTCCACCAAACAACCAACTATCATCGGCTATTATAGAAAAGGTCTTATCATAGCCGTATAGATCCAGAAAACCCTTTTCGGTGATAAGCCACATGTCTTGCCAAAAGCATCCTTACAGTGCCAAAAAACTGAGACCGCCTTGGATATCTTCGAATTAACATGCTTTGTCCAAAGTTTCTTATCCAGGATAAGTCCCAGATAATTCATCGAAGATCTTGATAGTGACTCCTTTTAGCACTGGGTGAGTCAGACCGGTCACAACACTCCTTCTCGTGAAGAAAACAACCTGATTGACCGAAAGCCCATTCATCGACCATGTCTAAGGCTATCTGCGCGATAGTACAGGCAGATAGTCTGTAGGCATGTCGGCATGTCTGAGCGTAGACGTTTGAACTATTGAGAGTGCAACACAGAGTCAACTACCATGCACCATAGATGGAGATAGAACTCCACCTTGCAGACAGCCTCTGTTAACTCCTACCATGAAATGGCGGCCACAGTCCTTGTTGTCTAGCAGAGTCACACATGCACACATGCAATCAAAAGATACATTCAATTCTAGCAACCAGATTTTGAAGCGCAGTCTCACAGGATTTTCCACTCTGGGATGCATGTTGCATCTCAAATAGAGGGTGCTCAGTGCAGAAATAATCTCTCCAAGTTTTTGAGCAAAAAAGGAGAACAAACTTATAGATCTGAAACTCTTAGCGAGGGAGTAGCTATTTCTACCAATTTTTGGTATAACAGTCACTAGAACCGTATGCCAAGGTATAGGATAGGAATATATGCCAGATTCTCTTCAGAGTTGGCAGCAACTGGATTATACTGGCAACCACTCACAAGAGAATAAGGAATTTGTATAATAAACAATGTATGCAGAGGTTTCTGTAAAAAAAAAACACAACACTCTTTCTGTGTCACTGTTCAAGAATCAACTCATTTTTTTTTCGAAATCTCCAGCTCTGGCAATTAAACCACCAATATATATGTACGTATCTTTAATTACCATACAACCAGTAGCGCTATGAGCACCATTACACAGTTTTGTTTTTAATTAGTCCATAAATAAACAAAGCGTTGTAATAAGTCAGAAAAGGGACACTAAGTGCGCATTTTAGAGGAATAAGTTACGATACGCTTAGAAGCAGAACTCACATATTTGTATCTCTCCGTCCAAGCATCAAAGTTTATAACGTATACACAGTTAAAGAAGCATTTTGAAATTTTATATTTCTCAACAAATAAAATACAATTATATACTACATACATACAATTGATTATATACGAGTAAATAAGTAAATACAAGCAGCATTTCCCATACGAATCTATAAGTCTAACAAGGTCTTATTTGCCACTGAAATGGTAGACTATAAACAAACGAATTCTTCTGTTTCCATGTAAATACGTGCTTCATATCGCGCTGACTTATCAACCATGATGCATACAGATACTCTTCATATTGGACACTTTTCAAATGACAATATTCCCCACTAATTTCGATATTCCATGCATATTTGTCTTCCACCGTTCCCCCTGGTATCCATGTAAAGACGTTACGCGATTCAAGATTAAAATCACTATGATCGGCATACAAATATTCATTATTTCTATCAATATTCCGAAAAAATAAATTCCTTCCAATTTTTTCGATTTTCCAATAGCTCCCTGTTACCGCATTCCCTGGTAACCAACTGAATACCCGGCGACGGGTTATATCAAAATTATATGATGGTCCAGCGGCATACATATAACCTTCGGTTGCCGGATTCCATAGACATATAGTGTCTTCAAAGAAAAGATTTTTCGTACAAGTCGGCAATAGGATAATAACATCATCAACTAGTTTCACTACCTCAGGACTGAGGTACGTGTATTCGTCATTTTGTCGAACGCTACTCAAATTTGCAGCTATATCTATTGTCACGTCATCATTCAGCTTTCCTGCATTTTTTAATTTCCAGAACATTGCCACGAGTCCAGTTAATCGCTGTGTCACATGTATATGTGTATTCATGTTATTAAGGATAGTTTGAAGTGGTATAATTCCAAAAGTCTTTTCAACGACACGTTTCATTACTTCATAATTTAAATCCGGTTTCAATAAGTAAAGCCTCTCGCACAGTTTTATTTTTGTTGGATTTGTTGGATAGGAATTATTTTTCATGATGTTCGTCAGAATTTCCGAGGAATTTTGTATAATGTTATCCGCAATTGAATTATATAACTTTTTAGCAAGGGCTTTTGTTACATTTTTTACATTTCGCTGAAGAATTACTTCAGATTGTACGGCTGTGGCTAAGTCCATCAGCTCGTATACGTCTTGTCCTGATTCTTGTCTCATTGCTATATATAATGCATTAAGAACTTCATAGGCCTCAGTTATGATTGACAGTGCTTTTGCAAAGTCAACAACAACATAAAAGCTGGAGCCTTTGTACATATAGCTAGTGACTTTCTCAGCCGTGTGTAGTTTCCAAAGTAACTGTTCGCCAAACGTAAATTGACGATTCCTGACTGCTTCTACAATGTCTTTAGGAAAGTTTTTCTTATCCACAGAATCACCGATACATGAGCATGGCGGGCATGATGGCGTTGCACATGTTTTATTCTCAATTTCCTGGGTTTTTGCGTATACAGCAATCTCAGTTTTATTTAAAAGATTTCCCATTGTTTTGGAATTCGCCAATAGACTCCTTACGGATTCATCTAACTTGCTCTTAATATCCTCACTATTGTCGACGATCTCATTAATTTGTCTTTGAAGTTCTCTGATGTGTGGTTCGAGTGCTGTTAGGCGATCATTAACTTGTATCCAATTCTCTAGTTTGTGATTATACTGATTAACCGCGGGTTGCTGGTCTTGACTTGTCTCCTTGGATTTATTTGAAATAGAATTTGATTTTGTCTGAACATCATTGAGAGTCACTAAAATATAGCAAACGATCAAATGGAGTAGCGAACGTGACCACATTTTTTTTCTTGGAAAACTGAGTCATAGACTTCCTGTAGAAAATTTTAAACATTCAGAATCGTATGGCTTATCTTATTAAAAAATGTATAACTCACTTGTACTTTTGCTTTAAATTGTAATGAAATTCGCTAACTATCTGAAATGGACTGCACAGACTGCTTTATTTTATATACAGATGTGAATACGAGATGCTGTAAGTGCTTAGGAATTTTCACATTAAATATATTTATCGGTTTCTCTTTTTTTCTTTTATATTTCTCAAAGTTGGTACAAATTAACCTACAACGCCTAAGATGTTTATTGTTTTGAATGACGTGGATATAGGATTGAGTCGGCTAATAAGCAGACATCTCCCATAAAGTGCCACCAGTGCCATGCATGCATGCATTCTGAAAACTTTGAAATATTAAACATTTATAAAAGAAACTCTCAGCTCTTAACTTTCTGCTGTTGGCAAACATTAGCAAAATAAATTTTCCACGTATACGGAAGACAACAATACTGATGACGATACCAATACAATATTATCACACAAACCAACCACCACTTTGTACAAAGCCACTATATAAAGGAGCCTCCTTCGAAAAGTTTCAAATAATGCAATTCTATTAGAAAAACGGATGACAGCGTTGCTCAGAGAGTGATAGACAAAAAGATGCAAGGGCTTTTTTGACACCGAGTCTCCTTACTTTTCAGAAATTCGAAATTCTACCAGACTTCAAGTAAAAATAAAAAACAAAAACTCAAACAACACGTGTAGTACATAAAGAAGGGCTAGATAATGATTTTATTTGGACTTTCTTGAAAGTAATAATACATAATGCAATCAATTAATAAATGCAACATCTTCACAAGTTCTGAATTGCCACTGAAACTCGCTACCGGGATTTGCATTTAGTGTTGCCCGTGTAAAAACGTACCTCTTTTCATCCAAATCTATATACATAGATGCAAACATATACTCACTATAATGGGTATTCTTCAAATAACAATAGTCATCAAAAAGTTCTAAATCCCATGCTCCTTCCATTTTCGGATTTTTACCAGAAAACCATGTCATCACATAGCGCATATCGTCTTTAAAATAATCTTCAACAGCATACAAGTACTCGTGGTGTTGATGATGGTTCTTAAAGTACACTCGCTTACCGATCAATTTTGGATACCATAAACTTCCTATGATAGCTCTACCAGGCCACCAAGTGTACACCATATGCCTTTTAGTGTCATCTGATTCCTCCACAAACAAGTATTCTCTCGCTCCCACGTTCCAAAGACAAATCATTTCTTCAAAGAACATATTTCGTGCACAACTCGGAAGATCTGCGACCACCATTGATATATCATTCTGCTTATCCGTATCCACACGCTCCTTATCAAGACGACTCAATTCCGATGCTATCATTAGAACAACCTGGTTATCTAGAATTGGTGCTTCTCTTACCCTCCAGTACAATGATGTGATTCCAACTATTTGTTGGGAAATTTGTGTGTGCTGTTTTATGTTTTTTATAATCTGTGGACAGGGTATGATTCCATAGGTAATATTTATGACATCTTTCATCATCTCATCGGATGCTTGTGGCGACATCATAAAAATCTGTTCAGCCAATTTCAAAGCTATTAAATATTTGTTCAATTCCATTGCTCTTGCCAAAATTTTTGGTACGGTTAACCTAATAGATTCGGTAACTTCGTCGTATAAAATCATCGTATTTTCTCTTATCTTAGGGTCAATCTTTTCATGGTCAAGAAGATGAGTTTGGATAATAAATCCTAATTCTATTAATTGTGACGGATTATCTAATTTATTTTTGATCAAATAATCATATATGGCATGGAGGAAATGATAAGTGACGGTTGTTGTGGTTAAGGACTGTGTAAAGTTCAACAGCAACATGCAATCCTTCGACGAATGCTCAAAAACATCTTTAACAATTTTTGGAATCTGGCTAAAGTTATCTTCTTGTGAAAGTAAATACTCAGCATCATTGAAGTAATTTCTTTTGATCGCAAGTACAATATCATGAGTCATATCTTTAATAATTCCACCTCGGAAGATTGGTTTAGGTGTATTAGATTCTTCTTCTTCTATAGTTGGTGTTGTGAACTCCGATTTAGAATCCTTTCCATTTGATTTTAAGCCCATATTCAGTGTATTGTCTATTTCGAAAAGCTCATCCATATTTGCTCCTTTTGCAATTATCGATATGTCGTCCGACTGAATCAATGCTACATTTTGGTCTAACATATTCGTTAAGGTTTCCTTTAAATCATGAATTTTTTGTATAACTATTTTCCTTTCCTCTGTATCAGTTGTATTTTGAAGTAACTCATAACCATGATTAATCTCTTTCTTCAGAATTTCTTTCATTTTGTTCATGTGTTCAGTGTTCTTATCATTTTTTTTTTCTGTTTGCAACAAATAAATAAATAGAATCATTAGAGTTAGAACTATTAATCTGCATATCCTGCAATCTTACCATCAAGGGACAACTTTTCGATTGTGTAGATATTAGTGGCATAATTTAAATTGATGTGCCAAATTGATATCCAACAGGCGATTAAAATTAGTCGCAAATATGACCACATATTGTTCTTAGATTCGTGTGAGAGATGAAAGCTAAGCGGTATTATGCATGAAAAACTAAGCCTTCTTTGTAGTGTACTTACTTACTTGGTTTTAAAATTTATTAAAAGTTTCGATTACAAAATATACTTCTTTATTTAAACAGATTCGCTCGATGAATGCGTGCAACAGGAATGAGATATTAATATGACTCAGTGGTCTACTTTCGATTTATGTATTTAAAAGTTGGTAAAAATGGTTTGATTTTATGAAGGTCTAACATATCAAATGGGAACTGTGTTATCGTATACGTAAGCATCAGTTCAGTGAGAGAAAAAAATCCAAAATATATATCATTACTTAGGATGACAGTCAAAGAGGAGTACTTAAGCTGTGTTCATTTCCAAAGACTCGTGTATGTTTGCCAATAAGTTCTTAATTCAAACACAGCAACATTTTCGATAATATTCCAACAAAAGATTAAGTGGACTGGAAGTATCATAATCACTTTCATAATTGCAACTAGCTGTTGCAGGCAGGTTTTACGGGTGTTCAAAGAATAGGTAAGATCACAGGCATCTATGCATTATCCACTGTCTATCTACTCTCGATAGATGGATTTCGAAAGACTTTGAAAGTCGTTGATGGGGGGTTTTTACAGAACATGACCAACTGTGACACTTATTAGAATGATTTCTACAGAGATCCCAAAAAAAAAGTGCTTATTAGGAATCATCAAACGCGACAGACTTAGACAGACGTTCGCTTGCTTTTTATAACAATTTACATCAAGCCGTTTATGTCACAATGAGTGTGTCTCCCTTGATAAAACTTCCTAAATATTTATGACGTTTAAATCATGTTTGAGAAATTTAAATCCAAGATGGGACATTTTTGGTAGGATAGTTGGTGAACGTAGACACGTCTATAAACAGGCTTAGGGTAATTGACTTTGCTTTGGATCAAAACGTAACTATAGGAAGCAAACGATTTCCTCATCCCTAGTTTATTTAAGCTAAAAAGACAATTGAGTATATGTACATACATATATTCTTCGGCACTAAGCAGACCTCCACATCTTCAGCTCACCACAACATCCCGTCCAGTTAGAACCACAGAAACTGTACTCTACTAGTTAACAAACATGCTCCAGCAATCACTTGAAAACGAGAAAACAGTAATATGCGCATTTTTGAACACCAAAGGGACAGTGGGCTGAACCAGTGAGATACATATTGCACATATTGCATAACTAGATCCTGCCGCACAGCAGCTCTAGAGCTAGCTAGAGCTAATGACCTTAGAGGTTGCTTCTCTAAGGTCATTAGAGTGGGGCCAGACTAACAAAGTAACCCCTTACTAGGTACCAGGCCACATAGGAGTAGAAGAAAATAAAATACCTGAACTAACAAGCATGTTAGATGGAGGCACAATAGGAGTGCTAATATGCAATATGCAAGGAGTGCTAACTGCTTCTATAGGTATATTGACCTGAGTGTGGTCTGGTGGTGGTGGGAGTGGGTGCCGTGGCTCAAGTGGTTCCAGTGCAAGCGGTTCCAGGTTCAATCCCCAGACAACACCTAAAATTTCTTTCACGGCCCCACCTCTCGCGAGCGTTTGACAAACATCCAAGACTAAAACTGTCATGAAAAAGCTTCTCAAAATTGCCGTTCAGATCCGGCATTAAACAGTAGGCCCCTTCCATTCATGTGAAGAATATAACACGCACAACACAAATTGTTGTGAGAAGCTAGGCCCTGGGTCCCATGGACCTGTTGCGTCAAAAATTTGTATTTGTATTTATTTGTGGTCTGGTGGAGTAATACATATGTATACATCTTTTCCTATTCACCTTCTTTGCGAGAAGGGCTAGTATGAAGGCAGAAGTAGAAAGGTTTTGAAACCAAATCTGTCTCCTTTTTCGTCAGACAGCACATACTTAAGTGACACTAGAAACGTCCTTAAGGATTATCCTACCTTCGCCCGTAGTAGGTAGCAGAGCATAAGCGCTTACGCGGTCTTTTACGAAAGATGATTAATTTCACCATGTGCGTCTAAATGATTCTATCCCGACAAAAATTTCAAAAGTCTTTGAAACAGTGGCTTTTAGGCGATTATTAAGCCCGAACCTCCAAGCTTTTCATACAAGACAAATATTGTGTTTTTTTTTTGTTAAAGATCTTGTGGAGATTCGATCAGACTGCAAGATTTAAGGTTATAAGTGGGGACAACCTGACCGAAATAAACAAAAAAATAAGATCAGTTATAAACACTAATTTTATTTAATGTTTTTATTTGGTTCTTTTAAAGGCAAAACATTAGGTAATCAATCGTCTAATGGAACATTACGGCACGTTCTTAATTCCCATTGATACTCCTTATCGAGTATTTCAGTTTCGGTTTTTCGTGTAAAGACGTACCTCCTATATGTCAAATCAATAAACAAAGTTGCATATAAATATTCATTATACTGTGCATTCTTCAAGTAACAATAATTATCAAAAAGTATAACATCCCAACCTCCTGCCAATTTCGGATTTTTACCAGAAAACCATGTCATCACGTAGCGCATATTTTCGTCATAATACTCTGTATCAGCATACAAGTACTCATGGTGTTGATGATGGTTCCGAAAGTATACCTGTTTACCGATTAATTTTGAATACCATAGACTTCCTATGATAGCATCTCCTGGCCACCAAGTATACACAGTACGGTGCTCGTTCTCGACTATTTCTCCCGCAAATAAGTATTCTTGTACTCCCCTGTTCCAAAAACAAACTATATTTTCAAAGAATATATTTCGGGCACAAGTTGGAAGATCTGCGACAACCTTTCTTAAAGCGATCCGTTTATCCGAATCCATATGTTTCTTTTCAAGACGACTTAATGCTGAAGCTATAGCTAGCACAGTTTTGCTATCTAAAATTGGTGCTTCTTTTAGTTTCCAATATAGTGATGTGATTCCCGCTATTTTTTGTGAAATGTTTACATGAGTCATAATGCTTCTTAGGATTATTTCGTTAGGAACTTCCCCATATGTAATATTAATAAGACCCTCCATTACTTCATCCGATATTTTTGGTAAAAGTTCAGCGAGCTTTTTAGCCATTGTTAAGATTGTTGGATATTTTCTGATTTTCATGGCTCTTGCCATAGTTTTCGTTACAATGAACTTTAGGGATGCAACAACTGTGTCGTATAATTGTTTTGTCTTTGCTTTTATGTCAGGATAGATATTATCTTGATCACAAAGTTCAGTTTGAATGGCATATGCTAATTCTATCAATGGAATCGGATATTCTTGATTATTTTCGACTAGATAATCATATATGGCTTGGAGGAAGTTATAAGTGGTTGTTGTTGTTGTTAAGGCTTTCGTAAAGTTGAGAAGTAACATTAAGTTATCTCGCGAAAACGAAAAAACCGTTTTAACAATTTGTGGAATCTCACTGGAGTCATTATGTACGACAAGTAAATACTCTGCATCATTGAAGTGATGTCTTCTGATCGCAATCGGAATGTCATCCGGCATGTCCTTAATACCTGTGCAAACATAAGGCTTTGGTGGTTCAGTTGTTGTTTGTAGTTTAGTTGTCGTTGATAGCTTAGTTGTTGTTGATAGCTTAGTTGTTGTTGGTTGTGCAGTTGTTGTTGGTTGTTCAGTTGTTGTTGGTAGTTCAGTTGTTGTTGGTAGTTCAGTTGTTATTGGTAGTTTAGTTGTTGTTGGTAATTCAATTGTTGTTGGTTGTTCAGTTGTTGTTGGTTGTTCAGTTGTTGTTGGTTGTTCAGTTGTTGTTGGTAATTCAGTTGTTGTTGGTTGTTCAGTTGTTGTTGGTTGTTCAGTTGTTGTTGGCTGTTCAGTTGTTGTTGGTTGTTCAATTGTTGTTGGTTGCTCAGTTGTTGTTGGTAGTTCAGTTGTTGTTGGTTGTTCAGTTGTTGTTGGTTGTTCAGTTGTTGTTGGTTGTTCAGTTGTTGTTGGTTGTTCAGTTGTTGTTGGCTGTTCAGTTGTTGTTGGTTGTTCAGTTGTTGTTGGGAGTTCAGTTGTTGTTGGGAGTTCAGTTGTTGTTGGTTGTTCAGTTGTTGTTGGTTGTTCAGTTGTTGTTGGTTGTTCAGTTGTTGTTGGCTGTTCAGTTGTTGTTGGTTGTTCAGTTGTTGTTGGGAGTTCAGTTGTTGTTGGTTGATCAGTTGTTGTTGGTAGTGCAGTTATTTTTGGTTGTTCAGTTGTTGTTGGTAGTTCAGTTATTATTGGCAGTTCAGTTGTTGTTGGTAGTTCAGTTATTATTGGCAGTTCAGTTGTTATTGGGAGTTCAGTTATTATTGGCAGTTCAGTTGTTATTGGGAGTTCAGTTGTTGGTAATTCAGTTATTGTTGGTGCCTCTGTTGGTAGCTCAGTTGTTGTCGCTAGATCATCTAGTGCTAACAGTGGTATTGCTTCGGACTCAGAATCCTCTGGAATTGATTTTAAATCGTTATTTAGTGTATTATTTATTTTTGGAAGCTCTTTCTTTGTCTCTGGTAGTGATTTAGATATAGTTAAAGATGAAGATTCATTTGTGTTTGACTCTTTTACAGTTCTCGATAAATCTTTTGACTTAATTAATGCCACATTTTTTTCTAACATATTCGTTAAGCTTTTCTCTAACTCGTGAATTTTCTGCATAACTATTTTCTTTTCCCTTATATCAGCTGCATTATATAGGAGCTCATAACCATGATTAATCTCTTTCTTCAGAATTTCTTTCATCTTGTTTATGCGTTCAGTGATTTTATCAATTTTTTTTTCTGTTCGTAACACAAAAAAAAATAGATTAACTTATAATCTGCATATTTTGGAATTCTAAGCAATCTTACCATCAAGGGGGAACTTTTCGATTGTGTAGATATTACTGGCATAATTTAAATTGATGTGCCAAATTGATATCCAGCAGGCGATTAAAATGAGTCGCAAATATGACCACATATTGTTTTTAGATTCGTGTGAGAGATGAAAGCTAAGCGGTATTATGGATGAAAAACTAAGCCTTCTTTGTATTGTACTTACTTTGTTGGTTTTGAAATTTATTAAAAGATTCGATTACAAAATATACTTCTTTATTTAAACAGATTCGCTCGATGAATGTGTGCAACAGGAATGAGATATTAAAATGACTCAGTGATCTACTTTCGATTTATGTATTTAAAAGTTGGTAAAAATGGTTTGATTTTATGGAGGTCTAACATATCAAAAGGGAACTGTGTTATCGCATATTTACGTAGGCATCAATACAACAGTTCAGTGAGAGAGAAAAATCAGTATGCACTGAAAATAAGGGTGAAAGTCAAAAGGAGAAACATTTTAGGAAGTTGCGTTAATTTCCAAAGCGAACGAAGCCAATATTCTCGATGTTGTGTGAATGAAATTCATGAAGTACAATTTTTACGTTGCCTTGGTCACTTCCCAAATGATGCCCATCATTTTTGTTATAAATACATAGATTGAGTATCCGGCATTATATTCCTCGGTAATTTTAATGTCTACAACATGAATTAACTTCGATACTCTAATAGAACTGTTGACAGTCTAAGTTTAACTTACTGAAAAACTTAACAACAATGAACACCTGGTTGGAAACGCTAAATAGAAGGTTTTATACGGGCTCATCACCGATGAATAGCAATAATGATAGAAATCAAGTCAATTACTTTATCATCAATACAAGAGTTGAATCAGTCAAAGGATATTCAGGACAGTAGTCAATTCAAAGTGCCGTCATCATAAGTGCCAAGGTACTATTAGGGACAAGAAAAATAAGAAAAATAATGGAGTTAGAACTACTAAATGAACGGATGAACAGAATACAGAATAAACCGATCAAAACGAGCGGTGGAAATGATGACAAAAAAGATATAAGAGTAAAGATTTTCATGGTTGTTTCATAAAGAAAAACATCTAACAGCAGAGCTAAAAATAGGCAGTGGAAAAAAAAACGCAGAACTTGGGCACCCAGGTTCCATACTTGAAGTTTCGGCTGTATGGCGCAGAACACTACACACAGCATATCAGGAAAAAAAACATACACAGAGTCTTCCGTGCTGAAGTACTAACAAACACGAGCTTTTGAAAAAAAAATGGAATACCTACATAGGTAGATAACTAGAAACGAAATATTGGTAGATCAGATTCTTCAAGTTATCTTACAAGGATGAAAGGAGAAGGATTGGAAGATCACAACTAAAATGAATACATAACCAGAGTCACTGTTAAGAAATGTACATCATCCAACTATTCAGGATAGTCACCTCGCGTGAAGATATATACATATTTGTATTTTGCTAACCCAACCAAACCAAACAACGACAAACTATTTGCGAATAGGTTGCTTTGCCGAATTGAGTCAACTGAACTTCGTAAGTATAAGCTTTTAAGTCTTTTGTGAATTTTTATATTTTCCTTCACTGTGGGAAGATGTTCTCCATACACACACTATAATTCGTTGGTTCACACTTGAATTTAAACTTTTCAATCAACGTTACAACTGACGCCCGATTTGAAGATCATCATCGACCGAAAATTGCTCAAACTTTGTATTTTTTTTTACAGAAATCCCCAAATAACGCGTATTTATGTATATTCCCGCTTAACTTAAGTAAATGCAAAACACCATGAGCACTTAAATTAGGGCTTTGGGAGATTATAAAATATACGATTCATTTTTCACTTCATTTAATGGTTGAAGCATCACGTCTGTGATTCATAAACAAGTAAATAAGTATCCACTTACCTTATTGTCATGCAGTTTTTCACAGTGTATCTCCGCTGTTGTCTGCTGTATAGTGGCATAATTTGCATAAATCGGCTGTGGTGGCTGCTGCATATTCGAAGGAATGTACGAAGTTGGTGCTCCCGCTGCATATGCTGAATATGGATGATTTTGTGCTGCTGCAGCAGCCGCAGCTACAGCTGCTGCCTGTTGTTCCTGTGAACTTAAAGTTCGTGCATTTCGTATACTACAGTGTCGACGTGGAGGCTCAGGAGCAATCTTTTTATTAGCCATTGGACTTCCAGTTAGATAGGGCTAGAAAAAAAAAAAAAAAAACAATTTTATTATTCATGTTCCAAAACTTGTATGCAAAAATTTACAGAATTCAAACTGGAATTATCTGTGCAAACTGCGTATTCCACTGGTGTATTCATATAATGATGCTGTGCATCTACAGGCATATTTTGAAGTACGGCCTTTTGAAGTACTTTGCAACGATCAGCAGCATTACCACGTTGACGAGGTAACGTACCGCCGCCTTCCTCATACATAAGCTCTCTAGCTGCTTCGTTAGTTGGTGTTATGTCGCCATCGTCATACGAACGGCGCCATGACTACAACAAAAGACATGAAAAATATGACACCCATGAATAGAAATACCACAAAAAACAAAAACTTACCATATTTCCAGGAGGATTACTAAGGACCCTGGCTCCCTGAGGTTGAGTGAAATGCCCATAGTCAGTGGTTGTGTAATGACTAAAAGTCAAATGGCTTCTGGTACTGTTGTCGTGAATGTCTTCTAAAGACTCTAAGCTCTTACCACGCGGCTGGCGTACCTGCAAACAATACAAATCCCACCAAAACCACTTGTTAGTTTGTTCAATTTGTACATTAATCGGTTTAATTATATTTAATTCAATTATTTCGTCCCACTATCTTCCGACAAGGTTACAACTCACCTTGATCAATACCACATCATTACATTCATGATTACTGCCAGTACATGTGAAATACGGATCAGTAATTCCGTAACTTTTGGAATCATCCCATGAGACTCTTGCTGTAGGCACTATTGTTGGTGATGGCAATTGCGAAGGAGCATGCCATACTTTACGATACTCCTAAAATTATCGTTCACGTTTTGTTTTCGTTTTTTTTTTTTTTTTGTTTGTGTAAGTGGATTGAAGTTTGGTACAAAAATTATAAAAGAAAAACAAAAGGAAACAAATTATGTCAACAAAAAATAAATAAATATCGTAATCAAACTCAGCTAAACGCAAATGAAAAGGCGACACAAAATTACAAAAACAACCCATATCCAAAGGAAACGAAACAAAAAAATATGTATAAAATTTCGGTCGGTCATTCTATCTAATTTCGAGTGCATTGCATTATAAGCGCCAGTCGAGCCTTTCCTTCTACAGCTATTGCTAATGATGTTCTGATAAGAAAGCAAACAAACTTTACCTGTTGTTGATACATTGATCCGCCAGGATTCCATTTTCCACTGATGATGTCCTTCACACGTTTAATGGCAAGTAAGATTTTTTTCTGATGGCCAAGCTTCACAATTCCAATATCTTCGAGATCTTCCCATGTGAGTTGTGTTACATCGCGTACGGTTTTATAATTTTGATCTAACAACGGTTGAACGTATTCCTCGAGGCGAAGGAGCTGTAACCATTCTTCAATGGAACCCTAAATTAAATTATAATGATTCGAATAGATTAATAGTAAGATTATGAATTAAAGAGACTTATGATGATAACTTACCGGAACAAAATGTGGCAGATTGTCCAACACCTGCAATTTATCAATTCTCTGCTTAATACGTTCTCGGTGGTGTGGATTCTTAATTCCTATAGCTGTTAAGTCTTCTGGCGTCATTCGTGCAATTGTTGGCAGATCATAACCTGCCGCAATAAATAGCTGCGCATATTCTTCATATTTCATTTCCAACAACCAATCGGCAATTAATTCATCATTACGCTGACGATCAACACTTCCAATTGAACATGAGCTAACACTACTACAACGTGGGCTAGATAATGGTCCACCGCCACCACGTATAGAAGCACCACCACCAGTCAAATATGATGATGCTCGACCTGAATCTAAGCTAGCAGTCGAATGTCGAGATCCAGAACCAGCTGAACCAGACGATGAACCGGGACTATCACGGCCCGGTGATTGTGTTAGATCAATACCTTGATCTTCTTGCAATGCCAATTGTTGGTGATAGTAAACAGCTGCTTTATGGGTAAGTGGTTCACGCATTGTTGCACAAAATACCGGCACATTTGCATATGTACCGGTACCGGCTAGTGTGTTAGGATTTTTCGATAAGTTCGCCATGCCGTATTCATTTAGTTCATCTGTTTGTGGATAAAAAAAAAAAGATAAAGAAGAATAAGAATAAATTTATTTAACGCCTATTAAAATTGAAAAAACGTAAACAAATGTTAAGTGCGTAGGTCAGGGTGAAAGTTGTACTTCGTAGGAAGAGACCGGTTAACCTGTGGTTTTTCTGTGGTAAGAAATAATTATAACAATGCTTAGAAGGACTAATTTTTGATGCTAAAATGTTAAATTAATGTCAGAGCATTGCATGGATTCAGTGATCCGAATCAACTTATTCAAAATTGAAGTCAATTCATCGCGTTCGTGTCACTATTTTCTGCATTGGAATCATAAAAATACAGAGAAAGACGAATTGAATTTCTGAGGGAAGGAAATATCCCGTAGACCAGTGAACAACATCTTGAACTACAGAACAGAACAAGGTTAACCAGTGCTGGTTCTCATTTTTCTAAGCCATCAAGTTGCGGTCTGTAAGGATACCTATGAGGAGAGTCAGCTGTGGTCTATTTAGCAAAAGAAGTAGTCCTTTTTTCAAACTATTTCATCATCAATGGTTGGTCCTACGCTCAAGTATGTAGAACAAACTTGGAGTGCGCAACTGGAGGCAGTTAGCTAACTGAAGAGGCTTGTTTGTAGAAGCCCAGGTCCACCCGAACTGTAGCACCACCTAAGTAAGTAAGTAAGTTGGTCCTGGCGATAGCAAGGACCATATATACACAAAGATCGCCAGAATCCTTAGAAAAGTACTCATTCTAGCGAGCTTGTGAATGTTTGTTTGATTGCCACACCGACAACCATCTGTTTGTCAGACATACATATGATGTTAGTTCACCAGTTTTTTTTGGGAATAAAACCTTTACCCTCGCCAATCTTTCTTCCGTAAATCTTATCAATGCAGGAAGTCACACTGTGATTGAAGCACAGGTACAGTTTTTCTTTTACCATTCAATGAACTTTTATTCAAGCAACTTACCTTTAATCCTAATTGCTGCAGAACTCTCCCTGGGTAAATTAAAGCCACCCTCTTCAATGGATGGCGATGACACCATACCACTATCCTCCGGCTTTGTAAATAGCGACGTGGTTTGATAGTGATCCGATGGTATAGCAGGCGGTGCAACCTTCTTAGCTTGTGGGTGTGGTTTCAAGGATCGATGCATTGTGTATTACGTTCAAGTGTGCCTGCAAAGAAACAAATTCAAAATTTCATTCATTTAACTAATTTATCACACAGCTTTGTAAATAGTAGTACGCCATGCCACTATGTATACACACACTGCATATCGAATCTGCCGGCTGTACACTACTATGAATGTCACCACATTGAGACTTTTTCTGTTTCCATCAAAAACAAGACCAAATTTTACAACAAAAGGGACACCTGTTCCAATTGGAAAGTGTGGTGGGCTCCGGCGAATTTGCAAAAAAAAAAATGTTATTATTCCAAGTGCAAACTTCACCACGCCCAGTCCGTGCTCCTCGGAAACAAGTTTTCAAAAATTTCCTCAGAAAAGCAATAAAAAAAAAAACAGGAGACTAAATAAAAAAAAAACGTTCATACCATGGCGATTATGTTCTCTTTGCGGAAGAAGAAAGCACCAGCGGGTAATTTATCAAAGCACTACGAATCGCCATGAACCGATCTCGATTTGTTTTTTTCACCAATTCCTTGGATGGACATTAAATTTTATGTTTTCACTAAGATTTTGTTTATTTTTTTTGTCGTGGCAAAGCGTTTTCAATGCAAAAATTCGTCGTCGTTTTTCGGCAACACTATGACGAGAAGTAGAAGAAGAAGGAAAAACAGCAGCAGCGACCTATTGATTTATGCTTTAACATTGTAACATAGATTTCTTCTTCTTCATCGGACAGCCAACAAACCAACCAACCAACCAGCCAGTCAGCAGCAGTACCAGCGAGAAGCACATCAGCACATACTAACTATATTTAGCTAAAATGCACTTTTTCATATAAAAAAAAAAAAAAATAAATAAAAATATCAACCATCTCCCATATACAAGGTGTCAGTGGAACAGAGAAGGAGAGAGAATTAAAAAACAATAAGAATGACGATGTAAACGACGAGGAGGAACAAATGTGTACAGTGGAGGCATGCAGTGGCAGTAGGACATGCTTCTTGGATAAGTATTAAGGCAGTACAGACTTTCAGTTTATTATTTATTTTCTTCTACGTACCTGCAGGGCGGGCTTCTATGAAGTCTCTAATGTGACAGATGTGGATAAAAAACTATTCATAGAGCTAAATATACCACGATACACTGGCTACGTTGTATTGAAAACATATCCCTCATTGTACCCATATTGTCATTTGTACTATGGCTCCAGAAGGGAAGACAATTCAGCGACTTACTCGAAAGTGATAGACAGCGAAGGGCCTAGGCAAATTAGAATATAGCTACTAGCAAGAGAGTCAGAATCAATCGCGATGTATGCAGCGCAATCTGGGCCAATGCGATTAAAAACAAATCACATGTGACAAAAAATTACTATGTGTACCGATCCTGGCAATACAGATCCTTGGTTCCAATTAATATATGTACGTTGGCATAGACGAACGACAGCTCTTTATGAAAAGCATCAAAACGAAGAAAGATAACAAAGCCCAACGAAGTAGAATAAAAAGTTTCAGAAAAAGGATAAGAAGTGTGGAAAGGGAGATATGGTTTGGGTACTAAATTACTCCACAGTACCCCAATCGAGACATAGAGCAGGAAAATATCTTTCCCTCCGGCCGCGTGTTATCACAAATCCTGAAAGAACTAGAACAGAAATATGCCGGGCGCCAACAAGTATCTGAATAGCAAGAAAGTAAGGAATTCTCTATAAAAAAAACCATCGTCCTTTTCAAATAAATGTCAACAGTTCCCAAAGAATGTGTTTGGCATTGAACAGAGTTCACATTCTGCCTCTGTTGACAGGTTTGACAGGCTAAGATAGGTTGAGGTGGTGACTACAACTACAACGGAGGTGCAGACTCACTCGGATCTCAGCGGATCCATTGTGTTCCATTGTGTTGTGGCGAACTTATTCACTTTTTTCTCGGGAAATGCGAACTGACATAGAGCTTCAAATAGCTTTTGACTCTGCTCTTATATACATATCTGCGGATTGAAACCGTCTGGAATTATGTCTTTTGGTAGTGAACTCTTGCTTATTGTGGCTTTTCCGGGTCTCGTCGCACCTCTTATCTGACACTACTTCTCAGTGTTCCTTCAATTCTTCAGCTCATCACTTATGTAATTAGCTAAGGAACTGTTGTGTTTTCAAAATGAACAAACTTATGAATAACATAACTGCTGCCACTTTAGTCGTTGCCTAATCGTGCCTAATGTCCTTCTGATAGAAATTTGTCAACAAGCAGATTATGCCCTTTTGCACTTTTTATCGATTATAATGGTGCCTATGACCGCATCTATGAAGACGAGCTATACAGACCAAGGCCTAGCTTTTGGATTCTTCCCAAACTCGTGCGATTGACGTAGTCAAGAAGTTTGCCCATCTAAGTTTCGCTATTAATGCACACAACGGCACTAGTGCTATGTTTAAAAGAAGAATAACTCTTGCCTATAGGTCTTTCTTTGAGGTAACAATTGAATAGCAAGGCCCTCTCCCGAACAAAGTGATGCAAACCCCTGATCATCCTAGACCCAACGATCTTGGATTTCAAATTAATAAAATTTAACAATCGGACGTGTAGCCTTCAAACATCCAAATAGGCGTTTAACAACACCAGCTGTGGTGGACTAGTTGTAAACTGCGTTGTGAGACATATAAATACAGTATGGTGGTTACTCTCCTCTGCCGAAAACACAGACTACACCACCCCACGTCTAAATTTTGATAAGAACTTCATCGTCATCATCCCTCCAATATCACTCTGGAATGAAGAAGCCCTACACTTCTATACTGAAGGCTCAAAAACCAAAGACGTAGTTGGTGGAGGTGTTTTCTCTGACAGTCTTAATCTTAAGCTCTTCTTCCGTCTTCCTAATGATTGTAGGGTGTTCCAGGCGGAAATTATGGCGATTAAAGAAGATTTATATTGGTTTGAGAAAAACGTGAGTGATATCTGCATCTTTTCGGACAGCCAAGCAGCTATCAAATCCTTAGAAAAGATTTCTATAAATTTTCTAGTAGCTCTAGAATGCCGACCGTCTCTCGCGGAGATGGCTGAGCTGTTCAATATTCACCTTTGTTGGGTGCCGGGGTATAGTGAAATTCCAGGACAACTGTAAGCTTATCTGGATGTTCCCTATTCCTTATACCCTTGACTAGATGAATGGACAAGTTACAAACTGAAAAGAGAAAAATCTTAGCAGTCAACCACTTTTTTGGAATAAATAAGAACTGCCGCTGAAATTACAGTCATCCTATAGACTGCAAAGGCTATTTTCTCATTCAATGTTGTTGGAATAGTAGGTACTACACTGTACAATACGACGACCTTATGCTCCAGCGCATATGGATATTTCAGCCAATGAAAGCAGATGAAATTTAAGGAAAGCTTCGGCGCTACATATTTCAAGTTCCTTCTGTTCCTCTGTAATAAAAATCTATTGAAAAGGAAACCTACAGTTTTGTGTTAGGTACGCGCGTAGGCGAGTGGAGGATTCCACAACGCCACACTCAGGTCAATACGTACCCTTTGTCAAGTTTTGAGCTAAGTGAGTCTTCAAATTCAGCACGAGGGCAGAGCGCGGTAGAGAAAAACCCCGCCTAAGATGGAACACTCAAGTCAAAACGGACCCCAACCAACTTGTTGTTTGGTACTGAGCGCAACTGGCTACAGAGGCTTGTTGGTTGAAACCCAGGTGCACACTGAAAGTGACGCCACTAAATCAAGTTGAATGGATAGCTTCGTCATACTTCGGACAACATTCCTACTTCAGACCGGTTACTTATTATTCATTACGTTGGGTTTTCACCTAGAATTGAATGCATTTGGATTCTGAACACTCAGAGAAAAAAAAAACACCTGCAACATATTATATCCCAAGTGATATACGATCAGGCCTGGTTGTACTCTCACTGAATCAAGGTTTAAGTAAAAAACAGACCTCGAACAAGAGACAAATTCGACACTCGTAAGACACAATGTCGTTATGTAAGACTCTGCTCTCAGGTTCTTATTGTCATTTTCACATTCTTCCATTCCAATTGGATCTAATTTACAATCCTCACTTCCGTCACCAGTGAAACATAAAACGTATCTATCCAAGGAACCCCCAAAAAAAACTAATCAGCCCCCACTGTATCCACCGATTATGTGACTCTACGAAGATAAAACTAAAGCAAAGCAACCAACGAAAAGTGGAGGAGTACCAGTACACAAAGAATAAAAAAAAAAAAAACGATTTCATACCTTTTTGTGCAATGAGAGGACGATGAGAAGAAAAACAAAATTTACATATTTCCAGGCTACGACGGGCGAGCTGCGGACAGCAGCAGCAGTCCAGCAAAAATTGTTTTTTTTTCTTTTTTTTTTTTTTTTAATTCTCCAATTTAGTTTTACAGTGCAGGTACACTTTGGATTTTGTTATTCACCATCATCACGATTTTTCTTTTCTTTTTTCACTGTTCACACGAAAATGCAATTCTGTCATGTGTCATGAGACTTTTTTTTTTTTTTTCTTTTCTTGCTTTGCACTCGTTTATCGGACGATTTGTACTTAATTACAACGCGAGAAGAAAAAAACACATAAACACGTTTGTTTGATTATAAACAAATAAATGAAAACATTAAAACGGATTAGTTGGGTTTTTTTATCTCTATTTTTTGAGATAAAAAAAAAATTCTATAAATATCCTTGTCAGGGAAATACGACACTACTGCCATTTGGTTATGATGGACAAATCGCAGAGTAAAAGAGAATGCACGTAATCGGATAGGAACGCGTTGGATGTTGTAAGGGTGTGTGGACGGTTGAGAGGAGGAATTCCAGATGGATAGACAGTTGCTGGGTTTTCTTATGATTTCCAGATTTAATTTGAAGCGGAATAGGAACTTCGAACTCTTTTTAGATTAGATAATAGGGAAGGCGTAATTTTTTTTAGGTAACTATACGTTTCAAGGTGAACAAGCCTCTCGAGTTAGTAACTGCCTTCATGCATCCAATATCAAGTAAGTACCTGTGTGAAGGAGTGTAGGTCTTCATTCGGTCTACGTCCTGAAGTCATGCTGCGAATGATGCATCCTTGAATATCTTCCTCCATAGTCCGGAACAGACATCATACAAGAAGTTGTTCACTCGGAACGACCGAGATATGCAACATCTCCTAACAGATGTTTGTTCTTTAAATAAGAGCCACTGCAGCCGAGCACCTAGCTGCTTGGTCTGTAAGTCCTATAATCAACGTCTCGTGGTGCCATCTGTGATAGTCTTTAGATTTGTGAGCCGGGAAAGGCAAATGGAGAGATTGTCGCACCACAAAACAGGTTAAGTTTCAATGGGAGCTCCGAAAGGAAGGATAATATGTTGACGACCTTTGATTATCGACAAAGTCATCTCGCAAGAAGTCACCCGTCTTGTTGTTTGAGCGCAATGATTGGCATAGGATCACCTGAGGTCCAAATGAGTGCCAGCAGCACACATATGCTGATGATGTCTTTTAAATATTCGAAACAAGCATGGGGCTTACGTGTCTTTCGAACTGCATCCCTTGCTCAAAAGCTGACAAAGCAGCAAAGAGATGGAACTGTTTATGGTGGGCCATGTGTTGGAGTAAAACTCCCTAAAGCAGATAAAGAAATACCCGGTCGCTTCGAGAGTAAGATTCTTCGTAAAATTTTCGGTCTCGTTGACGGGCTTTGGAGGAGGAGATTCAATGACGAACTATACGAGCCGCACAGCGACATCGACATTGTCGAAAAAACTGCGCATTAGTCGTTTGAGATGGCTAGGACATGTAGAGCGGATGGACACAAATGCTCCGGCCCGTAGAGTCTTCGAATCGTACCCGGAGACACAACGAAGTACAGGCAGTCATCGACTTAGGTGACACGCACAAGAAGAAAATGACATCAACAAACTTGGAGTGGGCAACTGGAGGCAATTACCAAAAGGACCGGGCTAACTGGAGAGACTTATTAGTGGAGGTCCAGATTGACCCAGAACTGTAGCGCTACGAGCGTTATTATAAAGAGTTTGAAAACAGTTTCAAACTGGAATGGATCAGGAACTTATTAGCATCATTATCTTACGATAAAAATGGCAGTGGATTGGTCAAATTTGTCTATATCTCGTATGTCGCAGAAATTAGAGTTCTGTTCGTCCTTTTTGAGAAAAATTTTGGGCAAAAATCTTGAGTTGGCACCGGAATTTAAGCCATAAAACCATAATTTACATCTTTCTTTCCTAATTAGGCTCCGGAGCAGTTGACAAGCACCAATGTTTATGGTTTTTCTATTCTTATTTATTTTATTTTATTTTAATGCATGTCTCCGCCAGCCACACGCGACAGACACTACCATACTTTCCAACCACCCTTATCAAATACTGCAATTAATCACAACCGCTGTATCCGTATAACCCATAGAAATCCACCACCACCTGTGAATTTATTTGTTTACGCCGTGAAATTGTTTGTTTTTAATTTCATGCCGCTCAGTTCTCAATCGATTTTATTCCTTTAAGTTGTGTTTTTATTTTAAATCCAATTTAACTGCGAACAAACAATATTTCCGAACAATTACAAGCAGAAATTCTTTAAATTCTACCCGCCCGGTTTGTGTCGGTGCTAACCATTTTCCACCACAAACCAATTGGAAACCTAAACTCCACCATAAAAAGTGACATTTTCTCGTTTCCCCCCATCGCATTCGTAAAGGTGTGGAGTGTTTTTTGTGTGCAAAGTTAATTTTATTTTTTATTTATTTTTATTTTGTGGAGTTTATTTTGTTTAAAAGAAAAAAAAAACAAGTTTTATCTATATTCGTGCAAACAAAACGTTCAATATTCAGTTGTTTCCACTTGTGGTTTTTGTGCTGCGCGTTGTCAAGAAATTAAATGTACGTTCGATTGCGACCTGATTTTTGGTAAATTTTTCCGTTCTTTATGCAATTACCTCGAGTATTTCTACACTTTACAATGAAGCGTGTAAATAAATATGTAATGGGCCAGAGTGGAGCAGAAAAATGGCCGACTATCGCCCGGAGGGTTGCCCATTTGGGGATACAAAAAGAAAAAATGTTTTTAATCCGAGATTACTCATGAAAATGGTTACCTATTCGGTGTAATGCTGGTCGTTTTTCTTTTTTTTTTTGTGTAGTTTCCACAGACATGTGGGGGTCAATAACATTATAATTGGATGGGGAGGCAACAATTAGTACATGGTTGTGGGTTCTAATTTGTCTTGTGTGTTTGGTCGGAAGGAAAAGTTACTTTTCCGCTCTTTACGTAGCCAGCTGACTCATGAGGTATGGCCAACGCCACCCAAAATAAATGTCTTATGTCTCATTTTGCAAATAATTACGCAAAATACATAAAATGCGAATTTGTCTGGTTTATTGACTGCACACGCTAGCGCTGGCGAGTCGTTTGACTACAAAACCGGGAGTACATACAACACAAGATGATGGTGCGATGATGTTCATGCAACAGGTTTTCCTCTCATTTTGACACAAAAAGCCGGCTTACTTTTGGCATTCTTCAGCAACACTGTGTTGTGTTGGGAATGGATTTTGATTTCGAATAGTCCTTTTAAATTTGTCTGCATGCGTTGCGGTGATTTCCCTACTTTCTAATTGGTAAGCATTTGCTTACAAGAAACTGTTCTTTTCTTGGATATTCGTCTCCTTTTACGGTGAGGTGGGTGTGTTTCGTTTCCGTGTACTAACTTTCTCTGATATGAGTGAACAGTCATTTGTTGAGAATGTAGCTAAAGGTGCAAAGGTGCTTGAATTATAGCTTATAGCGAATGATAAGGTGAGCTATTTCCGGCGGATAATGTTGTTTGTTAAGTTAATTGTTCTTAAGAACTAGATAGGTAACTAGATACGCAGATATGTATCCATTGTGTTCCCTAAGGTAGAGACACCTAAATTTGAAAAGGAGATGAATTTATTAGTGACTTTGAGATGACTTTGCAGCCTCCGTGAACCATACCGAGAATGTTATAAGTTTTAGAATGCTTTATGGTGTCTTTCGTGAAAATTCGCACAGTTCTCCGAAATGGTATTCACCGAGGCCGCTTTCCTCGTTTTGCATAAGCTAGGACATTTGCTAAGTAAGTTAGCTCTGCTTTCTTCTGTATTTAGCCGCATTCTTCTTAGGTGAACCGCCAACAAGTAGTAGGCAGTAATTATCCCCGTGAAGAGTGCTGACTGCGTTTTTTTAAGCGCAAGGATTTATCAGTTTTTGTCACAAGACAACAGGATGGGAGTGCGTTCCATCTCTCATTGGGTAGTGTAAAAAAGTCTTGCTAATTCGTCCGTCAGAACTAGAAACCGTACGGAAGCGATTGCCGCTCGTACGCACCTTTTGGTGAGATCTTTGTTAGTCAGAGTATTTGGACTTTTGTATGTACTGTAGAGGGGTCATCAGCCCTAGTATCTGGCTGACCCGAATACGCGCTCATACTTTAAGTATAAGCGAGAGCTACCCCAATCCGTGCGGAACTCCTCTCTAACCCGGTTCACATACCCGTATATTAGCGATTATGCCCGGTGAATTGATACCTCAATGAACGAAATCCATCAGTAACTTCCTCTCGTAGGAAGGCTTCAGAACTCCCCCAATTTTGTTACACCAATTTCAAGATCAAGGTTCGATTCCTAGAAAACATCAAAAGTTTTATTAACAGTCACATCTCTCGGAAAAATCTGACAAACATTCGAGAGAATAACTGTTGTAAAAAACTTTTCGAATAGGGCCCTGAACCCCATACGGGAGTTTTTTTTTTTTTGGGTTGGAAAGTGGGAATCTTTTAAAGACGAAATTGAGCCTTTACTCAGCAATAGCGTGAGATTTCCACCCTCTAAACCTACTTCCCCTCTTACCACTGGTCCTTGCGGCACTGTCGTCAAGCATTTCATCGCAAGGGGGGACTTCAGTCGCTGGTCCTTCATAATGTTTATCACAGTGTCGCTAACCGCTTCCTAAGTGTTTTGAAAGCTCATCATCTGTCTGGTCTGGTTTCACTCAGTTTGTTCACTAGCAGGTGCCGTTTTTCATGATATCGTGGACAATGGAACATTATGTGTTCCGCTTCTTCTACTGCTCCTATTTGTGAATTGTGATTCTAACCGGGTCTTTCATTGAGCTCCGCGTTAGAGTTCCGATTAGGCCAGAAGATCCGCAAGATGTAACGGATGGACACGCACGTTTAAATATTTGTACTCTATACACATTCTAGCACCATTTTTCTCGTAAGTTTTTGCAGGATAAACGTCCAGTTTGCTGTAAGAACACAATACTTTCTTGTCAATCGCGTTGCCTCTATGTCTTTACTCTTCCCAGTGCTTAGCATTTCCTAATAACGTTAATCATCGAGTTGGCTTTTCGGAAAAAGGTGCTCTGCAAGTTCACCTGCTTTCTGTTTTGAGTCCGGCACATAAAATACGCTCGAAAATTGTGTTTATCGTTTGAAATCTTTCAGGGTGGCTTATTTCCTTTTGCAAGCAGTAACACTCTTTGTGAGAAGTTAGTTAGAAGTAGGGTCTCCTACGATCCTGCGCCAAATATTCGTACATGTCTTTGCATTCGTACATGCCTTTCCCCAGAAATGAAAATAGATGCAATTGGTGCCAGACGACTTTTGGTTCCTGTTTTGCTTGCTTCTTTATAGAAGCAACCGAACCGAACGTGACGGTAGAAGTTCTTTCATCATTTTCTAGTATAGCTGGCTTTTGGTTATTTCATTACGGCTTGATAGCCTTTGACCAATGGATCGGGCTCAGATTTGTTGCAAGGTTCGATATGGTATCTCTTTTTGTTTATTCGACGGCGTTTTCTAGGTTTTCATCATTACTTTGCCGCCTGGAGCACCATTATACGCGTAGTCTTGGGGTTTTCTTTTTGGCTCCACCAATGCATTGCTGGGCAATATGCCTTGTTAGTTCTTACTCTGCAAATTCAGTCTATTTTTATTCTTCTAAACTTGTAAATGTAATTCTTATGGCACCGGTATTCCTGTCTTCCACAGTGCCTTCAACGTGGCTAAATGTCTCACAAAATTTTGACGATTAATGTTTGTAATCCTTAGAAATCTTTCACCAGAGAAATTCTGTGACGAAATTAAGTTCCTCATAACAATTGCTAAGACTTACCAAACACTTATCACTTACAATTCATCGTATCATTCAGAAAACACAAGTGTATGGCCTTCATTCGTACATGACTTCGACCTTAATTTGAGCATCGAAATAAAGAAATAAAGAATATTAATAATCCCTCTAAAAGACCCTTCATAACAATTGAATTTCTTTTATTTTACAGATTTTCAATGCAGAAAATGCCATCCCAAATAATTCCAGATGGCAGTAGTGCTCCGAACGAGATAAAAGTAAAAACCGCCTACAACGGTGAAGTAATCCACACTTATATCGATGAGAATATCTCGTATGAAAAGCTTTGTCATGAAATTCGTGATGTATGCCGTTTTCCATCAGATCAAGTGAGTGGGTTTGTAAAACAAAAAGAAAAACTAAATAGTCAATAAAGTTCACCTTATAACTGACATATCGTCTGTTTTGTAATCTTTCAGCCCTTCACTATCAAATGGGTAGACGAAGAGAACGATCCATGTACCATATCAACTCAAATGGAATTAGATGAAGCTATTCGCCTGTACGAACTGAATAGAGATTCCGAATTGCTCATTCATGGTAAGTGTAGAATTTAAAGATTCTCTTTTTATCTAGAATAGGGGGTGGAATTTAATTAAGGATTAACATTGGAATTTAGTAAAATTTGAAATTAAGCAAGACACGAAAGCCTACAATTGAATTAGAAAATTCCATTAACTATTGAGGCGCAAAGGTGTTGATGGGTAATAAAGCGAAACCAAGGGGGTATCTTTGCATTCAAAATTCGTTAAGAAGTTCATTTGAAAAGTTACTCAGTAGGGAATGGACTTTAGTACTTAAGAAAAGAAAGGTGGTTCAATAAAGTTGTGTGCGAAGAAATGAATATTTATTTTGGGTGTAAGTTATATTTTAAAACAAGTTAATTGGTTATTATTTAAACTTCAATGCAACTGCATCAAGTGTCAGGTTAATCAATAACAAAAATCCACTAAACTTAATACCGTATCTTAAAGGACATTTTGCTGGCATACCCTAGACAGGGTATTTCATAAAATAGTCATGTCAAACTATTCTCTTGTTGTTCTTTTCAAATTCTCCTTGTATTAGGGCGTGTAACCGTTCTAATTTGTTCGTCCTGTGTACATGGCCTAGGTTCTCTTATTGGAACCATTTTTCGTCTGAGTCGTCTGAACATTTCATCGTTTGTAATCCTATGAAGTAATACGTTAAGAGATATGCAGTAACCACTTGTACAGGATTATTTTGAAGGATTCTAAGTGCGTTATCAGAATCCATGTTTCAATGGCGTGCAGATGTAACATACAACCAATCTAGTCATAAAGCTCTTTTCAGTTTGTAGAAAGCTGAACTTGTTTTACTATTGTTTGCTGTTCTCGGATACTTGATATATTTCACTCTGTCTACAATCGCGGTGTCCACTCTTCGCTCGGGATTCTGTGACATTTGTCTCTTTGTGAACACTACGAAGTTGGGTTTTGAAGCGTTAATCTTTAGCCCATACTTCAGCCTTAATGACCAGGGTCGTTGTGATCCGTTTATCTTGACTCCGTCTGTTCTCATTTTCTTTAAAGACTTGTTCCTAGAATATTTTGAATAATGAAGGAGTGTGTTTCCACTCCCCTCGGATTGTTATTCTTCAAAAGCGATATTTTCCTCTTGGTTGCAGTACTAATTTTCAGATATTTTTGCGGTCATTTTCGGCTACATTATTGCTTCTGACGATTCCAACCGTTTCATCTTGTTGACTTTTATGACTGAGGTTTTTCGTAATCCACAAAGCACGTCAACTTTTTTGTTCATCTTTAGGCTTCTCTGAATGATTATTTGGAGAGGAAATTCGGAAGCCAAACCACGATGGAATAGCGCCTTCTTCGAGATTCTTTTCCAGTAGTCCAGTTGTTTAAGTTGTGCAGTAAGAGTTTATTGGGCTTTTCCGTTTCCCGTTGTCAAGAAGCGCAATTACCAATAAGAATAATATTGGCGAAAGAATGCTGCCCTCGTTGCACCCTTTTGGATTTCGAACTCGTCAGTCTTCCTCTATGAATAATAAGATATTTGCTATTAGATTTTCTGGTACAAGGAAGAGTATAAGGTCTCTAAGAAAATGCGAGAAATGGAAAAGAATCGTGATTAATGCACTTTATACCGGGGAATCCAGTGCCAGTGCAGAAACCTGCTTGTTCTAAGAATCCTCTCCATTTTTCCCACTAGTGCTTAGTTTAGCTAGAGCTCGAGACTCTGCACAAGTGCTCGCAAAAGTACTGCGGAAATACCATAAAGTTCTTCCGCCTTGTTTTTCTTCAGTCGATTGATTGGGAGTTATTGGGAGTTTTTGTGTGAATATACGGTTCAAAACAGTAGTAAATTGCCCCTTTCATCGTTTTAGCTGGTGCTCATCTGAAACCAGCAGAGAACAAATTTAGGATTTCATCGCAGATTTGGCTGTAAACGGTTCTAAGCGAGCACCTTGCTCTATACGTCCTCTGTTTCTGTGGCAAGCGTGTTGATGTACATAATTACACTTGAAACATCGTACACTACACTGTACTTTTATATTTATTCTTCTTAGGGATTTAGTCAGACTTCGCTCGTCGATCCCCCTCATGGTATTTTTGGTTCGCCACTTGTTTGGCCTTCCCTACCACATCTTCCGCTGCAAAGATAAGAACATTTTTAATGGCAGCACTTCAATGGTAACGATCTGTTGATTTCTGTTTTGATAGATGGCCCTTTAATTGTTAGCGCATTGAGGAATTTTTTAGTTAAAGATGGTGATCACTTACCATTTGCATATCGCCAGCTCGTCTATTTCAAAAGTCCAACAGACACCTGCTGAACAAGTCTACTGATCACCAAATGATCGTTAATCACCTGTCGTTCACACCGAACTTGTATTCAAGGATGGTACCTCTTATGAAAAGGCGATTGGTGTTACAAAAATTCACAATCTGTTCACCATTGTCATTGCAATTGCTCAGGTTGTTCGATAATATTTCTGACCTTTTTTGGTCATACCTTCGCATTTAAGTCTTCTATTACAATGACGATATCTCCGCTCGCCGTTTTGTGCGGCGTTCAGTTGATTTAGAAATTGTCAGTCTAGGGGTGTATCAGGGCATAACACTTTATAATCGTATTCTAGTCAGGAATCCGGAAAGTAAGGCCATTGCACGCTATTGTTGGTAGCAACGGGTTCATTCCGGGGGCAATATCAAATGGTCTCAATTTCAAATTTGAGGAATCTGGAATTCTGAAGTTCTATGCATACTAAATATAGGGATTTAGGAGCAGCCTTACATTTCAGAAACCAATCTTAGTCCGTGCATGATAACCAATAGTCGCAGCGGTTGATCCGAGTTGTGGTATCGTTTTCATTAATGGGCTTTATTCGATTTATAGCAGATATGTCTCATTCAAAGTCACATTTCAAGTATAAAGTTATTTTTTTATCCGAAAATCAAGTTCAATACCAAATCCAAGCGGAATCGAAATTTATGTTTACATTGTACCTAAAGAGCTTATAGCCAGGGCTATTCAATCAATCGTTTCCCAGACGAATCCAACTCCAAATTTAATTCCAAGTCCAAGTTTTTGTTCAAGTACATATTTTCGCTCATGTCAAGGTTCAAACCAAAGATCAATTTGAAATCAAGGTTCAAGGCCAGGCTAAGTTTAAGTCCAGAGTGGGAATACAATTCTACTCAAAGACCATTTTTACATTTACAAGTTTATGTCAAAGTCAAAGTATAATCCATTTTCTAATTAAATCACATATCCACGCTCAGAAATTTCTTGATCAAACAGAAGTCAAAGTTTAAAACAAACTCCAATTTTAAGCTAAAGCTTTAGTTCAAGTCCAGTTTAAAATTCTCCAACTAAGTTCGCACTTAAGTTTGTCTTTGTACTTATTCCTAAATGGCTGGGACATACAGATTTGTGTAAGTCTATCTTGAATTTGAAAGCCCTATAAAATGATGCCAAGGGTTGTATTATGTGCTGGATCTAGCTTATTGTTTCATCAACATTCGTAGTATTTCTCGAAACACGAGAGCATTGTATTAGAAACATTTTGTTGGGTTCCATGCATAACACCGATCAAGAAGCATTAGTCTTGTTGTTTTGCATCGATTCACGTGTAACTTAAAGAAATCTTTCTTACATCTTAGATCATTCTTTTCTGTGAAGCACGTATCCGCACGTATAAATGGACAGACAATAAGATGCGCAGTTTTTAGTCGCAATTTTAGTCTTTGTGGTAGAATTGGGGGGTCAATCGAAAGTCCGTTCTAACGTAACGTAAAGCACGTTCATGATAAGTTATTTCTGCTAAGCCTTTGCTTTATCTTTGGGGTCCAAGAGAATATTTAAGTAAAAAGCTAGGGCTGCTATTAACATTGATCAAAAATATTCCACAGTCCACAATCTGCCAATTTTTAATAAACCTACATACTCGTACGTACACAAAGAGAAGAAAAAAATTAATCATATATGTACATATGTATGTATGTACTTCGCTCACGAAATTGTATAGATCAATTTGTAGCCATAAGGGATGGGACATCTGTTAATTAATATTGAAATTAACATTCAGGAAGCCTTTCTTCTTTTCGCTTTCAATTTGAATCATCTCCAATTAGTTTCAGACATTCGTGCTGCTAATAAACAACTCGTATCGCTTTGTAGTGTCGTTAGTATACGTATGTGAAATAATTTAGGCCAACGGACAATGTTGCGTCTTGTTCAAAGTGCTATTTTATGCAAATATTGTTCACTTCTATTTTGCGATCAAATGGTTAAAAATGGTCCTATATTTGTTTATATCATTTAATTTATATTTTTAAAGTTTTTATTATTCTTTTGTGTAGAAAAAAATATTTACATACTTAATATTAATATTAGGTCTGTCTCTGTGTATTTAAAGCCTTTAGTGCAAGTGGTATCGAAAATTGTGTTACATACTCGTATATCTATTTTTATCAATTGTTAAAGTATGTTTATTTGCAGGCATCTTATTAAGAGGATTGCTGATTTTGTTTCGGACTACTTTTATACATTGTTGTCTAGTATAACTTTCCATTTCTCATGAGATAAAGGAGAATAGAAGAATATGTTGAAGAATTTCATTTACGTGTCTCGAGGAACTTGCGATCTTGTGTTTAATTATTCTTTTTCTCTTAAAACCATTCAGACATTCGATGGTAATAACATCATGAACTTCAGCTTATCATAAGTATGATTTACAAATGCGTTTGTTTTATTTTTCAGTTCCAAGACGAAGAATTCAGATCAGTATCACAAACTTGCATGGTACAGGAATAAATCAGTTTAGTTTTGTCAATCTAGAATTACCAGTTTCTTCTGGATGTCTTACAGTTTTTATTTTCCACACTAGTACGAGTACGTACTACGACTTGAGAGACTAGAGTCAAGTGTATTAGACTGTTCTCTTTTGAATTTCCTCTGTACAGGTTTCGGCGTTAAAAAGCCATAACAATACTCAAGTGTATTAAAGACAGTATTGCCTGTTAAGAAACAAGTCTAGTCGTCTATGTTAGGCTTTATAATATCATCAAAAGTATCAATAATGTCAAAATCTGCTGCAGGCCATCAGACTAGACGCCAATAAGATAGAATGAGTCTTGCAATGTGCACATCCAGTGGATGATGGTGGGCTTGGGTCGCCATTTTCGATCAGAATTTTTGCTGCATATGTAGAAGCCTGTGGATGTTTTCTCTATCCTTTGTGATGTTGTTTTCTTCGAGTATACAGCCCAAATATCTCGCCTTATTTCTGAGATTTAGAGGGGTTAACCGTTGCTTGTTAAGGGTCCAGTCTGTGGGATTGTTCTCTTGTTATCGAATGAGAACCATCTCTGTTTTCAAAGGGTTAAGGTTTAATCCACATCTTTCCGCCCATTTGTTGGCGGTTATGGTTGATATGAACTTATCTGTCGCCATTATGACAACATCATTCGCATATGCTACAAGTTTGAACCTACTTTGTTCTAATCCATAGTAAAGGGGATAAGATCCCAGTCTCTTGGTAGTCTCCCACTTCTGAGTTGATTTGTCTCGTCTTGAGTATGCATACATTCCAGTCGAGATTACTCGATCTACGGGTGGTTGGTTCAGTGCTAGTCGTATAGATTGATTTTACATTTTTGAAGGCTTCTTTAAGGTATGTCTAAGAAAGCTGCTAGGTTGTATTTTTTTTTGTGATGGAGTGAACTTTTAATCCTTGTTACCTCCTCATGCAGGTGTTTTTGTCACGTGAGACTCTAACGCTATTAACGCTGCCTGACTATCAATGTTGAGGCCCATGTTCACCCCGAATTGTAACGCCAGCTAAGTTATTAAGTAAGTAAGCCTATCAATGTAGATGGCGATATTCTCGTCGGATGTTGATCCTATCTCAAGGAGTTCTCCAACTTTAAGTACAGCCAGGACCTTTGCCTGAAACACACTGCATGTATCCGGAAGCCTCAGAGTCACGTATAGGTCCATATCTCGCAAATATATGTACATATATCTGACACCGTGCCGTCAATAGTCTTAGAACCATATATATATATATTGCAATAACATTTTCGATTCTCGTTTTCCCGCCAATCCTCCCTATGGGGGTATATAACTTCGTATAGTGATTCGTAGTCAAGTGTACCATTACACCAAGTGATGATGGTTTTCCGTTTGACAATGCCTACTACTTTAAAGAATCAGATGGCTGTCAGCGTTTTTTTTTTTAATGGTCTAAATATGCTTTACAACTTCGTCCATGTTTTTGCCATAAAAATCTTGAATTCATTTCTCTAAAATAAAATACACTGAGTTACAAAAAAAAATTGGCGCACCTTGATATTTCGCAATTACTTCAAGTAAGTTGGAAAAAAAGGTTTTTTTTTTTAATACAGTTTTGTTTATTAATATAAAAATAAGTAATTTATGTCAAAAAAAAATTAAAAAAGGAAGACCTTAGAAATAAAACATAAATTAAGGAACATGGACAAAAACTTCATAAATTAACATTTTACATTTTTATTATTATTTTTTTTTTTTAACGAGTCCTTGTTCCTGTAATAGTGTGTATTGTCTCCCCGAACATCTAATAGACCAAATATTTGCCGAGGCATATATTTTATTAAATTTTTTACGATGGTATCATCCAAATTGTCCCATTCCTCGATCAGAGCAGATCTCAGGCCTCTGACTGTCTCTGGAAGGGCAGATCGTATCCCAATCTTTTTCTCCAGCAAGTCCCAAACGTGTTCAATGGGATTCATGTCCGAGCTCATCGCAGGCCAAGCCATCACGTCGATTTCCACTTCTTGCAAATATTCGGTAACGCACCTGGCAATGTGTTGTCTAGCATGGTAGTTTTCCTCCATAAATGGTGCGAATAGAACCACATATTCCTCCACAATATTGGTGATATAATACGTAGAGGTCACTGCTCCTTCCATGATGCACAGCTCGGTTTTTCCGCGCATGACAATTTCTGCCCACACTATGACGGCACCACTCCAAAAATATTTCCCCTGGGCAACTGTTGCCGAAGAGTATCTCTCATCTTTTCATCCCCATACTCTGCTACGTCTATCTCTACCCCAGTCGGCCTCTGCCCAATCCTGGTCAAAATTAGCAAATTCAAGTCGACGTCGCTTATGTTGTACCGTGAGTCTCGGTACACTAGCAGGTCTTCTTGCTCTCAGGCCACTTTCTACTAATCGCCTCCTCACCGTTTGAGCATTCACAGCTGTCCCTCTAACAGTTGGAAGTCTGTGAGCCAAATAAACTGCTGTTTAGAGACGATTTTGAAGACTTTGAATCACCAAATATCGGTCATCCCTTGTAGTAGTTACTCCGGAGCGACCTGATCCTTGACGAGGTTTGTAGGAGTTGGTCTCCCTGTACTTTTAATGGCTTTTTTCAACGTCTTCTCCGGTTTTCTTATCGTAATATCGGCATAGAGCACACCCCGGCCACCCTCAACTAAAGCCAGCGCACCGGCGACTTCTTGTGCCATTATTTGCATATTTTTTTTTACAAAAATCAGTAAGAACTAATAACTAATCAAATTAAAACAAATCCAGAACAATAAACATACGGGATCATGAAAGCTAAATTTGGTATGTCTCACGTCTGTAGGAAAACACGAACACAATACGGTTTTCTTCAATACGATGTGCACATCACAAAGAAAATTAAATGAAATTATGCAAACCATTAAACCAGTAACCCACTAAAAACAAATAAAGCTCGGCAAAAACATAGCGGCATATTACCAAAATGCTAACAACATACGAAAAAGTATCACTGTGCCACTTTTTTTGTAACTCAGTGTAGAAAACCAAATCACCCATAGAAAGGCTATCATTCACAACTTGTTCTTAACTGCCATCGTAAACAAACATCATACTGTGATATGCAAATTAAAACCGTATCTAGATACTCTCTGTGGTATTGAATAAAGAAAAAAAAAACCCAATAATCATTGGCAGCATTTCATATTTCAATAAATTCATCAAACAGCAGACAGCAAATTATACAACAGTCATTTAATACAAGTGCTGCAGCATCCCACTTGGATGGAAGACGGAAGTTAATTTCATATTTCTCACAAAAACAAAAGATACACACATCGTATCTACATACAAGTACTAACCACCAACCAACTGAAAATTTCAAACGTCGCTTACTTTATTATCTTTTCAAGTAAAACTGCCAACCGAAGCGTTTTTCCCTTGATTACTTTTTGAAAACAAAAGCTAAACTTACAATGTGTGTATAGTGTGTTTAAACCTAAAATCTACAGACCGACCTACACTGTATCTTATGGTAAAATCCTCTCGTTGTCGTCATCGTCATCATCATCATCATCCTCATCATCATTATTAATATCATCAGTGTCTCACAGTGTTGGTTAGCAAAGAAAGAAAAGCTTTTCTTCCAGTGCCTTACTGTTCTACCAACCTATTGTCCAGTTAAAAAAAAAAAAATAATATAAGTAATGGATAACCATCCGGCGAAAATCAGCTTTAAAATCATGCATGCCCACAAGAAGGATGCATGGAGAAAGGATACAAAAAAACTGTTATACTCTGGTTTATTGTACTTGCGTACAATCAATACTGCGCAGAATTCTGCAGAGGGAGAGAGAATACGTGTGGGGTGGCTCCTATCGGGGCAAAAGAAACAAAAAAAAAAAAAAGAGCCTAGGTATTTTCAATCAGGTCCCAGAAAAAACAGTTTCACTCTCTCATTCGATGGGTGAACAAATTATTTAGTGGCTAGCAAAACATTCTTCTGAGCGTACAAGTCAGGCTAGGACAAGATAAAAAAAAAACCAATAAGAAGAAAAATCGGCCAAACTAACAGCAGCAGCAGGGAAAAGTTGGAAGATTTTTTCCACCTATTTCCGGACATAACATATTTTTCTTTCTAATAAACTTGGCATTCAATTGATTTTCTCTGTGTCGCTCCGGTTGAGGGTCAAAAGTAATAAACCGTGTCTTTGGTCCGTGCGTGCGTGTGTTTGTGTGGTGGATAACAAGTAAAAAAAAAAAAAAGTGTAATAATTTATTATAATTGTTTAATTGAAGCACACAATTGCAGTTTAAATCGCCGAAAGAAAAACTTCTTTTTTGTTACCTGGTCCAGACGCCCCCTTCCTTTCTTTTTTTTTTTTTGTATCCTTGCCCTCATCCCAATTGCTTTCGTCATCACCATCTCATCATATGTAGTTTTTTTTTTTCATTTTTCTCTGTTGTACGAGAGTATGTGTGTGTGTGTGTGATGGGATATAATTTCGCAAACGAGCGAGTATTATCCTTGTTACAAGCATAAAAACTACCACACCACCCACACCCACCCCATTTGTGAATGCAGTGAATTATTTATATATTTGTTTTTTTTTTTTTTTTTTTTTCGTTGTCGAAGCGAATATAAAAATATCCAGCAGATACAATATATTTATATTTATCTGCGCCAACCCGGTGGAAAGGCAAACACAAAAAAAAAAAGAAAAAAAAAAACTTTTATAATCTCCTTTGCTCTCGCGGGCGCTTTCTCTCTCTCGTCGTCGTCGTCGTCGTTGTCGGTTTCTCATATTTTTATACACGAGTCCTGTGTATTATATTGCATTCACCTAGGGGATATTACACAATTATTATAGGTGTGGTTTTCACAATTTAACTGACTGTGGTATCGTGTGGAATATGTTTTGATGGTCGAGCCAGCGACTATTAACTAACCCTAACCATCTTCACATCATCGCCATCATCATCATCTGATTACACCCGACACGATAAGTTTATTATCATTTTTATTTTTATTTTATAAATTATGTCAGTCATCTGTTTTTGGCGAAATCGATATATAAATGACAGTTTGTGGTTGTTTTGGTTTTCGCAAAATTTATCCTGCAATGCTGTGTGCTGAAGTAAATTAAACAAGATTCCCGTTCAAGGAGTGTAAAAATTGTAAAAAGTGTGTAAAAATTGTAAAAAATTGTAAAAAATAGTAAAAAATTGTGTAAAAAAGTGTAAAAGTAAATTTTTTTTTGTAAATTGATAACAATATGGCATGGGGATATTGGAGTGCGACCACAGTTGACCGTGGAAGATCTCCACGTCGTAATACACAGTGTACACCGTTGCCGGTTAATATTGTGCCACAAGAGGAGGCACAACCACAGCCTGCTGCACCGGTATGCTATAGTCCAACGTGTAGATCGCGTTGCAGCAGTCCGTGTGGCGGCGGTAGTCCATGTCCTGGGAGTCCTTGTGGTTCGATGAGTCCACCACCACCACCACCGCCGCAACATTCGAATAAAAATTGCCCGCAAGCAGCAGCAGCAGCAGCAGCAGCATCACAGCAGATATTGACTTTGGATGATTATCCTTCGAGAAGACAGTCATTGGATCGATTGGATAGTCCGCAGGTATAACAAGGAGATTCCAATTTTTTTTTTTCTTTTTCTTTTCTTTTTTCGTTGGTTTTTCTTGCAAAACCTTTTTTACTCAAGAATATCTCTCATGTAATATTTTTTTTTTGTGCAAGTGTGTAAAGTGGAAGAGAAGAAGATATATTTTTTTTTTTTGCTTTCTTTTGATGAGAAAATCCGTAAGTTTTCTTTTTTTTTGCGGATGAATTTGACGTTTAGTCCTTCTGACATGGATGTGTAGTGGAGTGGAGTTGAAAGCGCTAAAGTGAATTTCAAATATTTATATAACTGAAGGGATATTGAAATATGCGAGATGATATAACATGTCTTAGGTCTTGTCACTTTCATTTAATTTACAATAACAGCTCGTTCTCATCTATTGCTTTAGGGATCCGCGAAAGCAATTAACCGAAACACTAAAGGGCTTGGTAATAGTTTTTGTTTCATGACAGTGTTACTTTATTGTTTGTCATAGTCATAACAAGGAACAGACGTGTAGACTTAATGTCCTATTACAAAGGAATTAAAATGCTTTAGGGACGAGAGGTGGGTGGATTTTGATAATTGTTTTTGGTATATCTACTCCTGTCTGTCGGGAATTGTTTGCTTTACCTTACAACTGAAACTGCTATAAATATTGCTTGTCATGCCCTGCAGAAGTATATCATTTTGTATGCGTTTAAGGGTAACAGCTGCTTGTTATTCAAGTCGTGGACGTTCAAGATGCAAAAGGGCTTTTATGTAAGATACGAATAGTAAAGTAGAAAATGTTTAAAGCAGAAGGGACTACCAATCGTTCAAATCTCCAACTCGAGGGATAGGGTAAAGCTAAATGAAAACTAGCTTCTACGAGTTTATTAACCAGAAACTGCCGCATCTACCAGTAAGAAGTGCAATCGCAAGGTCCACATCTATAGTCAATCGATCCGGACACCATCTTGACTTGTAAGCAGTAGAAGGGACGACAGCTGTCGTATTCGATTGAGCGGTCTTTGCGCGCTCTGCTTTCTGGGGCTTTCTGGAGCTCTTTGAACTTTATAGTTCATTCAGCTTCACTTTTACTCACAGAAGTAGACTATTGCTTGGTTTGTCGGTTGAAATACATTTTCTTCATTTTCACTTTTATAAGGCATTCATTGAAACGCGAGATTTTAAGACAATTTTTCACCTAAATTTGCTTGTATGTACTCTCATGCCCAGGTCCACCTTGTACTGTAGCGCCAACTAACTAAATGTACTCTCATAATGCCCCTAAAAAAACTTCTGATTAAATATCACTACTAGTTCTAGAAAATAGGTTTATTTAGCAAACGAATGCCATTTATTTCATTTAAATCTGACAAAATGTGGTATCACAGCGCCTTTTCAAATGAGCTGTTCAACCGAAATTTAGTGTGGCTTTCCTTGCGCCCTCCAGGTATCCCCTGAGCGACACCTCAATCACCCGGCAGAAATAGTCGAATAGCGGAGGATATGTCCTACACATGCCTAAAAGAACGAAATCCATTAGCAACTTCCTACCGTATGATGGGTTCAAATTGCTACCAAATTTCGTTACGTAAACTTTTCTAGCCTGTAACACTATCGGCAGACCGAGAGACGTGAAGGATAGACTATAATTTTCAAGGATGTCGATGGCATTGTATCAGAAATGATGTTGATTCAAGAGGGGAATCGATATTTTCTACGCAAATGTTTGCCAAATGTCAATAAGCTGCACTTGAGCTGTCCTTTTCGTTGGTTATAGTCGTAATACTAGACTTGACAATCGTGGTCTACATCCTTTCGAATTTTCCCAACCCTTGAATGGTAATTGGCGTCAAAAAAGCTCCTTACTTACTTAGGTGGTGCTACAGTTCGGGGTGAACCTGGGCCTCTACTAACAAACCTCTCCAATTAGCCCGGTCCTTAGCTAACCAGTTACGCACTCAAAGTCGGTTGAGGTGCACTTCTACTTGTGCGGTCACCTAAGTCCAAGTAAGTTCCATACATGGAGGTTTGCCTTTACTGCGTTGTCCCTCCGGGTTTGATTCGAAGAATCTGCGGGCCGGAGCACTGGTGTCCATTCGCTCTATATGACTTAGCTAGGTTAGGTTAGGTACGTGTGTCATTTCAATACAGGCCCATTCTGATACCCATAGGGGAGAGATGTACATTGCCCATTGGTTAACCCTAGTTCTACAGATTCCTATGAACCATCCGGTTGATTTGGTGTAGTTCACGATGTCATTAACTGGTCTGCTGAATAAATCTTCTTGGTCACGGAAGAAGTGTCCCATACTAGCAACTTGGAGATGCATGTTCCCTCATTAGATTTCCCCTCGTCTTAAGATTCCTTTCAGAATCATTTTTGAGCGTCATGTAATCTAACCATGCGTTAAGGGAAGAAATCTGTCCTGGAGCGCTCTCTCTAATCCAGTTTTCTTAAAAAATCTAAGGATTTCTCATCTGCTGACAATTGGTACGTGCCCATATATTTCAGTCTTTTGTGGGTGCTCCAGTGCTCCACAGGATCCCAGTACATGTTCTCGGATTTCACTGGACTTATCGCAGAAACTGCAGAGACCTTCTTCAGATATACATACCTAGTATCCCTAGGTTCTCCTTAAGTCTACAATGCCCATTTAGGAACGTTAGGGGATAAAAAGGTTATTCTTAATCATATTGATGCATGCTTCGAATCTTTTTCGTTGTCCTCGAAGTTTGTTCGACGACTACCCTGAGCGTTATTTTAGGTTCATGTCCTGTTTTACCTCTCGAGTTTGCTAAATTCTTCTTTAAAGGTGTGATCCCCTATTTCACAGAATGGTTCAGGATCTATGAAGGTTACTGATGATCTGTTTCTTGCTAGGGAGTCTGGCATTTCATTACTCTCTATTCACATATGGACAGGTATCCAACAGAGGGTTACCTTGTTTCTTTTAACCACCAATCAAGGGCCATGATAACCATGATAGCACCTTGGCTATCTGACAGTATAGCTACATATGTATACCACAATTGGCGTGGTTTCTGTTAAGATTGATTTGGACACATCTATCTATGACATAGACTTCAGTTTGCAAGATGCTGATACTTTTGCCCATGTATTCACAGTATTTAGTTCGAATACTCTTGCTTCAGTTCATTCATCAGTTCTTGAGCTATCTATGTACCACTTTTTTGTGTTATTGCTCAGTTTGTAGATTTTGGATTCCAACTCTTTTTTTTGTTGCTGAGGTTGTTTTTTAAAAAAATTCTTCTAATAATATCGTCTCTACGAAAGGCCAGGAGTGGTAGTTTTGTACCTCTTCCCATTCCTTCTTTGGTCATTCTTAGAATCTCTTTACTTGGACATTCCTCAACCACAAGGTGCAAATTAGTCAGATACAATAGTACCTCCATGAATGCAGTTGAGTAAGGTCTCATGGTCCCTGTAATACAGACACATGCCAGTCTTTGCACTTTATTGAGTGTCTTCCTCATTGTGGATAGATTGGTTCTTTTTGTCCATGCAGTCGCTTCATATACGATCATTGGTCTCACAAAAAAATATATGTACATACATCCATCTAAGGATGGTCGAGCTACATCCCCAGGATTTGTCCGCTGCAATATTCTCCGTTGAGCACACAGGACTAACACGGGAATATGTTCCAACCAGTCTCACGAAATTTCATCACATACTTGCATACACCACCTGGTGCATTATTTCGACTGAAATTTCTTTTCAAAATTCGTACTGTTTCGGCAACACATCATCCACTTTGCGTAAATCTGTCAATTTTTTGAGCGCATAAAAGCTGTCAGTGTCAAAATAGCATATGCTTCAAAAAGAAACCAACAGATGGCCCAATTCAGGAAGACTTGCTTTTATTAGTTTATCACTTCCCGATTTGCTTTTTTAACTAGGGATACCTACAAACTGACCAAAATTAAGATCCCTAAACTAATAAATCCCCAATATTTGAGAAATGTACAAACACCAAATCTCAAAGGACAAAATCCACAAATCCAAAATATCCATGTTATCCTCACGAACATTAAAAAGCAGTGAAGCAGAGCGAGTGGTGAAGAAATTTTGGACGTTCAATGAAGGATTTCATGATTGGTGATTTGAACGAACGATTTGTGATTGTGGATTCTGAGTTTGGGGATATGGAGACTTGTGGATTTTATTTTGGGATTTTCAATTTTCGAGATTTCCTAGCCAACCCATTCAACTATTGATGCATTTTTCGTCTGATTCTGAGTTTAAATGAATGAATCCCCCACGTAACACCTCTTCAACATTCCGTTTAAGAAAATCAATAACTTCAATTCGAAAGAGAAAAAAATCCCTCTTCATACAACATCCTTTACAACATCTATATCGTTTTATTTATTATCCTACAAACACTATTGGGTGTATTTGTAAAAGCCTCATTCAAGTATTATTGTCTCATTTACAAGAATCCCATAAATACCCAAAATACTACATAAACATCAAAGTTAATGTGATAAAATCATGGGAACGTAAAAAATGTTAAGGTATTAAAAATTATATAGTACCTACATACCTCTGCTGTAAGTAAAAAAGCACGCAATTTTCTTGCAATACAGTAAAGGAAATCCTTAACGATATTTACATAATAAAAATGTCCATACATGTTATTCGCGATACTCTTTATTTAAAAAAAAAAAAATTATGGTTTTATACTAATGCCTCTCTCAAAAAAAAAAAAAAGGATAATAATACGTTACATGGTATGTGCTGCAAAAGCAGCACACTGTAATGTAATAGAAGGTATGCATCAGTAATTAATCAAAGAAGTTCTCAGGTCAAAATTTTCCAACCAACGGGTGTGTCCTTAAATAATAAAAGACCCATTACTGCCTGTTTATGACCTTACCTTTTCATGCAATCGTTTAACACGAAATGGGTATACTTTTTGCTTTTTAGAACGAGGTTATTGTATCTCCTGGTCTGAATAAATAAGTTTTAAATTACGTGTAGTCGTACATTTTAGATTCATGAATCAATAATATTTCTTTTTTTTTTTTATTGTGGAGAATTAATTAAACGATGGCTTCTGTGTATAGCTGGGTATGGATTGTTTTATCAGAAATTTTCAATGCAACGTTGTTGGGTAGAAAGGGTGACTTTTTTTCATTTAAATTTTTTTGTTTGTATGTACATATATGGTTTGGATAGTTGGCAATACTGATTGATTTTTTCTGTGCTATATGCCCAAACTAGGATCTCCAGCCCGGGAAACGAGAGAAATTTAAATCGAATCTGCGACAAAGATTTACACAGGCGAATCCAAGACAGCGTTTGGAACAGGAGCGGAAGTCTACTCCAGTGCACTGGATATCTATTGTGAACCCCTGCCGTGGATAACCTCAAGACGAAGACAAAAGTTGGTCGAGGGGCGTTTTCCTAGTCCTGCACAGGTTCGGGCTTTCGTATACAAAGTGAGATGTGCTCTCTTCTGCATCTTAGTCGTCGCAGTCTTGACAGAGGTCATCAGTGTCTAGTCGCATTCTTCTTCGATGGGCCGGCAGGAGGTTGTGGTCGGTAATACTCCCCACGAAGGGCGCTAAAATTTGCTCGGTCTGGCTCCATCTTTTATTTAGCTAGTCTCGCGAGGGTTTGTTCTATATTGGATTTAACAAGATCTAAAGGCGATAGAACAGAATTAATGACCATTGGCCGTCCCCTTTCTAGCTAAATTTTTCTCCCCTTCGTTTTTCTGAATGCCGCTCTGTCCTGGAACCCAAAGGAGTGTAACTTCGTGGTTTGCTATGAGTGTTTCAGAGGGTTTCACAAGTTTGGATTTCATGACTGTGGATGGGAATGTCGATGTATATGTCGATTCTCTTTCTTGAGTATAGTTTCGTGGATAGTTCTCTTGCCGCTTCTGCGATTGCTAATACCTCCTTCGTCAGTTTTTGACCCGTCCGTGAGAATCGAGATATTATTCGGGTTGATGATCCCACCGTTAGTCCAATCCTCCCTTGAGTGGAAGATTGTTTTAGAGATTAGGCTGAAGTCGTGAGATAGTGATATACAATCTGTCTCGGTATCCAACCCCTTTTTCCAAAGGTTGGATTGCTTCAAGCTTAGAGCACTCTTTGTAATTGTTTTCTTTAGGTGTAGATCTAATGGGATTAGTGCTAGTATGGTTTGAAGGGCCGTAGTCGGCGTGATTCTGATACCGCTGGTAGTCCTTATACATGCTAATCTTTGTATCCTGCTCAATGCTCTGAGGTACGTGGTCGTATCTGCTGCCGGCCACCAGATTAGGCAACCATAGAAATGGGTCTGACGATGACTGTGTACATCCTGTGTGGATGAAGGCGGACTTAGGCTCCCATTTTTTACCAGAGAGTTCGCTGTATGTATAGAAGGCTTTTTGTTTATCCTTTCTGAAGTGTTTTCTATGCAAGGCAGCCCAAGTATCTCGTCTTATCTGAAATTTGAAGGGGTGGGCCGTTGAGTCCACGTTGAGGGCCCGATCTGTGGGATTGTTCTCTTATTAGTGAAGAGGACCACTTTTGTTTTCAAGGAGTTAAGGTTTAATCCACATATTTCTGCCCATTTGTGTAGGGTATTGTGAAATATTTCGGTGATGGTTGGTATGAACTTACCTGTCGCCATTATGACAAAATTATCCGTGTGTGCGACAGCTTTGTCGCACTGAACCCCACTTTGTTCAGATTTCTTTAAAATTTCATTCGCGGTCAGTATCCATTTTTTTTTTTAAAGCAACCCAAAGCACTCAGACTCCGATTCGGTCCATTGTGTTTCTAGGCAGATGCCCTGGTGCAGTAGTTCGAAAAACTTTGATTTTATTCGTTACTCTCGTATGGTTTGGTAACTGCATTTGCTGTTGCCTACCCGGCTCGAACCTGCATAGTTCGGGTTGGCACCAGTATCCATAGTAGAGGGTATAGGACCCCACTTTTTCGGGGTTCCAGTGAAAATATTTGGCTGTTTCCCAGTTCTGAGTTGGTGTGTCTCGTCTTGAGCATGCAACCCAGTCTGAGATTATTAGGTGTCTAGTATGTTGGTCCAGTGCTAGTCGTATAGATTCAGATTATACTATGTATATCTAGGCCGCTAGCGTGAATTCTTTGTGATGGGGTGAACTTTATATCCTCAATTCTTATACGCTCAGACACCAACGGGTTCACGGGTGAAATCTCGCGAGCATCTTACAAATATCCGAGAGTATAACTGTCATATTTCATTTCCAAAGTGAATATCCACAGGGTTCCATTCTTGGTACTGTCATTGTTTTTCATTATTTCATACAAATTTAAAGTCCTTTACAATTTGCTCGAATTGCATGGTTAGTTAGATGACTCATGACACACCCCGATGAATGTAAATCAAATCAAAATACTGTATCCACTAAATACTTGAGAATAAATTGTTATACAAATACGGTACCCAACTTTCGCAACCATTGTCGCATAAAATATGTAGTTTCCTTCTTAATTGGCATACTACATCCTTCCTTCCTTCTGCGTCTAACTAAATGACCTACTTGTTGTGTTAGTCTTACGTACCCCGCCGCCATTGAGGACGGGGGATTTCCCGTTCAAAGTAAACCTTCATTATCATGTAAATTAAGAGATTTAAATTCCCCGCCTGTTTTGTCTTTTGGAATTTAATTACGATTGTTCATCCTTCAAAGAGGAGAGCCTCGATCATTATTCTTGAAAGACTAGCAATAAATTTGACTTACCTAAATGGCGGCGAGGCTGCTCTCCACTTATTTGATTAATCGGTTTTATTGCTTGACAAAACGTGCTCTGGTCATTGGTCCTTATTACACACACACAAAACCTTTGCATACAAAACTAATCCTTGTAAAAGCTTTCAGGACTTTTGTATATACCCTAGCTGTACACATATTTTTCCTTTTGCTTCCTAATGTTGTTTGCATTTGCTTTTTGCAAAAGGAGGAATGATTTAATGTCGACCATCAAATATGTTAATTGACGATTTGATATATAAATAGTGGATATCCTTTAAAGGACATAAGCCATTTGTTTTCCGTTGGAGTAATTTTTCACACAAGTATGTAGTAAGTAGGTAGAAATAATTTTTTTTTGTTGAATAATGTAGCTAAAGTACTTTACTGCAAGTGCTTTGTGCTGTGTGCCATCACAATAACCGAGTGTAGTGTGTGTATGAGGAGTTACATCAACCATTTTTCCTTCCCAGATGCCCTCAGGAGGACACCCAGAAGTGGAGAGGAGATTTTATTTTTTTTTTCTGAAGAGAAGAAAAGAAAAGAAAATCGCCTTTTCTCCCCGAATACAATACAAAAGTAAACGCCACACCCATCTATTTACATTGTTGACGCGCGTACCCACATAGTTCATCTTTGCTTTTACAACACTCTTGACACCATCTTGTGCCTTCATTCCTCGTCGTACTGTACTGTATCCCCGAGACTATTGAGAGAGAGATGACTTTCATCTTGGCCTTCCCTCATCGTCGTCGTCGTCGTCGTCGTCGTCGTCGTATAGTGGTGCTATGCGATGAGTGGAGATTTATAAATCATTGGTTCCTCCATAGAAAGGAAAAGAAGAATACGTTCTGTTAAAGTTTAAAATCTTTTGGCATCATCATCGCTTTGGTGGTCGGTCGATCCTTCTCTCATTTCAAGTTATCCTGTGTAGAGGATTCCCACAATGACGATGACGATACGACACACGCCACTATGGCTACAGATATACATACATACATATGTATGTATGTAGTATTCATCCTTGACCTTTTCCTCATTCCATTGTGATTTGTTTCAATTCGAAATGCATACACAAGGATTTATCCATACATACATCCATACAAAGATACTTCTATGTAGAGAGAGGGAAAGAGCGAGAAGGGACCATACATTCGTATTGATTGGATCTTTGTATAGATTTTGCGAATATTGGTCGTTGTCGTCGTCGTGTGTGTGTGTGTGTGTGTTTTTGTCTATAAAAATCTTTCTTCCATTTCAAGGTAGCACTCTCAATACTCGACATCATACGTCATTGTCGAGTAATTTTTAGCATTAATCAAGGATACCCACAGACAAGGAGTCCTTTCTGCTTCATCAATACGTACATTCATGTATGTATGTAGATTATATGTTTATTTGTCTCTCGCGTTGAGTTTGAACAAAGGATTTCACTCGGGAATTTGTTTGTTTTTTGAATTATTTAATCTGATTTTCGAGGTTTTGACTTAAAAAAGGATTATTGCTCTTTTTCTATTATACACCACCACCACCGGTGGTTCCACTCCTGGGGGATGGATTTTTGTGTACCGACCTTGTCTGTGGGTATAGTTCTTAGCCGAGGAAACGGTGGGTGACAATGTTTGTCAACAAATATTGTGATGACGATAGATATAGACAAGGATACGAAGATGATTATCGTGCACTTTAAACTTTGAAAGTTATGCCAGGGTGCGGCGCCGGGCCAAGTTGTGGAACGTTTAAGTTTTTTTTTTGGAAACATTTTTGAAAACATTTTTGAAAACTATTAAATTGATGAGGATAAGGGATTGAAGTGGTGTTTGTGTATTTGGGATGGCGTATACGTAACATTTCACTTCTTGAAAGGGATGTGTTATGTAAGTATGTGTGTAGACAGATTTATCAATTGGGGGTGGTTCCAAAAGTGTCTTCAAGTTTTCTACTCCTCTCCGCTAACATGCCAGACATGGAGTGAATAACTAGATAGTGGTATTATATTGTTTCTGATAAGCGTCGTGGATGTCCTTGAGGAATAATTTCTTATGTAGGTAGCAGTGGTTTGGGTGATTGTCTGAATGTCTGATTGTCCTTCCTTCAGAACTTCTTCGTGACTGCAATGACTGCATTGTTTCGATTTATGCCGTGACTGGTTAGAAACTGTTTGATATTTTGAACTCTCCTTCATTTTCATACTTTGTGCAGTACTATGTCATGTTCACTAATGTCAAGATGACTAGTTGAAATGCTTTTGGAATCATCAGTGATTCTATTTCTTGGCTCTGTCCCTCGTAAAGGAAGTCCTACGTGACGTTTTGGACGGTTTCTGGCGTTTAGCTGTATATCTCCTTTTTTGTCGTTAGAAGGTGGCAATTTTTTAAAGACGGAACTGAGCACGTGCTCACTAGCAGTGTGGGATTTTCACCCACTAAACCGTTCTACCCCTGGTTCTCGTTACACTGCAGTCAAGCATTGCATCGCGAGGGGGACTTCAGCCTTAGGTACTCGGCGCATTCGTGCTGGCAGCCTGCTGTGCTACGTTCCGTTGTCTCTCTTCGTTGCTCTTTCATAATGCTCGTCACCGAGTCGCTAACTGCTTCCCAAGCCTCTTCGCTACTTATCATCTGTCTGGTGATGTTGTCCGGGGATATGTATGTCCTCGGCCAGGTGGTTTACCAGCAGTGGAACATAATGCGTTCCACATCCTCACGTTGGACAATAGTGGTTGTCGTTGTGTCCAAACCTATGCAGGTAAGCTCGGAAGCATCCAAAGCCAGTAACCGTTTGGTTCAGGTAGAAATCCAGTTCCACATGCTTTCTATTTATCCAGGCGTCTACTCGTATATTGGTTATCAAAATCTGCGTCCACCTGCTTTTATCAGAGTGACACCATATCTTCTGCCATTCTTCCAGACTTGTTCTTGGTAGTACTTTAGTATTACTTCGACTCGTCGCTGTTGCCGTTGTCCTGCTTAAGCGGCATATCTGTTGCGCTTCTTTAGCAAGAAGGTCCGTGCCAGTCACTACACATGGCACGTCGCATGAAGTTGTTCGGAAGGCGCTGCATACTCTCACCCGTCTCAGTCTTCTTTATGTATGATTTTGTCTTCATGGAACCAGTCCATATTTGGGAGCCGTAGTTTGGGCAACTCTCGTTATGTAATCTCTTCTTCTGTTTCGATCCCTCGATATTTGGCATAATCCTTGCCAGTGCAGCTGTTGCCTTTGTTGCCTTTTTAGCTGCATGCTGCAGATGTTGCTTATAAGTTGGCCTTGCGTCTGTGGTAATACCAAGGTACTTCAGCTCTGGTTTAGTCTCCATGACTCGCCATCTGCTGATGAGCACTTCTTCGATCTTTTCTTCTGCAAGTTGTGGGTCCATGCGTACCTACTAACCAGTCATGTACTATCCCGATGGCTTCATTGCAGTCATGCTCCAACTCCTCAGGAGTTTGTTCGCTACAACAATTACTATGTTATCGGCGAAACCAATTGGTTTCGAAGATTTCGGGATCCCAAGTCTGAGTAGCGGAGCTAATACGGAGCCTTGAGGAACGCCGCCTGTGACGTTATACTCGCGAGCATGGCCTCCATTCCCGCTCAATTGGATTAGTGATTCCTGAAGCGATTCAATGTGGACCAATTATTTTCGAAGATCACGGGATTCCAAGTCTAAGAATGTCATCATACATTAGATTCCACAGTAGCGGAGCTAATACGGAGCCTTGAGGAACGCCGCCTGTGACGTTATACTCGCGAGCATGGTCTCCAATCCCGCTCAATGGGATTAGTGATTCCTGAATCGATTCAATGTGGACATTATTGAAGGCGCCCTTAACGTGTAGGAAAGTGATTAGAGTAAATTCTTTGTACTGGATGGTTTGCTCAATTGCTCGCACAACCTCGTGGAGTCCTGTCTCCGTTGCTCACCCCTTAGTATGGGGGCGTGTTGTGAATTGGATAAAGATGATATTTCGACAGTTTTTCATAGAGTTTCTCACGGTTTCACCTCTAGAGAACTTGTGACAAAGCTTAAAAGAAAACATGTACTACCTTTTGGATGCATATAGGTCCTTCCATTCCCGCGAATATACCACCCTTATAAAAAGCTAGGCGTTGGCTTCTAAACGTGCTTGTCTTTTTTTTGTTTGGGTCTACAAATGCAAGCACATAAGTTAGAAAGTGAGAATGGTATGATAGAGGAGGTAGGTATACAATAACTGACCATCTGCAGAGGGCACTACATGTCCTTGACATCCCTGACTGTGTTTTTTAAATGACAAATGACAATAAAATGGTAATCAATTCAAGAACACTCTGGCATGTAAGAAAAATGCCAACAATCTCCAAAAAATAAAAAAAAAATATATCTTCTCTTCCAACCCACAAACTTGCGCAAACTATTTCAACATTACATATATGTATCTTCACTTCTAACTCACTCACCCAAACATAAAAAAAAAATATCATCACACAAACTTTTCTGTGCATGGTCATCACTATATCAACAACATCATCATCATCATTACCATCCATATATGTACCTGTGTCTGTGTGTGTGTGTTTCCCGCCACATTATGTAGTCCAAATATTTCGGCCTGCAGGCAAATCAGCTTTCAGATATTCTATGTCGTGGCGCTACAGTCTCATCTATACAATCGGCTAACAACACACTCACCCGAGGCGTGTCGTTACGAAGTGGCGGTGGTAGCGGTTCCGTTGGATGTCTGCAAGGCAGTGGAGGTGGAAGTGTAGGAATGCTACCCGGAGCCATCGATACCGGAGACTATGATGTGCCACATCCACATCCCTATACACACCATTATATGCAGACGTCGTCTATAACTCCTCCGCACTCGACAATGAGTTTGATTGGTTCACGGCCCGGTTCGGCGGGACCATGTCCTGGTCATGATTCTGGATCAGATTCTAGCCAAGGTGGTGGCTCTGTAATGGGTGGAAATATTTCGGCACAAATTGGCGGTGGAAGTGGCAGTCTGGGACGTTGTTCGAGTCGTTGTAATGCCGACGATTCGGGTGGCGGTAGTGGAGGAGGTGCTGGTAGCACCTGCAGCGGTCATAATGGAGGTCGTAGCAGTGTTCTCGGTACTATACACAATGGACATCATCAGTATCATCATGAGTGCATCCATTACGAGAGATTACCCATACCGGTGCCTATACCAACGGTGCCCGTGTCACAGATGCATTCCGAGGAGGAGATCGAACCGGCCTATGCAACAGGTATATTATTTATACACACGCATGAGATGATATTTGTTGTTGTGAACATAAATGAGTTTTTTTTTTTTTTCGTTTGTTTTTTTTTTTTCTTTTTTCTAATTTCTTTTGTCTAATCCCCTGTCAAGGTGAGTGTGATGAATGAGAAGGTGGCGCGTGAAGGGATGTTAACAATGACTTTTAAGTTCCTTGGTAGTGTTTGTAGAGAGAACTTGATTTCCTTTTACGACTTTTGTTGTGTGTACACATTTTTGTCGTATCAATGGTTACGCGGTGGGGGGGGAGGGCGGTTCCAGCAGTGTGGTAAGACGTAATCCGCTTATGGTATATGAAGATTAACTTGATTACGGTTAATGTTTTTGGTTTCATAGGTAACCACGTAAATTTGGGTGGCAAAAGAAGGTTGGAATATGAAATGGACAACGTAACACGGATTATGGGTTAATTAAGGACGATTTGGGGCAGACCATTTGTGTTTGGCTTACACATAAACTTTTGCATTTAAATTGGTAAAGCTTCATTTGAGACGTTCAAGGTGTGAAGCCATCATTTTTTATTACTTCCTTTTCATGTTGGATTAGCAGCATAATGCCAGGCTTTGCAAGTGTTTTCTTTTGTAATGTTATTTAAAGGTTCATTCGCAGCTCAGTGACCTGCGAATGCCCGACCGTTTGTAGCAGATTTTTAAGCACGTCATTGGCAATATTACTTCTTAACTACTTACCCGTAAAGAGTCTCTGCTTGAGACACGGTAGCTTTCCATTCTCTTCAATCCAGGGCACGCTCTTCCCAGGTGTCTAGACTTCTATTGTCAGGGAAGGTCCGGTCTGCGTCCTCCTTAGCTAGCTCGTCCGCTTTGCAATTGCCTGGAATATCCCCTTTGTCCCGACAGCGACCTCGTTAAGAGGTCTGTGACATTGTTTTACCAACTTGGAGCGAAGTATTGGCGATTTTAAGGCTTTTATTGCAGTTTGACTATCTATGTATGTAGAAAACAATAGCGCTGCACTCTATCGAGTTAATCGAGTTAAGCCAGGTCGCAGCTTCACGGTTCCTGTGACTTCTACTTGAAGTACACTACAGTGGTTCGGCAGTCGTGTGGTGATACAAATATCCAATGCACCTGTTCCAGACGGTGTTTTGGATCCGTCTGTGTAAATCTTTGTCGCAGATTCGTTTAAGATTTCTCTCGATTGCACTTCTGCTAGGAATCGTATTACTTATATACGAGGTAGGATTCTCTAGACATGTTGGGCAACGCTGGTCCCAATGCTTCAGCACTTTTCACTTTCCGTGTAGGATCGTCTGATCTAGGGTGCTTGACGATGCCAAGCTATGTCAAGGAGCATCCAACGAAGATGGATAGTAAAATACTCTTATTCCCCTAAAAAATCCTTCATTTTCTCTGAGAAGGTGTGTTCAGTTGCCTTGAGATTTCCGTAGAATCTGCGGAAGAGTATGCCTGTCAGAATTCAAAGTTCGGTTCGTTGGTCTGTCTCAGTTAAGGCATATGGTTCAAAAGGATTCTAATTGGCGGAATAATTTGTAATTAGTGGATTAGCTACTTAGTTTTACTCCACTTCTTTGTGTCCTTGTTCCTTGTTGATGGAAATTCTTGTGGATGTTTTGGATCTCTGTGGATACCATTTAGTTATTTGGTGCTCCAGTTTCTTTGGTTGTTAGGCTCTGTCCTTGCGATTTAATTTCCTTTCCCGTTGCCTTCTTAGTTCACATTTTGTATGGTGAACTTAACAATCCTTTACGGTTGAAATCCACGATCTGCTCTAGTGACGTTACGAGACAGTTCTCTCTGTACAGATACAGGTCAGGTTTCTCTGCACTCAGTCTTGTTATGCTCCTCGTTCACACTACTACTCCGTGTATTATCACGGTTTTAACTGTCATTGTGTGGGCGCTGCGCCGTAGCTTGAGGTTCGAATCCCAGAGAATACCACGGCCCTACCGCTCGTGAGCGTCTGACAAACATCCCAGAGTAAAACTGTCAGGAAACAGCTTTTCAAAATGAAAATTTTCCTTCAGACATGGTATTAACAGTAGACCCTGTCTATTCTTTTAAAGAATAACACGCACAACGCGAATAGTTGTGAGAAACTAGGTCCTGGGTCATACCAAAAATTTGTATTTGTAAATATCATCGTGTAGGTCTACCAAACGTGTTGGCTAATAATAAAAAAAAAAAATGGTCGGCTTAAGTACCTTCACTGTGACGAAAGGGCAATTTCTGTCCAGATGCCTTGAGTTTTTGCCTCAAAGATTCTGTAGAGCTTTTTAGTTGGCTATAAGTACTAGGGTAGTTAACCATCGTTGGAAATTAACCCTACTCCTATAAGCTTTCCTATATAGCCCGTTTCACCTTTGGCTTTTTCAAGTCTAGATGATGTGGAACGTTGTGGAACCTATTTGAATTTTAACTGCCTGTACACTTGATTCAAGGTCTCTTCCTAAAGTTTCTATTCAAAGATTTATTTTGCACTAGGGTCAGTTGCAGTCAAGTTCGATCAATGTTTGGCAGGTGTAGTCTAATAGGGCGGGATATCTGGTCAGATGTGGGAATTTTGCATCTACATTTGGTAAATGGTACGTTCGGTAGTTGTACGTAGTCCTGGTCATTCGTTTTCTTCTCTCGACAACGGGATGATAGTTTTCATCCACTTCATATACGATAGAGGGTTAAGTGAAGCTATTCGCTGAAGCTACGCTGTCTGACCACATATCGTACGACCAAACCAAAAAAAGTTGAATAAAAAGAAAAACGACAGAAAGAATAGAACAACAAATTGGGGATTAATGGAAGCGGTTTATTCGAACACGTTTTATCTTCTTATCTTTGTTGTGATAAAGGCTTAACAAATATGTTTGTGACGTACAATAAATAGTAAAGGCTCGCCACGTCATTATCTTCACCACAGCATGCGAATGTATGTATATCTATGGAATCGTTTGACCTATTATCATTCAGGTCTGCAAAAGGATTAGCCCACTCATAATGACGTCATAACAACCCACATCCTTAATTCGTGAAAAAAACGTGTCACAAAACGATTGTTAAGGCGTTTCAATTATAGGACATGGCTGGCTCGGTGGGTGTTAAAAGGAGACGGCGGCGTGGGTGTAAATAAGAATGACCAAAAACCAAACAAATTGGCCAAGTGGGTATCGAAAACTCTGTAGGTGTGTAGACGTTAGCGATAAAAAAAAATAATCCCCTAGCCTATTGTTTGCTGGCGGTTAACTCCTTTTGATTAACCCTTCCGTTGTCGATGAGAGAGATTGGTTTGAAATGTATAACAAACCTGGGTGCAGTACATCAATGGACAGCTAATCGATTTAATTTCACTTTCATACCAATCATGGTCATTATTTGTTAACGACCTTAACTTCCAAACAGCCTAACTCTTAGCAGCTCAAAGTGTCTAAAATGTCTTTGGAATTAAATTGATTTCACTGGGGTGCTTGTGTGTGTAGTTAATGATGAACACACAACGACGTCGTTCACCAGATTAGATTATAATTTCTTTACCGGGACACACAACCACCTCTAAGTGGATCGATTGTTATTCTATTTTTTGTCCCCATTACTAACCAATATTCCCGCTTGGGTTAAACAACTGTGCTGTGACTATATGTATGCCTTGTTATCAAGCTATTTACGCTCGCCTTCATTGCTTTATCTATTGTAAAGGCAAAACTGATAAAGATGATAGCACGAACGCAGAAGAGAATTTTTCCATACGAGGCGGGGATACCCGAGGGTTGGGGTATGGTGGATTTCGTTTTTTTTTTTTCTAAATAAGTAATTGTCTCATATCGCCTGCATTCTTCGCCAAAACGGGGTAACAGTTTTAATAAATTTCCTTTCCAACTTGTGACAAGTAGATATACAAAAGTCTGTAGAAAAAAAAAAAACAAGTTTCAAAACACAGGGCCCCCGAAAAAAAAAACGAAGAACGAGTGTTGAAACAAATATACCGGGGTACGCGGATATACCACTAAAGCATATGGATGGATACTATATATCCAGTGTTCATGTGGGACGGGATTCGTGAAGCTGCCTACCTATACGGGTCGCAGATATCGTTGTTCTCCATCAGTAATGGATGTTAGTAGAGACTCTGACTCGTATGGTATCTACCCTGCTATCTATTGTTGTTGCTGTTACTGTCTCTGTAATCCCATCAGAGTGATAAAAAAAATATGTATCTAGTATAGTGTATCTTTGTTTTGTAATTGGTTATTGCTCTGTTATTATTATTTCTTTTTTTTTTTTTAGGGGGAAACATGTTTCCTGTTTTTTTTTTTTTTTTTTTGTTACTATCAGTACTGTGGATAGATGTTTGTGTATGGTTCGACATGATTAGTTTCCCCAGGGCGCACGGCGATAGTACGTCAGCAGTAGAAATGTTTCTAGGTCAAATGTAATGTGTGCAGTGCTTCGTTGAGTTTTTTTTTTTTTTACCTTCCCTTCCACCTGAAAAAACGGCGAGGCCAATCCAACACCTTTACCTAAATATAGATGTTCATGTTAATCAGATGGTCGCCGTAGTTGTGGTGAGTGGTGGTGGTGGATTTTTTTGTTCCCACCGATACGGTGACGTGATAGTTATTAATTAAAAAACCAAAAAAAAATGGTGATCCCATTTGATAATAATTTTTTGGTTTTATGTATTTAAATTAGTTTTAATTTGGTTTGTGTAAAATCGAAAGTGTTGTCTAGAGAAGGGTGAAATCGTGAGTGAGATGTGGCATGGAAAAACCGCGTTCTTAAGTAATAAGCACTAAAGATTCTATTATTCGGTCCTGTTTTGCTAGCTGATGATGAGTCATTATGATTAGCATGGAAACGGTTTTTTTATGAAAATATTTATCTATAGAATCGAAGAGGGTATTTTTTTAATCGAAACAGTTGTTGCTATCATTTTTCCGAAGTGGGAACTAAGTCATCAGTTGTAGTAGTTATCAGTGATTCTATACCATCTTCAACCAAGTGAATCATGATAGGCCTTAAGGCCTAAAATACTTAACGTTTGCCGTTTTTCACTGACTAATTTATTTATTTCATGTTCATAGCTGCGGTGAAGTTTAACTGATTTGCAAAAAAAAATTGGTATACCGCTCAGGTTATTACTAAAGTACTTAAGTTGGTCCTGTTTTTTCTCACAGACACAAACACAACAAACTAAGCTGATTTCTGCTTTCTGAATACTGAGTTTCTGCCAATTTTTGAGCGGATAAGAGATGTCACTGTCAAAATAACATATGATTCAAAAACAAACCAACAGATGGCCCACCCTTGCACTTATGTGTACTCCATTGCTCATAGAGATTATGGTAATACGCCGCACGTCGTCAACAATGGTTCTTTTTCGGTATTCTGTAACAAAATCCAAAGAAAACAATGGCTTTTTAAAAATAAGAACAACAAAAAGTAGTTTGATTTTTCAAAACCGATTTATTTTTTTTTCAAAATAGTCTCCTTCCAACTTAATATAGCGATTTGCACGGTCAAAAGGCATTTCCAATGAATGTTTTAGACCATCGCCGGGATGTCCTTTCGGACGTATCAGTTCAAGCCTTTTGGATGGCTTTTAAGTCCACAAAACGCTTGCCTTTCATCAGCAAATACATTTTTCCGAATACGAATACGGGGAGTGGTTGATGGTTAGTCAAAATCGGTCACAAGTGTCGATCGGAGAAATGGTCCATTATGGTTCAACAAACGGCAACTTCCATCAACGAATACGATCCACAAAAACGCTTCAAAACACCAAGATAGAATTGTGCATTAATGGTTTGACCCGGTGGAACTTTTGTTCAGGTCATCAGCTAGGTGTCCCTAAATTTAATACCACAAATTAAATAGCTTTCTCGGCCAAGTGAGCCTATCTCTTCACCAAACAGCCAAACAGTTTAATGCCATTTTTTACTGGAGAACTGTGCGGCTGATGAATAGATAACCTTCAACTGGTACAAACAGCCAGTTCCTGCCACACGCTATCATAAATCGTAAAATGTAATCAATTAGGTTTTGGTTCTCGGAAATAAAGCTATAAAACATAATTTTTTTTTTGGGAAAATAAACTTCGGGTATTTCTCCACGTATCTGCTATTTTTGACGAAATTCGAAGATATTAGGCTGCCAGCTAAAGGCGACACACTTATGTACTTGTTGAACCAATTGGATGTTTCTGATATCTGTATTTATCACTTAGATTGGCTAGCTTCTACAGCTATCGCCTTCTTGAACACTTGCCTATAGGACATTGCCCGGTGGTGACATTGTAGCTGTTATATGCCACCCTCAGCATTTGCGGAGAGAACGTTTCAGATAGAGCTTTGGCCAAATCTGTTTTGTCGCTAGACACCACATTGTAACACTGGTTCACCTGATTTATTCTTTTGGCTGTATCCAGCTTGAGTTTTAGTTTTTATGTAGCGACCGGTATAAATAAGGCTTTTACCCTAAAATGTCCCTATGCCCCGGCAGCCAAAGAAGGTGAATGCTTAACAGCTCCACCATCTCCATGAGAGATGATCAGCACTTAAGAGCTATCATTGAGTTTAGAGAAAATGATTTTAAGGACTTAATAGCCACCTGCCTGTCTGAAACAATACGGATGTCTGTACCAAATGTCACATCGCCATTAATTGCACCTGGAAGGTCTATTAAAGAAAATATCTCTACCGTGTTGGTGTAGTAATGAATCGACTCATCTTCTTGCATTACAACTTTCTTCCAGAATGACCTGAAAGGGATGGTAACTTGAAAGTTTTTGTCAAAAGTCTGTTTTCGTGAAAGACGTTTGGTCTCTATAGAATGGAAGTGTGGCCACTAGTGTAAGATTGGATTAAGGCGAACTGCTGCACTACCTGTCATTTGCTTACTAAAGATACCGAGGAGTGGAGAGGGTGTCTTTCGAAGTTTCCTGTTGTGCCAAATATTTGCACTATCATACCAGACTTACTGCGCTGTTTGGTTGTCTTAAGACTGTGGACCAGAAACAGAGCTCCTTCATCTTTGAATCCCTGGCTTTCAACACAGATGGTTGTATCGATAACATCGATTTGCTATGTGCTAATAGTAAAAATCTCTTCTTCGTCAATAGCAGGCTTAAATCACCTTTGTTAGATATGTTCTGGACACTTGACTATCTACAGCATGATCTTAAATTTCTTCGCAAGTTCCACACGTTCTAATCAGGTCTCCAGAGACTTGGTGTATATTGAAGGGCTCACAAATCACGTAGCGTATTCATGAGAGGCACATTATAATGAAGCATAATGGCAAATACCTTGTTATCGTGGGTAAAAGTGGTAGAAGTTTTGCAGTAACGTAGCAGATCCGATTTCTATGAGAAAGATATTTTGATTCACAGAATATGGCCGTGGGGCTTACTTAGTGATCTGTAAGGTAATCGGCTGTAATGATTCTGCCTTTTAGTTTCTTGCCACATAAATAGTAGATCGTAGAATATCGTCAGCGGAATATATTTGATTTCCGAATTAGTGCTTGAAAGCCTTAGAGTTTTCTGTACAGACTAGCCTATATAGCTTGGTAAAGAGTATTTGTCCTCCGTCCAAGTACGACTTACTAACAGTCCCTATCTCTTTAATTAGCCAAGAAACATCGTTTGTGTGATGTGTACTTTTGCTGGTTGTCATTGGCTAAGATTCGATTTTGTTTTTGATTTTTAGACACCACTTAGGCCTATTTTTTTGGTGCAAGTTCACTTACATAGGTGTAAGTATGAATAAAGGTCGCTTTGACGAATCCCTTAACCTGTTGAAAGTTTTTTATTCTCTTGTAATCGTTCTCCGTAAATCCTTGCATGATTAAAAAAACGAAAAAATAAGATTAATACGTTCCATCGTTTCCTACAGTAATTATCATTATTTTGTAATAAACACAATTTCACGCACAAATGAATAAATAGGGTGTGCACAAACCCTCCAAAGCGCTTCACTTCCTGTTCCTTTTCTATTAACTCATTAGAAGGAATGAGCTTCATTATTATTTTCTGTTGTTTTTTTCTTTTTTTTTTTCGTTTTTTGTTCGTTTTTTTTGCTACACAATTATTTTGTCCTTGTTGGTTTTAATGTGGACTTTAGCAAATTGGTATGGTGAGGCGTTCGGGCTTAATTGACTTTGAAGCAGGAAACTTAAAAGCATAATGCGTAATTTGACCTACTATAATGTTATCGAAATACAAAAGGATGTCTTTTATCGAAATTTGTTGAGGGAGTAATCCGAAATTAAAGGTGGCAAAGCTATAATGGTTATTATCGCAGTTATAGAGAATAAGGAAACGACTTAATGACACAAGTACAGTAGAGGGTAAAAGAAATCAATGCCTTGGTTCTAATTTATTTATAAAAGTAATTCTTGAGAGCATGAATGTTTCAAAGAGCTGTTTCCTCTGGTAGAGGAACAAGAGGGCGACAATACAAGGGTTTGTTAACCGATTTAAATAATTAAGACAACCTGCCATTTACTCAAGTAGGGGACAACCTAGGGACATTACAGGCTTTTGCTGAAAACAAAAAATGTTTAAGATGACAGAAGCCGAAAATTTGGTCTCCTAATGTACTTTCATGTTTCCATAAACCTAAACCAATTTGCTACTATTCTCTCTCAGGAATTCAGAATACCGATCCATTTACATTGCTTATATGTACATATAAGAACAATAAGGTTTAACAGATTCAGCTATGTATTCCGAAGATAGTATGTACTATGACTTTCTAGAATGCAGCTACAAATCTGCTAATAAACTTATTTATTATTCCACCATCCTTATTCTTAGTTAAAGACGAGTAACTAAATTAATTTTTTTAACCGAAACTCATTTCATTAATTTTTTTTTATTACAGTATTCCCAAATGTCCCATCAGCGCCAGGAATGTCATGCGTTGGTGAAGATCGTACGTATCATTTCCATTTTGAGTTTTCAAATCCCCAACTATAGTATAATATTTGTTTATAGGTAGCATCTACAGACGAGGAGCAAGAAGATGGCGCAAGCTTTACCGCATCAATGGGCATATTTTCCAAGCCAAACGTTTCAATAGGGTAAGTGTATCAAAGATTTGATTGTGAGACAAGTTGTATTTAATTGTGGTTTGCTTTCTAGCGCGCATTCTGTGCCTACTGTCAAGATCGTATCTGGGGCCTAGGCCGTCAAGGCTTCAAGTGCATTCAGTGTAAATTGCTTGTGCACAAGAAATGCCATAAACTCGTACAGAAACATTGTACCAATGAGCATGTTGAGCCATTGGTAAAGGAACGCGATGATATCATTGCAGATCCTGGTCTACCTGAGGTTTTACCACCTATACCCGATTATCCGCCAGCTGTACTACCCGATCCGTGTGACTCTGTGGCCGTGGAAGCCGTCCAAAATATCGAGGAACAACTTGAGCCGGGCACCCAAAGGCAATACTCACTCAATGACTTTGAGTTGATTCGGGTTATCGGCCGTGGCAGCTACGCTAAAGTGCTTATGGTTGAGCTGAAAAAGACTCGTCGTATATACGCAATGAAAGTGATTAAAAAGGCGCTGGTCACTGACGATGAAGACATCGATTGGGTACAAACCGAGAAGCATGTCTTTGAGACGGCATCAAATCATCCATTCCTGGTTGGATTACATTCATGTTTCCAGACGCCATCGCGTCTATTCTTTGTCATTGAGTTTGTACGTGGTGGAGATTTAATGTTCCACATGCAAAGGCAGAGACGTTTGCCCGAAGAGCACGCCCGGTTCTATGCGGCCGAGATAAGTTTGGCTTTGAATTTCCTCCACGAGAAGGGTATCATCTATCGTGATTTGAAGCTCGACAATGTATTGCTCGATCATGAGGGTCACATTAAGTTAACTGATTATGGTATGTGTAAGGAGGGTATACGACCTGGTGACACAACATCCACTTTCTGTGGAACCCCGAACTATATTGCTCCGGAGATATTAAGAGGTGAAGATTATGGATTCTCTGTTGATTGGTGGGCGTTGGGAGTGCTGCTTTACGAGATGTTGGCGGGGCGCAGTCCGTTCGACATTGCTGGGGCTTCGGAGAACCCCGATCAAGTAAACAGTTTTATTAATGTTTTCATCTTTGTTTATAAGTTAATATATATATTTCTTTGTTTTAGAACACGGAAGACTACCTATTTCAAGTTATATTGGAAAAGACAATTCGTATACCACGTTCGCTGAGTGTAAAGGCCGCATCGGTCCTCAAAGGTTTCCTCAATAAGAATCCAGCCGATCGTTTAGGCTGTCATCGTGAATCGGCATTCCTGGATATTGTCAATCATCCGTTCTTTAAGAGTATTGACTGGGAAATGGTAAGGTTATCGATTTTTTGTTAATACAAAATGAGCTCTCTCTCTCTCTTTATCTATCTCTCTCTCCCTCTGACACACGTAAAAATTTTGCACGGTTTTTCTTTGTGAATAACTCAAAACGAGCGAGAATAGGGATATACTCTCATAGGTTAAGCTCCTTGCTTTTCTTCCACTCCAAGGACAAACATAATAAAATATATATTCCCCTCACATAAGAGAGCAGGAAATAGAATTCCCAACCCCCCCCCCCCCACAGAAACGAATTCAAAACCAAAAAAAACACAAACGAACTATAAATCAGCATGCGATTGAAACTATATATAACAAATACGTTCCACTTTACTCCAAATCCATTTTCTACTTGATTATTATTTTCCTTTCTTTATTTCTTGATTTGTTTTTAAAACAAATACACCTCTCGGTATATAAACAAATTAAAAAAAAAAAAAAAACAAATATTCTTAAGATTGCACAAAAGGAAGTTCAACCGCCTTTCATACCGACATTTGATCCTGGCGATCCGGATATGTCAACGAATTTCGATCCTCAATTTACCAGAGAACCGGCTGAATTGACGCCAGAGGATCCGTAAGTGTTGAGTGTTATGAGAGCGGACAAAATGTGCTGTTTTTTTTTTTATTTCGTTTAAATATAACCTTTTATACTTTTTTTCTAATTGTCTATGGACTAAACTAAAAAAAAAAAAAAAATACTGTTGCATTTTGCTAAATATTGTTTATTTTATTGCCGTTGTTTCATATGCATACATCATCGGATGCATTTTGTAAAGCTAAACGGAAAATTGCTAAATGTTTCGCAGTTTGCTATAAAATAAAAAAAAAATTGTTTAATTTTTCTTTTCCATCTAAATGTTTATATTCTGCTTGATTGTAAATATTTTAGATGTCTCTTTCCCTTCCCTATTTTCATAGCATATACATATTTTCCATTAAATTTTCCCCTTCATAGTATTTAGCTATTTTTTTTTTTTTTACAATAAAATATGTTAATAGAGAGTAAGAAGTTTTCAGATTCATGGGAACGCCCGTCGTCGGCAGTTAACGTTGTGGGGTTTGTTTTGCTTTCCATTATTTCATTTTATTTCCTCGTATCATCCTCAACAAATGAATGCTTTCTGTTATATCATTCATATTTTCGTAGATGACTAGGAAAATTGTATCTATTTGGGTTCATAGAGTTTGAACTACAAACCAATATGTCTGTTCTATTACTGGAATAGAATTGTGTGTTCAAAATTTGACCTGTGTCGATACATCATTCATATACATAGCTTCATGTTTCTAGGGAAAAAGTAAAGATTTTCAATAAATTTAACATTAATCCATCGTCAGCGTTACACGAAAAAAACGAGTTTCACCTGTAATGATGGTAAAGTCAATAGTCAACATCCATAAATATTATGGATAAAATGCTTTTCCTGGAATCTGGACTTTAGGTGGGTAGGAGGATTCAATTTTACGGATTACTGTTGGATATATGTGCAGTAATTACTTCCGAATAAAGAGAGATCATCTGTGTTTCTGCAAAAATCTGTCTGTTAAGTGGAATTCGGCCACAATACGCTATGATACATTAAGTCATATTGATTTTGGAATTTTATTGGCAGTGAAGTTATCAATGGTTATTAATTCTTTCAGTTTTTTTTAAACAAAACGAGTTCAGAAGCATTTATACTTCGATTTGGTTGGAATATCTTTTATTTTATTTGTTCATAGGAATAAACCGAAACCTATCAGCTTGGGAACCAATTGGTGCTCTTGATGAAGTGGAGTAGATCCGATATCTGGAAGCCTGCTAACTTGCAAAGCGGGACAGTAGCAAAGCAGATGTTGTTTCCTCGTCTCCGCAGCTTCTGCAAAAGTCGTTGGACTCTACCCTCAATTTACGGAGCATTACCAGTAATGATACAGATAGAGAATCGATTTAGTGCCATACGGCTCTTTGTTTTCTTTTTATCTAATTTCGGTCGGTGGCACAGTCCTCCCTGAATAACCAGGACGAGATGGCCTCTTTCTCTTTTATGCCATCAATTATGCTACACAATTTTCCAATCGGTTAGCAGTATGGATGTATCCGCTTCAGTGATGTTTATTTCCGACTCCACTCTTGCCCGAGCATCCGCCTTCTCGTTACCTTTAATATTGCTATGCCCGCAACTCAGCAGAGTTTGACCGAATGGTACCCAATCGCGATCAGTATATCACGGCATTTCCTAACTGCCTTTGATTTGTTTGTATTAGATTTAATCGATTTTAGAGCTGCTTGACTGTCAACAAAGATACATAGTTATCTCCGACAGGGGAAGGTGACTATCTTCTTTGCATCTACCAGCTTTTTCTATTGCCAAGATTTCGTATGGGAATACACTACACGCTTCTGGTAATCTGAAAGATTCTGTTTTTGCAGTGCTTCCGTGTAAAATCCTGCTCTAGTGCCTATCTCCATTTTTGGGCCATCCGTGTTGGACTCCCACTCTGCTCGACTGGGGGATAGGATTTTAGACGGTATTAACGCATTTTGTAAATTTCGGACTCTTACTGTTCAGCTCTTTGTAATCAGACTTTAATGAAGTTGATTTGGAAGTCGATTTGAGCAGTATCTTCTATCCTAGACAGCTTTAAGACTCTTCTAGGGAGCAGTATGTACTGATTTTAGTAAAAAGCAAACATTTATTTACATTTTCTTCTGCAGCAATTGTGAGCAACGTTGTCGTAGATTTCAAATTACATAATGTAAAACAACTTGAGGTTCTTCCGCTGGTTGTGTTTATGTTGACCATAACGATTTTGGATGGTAGTACGCACAGACTAGGGTTTTTGTATATATAAAGGGATGCTAATGCGTCGTTTAGCCTATGGATTAGAATATAAACGTCTACTTTCTCCACTTAATTTTGCTCACTTAAGCAGCAAACCACGTTGGGCGCCAGTTTTGTGGCTAAAAAATACAATTTTGTTCGATAGATCTGTATGTACGTTGAATATCTATAAAACACTATTTCAATCTGAGTATTTTCTGTTCTATGTATTACCACGTTAGGTACTATATTTGTGCATGCAGAATGCAATTTCTCTTCCAACAGCAGAAGACTAACTATTGGTCTGAGTAGTTTTCTGTTCCGGCGCTGGTTGGGGTCCATTTTTGTACAATTTCGTTCGTTAAATCAGAAGAGTAAATTTTTATTTCAATGCCATTCGTTCTATTATCACGTTGGGTGCAATTTTCGCGTATTTTTACTCGCCGTTCCCACGTTGGGCGCCGTTTTCTGTCTCCAGAACGTAATACAAACAAACCAACACCTAAAAATGTACAACACCAGGTTGGTAGTGTAAAGGCGTTTTTACAGATAAGCACGTTATAAACGATTGAAAAAAATCCTCTAAAAAACAGTAAAATCGATTCAGAATATTTTTATTTTATATAATCAAAATAGATAACCTACACCGAACTTCCGATAAGATATCTTAAACAGCAAATAAATGGAATTACTAGGAAATACCAAGCTCATTACCATTTCCCTCTTCATTGTTTTTCTTTCAATCTTTTGTTCTTTTCCTCTTTTATCGTCATATGTTTTCTTTTCGCACCATGTAGCTAGAGCGTAAGCAAGTATCACCTCCATTTAAGCCACGATTAGATTCCGACAGGGATTTGGCAAATTTCCCTCCTGAATTCACAGAGGAGGCCGTACAATTGACACCAGATGATGAGTAAGTATTCAATTCAATTCAATTTAGTTTCTTTGAATTTTTTTTCTTAGCTTTTTTATTTGATTGTCTATTTATATATATATATATATTTTTTTGTTGTCTTGTGATAAATGGTAAATGTAAGCTTATATTATATATGTATATGTGTATTTTTATATTTAAAATAACTTAATGACTTACAAACTTTTTAACGTCCACTTTACAGTCGTGTCATTGAAAAGATCGATCAAACTGAATTCGAAGGATTTGAGTATGTGAATCCACTACTAATGTCCCTGGAAGATTGCGTTTGACATCACGCATCGTGTGAGCTACATCCATATAATTTACGGGTGAGTAATAGAATATAGCTTTTTTTTTTTTTAAATAACTTTTAACGAAAATCAAAGAAAGTATCTGATTATGATTGTTTGGAATTTTGCTTCCAATATTTGAATATTTCTAGTTATACGGAGAGGACTCCAGTGACTATGATTCCGTTGCTGATGATCTAAGTATTCTTCAATTACCTCCTCCAACCTCTAATAATAATAATAATATTAATAGTCATACAAATAATAGTAATAATAATAATAAAAGTCTACTTCAGCACATGTTTTGCCTTCCATTAAATTAAGTAAAGAAAAAAAAAACAAGATAGAGTAAAAAAAAAAAATACAACATAAATTGTGAATGAATAAAAATGCAATTATCTTATATATTTACATAACAAAATTAATTATATATTTATTGATGAGACAACAAAACAAACAACAACTATAGAAAACGCCTAGTGGGTAGATTTTTCTTTTTATTTCTTTAATTTTTTTTTTTATTTTTTCGTTTGAAACCAATTGATAGATCAAACAAAATGCATTACCTATCTAAACACAACTACCTACTCTAATTAATCTTTAAAAGAAAAAAAAAAACAAGCAGTAATGTTCAAGGAATTTCACTTAAAAACAAAACAAAAAAAAAGAATTAAATCTAACTACATCAATAGAAAGTAAAACAAAACAAAATATGTTTCGTAGAAAATTATAATTGAAAAAAAAAAAAGATACAAAAATACCTAATATATATTATTAAATTAAAAACGAAAGAAAAAAAAAACTATAAAGAAATAAACAATGTTATAAACAATGTTGTGTAAATAATAAGTTTTTCAAAAACAAAAAAAACACAATTTCTGTTAAAAGTTTAAAAAGAAACAAAACAAAACAAAAAAAAAGAAAAGAAAAGGAATATTTTAAAAAGAAAAATATACATAAATGTGTGCGATTGGTGTGTATAAACTCAACGAAACATTGAAAGTAATTTATAATAATTGTTAAACAAATCAAAGTGATGCAAAGTATTAAAAAATATTTTATGTGTTTCGTAATGTGATTGCTATTATAAACTTATTATTATTATTGTTATTATTATTTGTTCTTACTGAAATCACATGTGTTTTTTTTTTATGGTATTCTCTATATAAGAGGCAAATTAAACTTAATTAAGTGTATTAAAGTTATAAATTGATTTTTTTTAAAGATTTTGATTTTCGTTTGTTTTTTTTTTTATTACTACTAACCATCAGTGAAAGAAGTATATAGTTTCTTTTGTTTTTTATGATTGCTACTTGCAAATGGTCACCCTCCTTCCCTATTTACTCTGTGTTCCTAACTTCCGCTTTTCACTAATTTGCCATGTGGAGGAAACTCTTCTTGATTACATGAGCTGTGATTGACTTGTTAGATCAGGTGCTTACCTAATTGCATTATTTTCTCTGCGGCTTTTCTAACTAATTGCTTTAGTAGTGACATGCCGATTTATTACCTTCGTTACCACAATCAACTTTAAAGTACCACAGCCTAGACGATAGCTTAGCCATAGTTGCCAGAGGCAAACTCGAAAAGGAACTGAGTATTACTAAGAGCCACGCGGAATCTAATCAAAATCACTGTAGCACTGTTATTGAGGAAAAGAATCGACGATAATTCCGACAGGGGTTCTGGAGTTTATGGGACTCGTATGTCTCCTAATCATCTTAGACTTTTTATTCGAAACTTTTTAATAAGTTCGGTAGCTCTTTGTAACCCAATCTAGGGCGTCAAATAAATCGCGGAACTTCTCCGTGTAACACCGGAGAATATTTCCATCCGACTTTGTTAATTCCTTATAGCAGGGCATGGCGTTTTTGATTTCTTCGCGCAATGGTTAGTCCGAAAATCAAATCCTAAAAAAACACCAAAACAGTCTTTCTCTCTTGCGTATATTTTACATCCGAGAATAATAAAATAGTCATGAGAAAGCTTCTACAAAAAAATAAAGGCAGCATTAAACAATCCATTCCATTCTTGAGAAAAATATTACATGCAACACCTGAATAGTAGCATGAAGAGAAAATAATGTAAAACTTTCCTTGCTCTGGACACTGATGTTATATTCAAAATAAATAGTCGACTGACTGAAAAGACGTTTGGAGCTACTGTTCTTCTTAGATAGCTATAGTTCGGGGTGAACGTGGGCCTCCATTAAGAAGCCTCTTCAGTTACCCAGGTCCTTAGCTAACTGCCTCAAGTTGTGCACTCCAAGTCGGTAAATTGCGGCGCCACCTAAGACGATGTCTCCTCTACTGGTTGGATTTGAAGACTACGCAGGCTAGAGCATTTGTGTCCATCCGCTCTACATGTCCTATCCAACTTAGAGGATTAATGCACAATTTTTTGACTCGTCCTTGAATTTCCTCCTCCAAAGCCCGTCAACGCAAACAGGACCAAAAATATTATTTATTTAAATTTTACAAAGAATCTGTCTCAAAACGACCGAGGATTTCTTCATCCGCTTTAGATAGACTTCAAACTTCAGCGGATGGTCAAGGTCTTACACAGGATCTCCTTAGTTGTTCAGGTAAGGCTCTACCACTCAATTGCGTTCTCACCCCAAAGAAACAGCGATTACCAAGAGTTATTCTTTGTTTAATTTCTTCTGAGATGTTATTATCAGAATTTATAGCATAACCGAGGTAGACAAAGTCCTTTACTACCTCAAAGTTAGTTAGCTCTAAGTGTTCTAGATAACTATTATCAGTCGATGTAGATGGAGCGGCGTGCGTCCTCTATCCATGGATGGGTGAGTTTGTTAGAAAACTCTGTATAGCTCTTCTCGAATACTATCCCAAAGCAATGCTAAGTAACTCTCTGGATCTATTAAATTTCTTTTAAGATCTGGCCACGACACAAATTAAGTTGGTGAAGAAAACGATTACGCTCTGCTATAACATCTAAGGATTACTTCTGTTGTATCACATTTCGGTTGATTCTATCACATGCCGTTCAATTAAATGGCAGTTCGATTTGATGGTGATTGCTTTAGACATTTGGACGTTCCAATCAAGTGGATTTGTGGACCCCAGTAAAAAAACATCTTTTATCTTTCACTGCTTTGTTTGAAGTAACATCAACAGATTGGTGAAATCTAAGCGATGAGAAGATATAAATAGTTGGGAATAAGTTCTTACCTCTGAAGTGTGCTCTTTAGCTTTCGGTGGACAATAACGCCTTTAGCTTAAGGATCATCTGTTGCGTGAAGGTCTTTGAGTCCCGGGAGCATTGACACCTTGAATCTGCTTATCAATCCTGTTTTCACTTTACGTGCATCTGCATCTTTGATCCTTATATGTGATGAACTTCATTGCCGTAGCTACTCAACGCTGTTCTGATTTTTTCTGAAAAACTCACAAATTTTGAGAACCCTGTTGGTCGGTTCAAGAGAGTTTCTTTTTGTCAGGTTCAAGACAAAATTTGCTGATTTTGCTTAATTTACTAAAGTAACTTAGGTTTGGTTTATCTCACAGCGTCAGTTCTACATACATCACAATCTATCGGGTAACGCATAAATATGACAACAAAGATAGTAACCTCGAGATAGACTAGATTTATCTTGTTTAGTAAGGCCTTGGGCTCAAGCGGTTATTGCTTTGGACTACGGAGCGAAGGACTCAATCCCCAGACAAACGCCTAAAATTTCTTTCACGGCTCCACCTCTGCGTCTGACAAACATCCAAAAGTGTAACTGTCGTGAAAAGAAAAGTTTCTCAAATACAAATATTGCCCTTCGGACAAGGCAACAGTAGGCCACTTCCATTCGTGTAAAGAATAAAATACCCACAATACCAATAGTTGTGAGAAGCTAGGCCCTGGGTCCGATGGACCTTTCGCGTCAAATATCTTCTTTTTTTTACCCTAAGCCAGACTCAATCAAATAATTTTGAGATGTGCAGTGGAACCTTTCTTGATTCGCTATGTTATTCGATGGCTGACCCTAAGTGGGTTGCATAGAACAACATGCATTTCTGCTGAAACCATACTACCGGCCGGTTCCTTACCACAAGATCGTTTCGATCTTGATCCCTTTCTACCAGAAAAGGTAACTGCATTATTTCAAAATCGTTTGCACTGACCAAGGTTCCCCATTTTCACTCTGCGGCCCTGAACCATTTTGGAGACCTATCAGAAGAATCTGTCTTGGATTACTAAAGTAGACAAAATTTAAAAGGGAGTTCAGTTCTCTAATGAATTTTCACCGTAGAGAGGGCGAGAACTATAACACGCCGTCTACGAAAGCGTGTTTGAAAAAAAAATCAGTCACCTTTGGAGACATTCGATCTTCTGAATCTCTAGAGTGAAAAAAAATTGTCTGGGTAATGCGCCGTGGCAATAGGATTGTAATGAAACCACATTACCTGAGCACTAATTAAATGTTTTTTTCGCTCGATTTGTACCTACATGTCGCCGAATTATTCGAAATCGAGCAAAATTATCGTTTACCACTTTGTTGAGGGCGTTTCCTTTTTAAAAGAACCCTATTTTCCTCAATTAATGCGACTTGCGAGACCACTTTATGGCCTCAACTCTCCCCGACATTCGTTCAATCGACTTTAATATTTCTTTCATTGATGTTATCAAAACTATTGGCATTACAACATTATTTAATATACCTATCTCTTGTTTAAATTAATTTCTAACACAAGAAAATCTCTAAAGGCAGGCAAAACTATACTCGAACTGGTTTCAAAGCACTTCTTCCTAACACACAACTTGTACCCTATTTGCCATCCATTTTGATTTTCTACAAAAAAACAAAAACAAAAACAAAAACTATACACCTAATATTTAATATGTGTTGTTAAGTAATAATTTTTAATAAGAAATTCATATACATTCATATATTTAAACTTTATATCATTCCTTGTACTTAATTTTATTATTGTTATTGTGGTTTAAATTAAAAAAAAAATATATTCATGTTTCCTTCTTTTTTTTTTTAAACATTTTACATCAACAAATTATGAGTGTGTATTTTAATAATAAATAAAGAAAAAAAAAAGAGGAAGAGAGTGTAAAGTAAATAAGAAAAAAAAAAATTTAACTAAATTTTTAAAAGAAAAAAAAAACAAAAGAAATCCACATAAAATATACAAATTTATGCACTATACTCTAGGCAATCTAAAGTAAAATTTAAAAGACAATTAAATAAAGTTTTAACAAATGAAATAGTATTCCAATAAAAAATATAAAACTATACATTTATTATGTAGTTAAAGAAAAAAAAAAACTTTAAAACTTTCATTGGTCAATACAACATACACAGACTCGCATCCTCTCATTGTTTTTTTTTTTTTTTTGTTTTTCTTTTTTAGTAAAATTTTCTTCTTTAATGTTTGTTTATTGCGAATTAAGAATATTCTTAAGGTTTTGGATTAAAACAGAGTCAGTGTTGTAATCAGGGATGAGTATGTTTTGAAGATTTTATACATTCCACACAGTAAGTGGTCCTGTACTGGATTCTTCTTTCTGTGTCTTGATTCGATGCTCGCAATAAAGTATGCCGCCCCACTATGGTATTATCACCCATATGTGAGGGTGTTCTTTGTATAATTCAAGCACAGATGGATCTCCAGATCTGTTCCTATGCATTTTTTTTAGTCACTTAAGCGAATATTGCTATTATTTCTGTTTACCGAGTAATCAATGAACAAAGAACTATGAACAGGTTTTATATACATCTCCTCAGAGCCCGTATCCATTAGAGTCTTAATTTGCTGTGTATTGAATAAAGTATTGAAGCAATGGGCAATTGATCCAAATTTTTCAATTATACATAGATTTAGTACGTTATACTTGCATCCTACACCATTTCACTTGTTTTCCTATTCCAATCTCTCGGCCAACAACCACCGATGAACGAGATTATTCGTACACTCGAGTAGGTGTCTGGCTATACAGATGTACTTAAGTAAGCTCTTAAGTTTCTCTACATAGATTGACCTCTGTCGTCTAAACCGTGGAAATGTGCGTTCAAGTCAATAATTTTAAAGGATAGGCAATCCAAGTCATTAGGAGGGTTCACACTCATTAAATTTTTCATCGAATCGGTATGATGACACTACACTTAATGAATGTTAACGCAAATTTACTTGAGTTGAATGGTTTGTCAAGTCGCTCATCACGCAAATTTGATGAAGAATCAGTGTGAACCACACTATTGGCAAAAGTTTAGCCATTTGATACGGTGTGAAAACTCCATTAGGTCTTCGCCGATAAAGCCACCGGAAGCACTTCAATGTTTACTGTCATCACTTGTGAGACATCACGTTTTATCTTTTTATATCTATATCGAAGTCAGTGACGCAGAGTGTGTCATTGCAATGGCATCCCCTCATTACGTACAGATTTATCCCTTATTTTGCAAGAAAAACCATTACATTCTGTTACAGTTGATTTAGTCTTTCCTATGGACATACAAGCAGGTTTAGTAAAGCTGTATATGCCTTTCATACCTCGATAATGGCTGTGCTTTTAGGGGTATTGTATGGGCTTTGGAGCCGTGTAATCATTGAAATCTAGCCCTGACGGCGTATTCGACAAGAAAGGATGTAAATCCAAAGAAGCTGCAATATCTGTTTATTGAATTTAAAGCAAAAGTATATACCCCCTTAAGGAAAGGTAGTCCTCTTGCTACAATTCGTTACAATTCGACCGTCACCGTGCTCAGTTGCATTTCCTTTTTACTCCGCAAATTAATTTATTGTTAATTTGTCAATTCTCGTCCCATAAACAATTTTAAATGAATATTTTTGACCCACTTCGGGTCCGTACAGCAGTGTCCTGTTTTCACAGATACGCCCTTAAATCGTTAAACTTTTGACCCACTTTGCGTCCGAACTACTGACTGTGTCCTGTATTGACTGACGCATCCTTAAATCGTTGAGCCACTTTTTTTTGTTTTTCTTACGTGACTTTTTTCACCATATCTTGCGGAATCTCTGATAGCAATGCGCTGACCAGATCGCATGCAAGGGCGAAGAAATTTTGGACAACCTTTTCTCCTTTTGTGATGACTGTAAAAAAATATTCGAATCACACTTGCTCCTAGCGATGAAATGCCTCAGTGACTCAAACGAATCACTCAACAAAACCCTTACTAAAAGGATTACGGCCAAACTATTAAATTTGAAAAACAATGTATGATGTGTGCACGATTTAGTCATCATGTTGCGGTCCTCAACTGACCTTATAAAATTCAAGTCAAACGCCTGCTTTATGGATAGAATAGTCCTTACATTGTACCCTGATTGAAAACTAGACAACCATTTAAAATCTTAAAAATTCATACATCCTTAAGTTTTAACAATCGACACTAACAATAATCGATACCTTCGAGGACATCCTAATCATTTAATTTTATTATTTCTGCGACAAAAACAAAAACTTATTTCATTTCAACAAAAAAAAAATGTGGCGCTGCACTAAAATCAGTTAACTGTTGTTATTAAAATTATTATAATGTAAAAAAAAAACATGTTAATTAAACTTGTCTAGGAAAAAATAATTCACAAAACATATTTTCAACTGAAAGCAGAAAATAATTTCTGTTTGCAATAAAAAATATAAAACAAAAAAAATCACACATTTTACGCAATAAGAGTAGTTAACAATTCATAAACAAACAAAAAGAAAAAAAAAAAAGAAAAACATGTAGAAACCGAGAGAATTTAGTCTAAGATTTAAATTTCAAAAGAAAAAAAGAAACAAAAACAACTGAGAGAGAGTAATATAGTAACAAGAAACAGTAAAACAAAAAAGACGAATGAAATAAAACTAAATCCATAAAGATTTAATCACACACAATTATTATTATATTTAATGTAATTTATTAAATAAAAAAAAAAAAACCTATATATATATATATAAATATATAAATTGAAGAAAACATGATTACGTTGGAAGACTCTCCTTTCTCCTTTAAGTCTTATAATTCGATAAGAAAACAAAAAAAAGAAAAAAATATTATTTATGAGAAATTATTATAATTATTATTATTATTAAATAATAACACTATACAAGAATTTAAAGTAAAAAAAAATGTTGGGGGAAAATTTGTTTTATTTTATTTTTTTTTTTTAACATAAATCGGATGACTTTATGTTATGATACAACGAATGGTATATTTTGTTAAAGTAAGTTGAATTTAAATATTTTATTTTAAACTTAATGAATATATGTTCTTTCTGAATATAGAAATATCTAGGTTCCTATGTACTTAGTCAAAACAACGAAACAATTAGAAATTAGGTGCTATGAGTTTTTTTTATATATATACAGTACTGTGCGAATTAATGTGAACACAAATGTTAATTTGAAAAAAGCAACATTTATTAGTTATAGACGCAGAAAAAAGAAAAAAGAATACGATTTAAATTGTTTGAATAGGAAATATGTCCTCTCTTGGCTTTTATAACTTCTTCAATACGTTTAGGCATAGAATCAATAAGTTTTTTTTACAGTTGTTTGATATTTGCTGGTCTCGAAACCATATCTGGATTACAGCCTCAATCAGTTTTGTTTTTGTTGTGCAATCTATTTTGCGAAGTCTAGCTTTTACAATAGCCCACAGATTTTCAATAGGATTAAGATCCGGTGAATTTCCTGGCCATTCAAGGCATGATATCTTTTTGTCGTTGAAATATTTCATCATGACCTTGGGCACGTGACACGGAGCCGAATCTTGCTGAAAATGCTTGACCGTTGTCATCAATTTTTCTTAATTCAGCTTCTAATTTCTGTTCTAGCAAGTCTCTACATTTTTGAGAGTTCATCATGCCTTCGCTCGGCACAAGGGATCCGGTACCTTTATACGAAAAGCAGCCCCAGAACATCTTCTTTAAAATTGTGATAATTATGATGTGTTCACATTAATTCGCACAGTACTGTAGTATCGAGTTTAAAAAAAAGTGTTGATGCACTAGAGAAGAACACTGTGTTTCTAGAGTTTGTTAGGTTCTTAAAGTCGTATTTCTAGAATGAAGTACATTGAATACGCAACGTCCAGAGATGTATAAGAGAATTCCATTTAAGACCAAGGCCTTTCCGTAAATAGCCTCTGAAGTGCAGACTTGATTTTTGAAGAAAACAATCCCAAAAAGTATGTTAGTAGAAGTAGACTATAATCGTCTTTACTTGTAAATCCTTTCAGTTCGGAGTACTACAACGCGTTTGTGCTACGTTCAACTCATTTCCAAAGAGTTTGATTTATCTTCCACTATTTTGTGCCACGTTTGCCTAAGGCGTCCCGCAGTTCTGACTGCCTGAGTGAACGGATTCCTCTGCATGGCATATTTCGCAATGGAGTTGTCTTCGGACCGTAGGGTGCGTCCAATCCAATGCCAATTTCTTTCTTGTATAGTAATGTCTATAGGTCATTGGCCCGGTTTCTATGTAATTCGTCAAGATGATTCTTGACATCTATTTAGTGATATCCAGCCTTCAAGTTTTGCACTTATATAGAAGTACTGATTCTTCGTTGGGGTGTTAGAACACTCGCAGCTTGGTTCTTGTGGTAAGAACATTGCTTCTCTAGACCTTGGATACCAATGCAAGTGCAGTTTTTGGCTTTCCGCATTACCATTTAATTACTTAAAGCTTAAAGGAGAAAACTGCTTGATGTGAAAATTTAGTCGGCTTCTTCTTTTGCTGAACGGGGGTTCCGTTCTTCCCCTGTCACTCTCTCTACCTGATGCCCATTAAGTAACTGCTGGAAGTCTACTATTCTCTGCGCTTTGGTGGCTAGGTTTCCTTCACTGTTTCAAAAAGCCTGCGGTTCGGGATTGAAGCCTTGGCTTTTCTGTAAAACATCGAGATGTTGTTCCTCGCTGCGAGACTCCGTAGGCCTTTTTTTTACGCAGAATCTTCTTTTCCTCCCTTCTTTTGACTCAATATTCTTCTGTTGATGTTCTTGTTCTGCGGTACAGTGTTTGTAGGTGTGGATTTTCCGTCACGTACTTATCATTATACCAAGTGATCTCTTTCCGTAGTGGCTGGTAACTTACGGTGGTATCCGCTATCTCTTTATCGCGATATTGGTTCCACAGATTGTGGTGTTTGTGGATTTAGAATGCACAGCGGAGGGTCTCTCGCTCAGGCGCGGTTCTGAGCGGCTTACAGCTTCTTCTCGTTAGATAGTCGAGCACATGATCAATTTGGTTGGTGGTTCGACCATCGGAAGAGCGCCATTTGGGTGTGTGGATTCGTGGTCGTGAAAACGCAGTTCTACTTATCACCGTATCACGAACTGCTGCCAAATCGATTATCGTCGCTACCCAATTCAAATGTGTAGGAGTCGATGTCTAGTTGGTACTACCGTTCGATTATTCTTCGAAATTCTTGTAAAAATTTACTTACTTAGCAACGTGTTTTCGAACTAACTTTGATCTGGTTTAGAAAAAACCTTTATTTCACTTGACCTAGGAACTAGGAACTTGGGTAATACAAATAGTGTCAAGCTTACGGTCTATGTTGTCATATTGTCCACCTTGGAGAGTATAACTAGCCTTCAATTAAGTATCATTTATTTCATAGGACGAAAACATTCGCATTAGGTTTAGGTTAATGGGTTGACATCACAAAAGAATCTTGCATCCGTCACACTTAGTGGTTATGGCTCTCATACCTACTATAGGTAGGTAGGTAGGTTGTCATGGTAGGCTGCGTGAGAAGAAAATGTCCATTGTGGCATCTGAAACCTCTTTAAGGCTACCCTTAGAACCAGAAAGAGTTTAATATAGGGCACTGATGTTGGAGCTTGATATTGGCGTTAGCCAGTTTGCCTAAATTGTCGAAGAAGTAGGCACCCAGACAGAAGATTGCACTTCTGCTAGCGGGGAGAGTTTGACATGTACAAAGGAGGTGAAGTATAGTAGAAGCTGCATGGACGAACTATGTAGAGGAGGACTCTTTTTCTGCATACTGTTAATGTAGTGCCCCGTAATGACACCAAACCTTTTCTGTCAAATCAGACAGTAAGACCGTTTTTTCATTCTGTGGAACCTATAAAAACCTGTGGATGTTCAATCCATTCCGATGCGTTTACGGACTTATCCTCCAAGGATTTTATTTCTAAAGTGACGAGTGTGCTATTCAGTGACAAAGAAAGTATGGAACATCCTCTTCCACATCTTTGTCATCACATCCTCTGCACACTTCTGATAGCACTAAGAAGAGAGGACAAGGATTTTCTGTTCATTTGTAAAATTCTCTCGGTTCAGGAAGCCTGATTGAACTGGATAGTCAAAGAACTTCGGAGTATAATCCTGCACCAACCCATCTGCTAGATGAGTACCATTGATTCGTTGACTGTTACTTGGAAACTCAACTCAACTAGAAAAAGAAGAAACGAATGGTCTTACAAGATGGGGGAGCTGTGTAGTCTATTCATCCATTGTTGCTCATATGTTTTTGTAGAATCTACGAATGACCCATCAGACTGGGTTTCCAACTTCCAAACATTTGAGTTTATACATTGTGAATGGCGAACTTATCAACTCTTTCTTAGAATAGTGTAGGTTCTGGTAGAACTCGGAGATATACATGAGTGTATGGTCACTAAGTCACCCCAGTCGATTTGAGTGATAGTAACAATCTTTTTATCTACAACGCCACATTTATTATAAAACCCTGCATGTACCATAAAAGCTAATGTGCAAACAATAATTCATAAAATAAATCGTATACACTGTGTTAAGCCATTAAAATCACATTATCACATTAAGGCTTATAAATCATTAAAACTAATCCGAATCCTTTTCCTCGAAATCAATAAAATTAACTTCGGGTACTACTTCTCCATTAACCTTCAACGAATGACGAATGCCATCACGTTTATTGCCACTAGAACGGGCACAAAGTTGAAATTTTACTCCATTCTCTTCGAAGTTTGTATCAGTTCCACCATCGACAAAGTCACCCTAAAAAAAAATAGACTTCAGTACCAGGATATAGAATAGAATCGAAGGACACTTACTGTTTCATTCCTTAGCTTGTCATTGAGAGATATATTCAAGGAATCCAATTCTAGAAAGGAAGTCCATGATTTATATAACAACAACTGAAATCCTTCTTACCTAGCACAACTCTATACTCGACATCATCCACAACAGCTAGCCAAGTCCTAAATGCCCTTGCTTGTTCCTCTGTATACTGCTTATGTGGTCTACCGTCGATAAATAGGGAATACTCATATTTAAAACCAGGTGCTGGATCAACTCTTATTATACATCGAGCTTGATCGATCTTAAATGAATCATCGCCAACGAGTTTAAACATCCAATCTCGACGGACTATTTCCTATGGAATGGTTTTGAGTTTTAAATGACTTGTGAGAGAATACATACCTTTCCATTAACCCAGATCATCCTTCGTCCAGTGGTAGTTCCATGATCCAATTCAATATGGTACATACGTCCATTAATTGGAACACACCATCTAGCAACAATATTGCCTTTAGCATAGCGACTTTCCTCGGGGATGTGATCTTGAGTCATCTCCGGTTCGTTGGCGAGATTTTCGATTTTAAGCGAATCCGAGAGAAAGGACATTTTAACTTGGCCAAACTGTAAGATAAAAGCAGGAATTTGGTGGAGGAAGTTGTAATAGACTTGTTAGACATGTTGATTCAGAAAGAAAGTCAGGGGCTAGCTTCTCCCAACCATTTGTGTTATGCTTCAGATGAATGGAAGAGGCTTAGTATACTCTTGGATTTTTATTAGAAAAATGGCGTCCGGCCCCGGGGATTTAAAAGGCTAGTCACCTTCCATTTCAGTTTATCCTCGCTGATAATTTCAGGAGGTGGCGGTGAGCGTGCAATATTAACCAAAGCAGGGATGTCTCTAGAAATAGGCGCACAGCCAGGAAGTTTCATCAGATTCCACCCACGATCCATTGGAATTCATGAGGGCACTTGCCACGGTTGGTGCTTTGGAAAGGATTTTGCGTAGTCTAGAGGATTGAGGCGTATTGTCAATACTCTGACAAAAACTGCACCAGGATCTACGTTTGGCTTTTCGAACTTCTGCTTTGAAGTTTTTCAGGGTTTCTTTGTAGATTTCCCAGTTCGTGGGTAGCCTACATAGTTGTTTTGGTTTTGTTAAAATTCTTCCTGCTTAAGCAGCGTAGGTTGCTGAATTCTACATTCTACGGCGGACGGGACAAGATGCATTGAATCCTGAGTTTAGGGCGGAGGTTAGAACAGTGTTAAGCTTATCTAATTCAAATTGTGGTTTACCGCACCCTCACAGTGCACTGTCTAGTAAGCAGGAATGCCAGAAGGCTCGGTGCTCTCTTCAATGATATCTGTAGAAGGTGTAAAGACGAGAATGAGGGGGAAACCATGGCACATCTTCTTTGTATCTACCCTGCCCTATCGGTATTGAGAAGGAAAACCCTAGGCGAGTTCTTCTTCGAAGATCTTAACAATCTAGTTAGACTTGACTTATGCAAAATAAAAAGCTTTGTCACCGGGTCAAAGTGGTTTAATGGCTAAACGACGAACCATACTTCTTCGTGATGGGTTTACAGCGAAACTGATTGCCCTGCCTCCTGTCACATTTGGGAAGTCTTCATGTAGGTCTCCGGTGCTGATAAATTGATTTATCACAATGGACCTTCTGTTTGGTCTAAGTGTGTCACCCAACCTGTGTATACCCATACTGCACCACATTTTCTATCACAAAACAGATCTGGCCCAAGCTGGATCTCAAGCGCTCCAATTGTCTAATAAGACTAGAGAGGTCCTTCATCATCACAATAGTGTCATTACAGGACACAGCATCATTGAGAGGCATGCCCTTAGGCTGGATCTCCCGGCAAACGATTTTTTCAGAAGCTGCATGAATGAGGAAGAAACTATTCTTCACCTCTCTCAGCTCGAAGGAAACTATATCGAGGAGGGTACTTCTTCAAAAACCTTGGCGAACTACTTAACATAAGTATCAGCCCCTTCCAGCGCTTTGTAATAAGCTGTTGGTTCAACGGGTAGATTGATGACACTAGATCGTGTACATAGTATCACAATGGGCCTATTCTGTCCTAAGTGTGGCCTGTCAATTGGACCTAATCTAAGCTACATATGTATATATTTCGTTAACTCACTTAAAGCACATTTATTGTGAAAACAGCAGACTTTAGTAGTAAAGAAGGCGTGGCATTCTTATTAAATACCAAAAAACATTTCCCTAACACGAAGACTCCATCAAAAGTGATTCAAATTAGAGGTTGTCATACATTGAAAGCAATTGTGGGCGAACTTATGGGCGTACGACTACAAAACGTGTCAAATTAAATGTCATCGGTTTATTTCTGAAGCTCGTATCCTTTTTACTTCTGGTTAAACTTTTTTAGACGTGAACAAACTCCTTCTCTCTGTTAACTTTACGTAGAATGTCCAGACTACTTTGATGTCTTTCTATCCATTTGCCAGCACCCAGGACAACGTCCACATGTATGCATCTATTGCTAGATAAAACCATAAAACTAAACCGAACCACGTTACATACGATCGATAAAGTAGTGAAGGTATTCGTATCTAGTATCTGCTATTTAAAAATGTTTAAACACGAAATCGATAAGCAATTTTATTTTTAAAATTATTTCCACTACCACTACACCAATTCACTTCACGCGTTTAATCGCGGTAATCAGGACTATAACCAAAAAAAAAACAATTCCATTCACCAAAACCACTCTATCGATGCAACAGTTTAACTTGCAAAGATGTACTCTCCACTAAAACATTTGCAAATGGTCTCTTAAAAGAAGGAAAACACGAAAAAAAAAAATTAAAAGAAAAAATCCTTTACCTCCAGTCAAGTGTTACTATGTCCTTCCAGTACTAAACTGAACCGGGAAATACTTTAAGCGCCAAAGCACCATCAAAACGAGGACAGACGGCAGGCCCGTTAATAATAAGCAGGAAGGACACAACAAGAGCTCTACCACCCCAGCCTCGGCGAATAATAATAATAAGCAACACGCCAAGGTCGTCATTAAAAATGGCCGCATGTTCATTTATATTTAAAACTCTAACGATACATGCACTAGGTACTGTACGTACTCCGAACCTGCTGCAATGCACTATGTTCGGGGTGTGTGGTAGAGTACTACTACTTGGATTACCTCGGCAACGGGTCGAGACCAAAACTGTGTCCTTGATTGTGGCGGCAGGAGGCAAGTAACCGTAGTGGTTTTTTTTTCTTTCTCCCCGCCGCAGTAAGGACTTGTGGTAGTAGAATTGCCGCCAATACAGTAGCTAGCTGCATTGTGGAGTGTTGATACAATCGACGTTGGGTAAATTGATGTGGAAATATGTACGAGTACCTAATTTAAGGTAAACACTGAAGGCTTTTTCAAAATAAGTGTAAACAAAAGAGGTTTGAGTATTGTACACCCACTGGCAGACCGGTTTTTTGTATTCCATCCGGGGGTAATGTTGTTTAGAGAGGGTGTCACGCTAGTGCCGGATGAGCGTGCTTATGTACATATACCTACTGCTCTCATGTGAATTTACCTACCTTCACTTTATTTTATTGCTTTTGTATGATTTTAGTTGATGTGTTTGTTTTCTCTCGTTGTTTTCGGTGGAATATTGTTCTCATTGTTGGTCGATAGAGGCGAGGGGAACAACAATTTTCGAAAAAGGTAATTAAATTTTAAATGAAACGTTGAACTCATATTCTGGGAAGCCCCATGGGCTTCTGAACATTTATGGAAATATGTTTGTAACTGGTACAACATTGTTCACTTGGAATTTGAAATTCTGTTATGTTTTGTACGGCCTCCAAGGAGGGGTTGTCTGTTCAATGCGGTTTGACGTGGTTAGTGAACATAAAGTTCCTATAGGACGCTATTTAACAAGGCTAAACGGCTCAAGCTCTTACGTCCTTTAACTCTGCTGTTAGGGAATCAAAAAGACTGACATGGAGAATGATATCCCATTAGCCGTTAGGGTTGGAAATTGGAATGGAATTGGTCTCCTACAGAAACCTGATGGGAATTTCATACTGAACTACAGGTAAACGCTAGGATTACTTACTTACTTACTTAGGTGGCGCTAAAAAACACTAGGATTGGTACTGCAAATTCATGTTCCTGATGCTCAGAATACTGATCCACTCGCACTTCTTATTTATGAACTTATTCAGCACCTACTAAATAGGTATAGGTTAGGTTAGGTTAGGTAAATGGGTAGCCTTATTGACAAGAAATTGTCAACGGCTCACTTAGACTACTTACTTACTTATGTCCTGTATCCCCTTGTGGGTCCTAGGGCCTCTACAATGTGCCTCAGCTCTCCCCAACTCTTTCCCAATTGCCGTGCTTCCTTCTCGACTGTTCTGCGCCATGTACTTCTGGGACCGCCGCGTATTCTGCCATCCTGAGTAAGCGGGTTCACTTGCATCGCGTGGTTAGCTATGGACCTGTCACCTTTTCGGAGAGTGTGACCAATCCAATGCCACTTTCGTCGTTGTATGGTTGTGCCTATAGCTTCATGACCCGTTCTCTGATAAAGCTGTTCGTTAGAGATACCGTTTGGCCAGAAAATCCTTAAGATGTTGCGTAGGCACCTATTAACAAACGTTTGCAGCTTCCTCGTGATAGTAGCGGTCACTCTCCAGGTACCACATCCATATAGCAGCACGGATTCAACGTTGGAACGGAACAGTCGTAGCTTGGTGTTTAAGCTAATTGCATTACTACACCAAATTGTGGATAGCATCCCAAACGCAGATTTTGCTTTCCCTATTCGGCGGCTGGCTATATCCAGTTCGGTTCCGCCATCAGTTGAGACAATACGCCCAAGGTATTGGAAACTCTCTACTCTCTCAACCGTTTGTCCAGCAATGCATATACATATGAGTTGATGAGTTCAGTCCTAGGCTGATCATGCCAACGATGTTAGCTTCTCTCTCCACATTTGCTGTCATTTGGTGAAGGTCCATTATTCTGTGGGACAGTAGGCATACATCGTCGGCGTGGTCGACGGTGTTTGAGTTCAGATGTAAGAGTCCATCGAATTCCTCCATTTCCCGTCGATAAAGCCACATTTAGCACATCGCTTATCACCAATAGAAATAATATTGGTGAAAGAATGCAACCTTGCCGAACCCCACTTTGGACTTCGAATTCCTCAGACAGCCTTCCTCTGTGCAAAACATGACATGTGGATCCATCGTATGTAGCTTTGATAATAGCTATTAATTTATCAGGAATGCCTCTCCTGCGCAAGGCAAGCAAGCAATACATTCCCGATTGACACTATCAAACGCCTTTTCGAAATCGATGAACAGCAGGTGTAGTGGTGATCGATATTCAACGTATTGCTCGATGATGATCTGCAGGGTGTTGATGTGGTCGATACAGGAGGATCCAGAGCGGAAACCTGCTTGTTCAGCGTCGAGTGTGTCTTCGAGGTGTTCTTTGATTCGCTCCAGGATAATTCTAGCTATTACTTTAGCCACAGCAGGTAGCACGCAGATACCTCTCCAGTTTTCGCACTGCATTAGGTTACCTTTTTTAGGGAGCTTGACGATCATTCCCTTCTCATCATCCAATCTCATCATCCAATCATCCGGAAAACTCTCGGCTTCCCATGTTCTCCCAACAAGTGGAAATAGAAGCTCAGCCGATGCAGTTGGCGCCGCCCGAAAAAGCTCCGCGGGTATGCCATCAAGTCCTACCGCCTTATTGGTTTTCAGTGCTTTGATCGCGATAATGATCTCTTCTTTACTGGGGGTTGAGGTGCGAATTGGGGAATTTCTTACCACGGATACTTCAGTCTGACTTGGTTGCATATTGCTGGCGAATACTCTGTTTAAAACAGAAGCAAAATGCTCCTTCCATCTCTTGAGTTGATCCTCATCCGATATAAGCAACGAACCGTCTAAGCCTTTTACTGGGTGTTGCGTAGAGCTTCGGCCACCTATTAGCTCTTTGGTGATTCTATAAACGGTTCTGCTATCACACCTCGCTGCTGCTTCTTCTGCTTCCGTAGCCAGCGCATTGATGTAATTGCGCTTGTCACGTCGCACGCTACGCTGCACTTTTCTCATCTTCATTCGATATAGAGACTCTAGCTCGATCCTCCCTGCTGCTGGAGTTGCTGCAATTTGAGCTCTTAGTTGTTTTCGTTCGTCGATCCTTCTCCAGGTATCCTCAGAAAGCCACGCTCTTCTTTGACTTCTTTGCGATTGACCGACAATCCTTTCTGCACCTGATGTGAAAACAGTTTTCACAGCATACCAATGGTCTTGGATGGTGGCGGGCAGTGAGCTGCTGATTGTTTCCACTCCACGTGAAAGATGGTCCCTTAGTTCTTGGCGTACTGTGGGATCTCTCAGTCGGTCAATGTTGAACCTGGGAGTTCTAATGCAGTTGGATCTTCGAACGGCGCCAGTGCGTAATTGGACAGTAGCTATCATAAGATGGTGATCTCGTGCCAACCCCATGTTCGCTCCTCGTCTGTTTCGGACGTCTAGAAGACTACTTCTAAAACGGCGACTGATGGCAAAATGGTCAATTTGGTTGGAGGTTGCTTGCCTGTCAGTTGACACCCAACTGATTTTATGGCAGGCTTTGTGCTCAAACATGGTGCCACCTATGACAAGGCGATTTGCGTTGCAAAAGTCAACGAATCTTTCGCCGTTGTCATTGCGGTGGGGCCTAATCCATGTCGTCCCATAACATGTTTGAGCCCTTCGTTGTTGCTGCCTACCTTGGCACTCAGGTCCCCCATCACTATGACAATGTCGCCATTGGGTGTTGTATTATACACAGCTCCCAACTGGTTGTAGAATGTCTCCTTTTCCTCCTCAGACGAACCATCCGTGGGCGCGTAACACTGTATAATGGTGACGCGACGTACTCTCGTCCGGAATCTGGCCGTTAAAATCCTATCACCGTGTGGCTGCCAGAAAATTAGGCCTCTGCGTGCTGTGGGTGTTAACAGCAGTCCAACTCCATATCCACGGGAGCTTCCGGATGGTCTTCCGGAGTAGAGTGATACAGTGTTACGCGTTGGGGATTGGTACTCACCCGCATCTAACCACCTTATCTCGCTTACTCCCAATATGTCCAGCCTATATCGAATGAACTCATGTTCCAGTTGAAGGAATCTGGCGTTCTGAGGTCCCTCACTCTGGGAGTCAAGGAGCGTCTTCACATTCCAGAAACCAATCTTAGTCCGGCTACAATAGCCAAAGGTCGTCAACGTGTTATCAGTCCTTATCCGAGGCGTTGTGTCGGTTTCCGTAGCGGGCCGGTTTCGGTAACGCGGGTTGCTGGCCCAGTTTACATAGTCTAGACTTAAGACTCTAGACAATCTCGCACTTGCAATTTTGGCCTGCATGTATAAGGATTTATACATGTAGTTGCCCGGGGACCACCACGAGGAGGTAAAGCAAGCACTACATTACGAACTTGATTGTTGCGCTACTGGCCCAATCCATGTTTTGGGCAGTCAGTAGTTTCCCGATCAATCGCCATGTAGATCCCCCTTACTTAGACTAGCAATGAGTCCATTGTGCACAATTATAAAACCACGGAGAACCTATTTTTTGTCCTCGACGGCTGGACTAATCCGTGTATCCGTGTATTTCCTAGATCGTCCAGTTCCGTAAAGAAATAGCTCCCAAGAGTGTTTCCTTATTGATGGCTAATGCTGGGCAGTCACATAGCAAGTGACTTACTTAGGTGACACTACAGTTCGGGATAACTCTGGGCGCCTCATAGCAAGTGACGAATGGGTTATATTTCATCTTCGTCCCTACAGCTTCTACAGAAGTCGTATGGGATAGCCCTAGCCGTGCTGTATGATTGCTAATCACACAGTATCCTGTCACCAACAGGTGTCAAAATATGCGTCTGAGTTTGATGAGATCTGCAGATCTCTTTTTGTCATACACTGGCCATAACGATTTGGCTGTAGCACATGTATGTATAAGATACCAACGCCTGTTAGTCTCCTTCTTCGATTCGATGTCTAGTTCCCTGTTCAGAGAGCTTAGATGTAACCTTGCTCTGGCTAGTTCATCCACTTTTTCGTTAGCTGGGATATCCAATACCCGGTACCCAACAGAGGAACATCTTATCTTGGCCACTGAGATGTATGCCGTCCAGTCTTTTAATGCACACTCTAAAGCGTTTGAACCTTACCGATGCTGATTATCATCTTACAAACAGGGCCCAAAAGGGCATCTTAAAGAGAGACTTTTCCTCTTATTCTATCATGACAGAAGTCATGCAAAGCTCCTGTTAGAGACGGAATTTCCCCTGACCATATACAACATGGAAACGACACGTTATTGAATTCCTCTTTAGATTCAGCAATGAACTTACCTACATTTCGATAGATTGGAGAAAATTTAATGGCTAAGGCTGGTAGCAGATCTCCCTCAGACCCAAAAACTTTCAGGTCTATCAGTTTTACCTCAGGCTGTCTCCTCTCAGCAAGGACAGACACCAAAAAGAATGTCCATTGTGGTACCACTATGGAAAAACCGGATTACCAGCACCGGAGACTTACATGGAGTTCTCCCAAATGGGACAGCAGGCAGGTCAACCAGTTTAGGCATTAAACCACTTTGATAAACTTTGACCATTCCTTGTAATAATTGTTTTTGCTACGTTGCTTGTGGATGTTCTGCCTAGGAATCGCTTAAAGTGCTCCATAACTTACAACTCTAAGCTGACATTAGATGGACCACTGTCGCAATTTATACGTCCTTTGCACTCGTCAGAAATAGCCTAGTTTACCCTCCAAAAAGACAGGTATTGAGGCTGCTGGTTATGCTGATCAAGTAATAATAATCTACTTGGAGGAAACCACGAAGGAGGAAACGAATTAACCACGTCCTAGACTTATCTTTAATATGTGTAGATTGGTACAGAATTCTTTGGTAAACTTGCATAGACTCCTTCATTGCAGCAGCTTGAACTCTAGGGATCACCTTGCTGCAAAACAATGAGCTAAGCTCACTATTACTTTACACTACACTCATAAGCCATAACCAGAATAGGTCAAGTCCATCCTTTGAAACTAGTGACCGCATTGGTCAACTCCTTGCTGCAGGACAATGAACTATTAGTTAAACTGCATAAATTACTCATAGCTATTCCCTAAGCCATAACCAGAATAGGTCAAGTCCATCCTGAAGTTAGAAAAATTTACCGCGAGCAGTGTACAAGTCAGACCTTAGATGAATATAAATACGTTGTAAATGGGTCCAACGACCTATGTAGAAGCTGCGGAGATGAGGAAGAGGTGGAGTCTATCCAACATCTGCTTTGCCACTGCCCCGCTCTGCAAGAACGACGCTTTTGCACTTTAGGTTCTAGGTTCTTCGCAAGCACCGCAGAGGTAGCAGGCTTCCAGATATCGGATCTTCTCCACTTTATCAAAAGCACCAACTGGTTCCCATCCCAACCAGTGACGCGATAGGTTTCTGTATTTTGTTGTTCCCACTCCATCTATTAAATAGGGGATTCACAATGGACCTTTAGGTCTCCGAGTGGACGTGATGAGTTTTTAACCGTCACACACCCCTTCTTAACCTAACCTAACCTAATATAAATACGTATCTCTAGCCATAACCAAGTTAAATTATGCTAAACTTTGCATTAAAGTTATATTTTTCTTTGTTTAGTTTTTTTCTAGGTACTCTTGATCAACCAGGGCCTTTGGCGAATATATGACGTTCCTCATGAAAAGACTAGGCTACGACGGCTACATACTGTAAGACTCCACGCAAGATTCAGCGTTCAAAACAACAGAACGAAACCATTTCCTTACAAACCTACGAGAACAACAAAATTACGCGAATTCCAAAAATACAAGCGCAAAACACAAGTGTATATCTACTCTAAAGAAGATCATGATTCTGTGAAATAAGCGTTAAAAAACGTCCAAAGTCAAGGATACCTATAGTTTGCACCCAAAACAGCAAATATCAAAATCAACACAAAGCCCAGTAAAATTAAAACATCTAACGTTGAACTGTTAAAACCCTAAAAGTCTCCATGTATCCTTTTAGATTTAAGTTCTAAAATTCTTCACATATTTGCTATAATAAACATTTTTTTAAAAATTTGACGTTTTTGTTTTTAAAAAAATACCAATCCATAGTTTAAGGCCCTGCTCATCTCTAATTTTCAGTAATTGCACATCTCTACATGTCCAAAATTTCAGGACTCTAATTTTTTAAGATTGTCCACCTTCAATTCTATAAGACTGCATGTTTATATTTTCAATACTTGCACATCTCCAATTGTCAGAGATTGCACAACTCTAGTTGCAAAAACAAAATGTCGACTTGGATACCTACTTGCTGAGCATGGTCGCCTGGTGGTTTTTTGGAAATTTTCTCACTTTTCTGTTGGATTTTTGGTTCGACTATGGGATGGTGCAAAAGAATTTTTTGATTTCTTATGGGAGCGGGTTTGTGTGCAAATTCTTGGATAAGGTGGACGGTGTAGGGGCGTGGCTGAAAGGACATCGAAAGAAGGACATAACTTGTGGTTAATTGGTTGATTTTTATTGATACATGCTAAGGTTTTAGAGGGCGTCGAAATAGGTTTTAAGGCATTTATGCCTTTGCTGCTGTGATAGAGGCCTGTGACAAGGGCTAGTTTTGAGGTTATGGTAAGGAAGTTTGCTTGATTCTTGAACAGTTGTTGCTGTACTTGTATGGAATCTATGTTGGTGGATAAGCTCGCAAGAAGATGGGCTTGATTTACGGTCTTCAGCAGACTGACAGAGATACGAAAAGAAAGGAATTTCCTATCTACGAGACACAACACTCTGCGGTACCAACGAAGATCTGATGTGGTGATGAGGATGTCCAAGAAGATAATCCACACTTCCTGGTCATTGCCCAAGCCACTGCCACATAAGAAAGAAATTCCTGGGAGGATACTTTTCCCAGTACATCGAAGAATTGTCTGACAACCCGGTTAAACACATCTGCAGCTATACTAAATCGACAGGATGATTTGTATACCAGACGAAGTGGGTAGCGCACACTCCATCTTAAACTATTATTGGTTAGGTAATGCTCCACGAGCTAGGAGATAAATCTTTTTCCCATATGGGGAATACAATGGTTCTACACTGACCTGAGCGCGGTAAATTGGGGTCTCTCTCCTTTTAGCCAACCAACCAACCTATCTACCGACCTACCTTCATACCTACAGGCTTTAGCAAGTCCATTGCTTGGCTGATACACTTCTATGCGAGATGTAACATGCGTACAAGCGTGGATAAGCGTCATTGACTGCACGTGTGAATCTGACAGATAACACGGGATTGATGAGGCATTAGTGTTTTGTAATGCTTTGTATCTGCTGATGCACAGATGCACTAGAAGTAGGTCAGACCTGTAAAAACTGATGTAGTTTTCTTTACGAGTAGGAAGATTATGACCGCTTTGAGTTAGGCAGTACTAAGAGGCTCACTATCCAGATCTACAATGAACCCAAATATCTTGGATTGATCCTGGATAAAAAATGAAAAGCATGTTGAAGAAGTCGAAGATATTCAGGAAATGGTTAGACTAAACGAGGTTTAGAGGATGGTTTCTCAGAACCTGAGCTTGCTTTTGCGCTTCCCGCGTCTTCTGTCAGGTCTCCCATTGATGATTGGGTTTCTTATAAATTCAGCACGTCTTTCCAAGAAGATAGAGAGACTAAAGATAGACTAAACGAATACTTTCGAACGTCTGTCAGAAATCAGCGACATTCTTGTGGCCTTTCATCAAAATGAAGTGCAGACTTACTAAGCATTTCAATGTGCTTGGCTTAAGTACCAGCCGCAACTATTGTGGGACGGGCGAGGATACATTTGATCATTTCTTTTGTGACTGTCTTCGTATCAGCAGATCTTCTGTGCCGATGTGGTAAGAGTGGAAAATTGCAGTAAAATTTTCAAACCAGGCTTTGACTTCATATTAGTGCAATGGATTCGTTCTGTCTAAGTACTTCAGTGGAGTGTTTCCCGTCTTCATCTCGGATGAAGCTGTACTATTAGCTCTGTCAAATCCCATTCTCAAAAAAGGCGATCCTATGTCTTGTAAGAACTATCGAGGCATATCCCTGCTTAATGTCGCATATACGATCCTATCCAACGTACGATCGAAAGTCGGGAGCTCGGTAAGTAAGTAAGGTTTTACTCTACTGCGCTGTCACTTCCGTTTAGACGAACTAAAGGGACTGTTCGCTCTACATATCTTGGTCATCTCAAGCGAGTGATGTGCAGTCTAGTTTTCTAGGTCGATGTCGCTGTAGAGCGATGAACTTTTGGTGGTTTCTTGATGGATGGCATATAATTAGTATTGGTCTCATAGAAGTACCATCCTCCGGCGGATGTTGGTTTGTTAAAAATCGAGAAAGAGCCTCTACAGACGAATACCTTTCAGCTCTGCTAGTAAGCCCTACTTTACGCCTTCTTGTTCCATTTGGAACTACCTTCAAAGATTGCGAAGTGGAGAGGATAAATGGCAAGTCTCCCGCTGCACAAAACAAGACAAGTGCCGGTTGATCTGTGGCCCAGCGAGCCGCAATCATAAAAAATTTCTTGCTCCGAAACAGAAACAAACGCCTCAGATACGGACGGATACTTTGTTGACGATCTTTGGCTATTGATTACGCATAACGATCGGATTCTGGAACGTGAAGACCCTCCTCGAGTCTTGAGAAGAAGGTCCTCAGAACACTAGATTTTTCCAACTGAATAGGGAGCTCACGCGGTACAAGTTGGACATCTTGGGACCGATCATATCAACACCTTGTGGAACATCGTAGAGCAATGCGTCGAGTATAAGTCTCCACTCTACTTCCTTTTTATCGATTTGAAGGAGGCTTTTGATAGCGTGAGCCTAGAGTTTATATGGAAGCCTTGCGCAGGAGATGCTATTATAAACGATAAGTTATCAGAAGCCTCTGAAGTCCAAAGCGGAGTTCGTCAGGATTGTATTTTATCGCCGCTTCTTTTCTTGCTGATAATAAGCAATGTTATTCGCGGAGCACTGTCGGAGGAAAGCAAAGGTTTTTAATGGACAATGCCATCTTACCTGAAACATCTTGATTACGCAGACGATATCTGCTGTTTGCTTGCATTACACTGGGTTTTCGATCTAAACCAGATGAGTCAGAATCTGGAAGCTGAAGTCAGTAAAGTGGGGCTTAATGTAAATGGAGTGCTTGACCTTTCGAGCTCTTTTTCCGAACTTAACATTGTTGAATAGGAGGTCGAGAAAGTGCAGAGCTTTACTTATAGGAAACACCATCTCGACTGCCGACGGCACAGAACTCGATGTTAGTAGCAGAATCGGGAAAGCAAAAGTTGCGTTCGGAATGTTAGTTAAGTCGTGGAAAAGCAATGTTTACAGCATTAAGACCAAGCTGTGATTGTTAAGCTCTAGCTCCGAGTCAGTACTGCTGTATGGGTACAGTGCTTAGAAGGTAACCACAGCAACCACTCGGAAGCCGCAGTCCTTCGTTAACAGATGTTTGCGTATCATTTTGAGAGTATTTCGTCCTAACCGCAGAGCTCCACTTTAGAACAGGACAGGAGCCAATCGACATCACTGTAAGAAGAAGGAAATGGTTGTAAATTGGTCGCATTAAGGCTCGAAGACAATTCCATTGTGAAGCACGCCATGCAATGGAACCCGCTTAACCAGTCAGGAAGAAGAGTAAATATGGCACAGAACAGTTGAGGAGGAGTCAAGGACACTTGGAAAGAGTTGGAGAGAACTCAAGCACGTTGTAGTACACCGAACAAGATGGCGCGCAGGTGTTATTGACGCCTATGACCCTTCGAGGGGTTACAGGAACTAACTTACTAACTTGCATCATAGATCATAGACGCTCTTCTTCATGCCAAACAACTGTTCCAAACGGAACTTATCACAAATCATTTCCAAAACTGCTTTCGATTCGATGTTCTCGGATGTGTAATGGACTAGTAAGCGGTTTCATAATTTGCTTCCTGAGCCAGATGAAAAGGGGGCCAGGGTGCCATAGTAAACGATACGCAAACGACGTGTATTTTCTTGTTCCAGAAGACATTTCTTTCAAAACACTACTATTTTACTCAAGATTGTACTATTGATGTGGAATGTGGTCCTTGACACTCTAAAGTCCCATGTTTCCTCACCTTTAGACATTTCATTCAACGCGCAAAATTGTTCAACAATCCGCTCGCTTCCCCTTCGAAATTCTATATTTCACTTTGCAAAAACACAAAAAGAAAATCCCGGACATCTGCCTCGATAATAATCCACCCTCCCAAAAACAGACACTATTCCTATCCTATACCCAACTGCCAGCACTGTCCCATTCAAATTCCAATTCAAAAAAACCGCATTTAACTGGCAACGCCACCAATCCAATTTGACAGCAAATGAATAAAAATTCATCCACTTAGCCCAATTCCATTTCATTCTATCAGTCTTCCCTTCGAACTGTGGAATTCATCTGTGCGTCGCGCTGTCATTCATTTCATTAATTCGCCAGCCGACCGATCAAATCGACGGTTATTACAGTTACACGCGTGCTCGTAACATTCAGTTGTAAATTCTTCATCGTCGTGTCGCTTTGGTTTGTGCTTCGTCGGTGTTTTTTTTTTTCTGCCTTATTTCTCATACGACAACAGAAAACGCACTTTTGTTTACCTCTGCTCTCCTTTCTCCATGCGTCGTCGTCCGTCATAAAAAAAAGGATTTTCCCAGAGAAAGAGAGCTCGTCGTGTGTGTGTTGTTTTTACATTTTTTTTTTTTGTTGTTCGTGTGTTTCGTCGAGTGTTTCCTTGTGAAATTATATAATTGATTCGTCCTTCGGCCGCTCTTTCCCCTCTGTGGAGATACAACAACAACAAATTGGAAGGGAAATTCCGCAATAATCATCGCATCGGCAAGGCATCAGTGCCAAATCCTTTTGGTGACGCGCGCTGTGTCAGTGGAGACAATACCGTGTGATATGTCGAATTTCTTTTTACACTAAAGGGAAACCCCCCTCGTGAAAGTATTTACACATATTTTACAGCAGACTTTTCTGCATTTTATTAGAAAAAAAAAAAAAGAAGATAGTGCTGGTGACAAGAGGAAACTTGTATTTTATCCTGAATGACGTCAGTGTCCCATAGTGTGTGAGAGTGTAGGAGTGAAGTTTAATAATTGATTGAGCCAGGGTTCCTGTGCTAAAATAAATAATATAAACGACTCGACTCGACTCGACAGTCTTTGTGTGCAGAAGAGAGTGTGTCCTTTGGAGGAAAATCCACCCAACAACCAACAAACAAGGAGACGTAGTAAATTTTCTTCATCCTTCCTTCCTTCCTTCCCCGAGGTGAGTGATTTCTTTCTTTTTACGAATTCTTATAGAATTTTCAAAAATTAAACAAAAAAAAGTGGTTTAGCTGGTTTCGCATTAGATTCTCTTGTCGTTTTCGTACTTTTTTTTTTTTTTTTTATCCGTTTTGCTGAACTGAACTGAACTGAATCTTTGCTTCTACCTACCTTTGGTCGGTTTACCCTCCTCTCTATCGTGTTTCCCTTTGGGGTTTCTCCTCATCTTCACTTCAAACGTACCTAGTACAGCTGCTGCTGCTGCTGCTGCTGCTGTGTGTGTGTGTGTCTTTTTTTTCTGCAGAATGGGATGGTGGAGGAAAAGGTAATTCAACCTCAACCTTCTATCATTTTTATCTCGGGTTCATTGCGATATGTTTTCTATGGATGCAGGCCGCAGCAGAGGTTGGTAGGTAGGTAGATAGAGTCGGGTTCGGGTGGGATGAATGGATGAAGTTCAAAGACAGTTAGTCAGATTCAGATGGTTGGTGGGAAGAAGGGATAAACCGATACGAAAACTATCTAATTTGCATGGAGGGAGCTGTGATTCTTGTTCGACTCTTGTTATCGATTGAAAGTGGTTGGTTGAGTTGCCGGAATTCTTGGTTTGCCTTGAAATTAATTAGTGGGGATATCCAAACCCATCCAAACCCGCTAGGTGACTCTTATTGATGGATGGATACTTTGGTGATAAGTTGTTTCTATGGGAAGTTTTTGGCATTCATTTGGAACGAACGAGAGACAAGTTGTCTAGTCTAGGTAGAAAAATATCACGTGCTGTGATGTTGAGTCATAAATCCACGAAATCAGATCTTAATCCGGCTTCTAGTGGCGGTTTCCTTTTTCATAGAAACTGCGGTCTTAGACAAAAGAAGGTCATTAGGTACATAGTTTTGACCAGCTTTCATGCAATCGAACAGCGAGTTCAAACCGCTGGAGAAACCGAACCAGATGAGATTCTGAAAGAGCAACATCTGGAGAGTACCACGATGATCGTTGGAAGGCGACGTATGGTCTGGCGTAGATATGATGGGTGGCTCTGTTTGATTCTGGTTTTCTCGAATATCCAGACTGAGTTTTGTGAGTTATTCACAGTAGGAGAGAGCTTACGAGTACATACTTACTAAGATCCTTTGTCCCAGATGAGTATCTGAAAGAGCAACGACTGGAGAATACCTTAGGTGCCTGTTGGAAGGTGGCACACAGTCTGGCTTAGTCATGATTGAAGCTGGCTCTGTTGAATTCTAGTTTTCTCGAATTTTCAGACTGAGCTTTGTGAGTTGTTCTCAGTTCTGTGTCCCATTATGAGTCTTAGGGCTTCAACCAAGCCTATGCACCATCATGTTTAGTTCCCTACATCATACGGGGACCTTCCTGTATCCACCCTTGTACTAGAGGGTTTCATTGCATGGCTTGCCCCATTAATGCCCTTGACCAATTCATTGCCGTTCTTTCATAAAGCTCTTCGTTTGAGGTAGTATTTTGCTAGATCGCACGTAGCTGCAGAATATATTTCTTAGACTCTATGGATCTAGAATGGAAACTTGCTTGTTCATTGTAGAGAGCAGGTACTTTCTAGGTGTTCTTTGGATAATATTTTAGTAATTGCATGAAGCTTGGATGATGTTCTATGCGAGCTGGACAAGTGCTCCCTTTCTTTAGTATTTCTCAGTTGCTGCAGCAGAAGGCTTGAAGAGCTCCGCCGTCTTGCTTTGCTTTTATTTTTCCTAGAAGGCTGATGTGAGTTCTGGAATTTCGAGCGTCGGACAACTATTTAAAAGAAGTTGTTCCAAAGTCCAAAAAAGTTCTCCTTCCATCTTCTTTGCTGTTCTTCATTAGAAATCAGCAGATATCCGTCCAAACTCTTCTGGTACCGCAACTATCAAAGTAAGGTCTGTAGATTAGCGGTGCTCCAGGCACTGGACATTATGTTTCACCTGATACCCCTGAATATATGTATTTAGCAAGCAAATGACAGCAAGTGCAGACGATCGTCTCAAAGCTACCCTACAGTGGTTAAGAAAAGAGTTTGGCTACGTCTCCATTCTGGATAATTTTGATAAGAACTTCGTCGTCACCATACCATAGAGATACTAGTGCCATTAATCGTGGAAAGGTCAATAAGGGGGACTTTATACTTCCTTCTAAAGAGGACAAGTTCAGTTTTAAGGGGGTTAACCCCGATTCGGCATTTTGAGGCCCATCTTGTAAGCCTTAGGAGAACAGATTGGAGGATTTCCCTAAGAGTATCAGGGTGTTTTCCGGAGGCGACGATAGCAAATACGTTACGTATCCAAATAGCTATTGGAGCTTTTTTGAAGGGAGTTTCATTACTTTTGGTTGAGAGCTACTCTTTTTTGTCAATAGCTATTAGTTGGGCATCGTCTCATGGTTTTGGACACGATTTCCTTTACCCAATCTGTGTTCACCATATCCTTGCAGTCAAATAGCTTTCGTATTGCCTTAAAAGTACATCTATGGTACATTCGAGGTACATTATTCGGTCTACCATGACTTCTTGACTCTTTTCAAAACTGTTCCATAGTAGGTACAGGCGAAAGGGTCTCAAATTTTCAAAATTTCAGATTTCCGCAATAGGAAGGTTCACGTAATGGCTTCTGTGGGTTAAAAGGTCTGGCTACTCTTGAGAATGTTGTATTTATCTAGTCTTTTGGACAAATAGGGGGACTGTCACGTTTGAGGAGAGTCAAGTGGGGTAGCTCCCATGGTTTGTTTATACTGTTTTCCGTCAAAAACGTCTTTAGACATTTTCTAAGTTATTTTCGGTCACTTTGGAAGGTCTAGCACATAGGTTTCTTCATTTTATGTATAATCGTCATAATTTTTCGTCTTCTGTGTTGCCTAATACTCCATCGACGGATATGGAATCCATTTGCACTTTTGCATCCACTTTTGCGTCCACTTTTGCATCCACTTTTGCATTAGGACCATACGACGATTCTGCAGAGGTCGTCAGTAGCTTTCACGGATCACCACTCTTTCATGATTGGATTCCTTAAACAATTTTTTCCCCATGAAAGTGGTATTTTCTTGCATTTGTCCTTTGAGAGCGTGCGTGTTCTTAAAGTTGCCTTGCAATCTACCGACATGACTCAAGCAAGTCATATGCCATTGTAAAAACGCAGTTCTTGGGATTAGTTGGCATCATAAACCTCAAATCCTTAGAATTGCTTGTCAAGCTATAAGAAATTACCAAACCACCCCCACAAGGACTAGCAAACCCTCGAAATTATTTTCACATTAGATAACCAATAAAAGTCACTGTAAGTCAGGAAGCCATTAAAACGCATTTAGCACAGAGTCGTCTTCCTCCTATATAGTATATCTAATAGAGGAAAAATCAAAATGACTTGTTTGCCCTAGCCCACCCTCTGAAAGTTCCAAAACAGTTTTTTTTTTTATTGAGGAAGCATGCCATTTAATTGGAATTGCGCACGCTTCCGTTTCCCAAAAATGACTGTAAAAATTCCAGAATTATTCGTCTCTTCCCTATTCCCACGGTTACGTAACAACAACCCTTATAAATCGTTTTTATTGACCGCAACAAATAGCTGATCCAAAATAATAGGTTAATTCCACTGCTGGCAGCCATACCCTATGCCTATAACCATAGTAACTGGTATCATGATAGGGACATCACCACCACATTGCGCGCCGTCCTGCGCCTTGGTATGGCGCCACAATGTCCCGAAGCCTCGGCACCACTGCGCCCATATGACACAGAATACAGAAGACAAAAAAAAAAAAACACATTCCTCCAGTTTCACACATTTTCTGTGAACTCAAGCCAAGAGGCCACACCGTGAGAGACTGAAAATAAGAGCAAAGTTGCAATCAGATCTTGAATCGAAGCCGAAGCGTCAAGGCACCATCTCGTTAACTCCTCGGGGCCAATTAAGCCGCCGATTGACACTGTGCAAAGGGGAGCCAGATCTCCCCTTCAAAAGGCCAGTAACGCATGAACTTATAAATTTGCAATCCCAAAGAGGGTTAAACCCAAACGCAATGCAGTAGGACTCTGTTTGCAAACCGCAACAGTCCTACATGAAAATTTATGAGATTTTTATTTCTTTTAATTTAAAGTGCATCTCCCTGCCCTGGGGAT